>PVNU02001437.1:1362748-2725497 GCA_003013855.2 Liriodendron chinense | reverse complement strand
TGTGGAACTGTCTCAACGTTGGCCAAAGCTTCCATTGGAACCATTCAAAACAAGTGGATGGAGTGGATTACGCGTGACATACTCGTGGGCCCAATATTCATTGCACGTGCGTGCACAGTGGGCGTGCACCCGCTGTGCACCGGTCCAGAAATCCCGGTCAATCGGGTTTGACCCGATCCTTCCTCGAAAAGGAAGGTTTTCTTCCTTCTTTCTCCTCACGCGAGCGTCGTTCGAGCGGGGCTTGCTGGCCATTGATCGTGGACAACTTCCGGCGTCGTCTGGTCAAATCCAATCCGTCCATCCGATTCACATGTCGACTGTGAACAAACTCTAGTCATTATCACTCGACCATGCACACGTACGAGTGCACAACACGAGCCCAATCGGGGCTGTGCGCGGCCGTTTTAACCAAAAATGGGGGCGCGGCTTCGCTGGATACCCGGATCCACCGAGGTGGGTGGATCCCTTACCGTGCCGTCCACTGTGTGATGTGTGTGTATTAAATCCACACCGTCCATTCATTTTGAAAAAACAATTTAGAGCATGATTCAAAATATGAAGTAGATCCAAATCTAAGGTGGACCATAATACAGTAAACTATAGTACTCAACAATTAAAAACTTCCCGGGGCCCACAAAAGTTTTTTATCAAGCTGATATTTGTATAGTCTTTTCATCCAGGTCTTTGCGACCTTTTCAGCAGGTTGGATGGAAAATAAACATTCCAGTCGCCCCCATGAAGTTTTTAATGGTGTGGATTCAATCACTACTATTTCATGTGGTATGGTCCACCTAAGATTTGGATCTGCTTCATTTTTTAGATAATGCCCAAAAATGAGCTTTCAAAATGCATGGACGGTGTAGATGTAAGGTGCATACATCACAGTGGCCCCACAGTTGGGGATCCACCGACCACAGTGGATCCGGGGATCCACCCAAACCGCGCCCCAAAAATGGAAATTTGTTCCCCTGCCACGCTGGCGATCCTAGCGGGCTGCCCATCCTCTTATCTCAGCCGTTCACTAATGAGAGATGTCAGCCCTCCGGTCGTTTCCTCCTTTAGGATCCCCCGTACGCAGCTTTCTCTCGGCAGAGAGCATCTTTCCGTTTCAAGCTAGTTTCACTATCATCTCAGCCCTTCGGAGGCTTCTAGAAGCTATCCTACAGCCCATCTTAGCCGTCCCTGTTAGGGCGAGCAACGGTTCGAAAGAAGCCTCGCAAGAAACTCCTCCTGCACGAGATTTTCACCACGGTGGATCTTCTCGCGAGATGAACGAGAACCGCTGATCTTCTTCCATGGCGGGCCCCACTCACTAATCCGAGACCTTAGTTCGGCAGCCCACAGCCTGATGATCACAACTGTGGTGGCCGATCTGGCCCATGCAAATACAGTGGGCCCCGGGGGCTTCAAGATCCATTCAACGGTGCCGTGGGCTGTCTCGGCTGGTCCAATAAAATGCGGCCGTTTGATCTTATCCAAAAACTCCCAATGGCTATAAGTAGCCCTTTTCATTTCCGGATGAAGCATCCCCTGCCGGAAAACCCTAGGGAATGAGAGAGAGAGAATATAGAAGGAGAGAATGTCGGGCTTCTGACTGGTCCAAGGGCTGGCCGAGCGGCCCTGGTCGTGTGGAAACGGAGAGATATTGAGAGAGAGAGAGAGACAACGAGGAAGAGAAGAAGGAGAGATATTGAGAGAGAGACAGTGAGGAAGAGAAGAAGGGGAGAGAGAGAGAGAGAGAGAGAGAGAGAGAGAGAGAGAGAGAGAGAGAGAGAACGGGGTGTGTGCGGGGGTTGTTCGACCACCAATTTCAGGAGGGAACCTCCCCTCCGTCCGGCTGTCGAGCTCGGCTGCGGGGCTATCCCTGGCCAAGTCCAGTTCAATGCGACCAGCATTCTGTCAGTTTGTGGGAGCTTGACTCAATAGGTATCCTCCTCCTTCATTGATGTGAATTTTCTTGGTTTTCTTGCCGGCTCACGTAGAGATAAGCTGCTGATTTAGTATATTCTCATGTTTGGATGTAGCTCAGCTTGTTTCATTGAGATGTTTAGGGGATTTATACCGATTTCAAGTTATGTGGGAGCCCACTTGATTGTAGGAGGTAATGGATATCTAACCTCTTATTAGAATGTTAGTTAGGGAACCCACTTGTGATGATTGTGCCTTGCTAGGCTGTCCATTTGGACAGCCATAGAACCCTAGATGTGAGGTTTGGCGTGCAAAAAGTGGGGCAGTTGGTGGGCCTTCATGGCACAGCCACTTGATAATTCCTTACATTGTAGGGCTGATGGTTCTTGATAGCGTGGCCCAACCAGATGGGACCCACCTTTGATCTGTGTTTTGTGCACATTTTAATTGGTGCTTGCTGCCCATGAAGGTTGCAAAGCTCAGCTTTCCATTTCAAACATTTGTCTGATTTTTAGTGTTTTTGGGCCATGTTTGGGTGTCCTTGGTGGGCCCCACGTGCAAGCAATATGGGGACCACCATTTGGGCTTTCTATTCTCTATATGTAGCTACACGTATGACATTTTACCTTGGCTAATGCAGCCCCCAAGTGATCGGGAAGTTGATCCCAAAATGGGGCCGAGAAATGTTGTGCAGAAATTTCAAGTAGGCATATTTGGCCATGCGCTAAAACTTTCATGTATGCATCCGGAACATCCTATCATGTGGGTTTTGTAGAACACATATGGGTCTAACAGGAACACTTGTCTTCACGCAAAAATGTGGCCCCAGCTGATGGTGGTACATGCCCAAAGTTGGGCCAAAACCATCACTGTACTGTTTTCTGCACAACTATTCTAGGTACCCATGTTTGGGGCAATGCCAAAATATGTATGCGGACAACTAAGGAGATCTGCCTTGTGGGTTTTGAAGCCCATGCATAGGGCTACCAGATGGCCATTTAGTTCTCTGGAAGCTAGGTCCCTTGTGATCACGAATTAAACCCAAACTTAGCCCAAAACCATCTCTGCAAAGAGATTCTGTTTAATTAGAAATTTACTTTGGGCCACATGTAACACCCTGGTTTTCTGGTGCTCAGGTGTTAGGTTTACTTGGGTATCAACATGAAGTTTTTCAATTTAATATGCAACACAAGCACACACTTGATTATAGAACCTGTAGAAACCGAGGGCTCACACATTAAGCACATTCCTTGGAATTCCGATCTAGAATAAAACTTAGAAGAACACCCTCGGTTCTTTCTCTCTTTTCTCTCTTCCTCACTCTCTCTGGGATGGGTAACCGAAGGCAACAGCCTGCGAGAAGGCCGAAAACGGCACCCAACTCTCTCTCTCTCTCTCTCTCTCTCTCTCTCTCTCTCTATGTTAACTCTCTTTCTCACCCTAGGGTTTCAGGCAAGAGAATGCCCTTTCCAGAAATGGAAGGGCTATTTATAGCCGTCCATAGCCCCTCTGAACCATCGGATGAAGAATAGGTGGTCGGGATTGCAATGATTTCCTGCAACCCCGAAAACTGGTGGTAAATGAAAAATCGGCCGTTGTTTTCTCTACGCCACAAGAGAAAGCCCTAATCCACAGTTTGAATGGAGGGCTAGGATTGGTAGAATGAAGGCTAGGATCGATAGATATGGAGGCACGTGGATTGCCAGCAAGGCAAACAGAAACAAATTTCCAAACGGCCTCAAGCGCTAACACTTGCGCCCAAGCTCGCACACACACTGTTGTCTCAATGTGCAAAGTGCGATGGGGTTAGATCACATCTCGAAGCTCTACAATATGGACGGTTCTGATCCTACAAAGGTGGGCCACAGAAATCACAATCGGCAGATAAACGGGCTGCTGGAAATACAAAGTTAATTTTCAACAGGTTGACTTTGCCTACCATCTGTGCACACCATTCAAACCAAAAATGTTACAAAACACACAGATTTTAGTGATCTTTGACGTGCAAACCAGATGGACGGATCAGATCATCCGATTCGATGATGATCAGTGAGTCACGTTCATGCCTAAAACGAACATCGTCCCTTTAAAGCCACATGGGCACCAACGAAAATGGATCTTCCTCAACAAAAGCCACACGGGCACCAAGTCTAATTAAGGATATTACAAACATCGGCCCAACCCACTGTCTCCAAATGGTAAATCAAGTTTTTGGAACACGGATCTACAACTCGAGTTTTGAAAATCGGGGCATTACACCACATCCATGCGATCCACCACTTTCATAAAAGTATTAAATATGTCATAACCGTACAAGTTATGTGATATGGTAATCTAACCGCATAAATGGTCTAAAACGTGGTAGGGTTGAATTCTAGAGCACGTACACACGTTTCAAACAATGTTGGGAGTGGTTTCGATTCTTAAGGTAATGATTCCTCCCCTTGAGCTTTCTACCTCAATGTTAGTTTAAGTAATAGTCTACCTTTCAACTTCTATTAATAATGCTCGTAAATCTAGAGTTCTTGAGCATATTAATAGTTTTACCGTGCATGGTTGAAAGACTCAAAAACTCATTCAAATACAAGTTCTGATAGATCCCAATGGTATCAAACAATTTATTTAAAATAAAAGATGTAATCATATTAGCAAGTGAATAATATGTAAGAAATACTCTAGAAGAATTCAATTGTTCTTACAAAGAATCATTTTGACAAATCAATTGGCTTATATTGTCTAATAATGTCTTCATTTCCTCCATTTAACTGGAAATCCAATCATCAGGCAACACCGCCTTTGACAGAAGACTTCTTATCTACAGAATCCAACAATAATCAGGTGTAGATTTCTATTTAAATTCATCTAAAATGAAATTAATGTAAAAATGAATAAATTAATTAAAGTAAACAATCATAAAACGTGACGATTTGAGAATAATCCCTGTCTAGTGCCTTCGACAAGCTCGACAAAGAAACTTGCGAGTTTTGAGCAGTAATTCTCTACTCCTTCCCTTTGCTAAGAGAATCAACTAACCACTGCATTTTAAATTCATAGAAGTAAAGAAACAAATATTAACTATAAATTAATATAAAATTTTCGGCTTTCTCTTTTGTAAGTTCATCCTATAAATACTCATTTCTCTTTTGTAAATTCATCCTGTAAATACTTATTTTCTCCCTTAAGCTTTGTAATCAACTCATTTAATTCTTCCTTTCGTTTAATCTTTCACTCTAAGAAAAATAGAGATCAAATAGAAAACCATTTTATGTCAGGGAATTTCACTCGAAATTAAAAAAAATTAAATAAACAAATATAAAATGATTTATTTAATTTTTTTTAAAATTTCAGGTGAAATTTCCTTACATAAAATGGTATTCTATTTTATTTCTATTTTTCTTAGATTGAAAGATTAAATGAAAGGAATAAGAATTAAATGAGTTAAGCTTAAGGGGGGAAATGAGTATTTACAGGATAAACTTATAAAAGAGAAAGCCTGAGAAGTTGATGAGAGTTTTAAAAAACAACGGTTATCTATGAGAATTTTATATTGATCCATAGTTAATATTTGTTTCTTTACTTTTATAAATTTAAAATATAGTGGGTAGTTGATTCTTTTAGCAAATGGAAGGAGGAGAGAATTACTCCTCGAAACTCGCAAGTTTCTTTGTTAATAGAGTTTGTCGAAGCCACAAGACAAAGATTATTCTCCAATTGTCACATTATATAATTGTTTACTTTAATTAATTAATTTATTCATTTTTACATTAATTTTATTTTGGATAAATTTCAATTGAAATTCCCACCTGAGTATTGTTGAATTTTGTAGATAAGAAGTCTTCTGTTGAATGCGATGTTGCTTGATGAGTGAATTTCCTGTTACATGGAAGAAACGAAAACATTGTTAGACAATATATTTGTCAAAATGATTCTTTGTAAGAACAATTGAATTCTTATAGAGTAAAGTATTTCTTACATATTATTCACTTGCTAATGTGATTACATCTTGGCAGGTTGCTGGGGATGGGGGATAGTTGGGCTAGTTAATGGATTGTAGTTCGACTGTAATTTAATGGCAGGTTGAAGGGCGAAGAAGTAGGGACCAATAGATATGGTGTGTTTCAACAGTGAGGTAATGGATTCGAGAACTCGCGTGGTGTGTGTGGATGAGTTTATATGTGTGTAAAAAAAATGGAAGAAGAAGAAGCTAAGGTTTGGCTCAAAATGATGTTTAGGCATCAAACAACTCTTTTGAGGGTGCATCCAAATGGGCCCTTAGTAGTACGTCTCTCAGGACAAAAGCATAAGACGATGAGTACGTTTGGACTAAACACCATTATCAGATCCATTCAAATGAATAGAACATGTGCATACATAAGGCTGAAGTGGGTGGCTTAATCAAAGATGTGTGAGGCCTCCTCACAATGAGGAAAAATTCAAATGACCCATCGGCATGTCTCTACTGGCGGGCCTTAAATTTTGCATTAATTCCTACATAGGTGCTCTAAATATAAAAGGGTTTCAAAAGCTACTTTGTTGGACACATGGTGTCTGACACGTTTGTAACATGCATCAAAATGGCTGCTAGGAAAAATCTTCAATTTATCTTTGTATAGTCTTTTGGTATAATCCGTACACTATTATATGGCTAATGTGTATTTACTTTATGCATTAATGACCTGATATTGATATGGGAAAAGATGCTTACTAATAATCATACAGATACATCAAGCTGACCCAAGATAGCTGGGCCAAAGCAATGATGATGATGAATGGTATAGATGGGTCAAGTTGTTGGGTTTTCTAGGGTCCCTGTGTCTGACACCTTGAGTATGTGCCAACACAGGCATGTGTTTGCTTTTCAGTTGTGTAAGAGGACGATGCCCCGAACGGTGGTTGGACAAGTTGTAAGAATTGTCTTTGTTGGAAGAGATTCTTGACCTCTTATAAATGAAGAATCGCTCTAGTCATGTAAGTTATATTGAGGACTCATTGGTTAGCTGTTTGAGGATGAATTTCAGTTTGCTTCCCTATACATAGAGGCTGGACAATTGTTGTGGAGGATAGGAGGGTCATGGTGAGTTATTGACTCACCGAAGCATATGCCCCCCTCCTTATGGTTATTGGAAACTTAATGTAGACGGCAGCCCATGCAGGTATTGGAGGGGTGAAGAGGAATAGCGCGGGAGAAATGATTGGGGCCTTTGCTGGGCCTATTGGTGTGAAAATCCTAATGAAGCTGAATTCCGCACGATTTTGTTTGGTATTAAACAGTTGATCAATAAGAATTCCCCTCAATCATTCATCGAAGGTGACTCCATGTGATAAAGTGGGCTCGATCACCGTTCCTCAACCTTGGTATTTTGCTAGATGGGTTGACAAAATCAGAGAATTAAAGGAAACTATTTCAATTTTCCTTTCTTCATATTAAAAGAGAGGCAAATATGGCTGCGGATGACTTAGTCAGGCTAGCTGTGCTTTACCCAATTCTGTAATCAGGGACTCATTGCCCTATTGTAATTTTGTTGTTTAGCTTCGTTTCTTCAATGTGTGTGTATATTAGGTTCTAGTCGTGTGTTTTTTTTTTTCTTTGTTCCATAAAATATGACCATGCTCTACAAAAGCACAACCTGTTTCAAAAATCTATAAAAGCACAACAACTACCATTGATTACATCCATTATCGACATAGCTGAGACGCAACGAGAACAACTCACCTCAACCATGGAGCTCCTCTCGTGGTGAATTTGATACCTGACATCATGGAAGGCGTGCGAACCCCAATAGTAAGTTTCTCTGCAACCCAAAACCTACTAATCCACAGGAACAACAACAAATGCCATAACAAAATAATCAGCAAGATATGATAGCCACTGCCGTAGCTGGTGAAAACAGCTAAGGTATCAACAAGAAAAATCAATAGAGCAACAAGCAATAGGAGATTAAGCCATCGCATACTCATAATCACATACTTATGGCATACATGATCACATATTTCTGTTTGCGACCACAAAATGCCCAACAGTAATAAAAACTGCATTTGCCATGATGGCGCATGTGGTATATGCTGTCAAAATGACATATGCAATCGCACATGACAACACTGACCACTCTATCCATTCAATCACGGTCCCACTTGTCAACAAGGCAAAAACACCATCAGAACCCTGTACCTATCAGTAAAAAATTGTCACAGGCCCTTGCTCAGTTCACACTCTTAGGCTTGTTGGGAGGGTTAACTTGATAGGCTGCCTAAAGGTATTAATTTCCCAACATTTTCGACATTGTTCGACACTAGAAAATGTGCCAACGTGTTGGGTAAACAAAATCAGATCGAGGTCATGAGATCTGAGAACACTTTTCCCGACATCCATTGGTCGCAAATTCATTTGACGCTTGAATTTTGACCTTCAGATGTCTGATACTCTGATATTCAGTTTGGAACACATCACTTTGGACTGGATTAGTGTGCTACACAATACGGAAACATTCATCATCATCATCATCTAAGCCTTACGAGGCCAGATCAAGGATTGTTTAGGAGATGCATGTGCACATATTCAAGGCTAAAACTAGGGTAGATTTTTTACTTTGGTCCTTTTGCAGAGCTTTGCTAAGCCCAAATGCATCTCCAAGTCAGTTAATGCACACAGCACTGCTCGCGTAGAGGTGAATATGCAAGCCATTCATCACCTAAGCCTAAGTGTGTAGATGCTACTTCCTAAAGATAAAGGTGGCCCACTTGATGTACCATGATATTAGAAATAAGTGGACATAGTAGAAACTTCGACTAATTTTGTCATAGCCATACGTTTGTTCATTAAACTATGAGCCACCTGGAAAGTGGACCAACCTGTTTCTTGGGATAGGGAATCTACAGAGGTACCCTTCTGATGGATGACTTGAATATTGTACCTATTTGCTATGCTGGCACATGTCTTGGTTTGTGTATTAGCTGACTTGTAAATGCTTGTTGCAATTTGGAATACTTTTAGGGTAGGGACCGGAATAAATATGGCTTAACCGGATTTGTCTATATCAGTTAGTTTTGGTCCTGTATCAGTTTACTGGCTTTTTTAGTTGAGGACCAAAATCTGAGTTGTATAAAAACTACTTATAATCATGTTACCAACGCACATTGTCTGTACCAAACATTATTAATTGTATTTATGGCAATTATATATTTAAATTTGACATATAAAAATTGTTTACTATACTTTTCAAGTTGGTTAGACATGAATGAAATCTTTAATACTTTTGGACAGTTTGGTTAATAGACGATAGACCCATTATTTGAATGATCTTGACCATAGGACGACCATATCCCACATGCAGGTGTTTGCATTTCAAAATGGCAGGCCCACCATGTGTATGTGTTTTACTTGCACGGCTACACCACCCATCTATTTTTCTAGTTCATTTTAAGCCATCAGCCCAAAATTGAAGCATATGCAAAGCTCAAGTGAACCTCCCTAGGGTCCACACTGATGTTTATTTGTCGTCCTCTCAGACCACCTTGATTAAGGGAGAAAAAACAAATATCAGCTTGATCTGTCATACAAAGGAATTTGGGATTTCCTATTTTGACTTTTTCTTTCTCAGCTGAAGAGCAAAAACTTGATTAAAGTTACCCCAAGTCATGGACCGAAATCCTCTTCAAAACCAAGTGCCTGCAACGCCTAAGCTCTGTGGGGCCCACATCGATATTTATGTAACATCCGTTTCATTCATCAGTTTTGCCATCTCATGATCACTTTCCATGAGAAAAGAAGATCGACCAAAAACTCAAGTGGTCCGAAGAACAGGAAAATATAAAATCACACAAAAACCTCGAAGTTCACTAAGTGGCCACCCTAGTTTTGTATAATGGGAGCTTTTTGGGATGTCCTTTTATCCCTGGGGTCTCACCTGAATAATGGGTTAGATGGAATGCAAACATCACGGTAACCCCACAAGGGTTATACCATGGGCATCTCCATTTCTATTGCTCCCTATGGTGTGCCCACCAGAGTTTTGGATCGGTCTTAGTTGTTGGGATCAGTCCTAACATTAGGCTTTTCTACTGATGGACGGAATGGAGTGGATGTCACACTCACACCACTATAGGTGCACAGATCTTTTTTGAACAGGTGATCATATTGCATATAAGAATTTGTTAGAAGCTTGTATTTGGAATTCAATCACAATTACCATGGAATCAATATGAATTGAAATCCTTAGTTGTATTTGGTAGCTTGTAACTAAAATGCAATGGCATTCAAGTTGTGTTTGGATGGCTGTAATTGGAATGCATTAGAATCCTTAGACATGTTTGGAAGGTGAGATTCAATGGTATTGAATTGCATTAGATGGAATTAATATCATTAGTATATTTATAAGAATGTAAATTTAATTAATTAAATCAACTTTAATATCTCAAATTAGTTTACACATGATATTGGACAAAATAATTTTAATGAGTCCTATATATATACTTTCACAAAAAAATGAGGAAAATGTAAGCCTCGGTGGCCACAAATGTAAGGATCACAAGTCACCAACCGCCCATGGTTTTTAGTTATCCATTTAGATGGCCAACATTTGGATAGTCAGTTCATTTAATTCAATTATTCCATTCATGTAATTTTAGTGATACAGCTAATCATTAGATTTTGAGCATCATCAACATGCCACATGTATAGTTGATTAGGAGCCCAGTGACATCTTTATTGCCAATGCAACTATCCTACCTTTGAAGGGAGAGTTAGAAAGGCCGTCTTATGCCAATTATGTGCATTGCCTGCTAGCCCAGCTGAAAGACACCTAGGCATTTCAATACTAGGTCTTAGGCTCAAGTGCTAAGGAGACACACTAACCCCATCAGTGGGTGGGTCCATCATGTGACTAACGTAGTGGGTGTTGTGTGCAACTAACAGGGTGGGTGTGTTGGATGACTTACAAAAAAGGAAAAAGAACCGAAAAATCTTATGCCAATTGCATTGAATTGGCAGCAAAAAGAAAGAAAAAAATTCAAAGCAAACAACAACTAATTTTTCATAGCCAAATTGGTATAAGATGGCCTTTCTACCTCAAAACCAATCTTGCAATCGGATGCAATCTTGCGTTCTACTCCTGCCCATCTCTAGCCATGTCAAGGTAGATTTGTGGGGTGCCCACCGTGATGTATCTATTTATCCACGCTGTCCATCCTTTTTCTCATATCAATTTAAGGTATGAGCCCAAAAATGAGGCACATCTAGTGCTCAAGTGGACCACACCATAGATGACTCTTGCATTTAATGCTTTGTGCATTTAATGCAACCCAAGCTTCCTATTTAGTGTGGTCCACTTGAGCATTATATTTGTCTAATTTTTGGGGCTCATACCTTAAAAGATATGAGAAAAGTGATGGACGGTGTGGATAAACAGATACATCACAGTGGGGGGCCCCCACAGATCTACATGGATGCGGCTAGATCCACATGCCCTATAATTCTAATTCATACAAAAAAGGTTATATTTATATAACTGGTTACTTCTGCCTAGTTTTTAATAGCTAAATATTAAATATTAGGTGCCAAACACCACCTAAAGAGCAATGACCCTCTACTCAAGTTTTAATAGCCAAGTAACCAAAATACACTTGGAAAATTTCAAATGACCAAATTGTCCTTTGTGAGCTAAGGGTACAAATGTCACTCACATGGCGATGCAATCTACATAGTCACCATGGAATTGGTAGCAATGGGTGGTAAATGCATAAACTAGGTTTATTTAGCACCATGGAACCACTATTTCAACTATTTCAGATTCTTTGCTAAAAGCTATGTTTCCAAATCCTTTTATCACCCATTATTATGGATGATGTCATCATGAGAATGACTTCAATTAGTTTTAAGAATTGGTATACCCCACCTTAATATTTATGTACATCCACTCTGATCACTAGGTATGCCACTCCATTTTAGTAGCAGGGCTCAAAAGCTGGTCCAGTTTGTGATTTAGGTAGGCCACATGAAGTGAAACAATTATGAAAGATATCACTTGTATGTTGTTTCTAATTATACGGTTCACCTAAATCACATATCGAGCCAAGGCTTGGGACCCACGGTTAATATAGAGTGATATACTTGATGATTGGGGTTGATTTCACATAAACCTTATGGCGGCCTATCGTTAAAAAATTTAGTGAAATGCATATCATACATGAAAAAAGGTGCCAAACACAAATTTCGAATTCACATGGAATCCATATATATGGTGCCAAATACAACCTAAAATTCGAATTACCATAGATTCTATAGTAATTGGAATCTATGCTACCAAACGACCCCTTAGAGCGTAGAGACGCTCATAAATTATTTGTCCAAGTCGAGGAGCCACTTAGATTGGCCATAACTTCAATATCACTCTATTTGATAGACATTTCAAGTTCAAACGTCTAATAAAGTCAAATAATCGGCCGTTTAAGCGAGCAGATCAGTATAAATGGATGATTCACAATCTATCTAAATTTAAAACCATATTTCAACCATTTAATTTGAATAACCATATATCACACATATAATAATATTCGAGCACTTGGGTCTGGACTGCCATACTCAGCCAGAGTGACTTGGATTGATGCGAAGTGGGACTCGCCATGATGTTTGTGAAAAATCCACCCCCATCCAACCGCTTTCCGAGCTCATTTCAGGAATTCGAGCAAAATTGAGGTGGATCCAAAACTCAAGTGTGCCACATTAGAGGAAAAGGTGGGAATTCAATGACCACCGTTGAAACATTCGCATGGCTATAAAAGTTTTGTATCAGACTAAGGCTTGTGTTTTCACTTCATCCCAGTGGAAATTATCTTATAAACGGTTGGATGGCATATAAACATTAAGGTGGAGCCTAGGAAGATTTCGACTGTAGGCATTTCTTTCCCTAATCTTCCCTCTTGTATGGCACACTTGAGTTTTGGATCTACTTCATTTTTGTTGCATTTTCTAAAATGAGCTCGCAAAACGGATGGACGGGGTGGATTCCTCACAAACATCACAGTGGGCCCCACCTTCATCCCAACGAAGGAATTTCCTGGGAATGTCTTTTGATGAAATCCGCGTCCCTCTAAAGGCATTTTGGGCACGTTGGGGAAACGCAAAATAACAAATGACCATGGACCAACCCACTAATTTCTGGATAAATCGGTTATCCATCACGTACCGTCAAGGGACTACAACTTGTGATACTGCACCATCTTTCCCGCCAATATATCATTTTTGCAGGAAATCAGAACCGAAGGACACAGTGGGCCACACAAAAGGATTACTCAAGACAAAAATCAGATCATTCCGATCATCAGGTGGGCCACAATATTGGAATCAATCGACAACCTCAGAAAAACTCAACAAGAAAGTGTGGCCCACCTAGGGCCTGTTTGGATGCTACCAAATAAGTTACTTTTCGACTGAACTTAAGACGTTAAGTTACTTTTGGCACTTAAGTTGGTGTGGTAAGTATAATTGAAAAGTAACTTATCACTTAAAAGTTACTTATCTTCAAAAGTATATTTTTTTTTGACTTTTTGACTTTTGACTTTTCTACTTATCTCTCTCATGTCACACTTTTGTTTTTTGTTTTTTTTAATTTCTTCTTCTTTCTTCTTTCGGTTAGTCCCCACTCACACTGTTAGTCATCCTCCAATCTTAATTAATTACCCTCCAATTTGGCTTTTCTACTTATCGCTCTCAGGTCACGATGCATATTAAAGTTCTCTCTCATAATTCACTCAATTACTGCTCTCTCGTACGGTCCATATCAAAGGAGGCCCCACATGATGGACTGTCCCATCAAATGTGGGGCTCACACAATGGATGGCCCACATCAAAGATGGGCCCCTACATTAATTAGTGCAAGATCCAATTCACCAATCAGGTTGATCTGATCTTCTACATCTTTCCCAAAAATGGTTCTAGTCCACTCACCATGTGGACCGACTATTGGAAACAAGTGAATGGGTTATAAAACTTCAGCCAAGTTTTCCAAAGCCATACATTTGTTTTGCAAACTGTGGCCCACCTGACCAATGGATCAACCTGATTCTTGTACCAGGGCATCCATATAGTGGTCCCGTTCTGATGGATGGAATGTATCTCGGACCAATCCCATTATGCTAGCACATGCATGGCATGTACATGAGCTTTATTGCATGCAAGTGGGATTAGAAAAGCTCATTCTGTTAGGAAAACTGCCTCAATGCGTAGCTTTTTTTTTTTTTTTTTTTCGTGTCAATATGTTGCTTATTATATGTAGATTTGACGTTTTCATGTCAATATGTTACTTATTATATGTAGATTTGAAATTTTCTTTAGAAATGTTACTTATTAATCTGTTATTACCAAGCATACTTATTTACTTATAAGTATGTTGTTTACCCAACATACTTATATGCTTAATAAGTAAAAAATCAAGATATGTAACTTATCTGATAAGCAGCTTATCTTAAGTAACTTACAATCCAAACGGGCCCCTAGTGACCAGATTGTCTAGATCATCACAATGGGCCGTACAGGCTTATGTTACTGGTTTCCTGAACAAGTGGGGCTCGGATAAAGTACTATCCCCAGCAGGACGCACGAGGAGATAGACGCCTATGTGGCGCGTCGTCATTGACCGACGCAATAGGTACCATACCTCAAGTCTGATGCAGAGCTGTCAGACTCATCACATCTCACTACTACTGAGGTGTGGAGCCCACTGCATCTGCCAATGGTGATACACCATGTAGGCATCCATCTCCTGGTGAGTCGTGGTGGGGGTAGTAGCTGATCCAAGCCCGAACAAGTGGCATGCTCTGAGAAAGATGGCTTGGTAAGACAAGCTGTGGTACTACTGCCTGCATGTCATACGTAGAAGCAGTTCTGTTGGGAGTAATTTCACACGCTGAGTGTGTGAACGTCCATAGCATTATCTGCCTTTGTACACGTCCTGCATCTGTACATCAATGCGAACGATCCATGTCGTGGACCATTATAGATGGGACATGACACAAAAATCAGATTGGTTAGACCACAAGCATCTCTGCATACATATTGCTCACTTTTGTTTTTTTTACTGTTCTTTGCATAGATAGGGATGATATTGACTTAGATATGTGGCTAAACAGTATTTGATATTTGGAGTCCTCATTAGTCAATGGAAGGTTAGAATTCTCAATGGAAGGTTAGAATTCACAACCGGCTAAGAACAATATAATCGCATGAGGGTTGGGGAGTCTTAGACTTACTAACTCAAGTGATTCCAATGGTTGGTCTACAGCTTAAGATTCTAAGAATAAGAACCTTGGTGATAAGAAAGAAATAGGTAGGATGTAGGTAGGCATCCTTTTCTACTCCGCACTAAGTGCAATTTCTACTTTATGGGATGTTAGATTTTTAGACATTTATAAAGTTCTACAATGAGTAGATCTAGGATCCAAGTGAACAAATGCCATTGTACAAAACGAAAAAGAAAATGAAGTAGTAACAATGGAAATGCGAGATAAATATAGTAAGAAAAAATGAAAGCAGTTGCAATAAAGATGCAAGATGAAATGTGTAGACCAGAGTGTAAGTTTGATTTGAGATGTGAGAAGAAAAATGAAATGCCAGTCACTCCTCTCTAAAAAAGATTATCAGATATTTCTAATCTCAACTGATCTACTCGTCGACTTCAACAAACTACTTATAGAAATTTTCTCTTTCGAATCTAACAACCTTTTATGGGTCTCGATGCAGGGCTCAATGTAAGACAGTTTGATGGGACGTTTCCTCCTCATGTGTCAGAGGAGAGAGAGAGTTGTAATTGGGTGAGGTCGGGCGCCCGAACCATTTACTGGCCGGGCTACCGAAATTCATCAGAAGGGCAGCTAACCTGCTGGCCTGTTTTGGCTACAGCCGGGCGCCCGACGGTCAAGGTGACCAGGCGCCCGATGACCTGGCTGGGCGCCCGACCATGTTGGTCCGGGTGCCCGAAATTGAAATTTTTTCTTGGTTTTCTCGCTGGATGTTTTTGAGCCTGGCCGGGCGCCCGACCCGGTGCGGACTGCTTGTACGCAGTTTCCTTATTGGGCTCTAATTCCTCCATTTTTCTTACTTAAGAGTCCTAAAACGAGATTAGGGTATCCCATTGTGTGGTTTACACGTCCAAGGTGAGAAAGAGAGAAAAAGTGGAAGAGAGAAAGAGAAGAGAGAGATAGAGGAAGCTTGTAGAAGGGAGAAGTTGCTTGAAGATGGATTCTTTTGTGCAACCGTCGTCTCAGCGCTTCTACGTCCTCAGGATCGGTGAGATCGTTTCTCCTTTGTTATTCTCTTGTTGTTTATCCATCCCAAGTGGATGAAGAAGGTTTGATCCAAGCGATGTGTGCTTGAGATCAGGTTGTAACAGTTCCCTGATATAGTGGATTGTTGATCTGGACTAGATCCCGTGGTTTTTACCTCTTTTGAGGATTTTCCATGTAAAAACTCCTTGTGTCGTGTGGTTGATGTTTATTCTTGATTATTGCATTATCATAATCCATAATTCTAGTGTATTGGGGGGCGAGATCCGAAGGTTTGTGTGAAACGCACCCAACAAAGTGGTATCAGAGAGTTCAGGTTATTTGAACGGTGTGGGATCGGTTCTGAATTATGGAAGGTGGCTCATCAAGGATGATCAACCTCAATGGTTCTAACTGGACCATATAGAAGGCTAAGATGGAGGACTTGCTCTATTGCAAAGACCTATATGCTCCGATCTTAGGCATATCGGCGAAGACAAAGGATATGTCAGATGATGATTGGAAGAAAGTGGACCGGAAGGCGGTGGGGTTCATTAGACAATGGTTGGATGATTCGGTTTTCCACCATGTGTCTACAAAGACCTCAGCCGCTAGCCTATGGAAGAAATTGAAAGGGCTGTATGAGAGGAAGACAGCCGGCAATAAGATTTTTCTAATAAGATGACTTGTGAATCTCAAGTTCAAAGATGGTGGTTCTGTGGCTGAACACATGAATGAGGTCAGCAACATTGTGAACCAGCTCTCCGCCATGAAGATGATCCTGGATGATGAACTTCAGCCTTTGCTACTACTTAGCTCATTGCCTGACAGTTGGGAGACATTGGTGGTGTCTCTAAGTAACTTCGCGCCAGACGGAAAGGTATCCATGGATCAGATAACAAGCTGTCTCTTTAATGAGGAGACAAGGAGGAAGTCTCTAGGATCTGCTCAACAAGAGGCCCTTGTGACACAAGATTGGGGGAGAGGAAAGAACAGAAAGGGCGGAAAGGCCCGAGATAAATCAAGAGGCAAGTCAGTTACCAGGAAAGATGTTGAATGCTGGAATTGTGACAAGAAGGGCCACTATAAGCATGAATGTCACAAGAAGAAGAGTGACAAGAAGGGTAAAGGAAATGAGAACGAAGATGAATTGGATTCTACTGCGGTCGCCTCAGATGGTGACATTGTTGTTATTCTTTCAGCAGATCACGATATTTGTCTCACGGCTTCGAGTCAGGACGCCGACTGGGTGATAGACTCGGGAGCCTCGTTTCATGCGACTCCACGCAGAGATTTCTTCACAAGCTATAAGTCAGGTGACTATGGGACAGTGAAGATGAGAAATTCTAGTGTTTCGAAGATCGTAGGGGTCGGTGATATTTGTTTGAAGACCAATGTAGGTTGTACATTGGTTCTCAGGGATGTGAGACACATTCCAGACCTTCGCCTCAACTTGATGTCGACGGGAAGGCTCGATGATGATGGCTATGAAAGCCGGTTTGTTGGTGGGCGCTAGAAGCTCATCAAGGGTTTGTTGATTGCTGCAAGAGAAAAGAAGTGTTGCACCCTTTACAAGGCAAGTGTCAGTGTATGCAAGGGTGGATTGAACACAACGAAAGATTCAGCTACTAACGTGTGGCACAGGCGTCTAGGCCACATGAGTGAAAAATGGCTTCAGCTACTAGCGAAGAAGCAGCTTCTTCCAGATGTGACAGGTAAACCTCTCAAAACCTGTATTGACTGTTTATCTGGGAAACAGCATAGGGTTTCTTTTGTTAAAACTGCTTCTCATACTAATAAAGTACATGCATTAGATTTGGTTTATTCTGATGTTTGTGGTCCTATGAGGACAAAAACCTTGGGTGGGGCATTGTATTTTGTCACTTTTATAGATGATGCATCTAGGAGGGCTTGGGTGTATGCTTTGAAATCCAAGGACGAGGTTTTTGGTGTGTTTAAACTGTTTCATGCTATGGTCGAGAGGGAGACAGACAGATCATTGAAGTGCATCCGCATTGACAATGGTGGTGAATACATAGGTGACTTCCACAAGTACTGCAAGTCACTAGGTATACGACATGAACAGTCGGTTCTTAAGACCCCCCAGCACAATGGTGTGGCTGGGCGAATGAATCGCACAATTGTAGAGAGAATCAGATGCATGTTATCCCATGCAAAGTTGCCCAAGATATTCTGGGGAGAAACAATGCACACGACGGTGTATTTGATAAACAGGTCTCCATCAGCCCCGTTGAATGGAGAAGTACCTGAGAAGGTGTGGACTGGACGTGATCCATCGTACAGTCATCCCAGGGTGTTTGGATGCAGGGCATCCATTCACGTACCAAAGGACGAGAGGTCCAAGCTCAATATGAAGATCATGCAGTGTGTGTTCTTAGGGTATGGTGATGAGAAGTTCGGTTACAGGTTGTGGGATCCAACCGAGAAGAAGCTCGTCAGGAGCAGAGATGTGGTTTTCATTGAAGATCAGTGTACAGAAGACATTGAAAAGTCAGAGAAAACCCAACCCAGTTCAGGTGAACTGGAGGACATGAATCCGATTACTCCTCCCGTGGTGCCTGATGACGGGGGAGTACAATAAGGTGCAGAGGATGAGGGAGTCCTTACAGAAGATGGACAGGGGGAGCAGCCCCAACTTGATCCACCTGTTGAGCCACAGGTGAGGAGGACATCAAGGGACAGACATCCATCCAAAAAGTACTCGCCGCATGAGTACATTATGCTCACTGATGGGGGAGAGCCAGAAGACTATTCTGAGGCCCTAGCCGACGAGCATAAGGAGGAGTGGTTAAGAGCTATGCAAGAGGAGATTGAATCCTTGCATAAGAACCACACCTATGACATGGTGAAATTGCCTAGGGGCAAGAAAGCTCTGAGCAACAAGTGGGTGTTCAGAAAGAAGAATGAGCAGAAGAATTCATAGACAAGGTACAAGGCCAGACTTGTGGTGAAAGAGTTTGGTCAGAGGAAAGGAATAGACCTCGAGGAGATATTCTCACCAGTGGTGAAGATGACATCCATACGGGTGTTGCTTGGATTGACGGCTAGCATGGATCTGGAGATAGAGCAGTTAGATGTCAAAACTGCCTTTCTCCATGGTGACCTAAAAGAAGAGATCTACATGCGCTAACCAGAAGGGTTCGAAGTCAAGGGCAAAGAGCATATGGTGTGTAGGCTTAGGAAGAGCTTGTATGGGTTGAAGCAAGTTCCTAGGCAATGGTACAAGAAGTTCAACTAGTTCATGTTGAAGCATGGATATGACAGAACGGAGTCGGACCACTGTGTGTTCACTCGCAGGTTCTCAGGTGGTGATTTCTTAGTTCTGTTATTGTACGTTGATGACATGCTCATCATGGGAAAGGACATCAAGAAGATTGACAGGCTGAAACAGGAGCTGGGCAAGTCGTTTGCGATGAAAGACTTGGGCCCGGCAAAACAGATCCTAGGAATGGAGATAACCCGTGACAGAAGCAACAGGAAGCTTTGGTTGTCACAAGAGCGGTATATTGAGAAAGTCCTAGAGTGGTTCAACATAAATGCAGCGAAGCCGGTCAATACTCCACTGGATGGTCACTTCAAATTGAGCGAGAAGCAGTGTCCCAAGACGAAGGCGGAAGTGGAAGAGATGTGTGCTATGGTGTGTACGCGCCCAGACATAGCATATGTGGTTGGGGTTGTCAGCCAGTATCTTGCCAATCCTGGTAAGGAACATTGGGCAGCGGTGAAGTGGATACTGCGGTATCTAAGAGGCTCATCCAGGTTGAGCCTATGCTATGGTGACGGAAAACCTGTGTTAGAAGGCTACACAGATGCAGATATGGCAGGTGACATAGACTCCAAGAAGTCTACATTGGGGTTCATGTTCACATTTGCAGGTGGAGCGGTCTCTTGGCAGAGCAAGCTACAGAAGGTCGTAGCATAGTCGACGACAGAGGCTGAGTATATTGTGGTCACAGAAGCATGCAAAGAGATGCTTTGGATGAAGAGGTTACTACAGGAACTCAGCCTGAAGCAGGAGGAGCACGTGGTCTATTGCGATAGCCAAAGTGCTATACACTTAAGCAAGAATCCAAGTCAGTATTCCAAGTCGAAGCACATAGAGATTCAGTATCACTGGATCAAGGATACTTTGGAACAGAAGGTGTTACAACTTGAGAAGGTCCATACGGACGATAACGGGTCAGACATGATGACCAAGGCTTTGCTCAAGGGCAAGTTTGAGGTTTGTAGAAACCTGACCGGCTTGAAGAAGGCGAATTTCTCCTGAGTCGGAAAGTGGGAGATTTGATGGGACGTTTCCTCCTCATGTGTCAGAGGAGAGAGAGAGTTGCAATTGGGTGAGGTCGGGCGACCGAAATTCATCAGAAGGGCAGCTAACCTGCTGGACTGTTTTGGCTAAAGTTGGGCGCCCGACGGTCAAGGTGACCGGGCGCCGATGACCTGGCCAGGCGCTCGACCATGTTGGTCTGGGCGCCCGATGAACTGGCCAGGCGCTCGACCATGTTGGTCCGGGCCCCCGAAATTGAAATTTTTTCTTGGTTTTGTCGTTGGATGTTTTTGGGCCTGGCCAGGCGCCCGACCCGGTGCGGACTGCTTGTACGCAGTTTCTTTATTGGGCTCTAATTCCTTCGTTTTTCTTACTTAAGAGTTTTAAAACCAGATTAGGGTATCCCATTGTGTGGTTTACACGTCCTAGGTGAGAAAGAGAGAAAAAGAGGAAGAGAGAAAGAGAAGAGAGAGATAAAGGAAACTTGTAGAAGGGAGAAGTTGCTTGAAGAGGGATTCTTCTGCGCAACCGTCGTCTCAGCGCTTCTACGTCCTCGGGATCGGTGAGATCGTTTCTCCTTTGTTATTCTCTTGTTGTTTATCCATCCCAAGTGGGTGAAGAAGGTTTGATCCAAGCGGTGTGTGCTTGAGATCGGTTGTAACAGTTTCCTGAGATAGTGAATTGTTGATTTGGACTAGGTCCCGTGGTTTTTACCTCTTTTGAGGGTTTTCCATGTAAAAACTCCTTGTGTCGTGTGGTTGATGTTTATTCTTGATTATTGTATTATCATAATCCATAATTCTAGTGTATTGGGTGGTGAGATCCGAAGGTTCGTGTGAAACGCACCCAACACACTTTGTATTTCAACACTGAAGTCTTAGGTTTGAGTGCCTATGTGGGGTGTGTGTGTTAAAAAAAGAATTTGGTAACCTTCTAGCGTAGTGGGGAAATTGTTCCAAAAATACTATTTCCAAGCCCTTACACACCTCCCTTAGTTCTAACAACTCCCTTTTGATTGTGCCAAAGCCCTCACAAGTAAAGCACAAGTGTTTCAAATGAGCTGACGTGATAGTGTGGCCTAATTTTCCATTTTCTAGGTCCTCTAGGTGATAGGAGCTATCAGCGGTTAATAAGTGGATTTTTTAAACTAGCGCAGGGAATCTGCCTTCCACCGGTATTTTCACATTTTTCAACCTAAATTTACCACCTTAGTGGCTACATGGTTCACCAGGCAAATCTGAAGAGTACCATGTTGTGGATTTTGATTAATCCGGACTGTTGGCTGACTCCAAAAGGCCTTGGGAATCTTCTCAATATATTCCGTTCGAGTTTATGGTGCTTCTTTAGGTCTATCATAAGCTGATTCTGAAGTTCAAATTGGAACCTTGTAGAATAATTTCTTTCATTTTAGGAAGGATGTCCGGATACTTCTAATAAAAACAAATGATGCCTAAACCAGTCTGTAAGTATAAAATAAAAAACAAATGGGCTCCCAATGTGATGAAGATAACTTATGGCGTGCTTGTTGCAGGAGCCCTCCAAATGCAGTTCCAAGTCGAGTTGACTCGGTCGGGTTTCATGTAGTCACCCAATTTTGGAACAATGGTCAATCGTTAGGTCTGTTAGCTAAGCTACAAATCCGTCTCTTGTTTTCTTGTGTATGTGTGGCCTAACTGAAGGTTTTAGAACCTAACTCTCTGGCCCGATGATCTAAGAGGTGGGCCCACTCCCTATCCACGTGCGTGGTGGGCACTTGATCGAGACATTTTCTGTTGGAAATTTACTGAAGAGGAATACTTTAATACTCTGGCAGAGCACGATGGATGATATGCAGGAAGTTGCTTAAGTGAAATACAAATAATTCAGATTAAACCGTAAAAAATTAAGGGGAACCAGATTAGATGTATTATGAACGAAAATTTTACTTGGTTTAATTTGGGTTAATATATGCAACGATTACCTTTTCGAAGTGCCTGCGTATCAAGCGTCACACGCAACCGGAGTATAAAATAACATCCTTTAACACTCCTGGCTGGCTGGCCCTTTGACGGTCCCGATGCTGACGAGAACCGGATTTTCGTGAAAGCTTTAAATACGGAGAAAATTTTTAATACTCGGTAAGGGTGTGGCGGGTGATACGCATGCACTTAGAAATTAGTTATAAATTGCATACGTGTAATATAATTAATTAAAATTAGACTGCAAAATTGCGAATATCAGTTTATATGTACGATAATCGAAAATTTTACTTATTTGATAATCTAGCTATTTGATTGGTGGGCATTTATTGGACGGTTAATATGCAAAATATCCAATGGCTCTATTTCAACAAGCAAGTGTCCCAGAATCATAGCTTAGGCTTGTTAAAATTATCTAGTTTTTGGATTTAGAATTAGAAATATTGGGTTCAACATTATAGTCGGTTTAATTTGAATTAATGCATTCCACGTATGCAATTTCGGAGTGCCTGACTATAAAGTGTCATACACTGCCAGAGTATTAAATATCTCTGAGAGTTATTTGATACTCTGTCAGAGCGTTGGGGTTGAGACACGTGCACTCATAAATTGCACACGTGGCACTTATTGATTCAAATTAAACTGTCCAATTCCAGGACCACCGCAACTAGGACCTGATCTCAAAATAAGATTAGCATTCGTGTATAAGTATTTGCTCAATTAGAAGCAGTAGCTATTTTACATTTCAACTGTTCACTGGATGTCCAAAATCTGGTTGGTTAGCCAGTCAAAATATTTTACCGTAATTTCCGTTTATGTCTCATCTAATCTAGGTATCACCATTTGGACGGTTTGATTTGAGTTTTATACCGAGAGTGCAGTTCGTTAGTGCCTGCGTACTGACCATCAGAGTCAGCCGCCAGAGTATCAAAACGTACGCCTTAAAAAAGAAGAGATAAATAGCACGAATTTTGCGTGGAAGGGCGGGCGATGTCATTTCTTCCCATGAACGTTGACTTAATTAAACGTTAGTATGGTACTAAGATCACGTGTATTTGTAACTATTTACTTGCGGGCCCAGCCTCAGCCAAGATTGATGTTGAGTGTTCGTGGGTCGCATACTATTTCATGGCTTAGATAGGCCAAAATCGGAGTTCGTCCGAGCATATAATATATGATTTCGGGGTGGTTTTTTTTTTTTTTTTGGCGGGGGGGGGGGGGGGGGGGTGGGGTTGGTGCCGCATCATTATTAGTCAGATCACAATGTTAGCCACTAGGCCTGGCAAAATTCCACACGACTCGTTAACCCGCACAAAACCCGCACGAAAAAATTAGTGTTCGGATCCAGCCTTATCATGTCGGGTCATTAACGGGTTGACCCCTTAACATAAAGGGTCGGGTCAATGTTTCACCCGCGAACCCGTTTAACCCGCTAACATAATAATCTAGATCACCAAACCATGGCCCACCTATGAACCTGACACTCTATATGAAATATTGCAATGTACAAGTGATTCCTTCTCTTCTCATGAGTGAATCTTATTGTTTCTGGTGATAGAATGAGCCCACTAGGTGGACCATTGTTGTCTGTTGGGTTGGACTGTCAGTTGTCCTCATCAACGGTGTGGCCATCTGATGAGTAGACTAGCCTAATGGGTTAAATGGGTCGGGCGACGGGGTAACCTGTTAAATTAGTGAATGAGTTTGAGTTTTTAGATTTCGACCCGTTAGTTAACGAGCTAAGTTTGGGTGAGCAATTTTTTGATACGACACGACACGAACACGGTTCAACACGACCTGTTGCCAGGCCTATTAGCCACCCCCACTATCGGATTCGATACCATGACCTCAGTGTTGAAACGAGGCTATCTTCACTTAGTTTGCCACTTGAGCTAGATTTTGGGTAGCTCGAGCTACAGTAGCCAACCAACCTTGCTATGTTAGGTTGCCCATGTCGGAATCGCGAGATTCACCTAGATCAACGGTCGTTTGCCTAGCTTTAGTTTGATTTTACTATTTATACAGTAAGTTTTGCTTTGATCATATCTTTTTATCCTTAAGGTTTTAGGAGTCGTGACCAACATAAAAAGGGTTTTGAATAATTAGTAGAACAATGTGGTTTAGCCAGTTGGAAAACTTTCCATTTTTTTTAATTAAAAACTAAGAATTCTATTAGTAAGTCATATTTTTTAGGTGTTATAGTTTGAGTTGAAGTATGAAACTTCTTCCCATGTTTAGTTTTTCATTTAAAGTATTGTAATTACATTAGTTCTCATTCAATCTACTATTACAACTTTTTTTTGGATTTATTTTATGTTTTCTCTTGCTTCCTTTATAAATTTGAGGAAGTGCAGCTGAAAATTTTCCAAAAGCATTATAGACTCAAAAGTGTTTATAGGTAGATGATGATCGGCCTGTGTAAAAGATGGTGCGGCCCTTACTGTTAGGTGGGCCAATTCATAAAAATTCTGATAGGGATTTTTTTCCTTTAATTCCATCTCATCTCTGTGTAATTTCATCCCAGATGAGACGGACGAGGATTGCTGTGAAAGCCCGCTCAGAATCTAGGTGGGGGGCCCGTCATGTTTTTGAGAAATCTACACCATCCAACCTATTCGTGACATCATTTTAGTGTTGCAACAAAAAATGAACGGGATCAAAGACTCAAGTGGGCCAAAAATGTGACGATTGAACTTCCACAGTTGAACTATTCGTGGGACTACGGAAGCTTCGAATCAGGATAATATTTGTGTTTTCAGTTCATCTCAGTAGGAATGACATTATCAACGGTATGGATGGCATATAAACATCACTGTTGGCCCCATAGAGGTTTCAACAGTAGGAATTTCCCTACCCACCTTTGGCTTTAGTGTGGCCCACTTGAGTTTTGGATTCCGTTTATTTTTTTTTGTCTAAAATGACGTCACGAAACGGTTGGATGGCATAGATTTCTCACAAACATCTCGGTGGGACCCATCTAGATTCCGAGTGCAGGAGATGCCTGCAAAGGCTTTCGCTGGCAATCCGCGTCCAGAAGAAACAACGCTCCCTGCCTAATGGATGGCCGGACTTCGTGAATTCCGTATGCACTCATCTCTGATGCATGTTCTGCCCCCCTCACGTGAAGGGAGTGGATTAGGTGTTACCCGGGTATACCTTAGTGGGTGTTAACGCTGGCTCTGGGGCCCACCTTGATGATGTGCTGGATCCAAATCTCAGCTGGACCACGCCTCAGGAAACAGTGGTGATTGAATGCCCACCATTAAAAACCTCCGGGGCCCACCTTAGGCAGATACGTAATGTTTATTTACCATCCAACCTGTTGTTAAGCTCAAAAGTACCGGGAGGAAGAGAATATACAATGATAGTCTTGATCCAAGAATTTTTGTAGCCTATATTTAATGGTCATTAACCACTTTTTCCATTGGTGTGATTCACCACAGATTTGGATCTGTTTAGTTTTTGGGATAACATCCTAAAATGATCTTAAAACCCGGATGGGTGGCATGGATATGAAAAAAAAAAAAAAAATCATCAAAGTGGGCCCCACATGGTAACGGTAACACCCCCATCCGGCTGCTAAGTGAATCACGATCCATGACTCGGTGCCCTGACTCGTTATCCAATCAGCTCAGCCGAGCATTTTGGTAATTTACGCTAGAGCGGGTTTGTTACGAAGGTACTGAAGGACGTGCTTGTCATTTGTAGAAAAGGACAGTGCAAAGAAGGGAAAGAGAATAAGCAGGATTACTTCACGAGAAATGACAGATCCGTGCATTTGAGATTCCCGAAAAGCAATAACAAATGCATTTCCTTCTTTTCTTTGAATTATTAAAATATATGCTTAGAAGAGTAAGACAACTCGCGGGAGTACCTTCAATTGTAGTCCGCCCAACCATCCATGCGCTGGCCCAGTCTTCTTCCGGGCCTATAAACTCACCTTTGTGAATTGTGATTAAAAGCGTCTGGATCCAATACAAATCCTTTTACTTCAAGCTTAAAATACAAATCAATGTGGGCCGGCCATACCACCAAAGGGAACAATTGAAAATTGGAACACCCACCAACAATGTTGCCTATAAATCATCTAATCCACTCAAAGGATGCATCTGACCAGGATTAATGGACATCATATAAATAAGTACTTTCCAAGATTAGTCTTGGGCCACAGTCCATGATTTTAGCTGTTTTAGGCATGACTACATGATGTATCTACCTTGAGTCTTGAATTGTAAAGGAGACAGTTAAGTGTCTCAAATGATGAATGGATGGGATGTTATTAAAACACCACAGAGTAGGCATGTGCCTCATGATTAAAGAGCACGCAGCTACTCATGCATAAACATCGTGCATGGACTGCCGTTTATGCACCCAAAATCATTGCTGGATTGTGAACCGTGGATGAGAAAACAACATTGATTAGACAATTAATCATTAATGATTAGTTGTGGCAATGAAAACCCAAATCCTACTGGCTAGAGTGAAGTGGCCCACCAGTTTAATTTTCATGCAAAGGTCAATCCAGGTAGGACCCACGGTTAGGACCTTTCAAGCTAAGCGTCCATGTCATGCTGTGTGTCCAGTGGATTCATGGTGAGGCCCTTACTACCTTTAGTTGCGGTGTGGTGAGATTTGATTGGTGGGATTGTATGCCGTCAAATATAGACTGTGTACAAGCTTTGTAAAAATGTGATATAGTTGCATACCTATGTGATGATGTGGACCAATAATCAACTCATGGAAAAACTTTAAAAATGAGGCCTGACCCATCACTAACAGGTGAAGCCTCACCATCATCAGTTGTGGTGAGTGAGATGGTGAAGTTGATTGGTGGAGCCACGCTGAGTGTATGCTTAGCCCAAAATCCTTTAAAAAAGCCAGTGGCTATCTTTAATAGTGTTCAATCCCACCAATCAAATCCCGCAATTGTCACCACTCACCACACCGCTTCCGGGGTGGTGAGGGCTTCACTGCCTAATATGTGTCTCTTCCTATGGGGAGTGGATTGCCTATGACCCCAAGCCCAGATATATGCCCGGGGCTGTGTGGGGTCAACAGAGTTGGAGGTGACAAATCCACTCTGTCCATCAGTTTTGAAAGACCACAATCGGGCATGATACTAAAAATCATGCAGTTCCAAAACTTAGGCGAGCCACACCAATAAGACAGTGGGAACTACAATGACCCCACTAAAACCTTCCTGGAGCTGCCATGACGTTTATATGCCATCCAAACTGTTCATAGAATTATTACTACTCAGATAAACCGTATGAACAAATATCATCCAGATACAAGATGTTTGCGTGTTATGGCCCACATGAGTTTTGGATCTACCTATTTTTAGAATTCTGTCCTACCATGGTCTTTACAACCAGATGGATGGAATAGAATTGTCATGGACATCTCTATGGGCCCCACACAGCTCCAGACACAGAGATATTTGTGGGCTCCGGGTCACATGCAAACGGCTCACCTTCTTATGGCACACCAATCAAATTTCTCCACATCACTTGATCACTCACAAGATTTGGGATGCCGATTGCATGCTAACACTCTTGACCGGAAGGTGTTCTGTGGTCCACACTGATATATCTGTTTTGAATCTGAATCCTCTGGTGGTGGCTGCCAAACAGGAAATTCTGGTTTGTAGCCTTTTTATTGGTCCAGTCTTTGGTCTGCAACCTAATTACACTAACATCATGCATGTGATGTTGACCAATGAAAAGGCCCCAACAGGGATTTACGGTTTGGCAGCCGACAGAGGATCCCGTTTCATGTGTTTAACTCATGATATCCATCCAATTTGGATCTTTATTTCAGGGCATAAATAAAAAAATCCAAATCATAGGGTAATTAAACGCCCACCATTGAAAACTTCATAAGGCCCACTATAACGTTTATTAATAGTCGAACTCGTAGATCAGGTTACATAGACATATTCGGAAGAGAAAACACAAATATCAGCTTGATCCAAAATTTTATAGCCCCTGATAAGTTTTCAACGGTGGGCATTCAATCACCACTATTCGCTTCAAATTTCGGATTCAGCCCGTAGAAATTGGATTGACCGAATGAGTAAAACACGTACATCATGATGGCCCCCACAGCACAGTCCAGTAGTGACTGGCCACTGGTAGTGTCGGTATGCAATCCGCGTCCCAAGATTTGATAGGTGGCCCGGACACCATCAGTGATGGTCGAGTAGGTACTCGGTTGAAAAACCATATGCCCACCCATTGATCACTTGGGATCACCGCTGCTTCCTGTGGTGTGGTCCACTTGAGATTTTTATTTGCCTAAATTTTGGTCCTATGTCATAAAATACCATGTCAAAATGGATGGACGGTGTGGATGAAACACATACATCACGCTGGCCACTCAAAGCTCGGGGGTTAGGACGCAATCCGCGTTCCACCACGAAATGGGTTCATAAAGATTAGAGGTCCCGCGGGCTACTATTTCGAGCGGGGACCCAAAAAGCGTCTGAAAAGAAACGGACGTTTGTCTGTAACCAAAGCAGAGAGAGAGAGAGATAAAGCAATGAGGCATTGGAGGATACACGATCGAGGATTTACACAATATACGCGGGTTTTCAACCTGACCAATGGTCCCATGATTCCGTAATCCTGACCGTGATCTTATATTCCTGTTGCTGATGGACCATAACCCAGAAATATCCGATCCTGGAAGATCCCAGATATCAGTTGCTGGAATCTTTCACTCTATTTCTTTTATCAATAGTCTATCTATAGGTTACTAATCTAGAGGTTCAGATTGCGTTATGGACGAGATATCTACAAAATAGTCCATCCAAGGTGAGACGGAACAGATCAACGGTCCAGATTACCGAACCATGGTCCCACTCATCAGAACTGAAAACCCGCGTACACTGTGGAAAGACGCGGGTCGAGTACCATATAATTTGTCAGCCATTAGCGAGAGAAAGACAGAGAGCTTCTTCACCTCCCTTTCTTCTCCTAATTTTCCGGAGATTTTTTTTTTCGTTTGAAGTATTTTTCCCGGTTTCTGGTTTCCGGTTTTTCTCAGAATGACTGAGCTTCTGTCATTGTAGCCGTTGTTTCTCAGGTGGTTTTTCTGCTCAGAAGTTTGGTGGGTTTTCTTCCTTCTGTTTCTCCGTTTCTTCTTCTTGCATGGTATGCATTTTTCTTTTATGGGTTTTGGGTGTTTTATAAAAAAATTTAATTTATTCAGTTGAATTTTTTTTTTGTTTTTTAGTAGTTAGTAGATTTTTTTTTTTTTTTGTCTCATTTTTATTCTCTTTTGGAATGTATATGTAATATTCGTTATTTTTTTTTCTTGGAAAATGCAAGGGGTATTATTGTGATTTTTTTAGTGTGTTTCCCCCCTTTTGGAACTTGTTTTATGTTTGGAAATTTTCTAAGAATAATGGGTTTCTCTGCCTTAATGTTGGGCAGCACTGTAATTTCAATATGCTCTTTTGGGTAATTTGGGATAATAGATATCTTTTTTGTTGGGATGAGAGTGTCAGTAATTTTCAAAGCATGGGTCTGTTTTTGGTGACTAGGAAATCCTTTTTTCTAGTATGTTATAGTTAGAGATGATAAGCTTTTAGTTATTTTTTAATGCATATCTGGCGATTATCTTAGGAAAATCATGGACTATTCTTCTGAACTTCCAATACAATCCAAACAAATCCCATTTCACAATTTCTGGTAATGAGAACTTTCAAATGCATCTCTCTCTTTCCTGCCAATGTGCCACCTTTGTGTAATGTCCAAGTTGAGTAAAAGGTGGGGCTCATTGTAAAGATTGCCTGGGGCGAAAAGTGGGATGGTTCATTCATCAGGCGTGCAACGCCCACGGAATCAAGTTAATGTTCTAACTCAAAGTATAGTGTGGCCCATCGAATGTGTGGGTTGATCCAATTTTCCACCCAGATGATCTTGATGACATGGCGCACTTTTTGCACGGCTCGGATGTTCCACAGAAGTGACACATTAGTGGAAAGTAAGGGTGTTTTTATCATGTATGTGGCATTTCTCTTTGGAAAAATTCCAGAATCAGAAACTGTTTGTCTCTGCTCCTGAAATGACCATGAGCCAAATGCAGCCTAAACAAATCTGTTCTTTTATTTATTTATTTATTATTATTGCTTCATGAAAAGTTCAATAATCCTTTATGGCCTGCTGATTTTATCCCCGCTTTTTGTTTTCCTATTATATTTTTTGCAGCTTGTTGGTGTGATTGTATTGATGGAGAGGGTGCTCTATGCCACTGTTGTTTCACTATGCATAAAAGCTGGAATTGGGCATTGATCCTTTCCTATCTCTCCATCGAAGAATACAAAGCATGAAATCGGGAACGAAGAAGGGTTGGCACTCTATCATGCCTCTCCACCTGAGGGGAAAATCAGCCACCCGTTTTTGCATGTTCTCCAAAGTCCGCTCGGCGGGCCTCACCCCAGGGAACACACCTGTTTATCTTAATGTGTATGACTTGACGCCTATGAATGGGTATGTCTATTGGGCGGGCCTTGGGATATTTCACTCCGGTGTTGAAGGTATTGCTGCTCTGCCTTCCTGACTAAATCCTGTTTTTCTTGACTGAATGCCATTGTTCATAAAAAGCTGACTTTTTTAGATACTTTGCTCTTGGCATGGATGGATTTTGGTTGCTCTTGCTTATTGAAGAATCATAAGTTTTTGGGTTGTTTCTCTTCTCATATAGTGCTTATGCTTTATTCAAGTAGTTATGGTAGCTTATCATCAATAAAGCCTAAAGAAAGCAAGGACAATGATTGCACGGTATTTGATAAGATGGAGCTTCTGTATGTGGGGAATCACACCAATCGTTGCCCGATCCTTTATATGAATATGGCAATGCAATTGTGGCTTGCAAGGGTGGGATTTTGAACCCTTATGAGAAACAAAATATGATATGGGAGGAGGCTTATTGTGATTGTGGTAAGATTTTTGAATTTATTTGGGAAATGTAGTCCTACTCTTATGAGGCAGAAAGTTTACTAGGACAGACGGCCAAAGTCCTTTTCTTGTGCTCGGGCTTGACAATGGTTGCATGGTATTTGATAAGATGGAGCTTCTGTATGTGGGGAATCACACCAATCGTTGCCCCATCCTTTATATGAATATGGCAATGCAATTGTGGCTTGCAAGGGTGGGATTTTGAACCCTTACGAGAAACAAAATATGATATGGGAGGAGGCTTATGGTGATTGTGGTAAGATTTTTTAATTTATTTGGGAAATGTAGTCCTACTCTTGTGAGGCAGAAAGTTTACTAGGACAGACGGCCAAAGTCCTTTTCTTGTGCTTGGGCTTGATTAAGTTTCAATTCATATTACTGGAAAAATTACTATCTTGAGCAAACACTGACCTTGCAAAAGCAATGTGCATCTTTGAAGGTGATTTGAGGGAAAAATTTCCACTTTGAATTGATGTGGTTGTCTTATACTCAAAAGAATTTTGGTAGTTGGTGGAAGAATGATTTTTATGAGGGCCACTTGGGTGTTCACCGCCTTGCAAATCAAAAGCTTTGAGGAGGTAGAAAATGGAGTTGTTTGGCAATTAGAATACGAGAATTTGGATGCAAGATGAACTTTCCAATCCGGATCATCTCGCTTTTTGTTCATTTCTACCACGCCATAATAGCCGATGCTTAGGAAAAAGTAGCCTCCATCTCTAATGGACAATTGCAACACACACACACACACACAATTTATATATTTAGAACATTAGTGTTTTGAGTGTGCTTTAATGTGTGTAATCCTTCTGACACTGAAGCTCCCAAGCTACATGGCTTGTTGAGGGAGATAGAGCTTGGACATATTCCCATCACGTAGCTATGGCTCAGGAGTTGGATATAAGGCTTAAATGATGATGATGAGCTATGGCTCATGGGAGCAGGTGATTAGTATTAAAGGTATGGAAGGCATGGAGGAGCTTGAATGTGACAGAGTGTCTATATTATGACAAAGCATTTGCTCCTAATGGCGACTTAAGACATTTTTCATATCTAGAGTGTGATCTACTGTAAGTATTTTAGGATTGCTGTAACTACCACAAAACAGCAGATGCTTTTCATCCATTTCTAATACTCTTTACTCTAAAAGAAAAAGGAAAAAAAAAAAAAGATTCTTCTTACTTGAAGGGTTGAATTCCCACAAGCATTATGGTAGTACTGGAGTATACAAAATCTTGGCAGAGGTGTTAGCCCTTCAAATCAAGGATGTGGAGAGATTTTCTGCAAAACTTGATCGTAGGTTACTTGTTAAGGAACATGAATTCTTGGTAGCCAAAGGCTGCTACATCTATTACTGCGCTAGGTAGCTTGATGAACTTTGAAGTCCCAGCTCATGTTGGGCCTATGGTTGGGTTGTATTTAGAAGCCTGCCAAAGTTCTGGGTCATGCCCATATTTATTGGTGTGGCTCAATGCTATCTTATCAGATTGTACTCTATGATGGTAGTCGCATACAATATGCTTGTTGAAAAATAGATATTATCTGGTGACACTAAAGTAATAATTAGATAGTAAGAGGGTAATGCATTCTGTTGAAAGCTCCTTAAGCAACAATTGTTGTTTGTTCATATTGTTGGTTAGTTCCATTCAATTGTCAATTTCCTATAATTGATGGGTTTTACTCTAAGAGTTTTGGAAATTGTGTCTTTTTATGGTCAGTAAATCGATCAAAAAAAAAAAAAAAAAAAAGAAACAAAAAAAGAGGAAAGAAAGAAAAAAGAAAACTTTTTAGTATTTTGATAATTTGAGAAAAAGGAAAACTCTAATTTCCATTCCATAAGAAAAGCATTCTTGTTTCTAGTAGTTAAGGTTGAAAAACCCCAAGGGTGGGTGAGGCTGGTGTTGTGTCACACCCAAAAGGTTAACCCATTAGGTGGAGTGACCCTAGGATATATGAAGCTCCTTTCATCGTCCAACCTAGCCGATGTGGGACAAACCCAACAACCCCCTCTCCCACAGCGGATCTGGGCCCTGAGGTTCTCGCACCCCCCCCCCCCCCCCCCCCCCCCCCCCCCCCCCCCCGCCATGGGCCTCGGATGGATAACCCAGCTCTGATACCAGTTGTGTCACACCCAAAAGGTTAACCCATTATGTGGAGTGACCCTAGGATATATGAGCTCCTTTTATCGTCCAACCTAGCCAATGTGGGACAAACCTAACAGCTAGGGCCAGGTTGTGGTAGATCTCATTGGCTTAGTGATGCGGAACAAAAGCATTCAAGGTGTACCAACGAAGAAAGCGCCAACCACAAGTACCATCCTTGTGGATAGGCGACTATTGAGGAGCATTGAAGACCTTACACATGTAGTCCGAGACATTTGAAAAGACTCCACCTTGGGAAGACATGTGTAAGTTGCTTTGAGGAGATGATCAGACCGTTGGATCGTGATGATGATGTGATCGGACCGTTGGTTCATTGTGGCCCACTTTCATCACACCATCATTGGAGCGCATTGGACATCTTAGATTTGAGTTTATTTTACGCATTTTTTACTTATTTGAGTTTTGGGTTAGTGTGGGTACGTTTTTTTCATGCAAATGTCTTTTTTTTGAAATTTTGTTAGTAGGGGTATTTTGGTAATTATGCTAATTCCGAATTTTATAAGGGTGTTGCTCTAAACCTTTTTGATTAGTTGTTGATTTATGAAAAAGAGCAAACCTTTGGTTGCCTCCTTCCTCTCTCTCTCTCTCTCTCATGGTGCTTCTTCTTCTTCCTTGATCTCCTTCTTCTCTATTCTTCTTATGCCCCTCCAACTTCTTCCAGGTATTTCATCTTCTATTATTATCCTTCTAAACTTCTGTTTTGTTTATTCCCCACGATCTAAACCTTGAGAATCGATCTAAACCCTAAACCCCCAAATTCTCAAATCCCTAATCCGAGAAACTTTCTGATTCTTCGGACTAGTGATCATCATTGATCGATTGGGTATAACCATGCAAGATCGGGAGGTTCCATCCCTCGCCGGATCCAACCTACACACTACTTGAATCCCATACTCCATGGTTGTGATGATGGCCCGTCCCATTGCATGTTTCCTTTATGATTTTCTTAGTTTATGATGATTGATGCTAGATTTCATTATTATTATTGCTTTTATTTCCTCTGAATAATTGTGTTCATGAGCATGCATCATATTTAGGGCTTTCCTGCATCAAATTTGGTATCAGAGATTAGGCTTGCATGGTTCGTGTCTAGATCGAGTTATCAAATTAGGGTTTTGATTTTTAGGTTTAATTTAGGAAAATCCAGATTTAGAAAGTTTCCAATTTTAGAAAGTTTCCTAATTTGGAGAATTTTCAGATTTAGAAAGTTTCCTAATTTGGAGAATTTCCAGATTTAGAAAGTTTCCAATTTTAGAAACTTTCCAATTTTAGAAAGTTTCCTAATTTGAAAAATTTTCAGATTTGAGTCGCATCATCTAAAATTAATTAGTGTCAGTTCATTGTAGTTTAAATTTATCGCATTCATATTGTGAGTCACCCAGTCCGTAGAGTCTCCCTGTAATGAATGGAGTATAGACGTTTAAGATCTTCAGGGCCATTAAGTGTTGTCGTGTGGCCGTCGAGACCTAATGGAAAGCCGAACTCCGATGAGTTGGCCTACTTTAATGGTCACATGGACCCACAAACATTTCTTGATTGGCTTGAAGACTTGGACTATTTTTTTGATTGGTATGATATGTCAAATTACCGTCGAGTGAGGTTTGTCAAGTGGAAATTGGAGGGCCAAGCCAAGTCGTTTTGGACAGATTTGGAGCGACGACTTGATAAAGTTGGGAGAGCTCCGATCTCACAATGGGACGAGATAAAAGAGCGTTTAAAAGAAAAATATATTCCCATCTCTTATCGTCAAAAGCCCTTGGTTCAAAAGAGAGTTGCCTCACCTTCCCGTCCAAACACAGAACCAATATGGTCCCCTCCTTATAAAGTGGTCCAACCCATCATTAAGGAAATCTCGGCTTATGAACAATTTGAGTGTTTAACACCAATTATATTTCCTTGGAAGCGAGATAATACCTTGGTGAATGGCCAGTTGGAAGAATCCAATCAGGTTGTTTATGAAGTGGAAGAGTACATGCCTAATGTTAGTAGTAAGGAAATGGAAGAAATTGAGGCATCGCTCATCATCGTTGAGGATGACGAAGTGTGTGCTAGTGATGAAAAGGTCGAAGAAATTGAGACCGCACCACTTCCAGATGTCATGTGTGACTTAAGTGATGCAGAGTCCCAATCTAAGTCTCTTACCATAATACACACGAATAAATTTGAAAAGGAGACTAGTGAGGATATGATGGTAGACACCCACATGACTTGTGATATCCCACCAGATGATTTATGGGATAAATTTTCACCCATATGGGACATTCAACACACAATCGATCTTGTCCCTAGGTTAGCCCTGTCAAGCTTTCCTCCATACCAGGTGAACCCCGCAGAAAATATAGAAATGCAGTGTCAATTTGATAAATTTCTTGGGGAAGAATTCAATAAGGAAAGTTTGAGTTGGAGTTTTGTTCTGTGTGTCATGCCTGCTCTTTTCACTTCCAAGAACAATGGCATATGGCACACATGTGGGCATATCCTGACCGCCCATAAAGCTTCAATCAAGCGTCAAGCCATCATGCGACGTATTCACGTCATGGTGGATATGATGACCATAGTCCTTATTCCATATCTTGGTGACATTTTGGACATAATGGCTGATGCCAAGATCTGCTTAAGACTTGGTATTACTAGTGTTTGTTCTCAAGTGTTGGGATACCTGAAAATCATCCTTGTTTATAATACTTATAATGAGAAATTATGTGTCATCCATAGGAAGTGTCCTTTTGTTTTAGTTTTTCAAATTTTAGGTCATAGGATTGTTTATTTCCATAGGATTGTTTATTCTAAGTTCGTGGATTTTTCAGAGTGTCCTTTAGTGTCACCCATGTCTGTCATCCAAAGGTCTTCAAAGTCAGCCAATGCATTCGCACGCCATATTCATGATTTGCATACACATATTAGACAGCGGATAAATAAGAGCAATGATGATTCTAAAATCTCAGTTGATTCTCATCGTAAATTGCAAGAATTTCAAAAAGGAGACTGTAATGGTGAGGATAAGGCCAGAGCGGTTCTCACAAGGTTCCGTTAAGAAATTACAAACGCGTAGTGCTGGACCATTCAAATATTGCAGAAGGTTGGGTCTAGCGTGTATCGGATCGACCTTCCATCTGAAATGGGCATTAACCCAACTCTTAATGTGGAAGATCTAGTCCGTTCTCACCATCCCATCGTTGATCCATCGTCCCTTTCATGGCCTTGTTCTGATTTTGCTATACAACCCCTTCCACCCCTTCCCCCACCCATTACCCATGAAGAAGAAATTGAGAAGATCTTGGGTGAAGAGATCATTTTTATGAGAGGCGGAGGTTTCCAAAGATACTTGGTCAAATGAAAGAACAAGCTACCGTCAGAATCTACATGGTTGATAGAAGTGGAGTTACAGAGCGTTAATCCAGATTTACTAGAGCGCCACAAGAGTTTTAACTCGCCGGAGTCGAGTTCTTCTCAGACGAGGAGTATGATGCGGAACAAAAGCATTAAAGGTGTACCAACGAAGAAAGCGCCAACCATAAGTACCATCCTTGTGGATAGGCGACTATTGAGGAGCATTGAAGACCTTACACATGTAGTCCGAGACATTTGAAAAGACCCCACCTTGGGAAGACATGTGTAAGTTGCTTTGAGAGATGATCAGACTGTTGGATCGTGATGATGATGTGATCGGACCGTTGGTTCATTGTGGCCCACTTTCATCACACCATCATTGGAGCGCATTGGACATCTTACATTTGAGTTTATTTTACGCATTTTTTACTTATTTGAGTTTTGGGTTAGTGTGGGTACGTTTTTTTTCATGCAAATGTCTTTTTTTTTAAAATTTTGTTAGTAGGGGTATTTTGGTAATTATGCTAATTCCGAATTTTATAAGGGTGTTGCCCTAAACCTTTTTTATTAGTTGTTGATTTATGAAAAAGAGCAAACCTTTGGTTGCCTCCTCTCTCTCTCTCTCTCTCTCTCATGGTGTTTCTTCTTCTTCCTTGATCTCCTTCTTCTCTATTCTTCTTATGCCCCTCCAACTTCTTCCAGGTATTTCATCTTCTATTATTATCCTTCTAAACTTCTGTTTTGTTTATTCCCCACGATCTAAACCTTGAGAATCGATCTAAACCCTAAACCCCCAAATTCTCAAATCCCTAATCCGAGAAACTTTCTGATTCTTTGGACTAGTGATCATCATTGATCGATTGGGTATGACCATGCAAGATCGGGAGGTTCCATCCCTCGCCAGATCTAACCTATACGCTACTTGAATCCCATACTCCATGGTTGTGATGATGGCCCGTCCCATTGCATGTTTCCTTTATGATTTTCTTAGTTTATGATGATTGATGCTAGATTTCATTATTATTATTGCTTTTATTTCCGCTGAATAATTGTGTTCATGAGCATGCATCATATTTAGGCTGTCCTGCATCACTTAGACTTGAGCTTATAGATTAAAGGAACTCATCATCCCATAGCGGCACCAACTTATTGTGAAATATTAACTTTCACCACACAACTTTAATTTATCAAAGTTTCCAGTTAATATCTACCCTTTTGGAAACCATTTGCTGTAGGGGTTAGCTTGGTGAAGGGAGGCAGCGTGGCTTGGAAGGGCCTAGCTTCAGTCTAGGGGTTCAGGTGCTAGTTGGAATTGCTGGTACACCTGGGTACGTGTCATATAACAAGTCCTTAGCTGTAGAACAACAGTCGGGTGAGTTCTAAGAGTTGGAGGTGAGCCATTGTGGTTGTGAAAATTTTTAGTATCTAGACGGAGTTATGTATGTTAGGTCATCTAGAGGTCTCTAGCCAAAGTCAGCTTTTGGAGTCTTTTCATTCCAATGAAGTTCTTGAGGAGAGTGTTTTGGACAAGGCTTTGGCCATATTCCAGGATTAGGATGCTATATGTGGTTTGCATGGTGGGGCAGAGGTCCCTTTTCTACTTGGCAATGAGGGACTTAGTATAGAGGCTCTTCGAGGGGGGTCATATTTACTCTATCCCAAGTGTTGTGATATAGTTGATCAGGCTTAGGTTGAAGAAAAGGAAGTTGAGGTATTAATCTTTGTTGTGTTCCTTGAGGGGCCAATTTTGAAGTGGACCATCTCGCTGAAGCCGGTGTGGGTAGGATCAATCTTCTTATTGTTGGTAATATATGATGTGGGTGTTGTAGCATTTACTACTTGTCTAGTGTTTTCTTTGTATGATCGCCATCCTTGTCGCCTTCTTCTTTTTTTTTTTTTGTTTTTCTAATAATATTTTTTATCATTCATACAGAATCCCTTACCTTTGATTTCTGAACTGTTGTTAAGCCTTTTTTAAACCCTCTATTTCTTGTCCACTGTTTAGAGAGTTAGGACTTCTAATTCATGAGATTTTTTTTTTAATCCATAGCCACATTTGGTTCCATGAAATCAACTTTTTGGACTGAATCATGTGCTCACCTAAACTAGCAGGTTTATCATTTTGCTATTCATGTCCTGATGCCTTAGGACACAATAATTCCTGATTGGACAGGACTATTGATATGTCGCCACCATTTTTTTTAATGTTTTGGTGTCTCATTTGCTGTACCTGTGGTATAAATATATAATCTCTACTATATGTAATGCCAATAGATTTGGATATTTGTGCCCTTGGCATTAGTCTTCACAACATTGATTAAGAGGGTAAATTTGTCATAAAAATATAGTTGTCTAGCGAGGAATGGTTGAGATTTTACCGCACAAAGGACGACATAGATTTCACTCGCTTCCTTTCACTTGCTGTAATGTGTCTGGCCCGCATTGACATCTCCTCTTTCCTAACTAAGGTGGATTGGGGACTTAGTGGGCTACAACAGGGGAAGTAGTGATTGGTCCTTGTTGTCCGGGCTTTAGTTATTGCATGCCCTTAGTCCTTAGACAAGTAATGTAGAGGAGGTTGCTGAGCTCTACATGGAGAGGATGGACCAAAGAAACGACTAACGGAAGACTCGGAAGAAACTCCAATTCACAGCTCCTGATGACCGGTTGCCCACTCTGAGGACCAATCGAATTTGGGAAAGAATGTAGCCTAACTCACTGGTCTGTCTGGAGCCTCCACGACCGGTCGCTCGCCTGACCGGTCGAATTTCATGCAGAGAGGGGCTGTCCTCGCTGGACAGTCGGGGTTCATCCACGACCGGTCGTGGCCCCTTGCTGACCAGTTGCCCAACGCGCGGGCAGATGCGCGAAATTACCGTTTTTGAACTGATTTGTTTCTGTTTTTTATTAGGACTCTTCCTAATCTCGTTTTAGGGTTTTTAAGCGATTGCTAGGCTATTTAAACTCTTTTATTTTCATTGTAGAAGATTCATTATTCAAGTTTAAGCTATTCTCTTTGAGTTTATCTCTATTTTGCTCGTGTTCTTCGAGTGCCCCTTGAGAAATCAAGGAAGATCAGTTGAGGATTCCTGATAGGTCTGTGGATTTGGATCAGTTATCCACGAGAGAGACGGTGATCAATCTCGTTCTGCCTACGGCTGCGCCAAGCTGGTATCCGAGCGAAGAACAACCTCGGGAAGGTGGTATCTAGTGAAGAACGTGGCAAGTGATCAGGGGACGCAATATCTAACGGAAAAGATGGAGGCTCTCCAGAGATCATTTGAAATATCTATGCAGGGCTACAAGCATCTCTCGATCAGATCGCAACGTCTTTGGCTCCGCGACAGGCTTCTGGTGGTGCGCAACTACCCGTGATCACAATTAGGAACAATCCAGCATTCCAGCAGGCTCTCCTTGCAGCAAATCATCGGCCTATCGCAGCGGATTTTGATGGCAGCAATGACGATGTGGAGAACCTCTTTGTGCAACAACAAGTACCAGGGAATGATTGCGGAGATTGCATTGAGCGAGATTATTGAGGTAAGGTCGAACTTCCGGCCTTCAATGGCCTGTGTATTGAAGAGTTCTTAGATTGGTTAGTGGAAGTAGAGAACTTCTTCGAATATATGGACGTTCCAGAGGAGAAGAAGGTAAAACTTGTGGCATGCAAGTTATAATCGGATGCCTCCGCATGGTGGGAGCAATTACGACTCTCCCGAACCCGACAGAATAAGTTGTCCATCCGGCCGTGGCCCAGGATGCGACAACTTCTTCGATCGCGCTTCTTACCCCGCGATTATGAACAAGTTCTATTCCAACAATATTAGAATTGCCGTCAAGGCAATCAGACTGTTGAAGAATATGCAGTCAAATTCAACCGGCTATCCATTCGTAATGATTTATCAGAAAACGGATGCTCAAAAGGCTGTAAGATTCGTTGGCGGCCTAAGGATTAAAATCCAGGATCAGGTATAGATGCAACCGGTTTGGATAGTGGAGGACGCACTACAATACGCTACACGTGTGGAAACTCAGCTTGCTAGGGTTCCTGCATGTCCATATCCATCACTCTGTGTTCCCACTACCTGTTGCAGTTCAGGAAACACCCTAGACTAAAGGGAAGGAGCCTGTTGGTGGACTGTGTTCAACCTTCCCCAACGATCGCGAACCGGGCACTGGGGAGCGGTCCCTCAAGGCCTCAACGCAATGTGCCTCCTACAGTGGGTCTGAGCCAAGCACCAAATCCCTATGCTCGCCCCAAGGCCAATTCATTGTTGGCGATGCGGCCAACCCGGACACTTGTCCAATGTGTGTCCTTAGTGCCTCGCGGCCAACTTAACCACGAACAAAGGAGGGGTCAAAGAAGAGTTCGATGAGGGAGAGGCCAAGAACGAAGAGTTTGAGCAAACCGGTGAAGATTACGGTGAAGACATTGACTTGATGGATCAGCATGGTGAGTCCTTGGTAGTGAGGCGTTTATGTTACGCCCCGAGGCTTGAAGTTCATCCTTAGCGCCACAACATCTTCCACACCCATTGCACAGTGAACATGAAGGTGTGCAAGGTCATCATTGACAGTGAAAGCAGTGAAAATATCGTGTCCAAGTTGATGGTTGACAAGCTCTGATTGCCAATAACAAGACATCCAGCCCCGTACTCCATCAGTTGGATTAAGAAGGTCAGCGATACTAAGTTAATCGAACAATGTTTGATTTTCTTTTCCATTGGTAGAAGCTACAAAGATGAGGCTTTGTGCGATGTGGTAGACATGGAGGCATGTTACATGCTCCTCGGTAGGCCGTGGCAATCCAACCGAGACGCGACCCACCGAGGGCGTGGCAATACCTATATTTTTGTTAAGGATGGGAGGAAGAGAATCCTCACTCTTATGGCACTGGAGAGCAGCCCTAAGACTTCCGTAGTGGAAGGGAACTCTCTCCTTGCCATAAAGGGAGTTTGTGGAGGAATTGAAGGAAACAGGCCAAATTTACGCTATGGTGGTCAAGGGAGATGACTCTGGAGGTAGTACAATACCTCAAACTCTTCGACCATTATTGAATGAGTTCCGAGAAGTATGGCTTGAAGACCTTCCTCATGGCCTTTCCCCGATGAGAGATATTCAGCATCACATCGATCTCATTCCGGGGGCTAATTTACCGAATAGGCCACATTACCGCTTGAGCCCAAAGGAGAGTAAGATCCTCCAGGGGCAGATTGAAGAGTTGTTGAAGAAAGGGTTGCTGAGAGAAAGCATGAGTCTGTGCACCATACCGGCCCTTCTAACGCCAAAGAAAGATGGGAGTTGGCGAATGTGTGTGGATAGCTGAGCAATAAATAAGATTGCCATCAAGTATTGATTTCTGATACCTCGGCTGGATGACATGTTAGACATGCTTGAGGGGTCTAAAGTGTTTTCCAAACTAGATTTGAGGATTGGGTACCATCAGATTCGTATCCGTCCGGGCGACGAATGGAAGTCAGCTTTTAAGACCAAAGAAGGATTGTATGAGTGGCTTGTGATACCCTTTGGTTTGTCGAATGCTCCGAGCACCTTCATGCGGCTCATGAACCAGGCCTTGAAACCATTCATGAACAAGTTCGTCGTGGTTTACTTCGACGACATATTTTTACATAAAAATATGTTAAATGGTAGGTTCAAGCAGGCCTCTCTCGTGGCATAAGTCACAGGCATCCACTTGTATTCCGAGATTTGGCACTATCCGAGGTCATCAAATTGCAATGCCTAAAAATCACATTTTCTTTTGAGCAAGAATGAAAGTTTGTGAGGGTGGGTCCCTACTCATGGCTCAGTGGTAGACCCTACACTAAAGTCATGGGTTGAAGGGGGGGGGGGGGGGGGGGGGGAATGAAGAAGAAGAATGAAAGCTTATTAGAGGTACAATACAAAGCATGGTTTTAAATATCTGTTATGATCTGCTGTGTTGGCCCACCCTAATATGGGATATGGGGGTGAATCAATCCATATAAGAAAAAAGGGCTATATTAGTGTTGATAGGATTGATACAAGCTGATGTGGACCATAATGGCCCACATTTAAAAAAAAAAAAAAAATTCCAAATTCTCTAGTTTATTTATTTAAAAGGTAATTTTCTCTAGTTTTTCTTTCGTTTGTTTCTTCATTTCAAGCATAAAGGAAGCTTAGAAACTCATTCTATACAATTCTTTAAAAGAAGAAGAAGAAGAAGAAGATTTTATGCTAGATCTAGGCCCATCTTAGGGATAAAAATGCAAGATTTGAGTGATATTCAATGGATAGAAGCTGAATGAACCATTTCAGTAAAAATTAGAATGGGGGGATAACTGATGTAGAATGCCCTAATTATGATGCATGCTTATGAACTCATATAATCCAGCGGAAATAAAAGACAATAATAATATAAAATCTAGCATCAATCATTATGAACTAAGAAAATCACAAGGAAACATGCAATGGAGCGGGCCATTCATCACAACCACGAAGTATGAGATTCAATTATTGCTATGGTTGGATCCAGTGTTTTAAATAGCGAATAGCGTGTAGCGTAGCCTTCACCTCTCTGAAGCGTGAGGCGTAAGCTACATAGCGTGTAGCGTAAGCTACACAACACTCAGATTTTTAATCAAGGTTACACTTGGTTGCACCAAATTAGATGATTAATAATAAAATTTAACAAAATCTCATGATATTTGGTGCAACAAATGCAACCTAAAGTAATAGCAAGGGTAATGATTAAGTATAAAAGTGAACAAAGAGCAACAAAACCGATTTAAAACTATTTCTTATATTATTTTACTATAAGCGTCAAAAAGACTAACGAATTTTCATTGAAATAGAATTATGCAACAAATCATTTTTAATGATTGATTTTAATGTTATCGTGAAAAATGACTTGTAATGTGAGCTATGTAGCGTGTAGCGTAGTCTATGAAGCCTGTAGCGTATCCAAATTAATCATGTAGCGTAGGCTACACGCAACTTAAGCTATTTTCATGAGCTACGTAGCGTTTAGGCTAAGCTACGCTACGTAGCGTAAGCTACACGCTACATAGCGTAGCTATTTAAAACACTGGTTGGATCCGGCGAGGGATGGAACCTCCCGATCTTGCATGGTCTTAACCCAATCGATCAATGAAGAAGAAGAATGAAAGCTTATTAGAGGTACAATACAAAGCATGGTTTTAAATATCTGTTATGATCTGCTGTGTTGGCCCACCCTAATATGGGATATGGGGGTGAATCAATCCATATAAGAAAAAAGGGCTATATTAGTGTTGATAGGATTGATACAAGCTGATGTGGACCATAATGGCCCACATTTAAAAAAAAAAAAAAAAATCCAAATTCTCTAGTTTATTTATTTAAAAGGTAATTTTCTCTAGTTTTTCTTTCGTTTGTTTCTTCATTTCAAGCATAAAGGAAGCTTAGAAACTCATTCTATACAATTCTTTAAAAGAAGAAGAAGAAGAAGAAGATTTTATGCTAGATCTAGGCCCATCTTAGGGATAAAAATGCAAGATTTGAGTGATATTCAATGGATAGAAGCTGAATGAACCATTTCAGTAAAAATTAGAATGGGGGGATAACTGATGTAGAATGCCCTAATTATGATGCATGCTTATGAACTCATATAATCCAGCGGAAATAAAAGACAATAATAATATAAAATCTAGCATCAATCATTATGAACTAAGAAAATCACAAGGAAACATGCAATGGAGCGGGCCATTCATCACAACCACGAAGTATGAGATTCAATTATTGCTATGGTTGGATCCGGCGAGGGATGGAACCTCTCGATCTTGCATGGTCTTAACCCAATCGATCAATGAGGATCACTAGTCCGAGGAATCAAAAAGGTTTCTCGAATTAGGGATTTGAAAACTTGAGAATTTAGGATTTTGATTCGATTATCAAATTTAGGATTTCAAGGATTGGGGAGATGGAGAGAGAGAGAGAGAGAGAGAGAGAGAGAAGATCTTACCTTAGAAGAATATTGGAGGGGCACAAGAAGAAAAGAGAAGAAGAAGATTGGAGAAGAAGATGAAGTTTCATGACAAAGAGAGAGGAGGGAGGCAACCAAAGAGGCTTTCATTCAATAATAATCAACTAATTTCGTTTTTAGGGCTGAGCCCCTCTTAAATAACCAATAAGAAAACATGAAAATACCAAAATACTCTTAAAAATTAAGCAAAAACGGAACTTTAAACAAATTGTGCAAAAGTTCGAGTGCTCGGGCGCCCGAAGACATAAAAAAATGTCCAAAAACCTCATACACATGTGTCCTCCGAATGTGGGGTCTTCAATGTGTCAAATCACGTATGTAGGGTCTTCAATGTTCCTCAATAGTCGCCTAGCCATAAGGAAGATGCTTGTGGTGGGCGCTTTCTTCGTTGGTAGATTTTAAAAGGTCTTGTGTCCTCATCAACTCCCCTCGAGTGAGAAAAACTCGACTCCGACGAGTTAAAGCTCTTGTGACGCTCTAGCAAGTCTGGATCAACGCTTTGCAACTCTTCTTCAGTCAACCATGTAGATTCTGACGGTGGTTTGTTCTTCCATTTGACAAGGTATCTCTGGAAACATTTATCTCTCGTGAAAACTATCTCTTCAACCACAATTTCCTCAATTTCTCATTTTCGAACAATAGGTGGGGGAAAGGGTGGAGTCGGTTGTAAAGCAAACTCAGAGTATGGTCATGAAAGGGAAGAGAAATCAATGGTAGGAATAAGGAAAAGGACTAGATCTTCCACATTAAACTTTGGATTAATGCCCATTTCAGGTGGAAGGTCTATCCTATACGCGTTGGACCCAATTCTTTGCAATACTTTGAATGGTCCAGCACTACGTGCTTGTAATTTCTTAGCGGTACCTTGTGAGAACCACTCTGGCCTTATCCTCACCATTACATAGTCTCCTTCCTGAAAATCTTGTGATCTACGATGCAAGTCAGCTGAAAGCATATAACTATCATTGCTTCTATTAATCTGTTGTCTAATATATGTATGCAATTCATGAATGTGTTGTGCAAATGCATTGGCTGACTCTGAAGACCTTTGGGTGACAGACATGGGTGAAACTCAAGGACTCTCTGAAAAGCAACGGACTCGAAATAAACAATCCTATGACCTAGAACTTGAAAAACTGAAACAAAAGGACACTTCTCATGGGTGACACAATGTCATCAAGATGCGGGATAGGAACTCTAGCCATCATATCCACCATGAAGTGAACATGTCGCAAGGTGGCATGACACTTGACTAAAGTTTTGTGGACGGCCAGGATATGCCCATATGTGCGCCATATGCTATCGTTTTTTAAAGTGAAAAGGGCAGGCTTGGCACACAAAACAAAACTCCAACTTAAACTTTCCTTATTGAATTTTTCCCCGAGAAGTTTATCAAATTGATGTTGCATTTCTATATTTTCTGCGGGGTTCACCTGGTATGGAGGAAAGCTTGATAGGATTGATCCAGGGACAAGATCGATTGTGTGTTGAATGTCCCATTTGGATGAAAATATATTTCATAAATCATTTGGTGGGATATCACAAGTCATGTAGGTGTCTACCATCATATCCTCACTAGTCTCTTCTTCAATTTCATTTGTGTTCACCACGGTAAGAGACATATATTGGGAGACTGCATTAATCAAATCACATATGACACCTGGAAGTGGTGCGGTCTCAAACTCTTCGACCTTTTCATCACTAGCACACACTTCTGCATCATCAAAGATGATGAGTGATGCTTCAATTTCTTCAATTTCCTCACTAGTGACGTTAGGCACATACTCTTCCACTTCATAAGCAACCTGATTGAATTCTTCCAACTGGTCATTCACCACGGTATTATCTCGCTCCCAAGGAAATATAATTGGTGTTAAATACTCCTCAATTTATTCAAAAGCTAAGATTTCCTTAATGACGGGTCGGACCACTTTATAAGGAGGTGGTGGCCAGATGGGCTCTCTTTTCGAACAGGAAGGTGGGACAACTCTCTTATGAACCAAGGTTTTTTTTACGATAAGAGATGGGAAGATATTTTTCTTTCTTTCATCTCGTCCCATTGTGAGATCGGAGCTCTCCCAACTCTATCAAGTCGTTGCTCCAAATCTGTCAAAAAATGACTTGGCTTGGCCCTCCAATTTTCACTTGGCAAACCTCACTCGACGGTAATTCTACATATCATACCAATAAAAAAAATAGTCCAAGTCTTCAAGCCAATCAAGGAATGTTTGTGGTTCTATGTGACCATTAAAGTAGGCTAACTCATCGGAGTTCGGCTTTCCATTGGGTCTCGACAGCCACACGACAACACTTAAGGGCCCTGAAGATCTCAAACGCTTATACTCCATTCACTACGGGGAGACTCTACGGACTGGGTGACTCACAATATGAATGCGATGAATTTAAACTACAATGAACTGACACTAATTAATTCTAGATGATGCGACTCAAATCTGAAAATTTTCCAAATTAGGAAACTTTGTAAATTTGGAAATTCTCCAAATTAGGAAACTTTCTAAAATTGGAAAGTTTCTAAAATTGGAAACTTTCTAAATATGGAAATTCTCCAAATTAGGAAACTTTCTAAAATTGGAAACTTTCTAAATCTGAAAATTCTCCAAATTAGGAAACTTTCTAAAATTGGAAACTTTCTAAATCTGAAAATTCTCCAAATTAGGAAACTTTCTAAAATTGGAAACTTTCTAAATCTGAAAATTCTCCAAATTAGGAAACTTTCTAAATCTGGAAATTTCCTAAAACAGACCTAAAAATCAAAACCCTAATTTTTTTGATAACTCGATCTAGACAAAACCATGCAAGCCTAATCTCTGATACCAAATTTGATGTAGAATGTCCCTAATTATGATGCATGCTCATGAACTCATATAATCCAGCGGAAATAAAAGACAATAATAATATAAAATCTAGCATCAATCATTATGAACTAAGAAAATCACAAGGGAAACATGCAATGGAAGGGGCCATTCATCACAACCACGAAGTATGAGATTCAATTATTGCTATGGTTGGATCCGGCGAGGGATGGAACCTCCCGATCTTGCATGGTCTTAACCCAATCGATCAATGGGGATCACTAGTCCGAGGAATCAAAAAGGTTTCTCGGATTAGGGATTTGAAAACTTGAGAATTTAGGATTTTGATTCGATTATCAAATTTTGGATGTCAAGGATTGGGGATAGGGCTGTAAATGGTCGGGTTCGGGGCGGGTTTAGCCAAAACCAGACCCGCCCATTTACTAAACGGGTCTGGGTCCAAATTTTAGACCCAGACCCTTTTACTAAATGGGCGGGTCCGGGTCGGGTCCGAGTCAGCCCATCAGACCCATTTATAAATGGGTCCGGGTCTGGTAGAGGGAGATCCACCTAGACCCATTTATAAATGGGCCGGGTCTAATGGGTCCGGGTCTGGATCAAGTATACAAGCATTTTACAAGGCTTAAAACCGGGTCTGGACGGGTCTGGGCTGGACGGGTCCCTTGTAACATAGACCCAACCCGCCCACTTACTAAATGGGTTTGGGTCGGGTCGGGTCGGGCCTAAAATAAAGGAAACCAGACCCAAACCCGTTTAACAAATGGGTCTATTCTTGGACCCAGACCCGTACCATTTAACAAATGGGTCGGGTCTGGGTCGGGTCTAAATGGGTTGGGTCCGGGTACCCCTTCGGGTCCACTGACCCATTTACAGCCCTAATTGGGGATAATGGAGAGAGAGAGAGAGAGAGAGAGAGAGAGAGAGAGAGAGAGAGAGAAGATCTTACCTTAGAAGAATATTGGAGAGGCACAAGAAGAAAAGTGAAGAAGAAGATTAGAGAAGAAGATGAAGTTTCATGAGAAAGAGGAGGGAGGTAACCAAAGAGGCTTTCATTCAATAATAATCAACTAATCTCGTTTTTAGGGCTGAGTCTCTTAAATAATCAATAAGAAAACATGAAAATACCAAAATACCCTTAAAAATTAAGCAAAAACGGAACTTAAAACAAATTGCGCAAAAGTTCGAGCGCTCGGGCGTCCGAAGACGTCCAAAAACGTCCAAAAACCTCATACACGTGTCCTCCTAATGTGGGGTCTTCAATGTGTCAAATCACGTGTGTAGGGTCTTCAATGCTCCTCAATAGTCGCTTAGCCACAAGGAAGATGCATGTGGTGGGCTGCTTTCTTTGTTGGTAGACTTTAAAAGGTCTTGTGTCCTCATCAATAACTATCATTTTTTTGGGCCCACTTCCTCAATTTATTTGGAGTGGCTTGGGTTCTGCGAGGGTTGTTAAATGACCTTATTAGGGGATGGGGAGGGGGGCCATCTCATCTAAGGGGATCATCCTCCAGAAAATGCCTCCTTATGGCATTTTGTGGAATGTGTGGAAGGAAAGAAATGGGAGAACTTCTGAAAGCAAAGCCCCCTCAATCAAGCTTCTCAAAAGCAAAGCATCCCTTAGTTAAACAAATTGTTGCCAGCAGCATTGATTATCGATGCTACTTACTTGGGAATTACAAGTGAGTATTCTTTGTGGATTGACTGATTCATGCATTTATTAAACATGTTTGACTACTTTGAATTCCTATTGTGGTGGTTAGAGCAGTGGTATGTTGGTAATTTCAGGAAATTTAGGGCAATTATTTATGTTATTCCATTGATTTTGTGAAAGATCTTTGTATTTTTTCTATGATGCTGTTTTGATGGCTCGCATACATGTATGCAGTTCATGGTGTGGAATATGCATTTGGGGCACATGATTTTCCAACGAGTGGTGTTTTTGAGGTAGAGCCTCGGCAATGTCCTGGTTTCAAGTTTAGGAAGTCGATATTCATGGGCACAACATGCTTGGACCCAATTCAGGTGAGAGAGTTCATGGAATGCCACTCTGCAAACTACAACGGCGATACCTATCACTTGATTGCGAAGAACTGCAACCATTTCTGCAAGGATATCTGTTACAAGCTGACCGGGAACTCAATCCCGAAATGGGTTAATCGACTGGCCAGAATAGGTATGTAAATAAAGTTGCACACTTTTTGAAAGATACAGATATGCTCGCGGTTCTAAATATACAATAATCTATGGGGGGGCGGTATGGGCCCATATCGGCTGATACAGGCGGGTTGTTATGGGGCTGGATTGGCCCATATCATATTGCTAATTTCAGGGCTGATATGAGGCCCACTACCGATATTCAAAACCATGCTCCACTATGGATGCTATACCTTGTCTGACACTTTGGAAAGTGTGCTGAAAGCGGGGTTCAAAATCCTTCCCTCCCAAGTGGTTTTCTCATTACTCATTGTGAATGGAGGAAATAGGGCTTATTAGCAAATGTGCTGATGTGCAGGATTCTGCACATTAGGGACCAGTGATTTGTGGATCCAAACCATTGTCTAGTGGGTCCCACTCCAGGTGTGGTAGGTGACCTGGAAATCTCCCATATTGGAAGATCCTAACTATTTGATTGTTGGACTATTCGTATTAAATTTGGTCCTCTTTTTTTCCCGTCAACCAGTAGTATGAATTTGGTCCAGGAGTATGAATCTACCAGTATGGAAGATTTTCACAGCATCACTGACCTATAATAAGATCCATTAGGTCAATAGTTTTGATCACCAAATCATGGTCCCAAATGTATGGAAGCCCGCTCATTGGCATGCTGTATGTTAGCTGAGGAGCAGCACTCAAGCATTCCTCCTGTTAATATACATTTTCCTTGTTTCTTTGCATGCATTACCTCCTATTTCCACTTTCTTAATATATCCATGCATATATGTATCTGTGTCCGTGCGTGCATGCGTGCAGCGTTTGGCCAATTTTACCCCTCTAATTAGTCATTAGGAGCGATGGAGCGTTTGCTGTTTTCATTCGTGTAGCCCTTCACCCTGAGGACATCTTTGTCTTTTCAATTCTTTCTTGGGAGTATCCCACGAGTGCTTCTTCTCTTTTGTGTAGCATGCACTGAAGACAAAAACATTAAGGAGCCCACATGACAAAGGCTCTATGGGGCCCAACATGACGACTGTGTGAAATCCGCTCTGTACATCTCTTGCACCGGCTCATTTTAGCATGTCAGCCCAAAAATAATGGAGCTCTAAAGCTCGAATGGGCCACGAATTTGGAAGAATTGGGATGGTTCGTCCACCGTTGATCCCTTCTCTCATTATTTCCCTCATGTATACACACCTACATGTACTCTCTACACGTGCCCATCCCCTACTATGTATATATTGTAATCAATGTTTTAAATAGTTTCGCTATGTAGTGTGTAACTAACATTACGTAGTGTAGCTTAGCCTTAATGCCATGTAACTCGTAAAAAGATCTTAAGTCACGTGTAGCTTACGCTACATGCTAATTTTGCACATGCGACATGCTGCATAGTCTATGGTCGCATAGTCTATGGTACATGCTACATAGCTTACGCTACAAGTTATTTTTCGCTAAAATAATTAAAATCAATTAATGCTTTCAATAATTTGTTACATTTTTATTTTTTATTTTAACAAAATTAGTTAATCTTTTCAATGATTTTAGTAAAACAATATCAGTAATAATATTAAATCAATTAGGTTGCTCTTTCTTTACCTTCTTTTTTTTTTTGTTGTTGAAATGATGATAGTTTTATTAAATAAAGGCCAAAGGCTAGCAATGTATAACAAATTACAATGCCCAAGGCCATAGGCCAATAATGTACAACAATTTACAATGCATCCCAAAGAGGAGAATAGAAAGATGACTCTCTCAACATAGGACAAATTGAGGCCCATCGAACTGCAAAGGTTTTGGCCATACTAAGACCCTCCCAAAATGCTTCTTGAAAAATTCTTGAAACATCAGTTATTTCATTCTTGCCAAATCACCCACAGCCTTGCATGTATGGCCAACGTCTAGACACGCCTCCCAAACTTTCCAACCCCTCCCCCATGCCAAAGCCCACAAAAGATCGGGGATTGACTTTGGCATCACCCACAATATTCCAAACAATGATAGAAATTTATCCCACGCCCCCCTCCTAAAAAGTCGATGATCAAATAGGTGATCAACGAACTCGTTATCCTTCTAACAAAGGGCACAAACATTTACTAGGATTAACTCTCTTATGGAGGTTATTAATAGTGAGCACTTGTTCCATCCCACCAACCAAGCGAAGACCACAATCTTCTTACAGGCACCATAGGACCAAATAAAAGAAGAGTAAGCTAGTACTTCCAATGAGGATCCTCTTAACGACGAAAAGAACAATTTGACTGAAAATGATCCCGATTTATATAGGAGCCATTTCAGTTGATTCCCTCTTCGAACTGAGCACCACACCCGAAAGCCACTTCGAAAGAGCAAGGAATTCAACCTCCTCTCTCTTTCAAATTCCTTCTACAAGGTGAGTCCAAACACCGAACGAACCATGTCACAAAAAGCATTGGGCTACTGATAATACCCGGTTAACCTTGGATACTCCTTCAAAGAATAGATCCCCAACCAGATATTATGCCAAAACTTCACAAGATGCCTATCACTGACTGAAAAACACACCCCTTCCTTAATCCTTCCCTCCAACTCTGCAATTGCCCTCCACATCCTTGTAGCCTTGTACACCGATGATTTTTTGGCAACTATCCCGAATCCTTAGCCCCATATTTTCTCATCATGATCTCTTTCAAAATGCTATCCATTTCCCCTCCAAATCTCCAAGGCCACTTTCCTGATAACACCTTATTAATAGTTGCCAACTTCGTAATTCCTGCCCCTCCAATTGACTTTGGTCTACATATGTAATCCCATTTTCATCGAATGAAATTTCCTCTACTCCTTGGCACTTTTCCATAGAAAAATCCCTCCTAACCTTTTCCAACTTTTTCATCACCCCCATAGGACGCTTGAACAAAGAGAAAAAATATAGCGGGAGATTCGAGAAGGCGGCATTGATTAAGACGAGTTTACCACGCAAAGATAAATGACGTCGCTTTTAAGATGACAATTTTTTTTTCTCAAACCTCTCGATCACCCCGATCGCATAAGTGCTTAGTAGGCTTCTTAATACATAACGGAAGACCCAAATAAGTGGAGGAGAATGAGCGCACCCTACAACTAAAGATTGTTACCATGATGAGGACACCAGTGGTACACCATTTAGAGTGTACCAGAGGAGGAGACGTCGTTGACAAAGTGCTGGAGCAAAGGACCTGATGTGGATGGACGCTGGTAAGGCCCACCGAACCCATTTTCTGACATATCACAAGACCCTGCACACGTGCACATCTTTATCTGGAGGCCCATTAGCGACGTGTGTGTGCGGGTTGATGATCAGAGGCAATTTCAACTGTAGATCCCTGACTGGATGGCAATCAGACCATTAGTTTCTTCTAATTGGGCCATCCAACCGTTGGATCGGTCCGGGCCCACCTTGGGTGGCCCGTTCCCTGTCTTTTTTTAGTTTCCATTTGTTTTAGATATTATTTATTGATTATTGGACGGTTCATATTTCATTTATTGTATTAGGGTTTTATTATTTTAAAGTTGGATACATGGCATTTTTGTAATTTTTTGAAAAGACAATATAAATACAAAGAGGGGGGACGACTGGTTTTCCCCATGCTTAAGTTTTATGAAAATATTTCTTCTCTTCTATGTGAGACTGCTAGGGTTTTAGGATTGGCCCGAAGGGGTGTCAAGGATTCCGCTCGGAGTTCGATTTTTTTCTTTCTTCTTCGATCTTCGAGGTGCACACCGAAGGAAAGAGCCATCCATTTTAATTTATTTTTTCTCTCTTCTAAAACTCTCATTTTCTTTTTCCCATCTTTCATCTTCATCTTTCTTCTCCTTTACCTATTCAAAACCAACACTACACCACTCCCGAGGCCCATCCCACACGTGCTTAGCACCACTAGCTGTACAGATCGTACGGCCAGTCCGTATGGCCATACAAGCCAGTCGCATGTGTGGCTGCTGCCACGTGCCAAACACCCCCTTGTTTGCTTCGTTTCCCCTTTTCCTACATACAAAAAATAAAAATAAAAACCATTGCCTTAATCCCGATTTGAAACCCTAAACCTCGGCTCTATTATTCTTTCAAATCTAGTCCCGACAAGTTTCTAAGTTTGGCCCATTTTGCATATTTTGGTAGGACAATGCTGGATAGTTATTTGGATTTGGTTTTACATATGATTTTGGATTGGTTTATGCTAGATTAGGATATTCTCATATCCTTAGATCCATGTTTATATTTTATTTGCACTTTTCATGCTATAGATATTGTTCTTATTGAATTATGCTAGCTTCTCTCTGCTGAATTTCTCTAAGTTTTATTGTGTTTGGTAGATAATTGGTTTATTTTATTATTTGATATCACCTACATGTAGTCATAGGACATCACATATCCTGCACCATACCAACTTCTTCAACACCTCAGAAATACCAATGCCCAACATCTCACACATTTTGGAAAGTTTATCTTTAACCCCAAAACCACTTTAAAACAACAAATAATTTTCCTCAAGTTATCTACTTGAGCCTCATTTGCATCACAAAACAACAACGTATCATCAGCAAACTGAAGATGAGACACTTGAAGATCACCCCTATGCACCCTAAAGTCACTTATCCTACCCAAGGAGACACCTTTCTCTAACATTCTACTAAGGGCTTCTGCCACCACAATAAAATGAAGCGGCGAGAGTGGATCACCTTGTCCTAGGCCTGTCGACGACTTGAAAAAAAACCCCTTCGGCAGTCCATTAACTAGGATCAAGAACTTGGGTGAATTTCTCCATTTATCCCCGAACTCTAGCTGACCTAGCATATAATCCAAGAACTCCCACTCAACATGATAATACGCTATGGTTAATCTTTGCCTCTCTTTTTTTTTTTTTTTTTTCCTATTATTTTAGCTTGTGTTTGGTTGTACCAAATGTCATTAAATTTCAGTATTAATTGGACTAATTTGGTGCTAAATATAATAAAATTTCATGATATTCAATGCAACCACGCACAACCTTAATTAAAAATCTAGAAGTAGTCTATGTAGCTTAAGCCTCACACTCTAGAGAGGTGAACGCTATGCTACATGCTATTCGCTATTTAAAACAGTGGTCGTATCACCATTTTATGAGTTTATCGTTCCTTTTTTTTTTTAATATTGGCAATACTGATTTTTGTTGATGTCCAAAATATAGTTTGCCCATTTCTGATGAATGCTTTATCACGCATCAAATGCCAAGATATTGATTTTAGTCATCCTACTGCATTTTATGTAGGGTCAGTCTGCAACTGCTTACTCCCCGAGGCACTTCAAGTTTCTGCAGTGCGGCATGAGCCTGACTACCCGCCCTACGACAGTGAGAGGAGGAGGCTGAGGACTGCATTCAGCTGCTTATCTTCAATCTCAATGCGGCAGAGGCATTTGTCAACATCGTCTCTCTTCCTACACTCGCCGTTGAAAGGGTGCCTGACACCATGGGAATTGAGAAGGTCCACCAACAGCTCAATGAAGGAAAGATAAGCAGTCTTCCTTTTCTTCTACACATTACACAGCTGGAAATGGCATATGGGTTTCGACCATCTTTCTCAACCAAAAGATGGCGAGGGATTTGTTAGCTCCAACATCATTTGGTAACCAAAAGCTATATGCTTTAAGCTCTTTGTAGGATGTAGAAGCAGCTTTTCTTCCATTTCGAGCTTTGTGGGTGATTCTCATTGCCTTTGTGATTTGTATTCTTCTGGTAGATTTGTAAGTGTATTCTTCTGTTAGATTTCTAAGATACTCTTTATGTTAGCAGCAGAAGAACCATGATAGGTTGTAGTTTTTGAGCTCTAACTGATATCAATTGAAGCTTTCATTTCTCGCAATCATAGCAAAACACTTCTTGCTAACTTCGCTACCATTGTATTCAAGTGAATGACCTTCTTGCTTTCTTGTTTATGATCATACCACGTCGAATATCTGTTGTTAGGTGATATTGCGGGTAGGCCAAGCTAGCTAGTTGTCAACAAGGGACTATAACAGCATGGTTTCATATGAACTTCGTAGAGTGCATATGCGGTGTAATGCATGGCATGCATGTCCATTGGCTGCAGAGGCATGTGTGGTGTAACCGTGTTAAGTCCTCTCGCGATGCTTGATGTCCAATGGAAAAGCATCTGGAAGGATTGAAAAAATGAACCAAGTACCACGTGCTGCAATGGAAGGGTATACCACTTACGAAATGATGAGACAAGGCATGAGCCACTGGTTTTTAGCTATGTTCAGTTGAAGTTTCTTCCGGTCTCAATCAATGTTGTGGATTGGTAGTGGAAATCAAGTGGAAGTGATTCACCAATATACGAGTGGCAACGAGGACGATAAGACAGGAGTGGTAATAACTTTGTACCATGGTGGAGAATCTGCAGCAGCGGTCGAATGGAAAGTTGTTGGGGGATAGGGGCGCTGACGGGAACCCACTATTTCCTCCACCAGATAGGCAGCAGGTTAGCTTTGTACTTTTCTAGAGCTTAAAGCCGAAATAATAGGCTTAATATCCATCATAGCCTGAAAACTCAAAAACTCAACTGAACTGTCACTTATTTGAGCTTTTCCAGGTCTTTAAGTTTTTTCGATTCAATTCGGCTGAGTTGATTGAGACTTGAAAAAGTCTTTAGTGAGTTGTGACTAGATTTGTTATTATTATTTTTTTCATATAGGTTTTGACTTATAGCACCCTCCCTTATGCGTTTTCCCAAATGATATGATCTGTTTTCCAAATATGGTGAAAAAATAACTGTGATTAGACTAGCAAAATATTTATTTTTTGCCCCTCCTAAATCCCCAAAACCCTTATCCAACCTTTATCTCTCCTCTCCTTCTCCCAAACCCAAAACCTTATCCTCTTTCAAAGAATGGGTGAAAAGATTTATAGCAGTCAACTATAATGGCTCTAACATAGTTATATATTGTCGATGGATATTAACCACAGGGTGATTTTTGTCTTAATATAGAAATTGTTATATGATAAGACGCATGAGGTTGTTATTTGTATTTGAGTTAAGAGAGGGAGCTATGTGTCAAAACATTTTTTTTCTTCTTATCTTGTTAAAATTTGATGAGTCTATATATATATATATATATATATGGTTGAGAGTTTTCAACCATTGTATTTATTGGAGAAAGAGGGGTATTATTGTCATTTCTTTAAAAAAAATTAAAGGTCGTCCTTTTGAGAACACTATGAAAGTGCAACATCATTTTTCTAGAAGTTTCACTCACTGAGGGCCCGTTTGATTTGTTGAAGTCATGGTAAATACAAGCAAATTTGTAATTATGATTTCCCCGGGATTTACTGCATCATTCCCAAAGCTATGATTTTATCGCCCCTTTAAAACTAAGGATGCCACAAAATTTTGTGGGTCCCACCGTATATTATGTCACAAATCCACACCGTCCATTCATTATGTCACTTAAATTTATGGTATAATCTAAAAACTAAGGCATATCCAAAGCTGGACCACACGGAATGAAAAAAGAAAATAAACACCCATCAGTAAAATCTTTTTGGAATTACTCTTTTGTTTGGTGTGGACTCCTTGAGTGTTGGGCCTGTTTCGTTTTTCAGCTAAAGCTTAAAAACGTTATGTTAAAACTTTTGAACCGAGTGGATATATCATATACATTACGGTGGGGTCCACAAATTTTAACTACCATTTTGGACCGATTTTCAAGGCTAGAAATGGGATGGATTTTCAAACAGGTAAAAGAGTAATAATTACCCTTTTGCCTGTATTTACCCGGAATTCCCCGCAACAAACACGGCCTGTGCTTCCATTGTTTTCACAAAAAAAAAAAAAAAAAAACACATTGTTATTTTAATCATCCAGAGTTCCAAGAGAGTGGCGAACTTGTGTCGGTTTGTCGCAACTCATCGCCCCCGCACGTGGAAACAAATCTGGATCAACCACCTAGTGGGCCCCACCATGGGAAAGCCCACGGTAAGCATCACACAGGCTGGACATTCGGCCTTTTAGACAGCGGTTAAAGTTGCAAGGGAAATCCACATTCAAAAGGAAGAACTCTCATCAATGGGCAACTGAGACAACCCAACTGGCCCACACTAGGGACCACCAAATGGACGGTCCGGATTCACGGTTGGTACAGCCGGTTGGTACAGCGATGATGAAATCGAGAACCCCTCAAACGAATGGAAAATCCTAAGAAAGAGAGAACTCCAAACATGATCAATGTAGAATTTATTTAAGACTTACGATTGACGTTTTAGTCAAGAAAGCATCTAGCTATTTACATGAAAACGATATTTACATCATAAATTACATGATTATATTTCGTACAAGTAGGCCCAGTCCATGCCATTCATACTACTTTCAGGCACGTATAAGAAATTCTCCACAAATTCTCCAGGAAAAGGCGTATCGATGGAGAGAGAAGAGGTCCGGCGAGGGCTTTCGCCTTCTGAAACTCTGTTGGCAGCCGCCTTACAATCAGAAAGCTTTCTTACTTCCTTCTCAGCTTCTGAGAGCTCCTCCCTAAGCTTGAATACCTGAAACCCAAGGCAATTCTCTCTTTACAAGAGAAGATGAGAGTTGGGGCCTGTTTGGATGCACCGGACCGACGGTTCCACTTGCATTTTTGGCCAAAATGGAATGATTTCAAGTAAGAACTAAAGTCATTCCATTTATGAGGTGGACAGTTTAGAACAATTTCAAGTACATCCAAACAGTCCCTTAGTAGTCCTAATCTCAAAAGGATGTTTTGTGCCCAACACACACACACATGCACGTCCTCACATGCACCCACGTATGCATGCATGTTGGAAATACAAACCTCGGCTTCGAGCCGGCACTTCTCGACGACGACTGCCTCATGCGCAGTTTTCAGCCTCATGTACTCTTCCTCAAGCTGCTTACTCTTCCACCGCGCCCTCCGGTTCTGGAACCACACTGCCACTTGCTGGGGGTCCAGCCCCAGCTCAGTAGCCAGGCGAACCTTCCTCGCCGACTCCAGCTTCCGCTCGCTCACAAAGTTCATTTCCAAGAGCCTCACTTGCTCAGTGCTGAGCTTCCGCTTCTTCTTCAGTACCACCGCTGCTGCCGATTCTCCTTTCCCCTTCTTCCTCCTTCGCCGTCGCCTTGCTTCACCTATACACGAAAAAAACATTATTATGTGGACACATAAATGGTGTGGACCACTATATATATAAAATCTTATACTTAAAAAAAAAAAAAAAAAAAAGGACAGGACATATACCATCTTCTGGTGTATGTGAGTATAGGTCTGAGTAGAACTCAGAAACTAGCATCATTTGCTCTTCTACTTGATTCATGGTATTTGTCATTTCTCTTCTCTTTCTCAGCTTTCTCTTCCTTACTAAGCTCTCATGGAAGTGTGCTTTGTCTTTTGGATGCAAGAGTCCTCGTGTTGATATTTATATTCGTTTTAACTTGAAATTGCCCTTGATTGATGGGGGTAAATGCGGAAAATGCCACTATGGGATTTTGGGTGGATGGCTGTTTGGGGGACCTTGATATGGGACGCGGATTAGCTACCTACAGGTTGAGTAGCTATATCGCTACTGAAGTGACGTCACCAACTTCTGTGGGGCCCAACATGATGTATGTGTTGTATCCACGCCGTCCGTCCATTTGGAGAGATCATTTTAGGGTATGATCTGAAGAATGATGAAGCTCCAAATCTCAAGTGGACCTCACCAAAGAAAACAGTGGGGACTGATCTCTTACAATTAAAAACTTCTTGGGCTACAGAAGTTTTCGATCAAGCTGATATTTGTGTTTTAACTTCTTCCATGCCTGTGTGAACTTACGAACAGGTTGGATCTCAAATAAACATCATGATGGGCCCTAGGAAGGATTCAACGGTCGGGTCACTGTCCCCACTTTTCTTTGGTGGGGTCCACTTGAGCTTTGGATCTGCCTCATTCTTCAGTTCATTCCCTAAAATGATCTCTCCAAATGTATAGACGGTGTGGATACAACACATACATCATGGTGGGGCCCACAGAAGTTGGTGACGTCACTTCAGTAGCAATCTCAAATAAACCCTGAGGGGTCCACCGTTGATTTATGTATTTCATCCAGTCCATTAATCCATTTGTACAGATAATTTTATGGTTTAGAGACGAAAAAATGAAGCATGTTAAAATCTTAAGTGGACCACACCACAGGAAAAAATGTGAATTGATCCTGTACCGTTGAAAATTTCTTGGGAGCTGCGGAAGCTTTGGATCAAGCTGATATTTGTTTTTTCCCTTCATCAATATCTGTGTGATCTTGTGAACAGGTTGAATGACAAATAAACATTACTGCGGGCCCTATAAAGGTTTCAACGGTGGAAATCATTATACCACTGTTTCTTGTGGTATGGTCCACCTGAGTTTTGGATATGTTTCGATTTTGGTTTCAACCCCTTAAATGATTTGAAAAATCGGATGGACAGTGTAGATAAACTACATACATTTACAGTGGGCCCAACTGAGTTTACTCAGTACGATAAGAGCGTCCTTAGTAACTCAGGACGCAATCCGATTCCCTCCATGCCCAAGCATCTGAATCGAGTGATGGACGGTGTTTTGCCACGTTGTCGTGGTAATTTTACCAAATTGCCCTTCTTACATACCCTTGACTTTGCAATCCCATTGACAAGGACAGCCTCGTGAATTTCCAATTTTCCTTGCATTGGATTTTTGAGTGGTTGTATTGGTCAGATTAGAAGGTGTTATTTGCTACTCTGGCAAAGCATGATTCTTAATACGCAGACACTCAGAAATTATACATGTGACATACATTAATTAAATTAAATGAACTAAATTGTGAAACCCACAACTAAATCACAATCCTAAAATCAAATTAGTTGAAGAATTGCAGACACTCGTTTGTGGAAATATGACCTTCGGTTTTGTTTTTTTGTTTTTTTCAATTTTAACCGTCAATTAAACATACCCAAATCCAATGGTCAGATAATCGATGGAGTGGACCCATAATTTGGACATTGAATTAATTGCATGCCACGTATGCAATTTTTTAACTGCGTGTGTATCATCTATACACTTTGGCAGAATATCAAGATATTACCACAGGAGTGGGGGTAAAAATGTCATTTTATCAGGAATCTATTACTGTTTTTGTCGAGGGAGGTAACGAGCCATCTAAGAGTAGGGGTAATTTAGGCATTAAAAAATGATGAGTGGTAGCATCATAAGCGTATGTTCCACACCCCACAACTATTTAAAACTCAAGGCTACTATGTGCGTTTCCTACATCTTTTAAATGGTAGTCACTCACCTGACATACATATTACACACATACGAGTCAATCCACACCATCCAAACCATGTCCCCTTTTTTGATGGAGCACATATTGTAAACCACATCCACCGAAGAACCTTACCCATCTGATAGTTCTCATCACATCTTAACTGTTGATCCTATCCGATAACCATTGCTTTTGTTACATGCTACATCCGCTCTCGGACCATCACTTTGGACGGTCCCGATCGATGCACATGTATGCAATATGTACATACCTCACCACCATCTAAGAAATGGTGGAAAACACGTAGTAGTCTGAATCTTAATGAAAAATCAAAACTTGATTAAGGCATGCTAATGAATAAAATAAAGAGAAAAACATATTTCTTTAATCCTTTTTAATCATATTCGTTGTCATCCACACACACACTCTAATAAATAATAAAGGGTTCTCGGAGTGGGCAAAAACCACATTTTTTTGATGATATATCTGGCTCAGATCCCAACGCCCCTCACCTTACACGAGTGTGGGCCATCACCGGACGCGGATTGGGAACTCCCCCGCGGGTCCCCAGCTAGGAACGGACAGGGACGATGAGTGGCAACCGTCATGTATGGGTTTTATCCACACCGTCCATCCATTTTGCCATATCATTGCAGCGTACAATCCAAAAAATGAGGCAGATCCAAGAGTCAAGTGGACCACCTAAGGAAGCAGCGGTAATAATGACATCCACCGTTGAAACCTTCCTGGGGCCCAACGTGATGGGTAATTGCTATCCAAGCTGTTCATGAGGCCTGGATGAAGGGAAACCACAAATATCAGCTTGATCCAATTTCAACTATAAGTCTTTAATCTTCAATGTGTGGTCCACTTGATCCCTGGAGCTGCCTTATTTTTGGGTCCGTACCACAAAATGATATGAAAAAATTGATGGACGGTGTAGATAGAAGACACACATCATGATGGCCACTCAGATTCCCTGTCCTTTCTAGTAATGGCTGGGGTAGTAGTACCCAATCTGCGTCCGCCATTCCTCGCCTTGAATATCCTTTGGTGCCAAAGGCGGCGGTAGTTTTTATTTTTTCACCAAGCTGAGCCGAGCTGAACCGTGCCATGTGCCTTAGCGAGGATGTTAGTGCATGGCTCGAGATGATGGTTAGCTAGGGCAAGCCTAGGGTGCAGCCTCTAGGCCACACAACCCTTGTTGTAGTGTTGTAGGGAGGCCGTGCTAGTAAAACAAAAGCCTCGGTGGACCACCACGATGCCTGTGTGAAATTCGCTTTGTTTATTAGGTGGGAGTAGATTAGCTGTTATGTGGGTAAAAGCTTAGTGGGTGTTACCTTAATTGTATGGGGCCTACCTTGATGTATTTGCTGCATATCCATGTTGTCCATCTGTTTTCACATGATATTTTAGACCTCATCTAAAATCTTAAGAAGATCCATATCTCAGGTGGACCATACCACTAGAAGCAGCGGTGAATAATCATTAATAACTTTTTATGAGTTGGATCAAGCTGAACTTTATATTTTTACCTTCGTCTAGATTTTCTTGACATCATCAACAGGTTGGATGGAAAATAAACTCTACTACCACCACTTTTTCCTGTGGTGTGGTCTACCTGAGATGTTGATCTGCTTAATTTTTGGCAAACACCCTGAAAATGGGCCGGAGAAAATGATGGACAAATGGATATACAAAAAATCATCAAGGTGGGCCCCACTGTAATGGTAACACCTGATTAGCTGTTACCCGGATCTGCTCCCGTTGGGCAGGGCAGACTAGGCCATCGTTCGACCAACAGTAAAGATCACCCGAGTCCCGAAGCTAGCCCAAGTGTGATTCGGGCCAAGCATGTTGGGGCTGGGGCTGACCCGGCCGACCCTAGATTGATAATATCTAATATCTATTCATTGATCAGATGGGCCAAACATTTACAAGGAAATAGACATTTAGAAGAACAAAACCAGCGGTCTACATTCAAGATTTATGGGTTTAATCAGGCTAAAATGATTTGAGCCCAAGTCGAAACGAAAGGCGAAAATTGAATTAGCCGTGCATGAGAGGCCCAAGCTAGTTGGTCCAAGGGCAGCCGAAAGCCAGGTCGGGTGGGCTACTTGGCCCATTGCCACGCTTACCCTCCTCCATCCATGTGAAACTTTTAGGGCCCACTGAAGTTTTGGATCAAGCTCATATCTGATTTTCTTCGTTCATCTTGGCGCGAAACACCTTATGAACGGGTTAGATGGCATATAGACATCAAGGTGGGCCCCGGGTAGGTTTCAATTGTTGGCATCCCATCCCCACTGTGGTGTGGCCGACTTGAACTTTGAATAGGCCTGATTTTTGGGATAATGTTCTGACATGATTTGTCTCAAATGACGTACGGAGTAGATGCCACACGGACACACATCACAGTCGACCCCACTGAACTTTTGCACGGCTCCGAAATTCGCGGCCCTCGTTTCCCTCGCGTCCAGCCAAGCGAAACAAGCACGCGATCCGGTGGTCGAGTTGCAGCCGAGCCACGGACTGAGTCCTCCTGGTCGGGTGAACCTGTGAAAGCTTTTGCAGGAAGTTCCTGGGATGCTAGGTAGGGCCCACCATGATGTTTGTAAGAAATCCACCCCGTCCATCCGTTTTGTAATATCATTTCAAAACAAGATACTAAAAATTAGACGGATCCAAAACTTAAATGGGCCACATAAGAAGGAAAACTATGGAAAGAGTTTCCTACCATTGAAATCTTCCTGAGCTCCACCTTGATGTTTATATACCATCCAAACCGTTTATAAGTTCATTACGATTGGGATGAAGTGAAAACACAAAAATTATATCATGATACGAAACTTTTTGGCCATACAAATGTTTCAACGGTGGTCACTGAATCCCCACTTTTTCATCTTGTGTGGTCTATTTGAGTTTTGGATCCGCCTCATTTTTGTTCTAGAAGTGGATGAACGGGGTGGATTTCTCAAAAACATCATGGTGGTCCCACCTAGCATCTAAGCGCAGAAACTTCCTGCAAAAGATTTCGCAGGAAAGCCGCGTCCCAAAAAAGGCCGGGTGGAAAGGACGGCATCTACGACCCAGCAGAAGCACATGGGTTGTGCAGGGTGCAGATTAGGTGAGACCCCGGACCTACCAAAGACGGTGCGTCCCTTACTGTGGGGCCCACAATTATGTATGTATTATGTATCCATACTGTTTATCCATTTTTCCATATAAATTTAGGGCATTATCCAAAACATGAGTCAGATTTAATTATCAGGTGGGCCATTCCATAGGAAACAGTGGTTATTAAACTCCCTCCCATTAAAAACTTATCAGGTAGCAACTTAATGTTTTCATAGTGTTTATTTACCATCCAATCTGTTGAATTGAAATAACAAATATCAGATTGATACAAAACGTCTCTGGCCCATTAATGGTCCACCTGATAATTGAATCTGCTTAATTTTTGGATAATGCCCTGAAATGATCTAAAAAAATGGATGGACGGCGTAGATACAAAATAAATGGATGGACGGCGTAGATACAAAATAGATACATCAAGGTGGGCCCCACCGTCTTGGGTAAGTCCGGGGTCTCACCTAATCCGCTCCCGGTTTTGCACCCCCACTTGTACACGCGTACGCACCCCACGGCCCGACGGGACCACAAGCCCTATACTGCCACGTGTCATCCCTGTTGGATCTAGATCCCCTAGGTTTATCCTCCAATCAAGGAAGGGTCCTAAAAGCAGCTAACGGCTCAGCTAAATTCAACAAAGCCGTCTAACACATGATCAACCATGCTTCGTGTAGGGTGCGGATTTGATGAGGCCGGCCTCACCCAACATGGCAAGGCCTGTGCTGTGCGGCGGGGATTGGTTACCACCCCCACCAGGACCTAGCCGGAGATCGGACGGTCCTCTCATGTGTGCTCCATGGGGCTCACTTGATTTATGTTTTTTATTCGTGCAGTTTATCTATTTTGACAAATTATTTTAGATGATGAGTCCAAAAATAAGGCATATTCGGACGCCCAAGCGGACCACACCATAAAAAAATGATGAGGATTGAATGCATACTGGACCACACCACAGGAAATGATGAGGATTGAATGCCTATTGCTGAAAACCTCTTGGGGCCTCTGAAGTTTTGGATGAAGCTTATATCTATGATTTCCCTTCATATGTCCACATGACCTTATGAACAGGTTGGATGGCAAATAAACATAACGGTGGGCTCTAGGAAGGTTTCAACAGTGGGTCATTGTCACTACTGCTGCCCGTGGTGTGGTCCAATAGATCCTTTAATCTTTTTTTGAGATCATGTCCTAAATTGATCTTTCAAAATGGGTCGGTCCCATGGAGCCTCTCACAGGACCATAGTCTCTAGCTAGGTACTAGTGAGGTAGTACCCAACCTGCACCGCCCTGTACTGCCAACATTTGATTGGGCCATATGCTGTGGTTAGAGATGGTGTCCCACAAATCATGTTTTAAAGTGGTTAGAACGAGTGGCTAGGATGAATAGGTACTTTACCGACATTGCACAGGATGGTCTAATCAAATCTCGCCTTATAAGAACTCTTATTATATGGTCCTTATGATACTTCAGTTATTGCTAGCAGGGCCCACATTTAGATGATCCAAACCATTCATCCGGTTAGACGCATCGTGTGGCTTGGGTATGTCTCGAAAATATCCCAATTAAAAGAATTACAACCCTTCTATAACTTGCCCATATGAATGTCCTGGAATTGAATGGTAAGGATCTTACCATTAAGGAAAATCTTAAGGTCATCCCCTATCCATATTGTGCCCCATCAGTTCAATGGTATGGATCACATGAACTCACGCCCTACCTAGAAATTCCTTACATTGAACAAGTGCATATGAAATAGAAATGGGCTACATGGAGCCTTCAATGCAAGCTCCTTTCATGGTAGACACCTCCAATGCTTTATCTCCTTGCCTTGCTCATGAGTTTTGCGCTATCTTTTGTGTGTGGTTATGTTGCTTACACCATTAACTTGTGTTAGAGTCCCTCAAAATATATTGATATGCCATCCTCTTATGGCTTAAGCTTTTAGAACAATGGGTAATTTGACATGATATTAGAGCAAAAGGTATGTACCTGCATAAAACTTCACATTGATCATGTGCTTGAACTTTTAGAACAACTAAAAACTGGTGATCTAACAACTTGGGATAGATTTAGTAATGCACATGATCAATCACATTGATCATGTGCTTGAACTTTTAGAACAACTAAAAACTGGTGATCTAACAACTTGGGATAGATTTAGTAATGCATTATGTGTGGATGATTATTTTTTGTAAAATAAATGCCAGTATAAAATGTAAAAATCTCATATTATTTTTACAATGATCACTTCCAATTGGGACTTGGATTGCATGGTGGCCCGACTTTGTGTGGCCCACCATAATGTATGTATTTTATTCACGTAGTCTATTCATTTTGCAAGCTCTCATTTTAAGCCAGAGCCTAAAATTGAAGCATATCCAAAGTTTAAGTAGACCACACGATAGGAAATAGTGGGAATTAAGCTGATATTTGTGTTTTCCCTTCATCTAGGTCCATGTGACCTTATGAACAGGTTGGATGACAAATAAACATCCTTTGAGCCTTAGGAAGCTTTCAACTTTCAATGGTGGATTTCATAGTCTCTATTGTTTATGTGGTATGGTACATTTGAGCTTTGGATATGCTTCAATTTTGGGCTCATGGCCTAAAATGAGCTGCAAAAAATGGATGGACAATGTAGATAAAACATATATATCAGGGTGGGAGCCGCAAAGTCCTGCGAGGTGGGTGGTGACAACTAACCACACCTAAAAGCCTGTGTTTAAAATATGAAAACGACTAATGATTATTTTATTGAATTCATTTTTCTTAATTTTTATGGCTTATTTTTTAAAATCTAATATGCTTTTCATGAGCAATGAGGTCACATTGCTATCTGTCCATTTTTTACACAAATACGCCAACTTGATTGCATGCACCCGACACTCTTGATATGAAACCTCCACATGAGATGAACCTCCACAATCTTGATATTTGGATCTTCTACTTCAGTATATGCGCATCAGATAACTATATAAGCTGTCCATAGTGGGGGTGGCTAACATTGTGATGTGACTAATAGGGGTGGGTGGGTGTACTAACAATGGGGTGTGTGAACTAACCCAAAAAAAGAAAAAAAAAAAAAAAAAAAAAAAGGCTGTCCAGATAGTGGGATCCATTGTAGATATATTGGGGCCGAAAATAAGATTGATTGAATCCTACTAACCTCTAATTACTTGACATTTGTTGCTTGAATACAGATCGTTGACATCATTTCATTTATGTTGTCCATCAGAGGTCCATAAATAGGCAAAAGCTTTAGACACTATCTCAATGTATTTTGTTGTTCGGTAACCCAATTGAAGTGGGATCCACAATTTGGATAGTTTAATTTGAGAGTGTGTGTGTGTATATATATATATATATATATATATATATATATATATATATATATATATATATATCAAGATGTCCTTCCAAGGTTTCCATGGTATGGATTCTTTGCTAAAGCAGCAAGCCACTTAGGTCATGCGAACCATAATTTCCAAATAAATGAACGGTTTCTAACATACTTGGCCAAGTTTTTGCTGGCCAAGAAAATAGAGTATGCAGAGTCATGAGGATAATGCGGGGGAGGCGGCCTCCCCCTACCTGCCTAGGTGAGCCCAAGGCCTTAGCTCTGGTACCATTAGCCTATTAGGGAGAGTTACACCAGGATATTCGAAGACAAATCCTGCCCCCTCACAACCAATGTGGGACAAACCAACAGTGGCTAGGATATTCCAGTTTCAGGGATCTCAGAGAAGGGTCCGCATGAGCCAACACCATCTCTAGTAGGACCAATCTGTTTTCTACTAAAAAGGTTTGTAATATTTGGACAGCGTAGATTTGTTTTTTATTTTGTGGCCCACCAAATGAATGGATCGAACTTCTTTTGATCATCAAAATGGAACATACAAGCCGTAAATTCGCAGGTCCAGATGTAAAAATAATGTCTGATTCGTTCATCAGGCTGTCCACATCATCAATAACAATGGACAGCCGTCAATTGAAATAGTTTTAAGATGCGACATACTTGATATTGGGTCAACCTGGTTTCTGCACCAGGTGATGCTCATGATGGGGGCCACCTTTCGGACGGATCGGATGCCCTACACATGGGAGACATCAGCGGGGAAAAAATCGCAGCATGATGAGCTTAACATATTATATATGGTTGCATGTGATCGTATGCTCCTTTAGAGCAGAAAAGATCCTGATCATTATTTGGAATTCAAAGGATTGCATCAGATAGGAAGGTGATTCAGTGATGGGTACAGCTGTACAGTCGAATCGAGTATTATCCTGCTTGGCGCTCGATTCGAGCCCACCTACCCTTACTCAATCAATGGACCGAGTGAGTTCGAGTCGATTTCAAGTTTTCGAGCTGAGTTTGAGTTCGATTCTTTTGAGCTGAGTTCGAGTTTGTATTTTCAAGCAAGGGTCACCCGAAATTTCATGAAAAATAATAGAGGGGAGGGGGGAAGGGGATTACTGGTGTTGACGAGCGGGCAGGGTTGAGAACAGGGTTGGCCGGCGACGAGCGGGCAGGGTGACTGAGAACAGTGGGTGGCCGGCGTCATGCAGGCGTCGAGCGGGCAGAGTGAGGGTTATTGACGTGGAGTGGATGGTCGGCCGTTGAGCTCAAAGAGGGGGAGGGTCGGTTAGGGTTAGGGTTTAAAAAGAGGGGTGCTCGAACGGGTAAAAGGTAAAAACGTAAAAATGATTAGGGTAAAAAAAAAATAACTTATAAATAGTACGGCTCCGAGCTGAGCCAAGTCAAATCAAATCGAGCCGAGTTCAAGTCTATAAACGAGTTGAGCCGAATAGAGTATGGCCCTACTCGAAGCTCGCTCGAACACATTCGAGCATCAGAAATTTGATTCAGCTCATCTCAAACTCACTTCCAATCTGGCTGAGCTAGTCGAGCGAGTTTTTTTAGCTTACTTGACTCGTGTATTGATCTACTGATGGGGATAAATACAAAGAGAGAGAGAGAGAGAGAGAGAGAGAGAGAGAGTTGATTATGTACTTGTTTAATGAAGATTATGTACTGTGCCTTGTACTTGTTTAATGAAGAAAAATGAAAGAAAGGTGGAAAGAAGGTGTGAGGGAGATGCGCATGCACTTTGGTTTGGATTCCCTCACATGCCTATGCCTTCTTTCCACACCTAATCACTCTTCTTTGGCCATAATGACAAAGCCTTAAAAGTTTAAACTAATGATGTTATCTTTATCCCGACATCTCTAATCCTTGTTTCCCATTTCCCAACTCATCCATGCTATGCTAAATCAATCCAAGATTAATCTTCTTAATCAACGTTTACGTGCAAATTCTAATCCACCCAATTGGGCCATTCCATGATTAATCAAGGTTTTATTAATTAAGCTAAATTGTATGTAGAACACCAATTTCATTTCATTGGTAAACATAAGCACAAAACAGTCATGAACGCGTTTGGATGTTGAATCGAATTGGATTGTGATAATTTCAATCAATATTAGATTAAACGAGGGACTGGTTGCCTGTTTTGTTTTCTTGTATTCTTTGGCTTAGGTTTTTCAACAATTATATCACCAATGTTAAAAAAAAAAAAAAAAAATAGAAAAGTGCATCCAAACGCGCCATTAAAAATACTTGGAAGTTAATTAATCAAAAAATCAAAATAGGATCTTAGGCTCATCCAATCATGTTTTGATTTGTGGAAATGAGTTAGGTATAAGTGCCAAATTTGAGTTGTCACTTAACCCGTTAACGCATAGCGGTCATAGCGATGTGTCACATTGACACATCTTTTAATTTCTGAGATTATCAATAAAGTTTGGCCTGATCCAAGAAAAACCAATTGAAAATATTTATCAAAAAGAGGTTGACATTTTTCTATTGGTAGAGAAATCCTTGGAATTGCAATATACAAAAGCTAGCTTACAAGAAGATATGAAGTGCATTAGACACTCAAAAAGGAGATCTCTAACAGCTAAGCTGATTTTAAGGGGATAAAGAAAATAAAAGATTCTACTTAGAAGCTGAATGTGTGAGCCGTACACATTCACAGGCAGGCATGTGTCATAATGCCACACGTATGAGATTGAGCTTTCCATCAGGTGATCTACACTGTTTAAATCTTTTGGCATAAAAATCAGGTTATTTCACACCTTAAGTGGGCCACAATATATCAAAAGAAATGAATGGCTAGAAAAAAAAAAAAAAAAAAAAAAAAAAAAAACTTTGACTATCGATTTACTTTATATGTTGTGGCTTAATTCAAAGGTGAAATTGTCTGAATTTTTAGGCAGGAGATCTATGCATTATTTCCAACCGCTTGAGAAGCTCAGATCTTGTACACGTGTTTCATGTTGGCACGTGTGCCTGTATGGATGTGTACGGCCTACACGCCTGTGGATTAACAACCGTATGTTTTATATTATTATTATATGATTATACGTATAAGACATGGAAGGGCAACGGTGGAGAAGCGTGGCCCATCTGCTCCCATCTTCCTTCCCTAAATTTGAGGGGTGTGCCCTTTGGGGGTTTGCTAATTCCACACGCGCGTGGAGCCCCTTCCATCCACACTCCAGGCTTGTGGGGGAACATGAAACATTAGAGCTTTCCAACTGGTTGAAACTTTTAAATCAAGCAAGAAAACAAAACAAAAAGAAAGCGCATATCAGATGGAGGGCCAGAAGATAAAGTTCATTGTGGCCCACCTTAAGTATGAAATGGCCTATTTTTAGGCTAGACGATTTAATAAATAGCATGGACTACTGTGAATGCCCCCGCCACATAAGCTATTGTTTTCACTTCTATTTATCCGGGCACAGAGGAGGTGTAGAATTGACTCGTATATAAAGAGCACATTTGATTTTTGAGTCGCCACTAGTAAAATAAAGCTTAAAATTTACAATCATTTAGAAATCGTAGAATTGTTCATGGGGTGTGAATCGTGAAATTTTCCGACTCAAATGACTCCAATGGTTGATATGCGATCGTCAATTTTGAATAAGGGTCTCGGTGACAAAAATAAAAAAAATAGGAAGACGTTAGGCACCTTCTTCTACCTACACAACGTGTGGCCTTTACTCTACGAGATTTTATAAATTTTAAGAGGATTTAATAAAATTTCAATATTATATATCTAACTATGTTTCGCATAACTTACGAGGGCTTGGGTAAGAAAAAAATAAAAAGATCTTAACCTTATTTCCCAGAGTCAAATAACTTTAGCTAGACAAATGTAATTAAAAAAAAAAAAACGATGTACAAAAAGAAAAGAAAGAAGAAGGGAGTAATATAGATATATAAAAATGTGTAGAATGGAATGTAGTTTGAACTTGATTGAGATGTGAGAAAGAAAATAGAAGATCAAATACTTTTTTTTATATAAAATGGATGGTCAGATATCCCTGTTTCCAACTTTACTCTTAACTTTACTATTTTCTTTACACTTTATTTGACACCTTGGATTTGGTGATAAATTGAAGGTATTTCAAATCCAAATAGATGTTTTTTACATTGAGCAGCCTTGGATTTAAAGGTAAATGGATCAAACATATTTTAAATTTACCTTTTGGTGAGTTTTGAAATCTCAACACAATGCTGAGATTTTGGTGTAACATAGAAGAAATGCTTTTTTTGTCTCCTTTTTAATGGTGGGAGAGTCCCATATGTCACAAAGGTGTCTTTAGACTACTAATCCACTTGGACACATGCCACACTGATGGCACCTCAAAATAATCTAATTATCAACTACAACACTAGAATGATCTAAGTTATTCAAACGTTAGACATCTAAATGGATAGTTAAAAAAATATTGATGAGTCGCTTGTTTATGATCCTTGCATTTGTGATCCGCTCAAGGCTTGAAATTTTCTCTTTTTTTTTGTAAAAGTTTATATTTTAATGGGTTTATTACAATCATTCTATCAAATATCACATACATATATACTAATTAAGAATATGAAAGTTAATCTACTTAATCAAAAATCTAAGTCAATGAATATACCATAGAATTCTAATGCCCTCCAAATATAAGCCCTCAAATGGAAGATTTGGATTCCAATACATTTTCAACCAAACATTGATGAGGATTCAGAATGACCTTAATTTCAATGTAATTGTGATATAGATTCCAATGCATTTCAAATCCAAACTCCCAAATGAATCCTCAGTGGACTGTTTTCTATATGGGCTTGCTTTCTGAGCCGAGCCAGGCCTCGGCATTAATCAAGAATCTTCAAAATACTTAAGAGAAGAAGACGGTAGACACCCCACCTCATGTGGGGCCATTTTCAGTGATCATACCACTCTGCTGGTGGACCCCAATATGCAATGGGCCATGCTGCAAAACACAAGGAGTTAGTCCTCATACACCAACAGGACACGTGGCCAATAACAAGGCCCTTATTGGGCACTCCACATCTTTGTATGTGCTGTCCCTAAAAACCAGGCCAATCCGCTCATTGGTGGGCCACACATGTGTACAATGAATATTGATTGTTGGCTATTTTCACTGACCTTCGTCTTCAATTTTCACACTCAAGGCCCACCAATGTGAGTGGCTGAAATCTATTTACCAGAATTCCAGCCGTTCATTTCTTTCGGGGGAATGATCACATGCGTTCATACGTGATAGCTTAGTAGTGGGCCTAGTGGCTGAATTAGCCGATTTTGTTGATGATCAGGTTAACCAGCTGATGTGTCTGGGTGATCACAGCTATTGGTCTTCTGGGTGCACCACTTGAGCGGGCCATGACACAAAAATTACAGACAGTATATGAATTTCAAATCAGCCGTCCATCTCTGGATCATTGGTAGGGTGGCTACTAGAGTCTGTTCGTTTTTAATTTCTGGCAGCAAACCACCAAGGAAATGGATTGTCCAATCAATGGTCCAGATCACTACACGTGTTTGCCACGCATGGTGGAGATGCTTCCTAATCCGATCTTTCATGTGTTGGACATGGCTCACTATTGGGTGGGTCCCATAAGAGTTTTTCTGTGTTACTTATTCTTGTTTTCTCTCCAGCGATTTAAAGTCGAATTTCAAATTCAACTTGAATTTTGTATTGGATAGGGTGGGTCTGAACACACCAAGGCTTGGCATGTATGGCCCAGCCTTGAATTTTATACTCGCATGGATTTTCCAAATCTTGGATTTGAGAAATTGTGTTTGGAGGCTGAACTTAATTCTTAGATTCTTTGAATAACTCAATGCTCATGTTTACAGGATAATGAATGTGAATAATTAAGTACTCTCAAATATTTTAAACATGAAATACATATGTAATATGAGATGATCCATTGTATTGAGCCCATCTTAAAACAACACTGACAAAAAAAAAGAAAAAAAAAAGAAGGCAATTTCATGAATTTAGCAACCTATAAATGTGGATTCGCTAATTCATATTTGAAGTTAAATTATATATGTTGTGTGATTGTCAATTTTTCTTCTTCTTTTATAAAATGGCTTATATAATGAGCGATAATCTTGAGTTTTGTAGTGTCTTGCCTGCTAGCCTAGCTGGAAGACGCCTAGGCATTTCAACAGTAGGTCTTAGGTTGGAAATGCTAAAGAGACATGCTAAGGAGACACATTAACCCTATTGGTCGGAGGGTGCATCGTGTGACTAACTGTGTGGGTGTGTTGTGTAGCTAATAGGATGGTGCGTTGCATGACTTAAAAAAAAAAAAAAAAATCCTGTTTAGCAGCCAACAGAGGATCCGGACTCCACTTCTATAAATCCTGAATTTCAAATTCCAACCGCATGGAATCTAGGATTTTAGGACCCTAAGCATTTTTTGAGATGTCACATCCCCGCGCGGTTTTAAGACATGGCTGTCTTGCACCACACTTGGACTTAGTGGGATTTGATCTGGGCTGTGGATTCCCATGGTGGATGGAGCATGACCCAAAAATCACTCATATTCACACATCCGAATGATCAAATGTTGGTATTTTTTTTCTTTTGAATGGGGACCATTGTAGTATTTTTCATCTTAACCGTCAACCCCATAGGCCAGAAATCGAAAGTTTAGTATTGTGTTTATATATGAGATTTTGGAAGTATAGTCCATCTAGAGGGGGACACAATAGACCGGTGATCTAAATTATCGAACCATGGCCCACCAGTCGGAGTTGAAAATGAAGACCATGGTGAGCCACACCGTTTTGGGCAGCTGCTCCATATATAGGGTGGAAGTGAAACCGATGGTTTGGATTATTCAACCATGCCCCACGGTGTCACAATTTAAAACATCTGTGCACTGGGTAAAGATGTGGCCACAGATCATATAATTCCTCCTTATCATATGATCTAATGGTCCAGCTCCCGTCCTTCTAGAGTAAGGCTGTCAATAGGCCAGGTTTGCCTTGAGCCGGGCTTGGGCTAGAGTACAAGGCTCGAGGGTGAGGCTCGGGCTTAGAACTTGAGCTTGTTTCTCAAGCGGTCTAAGCTCGAATTTAGTTGTCCATAAGCCCAAGTATCAATGGGTTTGGCCCAGGCCTAGTTTGACATCAGACCCATCAGTCAAAATTACATTGGCCCCCAGGACCCAGGATCCCCAAATCCATTTCAGGGCCTGTTTGGATGCATCCTCAGAAAGCCTCTCGTACCGTCCTGTTCCAAATGAAATGACTACATGCCGGTGAGATCCAGATGAGCTACCCTGTGTTAGGACCGGGGCCCACAAATCAGGCTGCTTCAATACCGTGGTGGGCTATACCATGGGAAACAGTTGAGATAGGAAGTTCCACCATTAAAATCGTCCAAATTGCATGTGGGGTCCACCAATGTCTTTATATACCATCAAATCCACTCTTAAGGCTAGCATAGTCCATCTCCAAATACGGCTGTCAATGGGTACCTGAATGAATCGATCCAGATCCTTTTTTTTTGGACCCACTAAGAAAATGGGTCGGATATGGGTCTCAGCTTTTTGGACCGGTTAAAAATCATATCTAGTCAGGCCAGGTCCATGGGATGGGCCTGGTTCAAGTTGGATCAGGTTGGGTCTAGATAGGTAAGAATCAGGTCCAATTAATCTTAACAGTAAAGTTACATGTATTTAGGATACATTGGTAATTCTTGCACCAAATGACACACCATGCATGTGTCAAAGTGACACATTTGTGTGCGATCTAATACATCCATTGAGTGGGTCCAACCATGTGAATATTGGTATTCGTCCCAAACCCAACTCAAGAACCAGACCCTTATCTGACAAGACCCAAACCCTTATCGGACAAGACTCAAACCCAAACCCAGTTAGCCAGTATATAGGTACCAAAGGACCCGACCGAACCCAACCTGTTGACAGCCCTATCTCCAAACCCATGCCTGATAGTCTTTTTAAACGGTTACCCACAAGAAGCGTGTCTCTATCCTACCGTCCCCACGTGCTGATGTGGCAAGTGCTTGGCAGATGTAGGTTAGACATGATGGCCCACCTTGTGTACGTTCCATGTTCTCAAAATCAAGCCAGCTTTATCACAGAACATTATGAGTGGGCCCCACCTGAGGACTACCCACGTTTCAGAGAAACAAGCTCAGGTTTCAACGGGTCATAATGGCCAGGGGCCAAAACCATTATGCAACTCTGTTTGGGTCCAAAAGCCATTATGAACCAATGTGGCCGTGGTTTCGGACCTATTCATTAAATGCATAGTTTTTTGTTTTTGGCCCTGGGCGTGACATGATCTGACACATCCAATGTTTAGAGAGGATGTCATCAACACATCACGGTGGGGTCCACCTGAGCTTGCTCACACCGCACTGATGTACGGTTCAGCTCACAGGTAATCTCTACTCTGTACATAATATCAATAATAATATTTTAAATATATAATATTTGCATTTAAATCTAATTATTTTAGAATCACATGCTTGTTTGGTTGCCAATGAGGTTTTTTCCAGATAGAATAGACAAACAAACAAGATACTGTTATTCATAAAGTACACTCCTTACTCGGATACTGAAATCTCTGCACAAGATTGTAGAAACATTTCTATCAGGCCAATCTCCAATAAAATCACACCATTGCATCACGATGTACTACTTTGCTACATGTGCCATTGACCATCTAACGGCTCCACATGTGCCACCTGTCGATCACCGCACATGTACCAACATGGCTTTGTGCACGTGTGAAAAATGCATTACATGTGCTAAAGTCTATATTTTAAGAATTCGGATTTCTGCTTGACTTCAACAAGATTTTCCTATTTGTCGAAGCTAGATTGGTCCAACTCAGAACACGTTAGAACTGACGGCATTAAATGCAGCAGTCTTGATAATATCAATGCTGAGCTGTACCAATTAGGTGGTCAGCAAACAGGAAAATCCTGTTGAAGCCGAGCAGACGATCCGGATTCATATTCTAGTGCCTTACATGTGATAGATGTAACATGGTACAAAGCAGATTAGCTATTACTAGGGGAACAACTTAGTCGGTGTTACCCTAGTTGTGTGGGGCCCATCTTAATGTATGTTTTATATATCCATGACGTACATATGTTTTTCTATCTCATTTTAGGACTTGATACCAAACCCTAAGAAGATTTAAATCTCAGGTATACCATGCCACTAGAAATACCATACTACTAGAAACAGTGATGGATGACCATTAAAAGCTTTTTGTGGGCCATAACAGTTTTAGATCAATCTGATCTTTATATTTTCCCTTCATCCAGATATTATTGACATTATCAACAGGTTGGATTGCAAATAAACATTATTAAAACATTACAATGGGCTCTTTGAAAATTTTAATGGTGGAGCACTCCATCACCATCGTTTCTAGTGGTATGATCCACCTGGGATTTTAATCTTGCATAATTTTTGAAACCCCATCCTCGAACAGGCTAGAGAAATAGATGGACAGTGTGGATATACAAAATACTACCCATGTGGGGCACACGGTAGTGATAACACCCACTAAGCTATTATCAAGTAACACCTAATTCACTCCCGACATGGTACATGTGCAGTCAATCTATGACACCCCCAAATGTTAGAGGGGTTTGCCTGCTAAAGGATTTCGCAGGATGGATGCTAGGTGGGGCCCACCATTTTTCTAGCTCACTTTAGGATATGAGTTAAAATATGAATTGCATCCAAAACTTAAAGAAGCCACATGAGAGGGAAAAGTAGGGAAAAGTGGGGAAATAAATACTTACTGTTGAAGCCTTCCTATTCTACCTTGACATCCAAATTGTTTATAAGGTCATTCCCACTAGGATGGATTGAAAACATGGAAAATTTAGCCTGACATGGGACTTTTGTGGCCATACAAATGTTTCAACGGTGGTGATCATTGAACTCCCATTGTTTCCTCTTGTGTGGCCTGCTTGAGTTTTGAATCTGCCTCATTTTTGGTCGCATGTTCTAAAGTGATCCAACAAAAAGGATGGACCAGGTGAATTTCTCACAAACATCACAAAGGCCCCACCTAGCTTACCAGTGCAGGTACTTCTTGCAAAAGCCTTTCTCAAGCAATCTATGCCTTAAATGTATTACTCACGCCAATGTGGCACATGCAAATAAGCACTGCATGTGCTTATTCAACTTTCAAGGTGTTTGAAAAACAACAATCATCTTATTAAATTAACTTATCCATGTAAGCCTATTCGCACATGCCAAACTAGGTCAAACATGACCTACGGGTTCAAATTATCTTTTCTAGAGAAATTCTTTTTATCCATAATCGTTAATGCACCCAACCAATGGCCATGTATTTTCATTGGCAACATTTGAGCCATCCATTTACTTTCCTTTCTCCATCATCCATGGATGTGATCCGACAATTGAGGGCTATTTGGTCACCTGATCTGATTGGTCCAAACATTACCATAGTCCTTAATTAGATTACTTATAATTAGCAAGGTGGCCACTGAAAATGCACCAAAACGAAAGCCATCATATGAATATGGACTGGTTGTTGATCACAACAGCTGTTTCCGGACCTAAACTCAAGGGATTGATTCGATTACTGTGCTATATATTCCGGTGGAGGAACACTCAACTCAATATATTCTGGTGGCATTATTTGCTACTTTCCACTCTATTATTATGTCAAACAACCACTTAATCAAAAAGCTCCAGCTGTTAGAGAATGGTGTATCAATGTATATCAAGGGACTTAACACTCCAACATTGCCTAAAGCACCAATAAAACAAACCTAATCCTAGATAACCCAACCGGCCAACTCTAATCCTATTCCCCAAAAACTAGGCCGAGCAAAGCTCGGCATGATTAGATTTTATGGTCACCCTGATTATAAGCTTGGTTCAAAAATCCACCCCGACTAACCCATTGCCATCATAGCTGAGAAGTTTTTATTTTATTTTATTATTATTACCTGATGGAGTGCTATGAGAGGTAACCTATGAGGAAAGCAGGCTCAACTCACGAGCTCGCCCATGATCAATCCATTGCCACCCTTAGCTGGGAGGGTTTATTTTATTTTATTTCAAGATTATAAAAGTGCCGTAGGAGTAAATCTGCATAGAAAAGCAATTGCGATGCTTTGCTCTAAGTATCTATAATCTATGGTATTACTTTCTCTAACCTCGGTGAAAACAAAAGTGCTTGAAAGCCTCACAGCCCATCAGGTACACCATCCTTTTCTCGGCCTTATCCTAAAAAAGAAGGATGATTCAACACTTGGGTGGGCGACCTTAAAAAAATTGCACCTAAAACCTCTAAATTTATGTGGTATGGTCTGCCTAGTTTTTGGAATGCAGGGATTAAACGCCTAGGCTACAGAGGCGTTGGACCTTGTCAACTGGTTAGATGCAAAAAAAACCATTACAGTGGGTCCTAGGAAGTTTTTAATGGTGGACTTCAATTAATACTGTTTTCCTATAATAGTCCACCTGTGATTTGGATCTGCCTCATTCTCTAAAATGAGCTGAAAAATTAAATGGGCAGTGTAGATAAAACACACACACACACACACACACACACACACACACACACACACACACATATATATATATATATATATATATATATATATATATATGGGGCCAACATAACTTTCACACCAGCGGGCTGGTATTGGGGTCACTGGCCAAACTGCGTCCGGCTGAGTATATGCCCGACACTGCATGCATACTGCAGGCTTATCAAATACACATCATTCACACTGGAGGTGGCGTGGGTTTACGCGGACGCTGGTTGATTGGTGACCACATAGAGCAAGCAGATGTCAAAACTCTGTTTGTCCCACCATTCATGAATTTTATCAGATAGTGTTAGGGCATGATCCAAAAAATGAGGCAGGTCCAATGTTCAAGTGAACCACATTAGTCCACACCACATGAAAAAGTGGGGATTAAACAATTATTGTAAGAAAATTTTTTGGGGCCACAATAGTTTTGGATCAAAATGATATTTACCTTTTCCATTCATCTAGCTCTTTGTGATTTTATGAACACGTTGGATTTTATGAACACGTTGGATGAAAAATAAACATCACTGTGGACTGTAAGAAGATTTCAACGGCGGAGGTCATTTTCCTCATGGTTTCCTGTGGTGTGGTCCACTTGAGCTTTGTTTCTGTCTATTTTTTATATCATGCCTTAAAATGAGCGGGAAAAAATGGATGATAAAACAAATACATGATGGTGGGGCCATAGAGCTGTGACACCGGCTAGCTGGCTGGTCCATGTCATATACGCGTCCAACCAACGCCAGCCATAGATATATATTTTTTTTTTTGACAATTTTACATTGTTTCTATTTCCTGGCCCATATGAGTAGGTATTTGATCGAAGATGATCTTTTATATATGTACGGTGAAGATGATCTTTTATATGTACGATTAAAATAGGATTGCTGCTTGATGAACGGCGTGGCTTTCATGTAGAAAACATGGTGGGTTGGAAAGTGGTCGGGACGTTTGAAGCGTTATGAACTTATAAAAACAGGTGTTGCATATTCGATCCCTCTCGCACCAGACTGTTCGCGAACTTTTTTTAAAATGGGAAAGAGTAACGTGCACATCGGGATGACGAGAATTAGTGCTCCGTAAGTTTCGTCAGCCACAATTTATTTAATCAGAACCGTTCAAAATCTTGGTGCACCATGGATCCTCCACAAGATTGATCAGAACCACACATTCAACTAAACATGAAACGTTGATTTTTTTTTTTTTTTTTTCTAAATATCCGTTTCTCAAATGGTTGGATAACCCTGATGGTTAGTTCTCAACCAAATCCCAATCATGGGCCAATCTCCTAACCAATCCCAGTCATCCATATAACTCCTGTACCGATATAAACCATCCAAACGCTTGGGCCCACCATGTATGTGAAATCTGCTCCTTCCATAGGTGTAAACCCCTTTTCTAAACTTAGATGGGACCAAACTGAGGCCTTTTTTGTATATTCCCATCATCCTGGTGATTCAGACCCGATGAACGGGTTTGATGAAACATACACACCATAGTGTCCGCACACACAAACCTATGGTGTACATCACATCCCCAATTTTCCCTATTTGTGGCCCACTTGAGCTGTCATTTCTATCTGATTTTTGGTTCTACGACTTAGAATCGAGAAATACACCTTATAGACGGAGTGGATTTTAAATTTAAACAATGGTAACTCGTAAAACAAAGTTGTAGGGGATTCGGGTCCCACTACGGAGCACGAGTTCAAAATGATCCTGACGCGTATCCTAAAAGATCCCACTCCTTTTATGTTGGCTGCCGTACTTCAGCACTCACGCGCCCTATAATCCGCATCTCTTCACGAGACGACACTCTCTCATTCGCAGATCTCTCTCTCTCTCTCTCTCTCTCTCTGCAACGATCATGGCCGTTCCTCCATAGAATCTAGCGTTAGGGTTCGAGAATCGTCTCTCTCCCAAGATGGAGTCCGAGCTCAAAAGCCTTACCTCCAATTCCACCCCATCCCTCGACTCCGTCCGCCATGATGGATCGAACAAGGACCAACGCCCCCTCCTCAAATCAGACTCGTCCGTATCGGCATCCTCCGTCACCGGATCGTCCGAAACGCTACAAGACCTCGAGAAGAAATTCGCCGCCTACGTCCGCCGCGATGCATACGGTACGATGGGAAGGGGCGAGCTCCCGCTGTACGAGAAGGTCCTGCTTGGCCTCGCCCTCGTGACGCTCGTCCCGATCCGGTTCGTCGCCGGTTTTCTGATTCTGGTCTTGTATTATCTGATATGCCGCTTTTGCACGCTTTTCTCCACTCCGAACAGGGAGGAGGACGAGCAGGAGGACTACGCCCACATGGTGGGGTGGCGGCGGTCCGCGATCGTACGGTCGGGGAGGTTCCTCTCCAGGGCAATGCTCTTTGTGATGGGGTTTTATTGGATTGATGAGACGTATCGGATCCCACCTTCCCACGTTAAGGACGCTGATGAGGTGAAATCTTGAGCACTTGTTTTGGATTTTTGTTGTTTGTTCTGTGGTGATGATTTGATTGAGGGTCAAAATTTTGGTAGCATTGTGTTTTGCACGTTGTTTATGGCTGCGTTTGGATGTTCAATGGAATTGAATTGGGATAATTTGATTATGTTGAGAGTAAATTATTATCAACTTCAGTTGGCCTCATACATTGTTAGAATTGCAGTTATGGTTTTGGTTGCCATTATGAATTTAAATGGTACCAGTTCCACCCACACATTGTTTCTATCATCTGTAGATTGTAATCAGTTGAGTGAATTGAATTTTACTGAAATTGACCATCCAAACGCATGTTGAAGATTGTATTATACTCCGCCGGAGTATGGTGACTGAGGATTGAATTTTGGTAGGACAATGTACCGGGTGATGTTGAAGGCTGTAGTTTGGATGCTCAATTGAATTGAATTGTGATAATTTGATTATGTTGAGAGTAACTGGCCAAAGTCGATTGGCCTCATACGTATATTGAATTGCAATTAGGGGTGTGGTTGCCATTATTAATTTAAACGGCACCCCACTTAAAATCGCCCCACTGTAAATTATAATCAGTGGAGGGAATTGCATTTTACTGAAACTTAGCATCCAAATGCACGCTGAAGATTGTATTATTCTCTGCTGGAGTGTGGTGACTGAGGATTGAATTTTGGTGGGATTGTGTTCTGGATGATGTGTAAGGCTGTGTGTGGATGATCAATCGAATTGAATTGCGATAATTCAATTATGTTGAGATTGAATTGCCAATGTTGATTGGCCTCATGCATGCATAGAACTGCAATTAGGGGTTTGGTTGCCATTATGAATTAAATGGTACCACTTCCACCCCCACTTTGTTTCTATCCACTGTTAACGGTAATCAGTTTAGCCAATTGCATTTTATTGAAATTGAGCATCCAAATGCACGCTGAAGATTGTATTATACTCTGCTAGAGTATGGTGATCGAGGATTGAATTTTGGTATGACTGTCTGGGTGATGTTTAAGGCTGCGTTTGGATGCTTAATTGAAGTTAATTGCGAAATTCAATTATGTTGAATATAAATTACCAATGCCGAATGGCATAATGCATGCATATCATATATTGTATTATACTCTGCTGGAGTATGGTGAATTTCACTTGTGTATACACCCACCATATGCCTGGCAGGTTTGTACTCCATCCACAGTCTGAATTGTGGGCGAAATTGGATCACATGTATTCCAAAAATCTCATTGATTGGAGGATCCTGACCATTTGATCAATGACATTTTTCTGTCTAATTTGGACCATTGGCTTTTCCCCATTCAAACCTTCCTTTAGTGGAATCAGCACAATCCTTTTCGGTATGCCCAAATGATAATGTTCCCTTTTCCTGTCTGGCGAATAATGTGCATAGTAATTTATGTTAGGATGAACGTTATATGCACTCAGAGCACCAAACACATTTTGTACTGATTATTGTTTTTTTTTTTTTTTCTTTTTTTTTTTCTTTTACTGTTTCCACTCTGTCAGAATGAATGTAAAGAGGAGCTGTCTGAAGAATCTGAAAGGCCTGGGGCAATCATATCCAACCATGTATCATATTTGGATATTCTTTATCACATGTCTTCTTCCTTTCCTAGCTTCGTTGCAAAGGTAGATCTTGGGTTTAATTGCATTTTTAGTTGAACTGAGTTGGAATCTTCGACATGCCATTAGCTCTGACATTTTTCCCTACTGTTTTTGTCACATTTGGTCCTGGGTTTTGTTGCCGAAGAGATCAGTGGGTAAACTGCCCCTAGTTGGCCTTATCAGGTTAGTTCTTATCTGTTATTGCATTAGATGTTTGTTTTGTGGATGCTTATGGTAGCATGAACTTTATAATTTTATTCTTTTCAGATGTGCATTTATATCTACTGTTATTTTCATTGAAATCCAGAACCCAAGATTTTAACGATTCATCCTGTTTTGTTGATAACATATGTGACAGTTATATCTATTGTTATTTTCATTGAAATCCAGAACCCAAGATTTTAACGATTCATCCTGTTTTGTTGATAACATATGTGACAGTTCTACATAATGCTGCTATTCAGGCCACATGCACCTCCCAGAACCACATTCATTAGATAAACTAGTTGAGAATGAAATCTATGAATTGTAATATGCCGATTGTAGGTGGTTATTGTGGATGGCATGGGCATCAGTGGCTCATTGAGAAATGAAAGTGGTGTCTTTTCCTTCTCTAGTCTTGATGGAGAAGGGATGCAACTTGAGTGGAGGCTTAGAATGAAATCTATGAACTGTAATATGCCAACTGTAGGTGGTTATTGGGGATGGAATGGGTATCAGTGGCTCATTGAGAAATGAAAATGGTGTCTTTTCATTCTCTAGTCTTCTTGGAAAAGGGATGCAACTTGAGCGGAGACTTTAGCTTTTTGTGGAGTGTTGTATGTGTTTTCTAACAACTTTGCTTGTCCCCTTTTAGTGTAAGGGGATTACCATAATGTGATTATTTAGGCCACTCTGAGCCTTGGAAACTCCCTTCATCGTCAATTGAATTCTTCCCTTTGCCTAAAGAAGTACACATTTCATCTACCCATGTTGGGTGAGGCGAATGACTTGGTCATGTCTTGGCAAAGTTTGGTATCTCCATATCTTCTCTTTATATGGGGAATCCATCCCCTTCTAACCCTAATGCTGTTTTCTCATTGCGTTGAATAAAATTTCTTCCAATTGACAACTGTGTTGTAAAATTTCTTCCAATTGACAACTGTGTTGTGGGCATCGTTCTTGTTATCCCCTCAAATTGGACTAAGTGGGTTCCAATGTTGTCTATCCATCAACAGTCCAATACAAGTTGAATGAAAGACTCCGCTTTTTCGTTAGAGAAGGCTGCTACAAAATGCAGATTCTAATAATTGGATGAATATACCTTAATTGGATGTTGTGCTTCTTTCATTTTATTGTCTGCCTTGCAGATCTGGATTTCATTTCATTAGTTAGCTACTCCATTTATGAACTTGCATGAATTATATTCATTTGTTGCTCCTCCGATTGTGTACCGCCTCTTTGCCGAAGGGACCTATCTGATGTGGAGACAGAAAACCTTGTAATGCTCCTAGTTAAAGTCCACCTATGTGCTTTATCATAGTGGGAGAGGGACAGAATGGTGTGGCTAAAAGATAGCTTGGGCTGATTCTTGGACAATTCACTCTATAAGTTGCTTCGCTCTCCGTTGGAGAAAGGTAGTCATGTGCACACATCTTTTGTGTGGCACTATGGTGCTCCTCTGTAAGTGGTGGCTTTTGCGTGGCTAGTTAGGAGGAAGAGGGTATGACCGTTGACAACGTCCATTAAAGATCAATGGTAATCCCTAATGTTTAAGTTATGTTCATGGGAAGTGCCGAATCGGCGGATCACCAGTTTATTCATTGCCCATTTGCTTGCATTGTTTGGTCTAGCCTTCTTAGGATTTTCAGCATGTCATGGGCGGTGCCGGCTTCAACAGTGGATTTGTTTATCTCGTGGCATGAGGGTGAGTCTTGGGAAACAAGAAAGGGTTGTCTGGAGATTGGCACTGTTGGCCAGCCTTTGGACCCTTTGGGGGGGAAGGAATGGAAGGTGTTTAAAAAATATGAGTAATTCAACGATTGAGGTCTTCAGTAGCATGAAGGTTTGTTTAGCAGAATGGGCCTCTTATATAGATGCTTTAAAGTATTGTAATTTTTTTCCTTTGATTGGGTTGTAGCTCTTTGTACCATGTTGACGCTCTTTTATAAAAGTTTCATTGCTTTAAAAAAAATCATTTATTAATTACAAATACTCTGCAATAATGGGTGGTTTGAAAGTGAGTTTCTTGTGCCTGGCATTCTGCTTCCTTAATGCGAAGCATGAATATGCTTGTGGTTATAAGTTAAAACACATCTTCCTTAATCAACTTACGCTTGGTCCATGAATTATTTAAGATCTGTTGCACCATTTACTCTGATTTGAATTGCTTGAAGCATGTCTTTCCTATTCCTATATATTTTTCGTGGCATTTTTTTTTCAGAATTTCTTTTTGCATGTAAAACTAATTTATGGAATTTGAATTGGGGCTTTTCTTTATCAAATTGTAGCAAATTACATTGAGCAACATCCTACTAGAAGAATAATTGGTTATTGCTTTTGCCTGCAGTAAGTGTCTCGGTTGTGTCTATGTGCAGCGGGAGTCAAAATCATCAGACTTTAAGGGTGTTTCAGGTACATCATTCTGTGGTTACCTTTCTTATAATGACTGTCTTGAATCCCCATGGCAATAATAAAAAAATTAATGGGTTTCTTGTGGCCTGAAATGAGCATTTGTAGTATCGGTATCATTCCATGTATCGGGTTGGGGATTCAGAAACATGTATTGATATCACCGATGATCAGAAATATATCACCGAGCGAAACATGAGGAAAATGGTCGAATTTCTCAATGAAACTTCAGAAGATGCTAAAAACATATATTTGAATATTTCATAATCAAATAATTGCAAAAGAGACATATACTTTCCAAAAAAAAAGAAAAAGAGAGAGAGACACATAATAAGTTTCCTTTTAATGGGGGCCTAACAACATGTAATGCTGACTCGGGGAAACAGGGGAAAAATGGTGGAATTTTTCAATGATACTTCAAGAGATGCTAAAATGCATATATATATTTGCATATTTAAGAATCAAATAATTGCAAAAAACATGCATACATGCATATTTAGGAACCAAATAATAAGTTTCCCTTTAATGGGGGTTTAAAAGCATGTATCGTTGACTTAGGGAAACATTGGGGAAACATGGGGAAATGGTGGATCCAACCATCCATCCACTAACCATCCAAGCATGCATGCATACAGACATCTATATCCTTGAAAAAATACATGCATACATACATGCAATGACACACACATGATCCATCCATCTATGCATGCATGCATGCACACACACATCCATCCATCTATCCAACTATCCAACGATCCATCCATCCATACATACATACGTCCATGATCATCATGTATGCACGCATACATATAGTCATATACATACATATTGACATGCATTTCATCATACATGTGCCCCTAAAAAAATACTGAAATGGAATTTTTTTAATAAACAATTTTTTTAGCAATATTAATACGTTGTCAATATTATTGTAATATTGCTGATACATTAGTGATAGAAGTGATACCTGAAATTTACAGTAAAAAACATTGGTGATACTTAACGATATGTTGGCGATATATCACCGATACCTGTAATTTCTGATACTACCAGTGTGAGCTGGCGTCTGGCAATACCAATATTATCAGCGATATTATTGATAATGTCGCCAATTCTCAGAACAATGCCTGAAATAAAGTACTTATGAGACACTAAGCATGCTTTGAGATCATTATTTATTTTGTTTGTCATTATTTGACATTTTTGTCTGACTTTTCATATGATATATTTCATTTATCCTTCAAGAAGTTTCATGTGATATGTTTCATTTATTCTTCAAGAAACCATTGAGGGAGTGAAGGGTGGGTTCTACAGAAATTATATTTACGACTAAAGCTGTCTTGAAGGTGTACCATTGGACTTCATGATGCACACTAGGGAATTTTGTGTTTGCATGCTTGTGTGCGGGTATGTGTGTGGGTGCACCCTCACATATATGCAAGAGATTATATATAAGATAGATAGGTGGGAATTAGTTAGAGGGATGCCCACCCTTGATTTTTTTATAGGGCCCACAGTGATGTGTACATGAAATCCACTTGAACCATCAAATGCGTCATTGGCTCATTGCATGTTCGGCCTTCGGCCAAAAATAAAAAAATAAAAAATAAAAAAATAAGGCTGGCTTGTGAGTCAGGTGAGCCACACCAAGGAAACAAGTTGGGAGGGTGTGCAATGCGTCCCTGTACACTGTTTTCAATCGTGTGGCCCACCTGAATGATGGATGGACCTGATTTTTGGAACCTAGGCCTAACATTGGGTGATGCATCTGATGGTTGGTGTGGATGTCACATACACATCACAGTGGAACCCGCCCGAGGCCCACCCAATTTTGCTCGCACATGAGTCCCCGATAACATAGCTCACAGGGGACTGCAACTGTGTGTTATTTCCAAGATACATGCAAAATATGCAAAGCCACTAGCCTTCACTGCATGGATATATATTATGAAAATTCATACGACTACAAATGGCTAAACCCTCGCATATATGCCCGAGATTATCAGAAGGGAATTGTTAGTGGTAAATAGAAAACACATAATAAGACAAATACACACCAAAATGCATTATTTCCACCTCTTATCTCCTTCAAGTATTTCGTATTTTATCCAACCTATTAGTTATTTGCAGTGACAACTGTTAACGTGCCACATCTTTTTTTCTTCTATTAATGAGTTAGTATTTCTTATTTTCAGATTTTAAATACATCTTTATCTGCAGGTGTTGTAACGGAAAGAGTTCGAACAGCACATCAAAATAAGCTTGCTCCATTAATGATGCTTTTTCCAGGTTATTGTTATTTTTATTTAACAATGCAGAGCACTGTCATTCTAATTCTCATGCTTGGACTTTGGTGCATTATGCATCAACATTATGATTGATTTCAATTTTCAACTAAAAGTTGGAATGTGGTGTCGTCATCATCGTCGTCAATTCATCATCATCATCAATTCATCATCATAGCTTTGTCCCAACTACCTGGGGTTATCAAAAGCTGGAGTCTGGTGTATTTACCAATTATTCCCTCCAATCTAGGAGGATGACTAGTCAGATATCTCAGTTTCTTGTATGATCTTTTGAATAGGGTGCATATTCTAGACATATTCCTGAATGCATACATATCCTGCATTTCAATTTAGTATGATTGATGTGTGTATGCATGCATGCCCACATATGTATATATTTATGTAATTGGATCTGGTATTTGTAAATAGGATGAAATTTTCTTGGTACACGAATTGAATGATCTTATTTTGTTCGAGAATCCATGCATTCCACTGTTCAATACAGATTTTCCAACTATTAAATATATGCTGCTCTGGTTTGATTACTCTTCTCGAATTGCAGAGGGTACAACCACAAATGGAGATTACCTTCTTCCATTTAAGACAGGTGCTTTTCTATCCAAAGCACCAGTGCTTCCAGTGATTCTAAGATATCCTTACAAGAGATTTAGTCCGGCATGGGACTCTATATCTGGGGTGAGACCCTTCGATTTTTCATAGCTTTGACAATATTCTGCCTTTAGTTTTCAAGGCTAAATTGATTGAAAAATGTCTTCTTTTTCAATCTAATTATTTGTGAAGCATTTTTTTTTGGCAGTTAGTTGTTATGTAATTGCATGATAAGCCATCTCTCTTGCAAGAAATTTTGTAGTATTATGCATCAACATCATCTAGTGTTCACATATCTGGACATTGCCTGGTTCTTGTATGTGTCTGCATCCAGTAATACAAGGAGACCTTGAGGAGTGCTATCTTCTATTGATTCAAAGCCTTTATGAATGAGCTTTCTGCATGCTACTACCATTAGATTCAGATCATGCTTATATAAGGTCCTCTACTGGAACTAGTGGCATACATAGGAGGCGGGTTGTGAAGCTATTGGCCTGTCACACTCACTGAAACCTCAATCGAGCAGGAACCTTAGGAAAGAGTTGCTATTAATTTTATATTTACCGGATGTCGATGTCTCAAGAGAGTGGATGACGCAACCAAATCGATAAGGGGGGATTTTGATTTGGATACATACCTTTTTCTTGAAGCCCGAGCCACAAAAGCAACCAAATCGATAAGGGGGGATTTTGATTTGGATACATACCTTTTTCTTGAAGCCCGAGCCACAAAATTTCTTCATAGATGAAATAGAGACAAAAATGGACCGTGGTTGAAAACCAATAGTCTACTAGTCATTAAGCTAGTAATCACAATAATCCCCCTTCTATTCTTCCATTGTTCGCAAGACATGCCGAAAGGGAGCAACACATGCGTGAAACCCAAGGAAAATAATTCTTTTATTCAAATAACCATCATAGTTAGAAAAGATTCTTTACATGTGTATACCCTTTGTTGAAGTAAGATAAACACTGATGTAATCCTAATTATAATCTTAACCATCTACGTCATCAAGATATTAGAAATGACCAGGATACCTTTTGAGTCTTCTCACAATTGAACTTTATATGAATTGGCTACTTATAGGAAAGTAGTTTTTTGTGTTTGGGAAACCTGCAAGTCACAATGTATGTTTCAATGTTGAGGTCTGGGGATAGAGCTTGGAGTATGGAACCATTCCAAAGTCTTATAATCACACAAGAAACCTTGGGATAAAATATGCCATTGGGCCTAGCCCATATATGTGAATCTTTGAGCTGATTCTTTGGTTAAACCAATTGTTAAGTGGGTTATAAAGTGTGCCCACATATTTGAGATGCTTGTAATGTGGAGCAGTAACTTAATATTAGGAACAAGGAAATTAAAAATATTAATAATAAATCCGAACATAAGTCTTCATTACCACAATCCATTACCAACAAATGAAGTGCATTAGTAAAAATGTTTATTTTGAAATCATATTTTCAAAGCATACATGTTTCTGGCTAGGGTTGGCATTCCTCAAGGAATGAGCAGGCCTTATACACCATTTCCTCATCAGTGGTTGCCAAATTCTCCAACTCCTTCCACAATGTTCCCACCATTTTGGTTTTGAAGGTGACTTATTTGTCTATTGATTGGTAGAAGCCATCAAATTTATACATGATACTCACCACGAGAGTGACCTTCTTCTTCTTCGTTGGCTTTGGAGCTGAGGTTCCTACATTCGGTTGACCGTTTCCCTTGGAGTATTCAAGTCGAGGCTACGTCCCATTCGAATATGCATCATCCGTAGGTGCTAATGATACGTATGATCCTTACGGGTATGGGGACAATGGAATGTCATCTATGGTGTGAGATGGTGGGATATCTTCTCCTTGAGCTTCAGCTGGAGTACTTGTTATATTGCCCATAGCAGAATTGTTTCGCATATAACCTCGAACTCCTTTAACAATGAGAATGGCTTATTTCTACTTTTTTGGATTTCAGATTTTGCCTGTGAAACAAAAAAGAGTTTAAAAATGAGACACTATTCACAAGTATCTATAAAAAATGTGTTAAACATTAAATATTTTTTTCATTCACCTTAATGAATACAACCTGAACTTTCGGTTTGGCAGTCACGCATTTTCTTTCTTCGTCCCAGCTGAATCCATTTTTGCACATTACAGTCTTCATTAAGCTACAAATTTTCCTCAATGTTTGTAACTAGTTCCTGCAATTATCAGTAGTCACCTGCACACAAAACATATGTTATGCTATTTTGCTACTTTATTCATTATAGCTTTTTGAGAAGCATTATCGGATTCTTTCCTCGATAGTACTTCAACTAATACATTTACCATATGTTTGTTCATATATGGAGTCGAATTGTTTGTGCCTTTCAGTCGCTACTTCTTTCCCTTGAATGTTGCGACATGCCTTACAAAATTACACATTTGCAAGCTACATAAGATATATAGAAATAAGGTAATAATCCATTCATATGTCAAGAAACAATAAGTTCATTAACATTTACATTCTTAAAGAAACATTTTTTTTTGGAAAATAATCAATTATCATTCTATCTCGGTTTATAGTTTGCCCACATAGTTGATGGAAGTCCTAGTTTAAATTCTTTCCATATTTGTTTCTCTCTTCTAGCTCTTGTGAATTCATGCTACCTTCATTCTCCTCCTCACTAATGATTTCCTCACTATTTTCATCTCCATCCATATCACCTCCATCTTCATCGTCACTGCTATTATTGTCATTTTCTAAATCAGGCTCTTGATCACGACCCTCATTTATAATATGATTATGTAGGATATAACATGCAAAAACTATCTTGAGTTGCATATTTATTAGATAAGCTGGGGTTGTCTTTAATATAAAAAATCGTGCCTTTGGCACTCCAAAGGCGTATTCTCTAGCATTTCGCAAGATGAATGTTAAAGATTGAACAATTTTCCTCTTATCTTAGGCTTATAACAAGGTGTCCCGTAGCGGTATTGGTGGGTGTAACGGTGCCACCGATACGGATACGGGCCGTATCGGCCGATACGCCCCCTGTAACGGTCCTTTTTTTTTTTTTTTGCCAAAAAAATCTAAAAAAAAGTGGATTAAATCCAGAAAATTCCAAACATTCCAAATATGTATTCATTTCTAATTTTGAACATATTTATGGTGGTGAAGCGGTCCACTCTTTGGTAAAAAGGTTGTATCAGGCTGTCTAATGAATTTATGAAGTTGACAACCTGGAATTAACTGCAATACTTATAAATTCAAATTTCTAACTATCTAATACCAATAATAGGTATATTAAAATAAATGTAACATCAAAGTATTTCAATTTTCACATGTGCTATTATTTTTTACAATTTACTTTATATTATTTACATACCTGAGGAGTGAGGATTGGGGAATGAGGACTGATGACTTGTAAAAAATAATGTATAAGACTTCTCCTATCTTGAATCTATGATTCTTGTCCTGCCAATTGAACATTTTAAAGTAGAAAAAAAATTAGTAGTACCTGATATACTCTCCTGCAAGCATGTTGATTAAAGATTACTTGACTGGCTGTCACTTGTCAGCGGAGTTATTTGAAACACTATTTTAATAATGTAAAGTGTGTGTTTTCTTGGTGAATGTGTGACCGTATGGATAATGGAAAAGACTCACCAGACTGAACTCACCACCAAAATGAAAATCTGCTTTGTTGTGGTTGCTCAACCTCCACGTCCTCGTCATTATCATCGGGTTGTTACGGTTGTGGAATAGTTGTTGCATATTCATAATATTCAGTGTCGGAGGGAAAGACTAGATCAACAAAACCCGATGATGACTGATCCTGACTAGTCAAAGATTCTGACCCCGAGTAAGGATATCCACTAGTGCCCGTCGAATAGCCGTGCCCATATTAGTACTCGTATTCAGGCTGTTAAGATTGAGATGAATAACTTGGATTTAGTTCATATGGTAGATGTGGATCAACGTGAGGAGGACTACTCCAACATGAAAGTGGCGGAACAGGTTTCCTATAATCCCATTGGCCGTAAGAATACCCATAGTTCCTCAGATCATAGCTGACATACGCATGCTGATGTTCTAGATCTGTCGGTGTTGATCGTGGTGCAGGACCTGCAGGTGCACTGCTGGAGCCAGGCTCCTCCTGCTGGCTGTATCGTGACTCAATACACTCATAAGTTCGACCCCCTCGGCCTCGCTTACTTCGTCGAAGCTCATCAGCCTCGCGATCCGTAGATGGCTGTATGGTATCAGTGGCCCTGATGGGTTGAGTAATGCTAGAAGTAGGACCAACATTAGGTGCATCATCATCATCATCATCACCACCACCTGTTTTAGTATCGCTAGAGCTCGCACTCTTTTGCTGACTTTGCATGAAATCCGCCCCCTTTTCTGGGTCCAACACAAATACACGACTCTCTTGCTGCGCCTTGTGTATTTCTTGGTCTTCAACTTCTATTTCTTCACTATCCTCTTTTATTTCTTTTTCCCCTACTTCCAACCAAGGTAGAAGTGAGTCTTCCTCATCATAAATTGAACAATAATCCACATCACCGGCATTATTAGCGTTAAGCCTCCTTTGATGCATGCGCATTCTTAGCCTCATATTGTAATGCATAAAGACAAGTCTATCTAACGTCCTAGTCTGCAATCTATTTCTATTATTCGTATAAATAAGTGCAAAACAACTCCAATTTCTTTCGCAACTAGAGGAAGACGTTGTTTGGCTCAAAATCCTTACTGCAATTTTTTGGAGAGCCGGTGTAGTCTCTCCAAAATTTATCCACCATTCGGCAGGTTGCAACCTAAACACTACATGTTGTGCAAGAGCATCTACAAAGCTACCCTGATGACTTTCAAATATATCCAATTCATTCAAAGCCCTTATTTGTGCATTTAAGTCAGGCTCTAATCTCTTTATTACATTCTTTAATCCAATACGAACCTCATCATCCATAACAAATGATTGGGCATATCTTTCCCAAGGATTTAGGTAATAACCTACTGCATAAATATCGTGGTGGAGCTGCTTTATCCATCTTTTGTCGATTAAATTCCAGTAAGATTACCAGCTTGAACAATCACGTTGAATTGCCAACTTCGCCTTATCCATGGCATTGTAGAGGAAGCCCATCGTAGGTGCTTCATCAGTTTCAACAAGATGAAGTACCCTCATTAATGGTTCCATCACCTTCAAAATTTGCTTAACCTTTTTCTAATATTTGTTGTCTCTTATGGTGTTTATAACATCAACTGGTGTCCCTGATGTCTTCTTCTCATGTTTTGTGTCGAGCCATTGTTGGGAAGCAAACATTTCACTCAACTCTCCCCTGTGCTGATACAAATTCTCTAAAGCTATAAAGTTAGTTGCAAATCTAGTTCTCGCTGGCCTAAGCAACTCCCGTCCCTTTGTGAACTTCCTCATTATTGCAACTACGTGATTATGGTTGTAAATAAATGTTGTCACTTCGTTTGCTTTTTCAACCATTTCTCTGACATTCTTTCTCTTTCCAATATCTTCCAATATAAGATCAATACAATGTGCAGCACACGGTAACCAAAATAGATGTGGTCTCTTTAGCATTAACATATTTCCTGCAGCTTTTATGTTGCTTCATTATCTGTCACAATCTGCACCACATTCTCCTCCCCAATCTCATCCACTACTTTATCCATCAGGCTAAAAATATATTTATCATTTTTTTATTTCATCCAAGGCATCATTTGACTTGTGGTACACTGTTCCCAAGTGGCAATACACCATGAAGTTAATCATGCTGCGTCTTGTTGGGCCAGTCCAACCATCACACATGATTGTGCATCCTCTGACTTGCCATATGAGTTTAAAGGTACTTACGTATGCCTTTGTATTCGCATACTTTGCGTTTGTCCATTTTTCCCTAATTTTCTTGGCTGTGGGAGCTTTAATTCCTTTGCCTGCTTCTACTGTTGCATCAATTACCACCTGCTAATATGGAGAATTGGCCGCATTATGGGGTATGTTGGCATGTATAAATAACTTTGTTGCTACCCTACCCAGTTTCTCAATAGAAGTTTTACTCCACATTTGTTTTATCTTCTTTTATTTACTTGATTCTTTCCTATAAATGATCGAATCAATAGAAGGTCTCCTAGGCACATATACTTCTTCCACATCTACATTTATAGGAGTTGCATGTGAAGATGTCTCCCGCCGGCTGCTAAACATACGTCTTAATCCACCAAACCTACCCCCCTCCAACCCCTGTTGCATTTCTCGTTGGGGCTGTAGTTGTACTCCCTTGGCCACTCCCACTCTCAGTCGCACTTGAACCAAACGTGCGTCGACGTTCTTCCTCTTCACGAGCATAGCGCACGCTTTCTCTCCTAGCTATAGTCATTTCTCGATCAGAATTTTCCTCAGAATCAATGATATCTTTGCCATGAACGCCCATATATTCCGGACCAAACACCTCCTGTCGGGCCGTATCCAGGATATCATCTCTCTTTTTCTGAACCGCAACTCGTTTCCCCTTCGACTCATCTAAATTGGCTTGCATCATGGTCATTATCTATTTGGGAACTTTGGTGCATCCCGCAACTTGACCTTTTCGATTTGCCAAATGTTGTTTAAGTCGCGTAATTCCACTACTTATTACTTTATCACAATAGTTGCATTTTATTTGGTGCCTTCCGCCACCTATCCTCTGACAATGTTCCCATCCAATATCCTCATTTGCAGTTCTACTTCCAGTTCCAAACAGTTTTTAATTAGAAATGGCTTATGTTAGATACTGACTACTAAGTCTAAGAGTGAATTACTTAGATTTCGAAACTTATAAATATAATTGTAAATATTAAATACAACTAATGAAATCAAGTACTAAATTCAAATACTAAACCCTACGCCCTACGGGCTACGACTACAATTTACGAAGCTCAAAAAAGGCAGAACCTGTCAAAAAAATAAAAATATATAAACATATATTAGTCATTAATCTGTAATTATAATCAAATAAAAAAAATAGCAAATCATATGCATCATCTATAAAATGCTCATGATTGTGTTCTACCATAAGTAACACATGTTATCCAACCTTTAAACCAGAAAAAAAAAATTGAAAAAAATGATTTTCCCTGATTTTTAAAATTATTTCGAAATTAATAAGAAATTAAAAAAATACAAAAAAAATAGCAAATTATGTGCATAATCTATAAAATGCACATGATTATGTTCTACTATAAGTAACACATGTTATCCAGCCTTTAAACCAGAAATTTATTTTGAAAAAAATGATTTTCCCTAATTTTTAAAATTACTTTGAAATTAATCTGAAATTAAAAAAATAGCAAATTATGTGCATAATTTGTAAAATGCACATGATTGTGTTTTACTATAAGTAACACATGTTATCCAACCTTTAAAATAGATTTTTTTTTGAAAAAAATGATTTTTCCTAATTTTTAAATTATTTTAAAATTAAAAAAATACAAAAAAATAGCAAATTATGTGCATAATCTGTAAAATGCACATGATTGTGTTCTACTATAAGTAATACATGTTACCCAACCTTTAAACCAGAAATTTATTTTGAAAAAAATGAATTTCCCTAATTTTTAAAATTATTTCGAAATTAAAAAAAATACAAGAAAAATAGCAAATTATGTACATAATCTGTAAACTGCACATGATTGTGTTCTACTATAAGTAACACATGTTATCCAACCTTTAAACAAGAATTTTTTTTGAAGAAATTGATTTTCCCTAATTTTTAAAATTATTCCGAAATTAATCTGAAATTAAAAAAATACAAAAAAATAGCAAATTATGTGCATAATCTGTAAAATGCACATGATTGTGTTCTATTACAAGTAACACATATTATCCAACCATTAAACCAGAAAAAAAAAACATGATTTTTACTAATTTTTAATATTATTCCAAAAATAGTCCGAAATTAAAAAAAATATATAAAAATTAGTTGCATAATCTTGAAATGCACATTTTAATAATTTCAATGGTTAGAACATCATATCAAGGTGAAAAAACAGCGATTAAATAAAGAAAAAGGTATAAATACCGATTTTCGGATTTCTTCGGAAAATGGCCCACGGAGCTTCGATTCATCCAAATCGTAGAAATTGGTCGTTTTAATCCTCCAAAATAGACTACGAGTAGTCGGTTTTAGCAAAAGAATGGAAGTAGGAAAGAAATGAAAGAGGAAAAATATGAAAAAAAGAAGAAAAAATATCAAATTTATAGGAAAAAACAAAACTAGCCGTTTTCTGACCGTTACGATTGACCGTTACAAGGCCATAATGGCTGTTACGGCTCAACTTTTTAAGGGTCATTGTTTTTTACCCCATATCGCATAACGGCTCTGGCCGTTTCCAATACGTATCGGCCGATATGTATCCGTTTTGGGATACCTTGGCTCATAACCCTGCCTGAATTCTTTTAGATGATAGCAAACTCCATAAAATGGTACTAAAAAACCGAGCATGTTTGGAAAACCGGCATCAACTAAGTAATCTTACAAGGAACATGGTCCGTAAGTTATTAATTTTAATTTACAACTAGTTAATAGTCATGTATGATTTGACTTGAGTTAATACCTTCTAGGACAATTAATTGTCTTCTTGTGTGAAGGCATTTGCCAGTATATATGAATCCAATGCCGATCCTTCTCATCGTGCTAGTATGTATTGGAAATTGAAAGAGCAACTTGGCAACATTGTAATGGGAAATAAATCCCTTTCGATTACACCACTTGGCTTGATCCTTTAAAGGGAGACCATCCTTGGAATGTGTGTGCCGTCTATAGCTCCAACACAACTCTAAAAGAGGGAACTGTAGGTTATGAGTTGTTTATCATTCTAGTTTTTAAAATGGAAACTATAAAATGCAAAATACCTACCTACTAACCTGAAAATACGGGAAAACTCTTATACTGTTCATTATTTTGAGAGGAAATAATGTGTGTGCCCGATGATTGCATTAAGTACCTTGTTGAAGTGGCGACTAATTGTTTCCTCGGAATAGTTGAAATAGTGTTGTATAACACGGTTCTTGATGTGATTTGTAATTATATAAGGACCTGTTTGGATTCAATGAAATGGTGGGAAAGGAAACATGATTTCTGGAGAAATCATCTTTCCATTGTTTGTAAATACCAAAATGGTAGGAAAGAAATGAAAACTCTATTTCCCACGCATCTAATTTTCCTTTAAATTTGTCTTTTTCTTTTCTCACCGAGACCCATAAGAAAGACAATTTCCTTTCCTACTATTTCTCACGCGCCAATTAGGTGCGGACCCGCCTCACTTGAGATGGTACAACCCTTACCATGGGCCCACCTTGATGTAGGTATCATATATCCATCCCACCCATCCTTTTTTCTAGATCATTTTAGTGCACGAGCCCAAAAACGAAGCAGATCTAAATCTTAGGTGGACCATACTACAACAAATAGTGGTGATTGAACGCCCCATTACTATAATATTTTTGTAATGTTTATTTTCCATCTAAACTGTTGATATGGTCCCACAATCTTAGATGAAGATAGAAAAGAAATATCACCATGATCCAAAACTTTTGTCCCACAAGGATTTTTAATGATCAGTCACTACTATTTCATATGATATGGTCCACTTGACATCTGGATCTATTTCATGTTTGGGATCATGCCTCAAAAAATGATTTGAAAGAATAGATGGACGGCGTGGATATAGAATAACATCAAGGTGGGCCCATGATAAAGGCCACATGGTCTTGGGTAAGGCCGTTGCCAGCTAATCCCTTCCTTTTTTTTCAGAGTTGATCCGTCGGTGACTCAGTAGCATGTGGCGCGGTCGATGTTGGAAAAGCTTAGTGGGCCATCATGATGTATGTGTTTTATCCATGCCGTTCATTCATTTTTCCAACTCATTTTAGGGCATGAGCCCAAAAATGAGGTAGATCCAAACCTCAGGTGGACCACACCATAGTAAACAGTGGTGATTAAATCCGATCATTAGAAACTTCTTTGCAGCCACGGAAGTTTGGATCATGCTGATATTTATTTTTCCCCTTCTTAAAGGTCTGTGTGACCCAATCAACAAGTTGAATGGCAACTAAACATTTCGGTGGGCCTTAGAAAGTTTTGAATGGTGGGCATTCAACCACCATTATTTCCCATAGTATGGTCCACTTATGGTCCACTTGAGATTTGGATATGCTTCATTTTTATGCTAAATACCTAAAATGAACTAACAAAATGGATGAACAACATGGATAACACACATTCATCATGATTGGGCCCACATATCTTTTCCAATGGGCATACATGTAACTCGAAGGGCAGCTACCTATCCCACTGAAAAAGGGAGTGCATTTGGTATGCTCGAGCCTCAACCAAGATGGTGCAACCCTTACCATGGGGCCACCTTGATGCATGTATTTTACATCCACGCCGTCCTAAAACTTTGAGACTTAAAGTTGCAATAAAAAAATTCTCAAATTTTTTTATTTTACCAAACATACGATTTGAAAATAAACATCAAAACGTTGTTAATAAACAAACATGAGAAATAGTGTTTCCTTTCCCACACTTTCATAGAAATAAGGTTTCTCGAGAAATGCAATTTTCTTTCCCTCTCTTTCTACTGAATCCAAGAAGACCCTAAAGGAAAATCACTAATTCTTCTTATAAAGATATGCCGAATGTGCCTCATAGGTTATTTTTTTTCTTGTATCATGTTGCGCAGGCGAAAGAAAGCCTCCGTAGCCTATGTGCCGGTCCAATTTCGTTGGTGCCGTTGTGGTTCTTTTATCAATGGTTTTCCTTAAGCCAAGCAATCATTCATGCACCAGCCGTGGCTGCTGCAATTATGACATAAAGTCCATATCGGAATTTGAATCCGGTATGTTAACCTGACATTCAACAACTGTTAATGGTTATCTAAAAATCAGATTGATGGATAGTAAAACATTGTTGAAGCAAGCACTATCATTGCAAGGCAGCACATCTCGAATAAAGAGAGGTTTGCTAAGCCCCCACTCATGTGTACAAGACAGCTAATGCACATGCTGTACATTTGCCACCCTGGCACATCAGTACTAGATATGATCCATTCATCAGAAAGGTACCACTATTAGATGCTCCCATAAGAATTAGGTTGGTCCAATTTTCAGGTAAGCCCTGCTCGCAAAACAAATATATGGCTCAAGTTTTCTAAACCTTTGAACTATTTCAGACATTGTGGCCCATCGGCGTAATGGACCAAATTTATTTTTCAGAAGAAAACATATGCCTGGTCAGAACCACATTATGCATATTATAAAGGAATTTATTTTTCTCATTTTCTTGTTTTTTCTTTTTATTAGTAAAGTTTAATCAGGTATCGAAATCTCACCGACACTGCACTACCTCTACCAACTCTACTGACAAGCTGGAGGATTTGATTTGTTTTTTTCTTTTGGCAAAGCTTACGAGCGATATTCACACACAAAGAAATTCTCCATGTATCATAGAAGTAACTCTTATCGAACAATACAAATTGCGAGAAACAACTCAAGATTGTTGAAAAAATCAGAAATTACACTGATCTGATACCTGACTATTACTGGATATTTGAGGGGGAGCTAAAATGGAAAAGACCGTAGATCATAATTCAAAAAAGCAAGCATCCACACATCAAAGGTTACTATTGTTCAAAATAATCTGATTCTAGGATCAAGAGCTTGATCCACACTGATTCGAGGGATGTTTGTGTGTGGGCCCACCATGTTGTTCGCATGCCATCCAACATGTTCATTACGTGCACTTCATGTGGACAGCGACAACCCAAAAATCGAGCCATTTCAAAACTCATGTGGGCTGCACCACATGACTTGAAAGGTTTTACTTATATTCGTGATTTTACATCGATTGTGATGGTGTGGCCCAACTGCGTTTTGCATCTGGCTGAATTTTTGAAGTGTTGTGTTTAGCACATTTGATGCATGGTTTGGATGCCTTGGATGTCTGAACACATCAGGTGGACAACTCACGGAATGGGCTGGACATTTGGGCCCACCTTTTCTATTGGGCACGGAAAAAGGGCTTGTCGCGTTGAGACAAACTACACAAACAAAGCTGGGCCACACAGCATCGTGCCTAGGGCAGTCAATGGGCTGGGCTCAGGCCATGCAAATAAAAGTTTTGAATAGGCCTGGCCAGTCATGCCCAACCTGAATAGTTCAAAATCCGGGCCAAAGCGAACCCCAGGCCCAGCTTGTTGACAGCCCCAATCCCCCATTCTCTTGGCAGAAAAAGAAGGGGAGCAGAGGAAGCATCACGACTGTTTCCAGGAGAAGATGTGTACCCGAGAGAGACTCTGCTGTAGCTGCTGTAATGGCTGCCCTCTCTGCTGCAGGTGCTGTAAATGAGGTGCATTTCCCCCTCTATGGAGAGAGATGAAAATTTCAAACGTTCGCCTGTAAGTCACTTGTAGAGAAGTGAAATCCCAACCTTCCCTTATGCAAGTTCCCTTTGAGTTCTGCCTCACTTAGAAGTGAATTTCTCCCCCCAAACACCACCTGTATGTGACTTCCTTGCAAGTCTTACATAATCCAAACGATCGCTAACTCTAACAACCAATTAAACAATAAAAACCTATGGACAATGTACAATCCAATTGGACCGTTGGAGATTAGAATTGAAATTATGATACATAAGAAAGACAAGGAAGAAGAAATCAAATGGACGCAGTGTGTTGTGGCTTAAGGAAGGTGATAATAATGCAAAATATTTTCACGTCTTTGCAAATATGAAAAGAAGTAATAGAATTACCAGCCTGTTAGGTTAATGAGGAAAGAACCGAGGGGCATCGGGCTATTTGCAAAGCCGTTGTTAAATTTACTTGGAGCTATTATCAGTGGAAGTTGTGTGAGACCAAAGCTCAACAATCTTTCCTTCCATCAAATCTCTAGGTAGGCTTATTGGCTTGAATGACCTATCACGGAGGAAGAGTTCAGGGGTTAAAGATGACTTACATTCCCTTGTGGAAGAATCTCAATTGTAGCGTCCAGGATCCTTCTAACTAGGTGCACACCTTCTACCGCTTCGAATTGCACTTCAGATTCTCATTTCCGCTCCTGCTTTCCTACTGATTTATAGTTTTTTTTTTTTTTTTTTTTTTAGACCGGGGTATCCAGGCCTCTCAGAGCACCTGACTAGATCCTCAGCTAGGTCTCCTAACCGGAGAACCCTTCGAGGTCCCCGGGGTTAAATTATGAAATAAATGTTTCCCCACTCCCACACTTGAATATGTTGCTGCTTCACTTCATGCTTTGTGCAACTATAGGAGGGAGAAACTCTCTCAAGATATGGGTGCTTTTATAGTTCTTGTCCCCAAGTTTCTCATCTCCCATCTTCAATTGTTGATGACACGATTTTGTTTTACAATGCAGTTAGGTAGTAGGTGGTTAACCTATTCTTTTTGGTCAGTTGTTTTGAAAACAAAACGTTGGGGAGATGAGAATGTTATTGGGATGGTAGGGAGATTTAGTTGCTAGAGTGGTTAAGACCCCATCAATTGATCTAGGTCCCCCAGCTTCCTTTGTGTATAGGTAATTCTAAAACAAGCCAGCCAATGACTGGAAGATTATTAGGTGTAAGACCAAATAAAAATAAAAATAAAAATAAAGAATGAAAAGGAAAGAAAAGAAAAGAAAAGGGATTTTTCACTAGCTTAATTTTGAGATTTAAAAATCCCATGATGGCTAGAGAACCATTAAGTAAATTTTCAAGTGGAAACAGTTGAATAAAAAATAATTTTTAACTCCAAAATGGTCTATTTCCGAAAATCTGGACAAGATCTTGGTGGTGGAGAGGGGATGACACACCTCCACTATGCACACAAGGTCTCTACATTTTCAATATGGTTCTTGCTTGATTCGATAGAGGGTTTTGACTTGTGACATTCTCCAAATGGCATTGGAGCCTTGGTAAGGAAGCATACTGGAATCCTCCCATCACAGCAGTTAATGGAACTGTTTCTTGAAACCTATATGGGTTGAGGCGTTCTCGTTAGCTGATATTGCTTGAGGGAAGATTCAAGAGTCCTTGAGTCCCTCTCTTGCACTTTTCTTTCTACTTCGATCCTGTGGGGATCACTTTTGGGGCTTGTTTGGATTGTTGGAATCCAAATAGTAAATTTGGAAAGGAAAATGTCAGGTTTGAGGAAACCGTGGATAAGGAAATCCATGGAAAAGTATCCTAAAAAGGTTGTTTGTTTTAGTTTCCATTATGAGGATTATCAAGTTTTTGGAGGAAGAGGAAACCCTTTGGCTTGAGGAAAATTCATGGAATGGAAGCAGTTTTCCACAGGTTACTTAATTGTCGCAATCGGCAAAAAACATCACACTTGTGGAAGATGGCTTCTTTTCCACAGTTACTTTATGGATTCCACCAATCCAAATGAACCCTAAGAGGAAATGGGTTCTAAGTTGAAAGAAGGGTAGGGAAAGAGGAGAGAGGATTTGTAGAGAAGAAGAGCCAATGGCCCCTTTCTCAAGAGAGGAAGGTTTCATTAGACTATTGGTGGTTTTTTGGAAAATATTAGTAAATTTTGGTGGTTTTGGGCTAAGGGACACATGGAGCATTCTAATGGGCTGAAACGGTTCACTAAAACAGGGGTATTTGAGTTGTGAAAATTGAATTTCCATGGCTCCAATATATAAAAATCGGAGTCTTTGTGATGTTAAATTTGGATTGCCATGGAAATTGAATTCCAAGCACTATAGGTTTCAAAAATAGAAATGTGTGTGGCCTAATCTTAGGTAGGCTGGGTCTCACAACTTTGATGTTTTTTTTCTTTTTTTGAATAGTTACTTTTCTAGTTTTAATTGGGTAGGCTTCTAAAGATCCTAGGAGAGTTTTCTTTGGTGTTCGAAATGTGGTGTTGGATGAATGGTTTAGACTATGAATTCAATGTAACACAAAGGGGCTTGATTTAAAACTAATCCTTTGTAAGTTGGGAGTTTCAAGTCAAAACCTTCCTGATTGGATTAGATGTCATGGACTTCTTGTGCTTAGGTGGGTTTGTCTGCGATAAGCCCCCCATGCATTTATTGGATGCGGTGGTAGAGAGAATAGAAAGGAAACTGTTGGATGGAAGAAGATATCTATGTCTTGGAGGCTGTATTGCTCATGTTAACCTGGCCCCTTTGAATATGCCTATCTATTTCATGTCCTTATTTAAAAATGAGGGTTGGAAAGGATTCAAAGGGACTTTCTATGGAAGAGAACAAGTGATAAGAATGAGTAATTGAGTATCATCTTTTGGAATGGGCAAAAGTTTGCAACCCAAAATTACTAGGAGGTGCGGGATTAGATTGTTGAGTGGGTCTCTTGTGCTGCTTGGAGGTGGCTCTGGCTGTTTAGGTCAGAGACGACTCCTTGCAGAAGCAGTTGATTTTATCTAAATATGTTTCTTGTGAAGATGAATGGTTTATGAGGGAATCTTCTCCATGTAGGGCTTCTTGGTTGTGAAAGAGTTATTTGGATTTAAAACTGAGTTTCTCAAAGACGGTTGTTGGAATTATTGGAGATGGATTGCGTACTAGTTTTTTTACCTTTCAAAAAGATAAAAGAAAGATTGCATACAAACTTTTAGGTGGACTTCTGGTCATGTCATGCTTTCCCTTGTCCTTTTTGGTTGGCAGTAAAGGTGTTATGATTTCCCAACTTTAGAGTAGGGGCTAGAAGCAAAATTGTGTGGTCTCCCTGTTTCAGAAGGACACGGATTGGGTACTGCCCTTGCCTGTACCGAAGTCGGTACAGGCACGACGTGGTGGGATTTGATTGGAAGGCAGGCCGCTGTCAGAGATGGGGCCCATGCAAAGCATGTTTGAAAGTTGTTCGGATGAGTACATAGTAGACTGGGCCCATCTCTGACAGCGGCCTGCCATCCAATCATATCCCACCACGTCATGCCTGTACCGATGTCGGTACAGTTAGGGGCAATATTCAATCTGCGTATGTTTCAGAAGCACTTCAGTGGATGAGGAAATCAAGGACTTTGCTCATCTCTTTGGTCGTCTTAGCTGCTACTATCAAAGAGAACGTGAAAGGGACTTGTGGATCTTGACCTTAGGAATAAATGGGACTCTCTGCCAAGTGGCAACTACAACATTCATTTGGATTATCTTTGGTCTGCCAAGGGTGGTTGCATTCATCTGGTTGGTCATCTTATTGCTTCTTGGTGAGGAGACAGTATATCACATCTTCATCGATCATGGTTCCACTTTTCGAGATTTGGTGTAGATTTTTCAGTCTTTTTTTAGATTGATCAAGTCTTCAGCTTGTGTGCCTTAAGAAGGCCAGCCTGAAGCCTTTGTATCTTAGGCGGGCCTGTGGTCAGCTTGAAATCAATGTAACAAAGCTGAATCATTTCAGCAGGTCTTCTCAAGAGTTAAGAATAGAGAAATTTCTTGGTCTTAAGAGTCCCAAGTTTGTTTTTCTTCTTAAATGCAGTAGGGAGGTCTTTCGATGTATCTCGGGGGCTGGATTCGGCCCATCTCAAGCTGGATGATTCCTCATGAGCTCGGCTTTTTTGTTTGGCTGCGGGGGCTTTTTTCTCTTCTCATGTTTTTCAAATAAAATTATCATTGCCATTGAGAAAAAAAGGCTTATGCTTGTAAATCACACGTGTGATGAGGACATCATGCCATCACGGTCCTTTTCTCGGGTATATCAGCGTAGGAGGCGAGTGACGCCGATCTCATTATGGTTCGATGATGCATGAGTAGCACGTGAGAGGAGCACGTGGAGAGCATGAGGGAGCACCTTTTTGTCACGGATTGTTTTTAAGAGGCACCTTTTTGTCGTTTTTCTTTCTTTTCTTTTTTTCTTTTCTTTTTTTCTTTTTTTTTTTTTTTTGGATTTAGGCACTTAAGTGTCTATTTTTTTTAGTTGGAACTATAAAAATATTTGTTAGAGAATCCTAATGAGGGGATGATTATTGTTAATGAAAATCTGATTTTTCTTCTTCTCTTGGAGCTTTTCATTCATGGAGAGATTGAGTAATCCAAAAAGTTTGCTACCTCGGTGTAAATCCAAGATCTATATTTTCTCTATCTTTCCCTCTCACAAAGGTATTCTCCATACTTTCTCCCATTTGAGTCTCATCTTTCTATACTTTCTCCCAAGCCTTCTCATATCCCTCAACCCATTCCATCTCTCAAATCCATGTCCATATCCCCATACCAACAATCCCTACATCTCCACCCGACCCATGTGTGTGTGCCCGCCCGTACACACGTGTGCAAACACATATGTGTGCCCGGCCACATGTGGCAGCCCCATTCCCTCTTTCCCCTTCGTTTTTTTTTTTTTTTTTTATCAAAACCCTAACCTTAAGCACCTAATCTATCCCAATCCGGGAACCCAAACCCTAAAATCTTCAATTACCCCACTTTATCCAAATGCCTATGTCAGAATTACCCTAAACCTATTCCATTCCCTAATTCCCTTTGGATATAGGAGACTCCCATTAATTGTGACCCAACCCTATGTTAGCATGGAGTTCTTTAATTCCATTGGGCCTTCTTTTATTTAGTTCTTAATTGGTTTTGCTTGTGAGCATGTGATAGCCTAGGATCCATATGTTTCTATTTGATTTCATTTGAATTCTTGTGAATGGTAGATATTTTAAAATGTTCTTGTTCAAATTAATCCCAACTCTGGTTTCATTACATTCTAGGTTAGAAAATCTCCGTCCTACATCAATATGTTTGAAGAAATTAGTTTTAAACTAGTTATTCTCATTTAGCATTCAGTCCAACTGGTTGCATTACTCCCTGGGAATTGGGATGTGTGATCATTTTATTTGATCTATTATTATGATACCTATGAGAACCTAGCTGACCTTTTTTAAGTCTAAGAGATGCCAGGGAGGTACAAATTCAGATTCTCTTTTTGATGCATCACTTCTGTTTTCTGTTATTATATGCCAAGATCCATCCTCACATGATGAAACTATATTATTTGTCGATGGGTCTTTTTTGAGTCATCTGATTTACGGGATTCTCTTTTACAGAAATGAAGCATCACCCAGGAATTTTGGGTATGTGGTTATCCGCATCTCCTGGTCAATCTGATGCAATGCTACCGAAAAAATAAATTTGGTCATACAAAGATCCTCCCAGCATAATTGCCTTTGCTAGGCTGATTGGTAAGGTAAGGTGCTGATTGTGGATAAGATGCAGAAAAGGCATCTGATCATCCAACATATGCATAATGTGTCTCAAATGTGGCAGAATCAGTGGACCATTTGTGCATGTGCTGCGGATATGCTATAGTAGTTTGGGGCCGGTTCTTGGATCTTTTCCAGTGTGACTGGGTAATCCTGAGGTCAATTGCAGATTTTTCCTAGCACGACAGTCTTGGTCAGAAAAAGAAAATCATGTGGAGAACTTTCATTCCTCACTGGATTATGGTCAATTTGGGCTTAGCAGAAAGGGAGGTGTTTCACAAATCAGCATAGTATTCCTGATGAAGTGTTTAGGAGGGTGGGATTGAATGCTTAATTGCAGGATTCTTCTAACTAGGCGCCGCTCCTGCTTTGAATTGTGCTTCTGACTCACACTCCCACTCCTGCTTATTTCTACATTTTACATTTTGAAACAGACGCTTTCCCCACTCCTGCACCCGAATTTTTTGCCACTTCGCTTCACACTTCATGCAACTATAATTGGATTCATTAATGGGCCTTTGAGCTTGAAGCCCTTTTTTCTCTCATCCTGTTTCTTTATCTATGTTTGTTGGTCTTGTTTGTATTTGTTTCGTGAGGATTTTTGCCGTCCTCCTTTTTATTAAAATCTCATAACTTCTCCCAAAATAAATAAATAAATAAGAAAAAAGAAAAAAAAAACGGAAAAAAAGAAAGACAAAGAAACGAAGCATTTTGTAAGTATATTTATCTAAATTCCTGACAGTTAAAAGGTGAAATTTGCAAGCATGAATGCCTTGTCAGTTCATCTTTGTTCGACTATCTACTGCAGGGTTCAACTTCTATGTTTATTTGCAGGTTCGTCATGTAATGTTGCTTCTTTGTCAATTTGTGAATCATATTGAGGTGACTCGCTTGCCTATCTATGACCCTTCAGAGCAAGAAAAGGAGGATCCTAAGCTTTATGCTAATAATGTGCGGAAGCTAATGGCTAGCGAGGTATGTATCTTGTCTTTTCCCTTCATAGTTTCGTGAAGTTCTTGAGGAGAACACGTGATGAATGTCGTCTCAAAAATTGCAAATCTTGATCTTTTATTGAGAGAGAGTGGGAGACCATAAAGAAACCCTTAATTGTCAGAAGTCGTTAGTGTTTCCATAAGTGGATATCCTTTTCTTCTTGACCTCACAAAATAGCAATTCTGAGATGGAAGTATACTAATGAGTGATGACTAAAATTGCATAGGTAACGCTAATGGTCCTGCTACAATGTCACCTTGCATAGATTATTGTCCCGGATTGAAACTGCTTGAGTGGCTGCTCTCATCATCTGCTTTTAATAGATTAACAAATGAGTTATCTTTTAATCATGTTAGGGTTACATAAATTGCTTTTACATGAACATATTTATGCGACACTAGAGGCAGATGTACTTCTACATGAATATTTTTTGTCCATAACTTCACGGGCAACGGAGACCAAGAACCGTGCTAGTTAGGAGTGGGTACAAAGTTGAAGGCTCTAAAAGGGCAAGGGAAGGCCCAAAAGGACGTGGATGGGAGGTAGTAAGAAAAAACCTGATGACTTGTGGTTTAACTGAAGGTATGGCCCTTGATAGAGTCAAATGGCGGAACGGGATTCATGCAGTCGACCCTAATTAATTTGGATAAGGCTTAGACGATGATTTCTTTTATCCACAACTAATGAAATTTCGCTTGAAAGAGAATGCGAAAAAACTAGGTAAGAGGGGCATTGAAGTGATGTTATACTGCTAAGCATCAAGGTGATGTTATACTACTAAGCTTCAAACATAGCATATCCTGTCCACGTAAAACTATATATGGCGTCTTTGATTTTGCATACTATTAAACAAGAAAAAGATGTATTTGGTTTCGTCTGAATAGCCTTGTTTCCATGCATTCTACACGTGAATTGGACGTGTATGATAGATATAGCTTTTCAAAATGCGAAGAATCCGTGGTAAATAGGTTTCCAAATTACTCAGCTGTTCCGTCTTGTTACCAGACCATATATCACCCACTTCTAAATTACTCATAACATAGACATAGCTCCTGATAGAAGCGCATTCCCTTTGGGTGTTCCAAGTAAAAATTCTCCTGAAACTGATATTTTGAAATTAAGTGCCTGTTTGGATAGTGGGGAAAGAAGAGAAAAGATAATTGTAATGCTTATCCAATGACGATTTCCCAAGATTTCCATAAGCACTATTGAAACATGGATTCCATTTTTGGGGAGTGCACGTATGAGAATTGACTATGGTGTTTGGGTAATTATTGCTTTTTGAAACCCAATATTTCCTTTGCAAACATAGTGAAACCCCTTCATGGTCGTCCATTTTCTTTTATTGCCTTTTCCACTGTCCAAACTCCTAACAATGCTCGTGAATAAAATCTGTTGTTTTACAAAATACCATTTCCAGAGAGTTCTTTTTTCCACCCTCCCAATCAATTTATTTATTGTTGGCCTGCAGGGAAATTTAACATTGTCAGATATTGGGCTGCCTGAGAAGCGGATCTACCATGCTGCGCTGAACGGTAATAGCCTACCTAGTGTTTTACGTCAGAAAGACGATTGAAAATTCATCGACCCTCGCTCCCATACCGTTTCTAAGTCCATTTGGGTTGCTTGGTTTCTTTTATGATTATGAGTGCAGTCAACATAGCTGTGTTATGCTGTAATTTTTTTCCTTAGAACCAACAGTGTAAAAACATTTGCTATCTTTTCTGTATATTAAAAAAAGAACATTAGGTCCATGCATTTTCTTGTGTATCGATCTCCATTTTGTTTGCTGAGACAAATAGCGAAAGGAAAGTTCTTGCTAATTGACCTTGTTCTTGATTGTAGAATAGTTAAATGGGTACAACTGTGTGTAGAAGATAAGCGGAAGATTTTCATGGCGTATATGTGCATCTGTAAAACTGAAGCATTTCTTTGGTGTCCTGCAGGTTTGTTTTGCCACAGCTAATTCGGATTCGCATTCTGTAAATTCTCTTCTAAGTCAGATTCCATGGTCTTTAAAAAAAAAGGAAAAGAAAAAAGAAAAAAAAAAATCAGGCCCGACAACATCTGTATCTTTCTAACCCATGAAAAATATAGGACCTGTAGACAATGAACCAATGCTATGATGTGGAATTCCCAGGAGCTTCTGTTGAAGCCTGCAGATTTTGATCATTTTCATTTCTTAGTTGTGTCTATGTCTGAGCTTCGGACATTTGTCTTCTGTTTTACTTTTATGCCTCATTTCTGCATTTTCTGCTTTTGTAAAATGGATGCATTAATTTTTTTTGTAGTAAATTCAGCTTTTACAATTCCTTTTTGGAAGTACTTGTATGCGCCGTGCCAGGCCAGTTAGTGCCCAGAAGCTCTGATTATTTTCCCCCTAATGATGGTCTCTTTCTGCATCTCAAATTCTGATAAATAAGGCATATATGGATCCCTCATTTAGGGCCTGTTTGGGTGCCACTTGAATATGAGCTCATCTCATTTTAGTTGGTCATATTTATGCATTAGATATCATATTTATTTTGAGAGGTGGGCTCCAGTGGTATGGGGCAGATGGGAATAGGTATTATGTCCTGCATACATCATGTGAGCCCCACTTCTGTATGGTGGTGCCTGAGCTTATGGTTATTTAAGTTAAAGTTCCACCACCGTAGTTGGCTCCTAAAAATAATCTTGATAACCAACAATCATGAACTGAAATACAAAATTATGATTAACTAAAATGAGATGAGCTTGTTTTTAAGTGGCATCTTGATGTTAGTGGGTTCTTGTTTTGAGAACTTACCACCGTACCATCATTTTCCTTGGAATGTCATTAGTGTACAACAGTACCTTGAAAACGGCAGGGCCCACCATGAAGATCACTGGCGCACAAATCAGGCCAGTTTGTTCATCAGGTGGGCCACACTTCGAATCAATAGACACCTGGCGGTCTAACTCAAACTACAGCTGTGGCCTACCTGGTGAGTGAAATCAGCCTGATTTTCGAGAATAGTGTTATTCATGGTGGGGCACATTGTATTTGTGGTACTGATATCCTATAAAACGGTGGATGTGGTATTGGGATGTTGAGGCACATGATTCAATTCGGTGGATGTGGGTGGGACTGGTTTTGTAATTTGATTGATGGGCCCCATTGTAGCATGGGATTCCCTGTAAATTGCTCAGGTCGAAGGATCCCAACCGTTTGGTGGTGGGCTAAACCTTCCAAGCCATCCACCATCCATGGTGGAGGCCTATCTGTGGTTCGGATCTCTGAACAAATACATGATGGCTGGATTTGTCCGATTTTGGGTGTCTGACTTTCGTGGTTGGGCGACCCCTTTGGATGGGTTCAATGCCATATGCTGCAGTCCCAATAATATGGGGAAAGTACAGTAAAAAAGTATTATTGTGAGATTTTAAAAATATTGGCATGTTTTAAAATGTTTTGTTTTATCACGATATTTTCTTGGTATTTATTATATATATATATATAAACCCTTTGACAATTTGCAGGAATTAAGGGAGGTGCTTTTTTAAGGAAGCAAATTACAAAAATGATCATCCGAGCTTTTCTTTGAAAATTAATGAAAGTCGAGACTTGTAGGGGCCACATGTGTATGACATCCATGCCATTGAACATATGCACCCAACCATGGTGGTCACAAGAATGAAAAATCGTGGCAATCAAATCATCAGATTGGCCACACTTGAATTTGGATGTTTTGAGTGGTGTGTGTGTGTGGATCCCCATTACTTTTTGTTCACTTAATAATCATGTTGGTGTGCACCTGTTGGACGGATTGGATGTTATGTGGGCCCAACCATTTCAGAATCTCCACTTTGTAAATAAAAGAAGAGAAAAAGAAAAGGCAAGAAGATTTTTATATAAACCTTGTCGTGGAGGCTGCGGCTTCTTGAAACTAATAATAGAAAAGGAACGGATAGAGATGAGAAGGGTTCGTCAATTCCATTGGCGTCTCTTTGAGTTTTTAATCCTACAACGAACCGAAACAATACACATCTTTCAATGCAAGAGGTTTAGTAATTGATGGTACCAATTCCAAGAATTCGCTTCCAATGAGGTATGAGAAAAAGTCATCTATACACCTAATGCAATCTTTTTATAGCATCCAACTTCCACGCCAGCATCTATTTCTTTATGGCCAAAATCTTGAATGAGAAAAATGATCTTATCCAGCATCACTCAGTATTCACGTGGATGGGTGGTGATACTGTGGGGGCCACCGTGATGTATCTCCCTTATCAAAAGCTCAAGTTAACCACACCACAGAAAACAGTGGTGATTTTAGGAAGGTTTCAATGGTGGGTGTCACTATTCCCACTATTTCTCATAGTGTGGACCACTTGAGCTTCGGATCTGCTTAATTTTTGGGTTCATGCCTAAAATGAGCTAGCACGGATGACAGTGTGGATATAAAACATATACATGAAGGTGGGCCCCACAGTGCCCAACACCACCTAGCTGGGTGGTGATGGGATCACTACCCCACTCCTTTCCAATCATGATACCATCGGCTGTGAATCTTTTTTATTTTCCCATCATCATCACCATGTAAGCCTTACCCTATTAAATCGGAGAGGGCTACATGAATTCTGCCATGTCATTCTACTCCATTGACTATTTTTCTCTCCCCATAGCATAACTATCAAATCTTTTCTTACCGCCGTAGCTCACGAATTTCCTATAGTGCTCGTGTAACCAAAAAATCTATTAGTGGCATCATGACGTTCACGTGATATTCACTCCATCTATTGTATTAACCCATGGTAAGGCTTGAGTTAAGCCCGAAACTCAAGTGAGTCATACCACAAGAAACAATAGGGACATAGAGATGCCCACCCTTGAAACATTCTTAAGGCCCATAGAAGTTTTGGCTAAGGTTGATATTTGTGTTTTCCCTTCATTCTAGTGGGAATGATCACTTAAGCATCACAGTGGGCCCAGGCAGGTCTCAACGGTACACATTTCCATCCCAAATGTTTCTTAGGGTGTGGCTCATAATTATTTTTTGGGCTCACGCCCTAACATGAGCTGACAATATTATCAGATGGAGTGAATGTCACACAAATGTTGCCGGGCCGGAAAAGCTTCGGCTACATTGCTCCTTGTAACATGGAAATTTGTTATTTATTTATTTATTTATTATTATTATTATTTTATTCTGGGTATGACTAGTAGACAATAAGGACCCAACAAATGAATGATGCAGATGTAATGCATTTTTGCTATCATTACCAAAATTGAGTGCTTGATTACTTGGAAATTAGTGCCGAACACATCTAGAATAAGGTTAAAGGAAGGTTTTATATGAGTCTTAGAAATTGAATTCGATATTATATTATCCTGTGCACAGTAGGGACCTGTGTGTGAGCTAGCTAGCACGCAATGGTTTAAGAAATGCACTACGCACATTTCAAGGGTGAATGAAGGGTGGAAAGAGGGAAGCATGGAAGGAAGCTGTGCCCTTGCACTGCAACTTGTGGCACGAAGACAAGATTGACTAATATGGTGGGGACCCTACGCGTGGGAATCCAGATGCGCGTGCTTCCCAAGAAATGCATTTTCCAATTTACAAACAACAAAGGAAGAGATGCTAATCACAAAGGATCCATTGAGTAAACAATGCTTAGGAATCATTGTTTAAAGGATATCGAGGCTTGCGCATGTCATCTTAGTACAAAAGTCTTACGTCGAACGACTTATAAAAATAAGGTTATCTCAGGTAATTATGTAAGGATTTTTACTACAAAATTCCTCAAGAATTTAGAATTTACTGAACAATGCTTCCATGAACCAAAATTCTTGGGCTAAGCTTTTTAAGAGAAATTACTTGACTGCCCTTGTTTTCTTTAAAAGGGTGGAGAATTGAGAATTGTGAGGCCCACATGGTATGTTTCTGACATCCAATCTATTGAACAAATGCACTCCCACCATATGATTATTAGAATATAAAAATAAAGAAGATTGAGTTAAAAAGTGGGTCAAACCATAAATATAGTATACACCACTCAAAAGACATCCAAATTCAAGTGTAGCCCCTCTTATGATTCGATCACCATCGTGGGGCACTTATGTTGGATGGCATTAGATGTTATAAAAGTACCACAGAGCCTGCCATTCTTGGCTTTCACTTCTTAAAATATAAAAAATAGGATAGGGCATTTTTTTTACTTCTTCCCTCAAAAATCAGCTCCCTGAATTTCTAATCACTCGATACGGCGTTGTCAGGCAAATAGACCGTTCCAGAGGAATTTTGTGGTAAAAATCCCAATTAAGTATTGGAGATATTGGTCTGTAATTACATATTAGAATAGATTTCTTATACATTAATTACTATTAACTAAAATAAACTCATTTTTACGCGTCTATCTGTCTAAGGTTAAGATTCTCTCTATGTGAGCTGGATTTTCTAGGATCGATCTTGTTCACCGATTTTTTGTATGCCACTGACTTTAGGGTTTGGATAATTTAGTCAGCATTTTGTTTTTGGGGTTCCAACCCATGGCTCGGCAGTAGATAGAGTGCATTTCAACACTGACGTCATGGGTTCAGATGCCCATGTGGTGTGTGTGTTTTAAAAATAAATAAAAGCCACTCTTGGAAAGTGGAGTGGATTTAATGGACAACGCAACTGGATAATGTGTATGCCAAATGCAACTAGGTGCACCAAAAGGTTTCATATACTTGGCCCATTAGATCATTTCTCCTTTTGTTCTCTACATTGTGAGTGTAGGCCGGATCCAGTACAAAGATTTATGGGTTAAGTTTAACTTACCACATGATGTGTGGAACCCATACATCATGGTGGGGCGCATCTTCTACATGGATTGAATGGCATGTGCAAAATACTGCGGGCCCAACACACAATTTAATAGGTTTTTAATGATGGTGTGGCCACTTGAGTTTTAGATCAGCTTTATTTTTGGGCACCAAGGAAAAGTTAAGGGCCCACATATTGGACACATTGGAATACATGTATATGGTAGGCCCCACAATGGGTACTCGTACCCATGACCTTATGTTGAAACTCTCTATAAGTTAAGCTTAACCTACAAAGTAACCTATAAAGCCTATTAGTGGATCCAACAGCCACTTGAATGAATGGATCCTTATCCTTGCCTCGGTAGTGGACTCCCAGAGTATCAACATGAGGTCTGGAGTCTTGAGTTCCCATAGGTGGTCCCACTACAGCATGGGTGGGTGTGGGGTGCATGTGTAAAAAAGAAAAGAAAAAAAAATATGAGCCTTCCTTAGGTGGGGGCACATTGTTTTGATCTTCCTGGCCTAAAAATCAGGCCATTAAACTCGACAGGTGGGCGACGGCATGCAAAACAAATGGACGGCTAGAAAACTTCCTCTAGAATGGAGTTATTTAGAATTAGCATGGCATAAGGAAGTGAGAGGGTGTCGGAATAAAGATAACATGCACCTTTTCTCAAGCTTGATACTCTTTCCACACGTGCCAATGTGGTGCAAGATCCAGGCTGTTCATCAATCGACCCCAGCATGTGTATGCCCAAAAACCAGGCCGGTCCTTTTTCGGTGGGCCACACATGTACAGTCGATAAGAGGATTGGATTTGTACTCTCTCAGGCAGCCACAACTTTTCCAAGGTCACAAGAGTGTGGATCAGGCAAGTAAAGAAGTGTTTGGCAGGTGAGAGAATCTGATAAAAGGGGCACGCGCATCCTCTTCTCAAGGCAGAGACTAGTATGTTAGTTTTGCACCATTTAAAAATGACAGTGCCTCATCCTCCTAACATGCAGCACTGATGTATACCTATCTAGACCATCCAAATTTTGAGTCTTGGTGTAGATGGAGCATATTCCTTGAAACACACTGATCAAGCAATTCTAACCATCCATTTACTGGCTAGCAAATAACTGGTTAATAATAATATAGCGAGTGGTCCAAATTGTGAGGAAAAAAGAAATTTACAGTAAAAATTCTATAGCTATGTTGTAATTACAATTATCCGCCTATTAATTATTAAATTATAATTACACCCTAAGAATTTTATTAAACTTTCTTTTATTTCACATATGCTATAGAATTTTACATATGGTTAATGAACGCCAATCATTAAAAACTTCTTACGGTCACAGAAGTTTTGGATTAAGCCGACATTTGTCTTTTTCCCTTCATTTAAGTTTGTGTGACCTTATGAACAGGTTGGAATATAGCAAGTAAGCATCAGGGTGGCTTTTGGAAGGTTTCAACTGTCACTGTTGCTTTTAGTGGTGTGGCCCACTTGAGCCTTGGATCTGCCCTAAAATGATCTGAAAAAATAGATGAATAGACTCATGCATCATGGTGGGCCCCACAGAGACCTTGCCGGTTAGTACACATTCCGCTTCCCTTTTGGATGAGGGATGATTAAAGAAAAAGAAAAACAGATCTTAACATTTCAACACGTTATTTTATAAACGTCCGGTGGATCATTCACGTTACAACAAAAGAGTCAAAACTATCAATTGTTGAAATAAACTAGTTTAATGGCCTTTATTTGAGCTCTGTCCATCATACAAACCACAAATGGTTTGGATCATTGGAATCGACCCTAGATTCAAAGGCTAGTCCTGAGGATTCATACTGCAGCATGTGGCCCGCTAGAGGTGTAAAACAGCACGTGATACAAGTGGTAGCATATAGGACCCATGTAAAATTTTTACGCACAATCGCAAGTCTCCATGTTAACCTTACATATCAAATCAATAGTAATAAAATGAGTTATGAATTACAATTGCAATACAGGCGCTTAAAAATTATACTAAGTGGCAAACATAGACATGTGAGCCGTACTTCACATAGCCGATCTAGGGTTATACTTCACATGGAGATGTGGCAGCTAGAGGGGTAAAACAGCCTGTGATACAAGTGGTAGCATGTACTACCTATGTTAAATTTATATGCTAAATAGAAAGTCTTCCAGTACAATTTACATATCAAATCAAGAGTAGTAATAAAATAGGTTATGCACGACAACTACTAAAATATCAGCACCTAGAAATTATACACCTGGCAAACATAGACATGTGGGCGGTACTTCACATAGCCAATCTAGTGTAGTACTTCACATGGACATGTAGCCCACTAGAAGTGTAAAACAGCTTGTGATATGAGTGGTAGTATGTAGGACCTATGTAAAATTTATATGCTAAATAGAAAATCTTCATGTAGAATTTACATATCCAATCAAGAGTAATAATAAAATGAGTTATGTATGACGACTGAAATAGCGGGCACCCAGAAATTATACACTTGGCAAACATAGACATGTGGGTAGTACTTCACATGACCAGTCTAGGGCAGTACTTCACATAGACATGTGGCTCGCTGGAGGTGTAAAACAGCCCGTGATACAAGTGGGTAGCGCATGTAAGACCCATGTAAAATCAAAAGTTTCCATGTAGAATTTACTTGACAAATCAAGCGTGGTAATAAAATGGGTTATGTATGACAATTGAAATACATGCACCTAGAAATAATGCATGTGAGAAACATAGACATGCGGACAATACTTTGCATGGACATGCGGCCCACTGAAGAGGTAAAACAGCCTGTGATATAAGTGTCAGCGTGTAGGACCCATATAAAATTTATAGGCGAAATTTACATATCAAATCAAAAGTTGTAATAAAATGTATTGTGTATGGCAATTGAAACAAAAGCACACAAGAATTATACACATAGCAAATGATATCTTAAATTAAACTCATTAAGTTGTGGAAATAATTGTTACTAAGTTTCCTTAATCACATTTGGTTGAACAATCCTAACCATTGATTCATAGACACTATAATATATTTTTCACTTTTAACGATTGAAAAAATGTTGAGCAATATGATAAACGAATAATCAAACAAGCTTTAGTTTTTGTTCATTTTACATCTACTCAAAGGTTAATTATTTAGATGGTTTATATTTTAATTTTCTATTACATCAAATATACAATTTTCATTGATGGGTCTTAATATATATATTGTTAAGACCAGTCATGCAAGCTCACCCACCCTATTAGGGGGCAATGTGCCCACACGGTTAGTCACACAATGCACCCATCCACCGGCGGGTTAGTGTGTCTCCTTGGCATTTCCAACCTAAGACCTGCCATTGAAACGCCCTAGCATCTTCCAGCTAAGCTAGCAGGCCGAGACGATGTCGATGGGTCTTAGTAGATGATATAGTGGTGGACTAATTGCATTTCAATACTGAAGTCATATGAGTTTTGAGTGCCCATATGAGGTATGTGTGTGTATATACACACACAATTTCATTGCTATAATTTTTAGATTTTAATAAGCAATAGATTAAAACAACTTGAAGAAGTGTTATTTTTAATTTTCTAAGTTCAAAATAAAGTTAATTAAATCCTCTTAAGCCTCGAAGCGCAGAGACTTCAAGGGTAGGTAAGCTTTCATTAAAAGGGTATTTTAATCATTTACACGAATTTACTTTGTTGACATCTAACCACGTTTTCACCCAAAAGTATTATAAAATTTGTGGGTACAACTGTTAATAGGTAAAATAATAATAATAGATGGTTAATATCATAAGCCAACATTTAAACGGTGGAAGACTAGCATAGATTTTCTCATCTTCCGTACCTCCATCTAATCCTTATCCACTTCATACCACCTTCCAATGCAATTTAATCCTTTTTAACTCCAGCTAGTAATCAAAACCATTAGTAAATGTATGAAAAGCCTTTCCATGCACCTAGTTGCATTAGGATGGATTGGGATCTGCATAGCCTATCTCGGCCGTCCATTAGGTTTAGTACCTTCATCCACTATTGTGGAGGGATAACAGCAATCTAATGGTCCTAAACGTCCAATTGGCATGGTTAGGCAGATTATGAAGAGTGGATTGGATGGTGTGTATGCTAACTAATCATGGCCGTACAAAATGAGACACACGTTGGGCTTTAGGTGGGGGGGGCTATGGTTCAGTGATCCAAATCAACTAGAAGATGGAACCCAGTGCGAATGGCCCATCACACTAAAAATCTCCGAGATGAGAAAATTAGGCAAATAGGGGGGGTTTTGGTGCATATGGCTTCCAGGGGTGTGGTCCATCATATCAACGGTCTGGATCACTGTGCAGTCGGCCCTGCTCGTACAGACTATCTGAATTTGGTCATGAACTTAGGCTGTTGTTGATTTTCCCTTTTAAACATCCATATGAGAACCACCAATCAGACCGTTCAGATTGCCTGATCAGTATCAGACGGTCTGGATTGAGGGCATTCATAGCTGCATGATCGATTATCGTATCGCAGAGTGCTCGTGTATTTAGTCAGATCACTGCCACGCTTTTGACAAATTCACCGAGAGACAGTGTTCGGTGGATCCGGATGGAGTGGATCCACCTGTGGCACCTTAGTCCGACTAATGTAGTGCCTACATCAGTCATCATTTGTAATTTTGGTACGATCGCAAAAAAAAAAGAATACGAGTGAGAGATCTGATACATTAAAAACGTGGGCAAAAAGTTTTTGATATCGATATTGGATCCAGTCCTTGACCTATCACAGGTTGGATGCTGGTGACCCACAGAGTTTCATGGTAGACATACTACTTTTCTTTGCTGGTCACAATTTAGATCGTCTGACTAAAATGATCGTCAAAACGTCGGCTGTTGATGTAAGGAACTAAATGGTGTGCCCAACCGTCAGGATTCACCAGCCCTTGTGTAATGGGAACGCTCACGTGTGGATGGAAGCAGTTGACACATTGGGATCATGGAATGCAGTAACTCGCACGATGTGCGGTAACCAGTTAGCCCACTAAATGTATGCTTTACTATGTCACTGGTCATTGTAGGGGACCCAGATTCAAATTCAGGGACGGAAACAGTGGGAATTATTTCCCCGTTAACCCCCAGTACAGTGTTTTGTCATACTGTCCTCACTGTGAGGGAAACAAATACATCTGACGTCTGTCCTCCGAGAATTTTTCAAGGTAGCATCATCACACTTCCCCCCATTTGTTGCCGCTGTAAGATGGAGGACGGAGTGGAAAAATACGTGGGCCCACGGTTACTCCGCCCTAGTCAGTAGCAATCGTTCCGGATCTATGTGCAGTGGCAGATAGTGTTTGGCCCCAGCCGTGGGTACGTTACAATTCACGTCCAGGAGGTAACTTTCTAATGAGGAGTGAGCGATTGGCATATCCCGCGTTCTGTCTGGGCGCGATTGGGTTACCCCAAGGACGATACCATGCAGGGGCTATGTGGGGCTCACGTTAATTATTTTTATCACCGTCCTAATTTAAGATCCTTATACAAAAAAACGAGACGGATCAAAGCCTCAAGTAGACCACACCACATGAACCAGAGAGGATTTAAAGCATACCATTGAAAAATTCTTACAGGCCACAGAAGTTTCGGATCTAGCTGATATTTATGTTTTCCCTTCATACACGTCTGTGTGACCTTATGAACAGGTTGGATGGCAAATAAACATCACGGTGAGCTCTCAGATGTTTTTAACGATAAGAGTTTAATCCCCACTGTTTCATGCAGGTGTGGTCCACTTGAGCCTTTGATATGTCTTATGTTTGGTCTCATTACTTAAAGTGATCTTTCAAAATAGAATTAAGGTGTGGATAAAACATATAGTTCACGGTGGGCCCCACAGAGCCGCTGACATGGCCGTCCGTCTCTGCTCTGCGTCCTGGTGGGGGTAGTACCCAATCCGCATCCGTGATCCTGGTCGGAGGTTTCATAGGGGTATTTTCGTCATTTAGGACTTGTTCCGTTGCTCGCGGGACAGGACGCGGGATGGGCCGGAGAAGGTTGTCTGGGGCCTCGGGTTCGATTTGAATTGGCATGTGTACAGTTTTGGTTAGGTGGGTGTGGGTATAATCATATGAATTTGCGTACGATGGGTTGGTGATGTAGAGTTGGCCACATGCATTCTTAGCACAGCTGGACCAAAAAAATAAAAAAGTCCCAAGGCAAGTGTGTGCGGTTCAAAGACATTCATTTGAGGCAGAAGAAATTACTATTTGAAGTATTGACGATAGAACAATTTCAACTTTTGACTTAAGCATAAAATGTATAACTTATCAATCTTTATGTAGCAGTGCATACGGTTCAATCAACTCACATCACTTGTCGAAGGTGTCAGTTTTGCGAGAGAATGTATATCTTTAATGTTAAAATCGATATTTTAGGAAATATTTTTTATTGGTAGTTTTTATTTACACTGTATTTCTCTATTCTTGTAGTATTAATGTTTCTATTTTTCTTAGAAATTACTCGTAATAATACTAGGATATTAGTTTAAAGTTCAAGATGGATTGGATTGTAGATTGGGTTCCCTTAAAGCTAAGTTGGGTCAACCTTTAACTTGACCTAACCTACATGAGCTGGCGAAAGTCTTGGAAGGAGTGGATGTCACATGGATATTGCAATACCCCCACATAAATTCCGCCTACAAAAACTTCATGCATGTCGAGGGCATAGGCAAGTGGCGTCCTCCCAGGTAGCCAAAAGGATTTTGAATGAATGAATTTATGTTTTGATTTGGAGTGAGTTAGGCTGCCCTAGAAATAAAAATGGTAAACCAAAACAAAAGGCACATGTTATTCTAAATGTAGATACTTCTCAACATTTTCTCCACAAGGCCAGCTAAAGCATTTCCCTTTTCACATCATGCATTCTCCTTCTCTTCCATACATCGAAATAACCAAACAATCCAACAGTACCAGATCGTCGATGTTAGGACATTAGTCCATGGTGGGATATAGTACATCCCACCATGGAATGATGTGCGTTACCTAAAAATGCACCTCAATGAGAAAATCAGAACCTTTAAGAGTCATCCGCTTTCAAGATTTCAAAAATTAGTGATTGGTCCCACACACACGAAAAAGGCCTAAAGGCCCAAGTATAAGTCATCGGCCCTAGCCACAAAGCAGAGGTGGAATGAGACCGAGCCGATAGTTCGACCAACTTCTTTGAGCAAGTTACGAAGAGTTCAATCAAAAGAGCCATCTAAACAGATGAGCAATCCCTCCAGCTCTAAGGAGAGCTATCGAGTTAAGCCGTCCGGACACGGAGCTGAGCATGAGAGGACTCGACCCCCAAGAAAAATCTACGAACTGGGTCAAAAAGCCCAAAGGGAAGAGCTCGAGGCTCGAGCTCTACATCCCGATCAAACTAAGCCGACTATCGCTAGAGGCGGCATGAGAAATTCAAGACATGAATCTCATTGAAGGCCCTTTGATGTGACACGTGGGGATTGACATGCCTAGAACCTACTCCCACTGCCTAATGATTATAATCGGAGACTTGGCGTGTCAAGTTAAGACTGTCAGAACTGGAACCGCTCACACTCCTAATGATTGTTACATGCCTAATGTGTCGAGGTGGAATTGTCATGTCCATAACTTGATACCTTGCCCTATAAAACAACCACAGACTCCAAGTAAAGATATACGCGATATCTAACCTTATAATCCTTGCGTCCGAGCTCAGCCAACCTAATTTAGGCATTGGAGGGTCCACAACCACTCAATAGCACCCCCAATTGCCTACATCCTCTTCACTTTTTAGGACTGACGAGTGAACAATCTCGAAGCCTTAAGCCGTTTCAGCACCACCTCAATGTCATTTGTTAACTAGATTTGGGTGACAACCGAGATTTTTTTAGAACATGGTCCATTCACAATGAGAGTGGAACATAGTGAAGGTTTGGACTACTGAAGCATGGTCCCATCTATCATAATCAAACACGGATCAAAGCCTTAGGTGGAGCATCCCTAGTTTAAAAAAGAGAAACTTTAATACTCTGTCCAAGATAGATGATATGCCGGGACTAAGAATAGTAGAATATAAGTATTTCAAATTAAACATTTCAAATTAGGGATCTCATTTTAGTAGATGCATAGTTTCTATAAAAAAAAATTACCCCTATTTGATCATACAATGATCGGATTAATTGGACAGTTAAAATGGGGACTATTTCACAAACAAATGCCAATGAATGGGTAGCTAGGATTATTCAATGAGCCTGATTTTGGTACTTTGACTTTACGAGTTCTAAATGACTGCACTATGGAGCATCATGCACAACCAGACTATGAAATAACTCCCTATGGATAAAAGGGTCATATCATATGATTCAGGCCCCTTACGCTAGCTGTTTAGGCATATACCTACCACATTGAGGTGATAGGTCACAAGCTCGAAAAGGGACCTCAAGTAGCAAAACATCAGAAGTAACTAATAACCATGGGTCCAACATGGCCTAGTAAAAGGTTCACCTACCTATCCCACATCAGAAAGAATATCACCCTAGCCCTATGACCTAGGTTCATGAAAAACCGAGCCTATCTAGTGCTCAGCTCAGTTGTATCAGCAAAATGAAGAAAAATGGATACTTCTCCACTGTGGTGACAAAGGAATTACTTGTTGCTGGTATCATTATTATTGATTTCCAATTCTAACAAGTGGTCCAATCTTGTGATAATCCAAACCGTTGATCTGTCGTGTGTCCCACCATAAATAGACCCCACATAAAAAAAATTCCTCTACAGGATGATCTTAACCTTCTAACTTGTTGCCTACGGATAGGAAAGAAAATTACAACAACTATCCACATTTGAATGAAAAGGGTAGTATTATTTTTCGCTGACATCTTCCAACTTAGCGGACTTTTGGGGCATTCTGTTTTCATGATGGGACAAAGAAGACCAATGGTACGGATGATGAACATGGCCCCACTTGTCAGAATCTGATGTGAGCCACGTAGGATGTAATTGCACCGTTGGATGACAAAGGTGCGTCTGCAAGTAACAACCATGGTCTGAAATGTAAATAGTATTAAAATGAGGGGTTTTTTCGGTTGTGCTTTAGACATTTGGAGGTCTGAGAGTGGATTACAACGAAGTGAAAGAAAGAAACTAATGCGCTTTATTTTATTCTACTGTGGTCATGAAGGCCTATGGTTGTTGTGGTAGACTCCTACGTTCACCACCATTTTAAAAGTGGTTGTAACTCATCGAACCGTACACATGGAATAATTGTACGGACATCCAGACCACCCAATTCCCTGAATTCATTGTGGATAGAGCATAACTCGAAAATCACACCGAGTGGATGATAGTAGTCATCTTATTTCACTAGTTAAATTTGGACCACCCACTATTTTACATTTTTTACTATTCATTTGATAGCTTCGAACTGGACGGTGAGGATTGGTCAATAGGCGCGCAACTAGAGCAGATTGGGTTGGGTTAAGTGTCAAACACAAACTCAATCTTCTTTTTTTTTTTTTTTTTTTCCTGTTAGTCATGCAACGCCCCCACCTTATTAGTTGCGCAACACACCCGCAAGGTTAGTCATACAATGCACCCACCCACCGGTGGGGTTAGCATGTCTCCTTAGCACTTGAACCCGAGACCTACTGCTGAAATGCCTAGGCTAGCAGGCAAGACAAGGTCAATCTAACCTCAAGAGAACTCAACACACAAACAGTCCCGACCTGAGGTGCCCGACCCGAATTCCTCTGTATTCAACCGTATCTAACCCAGCTCAAATGCAAGTGGTTATTCATTTTTTTTTTATTTTCTTTTGGGTTAGTACACACATCCCACTGTTAATTCACCCACCCACCCTGTTAGTCACACTGCAATGTTAGCCACCCCCCATTTTGAGAATTGATACCATGACCTCAATGTTGAAACGAGGCTATCTTCACTCAGTCTACCACCTGCAATGCAAGTGCTTATTCATAATTCAACTTAACCTGGCTTGAATTTGCTTAACCTGAATCCAATCCGATTCCAAGTGGGGTTGGAGTTTCCAACCCTAACCTGACTTGCACACCAGTTGGGTTACAACTCTCTTTGTCGATGTGATTTTGGAGCTACGTTCCATCTATAACAGGCCCCACAAATCGGATGGTGCATATACACGTATTTGTAATGAATAATTGAGTGCGGGTAGCTGATGAGAACACAGGCTTCTCCACTTGAGAGTATCGGCCTCATAGATTGAGAGGACATGTTTCGTCCAATTGAGAACACCAAGACAAGGTAAGACTTGTGAGCGTTTTAATTTGGAAAGGAAGTATGTAAATTGACTTCTTATTTTTTTTTTCTTTTTTTTTTCTTTTTTTTTTTTACACACATGACACACCCATACTACATGGGCACTTGATCCCATAATCTCAACGTTGAAATAGAGTCAGTTTACCATTGATCTAGGTTTGAATCCATGGCTCAATCGTGGGCAGACTCTGTTTCAATACTTAGATAATGGGATACCTTCAGATCTTAAGATGACAAATGATATTATAGAGTTATATAATCTTAAGATTTTGCTCAAAATGCTATGAATCCCCATATAAAGGAATATACTGGTGTGCGGCTAATAGGATTGATCCTTTTAGTGCGGTGGCCGGTCACTTTTCCCTGAAGATTCTAATATATGCTCAGCACAAATTTGCCTAAGACAATTTTACACATGCATTTGGTCATGGAATAATAGTGAATTTTGGATCTTAAAAGGACACTTGCAGGGATTTGAAATATAGAGAATGATATTTAGATAATTTGGATGTCTCTTCTCAACAACCACTGATTTAGATTTCACTCGCTCCTCCGCATGAGTAGTAAAACTTTTATTACATCGGAGTATTTTCATCATTTAATACTTTTTATGAGAATAGCTTGCACTAGCTCACAGCTCATTCTCTCTCCTTGTTGCATCTTCTCTCTCCACATCTTGCAAATTGCATGTAGCCCACATCATCTCTCTTGCAAATCTCTTTCTCTATATGATGTGGAGCGGGTTGCCGACTGTTAAATGCCCTAGACAGACTAAAAGAAGACCGATCAGAGTTGGAAGTGATCGGGACTATAAAACGGTTGTATCTCGCGATCCGAAATGAGTTTCGGGATGTATAGTATATGATTTTTGGCCGCGTTGATTTGGCTTGGGCTCAGATTTTGAAATGTCTGGGTCGGGCCTTTTGGGGCATTCCTGATCAAATTTCGATTTTTCTTCACTGGGCCCAAAACATCCCAATTCTAAAATGTTAATCACCCATTTTCAGTGGTGCAACCAGCTGAGCTGGATTAGCTGTCTTCTGGGCTTAGAGCTGGCCCATTTATAAACCTGGGCCTGGGCCATTGAAAGCCCACCTCCATCTCAACACCAAGCACCCATTCAGTACTACTGTATTTTCAATATGGACCGTCGATTGCCAACTACTCAACTGAAGAGTGGCACATCTGAAATTAATTTATAGTGCGAGGGCAATTTTGCAACTGAAACGATATAAATAGTCAGAAGGCTCTGTTGAATCCCTAGGAGAAGGAAGTCCCATGAATGTCCAAGTTGCAGAAAGCCCTGAAAAGAGTCGATATTACGAATAAGATGGCTCAAGTAGAGAACGAGATGCTGGTCTTCTCTAACTCCGCCATGTACACCCAAATCCCACAAGGTAAGTTCTTTAAAATTTGATCCCCACTGCTCCCATTGCAGACGAGTGTGATGATCAGGACCATTGATCACATAGATCACCCTTTGGATGGGCTGTATCTCGAAATTGGTAGTTCTGATCATCCAATCCTTTGCTAGTTTGCCCGCTGAATGTGGGCCATTGCTAATTCTTTGGTCAGCTTTGACTGGAGCGTCCATTGATCAGATGGCCAGGACTGTCTATCCACCTTTCTTGCTGTATCATGGACCATCCAGATGACCATCTTGATCACTCTACGTCGCAGTTTAAAATAATGAAAACTAGACTTGACTCGAAACTCAGCCGAGTCGTCGACTCAAAAACTCGTACGACTTTTTGTGTGTTTTCCAGTTTTACTTGATATTTAAAATGTAGAAATAACATAGAAATAGCTATCTGTGCTGAGTCGAGGTCTCTCAATTTCTTTTCTGTGTTTCACCAAGTATGTTTGAGTTGAGTCGAGTTGTGACCAGGTTGTGCTTTTCTCAAGTCTTGGTGAAATCTGGTCGAATTGAGTCGGATCGGGTGAGTCACAGCAGAGCGGTTTTCGAACTTTTGAGCTATGGTCTACATGAGGATCTTGGTGCATGATGGAGCATCCTAAGGGTGGCAATTGGTGGGCCAGGATTTGATTTGGGATGGAAGTTCAAACTACTCAGCTGGGCCCACTTGAAATTTTCATTTCCCTGGGCCAGGCCGGGCCTACTATCAGCCCAAAGCATGCATCTTCCCATAATTTAAGGGCTGTTTGGCTACCATCAAAATTGTATTTATGCTTTTCTAGACCAAGGCATTCCATAACGGTAGTAGTGGACATAACCATTATCGTTACGATACGGGCCGTTACAGGTCTTTTTTTTCATAATGGCTGTTACGACCCCATAACGCATAATGGTTACCACTGTTACTGTTACATACCGGCTGTTTTCGAATACCTTTTAGATGCGTTTGTCTTGCAGATACCTCATTCCATGTAATGTTTTAACAAATGTAGTTGAAGTGAAGCGGCGGCGACAGAGGAAGAAAGAGAAAGGAGAAGTGGGAATGAAGAAGAGGAGGCTGAGCCGCGAGCAGGTGAAATTGCTGGAGTTGCATTTTGGGAGCGAGCAGAAGCTTGAGTCGACGAGGAGAGATCAACTGGCACTGGAACTGGGTTTGGACCCGCGTGTTGTGACCATTTGGTTCCAAAACCGGCGGGCTCGTTGGAGGACTAAGCATGTGGAAGAAGAGTATGAGAGGTTGAAGACGATACACCAGACTGTCCTCGTCGATAAGTGCTGGCTTGAAGCTGAGGTAGCTTCTCTCGTCTTGCTGGTTGGATTTTGGCTTTGTCGCCCACATGTTTTTCGAGTAGTTCCAATGTTCCAAAACTCGGGCTAAGACTCGGAACTCAGTCTTTTAGTTTCATTTATGGAAAATCCCTCCTGAGTCAACTCACTTGATTTTATCAGAAACTCAGGGTGTTTACTTGATTTTTTGAGTTGGGCTGGCCGAAAGTCTGTACAAGACCAGACTGTGAAGTAAAACGTAGGCCCGAGCCTGGTGAAGGATGATTATGCATGGCCTGGGCTCAAGCTGGGTTAAAGTGAAACATAGACCTGAGCCCCACCTAGGCCTGTGTGGGCAAAATAAATGGGTCTGATCCCGGCCAATGATGATTATGCGTGGTCTAGACCTGAGTCCAGCTTGATCACTCAGTTTTGTGCAAGATCTAGGCCGTTCATTCGGTGTGCCCCATCATCATGATATATGGCAAAAAAACCCTTGAAGCCTTAAATGGATGGGCTTGTGCCGGGTGGATGGGGTTTTTGATAAGTCCTGAGCTTGGTCCAATTGATAAACGGCATAAATTCCCGGCCTAATATTCTAGCCCATTCTGGTAATTGGTCAACCTGGTCATCCGACCACCCCCCCCCCCCCCCCCCCCCCCCCCCCCCCGGGATTTAACGCTGACTCGGGCGAGGCAGGTCGATTTACCACTGACTCGGGGTGAGTCAGGACTCAACTCGGACCCAATGAATCAAAACGTATTCTTCTTCTTCTTATTTTTTATAAAGGGAAGATTACTTGGTTGTAGGTCTTGAAACTCAAGGAGCAGATTTCAGAAGCTGAGAAAGAGATAAAGAAGCTCTCAGAGCGCTACGACAGAGTTTCAGAAGGGGAAAGCAGCTGTAGTCTAACCTCTCCTTTGTCCATGGATGCCCAACACCCATTCCTTGGAGATTTTGGACTTGAGGAAAATGAAGATTTATTGTACATACCCCAATATTATTATATTGATGATTGGGAGTGGGTGAACTGGTATGGTTTTTAATAAAGGGAATGATCACATGCATCCCAACGTATCCCAAAATCCGTCCTGATCCATAACTCAAGCGGACCACACCAAAGGAAATTGGGGAAGGTGACACACGCCGTAGAAACTTTCAGATGGAATATGGTCCACCATTTTTGTATATGCCATCTATTTCATTAATCAGCCCGAGTCAGTTTTACCATCCTTTTAAAGTGCTGCACCTACATTGTTACAGTCACTTGATATGCATTGATATGCCATTTTCTAATGGCTGAAGCTTTTAGAACAAGTGGTTGTTTTACATGGGATCAGATTAGAAGGTCAAGTGTTCGACTAACTCTTGGTTATCCATTTTCAATCCTATTAATCTTATGTTTAGGATCAAGGGCATGATTTCCCCAATTATCGAATGAATCAACGGCTCAGATCAATGATTGGACATTCCATATCACTTAAAAAGATTGGAGGCATTGGGTTTTAGGGTTGATTGTGCATTGCTCCTTATGGTGTGTCCCACCTAGGTTTTGGATCAGGACGGTTCTTGGGTTGTACGGTTAGAATGAGATGACTCACCGCTTGAACGCATGTGATCATTCCTCTTTTAATTGTGTAGATATAATTCTATGTAAATTACCTTTTGCTTTCTAACAAGGATGTTGTTCTCACTATCTCTGGTCTTGCTTTTTTCTCCATGGCTGTTTGACTATAGAGATTAAAATTTGGCCTATCTGTATGGTGGGCCACACCATTTGTGGACCACCATCCATACCTCTCACTAATTGGATCATTATAACCATCAGATCTGTGATGTACCAATGGCTACTGGAAAACATCGAGCAACCAGTCCGTATTCATGATTCAGCTGGAAAACCAATCAGACCGCCAGGATTGATTTTGACCTGATGGCCCATTCTCACTAAGGCTCTCACTAGCTAAATGGTCCACAATGGTGAACCACGATCACAGAAGCTGCTGAAAGGGAGAGTATTGTGAAAGTGCAATGGTACTCAACGTGTCTCATGTTTGTCCCTTTCTTTGATAGTGAAAGGTTGGCACAGCTGACTTAGATAACGAGAGGAACATAGGGTCAATTTGGAACGCGTGGTCCACCACATGGAATGGACGGTCCACCACATTTTTCACGACTTATCATGGATGGGAACTTTTGGCACATGCCAACATATACTGTAACACTTCGAGATTTCGGCTCCCTAACGTTGGCCGAATTTTTAAGGTTATTTGTAATGTGTGAGGGTTATACCTCTTACATAATTTTCACACAAACATAGACATTTCATACCATTTGGAAATCATGAGCAAGACGGTGTAACCAAACTTATATATTATTTCATTAATTAAACTAAATCATCAAATCATATAACTGTTATTCAATCAATCACCATGTTCATAATTATGTCCCACTACTTGAACTTATTACAAATTCAAATACTTAATAAATGCTAGAACTATGTATGACTATGCGGTCTCGTCTTCCACCATTTACTCCCACGAGCCATCATAATCGTCTCATTGAGACTCGGGCTCCTGAAGATCATCACCTACATATTTTAAATTATTTTCCATAAATACCGTCAAAAGTGGCATAGCGAATAACTACTTTAAGGTTAGAAGAATAATCGCATAAAAATCATAACAAAACATTCATTACTCTTACTTCATGCAATGCATGATAATGCGTGATCCAGCGTAAGAATCCTTGGACATGCCGTCAGAGGTTTTGGGATACGTAAACCCATAGTTTTACCTGACCACATGAGAAACGAAACGCTCATAGCCCAAATCTACACGTGACAGTGTATGGGAGAAGTAGGATGCTCTAGTTTATTCTTAATTTCATACACCCACATGGAGCCACATACATGCATGAGTTAACTATTCTTTATTATTATTATCAATTTACACCAAGTCACTTAACGTACAACCAACCTTTGGTACCACTACATCCTTCCTCATGGTTAGTCACTCATCAAAACAGTCATAACTGACGCATCACATCCCAGAGTGGCGACCCGTACTACTAAGATTCATAACAACTATGCTTAACTATAGTTTATGGAGATCCTTAACAACTTGAGGAATAATAATAATAATAATAAATATAATAATAATAAATGAATTTAACAACCACTTAATCAGGTAATCTTGATACCACCACCACAGATCAGGGTGGCCACTTAACCGGACAAGTTAAAAGCACCGTCTCAGGTTAGGGCAACCTCTCAATCAGGTGTTCCGATATTCATCACCACAGATCAAGGTTCATCCACATATATAAAAGGAATATAACATAATAAGAATCTCCATTAGACAATCACAACTATTCTTTATACAATATGGAAGGAAATGTGGTCCCCTTAAAGATGGTTGCATAAATCTCATATTTGCAATAAACATTCCATTCTTTGTTGGTTCTCTAAGTCCTAGAAACGTCCCCATTACCATGAGATAAGAATATGGTATCTAAAAGCGTTCATATATGACTTTCTAAAGAGAGAACAAAGAAACACATGTAAACAAAAGCATATAAGAATCATCAACTTTTCAAAACATGAGATTATTAACCCAATCTTAAAGGAGTTCTCACCTTATGATCTTCGGCCTATTAGAGATATATGATGATGAAAGAATAGTAAAATGATACTCATTCTCTCATTCTCTCTCTCTCTCTCTCTCTCTCTCTCTCAAATTCGTGGGCGGGGGTCACCTCTGGCTAGGAGAGGCCCTATATATAGAGGTAGGGTCAGAATTAGGGTTTTAGAGAAGCTACACCATCTTCAAATGAACGGTTGCGGTTTAAAGTACAAATACATTATCTTTTGAGCTGTTTTGGAAAGTGTACACAACATGGTTTGATGAGAGAATCTATGTGTTTGTTAAGTCAAGTATGGTTTACAAAATGGTCATGACAGATTTTAGAATGATGCCCACTAAACGATGAACGGTGCATGATAAGAAAATAGGAAATAATGAGATTAGAATTAGAAACTTTTGAACAAGTGGTCTATTTAACAATCGGACACCTAGGGTGGGTTTAGATGGGTCCAATGAGTCAGGTAGGGTCCACAAACTGAGGGTCCACAGCCGTTTGATAAAGTTTTAGCGCAAGAGGAGGTTCTAGAGAATTTCTACACAAGGTGGGAGAAACTTCCGCTTTTGAGGTGATTCTCTACGTTGATTAGCTAGAAAGGATCCTTAGGATCCTCTAGAAGCTTTCCTAAGTTCTCATGCGAGGAGGTTTTCCGGATCGGAATATCCAAGTTTCTAACAGTTGGAAGGGAAGAGGAGATCGAGTTGGATTCGCTATGGAATGAGATGAAATTTGATAGGAGTGAGTTTTGTTGGTCTAGAAAGAGGATAGACGGTTCAGATCTTCAAAACGACCCCCTAAAAGGACGGCTTGGACGGCCAGCAGCGACAGCGGACGCACAGCGCATATGTTGTATAAAACTCTGCCGAGCCTGACGCGAGCCAGTCGCGTGCCGGTTGGCCCAGACAGCAGGTTTGGCCACGGTGGGTCCCACTGTGATGTATATATAAAATCCACTCCAACCAACAAGTCGGCAGCGTAGTTTTAGGGAGTGATACCAAAAATTGGCTAGATTCGATATCGGATGACCCACTTATAGATAAATTTCTGATTTACCTATTTGTAGGATGATTGGATGGCTGCAATTCGATATGTACAGTTAAAATATGTCCAAACGCTTATATCTAGAGTATTGAGTTTAATGATTACTAAAAACTAGCATACTTAAAAATGGCACGTTAACTTAAGTTTAACTAATGGCATTTCTGTGATTTTTGCAATTCTTTTGGTTTAGTAAAATCTAAATCTTCTATGTTTTTAATGAGGTTATTTTAAGCAACTTTAATAAAGGATACTACATCTGATCTCCTACAGATGTTCCCGTTATTCGAATTTTAATATTAATAGTCGATATTTAATATAAAAAAATTAAAAATAAATTTCAGAAAATTATAAAATAATTATGGTAAATCTGGGGTGTTACGTATACATTTTGCAGGGATGCGCCAATTACTTCACAAAATGTGGCCGGGTGAGGTCATCCCTGTCACATCTCATTCTGGGTGCTTCCAAACAGTGCCTAATTGCTGCCACAACAAAATTTATGTGAAGATTGCCGATCCCCTAATGCTATTTGTGAGGCCCACCGTGATGTGTGCATGATATCCAAACCGTCCAGTAATCAGGCTGATTCAAAACTCAAGTGGGCCACACCATAGTGAACAGTTGGGATGGGGACCCACCATTGAAAACCTTGAATGTGGGCTTCAGTAGTTTTTGTATATGCCATCCAATCGATTGAGAAGAAGCTCCAACCAGTATAACGCACAACCCAAAATTCCGGCCGTCTCAAAACTCAGGTGGGCTAGGCCATGTGATTTTAGAGGTTTTAGGCATGATTTTACTTTGTGGCCCACCCAAGTATTCAAATAGCCTGATTCTTAGGCATCACCGAGAACCTGAGGGGATAGATACTATGGACGGATTGGATGTCATTTACACATCATAATGGGCCTTATACTTCGCGTTGTACATTAAAATTAAACTTACATGTTTATATGCGTCTCAAGTTCAAATCCTTCGTCTGGAAAATAGATCGGAACCATTCATCACTACAAACCTGTCATGGACCCAAGAAGATCAAACGGTTTTAAAAAAAAAGATAGGAGAGTCAGAAGGCCATATTCTATATGATTCACTACGTGCCTATGTGCCGAAGTGGCAAGAATTCACCACTTAGATACTATCTTAATTAGATGGGCAGAACCCCAATATCAGATTGCTTGGGGCGATCCTAGCCTCTGATTTATGGACCTTTGCTTATGGCTTATTAAATTAGGACTGTGACGAATTTAATTCTAACCATTCATTAGGTGTCCATCAATTGGCAAGGCAAGACCGGACATAAGTTCAATGTAAGGTTTTTTCTATAATGGTCCAGCTAAAGCAAAGACAGTGATTTCAATGGTTTGACTTGAGACACATGAAATACAGCTGGACACAAGCCGAGCCAGCTCAGCTCAAAAAACTCAATTGGACTCAACTCATTGATGAGTTCAAACCAAGTCGAGCTAGGCAGGTGTGGTTAAAAAAAAAAAAAAAAAAAAAAGGTCCAACTCGAGATGGACCAAACTTGATTTAGCTCGACTCGGAGCTTGGTTTGTGTGTGTTTTGATTTGGTTCAAATTTTACCCGACTCAAGTACTTGGAAATTGGGGATTCTTAGTACCACATCTTATGTGAGCTAAGGAATAAAAGGAAAAGTTCTCTATCAGTAAGGGGGGTCGATAGGCTTGGGTTACTTTCTAGCTTGGATTTTGTATGGTTTTAAGCTTGGCCCAAATTTTGGACTTAAACAAGCAAGAAATTGGCTTGTAAAGGCCCGAACTCAGCTGGAAAGCACAAGTCAAGCATGCTATTCCATCTTGATGCCCAAGCCAAGCTTGAGCTAGGATTGTCAGCTGGTTGAGCCGAGCCTAGCTAGGCCCAGCTCGACTTGGTTCAGCTCGATATCCAGCTCTACACATGAAAGCCGCCTGTACAAGATCTAAGTGCACGTGTATGAACCATCACACGCTGCCCGAGTATCAAAGTTTTTAAGGCGCCCGAGTGTGATGGATGATAGGCGTACAACAATAGTAAACGTGGCATATGTGCTTCCCAAAGTAAACGTCTAGATTCTTTGTCCCTTTTACATGTTTTATAACAATGACTTTGCTACTTAGATTAGTAAATATCTACTGAACATATAACATGAAACCAACCAACAGTTCAGAATTAAACAACTGAAATTTCTTATATCAGGGATCACAAACATTTTATTAATAATATTATACAGGGATTTATATATTAATACTAGCTTATTAATTTGGTATTTACATCCTAGTACCATTTAGATTAAGTTTTCATTAAGCTACCTCATTAATTATGCTAAGGGGGTGTTTGGATAGTAAATTACTTAAGGTAAGCTACTTATTGCTCAAGTAGCTTATCTTGGTTTCTACTTATTAAGCTATATGATTAAGGACCCATTTGGTTACCACCGCGTAAGTTACTTTTCTACTGACAACAGTAAATAAGTAGCTTATTTGAGATGAGTAAGTTTGGTTTATGATCACTAATTATAAGTAACTTCTTAATTTAAAGTTATTTAATCACTTTAGTTTGGCAAGTAGAAATCAAGATAAGCTACTTAAGGCATAAGTAGCTTACATAACTTACAATCCAAATGCCTCCTAAGGCCTGTTTGGATGCCACAAAATAAGTTACTTTTTCTACTCACAACATTAGATAAGTAACTTATTTTAGATAAATAAATTTGGTTTATGATAATTAATAAGTAACTTTTTTACTTAAAAGTACATAATTACTTTAGCTAATATTTTTTACTTTTTTACGTTTTCACAAGTTACTTAAGAGAGGAATATGAGAGGTGAAAGAGAGGAAAATAAGTACGTTGTTTACCATCAAGGCGAGCCTCACATATATAGACAGTGTTGGTGTGAACGGCGGGTGTATGATGGGCAATAGATATTGAAGGTAGGCCCCACATGATGGATAATAACATTAACAGTTGGCCCTACTTGATAAATGACCAACATCAAAGGCAGGCCCAACATAATGAATGGTACACATTAAAGGTCAGGCCATAATGATGAATTACCTACATCCAAGGTGAGCCCTACATGATGGACGACCCAAACAATGAATGGTCCACATCAAAGGTGAGCTCCACATTGAAGGTGGGGGCCCACATGATGGGCAATTAATAATGGTGGGCTCCATATGATGGATGATCCACATCAAGGTGGGCCCCACATGATGGACAGTCCACAAAAAAGGTCGGGCTAATGAGAATGGCCCATATCCAAGGCGGGCTCCGCATGATGGACAACCCACGTGGGAGGTGGACCCAAATGATGGATGGTCCACATCAAAGGTGGAAACCACATGATGGGCGACAAATATTGAAGATGGGGCCCACATGATGGACAATAACATGGATGACCAACATCAAAGGTGGGCCCTACCTAATGAATAATGCCTATTAAAAATCGGACCCTAATGGTAAATGGCCCACATCCAAGGTGGGTCCCACATGATGGATGGCCCACATTAGTGGGGCCACATAATGAACGATCCACTTTAAAGGTTAGCCCCACATCATAGATAGTAGATGTGAGGGGGACCAAATAGACTTGAGAGATGATTACTTATAATGTTGGAAACCAAATATGCTTAATTTTCTACTTTTTGGATGATAACTATGTTGTTTGCTAAACATGTTTATCTTCTAATTAAGTAGAAACCAAGATAAATTGCTTATCAAATAGGTAACTTGTCTTAAGTAACTTATAATCCAAACGGGCCCTAATTGAATTGAGGTTATGTCATGTCCACGTTGAAACTAGATATCTTGCTCAACCAAGAGCCATATAGGAGTAAGAGTTCCACCCTACACATCAGGTTGGTTGGCTCATGTACACCTGTACCCATAGCTCAAGTGGTAGACCCAGTGAAGATAGCCTCATTTCAACACTAAGGTCATGGCATCGATTCCTATAGTGGGGGTGGCTAACATTGTGATGTGACTAGTGAGGGTGGGTGGTTGTACTAACAGTTGGGTGTGTGTACTAACCCAAAAAATAAAAATAAAAAAACAAGGTTGGTTGGCTCATGTCAACCTTGGAACCCAAAAAATCATCACCATCCAGAAGTCAGGTAAGTCACACTTTAGGAAAAGGTTGAGATGGGATGCTCACCCTTAGTTTTATGTAAGGCCCACCATGGTGTTCGTATGTCATCCAGGCCATTCATTTAGGGCCCGTTTAGATGCCATCAAATAAGTTACTTTATCTACTTATAGCAGTAGATAAGTAACTTATTTCAGATAAGTAAATTTGGTTTATGATAATTAATAAGCAACTTTTTTACTTAAAAATGCATAATCACTTCAGTTAATATTTTTAGCATTTTTACTTTTTCATGAGTTGTTGAAGAGAGGAATAGGAGAGGTGAAAGAGAATAAAATGATAAGCACGTTATTTACCATCAAGGCAGGCCCCACATGAATAGACGTGGGTGCATGAGATGGCCAGTGCTCCACATGATGGATAATAACATTGATGGTTGACCCTACTTAATAGATGACCAACATCAAAAGCGGGCCCTACATAATGAATGGTGTGTTGAAAAAGTTCTGATCTTTAAAATAAATAATTGGAAAAACCGAGAAATAAAGACAGGCTGAAGCACGTGAAAAACACGCTGTCCTTAAAGCGTAATTCACCCCTACTCAATATAATTTTAAGTCTGCTGATAGGTTTCAGGCGGATTGCTTCCAGGATATGACGAGCCTTATGTGGTTTTGCGTTCAGTAAGAAACGAAGGAACCACTATGGAACTCAGTAACATAGTCTGGCAGATAAAGAAAAAGAAAGAGAGAAAAGAATGGCAGTCTTCTTCTGGCAGCAGCGGACCACTACACTGGTCTAAGTAGATTAGTTTATTTCAACCAAACCGATAGGCTAAGAGACTAAGATGGGTGCTGGTTCAGTATTCGAGGTTGTGATTGTTGTTGTTGTATTGGAATGAACCAGACCTGTCCGGTTTATATAGGCAAGGGTGGCTGGCAGTTTTGGTCCATAGCCATAATGTCACTAGCCGTTTTCTGACTGTTGTGAGAAACTAGCCGTTTTTTTTGCAGTTTCTGACTGTTGTGCATGTGGGAGTTATGCACCTGCATGCTGGCTGTTTAGACTCAATGGCTAACCGTTTCTGACTGTTGGCATAAGCAGTTACACAGGTCTCTCTAATTAGCCCTGCAGCTCTCTATAAAAAGCAAAGAGGTCTCTCTGTCAGACCTCCCACCCACAGCACCTCCTCTGTTCCGAACCCAGCCACCTGACTTACTACATATTCTCTGTCGCACCGCGATTCACTCCGGTCCGCGAGGTCGCGACACGATGCGCACGTGCGAAGTGCCAAATGCGCCACTAGCGCCTCTACAGCCACATGTGCCCACACCCTCGCACCTAGCCCGTGCACGTGCACGGTGTTCCAGTGCGAACTGGAACACGCAAGCCACCATTCTCCCTCTCTTCCACCATAAATAAGTAAGGTTCACAACACCCTACTTATAAAGAGGTAAAAATCATTTTTCCCATCCGATATGGGACAAAACAAAATTTAGTTTTTTTTTCAAAATAGTTTTTAACCAATATATTTTATTTAAAATATTTCAACATGGTGCACATTAAAGGTCAGGCCATAATGATGAATTGCCCACATCCAAGGTAGGTCCCACATGATGGATAGCCCACATTAGTGGGACCACATAATGAACGATCCAAATCAAAGGTTGGCCCCACACGATGGACAATAGATGTGAGGGAGAGCAAATTGACTTGAGGGATGATTAATTATGATGTCGGAAACCAAACATGCTTAATTTTCTACTTTTTGGAGGATAACTATGTTGTTTGCCAAACATACTTGTTAATCAAGTAGAAACCATGATAAATTACTTCTCAAATAAGTAGCTTATCTTAAGTAACTTACAATCCAAACGGGCCCTTAAAGTGTGCCATTAGGAAGAAAGAAATACATGACCTTTTAATTGGTTGGTCTGAATTGAGTAGATACACCACGTGATCACTCCAGACATGCCACGTGAGATTAGAGAGAATCGACAAGTCAAGATTCACAATCCTTCTTGAGCCTTGCCTCAGCTACTTAAAATGGGTCCAATGGAATGCAGCACCTGTTGAGCAAGATCCAAGCAATTCACTGGCGGGCCTCATCATGCATGTTTCGTAGCGTAAAATAAGGCTGCTTTGGTTATCAGTTGGGCCAAAAAGGCATACAGCAAATGTGGAGCCATTCGATATTCCAAACATGGTCCATTGTAAAAAAATAATGCCATCAAGATCCAAGCGAGTCATCAGGCTCATCCAAGTGCCTAAACTCAGTGGCCCAATAATTAGACCGGTCCACTCATTATGTGGACGACACCTGGAGAAAAGAAATCTTCTTTTCTTTTATTTTTTCAAAGAAGCAAAGAAGAAAAATACTCTTATTATTAATCCAGGAAAAGTTTGAAAGAAATACAAATAAAGAGGAGTGAAAGCCATAAAAAAATAAAAAAAATAAAAAAAGCCAACCAATACTAATTTTAGCCATCAGGCATTCAGTATTTGTGCATACGGTGCACGAATACAAGATCCAGACCTTCCATTTGTTTGGCCGTATCTACTGATCAAAAGACCATTGAGGTTTACAGATGAATGGTTAGGGAGTTTCCAACTAACAACGTTCTTCTTACTAATGGTTATGAACATCTAATTGGTGTGGTTTTTGGTGTATGGCCTGTGCACCATATGCCAAAGTAGATGAAAGCCATGTGTAAAGAGGTTGTGTAACGCCGCGGATTTTCACTAACTTGGAAATTGGAAGTCCTTGGGCATTACCTTCGGTGTGTCGGTTATAGGGCGTACCCACACGTGTGTTCACATGTATTGGGGACTAAAATGAATGTTTTTACCAAAGAAATGATGGAATTAGTTTAGGAGTTGGAAGGTCACATGGTTCGGAAGAGTTTTCCGACGATTGGGTTGACTCGGGTATGTCGCTGTCTGTAGAGACTAAGTAAAGAACCCTGAATTATTAATCCACTCGTAGATCGACGAGACCATCATGAATATTTTACCGGACGTTGGTGTTTTAGCCTATTTTAGGTATTTCAGATTTTTTGAACGGTTTAGATTTGGCAAAAACCCTCTCTTTTAAAAGGCGCTATGTTTTGGAAATGCCAAAAAGTTGCGATTTGTACTTGGAAGGGAAAATCAAAATCTTTATTATTGGGATTTCAATTTTCTAGTATTTTTTATTGAATCCAAATGGGGGATACTTCCTTATTTACATAAATAACTTAAAGAAAATGGAAACATAAATTAAAATATGACATTTACTTAAACGTTATTTTGTAAATAAGGCTGACAAGTAGCCTGGACTGTGTGGGAACTCACTGTGCAGTGTGGGAATCCTGAGAAAACGGCCAAGGGACGACCGGCCGACCGGTCAGGTAGCCGGCCGGCCGACCGGTTAGGCAACCGGCCGACCGGTTGTGCTGCTGCCCATTTTGGAAGAAAAACGGATGGACAGTGGGATCTGGCCGACCGGATCTGCGACCGGCCGACCGGATCTGCGACCGGCCGACCGGTCGCGGCTGGACGACTTTAAAAATGGGGGTTACAAACCCCATTCGAACCATCTCTCTCTCATTTCTCTCCTCCACTCTCTTCTCCCCTTTGCTTCTAAGCCCTCCTAGCTCTCTTTCTCCCTTCTCAAGCCTCCTTTCTTCCTCAAATCCTCTGCCATGCCCGTGGAAATCTCAGATTTTCGAACTCTCTCCGACCTCCACCTCCGTTCTCGCGTTTCTCCGGCCAAAATCCGGTGGCTTTGGGTCGTATTCTCCTCCTCATGCTAGGTAAGATGTTCCTCTACCTCTTCTTCTATCTCTTCTTTCCATTATCTTCCTTTTTAGGCCATTAGGGTTAGAAACCCTCGTTTGATTCGTCAAAACCCTAACTTAGGATTTGCTCATGTTGGGGCTTGGGGTCCCGGCTGTTGTATTGGTGCGGCCCGTGCGTTGTGGAAGCCGTGATCGGGCAAGGCCCCATGTGGATGCCGTCATGCTCCAACTCCGGCCCGATTCACCGAATTGATTTGGGATTTTCCCAAATCCGAGATACCAAAACCTTAAACCCTAATTAAACACTTAATTAGATTAAACCTTAATTGATTAACACTAGATTGTGATTCATTGTAGGTAATTGAGGTATTCTCCAATTTCCGGCGTTCGGACCATATTTGGATCGCTCCGGCCTCATCAGAATCGAGTAATTTCGATTCCAAGGTGAAGATCTACCCTCAAGCTTACTCTCAACAAATCCTAATTAATGATTGCTTGAGTTTATATATTAATTATTGATGTGTGCATAACATGTACGATGAAATGCCTCTATGGTTGTTTGATTCATAACATGCTCGATGAAATGCCTGAATAATGTAAATATACAATATTGTAATATATTTATGATTGTGGATGTATGTGGGACCCTGTGTCATCCGGGCTATGTCATCCGGGTCCTTTGGATCGGTCGGGCTAGTCGGTCGAGCCAGGTGCTTGGATATGTTTATGATTAGGTATTTAATAACCTAAATTGCTATTATAATAAGGTATCCGTTGCTTTGGATTAAGCTCTGAAAACCGTTGATATAGTGTACTGCCTGCCACTGGGTTGGCAGTCAGGGACTTATTCGATCGACCAAGCGGGACACGGTCGACCGATAGTGGCCATTGTTGGTTTGTCGTCGTCCACTTAGGTCCATCGAATAAGCCCAACTCAGAGTTAATCATTCTTGTATTTCATTCTTGAATCACATCCTATGGAATCTAAAATACCATCGTTCCCACTGTGAATAGTCCACTTAAAACCATATTGCGACTCGATCCACCAAGTCTCATAAGCCGTGCATGGTGGTATGGGACACCGTGTTTGAGCTGTCGGCCTACGCTGGGGTGATGCCTCCCCGTTGTGACCAGTGAGCATTGACAGGGGTGACCGATTGTTGTTCGAATGGCCCTTGTGACAAATGTGATCTTGGCCGATGTTGGCGTGCCTGTGCACCATTCGAACAACCCGGGCGTGCTTTGGGATAATTCCGAGTGAAACGCCCGCACCTCTGAATAAATTAATCGTATTTGATATTTGGGAGATGAGACCTTCTGCTTTGATTTGGCCGTGGCTGACGAGTCACGGTCGAACCAGGCTTTCATGGTAAGATAACTCAACCTTGGATCGAGGGGCTACTGGCGATGATTGGCGACGCATCGCAGGGAGCCAGATAGTCCTGGTTAGACTTTATGATACGATGTGGTATTCTGGCTTCACCAATTTGCTGAATGAATTGGACTAATAAATACCTTAATTAATCATGCATACATGACATTGCATTTGAGGGGGACTCGTGTCACGCCCCAAACTCGGGGACCGGGCTTACTAAATTCCCGGCCGCCGAATCCGGTGCCAACAGCCTCCGTAGTACCCCATTCTCGGCCCCTAGCTCCCATACGCCAGGTTCCGATCCTGGGATCCCACAAGGAGGATTTTCAAGGTAAATTTTTTTTTTTATAGATGAGCATAAACATAAGTATACCAAACCAAAAGCATCACATCACATATCCACTAAGATAGTCTTTTGAGTACAATGCTGTAGAAAAGGAAATACAAGGTATAACTGAAAGCTGAAAAATCAAATGCGCGCCCCTGTCTTACTGCTGTCGTGCTATAGTATGACCTGCACGTAAACAACGTGCATAAGCTTACTATGAAGCTTAGAGAGTGCGTGGTGTGTGCGCAATGCATATGACAGGTATACAGATATCAGAGTAAGCGGAAATGATGGCAGGCTACACTACCAAGTCTATGAATGTCATTAGCCATCTCGAGGCTATGCAATGCAATGGGCCTATATGGCCGAGTGTCATATGCTAATGATGCCATGTGCGCATGTCAATCCTCAACTGTCATATATCATACGGTTTACAACTGGGACATCACCGGGGTCTAGTACACTCCAGACATTGGTTGCCGCCCATCGCGCGCATAACCAAGCGAGTGGAAGAGACCTCACTATCCGCCTCGTCAATGACATATAAGATAATTCACTCGGCTCGTCGATAGCGAACCCATTCACGAGCTGGTCAAACTCAACCTAGTATATAGCCCTCTGCACCCGGGCGGGTAAGGTCACACCCCCTTCCAACCGACCCCGACACAGTGGGAGACGCGGCCTACTGGTATTTGGCCCTCATGCGCTCATAAATCCACTCGGTCTAGACATTGGAGCATCCTACTGGTACCACAGGGTTTAGGGACTTTCACCCAAGGACATCTTTGGCGCCCAAGTGCTAGAACATATTTCCGGTGTCCATTCCTACCATCCACGATGTGACTGTGGTGGTCAAAACCCCGATGCCGCTGGGGTGAGAATCTGATCATGACATGTATAATGCGAGATGCATGAGTCACACTATTAAAGCCATGCACCAAACCTGCGCATACCGCGCGATCATGTAGGGTGACCATATCTCATACGGGTCCCCTAAGTATCTCAAGCTGTAAGGCATATGCTATGATCGACATCGTCCACAGTCAGGCATACATATGATGCGTATGTACAAATGAATGGGTATGATATTCATTACACTAAGCATATTATCAGTGTGACCTATCCAGCTAAGTATACTAGCATATTACCAGACATATCATGTACTGTTGGCCTTGAATGGCCCAATATATATACAGAGAGTGGGACCCGAACTGTGGGCCCCATAGGAAATGTAAAGGTCTTCGTGGTATAGCCCACTTGAGACTACATCGGCCCCATACTTGGGCCTGCACATACAAGATAGGCAGCATGAATAAAACAGATACATCATGGTGGAGCTAATAGATACATCACGTTGGGACCCATAGGGTGGGCCACCTGCTGGGCAGCGTGGTACCCAACTGATCCCAATAAGTTTGAATCAAGCAGATATTTGTGTTTTCTCCTTCATACATATCCATGTGATCTTATGAACCGATTGGATGGCAAATAAACATCACTGTAGAACCTAGAAAGGTTTCAATGTTGGAAATCATTATTTCCACTGAAGCATGGTCCACTTGACATTAAGATATGCTTAAATTTTGGGCTCAGCCACTAAAATGAGCTGGACAGAATAGATAAAGCAAATACATTTTAGGTGGGTCCCACGAGTGTGCCACTGGCTTGGCAGACCCCATATTTATTTAGTTATTTATTCATTATGTGCATATATATATTTATATATTTTATTTCTACCAAGTGGGGCCCACAGAAGCTTGGATCAAGCTGATATTGCTGCTTTCCCTTCTTCACACGCATGTGTGAACTTATGAACAGGTTGGATCTCAATTAAACATCATGGTGGGCATTGGAAGGTTTCAATGGTAGGGTCACTGTCCCTGCTTTTTCCCTTTGGTGGGACCCCCTTGAGACTTGGATCTGACCCATTCTTGGGATCATGCCCTAAAATGATCTCCCCAAATGGATGGACGGTGTAGATGCAGCACATGCATCATGGTGGGACCCACGAGTGGGCCACCAGCTGGCCCCCCACGAGCCCAGCGTCCACGGACGCTGGGTACTTCCAGCACGTCAGCGCCCTTCCTTCTTCTCTCTTTCTTTCTTTTTTTTTTTTTTGTTTTTGTGAGGTTTTGATCGAGTGGGGCCCACATAAGAGTGATCTACTCCGTTCATCAGCTGGGCCATCTCATGGTGGGTCCAATGAGTCCAATATTGAGTATGTTACGGGGTCTATAAACACCAGTGTGGGCCGAGGCAAGTCTCGACAGTGGACATCATATTCTCCACTGTTTCATGTGGTGCGGCCCACTTAGAAATTGAATATGCTTCATATTTGGGCCTTAGCCCTAAAATGATATGGGAAAACAGACAGACGGTGTGGATGGAACACAAACATCAAGGTGGGTCCCACGAGTGGGGACCCCATTCCAGCGTCCAAGTAACGCTGGACGTTCCAGCGTCAGGACGTCCAGACGCTGGACGTCCAGCACATGTATATTATTTTTTTTTTCTCCTTTTTTTTTTGTTTCTTTTCTATTCATATCAAGTGGGGTCCACATGGCACTGATCCACTCCGTTCATCAGATTCTCCATCTCATGGGGGACCCAACAAGCCCCATATTGGATATACAAATCCATCTAGAAACGTAAAGGTGGGCCAGAAGATTCTGACAGTAGGAATCATCATTCCCACTGTTTCAAGCGGTGCGGTCCACTGAAGATTTGGATCTGGCTCATCTTTGGGCCCTGGCCCTAAAATGATCTGGGAAAACCGATGGACGGCGTGGATGGAACACAAACATCAAGGTGGGTCCCACGAGTGGGACCCCAAATGTAACCTCAAGTGACGCTGGACGTCCCAGCGTCAGGACGTCCAGACGCTGGACGTCCAGCACGTTATCTTCTTGTTTCTTTTTTTTTTTTTGTTTTTTTTTTTTTTTTTTGTTTTTGTGCTTATCTCTAATGGGGCCCACATAGGGACAATCCACCCCATTCATCATGTTCCCCTGGTCGTTGGGGTCCTAACAAGCCCAATATTGGGCAGGTGATGTGGTCCACAAACACCACGGTGGGTCCAGAAAGTCTTAACAGTCGGCTTCATTAGCCTCATTTGTTTCCAATGGTGTGGTCCACCTGAGATCTGGATCTTCTCCATTTTTGGCGCCCAGCCCTAAAATGGGCTGGAGAAACAGACGGACGGCATAGATCTAATACATACATCAAGGTGGGTCCCACGAGTGGGGACCCTGTTCGTGGCCGACCGGCTGCCCTTGCTGGGCAGCAGCGTCCCCTGGACGCTGGCTGTCCAGCGGCAGCCCTCTCCCTCTTTCTTTTTTTTTTTTTTTTTTTATTTTACTATTATTATTATTATTATTATTATTATTATTATTATAATTATTATACAAAGTGGGGCCCATTCATGGATGATCCAATCCATCCATCAGGTTGTCCACCATCAGGTGGGCCCAAAGGAAAAGGAAAAATGAAGGGAAAGAAGACAATGGGGGATTTATGTACCCCTTGCACTCACCTCAAATAATGGACGGTTGGATTGAATCGAGTTGATGATCGGACGATCCGGACGGTCCGGATGATGGTTGGGGCCCTCCAAGCAAGGATCTCCACCCTCAAATCCTAGATCTCCCTCCAAATCTCTCTCTTCTCTCAATTCTTCCTCTCTCTCTCTCCTTTCTCAAATCTCTTTCTCTCTCCTCTCTCTCTCTTGCAAAATGGGAAGTGAGGAAGCCTCCTCTCCCCCTACGTATGGTATTGTATGGGGGGAGAGAGAGAGAAGCAATCATGGGTGATGATGGGTAGCATGGGAGAGAGGGATGGGGGGTATGGTGTGAGAGTTGACTTTGGGAGGAGAGAGAGGGATGGGGGTATGGGGTGTGTAGGGTAGGGGTATGGGATAGGTGTAGGTGAGAATGATGGTGATGGATTTGATGGGATGTTGATTGATGTGACATGGTCTTGGAGTTTGTGCAAGTGGGGCCCACCACACACGCACGTTGCGCGGCCCACCTCAGATTACGCGATAGATCATAACTTTCACACCGGGTATCGTAATGGGGCGTGCCGCGCGGCGTTGGAATCGCAGCGCCTACGCGGTCACCGGGGTATAAGTCTCGGGTTGATGCAGTACTAAAATAGGGTCGCGGTCAAGGCTCGCTAATCTGATCCGTCCGGGACGTACCGGCACCGGAAATTAAGCGTACGGAGGGCAAATAAGGGTACGGGTCTTACAACTCGTGTAGCCTGGTTGCTTGATGTGGCGCCAGTGCTATCTTGAGCACCTCATGTCATTTCTCTGTGTCATCCGGGCTGTGTACTCAGTCACGACTTACGACCTGCTAGACAGGTGGACTGTGGATTCTGATACCAGTTGGTCGGGCCAGGGCTTGCCCGGGACATGCATTGTGTGCGGAATCATGACATCCATGCATTTAATCAACTAGCCTAGGATGATGTATGATTTGTATGTGGACATTACCTTAACTTGATTGATTTGACAACATGCTTAAGAATGATACACTTATATAAACCTGTTTATAATTTAAATATCCCGAGTTTAACCTTGGGGTTATTTCTTCACTATGTTGGCGTTTTGACGCCTTCTATTTGACATATGCAGATGTCTCAAGAATAGGACCAGTTGGTGGCGCGCACGGGCGCCTTAGTAGTCTTCTAGCTTCGTCCCTCTTGGTAGTTGTATTTTTCCTTCCTATTACATCGATTGTGATTCGTATAATTCTCATATGGGCTTACACTGCGATTGAATTGTTCATCTAAGGTGTTAGCCCTATATTTTTAGATTTAGTTACCTCCGCTTTGCTTATGATCCGCTAATTGAAATGCGTTACTATGATTATTTGTGAATGGAATGAATATAAATCTGATTGAGGACACACGTGGGTGCATTTTCCACTTGTGGCATTCCTAAAATAGCATTTTATTTAGTTAACACTCGGGAACTCGGGATCAGAGTCTCCGTACTCGGGTGCCGAAATTTCGGGTTGTTACAGGTTGAGTACTTGATTACTTTTTGTAGATATAAGCATTTGGCGGACCTGGATTGGCTAGTGACCCTGAGACTAGTCAATGACCAGTGGTTTTGTGGGCCCACCATGATGTGTGCGTTTCATCCAAACTCTCCATCCGTTTTTTTCATATCATATTATGGTATGGGCCCAAAAAATGAGGTAGATACAAATCTCAAGTGGACCACACATGCCACTCGCTACCGTTCGGCATGGTTGGGCTATGCCACTCGCTATCAGATAATATGCAATTTTTATGAAGTATATGATGATATAGCTAGCATAATCTTAAACCAGAGTTCTCATTGTTAGGATTGGATGCCTCAATCTTCAAGCATGAAGATCACCAGCCGGTCAGCCATAGTAGAGATCAGAACAGGCATGCACGCTGGACTGTTTTTAAGCCATCCGGTCGGTGGAGGTGTCTGGCCGGTCGGCTGGCCGATAGTGTCCTAATTGGACTTGGTCTCTTGTGTGGTTTGTTGCGCAAGGAGTTTCTAATTCCGATTTTCCCCTATTTAAGGGGATGTAATCCGAGATTAGTGTGGCCACCTATGGGCCAAGGGATTGAGAAAGTTCTATGGTGAGAGAAAAGAGTTAGGAGGAAGCTTGGAGTTCTCTCTGGGATGAAGGAAAATGATGGGTTTGTCCTCCTCACGTGAGAATTAGTTTTGTTAGCTTGGGTTTTTTCTTGTGAGCTGTGATCCGGGTTGTGTTTCTTCCATCTCTTATAACTTTTGATATCATAGTGGATTAGTGTCGCTTTGTGCCGTGGTTTTTTACCCGTGAGGGGTTTTTCAACATAAAAATCAAATTGTCTTCTTATGTGTGTCGATTTGCTTGTGTGATTGTCATTGAGGTGTGTTCTTCGTTGCTTTGATTACTTCTGCTGCGGGGGCTCTTAACCCCAACACTTGTGTGCATTTTTTATCATTTAAAATGAAAATGTGATTTAATCTAAATGGCAGTTTGAATTGAGATTTTAAAGGCAGATGTTTTAACGGATGGGTTAAAGAAATTATTATTATTGCACTTTTCAATTACATTACATCTAATTTTTTATTTTAAAGTGTCATATTAATGTATGAGTTTGATGATTTGGCATAACATTGAGGCTTGTTTGGCTCGCCTGATTAAATTGTATGGAATTGCATTAGATGAAATTAACCTCATTATTGTACAATGATTGCATGTATGGAAATACCATGGTATTTTGATTGTCTAAACTTATATTTGGGATAAATTCTCCCTTTGGGAAAAACATTGTACTAAGTAAAACTTGAAACCTATGTTTTGTAGGCCATAGAATTGTAATCAATGAATTAAATTCACAATTGATGTTGATAACCTGAACACATAATATGGATAAAATACATACACCAATGTAGGGTCTGCAATATGATGTATTTAAAAATTTGGGTGTGATTTGGGTGGATCCTAGAGGACGATGAATCCCTAATTGTGGGGCCACTTTGATGTATGTTCCTTACATCTACATTGTCCAAGCATTTTGAAAGCTCATTTTAAGGTATGATAAAAAAATCTAAGCAGATCAAAATCTTAGGCAGACCATACCACATGAACCCACACTATAAAAAAACTTCATGGGGCCAATGGAATGTTTATTTTCCATCCAACCTGGTGGAAAGATCACCAAGCTAGGGATTAAGATGCCACGCAAATATCATGTTGATCTAATACTTTTGTAGCCCATGAGAAGTTTTTAATAGTTGAGTACCACTATTTATTGTATTATGGTCCACTTGAGATTTGGATCTACTTCATTTTTTAGATCATGCTATAAAATGAGTTTTCAAAATGGGTGGATGGCATGGATGTAATGTAAACACATCAAACATTGGAATCCACTGTCAGGGATCCACCCACCTAGGTGGATCCGGACCACAGGCACGCCCTCAAAATTAATACAATATCTTAATTAATTCAATCATTTTTATCATTTCCAAGGACATACCACATAATGCCACTTAAAAGAGGCCCTAAAAAGTAATTAAAAAATTCTATCATAAAATTCAACGACCACTAAATCAAGCACAACAATCCTCAATCAAATACAAATGTTTTTAAAAGAGAGCTCCGAACGAATCCAACAAGAGAAAAGTATAACCCTGCCATCTTACTTAATAAGGTATTTAAATGTAAATACAAAATTAATGACGTATTAATATATAAAAATCCCAATTGTATATTCACGACATATACAGTCGGTTTCATGATTTGGACGGTTCGAATTGAATTACGTGTACCCTACATGTACGAATTCGGGTGTCTGAGTATCATCGAAAATCTTCCAGAGTACCAAACAACTGCTCGTCCAGATATAGTTTCCAATCTCACGTCACGAAGTATGATGATGGCACACGCTTCCAGGGGAGACGTCAAAGTCTCTGCTTGCTTTTCCGAGCAAGGATTATCTACGGTGTTCGTTTTGCCTCCGTCGCGCCTCAAAGTCCTCCGATGTGTCGCAGACGTGGATTGCGTGGGGAGGCGTTCACTAGCATTAGCCGTGGTACGAAGAATGGGCCAAGCATAAAAGTATGTGTTCTATCCATGCCGTCCATACGTTTTTCAGCTCATTTTAAGGCATGAAACTAAAATTAAAGTATATCCAAACCTCTGAGTGGACCACACCATAGGAAATAGTGGGAATTTAATACGTACGGTTGGGAACTTCTGGGGTCCACGGAAGGATTGTATCAAGATGATATTTACGTTTTCCATCAATCCAGGTCTGTCTGATCTTATGAACAGGTTAGATGACAAATAAACATATATGTAGGCCCAGGAAGGTTTCAACGATGGATGTCATTACCCTTGTGGTGTTGTTCACTTGAGCTTTGGATATGCTTCACTTTTGGTCTCGTTTCCTAAAGTTAGCCGGAAAAACTGATGGACGGTGTGGATAAAATACATATATTACGGTGGACCCAAAGTCTTCACACCAGGTAAAGGGTGGTGGGCGCCTCACTTCACAATCCGCATCCATGTGTCGCTACCCACTGGCCCACCTGCTGAGATGACCCGCGTATCCCTCGTGTTTGATCTTATGTACTGAAGTGAGCAAACGAAACAGATGGACGGAGCAGATGTAACACAAATACCGTGGTGGGTCCCACGTAGCTTTGGGTGACAAGCAAGCCGCGTCCGTAAGTCCGAACCATCAAACCTCCTCAAGTCAGAATCTGGCGCCATCAACGACCTATTTGTAACAAAATCTTCCCCCCAATTGCCTTCTCACCTCTCTCCCCTCCAAATCCATGGACTCCAAACTCCCTCCCCAGAACCCTAACCCCACTTATGCCCCACCACCTCAATCCAACGGCCGAGATTTCCTGGCCCACCTCGAGTCCTACCTCGCAAAGCGCGATGGCGTGGACAAGCTCCTCAAGATCTCCCGCTACGCCTCCAAAATCATCCTCTCCTCTTCTCTCCTCCCTCAATCCCACCCTCTCCACCCTCGCCTCAAATCCTTCGAATCCAGTGTCGGCCTTAGCCGGAAGGCTTTCCGCCTCGGCAAATTCGTCCAGGACGTAAACGCCCTCCGCTGTGCGCATCCGGATTCCCGCCACCGAGCGATCCTCTCCGTCCTCGCCTACGGCGGCGAGGGCTTCTACTACTTCGTCGAACAGTTCGTCTGGCTCTCGAAATCCGGCCTCATTGACAGCAGGCACTCGCCGGCGCTGCAGAAGGTCAGCGCGTGGGCCGAGCTGATCGGTTATGTTGGGAGCATCAGCTTGAAGATTATTGATCTGAGGGGGATTCTCGAGGAGGAGGACTGGCTGCGGTCGAAGATCAGGGAGCTGCAGGCAGGGGGCAGTGGGGCCGAGAACGAAGCAGAGAAGCTGCAGCGGTTGAGGGAGAAGGGATTGCTTAAGAAGCTGTCGATCGTGCAGGATTTCGCGGATGGGTTGATGGCGGCTGCAGATGTGAGGGATGGGAAGGGTGCATTGTCGGGCCCACTGCTGTTGGCATCAGCGGGCCTTCTTTCAGCGGTCATCAGCACGCATAAGAATTGGATTTCTTGCTGAACCAAATTGGTACGTGTTCGATGTAGTTTAGAAATCTGTAGTGTTTTTTTTTTTTTTTAATAATTTTTAATTTGATTTATAGCGGAAAAGGTGTAGATGAAGATAAAGAAATCTTTTTACTGCATTTGGGAGGGGCGATGCGAATTCATTATATATGTTGGAGTCGCATTTCTTGATTTTTTTAATCCGTCTTTATGAATAAAGCCTCTCTTTTTTATTTGCGAATATCTGACTTGTGTGCTTCGATTGAAGTCCGATTTGGATACAGGCTGATTGTAATGTGAAGGTATGTAGGATCAATGCTTCATTTTGTTGTTTTTTGTATTGCTTGTCTACTCATTTCATTGGATATTCCATTGGTTGAATGGGAAAAACAATGATGAGTAGTTAGGAATCCGTTATCTCCATGTTTAGAGTGATTTTGGTGGAGGTCTAATGAATGGACTTGAAGTAGAGAATTGGGAAACCTTGGAAGTTGGGTGTGTTTGAATGCTCAATCGGAATGAATTGCTATAGTTGATAAAGATGAAAAGGCCAATGTGGGGCTGTCCCAACTTAGGTGCGTTTGGATGCTCAATCGAAATTAATTAGTATAGCTGATAAAGAGGAAATGGCCAGTGTGGGGCTTGCCCAACTTGGGTGTGTTAGGATGCTCAACTAGGATGAATTACTATAGTCAATAAAGAGAATCATCGTGGGGCTTGCCCTACTCTGTTTGGACTTACCTGAATTATCAATGGAATCATTTCAAGTCCAACTTGAAAGGCATGGACTTTGGTTAGGGGTTTGGTCTCTGTCATGAATTCAAATTGTGCAATGCCTATTTATGTTGGTTCCTCTTTATTAAATTGATTTATAACGTTTTGATTCAACTGAGCATCCAAGCACACCCTAATTGCAATTATGTTATCCTCCCAAGCGAAACATGTCTGAAATAAGCTTTGGTAGGTCCTTATGGCACACATTCATTGCCAAATATAGGACCCAATGGGTGCATTGTTTGCTTTGCTTCATTTTATTTACAGGTATTGTTCATGTGCATTGATTCTTTAGAGCAGAAATATTACGTTCGAGTTAGGGTGCATTTGGCTAATGCCACGAGACTTGTGATTTTTAATCTCAGGGATTGTTTGGCAGTGTGGATTTTGAGGCATTTGTGGGGTTTTCAGTTTTTGGGATGCTTGGTAGCAAGGATTTTGAAGGATTTGGATTTTGATTCCGCCAAAATCCTCAAAAGAGCCCTTTTTGCGTTCCCACCTTTAGTAGAATCTCTCCAAAGAACATGAATCGATATTTGTATGAATAGGAAAGAGTTCTTTTTTCCAACACAACACAAAAGAGCCCTATTTCAATAATTTTGTTTTCTTTAAAGTGTAAAAATTCGAAAACCATGAATTATTTTTCTTGGTTCCTAAAATTTCCATGTGCTAAACACAACCTTAATCATCTTTTGGACTTGGTCATTGTTTGCTAATTCGTCGAGCTTCATGTAATTTGCAATTTACTGAAACTCAGATTAAGTGCAATTTCAAGACTCTTTTTAAGTGTCTTTTACCTATAGAATAGAGGAATGCTAGGTAACTTGCTAGCTGAGGCAAATGGGGGCCTCCGCAGCACACGTGCCAGCACAGCATGTATGTGCACAATCCTCACCATTCATCAGATAAGGAGAGATAAGGAATACCACTGGTCCTTTTTTTCTGTCCTTTTTTCTCATACAACTATGGCCCTACTACTTAGGAGAGACCCTTGTGATCTTTGCACCAGGTTATGGTCATAGTGTCTCCTATCTTGTCAAACTCCCAAATCTTTGGCACATTGCTTTGTTGGGACATACCATGAAGTCCCCCATCCATCTCACATGAGTTTGCATACTCGATGTTCCTCCTAGGGATGTGGTTGAACTATAGTTGTTTGCAAACTGACGATGAAGTGGTGGATTGCTCGACATGCATATAGGCTCTTGATAGAGCGACTATTGACTTCACTGGGCTTCTTGTTATTGTAATCTTTGGGCTCTTGAGAGAGTGACTATTGACTTCATGGGGCTTCTTGTTGTTGTAATCTTTAGGCTCTTGAGCTCCTTTTTGATAGGTAAGCTGTGCTTGAAACCAGAGACCAGAAATAGAAACCCATTCAGGTCTCTTCAGTTCTTCCTACAGAAATTCCACCCTTCTCTCTTGGCCAGGTAACCCATAGTGGACTCTGCCGTTCCTTACAAGAACCATTGCGAAATTCATCACATATCTTAGGAATGGTCTTGCATGGTTTCTTCAAGACCATTACCGGAACTAGAGATCTATCATATCTATCCATGCACAAGTTTAGAAACAATGGTGTCATAATTAAACTGGGCCCCTTTCCAAAAAATAATTAAACTGGGCCACTGGCAAAACTGATCAGAAAGACATCTAAATTGGACCAGCCAATCAGATCAAGTTCCTTATTATTTATTTTCTCATCTTTATTCGTTGTAATTCCATTTGTTATTAACTGATTTTCTCATGTTTATTTGTGATTTTGGAATTGGGTCTTGACCTACTTTTTAGGGCTGTTTGGGAATGGGGATTCCTTGGAGAATATTTCCTTTGGCGGATACGGTATTTTTCGTTGCGTATATGATCTTTTTGTTGTTTGTATTGTAAAATGTATTTATGGAAATTCACGATCATAATTACACTTTAACTCACCAAAATAGCCTTTTGATTTTCCCTAAAAAAAGCCATTATGTGGGCATTTTGGCTTTAATGTGAGGCACTTCATGTTGTTGACCATGGACGTTTTCAGATTTCTACGAAAATTATGTTGTGAGAAAAAGAAAGTGGAGATTGACTATTGACCTTTCCTTATTTCCACCGAAATCAAGATCAAGCTGAGAACCAAACAATGGAGATTGACTGTGGACCTTTAAACGTTTCCACTACATGTTGACCAATTTATAATGGAGTTCTTGGGCACGGAGGTGTTGGCCATTCCTTTGATGTTGCTGGGTAATATGCTTTGCCAAACTGATTGGGAATGGCAATCGTTACATCTTTCTTTCTGACTTCGAAAAGGTTCGGAAGCCTCCCTCCCTCTGGTGCTTTATTAGGGCTGGTCATGAGCCGAGTCAGCTTGAGAAACTCGATCGACTCGGCTCAAAAAAGCTCGCCTCAGCTCGACTCAACTCAGTAGAATAAGTCAAGCCAAGCTTCATTTAGGAGCTCGAGTCAGAAATCGAGTCAAGTTCGACCATTGGGTCACTCGACTTGACTCGACTCGACTCGAAACTCGATTCATTTCATATAGATATGTGTTAAAAAAAAATCCTAATCTTTTTATTTCTTGGTTCTCTCTCCCCCCTCCCCCACACACACATTGGGGTCCAAGCTTAGGACAAATAAAACCCTCATACGTTGGGGGGTTTCTTAATCCTATTATTTTGTTCAGGTAAGAACATTCCTTATTGGGCATATCTGATGGATTGAGTAATTTCAAGTACAAAACATGGTGAGCACAAAGTGATTGTGTGTTTTACACACTACACAAACACAGGTGCTACGGTGAGACCACACACCATACATATCTACAAAACAGGGGCTATGGTTAGACCAAACACCATATGCAGCTATTGATTGCAATTTTACGAGGGAGGTGGTGCATCTGATCCATGAATCAGCTAGGCCTCGTCATCATGAAGATGGTCCACACAATAATTAGGGCAGTCCATTCATGTCGTGAGCTATGCATGTACTGTGTTAATTATGGTTCATAAAATATTACTAGTGGTTTGCATTCAATGCATGTGTGACTTGGCCAAAGAAAAAACCGATCAAAGCTAGGTCATTTTAATGGTGGGGCCCCACCCGTTGAAATACTATTCTCCCCTAATGTATGTGTGACTTCTCGAACTTAATGTTGTTGACTTTTAATTTGTATTTTGTAGTAAAAAATATAATAAATTGAGGTGGAAGCAAGCTCTACTCGACTCGATCTATTGGCTCGCCTCAAAAGTTTTAGCAAACAAGGCAAGCTCAAACAGACGAGTCAAGCCAAGCTTAGCCCACCTCGACTCGGCTCGATGTGCAGCCCTATGCTTTATATATATATACATATATATATATATATATATATATATATATAGAGAGAGAGAGAGAGAGAGAGAGATATGCTCACAGACAACTAGTTGGACACTCCATTTTCGTCCAACTATCTGGCATTTAATGAGAAAAAATTCGTTCTCATATAATATAAGCAATTACATTGAGTGTAATTAATGTAAATAAATGCAACAGTAAATGCTTCATTAAAAACTTATTTTGGTACTTATAGAAAGGGGGTCACAGCTCGGGTGGGCCCCACCTTAGTGTTAATGTGAAATCCAACCCGACCACCAAATGCAACACCTCATGCTATACCCATGGCTAAAAAATTATTCCCATCCTTACTTTAGGCGGACAATATGATTGGAAATAGCACATGGAAAGGTTCATGCTCCAAACGCTTTTCCTTGTTGTGTCCCACTTGAAGTATATATGGGCTTGATTTTTTTGACCCAATCCTACCTTTTGGTGTGGAATCTAATGGATGGAGTGGATTTTAAGTGGACCTTGTAAAAACCAAGGGTGGACATCTCTCTCAACTATTCAATTAGTGTGGCCAACCTCAATCACAAGTCAGCCTTATTTTTAGCTCTAGGCTTAGAACAATATTACACATCTAATGGTCGCAATGGATCTCACATAGGCATCATGGTGGACCCATGAAAATAAGGCCAGGTCGTGCTGCAATTCTTTTAACCAAGAAGGTTCCAAATCCAATGAACTGGACTATAGGTTAAAGTCCAGCCCGCTTATAACTTCCAACCTTTCTTGTGTATATGACATCAAACTGGTCTAATAAATTGGCCATTATGACCATCTTCTTTTGGAAAAATACATATGCAAAAGCCATCCATTACTGGACCACACTTCTGTTTCACTGTGTACTTATGTCTGGAAATTGTTTTATATAGTGTGGCTCACATAATTTGCAGTAGGACTGAACTTTGTACCAGATGATCCTCATGGTGGGACCAACCTGTTATAAGACCGGGATGTAACTTGCACTTGATACCTTGGATGTTATCATACAGTAGATATTAACTCTGCAGGACACGATTTGCGGTATGTGGAAGACAGCACACATGTCATGGCCATGTGTATACGTGGCAAAGTTCTGTAGGCCCTATCCACGCTGTTCATTTATATTTTTAGATCATCTCAGGGCATAAGCCCAGAAAAAAGGTAGATTCAAAGCTTAAAGGGACGGCCGTAGAAAATAACTAAGATTGAACAATAGCCATTAAGAACTTTTTGGAGCCACTGAAGTTTTGGATCAACTTAATATTTTTGCTTTCCCTTCGTTTAGGTTCGCATGACCTTATGAAGAGTTTGGATATCAAATAACCGTTATGGTGGACCCTAGGAAGGTTTCAACGGTGGGCATCATTGTTCCTATTGTTTTGTATGGTGTGGTCCACTTGAGCTTTGGATTCACCTCATTTCTGGATATTACCTTTAATGATCTGGAAAAATGAATGGACTGCGTGGATAAAGCGCATACATCATAGCAAGGCTGATAGAACTTTACCATCCATACGTGTGCGTGCTTTGTTCTACAATATGCAGTCGGGGCCTCTTTTGGGAATGCCACTCGCCTCGAAACTGGCGCTATTTTCTAAGGGCGTGATTTGCCGCACGGGATTTGGTGGGATTCAATGGGATTGAATGGTAAAAATCACTTTTTCAAATCCACCCCTTGTTTGGTTGTGATTTTTGTTGGTGATGGATTATGCTTTGGAAACTACGTTTATGATGTGTGGTCAATTTGACATTCAAATATGCCTCATTTTTTGGCCCTATGTCCCTAAAATGATCTCGTAAAATAGATAGACGTTGTGGATATAATACATACATTGTTGTGGGCCCCACAAAATTGGTGATGTAAACATACTGTCTTCATCCCAACAGGTATCTCATCCACGCCTCCTCCACCTGCCGCTGGTGGGTTTTCACTTGCTGCTAGCCAAACATGGCATGTCGTAGAATGGGATGGGATGAAAATTTTTAATCCTACGACAACCCCTAACGTACATGTAATGATTACTTTCAAGCAATCCCACTCCCGTTTAATCCCACTTAATCCCGTGCGGCAAACACGCCCTAAGGAACTTGTGAGAGACGGATGCCCACAAGTGATTTTTAAAGTGGCCACGATAATGCATATGTGTGATCCACTTTGACCATTAGATGTGTGATTACATGCTAGGCCCACAGTAAAAAAATCAGCTTGATCTGTGATTCAAGTGGGGTACACTAAAGGAAAATTTTGGGAGAGAGACATCCACCCTTGATTTTTACTAGGCCCGCTGTGGTGAGGATGTAAACTCCATTCCAACCATTAGATGCCTCACCAACGGTTAGGCCTGAGGTTAAAAACTTTGAGCCTATACATGACTCAAGTGGGCCATACTAAAGGAAATAGTGTGGAAGGTGGGTTTGTCCATGTATACTTACCAATCATGTCGTCCAACTAAAACAAGTATGGGATTGATTTTAGGCCCGTGGGATGATGACTCACATTAATACTACGTGGAGCCCACTTATATATATATATATATATATATATATATATATATATATATATATATACACCCTTGATTTGTCTCTTACTTTCTGTTGCGGCCTTACATCATGTGCAATTACTTCTGCATATCTAGTACACAGCTAAGTCAAATCTCGAGTTCAAGGCTTAACTTGAATGTTTGAATAGGAAAACCCCCTCCTCTTACCAACGGCCCATTTAAACTTCTATAGAAAGTTTTAATAATAAATATATTTATGTATTTATTAAAAATAAACTTTTATTTTTAAAATTAATTTTTTTTATTATTTAAAAAAACACAAAACACACACACACACACACACACATACAGATATATATATATATATATATATATATATATATATATATATATATATATATATATATATAGTCAGGGTGGCCTTGCCCCATTTTGAGGTGAAATTATTCCCTGCAGTAATTGAGCCTTCATGACATGAATATACATGTTTGGAATCCTTGGCCTTGCGCGGAGATGTACAAATCATGCGAGGTATGCGTTTGATCAATTTATAACCCCACACAATATCTAAAGCATCAGATCAGAACCATTCAATTCTTTGGAAAATGTGCAGTCAGAGATTCAATGTACATAATCCTTACATAGAGCTCCTTTCGGGGACATGATATCTATTCCAAAACTCAATGGACTTTTTGTGTACATTGAACTTCAATATTACATATACATGCATACAGCACTTGTCAAAGACCCATCCCATTCATCTGTGAACATGCTATGGACCCAAAATAATGTTGGTCTACTTAATCAGGCTGGTAAAACACGTGTGACAAAACGGGCTGTTGGACAATGAATTCCAATAGTAAAAATTCAACATACAATGCAGTTAGGGTTGGCAATGGACCTTTTTTGGGTTGGGTTGGGGTCAGCCCAAGTCCAACATATTTACTAGATGCTTAAGAATTCTAGCCCAAACCCATTACTTTATGGTCCGACCTGACCCACTTAAAATTCATCAAGTGCATGCCAGACCTGATCTATGTAATTTGTAAGTGGGTCATGTCGGACATACACAATTCACCTTAGCAAATCCGGCATGACCGTACTTGGGTACAAGAGTACAACGTGGGTCTAACAGTGTGTTAGCCTTACCCAACTAGTGGATGCATAAGAACATACATCATGTGGATGTATTTATACTCAATTATCTATTAATTTGTTTTGGGTTTTTGGCCAGTTTGGGCAGGATGACCCAACCAATTGATGAGCTATATGGGTGGGTAAGGTTGGGTAGGGTTCAGCTGGAGCCTAACCCATTTGCTTAAACGGGCTGCATTTCTAACCCAAGCCTAACTCACTACCTGTTTAGCTCGGCCCAAACCCACCTAAGAGGCAGGTTGGCAAGTTTACCCGTGGGCCTACCAAGCCCAATGCGAGCCTTTCATTACCCTGATTCTACGCATGGGACATGTTCATATTGCGCCCTTCATGATGAATGCTGATTTATCTCACTTGTTTTCCATATGCATGGATCTTTGACACGTGTTCCCCTACTCATACAGAGGGCCTGCTTGCTGAATCATGACCTGTCAAAATTGTACAAAGCAAGTGGAAGATCCTAGCGTCACAGGGATGGATTCTTTTTTGTTTTTTAATCTATCGAATCATGTGGAGCATAGATGATTTCTCTTTCGGTGCCCCCATTCGTCCAATCAGTGTGAATTTTAAGATTGTTGTGATCTTTGCATGGGGAGTCTCGCTAGATAAATAAACCAATGAAGATCTAAGAAAATAAAAATAAAAATAAAAAAACCAAAAATTGATAAATACAAGCAAAATGATCAAAGTGAGATCCCAAAGCACTGTAGTTATAGTGCTATCAGTTGGTTTGGGCACTTGCAGAGTCTAATCTATCAATTTGGACCGCACCATTAGGTTCAAAGCATCTCATAGAATGATCGTATTAATGAACTAAGCGTGTTTGTTTTTGTTGAAAATTTTATTTTCTTTAAATATTGAAACGGACATGGAATTCTACATTTGGATTGTATTGCCTTTTTCCGTGGATTCCCCGAAAAATGTTTAAAATTAAAAAGCCAACAGAGAAAAGCTGACTTTATCTCATTCCAACAGTTGGAAATCGATCAATCGACTTTTTGAAAAGCATTGATACCCCATCCCATGTTTTAATTGAAGAGTTTGGAAAACGAAATGGATTCCAAGACTTTAACGGATTCTGAGACTAAAAAAAATCATTGGATAAGTAGATTTCTTTTCCATTTCAAAGGTATTGCAAAAAAACAAACATGCCCTGCGATATCCATGTCAGTGAAACACCCACGATATCTGAACCGTTCGTTTGTTGGGTCCCACTACCACAGGTGAATGGTAAACGAAACCCATGACCGATCGTGTTGAAAGTCTTGTACGTTTACCACTGACGTATGAGAGATTAGGTGCTAGATGACTTGTTACCATTCAGATCTTGAAATGGAAGTTTGTTTGATGCATTCACATAGCTTTTTTCTTTCAATGTTATTGGAAAGGAACCTTGCAACCGCGACCATCAATTTACAAGAGCTGGCAATGGTAAATTGTCTGGCATTCTCGGCCGTTCATTTGATCTGAAGTTTCCTGTAGCCGTTTATGCAATGGACCTCACCATGATTGGGAGGATAACCAATAATCAAACTCTCATTTCATAATCACTTATTTAACTCCGTTTCTTTGAATATGAGCCGTCTATTGTTTTGTGGACCACGGTTCGAAATTATTGGATCTTTTAATTTGGAATATTTCCCAGGGGGACTACCTTCATCTGTGTATCTCATCAGATCAACATTTTGGATCACCCTACCTATCCAAGATCAATGGCTGTGATTTATCTTGGTGGGGATGCATTCTAGCAAACCTATTTGTATTATTTAAAGAGATTCCAAAGGATTGCTAGATTAAAAATCACATAAAATAATATGTACAGATGCGGACGAGCGACACGCAGACAGTCGAACAATTGATGGACGTGGCCTCTCTCTCTCCATCCATTTCATGGGACCGTCTCCACTAGCATCCATAAAATCCACCTTTCACCATTGATATGGCAAGGTAGTGAGTCCGGGCTGCTAGAACAGTCGCCCCACCGAGTGGATGATCCTGGCCATCCACCCTTGTACTAGAAATTGATGGTCAAAACATTTTTACTGTTATAGTGGGGTGAATTGATTAAAAGTGATGGCTAGGATCATCCGATCACTATGGTTTTTGGACTTTGGGCCATCCACAGTACACACTGCTGCATGGAAGGTAGGGGTGAAATTAGGGTTGGTTGGGTCCGGTTGACCCATATGGACCCTCAACCGAACCCATATGGATCCCAAATGCATATGATTATTCCCAACCTGACTTAATCCGATCCAAATTTGCTCAACTCAAATTCAATTCAGGTTGGCATTTTCAAACCCGAACGTAACCAGTGGACCTTGACCATCCAACCGAAGCTGTGGTTAGGTCAATTGGGTTCGGGACCCGAACCCAAGTTGCACCCCTAATGGAAAGTCCCCATCTACCATCCCATACCATGTGGGGATAAAAGGTGGGTTGCGTGGAAGCTCAAAGGGAACGGCTCCCTTGAATCAATTTGAGTCACTAAAAGCAGTTGTCCCATACACATCACGTATATGGACACGTGATCTGGTCTGTTCTGGTTTGTTGGTGGGCCATGACGTGAAACGCAAGGTGAGGGTATAATGGTAGCCGTCCAATCAGTAATCAATGAGGGTTGAAAAGAAAAAAAAGTAATGGTCCATCTATAACCAGCAAAACTAACCAACCATCAGATAGACCACCAAATCAGTAGCCCCAACGACCAGATGCCGTCTTTTCCTGGTGACCACACTTGAGAAAACTCTGATATGAAGTAAACGTCGCTGTTAAGGCTGAAAGTCGGGCGGGTTGTGCCAGGTTGGTACTCAACCATAACCGAATCCAAAATTCTTATACCTCAACCCTAACCCAACCTAACCTTGGGTTGGGAATTCTCAACCCAAGCCTAACTCAAGCGGGCTCGGTCAGGTTAATTGGGTTGGTCGGGTTAATATACACTAATATTATCGTTATTACATTAGACTATTATGTTTCAATATACACTCTTTTTTGTACCTATGACTATATTAATTATTTATGTAGTTATTTATGTAAAGAACTTCAGTTTTGCTAAACAAATAAGTTAAAATATAGGGTAACTACACCTTTAATATTCAAGCATTTCAAATTCAAGCACATCAAAATTTAAATAGTATAAGTTTACTTACTAAAGTAAAATAAACTACTAAATTTACTTACTTAAAGTATAATAAAATTATAAGCAATTTGTATATAGATTGGGTTCGGGTTCGAGTTAGTTGGGCCGAGCAACCCAAGACCTTAACCCAAGCCCGACCCAAACTTCATCGGGTTGGTGCTTTCATAGCCCAAGCTTGAGACCGGATTGCTAACGTCCTACCCAAGCCCAACTCAATGTCGAGTCAGTCATGGGACGATCGGGTTAAACCTGCCAAACTTTCGGCCCTAGTCGCTGTGACATCTATGGTCCTCTTTCATACGGGCATGCATTAGCTAATGACTTCACTACTGGAGTAACATAACCAAGTTTTGTGGGGCCTACTTTGATGTATGTGTTGTATCCATACCGCCCATCCATTTAAAGAGATCATTTTAACGAATGAGCCAAAAAATGAGGCAGATCCAAAGATTAAGTGGACCCATCACATAAAACAGTGGGGATTGAATGCCTACCAGTAAAAACTTCTTGGGGGCCACAAAAGTTTTCGATCAAGCTTATATTTGTGTTTTCCCTTCTTCCATGTATGTGTTAACTTATGAACAGGTTGGATCTCAAATAAACATCATGGTGAGCCCCAAGAAGGTTTCACCGGTGGCGTCGCTGTCCCATTGTTTACTGTGGTGGGATCCACTTGATCTTTGGATCTGCCTTATTTTTTAGTTCATGCCTTAAAATAATGTCTACAAATGGATGGACAGTGTGGATACAACACATACATTATGGTGGGGCCCACAGAACTTGGTGACGTGAGTTCAGGAGGGAGATTGGCTACTGGCGATGTCAGTAGCTAATCGGCGTCCCCTTCTTACAAACGAACGGTGTTCAAATAGATTACCGTTTCGAAGTGACCCATCAGATCTGGGCCACACACAGGTAGAAGGGTAATGAATCAATTGGTTCCGTCCATCTAGTTTCCCCTACTTTGGATGTACTGTGTTTCCAGATGCACAAATATCTGATTATCCTATCCATCTGAAAAGCATCCTTTAAAGAGATTGTGTGAGACGAGAATAATTAATGGCCAAACATTCATTAACAGAAATTAGAGAAATGTGAAGGACATGATTACCTAATTGGTTGAATCTTTGAAACATGATCCATCCATGATAGAGCCCACTGAATGGATGGCCCCGATTGATACATCTTCCTGCCATGTGCCCTGTGCCCTGTGAAGAGACAATGGCTCTATCATATTCCAGTTCTTGCGGATCGACCCTATCAATATCACATAATTCACATCCCAGCCAGGCAATTGGCAGCACATGTGCCAACGCACACAGCTCTACCAGAAAAGAAAAAAAAAAAAAAAAGGCCTCTCGTACTCCACATAAAGTAACCAACAACCGACATTGAACATGAACATGTGCCCACCTGATGAATGGACCATCTTAAATCTTTGGGTTGTAAACTCAACAGGTCGATCTGAGACATAGATATTAATGTGTTTGCTTGCTTGCAAACCTGGTCGACCTCACGTAAGTTCAACTCCGCCCAACTTACCCCCAAGAGGATCCTACCTTCAAACTAACCCGACCCGAACTCCAAACTCAACGTGGGAAGAGCCAATTTCATGTAATTATTTCCAACTCGACCAAAACCCGAGGACCTGACAATCACCTCAAACCGAACCCGTGTTGCCGCGCAGGACACATCGGTCTTTACAACCAAATCCCAGGGGCATTTTTATCCCAATGAAATTCCCAAGTGGACGACGGAACCTGTCGCGACCCCTTTTAAAACGCAAACGCGCTGTCATTTCCAAATTCCCTTCTCTCCTTCTCCGTCTCTCTCGTCTGAAATATCTCTTACGTTATTTCGTCGAACAGGTAATCTTAGTGTATTTTCTCTCGTCGATTTCCTCTCTTTCACCCTTTTTTTTTTTCTACTTTCCACCGATTCGATCTACTCTCTATAGATTACAAACATTGGATGGATATCTATTGTGCTTTTTCCTGTTTCCGTCTTTCTATTTGATGATCGATGTAAGATTCTAGGGCTTGAATGGTATTTTATTTCGTTCTTATGATTCTAGACTTTTTGCAATATTTCTGGTTCGTTTAGGAGATTGCGATTTCGGATGCTGGTTTATATATATATATATATATATATATATATATATATATATATATATATATATATATATATATAGAGAGAGAGAGAGAGAGAGAGAGAGAGAGAGAGAGAGAGAGAGAGAGAGAGAGAGAGAGAGAGAGAGAGAGAGAGAGAATCGAAGATTTCAGAAATCAGACCCACCACAAAAACATAAGCGCAGATGAAAATCTTAAGACAAATAACAATAAGAAACTGCCATCGTACAATCACTAAAGACTCCCCAGTTCCCATAGTGATCCGCCTTTAAGCACCCATGGAATTTCTGATTTGTGATTGCACCACAGATAATCATGTGGAGTATACTTCTGCCAACTTCAGCTGATGAAACCTTCTTCTCAAAATTTTTCTAGTATTTCTCTCTCTCCCACATACTGCATAGGATCCCATTAAAGTACATCTTCCAAAGGGATTCCTTGCTTCCTTTGAACGGCCCACCAAGCCATTCGACCACCTCATTGACTATTGAACTGCTGAATAGGCCATGTAATCCCAAACCTAGTGAGAAAAGAAAAAACCCGTGCTTCTGTAGCTACCAAACAATGGAAGAATAGATGGTTGATTGCTTCCTTGTCACACTTACACATGACACACACATTCGGAGAGGCCATCTATCGCTTCTTTTGATTATCAAGTGTGAAGATCTTGGTAGCTGTAGCAACCCAAGTGGATGCTTTCATCCTTGGGGGAATGGGGGCTCTCCATGCATTTGCACATGGAGGGGATACACCATTCCTTGCTGTCAATACAGAGATGAAGGACTTAGCCAAAAGCTTGCCGTTCAGCAACCACCTCCACACTTTCCTATCAACAGACAATAGATCAACATGCACATCTTTCAGCTTGCTTGGAAGGTTGTCAAAAAGCCTCAACTCATCATATGAATTTGTTCTCATCCTGATATTCCAAGCCACAGCTCCCCCACCATTTTGTAACAATTTTGAGTGTTTGCCCCATTTTCAGTAGGTAATTCACATAGAGCGTAGCAAAATGACTTTTTGGAGGCTTACCATCTAGCCATGTCTCTCCAGAATCGAGTTTTGTCACATTTGTGAACCAAAAACTCGATGCCTTTCTCAAACTCCTTCCTGACTATGTGCGAGATGGTTCTATTATTACATCATATTGTTTTCCCACCATGCTAATATCATCACACACCAAACACTCCCTGCTTTACTACCCACACTTGGAAACTAAGCCCCCCCTTTGACGAGCCGTACTGCCCACAAACCACATCTCTCCAAAATGGATTTGGCTCTTACCGGAACCTCCAGCACCATTTGCTCAACAACACCCAATTATTTCTCTTACGTTCCTAGTCCCTAGAACCCTTTGCCTGACTGCTTTCAAACCTCATCTAATTAATGAGGTGAATATTTTCCCCTTCTACTCTCCCTTCCCACAAGAAATTTCTTTGAAGCCTTTCAATCTTGGAGGCCACTACAGCAAGAATCTTGAATAGGGAAGGGAAATACACCAGGAGATTTGAAAGAAAAAAAAGGAGTTTAGTCCTTTCGATATTTTTCCCAAATTGGTAAATTTTGCTTTTGTTTGTTGAATTTCGCTCAAAATTATGATACGATCATCACAATGGGTCTAGGTCTAGTCTGAAATAGTTTCTAAGCTTCATTGTTGAAATGAAGAAAGAAATGAAAAATGCGATAACTTTTGAAATAAAACTTTTTAAAATGGAGCCTTTATGGCCATTAGTAACGACCCTGTCAATATGGAGCATATCGACCTGGAAAATGAGAGAACATTTGAAATAAAAAATTCAGAATGGGACCTTTATGGCTGCATTGGCTATAACAGCTATGTATGACAGTATGAGTGCTAGTATGCGGCGTATTGGCTTGTACTGGCTGATACGCATGTATATGGCACATTTTTTTGCTTAATAGATTGGTTCGCCCCAATGTTGTCAAATCGCATATGCGATCTCATGCGATCAGCATGTGCTGTTCACATATGCGATCGCATAATCGCATATGCCATCGCATTTTTTTTTTTGAATTTTTTTTTAAAAAGGAAAATTCAAAGAAAAATTCAAAAAATCTAAAAAAAAAAGGAAAAACTTGCCAAATTAGGGGTTATGTTACTTATTTCATTGTAGTTTAAGTGTTTCCTTAAGTTATATATTTAATTACTTATATTATATTATATAAATTTTTACAAAACAATCAATAAGTACATTAAAAGAGAATTAATTATTAAAAACTTCGAACAAAGAAATTTTATTAATAAATGGATAACTTGAAACAACTTACAATTTAATTTACAAATACAATTTACAAAAAAAAGCACAACTTGTAAAATATAAAAATTAAACATATTTGAAATAGTTGTAGAGAGATTAGAGTAAGAGAGAGAGTAAGAGATTTAAAGCTTTGGGGTAAAGAATAGTGAAAATGGAGGTGATATGAGTGCCTATTTATAGACAAAAATTTCCGAAATTAAAAAAAATAAAAAATAAAAAAATTGCTCCCATTCTAACCATTGGAAAATATGCGATCGCATATTTGTCGCATATAAATGTATGCCATGGCATACTTGCCAGGATCGCATATGCCATCATGGCATATGCGATTTGATCCACAGTATGTGCATATGCGATCGCATATTGCAACACCGGTTCGCCCATATTATATCGCAGGGGCAGCCGAATGGCCAATATGACCATTTTGTAACCGATATCTAGAACCATGCTTCATTTCAATCTTGCACAAAATTCCCACCTTGTCGTTTTTTGTCCTTGAATTTCTAAGTTCATTTGCCACAAAACTGCCATCCAAAATCTGTATATCTTCAATGAACTCCCCTTGAAGCTGTGAGCTCACAAAAGCTGAAACTTCAGGTAATATAACTGCAAACATCTTAGCTAAGATCTTCTAACATCCTTCAATAAAATCTTTAGTTTCCATTGCATCCTCAACTTTTGGAATAAGTGTAGTAAGTGTTGTATCTCGACCATTAGCTTGAACCTGTGATGGAATTCTTCAAAAAATCCATAATATCCATTCTAATGATGTCCTTACACTCTTGAAAGAAAGCCATCGTGGAAACATCTGGCGTCAGCCTTTTGCCCCTAATACATGTCAACCACTACTTTCTTAACTTCATTACTTTCGAAGCTTCTTCTATTTTTTCTGCCACCCCATAGGAATGACTAGAAATCTAGACCATCTAGTTTCAGTTTATGAAAATTTAGAGTAATTCTCAATGATCACATCTATAATCTGAATGTGGTCTTCAACCAATGAGATTTTCAAATGCAATTTAGAGTACTCGATCTCCTCCCATTTGCCATATATGGAAGGAAGCAAAATTTTCATCTCCTTCCCTTGAGCTAAGACAATCTTGAACTTTGCCTCCACAGCTTCCTCTCTTCTGAGAATCATCACTATCTACTTTGAGATGTTCCTTTCAATTAATGAGCTCTAATCAAGATGCCCTTCCTCTCTCTATCCATAACTTCAATTTGGCCTCATTCTCTTCCACTACTTGACCAAACCTTCTTTTTTCTCCAATATTTAAGCTTCAATTCAACATATTCCAATTTTTCAAGCATCTATAACCTGCCAAACCCTCTACCTCACATTCCTCACGCCACGTTGCAATTAATTGAATGCACCCTCCTTCGACCACCATTTCTCAAATCTTAATGGTGACCCCATGGACATACCGGATGAGTCCAAAAAGACAGGAACATGGTCTGATGCGGGCCTTGTGAGAACCAATTGAACCATATGCAAGAAATGCCTCCCCCAATCCATTGATATTAGGAATACATCTGGCTTGCGCCAAGCTTTTATAAAATCTGTGAAGCATCTCATTGAAGCAGCCACTCTGCTTTTTTTTTTTCTTTTTTTTTTCTTTTTTTTTTTATGGGTGAATTAGTCACTTGTCTGTCTCCTAGTTTCACTTAATAAAGTCTGGAAGCATTTTATAGCAGTCACTCTTTTTCTTTTTTTCTTTTTATTTTTTATTTTTTTATGAGTGAAGTAGTCACTTTGCCGCCTCTTAGCTTCCCATAAGAGAATGTAGTTGTATTGTTTAAAAAAGAAGAAGATGTAATTGTATTGGAAAGAAAGATTTATAGCAAGATTACCTAATTATTTGCAGAAACAATAAGACAAAAATTACAAGAAGCTCATAAAAATGGTAACATACCTTATGAACACATAACATATGGAGACTTAATACCTTTTATAACTAATGAAGGAGTAGCTTTATGTACAGACCTCAGATTAAAAGCTAAAATGAAAAAGGATAGAAATTAAGTAGATCAGAACTAGGAAATTTCTGTGAACAATTCGATACCAAACAATCGTAGCCCCTTCAGATTGAAGAAGAAAATTTAAACGAAAACAATTTGGAAAAAAAAAAAGGTTTGAAAGAAACTTTAATAAGCTATATTCTTGGGAAAAGAATTATCAATCTCCTCAAAGAAAAATATTCAAGAAAAAAGGACAACAGACAACCCAAAAGAAGAAAGGATACTTTAAAAATTATTTCCAAAAGAAACTAACATGTTATAAGTGTGGAAAAGTAGGACAGTTTGCTAAAGATTGTAGACTAAGAAATAAAATAAATAATTTAGAAATAGATGAAAAACTAAAAGTGACTTATAATATTTTAAAAGAAAACTCATCTTCTGACCAATCAGAATCAAGTTTATCTGACATAGAAGAACTAGAATATCAATTAAAAAATATAAATGAACAAACTAGCGACACAGATACAACGGACTCAGAACAAGATAATGAATCAGACATAGATGAACCAAATAAAGGAGATAAAACAAGCATATGCATGGAATACACATCAAAATCTATGTGTGTATTAACAAAAGAATAAAGGACTCTATTAGACTTTGCAGAAAATATTCAAGACCCAGAATTAAAAACAATCTATCTAAAAAATTTACAAGAATCAGTGTCGAGGCCAACAGAGAATAATAACCAAGTAAAACCCTACGATATAAAAGAAATACTAGAAAGATTTCAAACAACACAAGAAAAACCATTAAGTTTACAACATCTCCAATTAGTAGTTAAGCAAAAGAGAAATTCAAGAACTAAAAAGACAAATTAAGCAATTATTTGACAATCACAATCAGTTGCAAGAACAAGTATTTTATTTAGAATTGAAATCCACAACAGGACAAATCAATGACAATACAGAATGCAGATAAAATAGAAAAGCAGATTGATGCATTAAACGTAATTACAAATATTGATTACCAAAAATGGCATGTAAATCTAACTAAATCAATTATGAATTCCATATACGGACTATAGCATTAATAGATACAGGGGCAGATATGAATTGCATTCGAGAAGGACTAGTACCTAACAAGTACTTTGAAAGAACATTAGAACAATTAACAACAGCAAATGGATCAGAACTAAGACTAAATTACAAGTTATCTAATGCAAACGTACCAAGGAATATGTTTAAAAACAACCTTTTTGCTAATAAAAGACTTAAATCAATCAGTAATCTTAGGGACACCATTCTTAGAATTAATTAAACCATCTAGTATAGATAATTTAGGAATAAAAACTAATATACTTGAACAAGATGTAACGTTCGAATTTATCAAACCACCAAAAATTAGAGATATTAACCAACTAAAATCAATCTTAGTCACAAAACCAATCAACCTAATTTCATATAAACAAGACCATATAAAACAATTAAAACACCAAATTCATCATTTAAAGATTGAAGAAGAGTTAGAAAAAGAACAAACAAAGAATAAAATAGCAACTTTTGAAGAAAAATTAAAAAGAGAAGTCTGTTCTGATTTACCTTCAGCATTTTGGAATAGGAAGAGACATGTAGTTAAATTACCATATGAAAAAGATTTTCATGAATCTAAAATCCTTACTAAAGCCAGCACAATCCAAATGCCTAAAGAATTATTAAAATATTGTAAAAAAGAAATAGAAGGATTATTACAAAAAAGGATTAATTAGACAAAGTAAATCCCCTTGGAGTTGTTCAGCATTCTATGTCAATAAACAAGCTGAAATAGAGAGAGGAGTTCCCAGATCAGTAATAAATTATAAACCATTGAATAAAGTCTTACAATGGATAAGATATCCAATACTAAATAAGAAAGATTTACTAGCAAGATTACATTCAACAAAAATATTTTCAAAATTTGATATGAAATTAGGATTTTATCAAATACAAATAGCTGAAGAAAATCGATACAAAACTACATTTAATGTACCTTTTGGACAATATAAATGGAATGTAATGCCCTTTGGATTAAAGAATGCACCCTCAGAATTTCAAAATGTAATGAATGACATATTCAATTCCTATACAAATTTCACAATAGTTTACAGTGATGACATATTAGTATTTTCCGAATCAATAGAACAACATTGGAAGCATTTAAGGATTTTCCTAAATATTATCAAAATAAATGGTTTAGTAGTATCCGCTTCAAAAATAAAATTATTCCAGACAAAAGTTAGATTTTTAGGACACAATATCCACTAAGGAACAATTATACCTATAGAAAGAAATCTCGAATTTGTTAACAAATTTCCAGATGAGATAAAAAAAGAATCCAATTACAACATTTCTTAGGAAGCCTAAATTACATAGGAGATTTCTATCAAAAGCTACACAAACTATATAAACTCCTATATGATAGATTAAAGAAAAATCCACCTGCATGAACACAAGAACATACAAATATAGTAAAACAAGTAAAGATTAGAGTAAAAAAATTACCATTACTCCATCTACCAAATCCATTAGCATCCAAAATTGTTGAAACAGATGCATCAGATCTAGGATATGGAGGAATCTTTAAACAGAACAAAGATCACCAAGAACAATTAGTTCGATTTGTGTCTGGTACATGGAATGATGCATAAAAAAATTATAGTACCATTAAAAAAGAAATCTTATCAATAGTTTTATATATTACTAAATTTCAAAGTGATCTTTTAAACCAAGAATTTTTGCGTCGTATAAATTGTGAATTTGCCAAATTCATTTTAGAAAAAGACGTCAAAATTTTTGCTAGATAGCAAGCAATTTTATCAAGTTATGATTTCAAAATAGAATTTATAAAATGAGACTCTAATTCTCTTTCAAACTTCCTATCCAGAGAGTACTTTTAAAGAAAAAACGGTTGAAAAGCCAAAGCATACAAGTAAACAGGATTATGCAATGCCAACAACACTCAATGCCAGACCAGTTCTCCATCTCTATCAACTCCTCCATCAAAAGGCAAGATTAATTTAGGAAGCCCTCTTACAGGGCATGTAGGAACTACAATAGAACCAAGACTACACCCAAGCATCCCATATTCTCTAAATCTATTTGCTCCTCTAGCCTTTTCTTCTTCAATACCACGAACCTTTACAATTAAATTAGTTAATACAAACCCAGAATTACAAGAACAACCCTCATTTCAGCTAATTCCCCAATCTCCTCTGTCACCAAAAGAAAATATATTGAGCCTCGAACTACAATACATCTATAAAAGTGAGATCTTCCTAATTATGCCATCAGAACCAGAATTCTAAAATAAGTCTATTCACCAGATTATCCAAGAAAACTTTCCACCAAACTAACACTAGCCAGCTATTATAGGTAGCGAAATCCAAAAATATTATGAATTCATTCTAGTTGATACAGATTCTTGCATTTTTACCCTATATGAAAGACCAGGACCCCACAAGAATAGCCTATTCAAAATGTCAAATTCTTAAAGTGCTTTCTTTCTCAGATTAGGGCCAAAACCCCAACATGGTTAGACAATTTTTAGAGGAGTTCAATCTCCACACATTTACATGTTATGATTACCAACAAGCATGGCTTTACGCATTTTTTTTCCAAAACCAGACTAATTCTTATTTATGGTTTTTCCACTTCCATAATAAGATCAATCTAAATTTTCCTTTTTGGTTTCATCAATTTTGGAACTTTTTCGGACTAGATTAAAAAATCTTACCTCCACCTGCATATGAAGGATTTTTATACTATTTAGAGAATTTTAAATTTTCAGAACATCAGACCTACTCTTCCAAATTATTAGTATTTTTTGCACATTTTTCCATTTCACGGATTAGTATTTGAAAATATTATATCTAGGGAATTTCTTCTTCACAAGAACCATACTTAGTTAGGCGTTTTAAAAACAAATGGTGAAAATAATTTAAAACCGATAGGATCATGAAATCCGCTTTGCAAAAGTTTTTCCAAGAAAATCAACATCTTTGTAAAATCCAAAACATCCCAACTTCACCTCAAGACCAACAATTTTTAATTTCAAAATCATCAATACAAGCTTGTCCAGCAACAACTAAAACGAAATCCGAGTATATGGCCATTTTAAATGAAGCAGTCCACTACTTTTGAACCAGAAGAAGACTCAGAAGTATCAAGTGCTCATTACTTACAATAAAATGAATATGACTGTTATAGCATTGATTTTATCCAACCATTATAAAACAAGACAAGGAAGGAATGAAAATTTTCGAACTTACAAGATTAGCATCTAGTCAGCATCAGCACCAACTCAGCAGCGTAGATGAATCTACAAGAATCCTGTAAATTTTGCCAGCATCACAAGAAGACAAACCGACAAGACATTGTAGAACTTATTACTCTCGCAACCAAAATATGATGAAGAATCTGCCATCATTACTATAAGACAACTATCGGTGGAATATTGTGGAGAATCCGCCATCTCCACAAGACGACAAGATCTAGAATTTCCTAGCACATTCCGGTACCAGCCAGCTGTCTCGGATTTCAAACGAAATAATTCACGTCCGCTCTCTATGTAAAGCAAGCCTTTACTCATTCAAAAGGCAGAGCGGAAAAATACAAGTCTGATAGCCTCTTCAAAACCAATCTATGTTACAATCAAAACCATGTACCAAGTTTCCCAAGTTTGTAATTTTTCAAATTTATAGACTTGTAATTGTAAATGTTTTTATCGAATTCCATTCCAAGAAGCTTGCAATTTCTTCTAATATCTTAAAATTTTCTTTGAATTACTGACAAGTTGTCCTAACATCAGCATGATTATTATAACTATTTTAGGAATCATGCTTTCTATTTCGTTATGCATCATTTTTGGAGTTTGTTTATGCAACAATAAAATAATAATTATTGTTAAGATTAAACTTTCGAAGCTGAAAAACGTATGTGTGCTAGCGCACAACAGCTTTTCAGCCAGTAAAATACGGCTGAAAAACGTGAGCGCTCCTGCATATTTGCTTTTGTAAATCTGAAACTAGGTTAGGGATTTGGCGAAACCGCTCCGGTTGATGAGGATCCTTCGTCTTCAAAGTAGGAGAGAGAGAGAGAGAGAGAGAGAGAGAGAGATGCCATTTGAAGACCCAACAACCACTAGTAGATGAAGCATCACCAACCCCACCATTTCTAGCTCAATCTCTACTCTTCCTTAAAAACCCAACAACCCCATTGATATTTCCGCTGATCACCTGGACCGCTTGAAATCACGTCAGAAGATAAACGATCGGAGTGGATATCAAGCATGGGAATAGAAAGATTTGAAGACCCAATTCGCGGGAGCTCTGATAGAATCCATGGCAATGTTTGCCGATGATAGTTCCAGTTCGATCGAATCATGAAGCTGAGATTTGCCATTGCCACTTTCTTCTTCATCTACATTTTTTTCTCGTGCAGGTAGGATTTTAGAGGCTTTGTTCAAGTGGGCTACTTTCATTAGGGCCAAAATTTCGTACTAGTGGAGCCCATTTTCAATGATCTAGGAAGGGGGCTCATTCTTCAATTTGGACAGGGGATGGCTGCTAGGCCAACTAGAACAAATGCACCCTCCTTGACTAACTTTGAGTACAGTTCAATAGTGTCTCCTCCGACTTCTGTCACAATCGACAGCTTTCTATGGCTTTTTTTAGGCGTTGAGGCAGTTTTAAAGGCTTTTTTAGTCTGGTCCCTGTCTCCAGAGCCTTCCAATTGACTTCTTTCTTTTCCGGCCAGCACTCTAGAAAAAGCATCGATCCCCTCTACTTGTATTGTAATCCATTGTTGAATCAACTGGAGGAATCGAATAATGTTGTATGAGTCATGGGTGTTTAGGATGATCTAGTGGAATCCAAACATTTATCTATCCATCCAAAAGAACACTTGACCATCCAACTCAATATCAACATGTCGTTCTGGCTTGGTTTACTTGGTCAGAAAAGAAAGTGGGTTTCGGGGGTTCATTGATTAGTAAACCTCCGGTGCTGGTGACTGATCAGGACCGTGGTTGTCCGTCTCTGCTTTGCCGGCTGATAAGATCTTTGAGATTGACTAGCCAGTTGGGTTGGTTTGGCTATTCCTTTCTATTGAAAAGGAGTCGGTTGTCTGCATGAGTCACCTTCTCATCCAACATGGCATGAATCATTGAACCTACACTCAGGAAGAGTAATGCTTTGAAAAACGTGCGATTCATTAAGTGAAAGATGCTAACCGAACACGTTGGGATTATTTGGCTACCATGTTCACAGAGGCAATAACCGTAAATGCACCAAAACAATTGAGAAATATTCAAGTACCTAAAAGAGCCTAACTATATCAGAGTCTTTATGCTGGAGTTGAGTCGTATAGCTTCTCATTTGTAATGGCTTGGTCCTTTTATGGTGGATATCAATGCACAAACTCCTTTCTTCTATATTTTCAGAGAGAGGGAATTGCTATATGATCTATTCGAAGCTACAACAGGTATGCAAATGATGCATACTTATTTCCGTATCAGGGGAGTACCTGTATTGTACGTAGAAATCCAAACATTTATCTATCCATCCATGAGGTAGCAACAGTAAAATAATAACTATGGTTAAGATTAAACTTTCGAAAAGCATCTACAACAGAAATAAACTCCAAATACGATGCATAAAGAAATAGAAAGCATAATTCCTAAAATAGTTATAATAATCATGCTGATAGTAGGACAACGTGTCAGTCATTCAAAGAAAATTATAAGATATTGGAAGAAATTACAAGCTTCTTTGAATAGAATTCGATAAAAATACTTACAATTACAAGTCTACAAATTTGAAAAATTACAAATTTGGGAAACTTGGGACATGGTTTTGATTGTTATAGGGATTAGTTTTGAAGAGGCTATCAGACTTGTATTCTTCCGCTCTGCCTTTTGAATGAGCAAAGGAATGTTTTATATAGAAAGCGGACATGAATTCTTTCATTTGAAATCCGGGACAGCTGGCTGGTACCGGAATATGCTAGGAAATTCTGGATTTTTTCGTCTTGTGGAGGTGGCGAATTCTCTACAGTATTCCACCAAAAGTTAGTTGTCTTGTAGTAATGATGGCAGATTCTCCACAGTATTTTGGTTGCGAGAGTAATAAGCTCTACAGTGTCTTGTTGGTTTGTCTTCTTGTGATGTTGGCAAATTCTAGAGAATTCTTGTAGATTTGTCTACGCTGCTGAGCTGGTGCTGATGCCGACGAGATGCTAATCTCGTAAGTTTAGAAAATTTCATTTCTTCCCTATTTTGTTTATAATGGCTGGATAAAATCTATGCCGTAACAGTCGTATTCATTTTATTGTAAGTAATGAGTACTTAATACTTCTAAGTCTTCTTCTAGTCCAAGAGTAGTGTCTGCTTCATTTAAAATGACTATATACTTAGGATTTGGTTTTGGCTGCTACTAGACGAGTTTGGATTGAAGATTTTGAAACTAATAATTGTTGGTCTTGAGGTGAAGTTGGGATGTTTTGGGTTTTACAAAGATGTTGATTTTCTTGGAAAAACTTTTGCAAAGAGGATTTCATGATCCTATCGGTTTTAAATTGTTTCCACCATTTGCTTTTAAAACGCCTAACTAAGTATGGTTCTTGTGAAGAAGAAATTCCCTGGATATTATATTCTCAAGTACTAATCCATAAAATGGAAAAATGTGAAAAAAATACTAATAATTTGGAAGAGTAGGTTTGATGTTTTGAAAATTTAAAATTCTCTAAATAGTAGGAAATCCTTCATATGCAGGTGGAGGTAAGATTTTTTTAATCTGGTCCGAAAAAGTTCCAAAATTGATGAAACCAAAAAGGAAAATTTAGATTGATCTTGTTATGGAAGTGGAAAAACCATGAATGAGTTTGGTTTTGGAAAGAAAATGCATAAAGTCATGCTTGTTGGTAATTATAATATGTAAATGTGTGGAGATTGAACTCCTTTGAAAATTTTCTAACCATGTTGGGGTTTTGGCCCTAATTTGAAAAAGAAAGCACTTTAAGAATTTGACATTTTGAATAGGCTATTCTTGTGGGGTTCTGGTCTTTCATATGGATAAAAATACAAGAATTTGTATCAACTAGAATGAACTCATAATATTTTTGGATTTTGCTACCTATAGTAGTTGGCTAGTGCCAGTTTGGTGGAAAGTTTTCTTGGATAATCTGGTGAATAGAATTCTTTTGGAATTCTGGTTCTAATGGTATAATTGGGAAGATCTCACTTTTGTATATGTATTGTGGTTCGAGGCTCAATACATTTGCTTTTAGTGACAGGGGAGATTGGGGAGTTAGTTGAAATAAGAGTTGTTCTTGTAATTCTGGGTTTGTATTAACTAATTTAATTACAAAGGTTTGTGGCATTGAAGAAGAAGAGGCTAGAGGAGCAAATGGGTTTGGAGAAAATGGGATGCTTGGGCGTAGTCTTGGTCCTATTGTAATCCCTAAATGCCCTGCAAGAGGGCTTCCTAAATTAATCTTGATAGAGATGGAGAAATTGGTCTGGCATCCTGTTTAGTTGTAGGCTTTGACTTTTCAGCCATTTTTTCCTTGAAGATACTCTCTGGATAAGAAGTCTGGAAGAGAATTAGACTCTCTCTTTATAAATTCTATTTTGAAATCAAAACTTGATAAAATTGCTTGCCCATCTAGCAAAAATCTGTTTATGGGCTAAATTTTTGACATCTTTTTCTAAAATGAATTTGGTGGATTTACGATCTATACGGAGCAAAAATTCTTGGTTTAAAAAATCACTTTAAAATTTAGTAATACATAAAACTATTGATAAGGTATTTCTTATTTATTTATTTATAGGTAAGATGGGCTTAGCCTTCATATGGGGATGTTGCCAATGTCTCTAAAGATTTTAAGTGAAATTTGGCAAGGCCAATCTCTATTGGTCCGTCCTTTCATCATACAATTGGGGGTAAACCCTGGTAAATAAAAAAGAGGATGAGTAGATGAATCCAACCCCACAATTGCTAGTCCATTTTGTTAACTCCGACCCTTTTTATGAGTGATAGATTGGATGGTTAGTGTCATGAAGCCAATGTGTTTCTTTGGAATCATAAACAGTCCATGGTGGGACCTATTGAATCGATGTTTAAATGTGATGATTCGACCTATTTTGTTTATCACACGATCTTGAGTATCCATTTTTCATGTATTGATGGTGATGGTTAGGATCATCTGATCAATGGATTTCTTTCAAAATGGCTTGTACCCAATGGTATGCTTGTATGGAAAGTTTGGATTTGTGATTGGAAATGCCACATGTGACTTGCAAATTGTGTGTTTGTGTCTCTTTCTTTCAAGAGAGAAAGAGCTATCATCAAAATAAATTAGAGAGGGAAAGAATCCCCACTACAACAATCTTGTGATTAGCACCATCTTTTGCCAAAACATAGGCAATGCAATTTGCTTCTCTTACCACATCGGCGTTGAAAGTCTAAAAGACTTCAGGCCTATCAGTCTAGTCAGAAGCCCACATAAAATTCTAGCTACAGGCCTATCAGTCTAGTCAGAAGCCCACATAAAATTCTAGCTAAGGTCCTTGCTTTAAGTTTCCAGTGAGGCGCTTACTAGCGTTATATCCAAGTCCCAAAATGCGTTTATAAATGGAAGACAAATATTGGATTGTGCGTTGGTGGTGCATGAATGTCTTCGCTCGTCAAAAGGATGGGGAAAAGGAGAAAGTCTACAATTTAGATTTAGAAAAGGCATATGACCATGTGAATTTGGTCTTTTTGGATTATATGCTAGGGAGATTAGAATGTGGTAGTTGGTGGAGAAGTTGGATGCAATCCTATGTGCAGTCAGCAAAGATACTTAGTCCTGGTGAATGGTTTCCTAAAAAGGTTTCTTCAAAGCATTAAGGGGCCTTAGCTAGGGGGATCCTTTATCTCCATTTTTATTCGTGATGATAGCTGAAACCTTTAAACACCTTTATCTTTTGAGAGGCTGATGATCATATGGTGGACAATTTTAAAAAGATCACCAGGTGCTTTAAAGTTGTATTGGGTCTAACAGTTCACTTTTCAAAGAGCGATATGCTAGGTATTCACACCTATGGAGGAAGTGGAGAGATTAGCTGGGTGTTTGGATGTGGTGTTGTGTCCTTCCCATCCACGTATCTTGGCCTCGCTCTATGCATTGGAAAGCCACCAAAGCATCTTTGGGTTTAGGTTATAGAGAAAACAGAAGGAAGATTATCAAGCCGAAAAAGCAGGCATCTTTCCTTGGGGGGAGATGAGCTTTAATAAAAGCAGCCATGACAAGTTTACCATTGTACTTCATGTTCCTATTCAGATCCCGAAAGTGTTATTGAAGAGGTTGGAAAAGCTAAGGCATGACTTGTTGTGGTAAGGTGCAGTGGAATCTCAGAAATTCCACTTGGTTAAATTTGTTTGTAAGCTGGCTAGGGAGGGCGGAGTGGGGTTTAGAAGGTTGGATGCGATCAATGAAGCTTTGCATTGCAAATGGCCCGGATATTTGGGACGGACAAAGTCTCTGGAGAGATTTGATTATTGCCAAATATGGAACTTCAGGGAATGGTTGGTGGGTCAAGAGATCTTCCTTATACAAGGCATCCGGCATTTGGAAGGCAATAGTTAACGCTTCAACTACTTTTAAATAATGGGTCGGATTCGCAGTCGAGGATGAAGAAAGGGTGCGCTTCTAGGATGATGTATAGCCAGGAGATAAGAGCATGCGATTCGAATTTCCTAGACTGGCGATTATTGCTTTGAATAGAGACATCACCATTGCTAAGAGCTTCTCTAAGCCTTTTAGAAGAAATCCGATGGATAAGGAGGTTGAAGAGTTCTTAAGGGCCTCAGCTACGTTGCAAGGTGTTTGACCCTCCTGGGGTGAGAAATGTCATGATTTGGAAAGTAGAGAAGTCAAGTAAGTTCTTAGCTCAGTCCTTCTACAAGTTGATTACAAGTGACTCCTAACATTCAGATTCAGATCCGTTAGCAGTTGTTTAGCCATATGGCGCTCCTCCCAAGATTGCGGTTTTCGCTTGGTTGGTGGGAAAAAGAGAGTGCTCACTATTGACAATCTTCAAAAGAGATCCATGATCATCCCCAACATGTGCTCCATGTGCCTAAGGAATGCGGTGTTCGTAAACTACTTCATTCATTCTCCAATAGCAAGGGCAATATGGGAGAACCTTGTGGGAGTTTTCAAGATTCCTTGGGTGATGCCGGGATCAATTGAAGGGCTGATGCAAGCATATGGCATGGAGGCAGTTGCGGTAAAGAAGGGAGGGCTGTGGAGGCTTTCCTTGTTAGCGGGACAAAACAACCGGCACTTCAGAGAAGAGTGGGTTGGTATCTAGGATGGTTGAGAGGGCTCAAGGCAGATGTAAAAGAATGGGCTTCTAATCTAAAATTCTATGTTGATTGGTTCTCTTATCGTCCTTTGGGATGCTACATGTAGTTTCTGCACGCTCTTGTGCTCTTTTAATAAGATTATTATAATCTTTCAAAAAAATGTCTAGCTTGGATATGGGATCGTGAATCTTATTATAATGAAGGAAAGTCTCTAAGGCTCTGAAGACAGTGAACTTACCTAGGAATAACATTTCTAGAATCACCTTCAACCATTATTCTTCACGTCTTTTTTCGTAGTTCTTGTTTCTATCTGCAAGTACTATCCATGATTAGTCTCCACTTCTTTTGCAAATGTGAGTTGTGACCGGTGTCTCATAAGTTCGTTAGAAAATATTATGAATGTTGTCCCATAACCTTTCTATCTGTAGTTCCAATCAAATCTCATAAGAAACATGTTCAATTCGAGCTCAAATCCTGCTTTTTTCCCCTGATACTGTGATCAGCTTCTTTTGGCCCCATTTTGAATCTTATGATCTTGCAGGAACAATGATTAAGCTTTTTAAAGTAAAGGAAAAGCAGAGAGAAATTGCTGAAACTGCCAATGGAAGGGCGCCTGTCAAGAAGCAAAGTGCTGGGGAATTGCGTCTGCATAAAGGTTTATTCTTTTTTTTTTTTTTCCAAATAACTCTGTTTCATTTTGTCTTGGATTCTTTTTTCTCTTTCTTTCTTCAGTTATTTGTTAAGTGGAATTCATTTTAAAAAAAACATTAATATATGAATTGATATCTGCACACATCCTCATTGATGGTGGCATGGGCACCCTTTTCTCTCTACCCTTATTTTATGATGGTACAACTTTGCTTTATTATTATACCAAAATTAGAAAGGGTCCACTGTTAATGAGGGAGAGTGCTAGTGTCTAAGCCATTGTATGTGCTGATTGAGTTTTATCATGATCTTGGATATTTCTTATCTCATAGATATCAGTGAGCTAAACCTTCCCAAAACAACTACCATATCATTTCCCAATGGCAAGGATGATCTAATGAACTTTGAGGTCAGCATTCGGCCTGATGAAGGATATTATCTGTAAGTGATTTTCTTCTTCGCCCATCAACATATCTGAGGATTTGTTGCCAACAAAATTTTATTATTAGGATTTCATATATTTTTTTTCCTTTCTGGTTTGGTTTGCGCTCTGGTGGTAACGGCGGTTCTGGGAAAAAGTGGGAACCACATAGATCTATTCACAGCGTCCAACCCGTTAATCAGATGCATCATCTTACATTACACCCAGGGTCCAAAAATCAACCCAAACAGAAATTTAGGTGGGCCACAGAACAGGGAAAAGTTGAGAGGGGATGCCCACCCTTGATTTGAGTGGGGTCCATATTTTATATACAGAGTCCAGTCTGTCCAGACCCTTCATCAGCCATGGATGTAAGTGTCAGGACAAAAATTCAGGCTATTCTGCAACTCAGGTGGCCCAGAGAGAATAAGGGTGGGCATCCCTTGCAAACCTTTTTCCTGTGCTATGGCCCACCAGAGTTTTGGATCAAGCTGATTTTGAGCTCTGGGTGCTCCTGGCCTAAGGGATGCATCCGACAGACAGATTGGATGTCGTACATACACCAGTGGGCCTCACATTCTGCCCAGTGCCACCATAAGCTTACGGTTCTGCTACCACTGGAGCACACCTCTTCTGGTTTTATGTTTTGTCTGCATGCACCAACGCATGCTTGGCAAAGATCTTTCTTTTCAAAGGCGCCTTCGGTGCTACCATGACCATTATAACGTTAGCTCAACATTTCATGTTATTGCCAGAGGTGGCATGTTTGGGTTTACTTTCCAAGTCCCAACCATCTATCCCCATGAGGCACCAAAGGTCAAGTGCAAGACAAAGGTACGGTTCTGATTTCAACAAGCAAATCTTGTTCATTTAAGATGTTGTTTTCCTCTGTTTTACATTAATTTTCCCTAACATCTTATATATGACCTTTATATTATGTGTACCACAGGTTTACCATCCCAATATCGACTTGGAAGGAAATGTCTGCCTCAACATTCTGCGAGAAGATTGGAAACCTGTCCTCAATATAAACACCATCATATATGGCTTGAATCACCTTTTCACGGTAACTTCTTGTTTCTTTTTCTTTTTTTGGAAGAGCGTATAGTGAATTACAATCCAAGAGTGGCACAGGGAATTTACCTTTTATCAGTTCCCAGCAGCCAGAAAAAAAGGGAGAATTTTACTGAAAATTTTACCAAACAATATCTCTACCTTTTCAAAGCATGGTTGAGTGCTTCATTGAGTAAAATGACTAAAGTGCCCTTATTTGTAATTTTTCTTAAAATGGTGTTAGGGTTTATGCATTGTGGGCCCTTGTGGCGTTTGTATAATATCCAGCCCATCCAACTGGTGCATCCCACAATTTTGATAATACAGACCAAAATCAGGCCAATCCAACTATCAAGTGGGCCACACCACAGAATTATGTAGACCACCCAAAACCCTTCAAATTTGATTGGCCTACCTGATGCTTAGATTGGCTAGCTTATTGGGTTTATATGTATATCATGCCATGAATTTGTTGGACTTCTTTTAGAAAAATAATAGATGGAGGGCATGGTACTCATTTCACTCGCCCAAAAGCACTCTGCAGTAATTTCAAAAACCTGATGTATTGTTTGGCAAAACTAGAAGAAGTGGAGTGTATATATACACACGGGCACCTTCATCTAATCCATGCACCAGAACAACATCGATTTTATCAATTGATATATTCGTTGTATATTTTATTATTGTGTGTGCACATGCACACATGGAAATGCTCACATCCAACCAATTTGGCAATAAGTTGCCATCCACGCAGTGGATTAGCTTCCAACCTATCATGTCTGTGCAACATGCGCCTGGTCCAATAGGTTGGCCCCACCATGAGGATCACCTTTTGCAAAAATCAGCCCCATCCACTCATCAAGTAGGTCACACCATTGAAAAAATAATGTATAACCGCTGATAAATAACAAATTGCTAGTGGTTGGCCTGATGAGTGGATGTGGCTGATTTTGCATAAGGAGAGCCTCATGGTGTGGCCAACTTATCGGACAGGGTGGTTCTGGCACACACATGGCTTGGAAGTTATCCACTGGGTCAACTGTAAATTGGATGTAAGCATTTCTCATATATATATATATATATATATATATATATATATATATATATATATATATATATATATATATAAAATCTTATTTGAACTTGCATGCATGATAAAAACATTTTCTCCTTCCAACATTCTGCAACTCAGTATTCCCTTAACCCCTGCTATTTTCCTGTGTGCATGCAGCAACCCAATCACGAAGATCCTCTGAACCACGATGCAGCAGCCGTGCTCAGGGACAACCCAAAGATGTTCGAGTCCAATGTCAGAAGGGCAATGGCTGGAGGTTACGTGGGTCAGACCTTCTTCCCCAGATGCATATAGCATTTTCCAGTGACAATTCTGTAAAAATAGTATTTTCAATGTGTGGCTCCCCACAAGAGCTGCAAATTACACTTTGGAGCATATCTTCCTGGTGGGGTTATCAAGCTCCCACTTATGCTTTGGGATTGCTTTCAGTAGAAACCAACTCAAAAAAAATGCTCAACCGGAAGCTGTTTGAATTTGCTCTCAGGTGTAATTTCTTGTGTTTTCTAAGCAAACTGGTCTGCGATGAACGGTCATGGATTTATGTAATGTGGAATGGGAGATTGTGCTTGTTTCCATTATTAGTAAGCAAAACATATATGTTTATGTGCCAGCTTGAATTGCTGTCCTTCCTCTCTTCCTGTTATGGTTTTAGAAGCTTGCTAATAACAGAACTGACAAACTGAGAAATCTGGTCTTGTAATTTGACAGCGTCAGACTCGACTTGGAGGATGGCTAGCTGATGTGCTCTCTCAATTGAAATTCCATCTTGGCTGAATACTGGCATCAAAGGTCCAAATGAAGGCGTAACCCAACCCAAGTTGTGATTATGCCCAATCTGACTAACCTAAATATGCTTAAACCTGAACCCAACCTGAATTCAAATTGGGTTAGCATTTTTCAACTCAAATCCAAATCCAACCCGAGGAACTTGACAACCCAACGCAACCTGATCTGAACTAAGGCAGGGTCAATTTGGTTCAAGTTTGACCTGAACCCAAGTTGCAGCCCCAGCGCAGGTACACCCATGGTTAAAAGACTCAGCAACTCAGGAGTGAATCGTTCAGTCCTAAGATGAGTTGGGACTTACCTGAATCAGGGTGCAAATCATGGCATCGAACAGGATCAGGTTCGACACTGGCTGCTGAAAGTTAGGACTGAGGGTCAAAATTCTTGTTTTGCAGGCAACAATGCAATAACATTCTAAAGCTGTGGTTTACAAGCCATTTGTTTTTACTAATGTTTTTTAGTTATGTTTTACGGGCCATGGCACCATGCCATGGCCCCAAAGTTAAGCAGGCTGGATGAATCTCTAACCGCCGGGATTTGAACATTATGGTCTGTTAGTCAATATTTTAACTACCCGATTTACTCAATTCCCCGCTGCTAGGATATACCCACCAGCCTGATTCAGATCGTGGTGAGGCCTGCCTGAAGAGCAGTGTATACAAGCAGCAGCAATCAGTATTAATTCAGGTAAGGCCCACTGCCTTGCTGTTAATCACAATGTAGTAAGAGAGAAACAAGTCAAGAGCTTTTAAATGACAATTAGGGCTATGGCACCTGCGACTAACAAGAAGGGGGAGATTTGGAGGAAAGAGAAGTGAAGGGAAAGGTGGGGCTACAGTGCAGGTGCATGTTGCATAGAGAAAGAAGGAAATGGTGGGAAACCTGGCCTCATTGTCTCTTATTATGGCACACTCTAGTTCACTATTCGCATAATTTTGTAAATGCCCCTACCATTAGCTGATGTAATAGATGTATAAAGTATATGTCACAAAATGACAAGGGTAGGCCCCACAGTACCTTTGTTGCATGTCTCCACGAGTAGATACTTTATATAGGCCATTGTTCAGAGTATCCCTGATATTATCCGTATCTCCAGCTCAGTGATACCAATAATACTGGTAGCAATACCAATAACATTGGTAGTCTTAGAAATTTCAGATATCGGTGATGTATCGCTAAGTATCAATAATATTTTCAACTGTCTGAATTCCCAGCATTGCTTATATCGCCTATGTATCAAAATTGCCAATATTTTCATCTATATAAATCAAAAGGTGTTGCTTGTATCACCAATGTATTGGAGATACTTCGATAATGTTGCCAATATATGGATATTGCAAAAAAATCTGTTTATTAAAAAAATCCCATTTTAATTTTTTTTTTTAATGGGTGCATGGTTGTATGCATTGTTCAAGTTATTGACAATAATATTGGCCATATCGTGATATTACCATTGCCGTAACATCGACGATATCGAGACCACAGTCTTTTGTTTCTTTTCTAGATGTTGACAATTTTTCAGCGAAACATCACTGTGTTTTTAATATTTAGATATATCAACAGATGATGGGATGGAAAGTTGGATGGCTTATTGGATTAATAGATGGGAAGGTTGAACAGATAAATGAGATGGCTGAAATGAAATGCAAAATACGAAGCTGCGGGAAGCAGAAGATACCTCATAAATGAGTTCTTAGACTTTAAAATGATTGATGATAAACTCGCCGGTACCTCATATTTCAAGCAGCATGAATACTTTCCTCAACGTCCGGTGCAATCTGATGCCTCTCGGCATGGGAGGCCTATCACCATGTCATTGCTCTATACCAGGCACCTCTACTAGATCGAAACCAAAACCATTCATTTGATATGTATCATAGTGAATATGCCATACTCGAAAAATAGAACTTTCTAAAAAAATCCCAACACTTCATTCTGCCGCATACAAATTAATTAGCAAAAGGTAATTCAACAATGGCCTTACATTCAGTGAGAAAATGTTTATTAAGCAGCTAGGTAGTCCAATCTAAGCAAAGCACTTTTTCAATGGAAAAGCCTAGAGGGCACCTGGTTCAGATCATCATACACACTTGCTATGTCAAATACGTGGAACTGGATACATGAAAATGCCATAGGCAGTGGATTGCTCTTGTTGAAATAAACAATCAGCACTCGAATAGTGTGGTGCGCTTCTGAAAGTAAGGAAACTCCAAAAACATAGGAACAGAATACATTGCCCGCGTCCAAATTTACAGAATTGTTTAGTCATCAGCACCCTATTTTCTCGTAAATGTGTAAGGGAGAGAACTGTCCTTCAGCTGATTGTCTGGTAACTCAGCTGTTCGTGCTCTCAATAGTACAACAAAAGCTTCCTTCAATGTGATGGAGGTCATGGAACCCTGTCCATCGATCACATAAATTAAAACGCCATCTTTGTGTCCTTGATGTTGTGACATCCTGGTTAGCTCAAATTAGGAAGTCCAAAAACCTGAAGGTAACTTTCAGTAGGAAGCACTTTCATGTCATTTCTTGCTCTTTCGAACTTATGATTCTTGCATTCTCACGGTCTCGTTTGAAAGTAAGATACAACGGGCTGTAAAACAGGCAGCACAAACCAAAAGGAACTATCATCATCGACAGAAGCCCCCTTGACAAAGCAAAAGCTTCCCGTGCAGATCCAGTAGCCAAATTTGCTGTCTTCGGGTCATAACCATAGATCTTCTCTGTGAGGATTCCAACGATGGGGGCAGCAAATGATGAGAAGGATCCTTCAAAAGCACGATCAAAGGCATATATCATGGTCCGGTGCTTGGGGGGCACAACTTCAGCAAACATAGGATTGTTTGCACAAGTAGCACACCAGCTAATGGTAAGGCCCATGAGTAAGAGCGTAGTGGCGAAGATGAACCAGCTGTTCACTGACTGCGGGATCACTGTGAGAAGGAACCATGAGAAGGGGATGCCCATGAAGGCACTGAATTGAGCACACATGATGCGGCCACCCTGTGGGTAGACTGTGTGACATCCGGTCTGCTATTAATCCGCCAAAGAGGGACCCCATAGCACATCCAATTGCAAAAAGGCTGAGAAGGGCAGCTGTGCTGTTATGATCAAAGCCTGCAAAAGAATCAAATAGATCATATGCTGTTAGTGTCATGCATCGTAATTACTCAGGAGAAACGTGTGAACTTCTTTTTTTCCTTGTTTTTTGTAGCTTGCAAACTACAGCTAACAAGAGTTTCAACACTAAGGTCATGGATTCAAGTACCCATTGTGGTGTGTGTGGGTGTTTGCATAAAAAAAATACAGCTAACAAAAGCACAGACACCATGAATGGCATTGGTCCAAGAGATCCAGTTTGCAACATAACAATGGTCTTAAGGCTGGTAACCCATAATGGGGTGGAGTGATGCAGTCCCATTCGCTGATAATGATCAGCTGCAACAAGTGCACTGCAGAAACAAAGACCAAAATCAATGTAACCATACATAGATTTTGGAATCCTGCAAACGTGGCTCAGTGATAGATTGACGAAAACCCTAATTACTAGGATCTGCAAGCAGCTTAACAGGATCAATCGTAAACCTCAGCCAATCGGTACACCCTTGATAGAAATTTAGGGAGAAAACTCAACCTTCTTTTGAGAAATCAAAATCGATCAAATATTATAAACGTCTTACCAAAAAAACCAATATAATCCTAACCATCTATTCCAATAAAATATAAACATAATAAAAACATCCGCTAAACTGGCACAACTATACATGCATGCTTACCATAAATTGACAATGGTGTTGGAATTACATCATTTTAGGCTATAAGCAAAGCTAATTCAACATGCTTCCAAATGGGACCAGCTTTATGTCATTCCGACATCATTTGATACCCAGTAGTGGGCCGCAATATGAATAACATCAATGCCAAACTTGTTGTCCAATCTAAACAAACTAAACAGAGAAACTAGTAAAACAAACTATCCAAAGAGCCTATTCCCCAAGGAATTTCTCATGGGACCCGCCAAGGTGGGACTGATCATTCGCGCTGACTGGCCTATAGACGATCACAGTCCACCAGGGCCAATGATGACAGCTTCCACACAATCCCATGCGAATCTGGGTCATTGAGCATCTAGATTGCAGGCTGTTTGGCAATCAACCATGTAGAAAGTTTTGAGATGTGCCTGCATCATGGAGCAATCTCTCCGCAGCCACATGGCCAGTGTTCAAGGTTTCATCGATATTATCGATAATATCGCCGAAATTATCGGAGTTGGCGATATCGAACTGCCAAACACTCGCAATATTTCCAAGTATCGTCGATATCTCAGCAATATATCACCGTGTATTGACACTGCCGAGATATCAACAGTGTATCAGCAGTATCATCACCCCCATTTCGACAAGCAACATGTAATAAAAAAAAAAATAAAAAAAAGATTTTCTCCAAAAAAAAATTTCTTCCAAATCAAGGTTGGAAAAGGAATTTTGGCACCTCATCTACATACCATGTGGATTGAATTTCCAATTTGGGGAGAAAATGTGGATCGAAAGCTTGGTGGCCTGGTATATTATTGCTATAAAATGAACTCAATTTTGGTTACTATTGCATTCATCTTTTATGACAACACATACTTTAGGCCCTCATGAAATGGAAAATTTAGTTTGTATGGTTCTTTTCTGCAATTTTTATTTATTTATTCCTAAACATGCAAATATGTAAATTTAGCATCTCCTAAACTTTCATTGAAAAATCCCACTGTTTTCCCCATGTTTCCCTCAGTCAACGATACATTTCTGGGTATCGATGATATCAATACATGTTTCCATGTCCCCAACCAACAATACTTGTAACGAAACTGATACTACAAACACTGCACATGGTAGGGTGACTTGCATTTGGGACTTGTCCATCTAGTTACCCCGTTGTGGATGGCAAATGGAACAAATATAAGCAATTCTAGCCATCTGATCTATGGACGTCAGATGATGATGATGGGATAAGGTTCAGATGATGATGATGAGAAACAATTATTTGCCATTCCTAAAATCATGGTTCTTTGAAATGAGTACCAGAATATGGAGAATGGAAACATGCATGCACACCAGCCCACCCACACGTGCGTACGTGTGCGCACGCATACACACAACAAAATTCACTCTAGCAGTTTAAGAAGAGGAATTATATGATACATGGTCATCATCGTTCCACAAAATACACGAGTTTCACTCCCAACAAGTGGCCTAATGGTTTGATAGTACAAGTCATAGACATTCCAAGTCCCACCATGGACGGAGCATTACCCAGCCCATTTAATTGTAAATGGGTTGGGGCCCAACTGACCCGACCCAACCTATCATGACCCATCTCAGGTTTAAGTACGGAATATGACACCAAGGCTATGCACAATCGAGCCCAAACAATGGATATGGACATGCATAAGAAATTTATCCACACTTTTCGTCTTTATTTTGTTTTGGGTTTTGGGTCAGGGTCGGGTCATCTGGCCTAACCCATTGATATCCTAAATGGGCAGGATGGGGCGGGTAGGGTTCAATCCAACCCCGACCCATTTACTTAAATGGGTCATATTTCTACCCTGAGCCCAACCTGCTAACCATTTAGCTTGGCACGAACCCACCTTAAAACCGGGTCGCGTCAGTTGACCCGAAGGCCAACCCATTGCCACCCCTAATCAGTATCCATAAGAGTTTGAACATGTGCTTACCAATTAGTTCAAACCACATTGTGAAGAACACCATGGCCGTCCATGGCAGCGAGCCAACAATGCCCTGCAAGACTATGATCTTAAATGTTTGCACTTTCATCACAGCTTTCATGGCTATCCAGGATTCGATCCACTTCGATGGTGAAATGGCAGTGCTCTTTTCAACTAAATCAGCCCTGGGAAATAACCATCAGGGAGATAAGTGGACCCACATTAGTCTTATGCTATGGGCAGGAGAAGCATCTGTATGCTATGGACCATTCAAAAAAAGTATCTGTATGCTATGGGCAGGACCCATATGTATAAACACATAAAAACTGTCCAACACTATAATGAAATGGATGGAACTAAAAAAGCTCAGGAAAAAAGAAAAAGGTACCTTTCAGAGCTCTCACCAGTCCCGTGAAGCATTTTTCTTGGGTCAACAACAAACAAGTAGACAAGGAACCCAATCAGCGAACTCAATAGCGCCATCATAATGAAAGCACATCGCCATCCTGGTATTCCCCAAAACTCTTGCCCTGCCATAACCGTTGCCAGAACACCACCTCCTATCCCACCTATGGAACCAACAAGACTCAATAATCCAAATCCCGCCCCCCGGACACCATCCAGGTAGCTATCGGCAATGAAAGACTGGAGTGCCGGTATTACAATGGCCAGTCCAAAACCGTTCACTGCCCTCCAGAATACGACTTGCTGAAATTGCAGGCTCATACCCACTGCAGCTGTTGATAAGGCCCAGCAAAAGGTACCCATTGCAAGAATTGTGGGGCGGTCGTAGTGAAGGACTAGAACACCTGCCAAGGGTGATGATAATGCCTGCACAAAGTTCCGGACGAACGTAAGATATCCTAGCTCAGTAGGGCCAGCACTGAAAGCTTCACTGACTTCTTTGTAAACAGCTGGAAGAAGATTCTCATCGGCACGCTCCATTATAGAAGCCATATTGATGAGAATAAGAGAGAGAGAAATCCCAAAGACCTTCCTCGTTCTGTCAGATGACAAAAATAATAGTAGGATATGGAAGACAGAGTCAATGCACATACACATGATAAGATATTTTTTTGAAGCATTAAGTACAGAAAGTTAATATTCATGCACAGTTAAATGTGTTCAGCGGTGAAATCCCCATACGAGAAACAACAACCCAAAAGATGCAATTACTTTGAGGATGCAGAAACAGATTCAGCAATCTCTTTTTACTAGATTATTTATATGATTGTTCTTTAATCCAGAACGTTGCAGGTTAAGTAGAAGAAAGGGTATGTATTGTTCCTTTGGAATGAGAGTCAGAAACCATACCACAAGGCCTTCGCATACTAATGAAGCAAAATTTGATGCTACTGTTCCTTTACATAAGAGATAGTATGCATGGCTCATGCTACAAGGTGTAGCATATTTCCTCAAAGCAACAGTTCCTGGACCAGTATATGTGAACATTGGAACACTTCAAAACATATTTAGATAAGGCTATCCCTTTCAAGAGTATGTCTCGAAACAGAATGATTTTAAAATTTGAAAACAAAAACAATCACAGTTTCATAATCATGCCACTGGCTTGAAGTAATTGCTAATAACAGTAACCCAACCAAATTCAGACATAAGAAAATGATTTAATTAGGCTGTCTTTCCTGGGAGATAAATAATATCATCTGAATGCTAACAAGCCTTCTGTTCCATGTGGATTGGTTTCATCAAGCAATATCCAGAACACATATTTTAAAAACATGCAAAGTATGCTTTGAACTTAGGTTAAAAATGGGTAAAGCTTACAGATGCAATATTATCCTAATAACTCACAGGTGACGTAAGGTAAGCAGAGACGTCTTGGCTGAGGAGAGGATTGACTTCACAAACCCTTTCTTTAATGTGAAATAAAATCACTTATAAAACAAGACCAAGTTGATGCCAAGCCAGCACTCAGAAGTGACTAGCGCGACTTGTCTGGGGCAAAGGTGCACTGAGTCACACGCAATGTGATAGTCTTAAAAACTTCAAGTTCCAAACTGTATCAGCAGTATCCAATCAAATAACACAGAAGAACTAGAAGTGTTCACTACATATTCATGAAACCCAATGACTAGCATTAATATTTGTCAAAAACCAAATTGTTGTTGCTGTACATACCATGTTGAAATTGATTGTTTAGGAGGTCTACAATGACACTGATCTTCATGAACAACCACTCCTTTCTTGCAACAGCAGCCCCCATCCTTACCCCAATCAACAATGTATTGTTGGTCTAATCATTATCACCAAATAATCTCAGTGGATACTAGCTTTGACATGGCAACTAATTAGATTGTGTCCACAGGTGTCTATTCACACAACACAATAGGATTGATCCAAAAGAGCCATCTCCTATCAATTTGTGATAACCGTGTGCCCCTAAAGTATGCATAAAGAAGCATCATTGGGCATGAGAGAACTATCTATGAGATAAGCTTGTAGCACCACCTTCTCGTCTATCTTCACCCATCATTTCCTCAGCCTAGATTAGCCTTGCTCAAGGTTCTAAAAGTTTCGAAATATCAGTTTTGGGGAATGTATGAATCAAATTGAAATACAAGAAAATGGCGATGGAAAAAATGAACAAAAAGTGATGTTTTACCCCCTTTCCTATCTCCATAAAATGATTCATTCCGCTTGGATTCATTGAATGCCACTCAAATCTCGCAATTTGATCCCAAAATACATGTTGATATAGTCTAAAATGACTCTGTAAGCTTTCTCTAGGGTTGGAATGAAGAAAGAAGTGAAAAACCTAGAGAAAAATAAGAAACAAAACGGGACCTTTATGATCATATCGGACCCGATACAACCTGTTTCTTCTTTTAGTATTGCATGTTCACCCACATATCTCGTATCATGGCATAATGCAAGGCCAGTGTAGGTTGATATAACCCATCATTTCGGGTATGGCCAATTAACCCCCATATCTCGTGTCCAGGAAGACTGATACAGATATGAAACAACAGTAATGTATCTGATATTTGGAACCATGGTCTTGTTAATCAATCAACTGGCTCGATTGGTTCGGCCTACATACAGCTAGGAGTCTTCCCTGTGTCCAACTACATTTAGCTTGGATGGAGGAAACAGTGATCCTATTGTTTACAAGACAACATTGCCTGTCCACATGGTATTTTGTGACTTAATACAAGTGTTGGAATCATTCAGCTCATTATCTAATATCCAACCACCCCCACCCCAAAACCAACCGGCTCAATTGGTTCTGCCTACATAAAGCTAGGACTGTTCCTTGTGTCCGAAGACATTTAGCTTGGATGGAGGAAACACTAATCCCATTGTTTATAAAGACAACATGCCTGTCCCCATGGTATTTTGTGACTTAATACAAGTGTTGGAATCATTCAGCTCATTATCTAACATCCAACCACCCCCACCCCAAAATCAACCGGCTCAATAGGTTCTACCTACACACAGCTAGAAGTGTTCCTTGTATCTGACTACATTTAACTTGGATGGAGGAAACAGTAATCCCATTGCTTGTAAGAAAACATGCCTGTACACAGTAATCCCATCCATGGTGGACCCACAATCCAGACAGCACCAATCAGCCTAAACATGTGGAAAGCATGACATGAAAAAGCCCATTCGATTTTCAGCCTAAAGATGGACACGGCAACAAAAGCAAAAATTCTCAACAGTCCACATTCAAATGGGTAAAAAGTACATCAACAGACGGTTAGGATTGTCCAAGAGCTGCAGTTCTAGTACCATGGCCCATCCATGGCAGGCCCACAATTCAGACAGCACCTATCAGCCAAAACACGTTCACAAATGAAAATAAAATATAAAATATAAAAAATAAAAAAAATCCCGTCCATGAAATTCAACCATGCCGTCTATTCCTACAATCGCAATTTATCCATCCGAAAACATCTTTCTATTAAAAAAAATAATAATAAAAATAAAAATCCAATAATCTGCCAAACACAGTTACCGATAGACAGATATACAACCAAACACTCTCAGCATCAAATCAAGACACAACGGAATCCCAAAATCTCCATAAACGCCTCAATCAAACCTTAAAAAATCATCTTTCAATCGACAGAAAGTCAAAGAACATAAACAGAAAATCCAAACCAAAACGCATCGAGGAGATGAATCGATCAAACTCACTTCATCTCTCCAAGAAATCTCGAATCCAAAACCCTAGATCTTTGAAAGGAGCGAGATCCGACGCTCCTGAATCCCATCCACCGAAGAAGAACCCAACCCTAGAAACAGATCTGAAGCATCTCTGCGAATCACAATTTTATATACTCTCCGGCAGAAGGACACGTCAGGAATTATCAGGAAAGAATATTCAAAAAGGACAAAGAACGAAAAATCAGATGAGCTTCGAAGATTGGGTTTTTTTTTCTTCTTTTAATTGCATTTTCAAATGTGCGCGCCACGAATCTTGCGAGAAATTCGACGTGAGACTTTCGGACTGGATTTGGATATTTTTAGAACCTCCGGGCGAGATATTGGTCCTTTTCTCGCGATCGTCCGATAGATTTGTTGGCTCTCTGCTGAATAGGAAATTATCGCGAGAAAATAAGTAGAGATAGGAAATGCGGAGAATTTTAAGAGGGATAATTGTTAATTTCTCCCCTTTGTTTTGAATTATTGTAATTATATCCCTACTGTTTCAAGATTCCACACGTTGTATATTAGCATGGACGCGGATTTCCTGCGACAGCCTGTCCTTCCTCAGACAAGCGGATTCGGTGTTACGCGGGTGTTACCCTTACCGTAGGGCCCACCTTGAGATGTGTTGTATATCCACACCGTCCATATGTTTTTACAGCTCATTTTAGGACGTGGTGTCAAAAATTAATCAGATCAAAATCTCAGGTGGACTACACCACAGGAAACAGTGGTGATTGAATGGCCACCATTAAAAAATTTCTATGGCCCTCTGTAATTTTTACTTTCCATCCAACCTGTTGATAGGGTCAAATAGACCTGGATGAAGGGAAAATTTAAGGATCAGCTTGATCCAAAACTTTTGTGGCCTACAAAAAGTTTTTAATGGATATATAACATATTCATTAAGGTAGCATGTTAAACAATGTTAGTTAAAGATTTAAGGTCATCACTTCCCAAAAGCCTATATAAATAGTACTTATGTATAGTTGTAGGCAAAACGCTAAACATAATAATTTATTTTTTATATTTTATTTATCTCTCATTTTCCTAACTTATAACCTAGTTTTCCATATCTACTATTTAGCAGCTCCCACTAGAGCACTTTAAAAGTATATTTAGTTCTTTACAACCTTAAGTTGTAATCCGTGATCACCTATATTCTGATTTATCTGATTACATCTACTTCGATTATTTGTTCAGATAGACTTATTGGGTATTTATCTTCCATTTTTCATTTTTCATTTTTCATTATTATTATATGGTTATCTTATGACTTGTCAATTGTAATGCAGCATCATTTCCATACATCAATGAAAGCAGCAACATTTTGCTTTTCTTAAAAATTTTTTGTACGCTCTTTTGATAAATATTGAACTAGATGCTAGCGAAAGGAAAAGTCCTTTAAGTCGTAGACTCAGGTCTATTATCACAAGGTAGAAAGAACTCATTTTGAAAGCTTTGCCTCCTATCCTTTCACAAATCACATGAACTAAGCACAACATAGATGGTTAAGAGGATTCTGGATCCAGTGTCTAGTTTTTGATCTATCCATCTTGGTGAAAGGGACACCAATAATTCAATCAACCTTTGAGCCAGTCATACTCTAGCACGCACGCATATCATACTCACACACAAATATCTAATCTCGGCCATTGCTCACACATGTGACTAAACTTGATTGAATGGAGAATAATTAATTAAAGACTCAAGTGGGGAAAAGTGGGTAAGGAAATGCCCACATTGAAACCTCCTTAGTTCCACCATGATGTTTATATGTCATCCATATCGATTATAAGGTAAAAAGTTTCAACCTCCTTAGGTCCACCATGATGTTTATATGTCATCCATATTGTTTATAAGGTCAAAAGTTCAACAACCTCTAACAACAAACATTTAATTTTCACTGTTTGTGTCGTGTAGTCCATTTGATATTTGGATTTGCCTCATTTTTTAGCCTATGTTGGAATATGATCCGGTGAAATGGATCGACAATGTAGATTTCTCACGAACATCTTGTTGACCCCACTTGATTTTAGAATTGTGACTTTGGGTAATTCTTTCACCCATATTAGGCACATCAGATGAATGGTTTGGATGGTGTATGGTGGACATTTCATCCCAAATATTTCTTGTGACTGGGCCTACTTAAGCTTTGCATGATCATAACTTTCAGTGTCAATGTTTAGAACAAGGCATCATACCTGATGTGCAGTGTGGCTCTCATGAAAGTTACACTCAGGTAGCTCTCTGTTGGCGAAAGTAACCCTAGTGCATGTTGCTTCGAGGCAGCTCTATTTTTATCCATTTTCATGGGTATCTAGGTGGGCCCAACTGAGTTTACTCCGCATGATAAGAGTGTGCGGAGTAACTCCTATTAATCAAAGGGAAGGATAATTCAATCATTTATTGGGCAGAAATGACATGATTAACAACTCCAACCTTCATTTGTTCTAGACATGCTGACTTGATTTCTAGGCCGGTGGAAATTTTTTTGGATAATTGTAAACACCTCCCTCTAATTTCTGCCCATTTAACCGCCTCCCCTTTCATTTGGATTACTGTAAGGACCCCATTCATTACGTATTCCCCACCACGGTATTATAATAGAAATTGGATTGCGAACTGGGTCAACTCTGTGGGGCCCACAATGAGTTATGAGTCTTATCCACCTCGTTCACCCATTTTACCAGCTTATTTTAGGGTATGATCCCAAAATCCAAGCATATCCAAAGCTCAAGTGGACCACACCACAGGAGGCAGTGTGAATTAAACACCAACTATTGAAATCTCAATGGGGGCATAAAGGTTTTTGATCAAGCTGATATTTGTGTTTTCCCTTTATCCATGCTTGTGTGACCTTATGAACAGGTTGGATGACAAATGAACATCACTGTGAGCTCTAGGAAGGTTTCCACATGGACATCATTATTCCCACTGTTTCAGTGGTGGGATCCACTTAAGCTTTGGATATGCTTCAATTTTGGGCTTAACCTGTAAAATGAGCCGAATAAATGGATGAACAGCATGGATAAGCCACACATTCATGGTGGGCCTAATATATAGTTTACTCAGATCAATAAAGAGTACTTGGCCAACCAAGTACGCAATCCAATTTCCTCGTATCACCGTTATCTATAAAAATATTGGCCACTTTACTTATCCAAAAGGTAACTATATTACCTTGCATGTACTTGAGCTTTGGAGGTTCTTGGGTGGGTGTGGCCCACCCAATGATTAAATTAACCTGATTTTCTGATAACTTTAAAATGACCCTGATGGATGGGTTTGATGTTTGATATCATTTATATATTACAAGGTGTCCCACGTAAGGAAAAATGAACTCATAAGATGAGGTTATCTGGTTCAGATAGCCCTAGTGCCTCTAGCAAAGGAGAGACATTTGCAGTAATCTATATTAGAGGGGCGATTTTACAGTTGTTAGAAACTGAGGGAAGGGTGTCTACAATTATCGTTTTAAAAGGAAGGGAACTACCATAACCGCTACTTTTGTAAGCCACTTATATGTGATATATGGACGCGGATTAGCTACTGACAAGTTGAGTACCAATCTCGCTACTGAAGTGACGTCACCAACTTCTGTGGGACCCACCGTGGTGTATGTGTTGCATCTACACCGTCCATTCATTTGGAGAGATCATTCTAGGGCATAAATTAAAGAATGAGACAGATCCAAAGCTCAAGTGGACCCCACTAAAGAAAACAGTGGGGACCGTGATGCAACCGTTGAAACCTTCCTAAGGCCCACCATCATGTTTATTTGAGATCCAACCTGTTCATAAGTTCACAAAGGCATGGACAAAGGGAAAAAACAAATATCAGCTTGATCGAAAACTTCTATAGCCTAAGGAGTTTTTAATGGTAGGAGATCAATCCCCACTGTTTTCTTTGGTGGGTCCATTTGATCTTTGGATATATCTCATTCTTAAGGCCATCCCCTAAAATGATCTCTCCAAATGGATGGACGGTGCGGATGTAAAACATACATTATGGTGGGGCCCACCGAAGTTGGTGACGTCACTTCAGTAGCTAGATAGCTGTCAGTAGCTAATCGGCGTCCGTAATATATGTGCCTTATATCCATGCCATCCATCCGTTTTGATAACTCATTTTAGGGCATGATCCAAAAAATAAGCAAATCAAAATGTCAGGTGGACCATAATACAGGAAATAATGGTAGTCTGCCATTAAAAACTTCTGATGGCTACAAAAGTTTTGGATTAAGAAGATATGATCATCTAGGTCTTTGTGACCTCATCAACAGGTTGGATGGAGAATAAACATTCCAGTGGCCCCATGAAGCTTTTAATGGTCTGGATTATGGACAGTGTGGATGTAATGCACGTACATCACGGTGGGCCCCACAGTTGGGGATCCATCCAAACTTCGGTCTGATCCCTTTGATTTTCTTTATATGGTTTATTCACATGGTTTGCCCACCATAACAAGAGTCCTGATTGCAAGATACTGTTTCCACGGGCAGTGTGATGACGGAACCGCATAGAACTTTTAAGAGGACCTGTCTATTGGTATTCATCCGCAGCGGTCGGTATCATGTATTCATGTGGAGTGTGGATTGCGTACTACCCCACACGACCTAGCTAGACACGGACGGTCCTGTCAGGGGACCCACAGTGATGTATATGTTTTATCCACACCGTTCATCCATTTTTACAGATTATTTTAGGGGATGAGCCAATAAAGGAGTCAGATTGAAGGCTCAAGTAGACCACACCACAGGAAGCAGTAGGGATTGAAAGTTTAACATTCAATACTTCTCACCAGCTGATATTTGTGTTTGATTTTCATCCTGTTACTTGTGACCTTATGAACAGGTTGGATGGCAGATAAACAGGTACTTTAGACTCCAAATTATGAATTCCAGCTTATAGATGTATCATTAAAAAAAAAAATGGTACTTTGATTTGATTATCTGACTATAGAATTTGGTTGGACGATTAAAAATGAAAAATATCCTATGGCCCTTTTGCAACAAAAAGATTCAATTGGTCCACCAATCTTATTGTGTCCATGACTCTGAGGGAGAGGTTTACAATTTTGGCGGTCTAATTTGAGTCAATGCATCCACGTGTACTTTATTGGGTGCCCGCGTATCAAGTGAACGGGCCAGAGTAGACTTATGTCCTTGGCTTTGCAATGACAGTCGTGCCCATGAAAATAGTGGTCAGACAGAAGTTTTGGCATACGATTTTCTATAATGTTAGGGGTGCTCATGTCATTTTACTATCCCACAGGGTGTGTCTACAGTACGCAATCGTCCAATCTAGAGAATTGGATTTTACGGTATTCACGGTCCGGATCACTGAATAGGTGGGCCCCACTTGTAGAGGTATTTTCCCGAGCGTTGCATCACGGACGACGAGGAAGAGGAAGTTGACGGACGAAAACTTTGATACTCTGCAGGAATCCTGCGTACAACCCCTGATCTCTGGAGTCTCACAGTGCTGTTGGTGTAAAATCCACTCCGTCCATCACATGAATCACTCGATGTTAAGTCATATGGCCAAAATTCATACCGATCCAAAACATAGAATGCGACACCATAAGCTAACAGTCGAAAGGGAATACTAGCTGTAGACGTTGTACGTATGATAAAAAAAAATCAACGGTTCTACTTCAACAACCAAAATCCTATTAATCAAAGGGAAGGATAATTCAATCATTTATTGGGCGGAAATGACACGATTAACAACTCCAACCTTCATTTGTTCTAGACATGCTGACTCGATTTCTAGGCCGGTGGAAAGTTTTTGGATAGTTGTAAACACCTCCCTTTAATTTCTGCCCATTTAACCGCCTCCCCTTTCATTTGGATTACTGTAAGTACCCCATTCATTACGTATTCCCCACCACGGTATTGTAGCAGATCAAATTGGATTGCGAACTGAGTCAACTCTATGGGGCCCACAATGAGTTATGAGTCTTATCCACCTTATTCATCCATTTTACTAGCTTACTTTAGGGTATGATCCCAAAATCGAAGCATATCCAAAGCTCAAGTGGACTACACTACAGGGGCAGTGTGAATTAACCTACTACTATTGAAATCTTAAGGGGAGCCATAAAGGTTTTTGATCAAGCTGATATTTGTATTTTCCCTTTATCCATGTCTGTGTGACCTTATGAACAGGTTAAATGACAAATGAACATCACTGTGGGCACTAGTAAGGTCTCAACATGGACATCATTATTCCCACTGCTTCAGTGGTGGGATCCACTTGAGCTTTGGATATGCTTCAATTTTGAGCTTAACCTGTAAAATGAGCTGAATAAATGGATGAATGGCATGTATAAGCCACATACATTCATGGTGGGCCCAATATATAGTTTACTCATATCAATAAAGCGTACTTGGGCAACCAAGTAGGCAATCCAATTTCCTCATATCACCGTTATCTATAAAATATTGGCCACTTTACTTCTCGAAAAGGTAACTATATTACCTTGCATGTACTTGAGCGTCGGAGGTTCTTGGGTGGGTGTGGCCCACCCAATGACTAAATAACCTGATTCTGATGACTTTAAAATGACCCTGATAGATGGCTTTGATGTTTGATATCATTTATATATAACAAGGGGCCCCACACAAGGAAAAATGAACTCATGAGATGAGGTTATCTGGTTTAGATAGCCCTGTGCCTCTAGCGAAAGAGAGATATTTGCAGTAATCCAAATTAGAGGGGTGATTTTACAATTTTCAGAAACAAACGGGAAAGGCGTCCACAGTTATCCTTTCAAAAGGAAAGGGAACTACCATACCCGCTACTTTTGTAAGCAACTTATATATGTGCCTTATATCCATACCATCCATCCGTTTTGAAAACTCATTTTAGGGCATGATCTAAAAAATGAAGCAAATCCAAATCTCAGGTGGACCATAATACAGTAAATAATGGTAGTCTGCCATTAAAAACTTCCAGTGGCCACAAAAGTTTTGGATTAAGATGATATGATCATCCAGGTCTTTGTGACCTCATCAACAGGTTGGATGGAAAATGAACATTCCAGTGGCTCCATGAAGCTTTTAATGGTGGGGATTATAGACAGTGTGGATGTAATGCACGTACATCACAGTGGGCCCCACAGTTGGGGATCCATCCAAACTTCAGCCTGATCCCTTTGATTTTCTTTATATGATCTAGTCACATGGTCTGCCCACTATAACAAGAGTCCTGATTTCAAGATACTGTTTCCATAGGCAGTGTGACGACGAACCGCATAGAACTTTTAAGAGGACCTGTGTACTGGTATTCATCTGCAGCGGTCGGTATCATGTGGAGTGTGGATTGCGTACTACCCCACAGGACCTAGCAAGACACGGACGGTCCTGTCAGGGGACCCACAGTGATGTATGTTTTTATCCACACCGTTCATCCATTTTTACAGATTATTTTAGTGGATGAGCCCATAAAGGAGTAAGATTGAAGGCTCAAGTGGACCACACCACAAGAAGCAGCAGGGATTGAAAGCTTAACATTCAATACTTCTCAGGGGCACATAAGTTTTGGATCAAGCTGTTATTTGTGTTTGATTTTCATCATGTTACTTGTGACCTTATGAACAGGTTTGATGGCAAATAAACATCATGTTCGGCCCAGGAAATTTTCAATGGTAGGAATTCAATCCCACTGCTTCCTATAGTGTAGTGCACTTGAGCCTTTCATCTGCCTTCTTTTCGGCTCATGCAATAAAATCATGACGGCCTGATAAGACATGTACATCACCGTGGGCCCACAGATCCATGACAGGACCGACTGTCTCTACCTAGGTCATGGTGGGGTAGTATCCAATCCGCCTCCTAATTGCAGTTACCTCCCTCAGTTATGAGACAATTGTTCTTACTTCCTTGGATTATCACAGGTACCCCCTCAGATGCATGACAATTTTACTTGAATCATTGAAAGTACCTCTCACATTATAAGTGGCATCCAATTGTTCACCAAGTTCGATCCATCCATCGTAGAATTCAGACACACAAAAAAAAAAAAAAAAAAAAAAGGCTTATCCAATCATCAGGTAAGCCACACCATAGAAAACAATGGACAACCATTTGAAAACTCTAATTTCATTTGTGGGCCACATGGTGATTGGATTAGCCTGATTTTTTTACAGTGTCCCATTTTCAGTGGAGTGGCGCATTTAATGGGTTGGATGATGTGCACGCACTATGGTTGACTCCGACTAGTTGTATAGATATGATGCTTAAATGGTCCATTACTCAAAGATAGTAGCTCCAATAGGCGGTATCTCCTTGTTAGGGTAATCCACAACCAATCTTTGAAACAGAGGGGAGGTATATTTTATATTGTAAAACTAAGAAGAGGCATGCATAGTACCTGTGGGGAGGCAGGTGCAATAAATCCTTAAGTCTGTCGAATGCTTAAGCAAATCTTAGTGTCATTTGAATTATTGACACGACGGACGGGCGGATGACCCATACACCAAAAGTGTCCTGGATTGGAGACATCATGAGCCTTAAGTATGTGGCCAACAAATAGATAGGTAAGGAAAATACGGCAATGGTTCATATTCAGTTGAGAAAAGGTTAAAAGATTCTTGACTGTGATCTTTCACACATTTAAGGCCATATGGATACCACCAAATAAATTACTTTTTCTGCTTACAACAGAAGATAAGTAACTTATTTGAGATAAGTATGGTTTATGATCACTTATAAGTAACTTTTTTATTTAAAGTTACTTAATTACTACAGTTTAATAAGTAGAAATCAAGATAAGCTACTTGAGGCATAAGTGGCTTATTGTAAGTAACTTGGGAACCAAGCGCCCCTTTAAAAAACTCTACTCAACCATGCTAAATTTCACCAAGGCTAGAAAAACACTTGAGTTTGGTCATGACTTGGTCAAAACTTGAATAGGGGGAGTAAAACTCGATTTGAACGGGAACAACCTGTTGGGATTACGAGCCCTGTAGCGGAAGCAATCAAAGCAAGTGATGAATACACCACAATGGCAATCACACAAGCAAATTAACACACACAAGAGTCAATCCGATTTTTACGTGGGAAAACCCCTCACGGGTAAAAAATTATGGCACAAAGCGACACTAATTCACTATGATATCAAAAGTTACAAGAGATAGAAGAAACACAACCCGGATCACAGCCCACAAGAGAAATCCCAAGCTAACAAAGCTAATTCTCACATGAGAAGGACAAACCCATCCCTTTCCCTCATCTTAAAGAACTCCTAGCTTCCACATAACTCTTTCTCTCACCCTAGAATTCTCTCAATCCCTTGGTCCATTACGATAACCCTAATCCCGGATTACATCCCCTTAAATAGAGGAAAATCGAAATTAGAAACTCCTTGCGCAACATACCGCGCAAAGAGACCCAGTCCAAAAAGGAAATTGCTGACTGGTCGGCCGGCCGGCCGGATAGGAGGGCCGACAGCGGAAGCAAAAGCTGAACACAAACAGTAAATTGAATCAAACAAGCAACACAATGCATGCAATCACCCACATATAGACAATCCAAATTTAACGTGGAAAAACCCATCACTAGTAAAAAACCACAGGACAAAGCGACACTAATCCACTATAACATCAGAAGTTACAAGAGATGGAACCCAAGACCAAAAATCCAAGCCCACAAGAAAAATCTCAAGCTTACTTAAGAAGAAAACTCTCTTATTCAAGCTCTCTCCCTCACCTAGAAACTCCCTCAATTCCCTTTGCAACCTTAGAACCTTCTAAACTCGTATTACCCCTTAAATAGGAATAAAAAACAGAATTAAAAACCTTCTTACACAAAACCACGCAAGAAACAGAGTTGTAGTAGGACTCTGCTGACCGGTGGTCTGGTCGGCTGGCCTTGTTAGGGTTAAGAGCCCCACAGCAGAAGCAATCAAAGTAGGCAAGGAACACACCACAATGGCAATCAACAAGTAAATCATCACACACAAGAAGGCAATCCGATTTTTACATGGAAAAACCTCTCACAGGTAAAAAACCACGGCACAAAGTGACATCAATCTACTATGATATCAGAAGTTACAAGAGATGGAAGAAACAAAACCCGGATCACAACCCACAAGAGAAAACCCAAGCTAACAAAGCTAATTCTCACATAAGGAGGACAAACCCATCCCTTTCCCTCATCCCAGAGAACTCTAAGCTTCCTCCTATCTCTTTTCTTTCACCATAAAAGTCTCCCAATCCCTTGGCCCATAGGCAGCAACCCTAACCTCAGATTACATTCCCTTAAATAAAGGAAAATCCGAATTAGAAACTCCTTGCGCAATAAACCGCGCAAGAGACCCAGTACAAAAGGGAAACTACCGACCGATCGGCTGGCCAGCCGGACTGAAAGCAATCAAAGCACACGAAGAACACATCACAATGGCAATCAACAAGCAAAGCATCACACACAAGAAGGCAATCCGATTTTTACGTGGAAAATTCCATCATGGGTAAAAAACCACGGCACAAAGCGACACAAATCCACTATGATATCAAAAGTTATAAGAGATAGAAAAAACACAACTCGGATCACAGCCCACAAGAGAAATCCCAAACTAACAAAGCTAATTCTCTCATGAGAAGGACAAATACAACCCTTTCCCTCATCTCAGAGAACTCCAAGCTTCCTCCTAGCTCTTTCTCTCACCCTAGAACCCTTTCAATCCCTTGGCCCATTGGCGAAAACCCTAATCTTATATTACATCCCCTTAAATAAGGAAAAATTGAAATTAGAAACTCTTTGCGCAACAAACCGCGCAAGAGACCTAGTCCAAAAAGGAAACTGTCGACCGGCCGGCCAATGTAATCCACTATGATATCAGAAGTTACAAGAGATAGAAGAAACACAACTCGGATCACAGTCCACAAGAGAAATCCCAAACTAACAAAGCTAATTCTCACATGAGAAGGACAAACACATCTATTTCCCTCATCCCAGAGAACTCCTAGCTTCTGCATAGCTCTTTCTCTCACCCTAGAACTCTCTCAATCCCTTGGCCCATTGGCGGCAACCCTAATCCCGGATTACATCCCCTTAAATAGGGGAAAATCGAAATTAGAAACTCCTTTCACAATAAATTGTGCAAGAGACCCACTCCAAAAAGGAAATTGCCGATCGGTCGGTCGGACAGACACCCGCACCAGCCGGTCGGCCGGCCAGCCGAATGCCCGAAAATAGCTCCAGCGATGCACTGTCTTGGCTCCACATGACCGACCAGTCGGATGACCGGTCGGTGGTCTTCATGCTTGAAGAGTTGAGGCGTCCAATCCCAACACAACCCATATTATTTATATATTATTTATTACTTTTTAAGTATTAAATGTTACCAAAACAGCTCATAACAAATTATACACGTTGATGCATTAACTACTCGGCTCAACTAGGTCTTGAATTGAGTCCTAAGGGCATGTTTGAACACGTGGAATCCAAGACAAAAAGGAAGAAAACAATTGTTCAACAATAATTTCTATGATAACTATTGGAGCATAAACTCCAATTTTGAGTTCTTATTTGGGTAGAAAGTAGAATCCCAAATTCCTCCCACAATGTGGCAAAGAATCCAAATTATAAAAAAAAGTATAATGATTGTTTCGTGGAATCTATTATTTTCTTTACTATCAAAAGAACATAAATTATCACATCAAATGAAAGCTCTTTTCCTCCTATGCTGTTTGGCAGGAAATCCACGGCTTCTAATCATGGCCTAAATTTTCAAGTCTACTCTCCACGGTCACCCAATAAAACCCAATAGAAATGGTTCTGATCACTAATCTGGGTAATTTGCCTTCTGTGTCTATCTCGAGATTGGAAAATATTAGCCTTCTGGTTTCTGGCCCACTGATAGAATACTAAGAAAAGAAACAGAATAACAGTCAAAAGTTCAGCTTAAAAAAGTAGCGTATTGGTTTGCTGTTGCGAGAGATTTGGGTCATGTACTACCCAAGTCAACCGAGTGATTGTCTGGATCACTGAACCATGGGCTACATATGTCAAAATCTATAATCTGTGTATGCAGTCCAAAGAATGATAGACAAGCTTTGACTTGAAATTGTCTAATGAGAAATGACAATAAACTACAAATGCAATATCCAAGATGATTTTCAAGAGATCCACTCAAATGCCTTCAACCTGATCCATTCATTACGACTACTTTTGTATTTCTCATTGTCGGCACATCATCACTCACATATTCTTCTTTGGCCTTAGCATATCTTGTGCAATTCTATGCATGCAGGTGAAAAGGTGTACGTTGGCGGCTCAATGGATTTGGTAACTTGATAATAAATTGAGTATCAGAAAATATATCATTTTGTAATTTGTATTGGGTATTATGTTCGTTGGGAAGGTCGATTTTATTGCCTCTGTACCTTTACCTTCGACCTCCAGCTGATATGATTTTTGGGTATTGGAGTGATGCTAGAGTGAGGGCATTATGTTAGACCATGAAGTGCAGATGATAAGTTTAGACACAAGCTGAGTTGACAAGATCTCCTTTTAAAAACCGCAAGGTAGGATCAGGGTGCCTGCCGCAAATCTGATGTAGAGCGGGTCGCCGACTATTTCATGGCTCAGATGGACCAGAGGAAGACCGGTCAGGGTCGGAAGTGATCCAGACCATTAGGACTGTAAAACGGCCATATCTATTTTGGGGTAGCTCGAGCTACTTAAGCCAACCAACCCGGCTTAGCCAGGTTGCCCAAGCCGAAATTGTGAGATTTGACTCGATTGCTAGTCATTAGCCTAGTTTTATTTCAATTTTACTATTTATAGTAAGTTTTGTTTTAATTATATTTTTTTATCAGTAGAGTTTTAAAAGTTGTGCCCAACATATAAAGGGCTTAGAAAAGGGTGTAGAACCAAGTGGTTGAGCCGATTTCTAGTAGGAATGTGAGACTTCTATAAATAGTAAGTTTACTATTTATAATAAGTCGGAGTTTTCTAAGAGTTTGAGTTTGTGTTGAAGTTTGATACTTCTCACTAGGGTTTAGTTTATTGTTTAAAGCATTGTAGAGTTGAATTTACTCATTTAATCAATTATTCAATATTTTTTAGAAATTATTTTCTTTTTATCTCTTTATATTTTTCATGAAGTCGAGAATTACTCGGTGATGAAGACATTAATTGATCTCCCACGTCCTCCCTCTGTCAAAATCCGCTCATTACTGCAGGTGACATCGGATGTGGACAACCGTGCTGGTGATTCCACACCACTAACATTGGGTTTTCATGGGTCTAATGGATTTGGGTAAAGCAGGAGCTGAGGAAGAAAGACTTTGAATTTATATCTAAAATGAGGAGATTGAAAACCACTATGGAAAATGAAAACTGCAAAATCTGACAATATATTTCCTTTGTTTGTTCAATTAACGAGAGCTGTCTCAGGCAATTAATAGATTTTGTTCAAAGATACCAATATTCAAGTTCTTCGGGTAAAACCTTGGAAATGAGGTCTTGGTATCGATTCCCAAGGAGGGTGGCTAACATTGCGGTATGACTAACCGGGGTGGGTGTACTAACAATGGGTGTGTGTACAAACACACACACACACACACACACACACACACAAAAATCACATCCCCATTGCCCCATCTTGGGCTGTAGTGTATGTAGGTAACGAAGATTGAGAAGGCAGTTTGGAGCTTCAGCAGATCACCTCAATGGCATTGAGCACATGCAAATCTTTCATCATATGCAATCTCTATCAGCTGTGTGAATGGTGATCTTGACTAGGCCTGGCAATGGGCCGGGCCCTGTTCTGGATTTTGAAATGGTCCGGCTGGGTTTTTGGGCTGACCCTTTTGAAAATTTTAATTTACTTGGGCCCAGGCCCAGACCATTGCCGGCCTTAGGCTTGGGAAATGGTCTAACATTTCGTATGTAGTTCAGGATTTTCTTCACATCGAGTTGGGTAAGAGGTACAGTTCTTGAGGGAGTTTTACCTTCCTTAATCAGGTGGGCCACACCACAGGAAACAATGCCAAATCCCATAAAAGCCTTCAAAGCCAGGGTGATGGGTTCCATCCGATGATTGAACTGGCCTGATTTTTGGTGCATCGAACTTTCAGGGTGGGGTGCACCATTTGGGCCAGTTGAATTTCTAAACGGACCACGGTGGGCCCCACACACGGATTGGAGCTTTCTGATGGTTGTACTTTGTTCTCCACGGCGTGGCCCATGTGGTGATTTGATTGTTCTGTTCTTTGGATTATCGCGACCTGGTGATTGGATCCTCTTGTTGGACAGATTAGATGGGGGACACACATCAAGGTGGCCCTCGAATAGATATTTTGGAAACATGCTATCCAAACCGTCCATCAGGTGAGCCCACGGTTATACGTGTGTACCATCCAGACCATGCATCATGTGCGCCCCACGAAACCATTCATACTCTTCATCTGACGTGGATTAAGGTTAAGACCTAAAATCAGGCTGTTTTACAACTCAAGTAGGCCTCGGTGCAAATCGAGGTTTGCGTTCCTTCCCAGCTTGTTCCCTGTTTTGTGATCCATGTAAGTGTTGAATCAGGCTGCATTTTGACATCTGGAGTTAACAGGAGCAGAAGCATTTGATTGACAGGTTGGATGTCCTTCATACATTACCTGGGCCCCACATCTTCCCAGTAACACCTTTATTAACATTAGAGCGCATCACCTTTAAGAATCCCATGATCATTGGAAGTACCACAATCAGCTTACAATTTTACCGGGAAAACGTGGGACCCATGTGGTTGTATGGATACCACTGCTTTTGCTCAGGTCGCACTGGATACAGATTGGGTACTGCTCCGCCCGCTCTAAACTCATGGTGACATCAATGCATTTGGTTACATGGTATACGGATGATAGCATTTGATTGCATAGCAGGCTGCTGTTAAAAATGAAACCCTCATAAAATGGAAATAAATCTAGTCGGATAAGAAAAATACAAAGATCAATAACACTATGGCATGATAAGATTTGAGCAATAGAACATTGAGGACTTGAGGGGATGAGATTTGACTAGGGCATATACTGCTGTTAGAGATGGAAACACACACAGCATGTTTAGTGATTATGTGCCGTATTATTGAACCTATATCATATAGTGCTAGACCAATCAAATCTCGCCACATTTGGGCTTCACTGAATCTCTTTCCGGCCATGTCAAGCTTGATTGAAAGTGGCATTGGATTGGACCAATCAAATCCAACCATGTTAGGGCTTCTTCACTTGACTGGTATTTTCCACATCCTCACTCAAATCTTCCGTACTCAACTTGAAAATTTCTCAGCTTATTGCCCAATCAAATCCTACCACGCAAGTACTCAATCCGTACCTAGTCACACCTTTTACACGTGCACAAGCCACATTTCGTTGGGTCATATTAGGTTACATGCAATTCACGTCCATCATTTTTTAGCATGCCGTAGATCAAGATCAGACCCTTGCTTTCATCAAGTGGGCCACACTTGAATGAGAGGAATGGTACATTAGAAAATGAAAGATATTCCATACCAAACGTACACTTATGGCCTTTTGATGAGTTGGTTGCCCTCGTGTTGCACGAGTGATTCTCTCTAGGCTGGCCCTATATGTGGCCGCATGAATCATGCATTCCCTAAAAATCAATTTGATTGGACCGTCGGATTTCCAGATCCTAGCAAGTCGGTTGACCCATAGCGTGTGACTCATAACGTGTGATGTAAGCACTTGAAAAGTTGGTGTTCTTGGAAATAGATGGTTGACATACGCTTTGGCCTAAATTTTCTGAGCATTCTAATATTGCCGCACAATTGATAAGTGGGCCACCCTGTTTTACCGGCAAGACGATCTGCGCAGTTGGACGCTTCCGGTGGATGGCTTGGATCCTGCACTTGTGTGACATGTGGCACATGTGGGGGCATGTAGATGGGACTGGTTCCTGTGAATGGGCTTAGCAAACCTCCGTGAATTCTGCAAACAGTATGGCCCATTTTAAGATCACGTAAAAGTTTTGAACTGTTGACAATAAAATGTGGCAAGTGGGCCCAATAAGAGCTCATTTGAGAGCTTGTATTTGAAATGAATTAGAATTCAAATCACAATTATCATAAACTTCGCGTGAATTAGAATACTTAGTTGTGTTTGGTCGCTTATAACTAAGATGCGCTGGAATTCTGAAAATATGTTTGATGCCTGTGATTAGAAGGCATTACAATTCACAGAACTTGAATACTAACTTAGTTTTAATATCCTTATATTAATATGCACATGTGATATTTGACAAAATGATTACAATAAGCCTATTTTGGGTCCTTATCTTTGCCTTGGTGGTAGACTCCCATGGGTTTCAATACGAGGTCTAGGGTTTGAGTATCCATAGGTGGTGAAATCCCACTAAGGGTGGGTGTGGGGTGCGTGTGTGATAAAATAAAGGAAAAAAATTCTATTGAAATATACACCTTTGCAAAAAAAAAAAGAAGAGGAAATTCCAAGCTCCTTGGTGGGCTATGAACGAAGGGATCACTAAAGAGTGATTTGCCAATGGTTTTTAACCATTCATTTAGATTACCAATGTTTGGACAGCTCGGACTACTCTATTAGGTTGATTTTAGTAATGCGGCTGATATTAAATTGTTTTTAAAGTGTATCACGTGTATGTTGGATTAATAGCCTACCATCACTTTTGTTACCATTGCGATCTTACTACCTTTAAAAAGGAGTAGAAAAACGCATTTCACACACCATGAACTGGGTACTATCCCTATAGACGCAGCCCGACACAAAGGTAATATAGTGGAATTTGATAGTCTGCAGATCTCTTTTAGAAATGGGGGCAGTGTTGGAAAGTTGTTAGGGGACTCGGTTTGGGTGGCTAAGGTCGGCAGATCTCTAACCGTGGGGTCCACTGTGATGTATGTGCCTTACATCGGCACCATCCATCCATTTTGAAAGCTCATGTTAAGGCATGATCCAAAAAATGAAGCAGACCCAAACTTAAGGTGGACCATACCTTAAGGTGGACCATACCACAGGAAACAATAGTGATTGAATCCCACCATTGAAAACTTCAAGTGGGGGCATTGGAATATTTATTTACCATGCAACCTGTTGCTAAGGTTACAAAGACTTGAATGAAGAGACCACACAAATATCATCTTGATCTAAAACTTTTATGGCCTAGAAGTTTCTAATGGTCTATTACCAACCTAAGATTTTGATCTGTTTCATTTTTGAGATCCTGCCCTAAGATGAGCTTTCAAATGGATGGACACCATGGATATAAGGCACATACATCCAACTCGAGAAGTTTCTAACGGTCGATTACCAACTTGAGATTTTGATCTGCTTCATTTTTTTGGATCATGCCTTAAAATGAGCTTTCAGAATGAACGGACTCATGGATATACAACACATACATCACAGTGGGGCCCAGAGTCAAGGATCCCACCCACCTCGGGATCCATGGAAGCTGCGTTCGTTGGGTCAAGCATGTACTCATCCCACCTATCTCAGGATCCAACGAAGCTGCGCTTGTTGGTTCAAGTATGCACTCGACCAGGTCATCTTTGACTCACAATCTAATTAAATCCGGCCATGTTGCATCCATTTCAAGCTCGGCGGTGCCTAATCTGCATCCATCTTATATCAATTACTGTGAAATCATAGGATGGGGTAGTAACACATCTACATCCATCTTACATTAATCACAGCAAAACAGAGATTTTAAAATGCACTGAAATACAACACCTAACTTTTTATAAGCTCCAAATTGGAGTATCACTGTTCTTTTATTCTAAGATAATCCAATCCATTGAAGTTCTCTGAAATAAAAATAAATAAAAAATAAAAAATACAGTAAACATTTAAGTTCTTCGAGTTAAACGTGGGCTCTTTTTAAATCTCATGATGCGCTTGTGATGGGACGAAGGAGAATGCTACAGTGCTCTCATTGCACTATAAGTTACAATGCACTTAGTTGCATTGGAGCACATAGACAACCGAATCCATTGATCTGGACTGTTGATTAGGTCGAAGCCACGTTTCATGGGCTACCATGGAAATATCAATTGACTTGAAAAATATTAGCCATTTGATTACTGGTCTTAAATATGAACGGTTGAGATCGTTTACACAAAAAAGTTCCAATCAACAATCTGATCCATCTATTTGTCAGCGTCTATCATGGATTGATTACGAGTCCAAAGAATCACTTTAGAAAATTGTAACCATGCCATCAATGGGTTGGAAAAAGGATGGCCGTAGAACAGAAAGACCAATCAAGGACTGATGGGATAATCTGATCAGTTCTATTTTTGCATGACAGCCTATGAAATGTGTTTTGGACTTAATGGACAGTTCAGATCGATCGAGTGGTCTGTTTAAGTGTCCTAGTGGGACTCAGAACACTAAAACTCACACTGAATTGAGAGCAGGGGAGCAGCTGTCATGATGGAGATTGCTCCATCTACCGAATCCTTGGATCAGCAATCTTCTGGACAACGACTTGAGCATGGATGGAAATTGGGATCATCAGAATCACGTGTCCACTGCGGATGCGTGTGCCACAGCCCAACATCATCCGAACCGAATAATCTTAACCATCCAATTTGACTCTATAAAGTAAACGGCCATTGTTTACATCCGGCCGATCACAACTAAATTAAATGGTTCAGAAGGTGCCATGTGGCAATCCAGCAACATATGATTTAGATGGATTTTAAGAGGAAGAGTTAGATACAACAAATTTGGGAGCATTAAATCATAAAGTTTTATCAAAAGTAATTCTCTACATAAAGCTCCATCAAAGTAAGTCTTCCGGTGGCCATAAAATGTTAAAGTCTCTATATAATTGGCTATACTTTAGTGGAAAATTAAAGAGATCTACATGATGAATCTTCTAAATATCTCACAATACAAAAATTACGATACGGATGACCTCCCTCTCGATCTATATAAGGAGCACTCAATGAAGAGCTCGATGCTCACGCCAAACACAATCAATTTACACAGTGCAACGCTATTTATTTTAGATTAGTTCCTCCACTTTTGTCCAACCATGCTTAGCCCATCCAAAGTTTTGGATAGCTTAGATCGCTCCTATTTAGCGCCATTACTATAGTACACTTAAGAGTGGAATAAATATTTATGACCTACTGTTGTCGGATCCCTGATCAATTGTGTCCCTACTTGGACGATCACACCTTGATCACATCCTACCAACCACCCGCTTTGATTGTTTGTCCATATAAACAATCACATGCATTTATCTTTTATTTCTCAACTTATTTTCTTCATCCATTGAATGTACTAAGCTTCAAATACAAATTAATAAAATCGATATTGTTATTCTTCTTAGTTTTAATTATTTTATCCATCATTGTTTTATTGAAAAATACAAAACCTGTAATCACAATTGAAAGAAAAGTTCTTAATACAAGGCAAAAAGAATCCATTCAGAAGGGCTAACCCTTGCCCTTCTAAATCGTTAATCGTTGTAAGAATCAGTGGTTAATGAAGGTGGCCAATCCCACGAATTTGGTCTTAATCAATTGGTCTATCTTAGCATTGAGGTCACCAACGTTCAATCGAACTTGAGTCGAGTACGACTCTGGCATGCACTTTCCTCACTGCACATGTTTAATCGAATATGGGCCTTCATTAATACTTGTGGCCTCATGTTTGATTGAATAGCACGAAATATATTTTTTTTTTTTTGGCATACTAGTTGGGACAACGATGTGCTATCATTAGCATTTCTCAATAAATCAAGATGGATCATAGAACAAAATTAAAGTTAGTAATCTCCCTAGGCTGTAGAAGAGCCACTCTAACTGGACTCATGATTCTCTTTCTGACCGACTGTCATGTTGGGTGAAGTCATGAATTGCCTCTGTGACATGCGGGGAGAATTACGACAGATCGCAGAAGACAACAAAGTCAAAGTAAAAAAAAATCATCAGGTTATTCGAAACCTTCTGTGAAAGGTTTTTGTTACCGACGAACTACTAAACTACCGATAATTCCCCAAAAACTTAGAGGTAGAGAGATTGATTGATCTTCCAATGAGATTCAGTCAGGCGGAACCATAAAGTCATCCTCCATTATCTTTGGTGGTTGTGACTTGCGAGAAGAAATGGCTGAAACATCCATTCTTACGACCAACAGGATGGAGACTCTAAAAATATCCATATGCTTGAGGGCAACTCTGCGTAGGCGCTGATAAACTCAAGGGGCAACTACCCGTAACAGTAGTGTCGCAAGCATATTATGCTAGAGTCGAGCAGCTTGGGGGGTAGCTGCCGATATTGTTGACAAGCCACGAAAATATAAAAAGCCTATCCACCTGGGGGCAACTTCCGATGCCTCAGGCCCCACCAGTTGCGAATACAACGACTTGAAGTTTATTGCTCATAACACAACCATGAAAATTAGATTGTAAAGATCTAATTAATTCAACACAAAAAGTAACTCTCCAATCTCATGACCAGAGGGTTACTGAACATTCGACGAACGTGAATGCTGTCATGGCCAATCAAGAAAAATTAAAATGACTGATGACAATAAATAACAGATTAATGTTAAAAAACTAGCATGCAGAAAAATGACCGAATAAAATGGACAAGTTAAATCCAAAGACATTCGAGGGGCAAGGATGAAAGCCAATCCCTTGTGGAAAATATATGCCACTAAGACATGTATTATATGAAGAATAATGCCGAAAAAATCTATGCGACTGAGCAATGTAATGCTCCAGACAAGTCAAGTGATGAACCAACATAGCCACATCGTTCTCATCAAAGATTGATTCCTCACAAAGATAATCCGACGCACAACTCCAAGTAAACCATAACGGTTACATGGAGAATCATTGCGTCCACCACAACCGACAAGAAAATTTCAATGGCGATCGAAACGATTGACCCAACGATCAATTTGACCAAAGCAACCAATTTGATAAGAAAACATCAATGGCGATAAGAAAATTCCATGGCCAAAACGACCAACCTAATGGTCAATTCGACTAAAATTGTCGAATCAACAATTGATCCGATTGAAATTGTCAGATAAATAGTTGACATGTCCAATTTTATGACCGATTCAACCAAAGTGACTAAATTAATGGCTGAAAAGTCCAATTTAATGACTAAAGCAGTCGTCCTAACGGCCGATTAGATAGAGATTTGCTAACACACATTCAATGTCTCATCACATTTTCTGAATGTAAAGAGACGTGGGGATATTATTTACAATTGACCGATCATGGCTAGAATGAACGTTTTAAAAGGTGACATGTGGCACTCGTGTCATACGTGGTGCAATCATGCCACAATTGGGGGCAGATGGACTTTAAAAGGAGTTAGAGACATTAAATGGTAGAGGTTTATTAAAAGTAACTCTGTACAAAAGAGTCTCATCAAAGTAAATCTCTTTGTTGGCATTAATTTTTGTAAAAAAAAAGAAATTGCAAAAGGGAAGAGTCCAATCACATTAAGACTCTAGCAAAGCTTCCTATGAATACTGCTCAACAAGAATAGAAAGAGGAATATGGGATCTTTTTTATACACATGGCCTAATATAATTAGCTATGCATACGTGGAAAATTAAGGAGATCCACATGACGGGTCATCAAAATCTTTCATGATATGAAAGTTATAATATGAACGATCGCCCTCCCAGTCTATATAAAGAGAACTCAATGAAGAGCTCGATGTCCATGCCAAACACAATCAATCTACGCAGTGTAATGCTACTTAATTACCTTAGATTAGTTCCCCCACTTTTGTCCAGCCACACTACAAAATGTTCGGAGTTTAAGATGGTTAGATCGTTGTTATCTAGCACTATTGTTGCAATACGCTTACGAGTGGTATAAATATCTGTGACCTACCATCATTGTATCCTTGATCAACTGAGTCCTTACTTGGAGGATCACACCTTGGTCACATCTTACTGACCATCTGCCTTGATTGTTTGTCCATATAGGCAATTGCATGTATTTATCTTTTATTTCTTTGTTTATTTTGTTTATCTACTGATTATATTGGGCTTCAAATACAAATTAATAAAATCGATAATGTTAGCCTTCTTAGTTTTAATTCTTTATCTATCATTTTTCTATTGAGAAATACAAAGCCTCGGTTACCGTTAAAAGAAAATTCCTTAATGCAAGGAAAAATGAATTAATTCGAAAGGACTAAGTCGTACCCTTATAAATCGCATGATCGCTGTAGGAATCAGTGGTGACAATGACGGCCAATCCCACATATTCGGTCTTAATCGGTCTATCTAAGCATGGGGTCACTAGGTATTCAATCAAACTTAGATGAACTATGACTCTGGCACGCCCACACTATCCTAACCTTGCAAGTTTAACTAAATAGAAGCCTTCCTTAACATGTGTAGCCTCATGTTTGACTGAATAGCACGAAAAGAGTCCTAAATTAATAAAATGCTAGCAGTCCTAATTCACTTAGAGGGTTAACATTTTCTTTTGATCCGTGGCCTATAAGGGGAACATATAGACAGTTAAGAAGAGAAATACAACAACGGTTTACATTCAACTTCAAAAGGTGCCCCAAGTCTCTAAAGTTTTTAAGGCTCGATCAGACCATGGTGGAATGCAAAAGATGAATGGTCTGGATTTAAGAACCATAGGCCCACTAGCCAGAATTAAAAGGCGTGTACGCTAAAATAAATAAAGAAGCAGTGCGTGTATCTCATTTAATGTATAAAAGTCTTTTTTCAAGATTCAGATGTTGTGTAGCATATCAAGTAAACCAACACTAACTGGTAACACTAGAAATGTGTGTTTCACATGGAAGCATTTTTATAATCCTCGGAAAGTTGAATTTTACAAAATAAGGCCTCCAAGAATAAATAAATAAAAACACGTAGAGTGCCTTTCAAGGGATCAAATTATAAATTTACCCTCATTAGTTTTATTCATTATTATTTTTTTTAAGTGATGAAGTGGACAAATGAGAATGGTGGGGGAGTGGATTAGCTGTTACTTCGGGTAACAGCTTAGTGGGTGTTACCCTAACCATGTGGGGCCCATCTCGATTAACTAGATTTTTTGTTGGAGTGATCATCATGGTGGGGTATATATGTTGGACGGGTTGGATGTTATACGCATACCAAGTGGGACTGTATATGTTGGACGGATTAGATGTTACACTGCATACCAAGTGGGCCCTACAACAGCCAGGTCCATAGCTCAAGTGGCAGACGAGTGAAGATAACCTGGTTTCAATACTGAGGTCATGGTATCGATTCCCATAGTGGGGGTGGTTAACATCCTTGACCTGACTAACAGGGGTGGGTGGTTATACTAACAATGGCGTGTGTGAACTAACCCATAAAAAAAGAAAAAAAAGAAAGAAAAGAAAAATGGGCCCTACAATTCTCAAATTTATCACTTTTTTTAAAAAAAATGTGTAGGGTAATTTAATAATTTCATTTTCCTAATTTAATAATTTCTTTTTACATGAAATTTTAGAAGAATTTTACGGTAAGAATCTCCATATCTTTTTCTTTGTAATCAACATAGAATGCCCATTATTGAAAGTGATACAAGGAAGCACATCTCCATACCAACCCATGCATGAAATCCAAGCCATCCACTAGGTGGGCCCATTATCAAATGGGTTGCAGTACTTGTCTATGCTTTTGTGTTTTCTTAATGCATCAATTGTTTCATAAAATGTGGCTAGCTTTATCAGTGAATCGGCCCAATTTTAGGATATAGGGTATGTGAATAATGGAAATCATTTGTTGATGGCTCGAATTTCACACACGTGTGCTTAGATGTGGCACATGTGATCAAGAAATTCTAACAATCCATTAACAACTGTGAGGCTGATGGTTAACAACATAATAGTGAGTGGTTAACTCATTTGATCTCCTACGTGAGTGTGTACATGAGTGATTTTTTATCCCTTGGCCACGCAATGGGCATGGTATATAATGGACAGTGTAGATTTTAAATTTACAACATAGTGGACCCCTCACCTTTGGGTGTTTTACAGTCTATGTAAGGTATACAATTCAAGTTCACTAGCGCATGGTATGCTGGAGGTAGGTATTTTTGCCATTTAATTGAAATAATAAGCCGTTATTTAGAGAGGAGTAAATGAAAATTATGAGTAAATGGGGTAAGATGTGCATTTTGATGGGAGTAAATGTCAGTAAATGGAACTCACAGTAAATAGGGCTGATTTGAAATGGAGATTTGAGATTAATGCTAGTGAAATGTCTTTTTTGGCTCCCTTAAAAAGTCGCCAAGTAAACAAACTGTCACTACACTTCTAATCCCCTACATGTTAATGATACTCCGATACAATCTAATTATTGGTTGCATCACTGAAGTCACACCAATAAAATGATCCAACTCATCTAAACATTGGTCATATACATGGGCGGTTAAAAAAATTATTGACAAATTGCTTGTTTGTGATCCTTACCTTTCTAGCCCACTGGAGGCTTGAAATTTCTTCATTTTTAGCCAACATATTACAATCATTCTATTAAATATCACGTGTATATTAATTTAGAATATTAAAGCTCATTTGGATTATTACATATGCTTTTGTGAATATACAGAAGAATTCTAGTGCATTTCAATGCCTCCCATTTATTCTCATCCAAATAAAATATTTAGATTCCAATACATTTTATTTATAGGCTACTAAACATAATTGAAAATTCCATTTACACTTAATTTGAGTGTAATTCTAAAATGGATTTCACCTACCTTCATTTACAAGCTCCTAAACAGGCCCAATATTATAACCATTTTATAGTAGTAATGGTAGATATGCAATATTTACGTATTTTTATACGGTAGTGAAGATGAATATGCAATATTTGCTTTTAAACATGCCACCTTCATTTACACTTGAAAAAAAATGCAATATTAGATTTTGTGCAGTAGTAAAAATAGATAAGAATTTTTTAATGCAAAATTCCACAAAGGAAGATTTTACCAAATAATGCCTCTACCAACAGAAATGCTAATCAAGTGTTTTTTTATTAGTGACATTACTATAATGCTATTTATAACTTCTTCCTTTCGATAAGTGGCAAAGAGGAGAAGTTTAGGGCCCACATAATATTTGTATGACATCCAGTTTGTTCAACAGATGTAATCCGTTATGACATTCAAAGGAATAAAAAAATTTGGCCAATCTAAGCATAAGGTGAGCCACACCATAAAAAATAATATTCATCACTTAAAAACATCGAAATGCTCATACCACCCATGTGGTGATTTGATGAGAAAGGTTTTTGGTTAGTATGATTATTATAGTTGGATGCATATGTTTGATAAGTTAGATGTAACACACTATGTGGGCTTTAAAGTTTTCCAACTTTATTACTTTTTAAAGAAGTAAGTTACATTTTTAGGGTGTTTTAGTTGGAGTTTGACTCTAAAACTCTGTCCTAAGTTAGAATTGCTTATTTAAACAATGTCAATCTCATTTTTACTCATCAATCAATTATTTTCAAATTTCTTAGGAATTATTTTAGTTTTAAGTTTTTCCCTCATGGATTTCGAGGAAGTCTAGTTGAAGAGTCTTGGAAGCCTTGTGGATTCAAGTTAGTTATCCATTAAGATAGACGGTGATCAACCTTACCATGTCCTCCCTACATTATCTACGGAGGGGCCCACCATGATGTATCTGTTTATCCACTTTGTCCATCCCTTTTCTAAGATCAGTTTAAGTTATGAGCCCAAGAGTGAGGTAGATCCAACGCTCAAGTGGACCACACCACAAATGACTCATGCATTTAATGCAACCCAAGCTTACTATTTGGTGTGGTCCACTTGTTCGTTGGATCTGCCTCATTCTTGGGCACATGCCTTAAACGGATCTTAGAAAAGGGATGGATGGAGTGGATAAACAGATACATCATGGTGGGCCCCTCCACAGATCTGTCCGGATAGTAATCCGTCTTAATAGGGTAGGACGCAATCTGCATCCTTTCTTACCATCTCTACCATGTTTTGTGGCCCTTTCTCTTGCCTTTCTAAAGCCTTTAACTTATACCTACTCACTCCTACTCAGTGCAGTTCTTGATTTTCATTGCGCACATTCAAATCCACATTCTCCCTTCTCATTATCTATTTGTGTTGCTAAGTTTCCTTGAATGCATTCAATTCTATTTCTATCTTTCCTTGTCATATCACTCGTCCATAAGCTACACTTATCTTATAAATGTGTTGTTCCTCAATTGTCTAATGTTGTATCTTATAAAGCATAACGGGTCTTATGGCTATCCTAACTAGCAACCATATAAATCTCCAGAGGCACATCTCCATTTCTTGCTCAAGTTCTATACAAAATGATGAAAAAAACTTGGATCCGAACCATCATAAAGTGGACTCTAACAAACCATGATTACAAAATTATGCGGATGAGGTAACTCTGTCAATCTGATCGGTGGGCCTTCAAAATAGACAATATAGAACAAAAGGGTTAGTTGTCAGCTGGAGCAGAGAAAAAAAAAGTGGATCAAACGAGATGGCTGACATTTTGAAGTAGGTTCCATGATGTTTGTGTTATATCTAATCTTTTTTGCTTGCTTGTTTGGTTCGAGCATTTTTTTTAAGACATGAACCCAAAGAGGTAGATAAAAATAAAAATAAAATTCAAGTGGACCATACCATAGGGCACAGTCTATTGAAACCTTCTTGGACCCCCGGGAATTTTAGATGGCATTTAACCCACCCGGATGAAGGGAAAACACAAATATAACCCTGATCCAAAACTTCTGTGATACACGCATAGGTTTCAACAGGAAGCATTCAATCTCATGTATAGGCTCACTCATGTAGACCACTTGAATCTCCCTCATGTAGGGGCTCATGTCTTCAAATGGGACCCATGTCTTGAAATGAATGTACACAACTGATGGAAGGAGTGGATGTCACATGGATGTAAAACTTAACATTATGCGGAATAATTGGATCATCTATGCATCAAATAATGGAGATTCCATACTGTAATCTTAAAGCCATACCTAATTAGGAAGACATTCCTGATGCCTCCGTGTTGCCGAGAAGAACTCTTGGTCTTCCGCACCTTACACCTTTAGGAGAAAACTCAATGGGACTAAGGTTTTCTCTCGTGTGTTGGTGAGGGGACCAAGACATATATTTATAGGAAAGAGGGCCAGAGAAGCTTACCCATCACACTTCTCTCCTCTAGGGTCTCCACACCATAGGTTTCCATATCTGGCTTAATAACCGCGAATAGGGACCATGGTTCAAGCGTCCCGCCCCAAACCTATTTGCAATTATCACAATTATAATGGGGCCCACTGAATCGCTCAATCTGAATAATCCAACGGTCATGATCTGAACTGATGATCATGTGTGGCCCACCTAATGGAGTCTTACATTTTTCCACTTGGGCTACACTGATCTCTGAAAGAAAACAAAACATTTTATTTTATTTTGTGAAAAATAATTTTATAAAACACATTTGTTTCAAAAGTTCCTAATGGGCGCCCTACTGATTTCAAAACAATACCGTTGGATAATTATGAGCAACGCTTGTCAGATCCGGTCCACCAAGACCACTGATATTGAATCGTGGTAGTCAACACAACATTTGATATTTTCGAAGTGTGACGAATCACAATCACAGATACCAATAGCCTTAACGACATGGATCAATGATATGGGGTGTGGTATGAAGATTACACGTGTTATGTGATCATACGTGTTTATCTTCAAGTGGTCCTACTGTACGTGTCTCCAAGACACAAACCAAAGTCTTGCTTACTCAAAACTAAATGTGCACACTGAAGGAGAAACAAGATATAAACTGAAAAATAGAATCATCAATGCATAAAAGATATCTCTAAAAATGTCTGGATATAATCGGATCATACATGAAAACTCTCACTACTGAAATACATCATTGGGATCAACAACTCCCATAGACGTCACATGCTCCTTAAAGAGTGTGATAGGAAGGCCTTTAGTGAGAGGATCCGCTATCATCCGCCTTGTGCCGATGAGTTCCACAGATACTTGACGATTCTGAACTCTCTCCTTCACAACAAGATATTTGATGTCAATGTGCTTTGACCTCGATGAATGCTTGTTGTTGTTGGAGAAGTTAATTGCAGCTGAACTATCACAATAGATTTTTAATGGTTTTGGAATCATCTGCACAACTCGTAAACCAGAGAAAAGCTCTGAAGCCAGACCGCCTGATTCGTGGCTTCATGACAAGCTACATACTTTGCTTCCATGGTAGATGATGCCGTAATCGACTGTTTCACGGTCTTCCATGATACGGCTCCACCAACCATCATGAATACATAGCCCGAGGTGGACTTCTTGCTGTCGAGACAACCAGCAAAATCTGCATCTGTATATCCTACCAACTCCAAATGGTCGGATCTTCTATATGTGAGTTCGTAGTCCTTTGTCCTTTGCAGGTAGCGCGACACTTTCTTTACAGCTATCCAATGGTTCATTCCTGGATTGCTGAGGTACTTGCCCAACATTCCAACCACAAACCCAATATCTGAACGCGTACAGACCTGAGCATACATGATGCTCCCTACTGCTGACGCATACGGAATAGCTTTTATCTTGTCCTTTTCTAGGTCATTCTTAGGACACTGAAATTGACCAAATTTGTCACATTTTACAATAGGTGCTTGGCCAAGAGCACAACATTGCATGCCAAACCTTTCGAGAACCCTATCAATATAGGCCCTCTACGACAGGCCAAGTAATCCACGTAATCTGTCTCGGCTAATCTGAATACCGATGACAAAGGAGGCATCACCAAGATCTTTCATCTCAAAATTTTGAGATAGAAATTTCTTAGTCTCACGCAACAATCCAATATCACTACTGGCCAATAAAATGTCGTCAACATATAAGACCAAAATGATAAACTTACTCCCACTGATTTTCACATATATGCACTCATCCGCAGTATTTTCAATGAAACCATATGAGGAAACAACTTCATGAAACTTTAGGTACCACTGTCGTGATGCCTGTTTCAACCCATAAATGGATTTCTTAAGTTTGCAGACCAGATGTTCTGAGCCTTTGGCTTTAAAACCTTTTGGCTGCAACATATATACGTTCTCCATTAGATCTCCATTGAGAAACGCAGTTTTCATGTCAATTTGATGTAGCTCCAAATCCATATGAGCCACAAGAGCCATAATGATTCTAAGGGAGTCTTTCTTAGATACAGGTGAGAAAGTCTCCTTAAAGTCAATGCCCTCATGCTGAGTGAAACCCTTTGCAACTAGCCTGGCTTTATAGCTTTCGATATTGCCCTTAGAGTCCCGTTTGGTTTTAAATACCCATTTGCAACCAATCAGCCTAATCCCTTCAGGCAATTCAACAAGGTCCCAAACTTTGTTATCCTTCATGGATTTCAATTCATCCTTCATGTCATCGAACCAATGAGAAGAATTCGCACTTTGTTCGACTTGTGAAAGGGATACAGGATCCTTCTCAACCCTAATGTCAAACTCATGCTCCTGCAAATAGATGATGTAATCATCTGGTATTGCAGATCATCTCTCTCTATGTGATTATTCTGAATTGGGTTTTCATTTCATCATCAATGGGTTGTATTTGAGTTTGTGCATGGTCGTCCATAGGGATCTCAAGGTCCACTACTGGAGCGACAACCATGCTACTCTGAATGATTATGGTGGGAATCACAATCTACTCTTCCTCAAATACAATATCTCTTAAATTTGTGCTCCCACTATCTTCAGTGTTCTCAATAAACCTAGCATTCCCAGTCTCAATGACTCTCATGGAATATGATGGACAATAAAATCTGAATCCTTTTGGTCTTTCTGGGTATACAATAAAGAAGCAACTATGTAACGCCCCAATTTTTCAGGGCTCGAGTGAGAAGCCCATGCTCTAAAAAATCCGAGTGTAAAGACTAATAATCATCATTTAACAATATCATTGTAATCCAATTACGAGAGATAGATCTAAGAATCCCACAATGCAAAATCATCATATCAGAGCGGAAGCAAGTAATGCCCATAAGGTTTATACAAATCCAATGTTCCAAAAGTAACGCACAAAAAGGAAAGTAAGACTATTCGTCAAGGGCCGCCATCTGATCCAGCTCCTCCTGGGACAAGTAAGGCCAAGTGTCCCGAATGTCCGCCTTAGACTCATCCACAACTGGAACATGGACATCCTCTCCATCATCTGCACCATCTGATATATTTCGACAACGTCACTCGTTGTCATAGTGAGGCAACACCCTCCAAGATTTTCATGTACATAATACAAGACAATTATCCTAAAAGCATATGTAAATAATCATAGGAAACGGGTAATAAGTATCCAACATATATTATGATTATCATGTTACTTTTAAATCTTGTTAGTGCATGAATGCATGCACATGTTCTTCAGCCTGGGGATGTATCCAGCTGGTGAGGGTCGAGCCGACAGTAACTCGGTTAATCACCAAAGTTACCCGCAATGCAATGCTTATCAAACCAAGAATAGTGTGACTCGTCGTCAACACATCCACAAATTCCATGCAATGGATGATTACCCAATCGTCATTAGTCAATTTGGTAATTTAATAAAATATACTCGCGGACACTATGGGGGACGTGCACAATCCAGCATAGGCCGACGGCTCGGGCATAGCATCCCAGAACACCATCCCCGGCCCACGAGAGGAATGATCATAGGCTTAACTCCCATTCCTTTCTAGGTAATATACCACAACCCAACATCAATATAATTTGTAAGCCAGTATCATTATTTATTATAATGCCCATATATTCCAACAAATATCATTCAAACTAAATTTACTTTAATGTCCAACATACGTCATAAGATTTTATAGCATTCATTTCATACATAAAATTAACAGACATGTGAAGCATTTAACATATTCCATTGTTAAAAATTAAATTTCATTTAAATAAGCTTTTTGAATCAAACATGTGAACACTACTTAATTTCCTTCAAGTTATTTATATATTTTCCAAATGTGGTGCTATCAATCTAATAACATGCTTTACAACAAATCAATTAAGAGTTAATATTCAATAACCAATAAAAATTGGGGAAAGCTTGAAGGGTGAGGGACCTCACCTCAAATCTGAATTAATCCAAATTTAGGCAACCGATTGATTCTAATCTTCAGTGTACAAAATTGACACTTAGTGTTGCACGAAGGGAGTGAAGCTTCCACCAACAAGAGAACCCGAATATTGAGGAACTACTCTACAATTAGATCATTCGAAATTGGACATCAATATCAAATTCAATCGTAAATTGAATAGAATTAACTAATTAGGGACATTCTCAACTCAGGGTAGAACTACTCCATACCCCTAATGTGCAAATACCAATTCTCAACTACAGCTCACTAATAATTTTACCCAAATGCAATCTGGAAAACAAAAGAGATATCACAGATTCCAATTTCACTTACTTCACTGAATGAGACTGAGATAACCAAACCCCACTGCCCATCACCACTCACTTGAAGCCCAACTAAGAATCCAGATACTCATGGTAATCAGATTTCAAAGAGTATTTTTCTGAGCAGCTATGAACCATAAGTTTGATCTAGTTTTCTCAATTGAAGTTCAAAGTTGAGAAGAAACTATTACTGAAATGAATCTCTACTATTGAGTTTTGAAATCAACAAATTATCCAACTCCTACAATTTCTACAGGAATGATTGGAATAAATCTACCTGTTACTGCTGTAAGAAATTCTGTAGATTCAAATCATAACTCTAGATAGATACCATCCAAGCCTCACGATCTCTACACGAATTGGGGAAGTGTACCACAAGCAAGACCCTCTGATCAATTGATGTGGATTAGAAGAGAACTTGAGATTTACAGAACCTCAGCCTGGCCAATATAGAAATACTCTGATTTGAGGAAAAATACCTTGCTGAAACTTGCAGATCTGAGAAGAGAAGGATAGAAGCTTTCTTCCAAGTTCTTCCTGTCACGCCCCAAAATTCGGAACCCGAGTACAACAACCCGAAGCCCGAGCCAGGGTGTGAATTGAAAATTCGAGCATAGATTCCTTGAAATTCCATTCCACACATCGCATAACTAAAATGAATCCCCAAATATAAAATTTCTTTTCCACTGATATCTTATTACATTGAATTTTACAAAATAAAACAAATCTGGCACGATCGACGCTCGAGAAGAATGAGACCCCCTGAACACTCTCCTTAGCCTATGTCTTGTTCTCCCTGAAAACCTGCAAGAACTGTGGTGATTTTGGTGAGCTAAAAGCCCAGTGAGGTCATTTCCATCACAGGTAATTTTCCAGTTAATAAAAGATAGGACGTGAATAATCAATGGATATAATTGTATGAAACATACAAGGATAAGGTTATGATTGATACACTTTATGGTTTATTATAAATAGAACATGATTATCATGATGTCATGTATGTCATGATACGTGTGAGAGCAATAAACATCTAGGAACTCGTTGCCACTGAACATTAGGAACCTGTCGCAAATCAACCATACTCACCTAACCGGTACAACGAGGCGGCAAATCAACCATGCACGCCAGTGGGACAAATCAACCATGCACCACTGATCCAACCGAGCAAATCAACCATGCTCAATAAGTGAAACGACCAGAACTCGCTGCCACAGAACATTAGGAACCTGTCGCAAATCAACCATGCTCACCTAACCGGCACAGCGAGGCGGCAAATCAACCATGCACGCCATGAGTCAAATCAACCATGCTCCTGTTCTGTCACGGTGTATAAATGTATGTATATGTCATGAGTTATGAAAGCATTCTTCAAGCATACAATGCATATTAACTCAATTCCAATCACGCCATGCATGTGTTATCTTCATTCAGATAATTCTTTATCTAATTTTGTTTATTGTTGATCGAGGGATTTTGAGAAGGTCGTCGTATAAAGTGTAGTTCGTTGACGATTGGCTAAAGTTGTTCCAAGAGTTATGTATTGCATATCATTTAGATTTTCGTTGTTATCGATCATTAAATTTAAGAATAATATCATGTGAAATCTTAAGAATACTACATGTATTTAGGGTTGAATGTTGACGGCATCATATGTAAGATATACTAAATAGAATTGTGTAGAATTCTGACACGTGCATTAACAAGGAAAAGTTGAGACAATTAACTCAATAAGTATAATTGGTAGGTGAACTTTTAAGGATACAAAAATAGGAGATGGGTGGATCCCTTACCTAGGATTCCATGATAAGAAAGAATGCATAAAAGTATATCTGAATTCCTAACTAGAGAAGGGGTATTGAACGTAAACGAAGACAAACACTAAAGAACATTAACATAGAAAGTTATGTGAGATGAATCACTTACCGTTTGATGATTCCTAAGTTCCAAACCAATCCCAACTTGAATTTGAGTCGACTCAGCGAGTCGACTCGATGTGGAGAGGAAATCACTTCTTCTTTCTTTTTCTTTCTTCTTTCTTTCTCCTTTCTTTCTCCTTCCTTCATTCTTCTTCCTTCTTTCTTTCTTTCTCTCCTTTCTTTCTTCTCCTCTTTTTCTTCTTTCTCCTTTTCTTTTTCTTTCTTCTTTCTCCTTCTTCCTTTCTCTTTCTCCTTTTTTTCTTCTCTCTCTCTCTCTCTCTCTCTCTCTCTCTCTCTCTCTCTCTGTTTCTTGCTGACTGAGTGCTGCCCCCACAGCATCAGTAACATCAGCAAAACTACCTTCCTCTCTCTCTCTCTCACCGCTTCTCTCTCTCTCTCTCGTTTCTTCTCTTCTTCTTCTTTTTCCTTCTTCCTTTCTTTCTCTTTCTTCTTTTCTTTCTCTTTCTTGCTGCCCCAGCAAGGGCCGTACCAACAACAATAGCCGCAACAGCAGCAGGAGTCCAAGCATCAACAGCAACAGCAGCACGTGCTACTACTTCTCTCGCTCTCTCTCTCCTTCTCTCTCTCTCTAACGCCCCACCCTTTCTCTCCTTCTCACAACTTCTCTCTCTTTCACGGTTCCTCTCTCTCACGGTTTTGTAGGAGGATATCAACTCATGAATCCCGGAAGAATCCTAGTTGGATTGTGTAACAGTTAGGCTGTTTCTAACAGCGCAAGAAACCTCCTACGCAACTCACCTTCCGCCTGCTCTTACGCACACGTACCGCAACTTCAACATGTGGGACTACCTACCCATTGGTCGAATCCTAGTCTAGTGTCTGATGAGCGGTCCAAATAGCTGAATCGATCATGGACAGGGGTTCACGGGCCAATCAAAACGGACGTTGTCCGTTCGGACGTTCCCAACAAAAATCGCACAAAGAAAAGAAACCAGGTTATTCTGGAAAGTCTTCGCGCATACGAACCGTTAGAAGTCTAGGTGGGGTCCACACGAGGGCCTGGAAGAGATCTGGCCCAACCATGCACGGCAGATCTGTCGATCTTGGAGTTTAGTGAATCTTAGGGTCGGGTTTGGCGGACTATGGTGGACCGTACAATTGTCCGAATTCGTTGAGGTCACCTACCCTCGAAGCCCGTGCGTGAAGTGTTCCAGCTGGACGGCTTGGATCAACAGATGGGGTCCATGTTGATGGACGGTGTGGGCCACAATCGGCGACAGCGGTAACGCTGTCGCTGAAACAGCGTCCGAAACGGGCTGCTCGCCCGCAACGCGTAAGAAATGCGGTCAACGCGCGTTGATCGGCCTTTTGACGTGCACGCTGTGCACGTGGGCCCCGCCTTAATGTATTTACTGAATCCACTCCGACCATCAGCCAGGCCACCCAATTTTGAGGTGTGACACAAAAAATGAGGACAGATCCGAGTTCAGATGGCCCACTTATGGCTCGATTTCTGGTTAGGCCATTTGTAGGATGATCAGAGGGCTGAAATTCGACGTGTATGGTTAGATCGTGTCCTAAAACTAGTATATAGAGTTTTGCATGAAAATGATTTCCAGAAATCATAAAACTTGCAATTGGTCCTATAACTTAAGTTTAACTAATGGTACTTTCCTAATACTTGTAGATTTATGAGTTTTGTGAAGTCTAACACTTTCATGCTATCCTAGGGTTCATGTTAAGCAATTTTAATGAAGGAGTCATACTATAGTTTCTTACAGATTATTTAATATTAATTTATCTATATTAAATTTATTTAATTTCTTAAATAATTACCTATTTTATAATTTAGATTACTCTAAAATCCTAGGGTGTTACAAACACACCCGGCCAAGAAATCCCTGGTCTAAGCACCTGCCTTGTGACGGACACGATGTACGGGTCAATTTTATGGACAGGCATGTGTATAGGATAATGTACGGCGGTTTACATTGCTCGGGTAATTCGGAATCGAAGTGGACGGTTAGATCTTCTAGTCTAATAACGACAAATTATTCTAACGGTCGGTCTGTCGACTTAACTAAGTGCACTAAGTTTTTCAGAGGCCTGACAAGTTGTCTGGACATGTATAAAATGTATACATGTGTGAATGCGGGTGAACAATACAGCTTAGAATATAATTTCTCGCATGGGAACACGCACTCGTGTACTTACTCGTGCACCCAAATTTTTGGGGTATTACACTTCCGGTGTCACGAAGTGAGGGTTAGAAGTTGCCGTCTACACCAATCTTCTGCTAGAGAGGATAGAAAACCCCATTCTGACGGCTAAGGCAAGACTCCAGCTCATAGAGAGAAAGGGCAGATAGAAGAAGAAGCTAGATCTAGGGTTTTGCTTGGAAACAATACCAAATGAGAAAGAGTTCTTTCTTTTCCTTTTATATGGACCAACTAATCCAAGTGAAGAGCGAATGGAGGGTCGGATTCGCACCAAAACACTCCCTAATATTTTATTAAGAACGGTTAAGATGAGTTTGAGGAACCGAACGTGGATTGCTCACCTGGCAATCCCACTTTAACAAAAACAAACAACAAAATAGGTTTTAGTTTGGATTTCTAGATGAATCCAAAGATCCCCACTAAAAACTACCAACACCCTTAGATGAAGCACATCATGCTCCACAACATGAATGGTTTGGATTATACTAAAATAGGCCACATTGATCGCAGTTTGGAACAAACTGGGTTGCTGGAAACACATCTGCTGTTTGGACAGACCAACTTCAGTCTCAAATTGTAATTGCCCTATTGAGAAGTAAGGACAATCCTCACCATACATGAGACCAGCCACCACACCCAAAACATATAGACGGTCTGGATTTATCTAAGCTACACTACAAGTGGGCCACGTGGCTGACAAAAATGGACAGCAGACCACCTGCTCATCCAACTGCTGCAGCAGCTATATATACACGAAAGGGGAATTTCCTCTTATTTGGTTTAAGAAAGTTGGTTTGACCAACTCAACTGGAACTAGTGCACAGCATGTGCACAAGTGCTGATGCACATGCGCAACCAAGTGGACCCCACAATTATGTTTTATAAAAATCCACTCCATCCATTCACTTTGTCATCAAACTTTAGAACTAGTGGGTAACACTTGGCCCATTCTACAAATCTGATGAACAAGACTTATTTATTTTTATTTATATAACTTTTATAATATAATCTAATTATATCCATCATCAATATATAAGATATATAAATATAATATCTAAATATTATTTATTTAATTAAATTTCTAACTAAATTTATTGATTTAAAATCATAAAAAAATGCTGGTTAGATATGGGGTATTACAAACTAACAGTTCTGGGGTCAATGTTTTCTTTCATGCGGGTTATATGGTTTGGCTTCTGCAGGACAACCCCATACATGAAAATATCGTAGACTAGGCTTTCGCCCTGTCCACAATTTATATGGAGTTTTCATTACAGCCTTACTTGGGACCCTATTAAGGATATGCACAGCCGTTTTCAATGCATCACCCCACAAAGATTCTAGCAACGTAGAATTACTAATCATAGATCGCACCATGTCCTTTAGGGTGCGATTACGCCTTTCCGCTACATCATTCTGCTCTGGAGTACCAGGCATGGTGTACTGGGCGACGATGCCACAATCTTGTAGGTATCTAGCGAATGGACCTGGATTATGCCCAGATTCGTCATACCTTCCGTAGTACTTACCACCACGGTTGGATCTAACGATTTTGATCTTCCTGTCGAGTTGATTCTCGACTTCAGCCTTATAGATCTTAAATGTATCCAGGGCGTTTGATTTTTCGTTAGTAAGGTATAAGTACCCATAACGAGAATAGTCATCTATAAAAGTGATAAAATACTTCTGTCCATTCCAAGATGCTGTAGAGAATGGTCCGCAGATGTCTGTATGAATCACTTCTAAGAGTCCTACGCTCCTAGTGGCACCCTTTTTCCTTATTCTAATCTGTTTACCTTTAATGCAATCAATACAAACCCCAAAGTCTGAGAAGTCCTGGGAGTGAAGAATTCCTTCACGCACAAGCCTTTCCAATCTCTCACGAGAGATATGGCCTAATCGCCTGTGCCATAGTATGGAGGAATTCTCACAATCTAAACTTCGTTTGATGCCTTTAGTGTTTCCATGTGAGGAGTTAATGCTGTATACATGTGAAACATCTAAATCTAGCTGATAAAGGTTATTAACTGAAGTGCCAGAACCAATCACAACTGAATCATAGTAAATGCTTAATTTTTCATTTGTAAATTTAAACTCATAACCAAATTTGTCCAAACGAGAAATGAAAACCAAATTGCGCCTTATAGAAGGCACATAAACAGTATCTACTAGATCAAGAAAGTGTCCTGATGATAACCTAAGCCTACAGACTCCAATAGCTTCCACATTTGCTCTAATGTCGTTCCTTATATAGACTAATCTCTCTGCATCAGTTGGCGTCTGGCTTTGGAGCATATCCTACATGGAATTACAAATGTGAATAGTTGCACCAGAATCTATCCACCAGGAGTCTGTGGACATATCAGCTAAATTTAATTCAAAACAGACTAAAATATGGTATTTACCCTTAGAAACGAGCCATGCTTTAAATTCATTACAATCCTTCTTCTGACGACCAGGCTTCTTGCAGAAGAAGCAGCCATCATTAGGACCCTTCCTTTTCTTCTTAAATGTCTTTCCAGACTTAGGCTGATTGCCACTCGCAGGACCCGTAGAACTTTTCCCTGAAGCGTGCTTTCTTTTCTTATTTCCTTTTCGTCCTCGACCATTTGTGTCTTGCTCGACCTTCTGAGTCTCTCTTCCTCCTGAACACACTGAGATATCAGTTCGTTCAATGTCCACTTTTCCTTTTGAGTATTATAGCTGATTTGGAATTGACTGAACTGTGAAGAGAGGGAGTTCAGAACCAAGAAAATTAGAAGTTCATCCTCAATCTTAAGGTCTAATGCGCAGATTTTAGCCACCATATCAGACAATCCACCAATGTACTCCCTGATATTTCCTTGACCGTTATAGGTGGCTTGAGTCATTTATGTAAAAGTGAACTCAGCTCAGCTTTATCCAATTTCTGAAATCATTTTCCTATTTCAGTCAAGAAATCTTTAGCTTTCTCAGTGTCGGGCATGACACCCTGCATGGTCTCAGAAATCGAGTTCTTTATGATCTTGAGACACATCTTATTTGACTTGGTCCAGGCCTTGTAGTGAGCCTTTGCTGATTCCGTACTAGAGTCAGTTGGAATAGAAGGCTCTACTTCCTCCAGGGCCAAGTCCAAGTCTATGCAACCTAGGACTATTTCAACGGTAAGCAAAGGTTGGAATTGAATTGTGTTGGAAAATTGAAAGCAGTCATAGCTGGACATTCAAAGCATAAAACTCACATTAATAAACAAATCCTATATAACAATGCATAAACATAAACCACAAATATTATGCATGTATGTTCATTCGATTGATTTGGGCCTTCAATCAAATGACCCAGAATGATGATGGGCCATAATCATCAAAATCTGGCAAGAGCCCAGCGTATCATCACGATTCCTCTTTTGGGCGAAATTGTAACATACAGGAGGCTCTACTGAATCATGAAGCTGACCAATGTTGGTGAAATAGTTCTAAGACGTCCATCACCTTTGGGTGAAATGAATCTCTCAGACCTATATCACTATCACCAATCACTTCATCCCGCTCACATCCAGCCAAACGATGATACTTCTTTGTTCTGACCACCGCTCGCCTGGGTATGAACGCAACTTAATGCAATCCTATAATGGAGGGTCACTGAATTCCAAGTACAGAAGTCTAGAAGTAGAAATCTTTGCCAATTGCGGTCACTTTGGTGGCTAACACAACTAGTTCCAATCTCCACTTCCAAACTCAAGGATTGCTGCATGGTCCTGCCCAAAATGGACCATTCTGTAAGAGTTCTGATTTGGCCCAAAACACAACTGACGTTGACCGCCCGTAGGCTCAAAACATATTCCAAAAGAATGGTTGGTTTAATTTCTTAATGGTCAACAACTAAATGCCAGTCTCAAACACATGGGTAATGGCCCTATTTTAGGTCAAATCAGAGCTCAAATAGCATATATATCTTTATAGTCCAAACTTTTATCTTAAATGGGCTTAAAAAGATTAAATTTGTCCCAAAAAAAAAAGACCAAATCATGTTTAAACAGGCTAATGGGCTTGGGCCGGTTGGCGGGCCTGATCCACTGGACTGGGCCTATCAGGCCTGGCCAAATGGATTGGGCCTGTCGGGCCTGACAATTGGACCGGGCCTGATGGGCCCGATGGAATATCAAAACAAGGCCTGTCAGCAGCCCGCTCGTCACACGCCGTCAATCCCAAATTGGTAACCACTGGATTTTGACATTGCATTGCAAGCAATATCCAAATCTGAAAATCTCCTCGCAGCCGCTCCTTTCCCAAATGGGCTGACAAAACCCTAGCCGCTGCAAAACCCCACTTTCCAAATCCATCTCCACCGCCATGAATCGGGTGTTAGCTCCGGCCACCAGTCATGCCGCCAACGTGCCAAATCCAGCTGCTCTGGACATGCGCTGACGGAGACGGCCCTGACGCTGTCTTCTTCTCCAAGGACGGCAACCATCTGTTGCCAACAACCACGGTAGTGGTGGCGTGTGGAGACGATAATGGCAGACTTTATTTCTGGGGTTCTCTGCTGTTGACCATGGCTGCCGACGGTGGCACAATCTGATTTGAATGTCAGTGATGTGGCCGCCGACGATCGGCGATGAGATGGAAGGCTGCTCCGAACAATCCCCCCCACAGCCTGCGATCTTCATCACCCCAAACGGCCATGGCAGCAAAGGTGGGCTACCAATTTCCATTGATGAAGAGAGAATCTGAATAGGGCTTTTTTCTTTTTTTTTTATTAGCGTGGAGTCGCTGCCGCCATCAATGGCCTGTGGCAACGATTGTCTCTGAGGTTTGAAATCATGGCCGATGGTAGGGTTTTGGGTGGTCTGAATCCAAAAAACAGGATTGCCAACAATGGCTCATGGCTTGATCTGATCTGGATTTTCTTTGAAAACAGATCTGATCTGAATTTTCAAAAAATCGGGTTTCCACCCCTGTTGCAATACTGTCGATAATCACGGCTGATAAGGGAGACATAATGCCATTCACGGATGGAATCCACCGAAAACCATTGTCCCTTTCATTGCCGATCGATTTTTGACCATCCAAATCTATTGGCCATGGCTGCCGCTGATTCCAGCGTTACAGGATTGCTTCCCCTTTCATCAACAGCCATGGGTGTGGACCATCAGGGAGATGCACCCATTGTCGGATCCGTTTGTAAGGCAGAAATACTGATTCCGATCATTGATCGGCAGACCACCAAAACTCAATGGATAGATCTGATTGCAGGGCAGCAGCCGTGATGGATGAGGTTGGACGGCCATGGCTGATGGTGTCAAAACGAAATCATCCCTCATCTCCAAGATGAGGGTTTTATGAATCCACCACTATTGATGCATAGTATGCTCTGATACCAACTGTGAAACTTAACATTATGTGGAATAATTGGATCGTCTATGCATCAAATAATGGAGATTCCATATTGTAATCTTAAAGCCATACCTGATTGGGAAGACATTCCTGATGCCGCCGTGTTGCTGAGAAGAACTCTTGGTCTTCCGCACCTTACACCTTTAGGAGAAAACTCAATGGGACTAGGGTTTTCTCTCGTGTGTTGGTGAGGGGACCAAGACATATATTTATAGGAAAGAGGGCCGAGAAGCTTACCCATCACACTTCTCTCCTCTAGGGTCTCCACAAAGTGGGTTTCCATATCTGGCTTAATAACCGCGAATAGGGACCACGGTTCAAGCGTCCCGCCTCAAACCTATTTGCAATTATCACAATTATAATGGGGCCCACTGAATCGCTCAATCTAAATAATCCAACGGTCATGATCTAAACTGATGATCATGTGTGGCCCACCTAATGGAGTCTTACAATGACACCGTTCATTTTAGGACGTGAAGTCCAAAAATGGTTTTAATGGTTGGATTTTCATTCCTGTGGTGTGGCCCAGTCGAATTTTGGGTCTACCTTGTTTTCGTGTTCACATCACAAAACAATCTAGTGAAACTGGTGGATGGAATGGATTTCAATCAGATATCGTGATGGGCCCACAGATCTTTAGGTTACACGTACGGGCTCCAGGTAACAGGGGTTCCACGCATCTGGCGTCCCCTCAATATGAGTTCCACACCGTCGAAAGGGGTGGCCCACTTAACTTTTTGACTGATCCAATCCTCATCCACGTGATTTTCATGGTGAGTCTTAAGCATGATTTGGACACTTCTAAGCAAGCGACAAGCCACGTTTTTTTTGCAGCAAATAAAGGTAGTTGGAGAAGGTTCGCATTCAAGTTCGATGTTCGCTACTATGGAGCTATCTTGTGATAGAACGGGTTTCTGTAGGTTACATCTCATCTATGAATTCAATCCACACCATCCATCGTGTTTTTATCCTTATTTTCACTGTAGAAACCAAAAATCAAGTGGATCGAAGCCTCGAGTGGGCCATAATGCAGGAAAACGTGTAGAATCATGCCTAAGACGTCTAATGCGTGGCCCATCTACATTTTTTTATGAATTTATTTCTGAAAATCATCTCATCATATAGGGAAGAGTCTGATGAATGGATTAGATGAAATAGAAACAACACGGTGGGCCACAGAATCAGCCAGGAATGTTTTATTGGTTGGTCGTCCACTCCTAACTGTTCCTTGTGTTGGTCCCACCTGAGTTACACGTTCGATCTCTTTTTTTTCCTCATGATCGAACATCTAAGGGATGCATATACTGGACGGCTTGGATCGGGTGAATAGTTGAGGTGGGTCCCACAGAATTACTATATATCTCCACAAACATTGCAGGTGAAGACTCTATCAAGGGGAGTTGGTTGATACTCAGGCTGCTGTCTTTTTAAGTTACAGGAATAATCCTAACCTTTGATCCTTGGACACCTGTTCTTTGGAATACAGTCATTGGATATTTTCATTTCTAACCGTCCAATAAAAACCACAGCCTTCCCATTCTTCTGGCATTCGGACTTTTTAATTTGAGTCATTCATATGCCACGTAAGCAATTTCTGATTAATTTCTAACTGCCGGCGGTTAGTCAATCCCGCTATGCCAGAGGGACGGGGATTAGCTACTGAAGCCCGTCAGTAGCTCTCTACTGAAGTGACTGTGGGCCCACCATGACTTATGTGTTATATCCACACCGTACATCCATTTGGAGAGATCATTTTAGGGCATGAGCCAAAGAACGAGGCAGACCCAAAGTTAAGTGTATCCCACCATAGTAGACAGTGAGGACAACAACGCCCACCGTTGAAGACTTCCTAGGGCCCACCATGATGTTTATTTGAGATCCAACCTTTTCATAAGTTAAAAAATACATGGAATAAGGGAAAACACAAATATAATCTTGATCAAAAGCTTCCATGGCCCTCAATTTTTTTTTTAATGGTAGGCGTTCAATCTCCACTTTTTCCTATGGTGGGTCCACTTGAGATTAAGATCTGCCTCATTCTTTGATCAATGCCCTAAAATAATCTCTAAATGGTTGGATGGTATGGATGCAACACATACATCATGGTGGGGCACACAGAGCTTACTCCAGTGGGGAATCTTGCTACTGACAGGGTCAGTAGCTAATCAGCGTCCAGGAGGAGATACTTTGGATCGGATTCGGATTCGGTACTGACCCCTCTAGCACTTTCGCCAGTACTGGTCGCTGCTGGAAAAAGATATGTGGATCCAATATAACGATTATATTTTATCCACACCGTCCATCTATTTTTTTCAGGTCATTTTAGTGGATTATTAAAAAAAATGAGGCATAATCGAAATCTCAGTGGACCACACCACAGGAAACAGTGGCGATTGAACACTCACCATTAAGAATTTCCTAAGGCCCACTATAATGTTTATTTTCCATCCAACCTGTTGATTAGATTACACGGACCTGGAAGAAGGTAAAACATTGATATCAGCTTCATCCAAAACTTATGTGGCCCTCAAGAAGCTTTTAATGGTGGGCGTTCAATCACCACGGTTTGTTGTGGTGTGGTGCACCTGAGATTTATTTCTGCCTCATTTTATTTTTCAAAATCTAAAATGAACTGGAAAAATGGATAGACGGCGTGGATAAGACACGTACATCACTGTGGAGCCCACAGAGCTTTTCCAGCGCCGACCAGTACTGACCGCTGTACTGGTACTGGAGGCGTCACTACCGAATCCGAGTCCCTATATATCTGGTGAATCTGGCATGCTTCGGAAAAGGAAGGAGAGAGAGAGAGAGAGACATGGCTTCTTGGGCATTGATTCCACAAACATGCTCGATCTTTAACCATGCAAGCGAATCAAAATTCCAAACCTGCTCGATGTTTAATCAGCTCAGATGCAGAGCTTCAACATCCACATCTCATCTCCCCAAAGTTTTGATTTTTAAAAAAATACCCTCCCCCAAGACCTCCATTTCTGCAACCCCACTCACAAAAGAACATATCAATGAAGAAGAAGAGAAAGACCCAAATTACCAAAATACCCTCCGGGCCGTCTCAGGCTTTGACTTTAAGAGCTACATGCTCCAGAAGGGCAATTCCGTAAATAAGGCCCTGGACATGGCAGTAGTCGGCGCAGGCGCCGGAGATTGTCTATGATTCGATGCGATATTCGCTCCTTGCGGGTGGGAAGCGCGTCCGTCCGCTGCTCTGCATCGCCGCGTGCGAGGTCGTCGGCGGCGATGAGGCGGTGGCAATGCCCTCGGCCTGTGCCGCCGAGATGATCCACACCATGTCGCTGATGCATGACGATCTTCCATACATGGACGATGATGATCTGCGGCGCGGGAAGCCCACCAATCACAAGGTGTTCGGTGAGGATGTGGCCGTCCTGGCGGGCGACGCTATGCTGGCGTTCGCCTTCGAGCACATTGCAGCGTCCACACAGGGCGTCGCACCTGATCGGATCATCCGGGCGGTCGGGGAGCTGGCCAGGACAATCGGGCGGGACGGCCTGGCAGCTGGGCAGATCGTCGATGTCAGCTCAGAAGGAATGCAGGATGTCGGGTTGGACCATCTTGAACTCATCCACTTGCACAAGACAGCAGCGCTGCTGGAAGGGTCGGTCGTGATGGGGGCCATCTTGGGAGGTGGGTCCCACGAAGAGATCGAGAAATTGAGGAAATATGCAAGGTGTATCGGGCTGCTGTTTCAGGTGGTGGATGACATTCTCGATGTCACGAAGTCGTCGGATGAATTGGGGAAGACGGCTGGGAAGGATCTGGCAGCTGATAAAGTCACCTATCCGAAACTTCTGGGCCTTGAGCAATCGAAAGAGCTTGCGGAAGAGCTGAATCGAGAAGCAAAGGATCAGCTGGTGGGGTTCGATCCGGAGAAGGCGGCAGCGTTGATCTCACTGGCAGATTATATTGCTTACAGACAGAATTAGAACTGTTGATTGGGTGGGGCACTTTTGTTGTTTGGATGCTTGTGTTTGGCAGAAGAGTAAAAGATTGCCACTGAGTTTCTGTAAATGTATGTGATGTAGAAAGATTACAGTGTTATATTTACGTGATTGAATTGGAATGAAAGGTGGATTTGTTTGCAGTTCTCATGCAAGCTGAGATCATCGAATTAGGTGGAAGTGTGAGATCTTTTGAGAGATTTCAGTGACAGAATTTAGCATCCTGATCTGCGGATTTTACTGGCAATTGGGTTTTAAGATGCAAGAAATTGGTATTGGCCAAGTCAAGTGGCGCGTTTGGATGCACCATCCAATGGAATTGCAATAATTAGTGTAATGAGCTGAGAACTGTATCAAATTCAGCTTCCTGATCTACTGATTTTACTGGTAATTGGGTTTTTGCTTAGATGTGAAAAGCTGTGTTGTGCGAGTCAAGTGGTGCGTTTGGATGCATCATTGAATGGAATTGCAATCTTTAGTGTAATGCGCTGAAACTGTATTGTTCGAGCGAAGTCAGCATGTAATCTATCAATATTACTGGCATTTGGGTTTTTGTATAAAAAACTGTGTTTTCCAGATGCACTCTCCAATCGAATTGCGACCATTAGTGTAATGTGCCGAAACTGTAGTCTGAAGGAATTCAGCATCATGATCTACTGACTTTACTGGCAATTGGGTTTTTTGTTTAGATGCGAAAAACCATGTTGTGTCAGGCGGTGCATTTGGATGCACTATCCAATGAAATTGCAATCGTTAGTGTAATTCGCGGAATGACCAAGTCGGTATTTCCTTAAACATTCATATTAAGGTATCATCTCCAAATTGTGATTGCTCCAATTTCAAGTTGAAACTGAAAGAAACAAAACTGCAACAAGAGAACAACTTCCTCACTATCATTGCTGGGATAGGTTATTTCCTGTTCATTGAACAGAATCAGAACAATTCAATTCATTCGCGCATCCAAACACAGCCAAGGGCTATCTTGACAGTATGACTGCGAGATTACCTCACCCTCGTGTAAAGTATCCACTGTCTATCTGCTATAGGCAAACTCCCATTTGTCTCTGTGAAACAGAGTCAATGTTCCAATGGCAGTGCTTTCTAGGCTGCGTTTGGATGTCCAAATCTAATTGAATTGCTATAACCCAATTCAATAAAGAAGAAAACCAAAGTCGGGGCATTGCCCATAAATAGCAATTCTTATAGTTTCAGGTTCTTTTCTGTTATGAATTGAAATGGACCCACCTCCATTTTGATCATTTCCTCAATGTTTAACTGAATTATCGCAATCACCTCATCTAAACATCCAAACACAACTAGAATTTGAGCTTCAACTTGTATTTATCTGTTTTCTCTGTGAATCTCCTTCCCAGTCCGTTTGGTGCGCAAGAAACCAATAGTTCGGTACATATCCTGCCACCTTCAATCTACCCCCAACAGATCCAGCATTTCATAGACCTCCACTGATCTTTAATGCGATCTGTCTCCAGATACAAACTCATGAACTTCATAGTTAAGTTCAATCAAGCTGCACCCTGGAATCCTTTGGCTCCCTTTTTCTTTCTTCTTCCTCACATCCGCAATATCATTCCATCTACCAACAGCTGCATATATATTCAATAATGTCACATAATTCTTTTTCAGGCTCCTTGCCAAAAGATGTTTGATCACTCACTCCCCCAACTCCAAAAGACGTTCAATCAGGTTCGATACGCATGCTTTTAACAAACTCTTCCACCTCATCGAGAAAACCCGCCCACTGGAGGAGACCATGCAACTGTAGTGCTCAATCCTAGGTATGAGTAGATAATCTCTGTTCATGGAATTGAAATACCGATGCTCCGTCTCGACAAATCTTGCGTGAGAACAAGCGCATAAAGCCCTGAGAAAAGTGATTTCGTTGGAGATTAGTACCTCGCTTACCATCCAAGAGAACCATCCATTGCGCCTTTGTATTGTCCGTTAATAGCCAATACCATGATCATAGCAATCCAAGATATTACGCCTTTCCTTCTAATCATGGGGAAAAACCCCAGCGCCATGTCCATCTCTCTGCATTTCACATACATGTATCGATGAGTGTGGCGCCAAGATTGTTATCTATAACAAACCATACCGTACTAATTTATGTAGTCATGAGCCCATCTCCCAACATCTACTGCACCCAAATTGGGCACATGCAGAGATGATGCTATGAAGGGTCACTTTGCCAGCTGCATCTGATGGAAGAGCTACAATGCTTGATTGAAGCGGTCATTTTTCACATACCTGTCTATCAATTCCATCCATGAAACCACATCCTTCTCAGGCATAGCATCAAAGAACCTCTTCGCTGAGGTCATGTAGCCTGCCTTGACATACCCACCAATCATAGAATTCCAAGACAGGAACCGTAACCGCCTTCTCTTTAAGCAACCGCTTTGCTGCTTCAATCATTCCCAAATTGGCATAGCCAGAAACCGTTGAATGCCACGAAACAAGGCTCCGTGGTCAAATTAGCTCATTGGCGTTTCCAAATCTCCACTTCCTAGTTTCCCAACTATCAAATTATTCCAAAAAACCACGTCCCTCACAGGCATTTCTTCGAAAACTCTGGTCACTCCTGTATTCTCCTGCAAACAGACTACATGTTCAAAAGGGTGGTCAGAACAAACCAATCCGAACTGAACCCAGTCCTTCAAATGCAGCCATGAATCTCCTCCCTGCAATCAAGCTCAAATCTCTCTCACAGGCATGTAGAAACATAAAGTTGTTTGAGCGCATGTTCTCTCTCCTGCATTCAAATGTGGAAAAGAATAGCTTCCTCCACTAAGCCAGTTGCTACCAATTCCCGGATCATGGTGTTGTAGAGAAATAGATTCTGTTTTGAATCCTAACAAAGAGCTCACGGGCATAACTGAAGCTTCCAAAAGCAGAGAGAACATCAAATTCAACTAGCTTGCTAAGCTGATATGGGTCTTGATCCATTGCTTTTTTCAATCATGTTGGCATGGATTTTTTCCATGTTCTTTCACAATAGGGATTTTGTGGTGGTTTTTTGCTGCATTGCTGATAAATTGGATTGATTTTGGCAAAAGAATTGCATAAAACAGATTGCTAGTGGACCAGTTTCTACAGAGTGGAATCCTTATTTTTGGCCGGCGACAGAGAACAGATAACCTGCTCACTGCAGAATCTGTTTTCCATGGTCAACCTTGGACAATGTTTCCACTGGAGAAGTGGTTTGTGGGTACTTCCAAACGCGGCCTAAGATCTTGTTTGAAAATCTGAAATACAGTTGATAAGGTTTTGGTCTTCAGTTCCGAGCACATAGCCGTTGGCTAACAGTATTCATAAGGCAGTAGGGGCATATTGGTAAAGTTCACAAGGATGCAAGACATGGTCAGGAGATTTGGCCCGGTCAACGGTCTGCATTCAAAGGGAAGAAAGACCCATTGACAGAAGTCAGATTTGGGGGCCGTCAGATCGATCAGTCCAAATTCACTGATCATCCCCCGGGATATATGTTTGTGAGTCAAAGCAGGGGAATTCCAACGGTCTTCTACTAAGGATTTAATCTTGATGTGTTCAAGTGGGGTCCATGGTTCGGTCACCCAGATCATAGATCTGATGGGCCATGGGTTAGTCCCACCATATCAACTGCCTGGATGGCTGGAGATTTGGGCCCACTTGTACAAATTGATGATCTGAGGATGCCATCAAAGCACTTAACATTCTTGAGTTCGAAGGGTAAAAAAAACGAAGTTCTGCATGCACCTAAAAACTCAATGTAGGCTGGAGGTTTGATCATGCCTGAGCAGTGATCTTGACCATCCAACAGAACGTGCTCGACATGGACAAATCGATCAACTGGCACCACTATGGATGGATGGGCTGTTGCCCAAACGCTCCACCAACAGGGAACTCCTTAATGTTCAATCGATGGCTTCTAAACGGACACTAAGAAATTAAAGTAGGCAATGGTCCACATTCAACGGAGTAAAGAAAACTATCTTTCAATCAGACAGCTTGGCCCGTCCGGCCCTTGCAATTTTTGGGCCACAGCCAACCCAGTGGGGCCCAGGATTTGATCATGTACCGATCGGCCTACACGTGTGCAGCATCTACAGTCCAAGACTACAGTATCAAATACTGTCAAACAACCACTTTCTCTAAAAGCACGAGTTGTTAGAAGATGGCATATCAATGTATATCAAGGGACTTCAACACTGTTAGAGTCCCTTGATATACATTGATATATCATCTTCTAACAGCTCGAGCTTTTAGAGAAAGTGGTTGTTTGACATGATATCAAAGCAGAATGTGTGTTCGAATCCCGGAAGTAACAAATATGCCACCCATAATATATTCTCCCACGGGCCGTTTATGGTGTGAGTTGTGATTATCCCTCCACCTAAGTGTGAGCTATGTGTCCCTCCACCCTTGTCCAATATGTTCCCGTGCAGAGTTCCATACATTGATACGCCATCCTCTAACAGCTCAAGCTTTTAGAGAAAGTGGTTGTTTCACAAATACCAAAGCCTTGCATTGAGACCTATGCTGACAATTAATAAAAAAAAAAAAGAAAAAAAGCTTCATGATGACTTTTAATAAAAAGAAAGAAAGAAAAAAAAAATTGATATCCAAACCCTCTTCAAGATTCAGAAGCCAATTCCTTGTATTTTTGGTATTAGAAGAGTGCATTTTCTGCCATTCTACTACCAAAAAGTTGAAATCAAAACATTGGGTGAAATATCATTTTCCTTAAAATAATATACACTAACAATGACAAATTAATAAATGATTAGCAAGCCGGAAATTTTTTAACTCTTTGTCGGTCCAAGCTCGACATCACTCTCCCCATTACTATCTCTATCTTTCAAGAGCCTTACACCCTCTTCTAGTTGGCCATCTTTCCTGATATGAACCGATGGCGACATCCTTACATTACCCAGTTTCTCTGACTCCATGGCCCAGCTGTAGATTACCATGCCAAGGATAGCAAGCATCATTCCAAGTATGTTTTTGAAAGTTAGCGCCGAGTCGAACAACACCCATCCCAGTGTAAGTACGCAGACAGTTTTCATGTGGCCCAGGACTTGGAAGGACACTGCAGAAAAACGCCCAATGCACAGGTACTGGCTCATGTTGCAGACGACCGCTAGAGTGCAGGAAAGAAGTATGAAGAACTGCAGCAGGGCATGCAAGAAAACCATAGTAATTAGAAGAAAGATGAATAGCAACAACCATGTATGCACATGATGGTCCACATACATTCCGATGTTTACACATATTTTATGCATGGATGCATGTTATGAATGTGGGCGTGCACTATGTTTAGTTATCAATGCATTGCACACCCGCAGAGATTAACATGTTGACAGGATTTCAGTTCACAGTGCATGCCAACAACAAATAGAAACACATGCATTGTGGACAGGGGATGCAAATTGCCTGTAACCCCTGATGTGGCCTGATGATATTGTGATGTATGTGCCCATTAGACACAGGCCCCGGATTGAAAAGCAAAGACTCCCTTGTATGAAAATGATGATTCTGCCCTTGTCATTTTGGACCCTGTATCTCATAAGCATATGCGACGTGTGATCATTGGCCTGTATCAGGGGTTACAAGAATCCCTTGTAAACCCTGGTTAGAGGCAATTCGCGTCCATGGACAGATAACATAAGGCATGCATGGGTCTATAATGGATGTAAATTTTTTTGCTAGAAGATCTCGTGTATGTACAAACAAAATGAGTATGGATGAAAACACAATAACTGGTCCAATTGGTATGCTGATTGGGGGGCACAAGAGAAACTCAATTCAGCTGTAGAACAACTTACAATGGCTCCATAAGAGAACTGGTAGTTTAAGATGAAGCGACTGTTGAGGTAGTAGTCTGTAAGTGGGCCAAAGAGGAGAAGAGAGGCAGCCTGTATAGGGGCAGTTTTGCTCAGGAGCTCAAAAGAGCCGATGTTATACTTCTTCTGTAAAGAACCAATTGACTGCAACAGCAAAAAAATGAAGTGATATTATTCATCTGCATTGGGACCCAAAAAATAATAGAAATCACACACATTACATTAAATCATGTGGAATCCAGTAGATTTTGCAACCTGTGGAATCAAGTGGAGTTTGCAAATCAGCTTGGATGTAGGAATGCCAAAAAAAAAGAAAAAGTGTCTTTTGATGGATTTTGATTCTCCTAAAATCCAAATGCCTCAAAACCCTTGCTACCAAATAAAAAATAAAAGAATCCGGATCCTCTGCTTGAGCCGAGCAGAGAAACCCTGCTTTGCGCCTCTCTGATTGGTCCACATCAGCCTGACGTGGACCAATCAGGTCGGCAGCAGCAGGGGTTCTCTGCTCGGCTCGAGCAGAGGATCCGGATTCAAAATAAAAATCCCCACAAAATCCCTCTGAAACCATGCTACCAAACAAGCGCTAAATCTCTAACAGTGCTCGGTGGTAGAGAAGCATCCTGCAATGGAAAATGCGGTGGACAAAGGAATTTCCATTTACAAGAGGTGGACAAAGGAATTTCCATTTACAAGACATAAGAATACTTCTTGATTCGCCATTTGTCATTTCTCTTTTATTCTGTTACCTAACATTGACGTTGAAACAATCGACAACAAGTTTCTAAAGGAATCAACATTAAGCTGGGGAACTTTTCCCAGCGGCTACGGATCCTATGAATGGATGGCAATATGAGGGGACCCATTGGACCAGGCTTTTCTGATTAAGGCAGTTGACTGATAATGTAGGACTGTCTGTTAGCCACAAGAAAGTCTTTAAGTCAAGAGTATGTATCTATACTCGGGTATGGGTTGTGCAAATTGGCAAAACCATAAAAACTGCAACTCATAGAGTTAGAGAATTACAGATTATGATATCAATATGTGCGTTATAGAAATTGTCATGTTATAACTTTAAACTTACATGAATACCCATTGGTGTCCCATATTTTACTAACTTTGCTCTGAAATTTACTTGAATACCCATCGGTGCCCCAAATTTTACTAACATTTATATCAAGGCTTTAAGTTGATGTGTTGAGTATTGTATTGTTCACCACCGATACGGCCCCGTATCACCCCTGTATCGGGCTGCATTGAGCCTATACAGACGTATCGCTCATGGGTGATACTGTTACAAAGCGTGCAATATGTAACAGTTCCAGATGGCACTTTAAAGCTTTTTTGATATCCAATAAACTGTGGATCTACGATACAAAAATCCTGATCAGCCTTTAGTCAAATGACCTGTCATTATCATCACAACCTTGTCCTGGCTATTTGGGGTTGGCTTTATGAATCCTGCTTCACCAATCAACCTATCCATGGGCCTATCCTAAGCAAGTGAACAATCATTCATATGCCATCTTTAATACCATGACTATTACAATGAAAGGTTAAATGCAGCTAGCCAATAAAGAAAAGGTCCACATAACATGTCCATCATCTAGCAACGACGAACGAAAAGCACTTTTCATGACCATATGATGGAACAACTATGTTTTTTTTTTTTTGGTCCAGTAACAGCTTATGCTTCCACTTGAGCAAGGAAAAGAAATCAATGAATGATACCTATCATTTGGGATTTAGAATAGAAGCTACAGAAAAATGCCATCCATTATGATTCCAAAATCAAATCGACAAACAGACAACCAGGTGATCAAGTTGACATTTAACATCTTATCACTTCTTCCAAACATATTTAAGGTGACCATCTGATGCACGGACCCAGGAAAAAGAAGAAGAAGAAGAAGAAGAGTCAACAGACAGGTGCTTGTAACTGTTGCTATTCTGAGTTTGTGTCACTCAACCTGTGTTGCAAAAATGGTTCCCATGTCTTAACCATGGCCCCTACATTTGAATGCAAGTGTATTGAATTGGAAAAGAAACAAAAAAAAAAAAAAATGTAATTTCAATGCTGAGAAAGGAAATAACAACTTGGTCACTTCCACTTCATTAGACAAGCAATTGCAATTCAGTTCAACCGCGCATCCATATGCACCTTTCTTTAATTTTCTAATCTTAAATTGTCAATATTCCATAACCAAAATTCAAATAAAATGAAAGTCATAAAATAGAGAAAGCATGTAAAGGTGAAAGTTCAAGTACTCACAATCTGCTGCAGAGAAGAACAAAACACAGCAACAGCAGCACAAAGAAAACCCTTCAAGTTAATATCCACATCCGTGACCGTACATACACCAACACCGAGGGCTACAACAAACACTGCCATCATCACCCGACCAGAGTAATTCTTATTATGAAGAATCCACTCCATCATACATACCACCGGTATCATGCTCAATTTTGAAATCTGCCCACATACAAGATCAACAAATTAGAAGATGATAACACAATCACAATCGGCCTAAATCACATTCACATTGCCAACAGTTCAAACCTGATAAAACCCGACAGAATTGAGCATGAGGCTTAAATTCATCCCAGTGATCGATAGATTCGCGACGATGGAAAACCAAATCAGATCCCACAAAGGAACGTGCTTCGAGGCAGAGTATCCAGTTGCATTCGAGATCCAACCGACGAGTGCGGTCATAGTGAAGTGAAATCCGGTTAAAGTGGTCGCTACGTACAAAAAAAAAAAAAGAACTAAAAATTACAAAACTGATCCCAATTACGCATAGTTGCATAATGATTTAATCATCTGGTGTGGAGTGGACGATCCAACAATTCCACTGGTGGACCTTTCCCATTCAACACTGATCAGTTTCAGACAGGTAAATCATTCAATCAGTGAGATTTTTCTGGTGTGGCCAGTCCACGATCGGACCCAACTGATGAACGGTCTGGATCATCAATCATACTCAGTAATGGATGATCAAATCAGTGTGCCGCACTCAGCCTGAATTACCAGAAGAAGCATATGCAGTAAATTATAAGTAAAATCAAGCAATTTGAAATCAAGATTATCCCACAAAAATGGACATGAAGGATGCGTTTGGTTGCGCCGAATATCGTGAAATTTCAACCAAATGCAATGCAAATTAAAAATAAAAATCAAGCAATCTGGAATCTGAGGTTACCGAAGCTGAAATTGTAGCCGCTCGACGACATGACCTGCTTGTTCACCATTATTATACCGACGGAGCTGATTATGTTCATCGCCCAAGCGCCCACATCGGAAATCTTCGATTTCTTATTTGAATCCATGGCGGTTACCGACCTTTGGAATCTCCGCTCTCAAAAGAAAGAAAGACCGAAAAACAAACAGAATGCGGAAAGAAAATCTGCCGCTCGAAACGCCGGGAATCGAGAATTCAATTGCAGAGGGATTGGAATTTCTAAGAAAAATGAAACCAAGAGAAATCAAAATCCAAGAAAAGGGGGAGAAGGGAAAGGGAAATTCCAAGATGTGAAACGCGTTCTGAGCTCTGTTTTGGGGGGATTTTGATTTCCTTGGTTTGATCGAGATATTAAGGACTTAAATAGGAGATTTGGGATGGGAGAATTCAACGCAGAAGATTCAAAGGAGAGAGAGAGGGTTTTGGATTCTAGACTCTCACGAATGGAAAGAGCTTGGAAGTGCACTTCGATAAAGACAGATGCCGGAAATTGGACAAAAATAAATAAATGAATAAAAAAGAAATAGAAAAAGGGAATATTCCAAAGCCATGTCGAGATTTTTAAAATATCGTGATAGTATGGCGAAAATTTAACTAAATGATATTATCATGACATTTCTAAAACATGAAAAGATTTTAAATGTCGCATTTTTATTGCGATATTGTCCCAAAATTAATAAAAGATAAAGAAAAAAAAAAACTTCGGATAATTTGTTATAACAACATATTTTTAGTTTTTTAATTGTTTTTGAAAAGTGATAATTTATTGAAAAAAACAACAAGCACAAGGCAAAAGAATATATTCTTTAAGTTTTGCCAATAGGCAAGAGCTAGCCACAGTTACGGACCCAACACGAGCAAGCTCGCTAGTGTCAATCCTCTATGCCCCGCGTTGATCTATATGTTTTTGTCCATGCCATTCATTTAGGAGAAAAAATTAAGGTAGATCCAAAGTTTAAGTGGACCACACCTTAGGAAAGAGTAGGGAGAACAAAGTCAGCTGATAAAACCTTCCTAATGCCTGCATTGATGTTTATTTCTCATCTAACTTCTTCATGAAATCATACAAACATGAAGTGAAATCATACAAACATGAAGTAAAATCACTAATATCAACCAGATCCAAAACCTTTTTGTTCTCAAGAAGATCTCAGTGCTCAAATCTCTCTATTTCATGTTGTGCGGTTCACCTTAATTTTGGATTTATCTCACTTTTAGGCTCACGCCCTAAAATTTGTAAGAAAAATGAATGTACAATGTGAATAAAACACATGCATCATAATAGGGCTCATAGACCAAGCTATGATGCAAGAATGATGTCAATTGGGTGATCTTAATAGATTAAATAAGACTCAACCAATGGTTGTTTATGAGTCATAAATCATATGGTTAGAATAATTAAATTAAAGTATTATTTGAAAATCATAAAAAATATTAAAGTGGAATCTTTCTACTAAATGATTTATGACTAGATCTATTTAATTTCTTAGGTCAATTTTAACTATTTATTTTATAACTAGATCTATTTAATTTCTTAGGTCAATTTTAACAACTTATTTTTATGCTATTGATTAAAAAATGAGGACAATAGGAATAAAACACATACATTACAATAAGGCTCGTAGAGCAAGTTATGATGCAAGAATCATATCCCCATTGGGTGATCTTAATCCACTGAATGAGACTAATACATAACAACGGACGGATGTTTATGAGTCATAAATCACATATTTAGAATCATTAAATTAAAATATTATCTAAAAATTATAAGAAATATAAAGTGGAATCTTTCTACTAAATGATTTATGATTAGGCCTATTTTATTTCTTAGGTCAATTTTAACTATCTATTTTTATATCATTGATTAGAAAATGATAAAAAAAAAAAAAAAAAAAAATGCACCACAGCTTGCTCTTCGATGCATGAATAAATGAATGGTTGGGATCAACAATGGATCACCCCTTGTGACCTTTAAAGGGTTGGAAAATTTTAATATGAAATCCCATGAAGACGGTTAAACCATATTTATTAATTTACAATAAGTATTTTATTTTCGAAAATACTTTCCCCAGTAATATTCTAGAAAAACATGGGAATTTAGAAATCATTGGGTTACTGCTGCCCTAGAAATTGCCAAGAATTAGATCTGTCGCTGGAAGATAAATAAATTAGGTGTTTCGTGGGTAATACCAAAGTGGGTGTTTCTCATGACCACGGAGCCCACCTTGATGTATGTTTTGTATATCCACGCATCATTTTAGGCCATGGTTAAAAAATGAAGCAGATAAATATTTCAAGTGGACCATACACAGGAAAAGGTGGTAATTGACTATTAAAAACTTCTTGTGAGCTACAAAAGTTTTCGGATGAAGCCGATACTTGTGTTTCCCTTCATCCAGACCTTGTGTGACCTTACCAATGGGTTAGATGGAAAATAAACATTACAGTAGGCCCCCCTGGAAGTTTTTAATGGTGGGCATTCAATGACCATTGTTTCATGTAGTATAATCCACTTAAGATTTATATCTACTTCATTTTTTGGACAATGCCATAAAAGAGCTGGAAAAACTGATGGACATTATGGATACCTATCACACATCAAGATGGACCCCACCGATCAAGGAAACACCACCCACTACGGTGTTACCGGGTGACACCTAATCCGCTCGCCCCAACTGAAAACTAGGGCGAGTGGAGATTGAAATGGGTTCTGTCATCCATATTAGGCCTTACCATAAATCCACTCGGTCTATCAGGTTCCGCCCTCCAGGTTATGCCTTCAGGAAAAAAATCAGCTAGATCCGCATCTCAGATGGACCACAAGACATGGGACAATGGGAATTGGATGGTAATCAAAGGTTTGTTGGTGGGCCACAATGGTGTGTATCTTTCATCCGTTAATCAGGTGTATCTCATCGGATAGAGAGTATACAAAAGTCAGCTTAATATAAAACTGAGGCGGGCCACACCGTGTGAACTTAGCCGTTTTCTAGTGTAATTTTACATTGATCCCATTTGTGTGAATCATATGAGTTTTTAGTCTTTCTTAACTTTGGCATGTACCGTTCAAATAATGGTTTACATCTGATGGACAGAGTGGATTCTACGTATACAATAATATGGACCCGACAGAATGTGCGTGCTTTACTAGCTGAGTAAGACCCGGTCCGTGGTTAGGTGCATCCGGGCGGGATATTACCTTTGCCAGTGGAATACGGGAGCGGATTGGGTGAGACCCCGGACTCAACCAAGATGGTGCGGCACTTACTGTGGGGCCCACCTTGATGTATTTATTATGTATCCACGCCGTCCATTCATTTTTTATGATCATTTTAGAGCATTATGCCAAATATAACCGATCAAATTAGATTTATCAGGTGTACTATACCATACCATAAGAAATAGTGGTGAGCGACCATTAATGGACCACAAAAGTTCTGGATCAAGCTGATATATATATATATATATATATATATATATATATATATATATATATATATATATATATTTTCTTAATCCAGGCTTATGTGACATTATCAACAGATTGGATGGAAAATAAACACTAAGGAAACATTAAGGTGCACCCTTAGAGCTTATGTGACATTATCAACAGATTGGATGGAAAATAAACACTAAGGAAACATTAAGGTGCACCCTTAGAAGTTTTCAATGGCGGGGCGTTCAATCACCACGGTTTCCTACAATATGGTCCACCTGATATTATACCTATTCCATTTTTTGAATAATTCACTAAAATGATCTGGAAAGACGGGTGAACAGAGTGGATACAGAATAAATACATCAAGGTAGGCCCCACACAAGGGCCGCACCGCTTTGGGTGAGGTCCGAGTCTATGAAACTTGTACTATTTTATTATTCTTATAAATATGGACCGTTGCTTTGTGGGCCATTGATACAGATTCTAAGATTACCCAACCGTCAAGGGTTTTTTGGAAGCCAACTTGAGAGCTGTATTTCGTCAAATCAACAGCTTGGATCATAGACACGGCTTCAGATCCAACGGATGTAATCCCGACGTACGTTATGAAATACCTTAAGGATGTATTCGAGCGACCTCCTCCCGGATAATCCGCTTCTCATTTCGGAAGTGCGCTGGGCCAGCGTGCAACACAAGGATCTGCGGGGCTAGCGTGATCTTTGCGTGACATCCTCTCCGTCCATCATCTTCAACAGCTCAAGTGGACCACACAAGATATGGATGAATGGAAAACACAAACATCAGCTTAATCCAAAACTTTTGTGGCCCCCAAAAATTTTCCTGCGGTGATTGTTCAATCCCCACTGTTTCCTATGGTGTGGTCCGCTTGAGTTTTATATCTACCTCATTTTTTTTTCTAATGCTTAGAAATGATCTTTAAAAGTTTTAAAAGTGTATGTACGGCGTAGACGAAACAAATACATCATGGTGGGACCCACTGAGCTTTGAAACCAGCCAACCCCCATCCGAAATTAGCGTCCCATTTGGTCGGCCAAACTTGCATTAGGAAAACAGCCAACGGCCTATGTTCGACGCAAACGTGTGGGAACACCTAAACGAGTGAAAGAGTCTGGTTCACGCGTAGGGCATGTTCACATAGAGGCACACCTGCCACGTGTGCTGCAATTCACCTGTCGAACTCGTGCGAATCGCTTCAGGATTTCTCCGGGAATACTATTTTCAAGAGCTCGTATCCAAACGCTCGAATACAAGCGCCCTGCACCCCCACACGCTGAACACGTGTTGGAGATCGTGGATGTTGATCAGGGTGGCCCACGCGAGTGTCTTGGCCCGAAAATTAAGCCCGGTCCCACCTTCAGCTGAGCAACCGATTATGAAACAATGGACGGTTGAAAATGTTGACTGATAGTCCGCCGTCAACCGAATCTTTGGTCCAACTACGAGTGTACCCGGACTGGATTAGTTGCGGGCACGGCCTCGCCGAAGACGGTGCGGCCCTTAACGTGGGGCCATCTTGATATATGTATTCTAAATCCACGCCGTTCATCAGTTTCTCCAAATTATTTTAAGGCATGAGCCCAAAAATTAAGCAGATCAAAATCTCAGGTAGACCATACCTTAGGAAACAGTGGTGATTGACCATTAAAAGCTTATTATGGGCCACAGAAGTTTTGGGTTACGCTGGTTTTTTTTTTTCGCTTCATCCAGGTTTTTGTGACCTTGTCAACAGGTTGGATGGAAAATAAACATTACGGTGAGCCCTGGGAAGTTTTTAATGGTGGGACATTCAATCAACACTATTTCCTATGGTATGGTCCACCTGATAATTGGATCTGCTTCTTTTTTGGGCTAATGCCGTGAAATGATGTGAAGATACGAATTCACGGAGTAGATTTAGAATACATACATCAAGGTGGGACCCATGGTAAGGGCCGCACCGTCTTGTGTGAGAGACGGTGAGGCCGGGGGCGGCACCTACTCCGCTCCCGAGTGGGGCTGCTGAATTTTTGAGCTGGTGTTTGGCCCGACCGCACTTGCAATTGGAAGCAGGCATGCCTTGGACGTGAGTTTCCAGCAACACCGGTAAAAGGGGCTTTCTGCAACACGAAGCCCTGTGGGGCCACTGTGATGTCCGTGTGAAATCTACTCCGTCCATCAGTTTGGTTATCTCATGTTATGTAAGGAGATTAAAAAAAAAACATATTAAAGACCCAAGTGGGCCACACCACAGGAAATAGTGTGGATACAAACGCCCACTATTAAAACCTTCCCTAGGCTCATCGTAATGTTTATATGCCATACAACCTCGCGGTCATAAGGTAATTCGCATCAGCATGATGGGGAACCCAAATACCCGGCTGATCCCAAAGCCTATGTGGCCCCAATAAGGTTTCAATCGTAGGAGTTCACTCTCTACTGTTTCTTGTGGTGTGGCCCACTTAATTCTTGGGTCTAGTCCATTTTTGGCGTCTCATCATAACACAAGCTAGAAAAAACAGATGGTCGGAGTGGATTTCTTACATATACAGTAGTGGGCCACACACACAGGGTTTTGTGTTGCAAGAACAGTGGATATCTTACAAATAAAGCAATGCCACTGTGCCACCCACAGGGCTTTGTGTTGCAAGAACACCCGGGTACCGGTGTTGCAGGAAACCCGCCTCCGCATTCCGATGACTGTAAAACCGTTTGTTCCGTCTTAGACGCGTTTCCACCATAAAAGATCCATGTTCTGTGGGGCCCACGTATATGCAAATCAATTCGTCCCTAGCTAAGGTGAGAATATTTTAACCGTAAATACAAAAGATCGGCCGGATGGAAAAATCCAATGGAAGACACCGATTGGAACAATGTAAAATTGCTCCTTAAAAACTCTAATTCATGCTGTGGGGCCCACCTGAGTTTTGGACCAAGATGACTTCCCTATCTTCCCTTTATCCTGATGATTTACACCTTTAACGGCTTTATAGGGTCCACCGTGATGTATGGGTTAAGATTTTTTAAAAAAAAGTTACTGGATTTGATGATCTGCATTGTTCCCTGTGGTGTGGCCCACCTGAGTAAAGAATCTGGCTGATATTTTTCTCCACTACCTAAAATCAATAATAGAACCTGATGGACGGAGTGGATGTTATATATAAGCCACCATGGACCTCACAGAGATTGGATGTTTTACACGTGTAAAACAGGTGTTGTAGTCTTATAGTGAATTCCTGTCCGTGTAAGTGGACCCCATCCTTTGGTTTTTTCACCTGCTGCATAATCTGGTTCACCGGTCAAGTGGGACACTTGCGCTTGGATGGAATGTGGAGGGTAGAGAAGCATTTCATTAATGACCCATCTCTTCAAATATGTGTGACCCACAGGATGAGTCGACTCAACGACGTGAGTTATTCATTAATATTTAATACAATGAAGAATGTCGAGTTGCGCTGCGTCACGTGAGTTTTACCTACCGAGCTGTTTTATTAAGCTGTGACCAGATTAAGTTTCTTCCTGGTCGAGTTGAGTTGACTCAAGTGAGTCTTTATTTATTTACTTTAAAAATGCAGAACTATTGTGCCAGATTTTTTTTTTTTTTACTTGTCATGAAAATTTGAAATGAGAAGAATTTCGTTTCCATGATGATTCTATCAAAAAAATGGATGTGGAAAGTAGAGACTGAAGGAGACTCCATACCTAATTTTAATTTATGAAAATGGAAATTGCCCCAACATCACATGATGCAACCAAGAGAATTTACAAAAGTGATGTTTCCTTCAAAGATGCGCTCATTTTTTTAGGAAATGGTCAGCCCACATGCTAGGCAATGGGCCAGGGCTATGCCGAGCAAAATCAATATTTTAAATAGACTCAGCCCATAGACCCAGTCCAATATATATATATATATATATATATATATATATATATATATATATATATATATATATATATATATATAAAATTTCTTGTAGTAAGGGAATACTATCACTGGCCGCCATTGAAAGTTGGGGGGAATCTAGCAAGCATTTAAAATATAAGTTTTCATTGTACACTCCATGGGAGATAGTAAGCATTGACTATGAATCCTAGCCATCACATAACACTTAACACTCATGTTTCTTGAAGTTTAGTTAACAAATATGAATAAATCTACCACTCCACTTGATACCTGTTGAGACGGTGGAGTTTGATGTCTCCTTGTGATCTCCCACCTCCCTCATTCGTATACATCCGTATATATGTTTGTTTGGATAAGATTTGTCAAATCCAAATGAATGGCATAGATATGGCCACATGACACATATGATATGTTTATGTGATTGGCTGAATATACGGACGACAGCTCATTTTTTATCAAATCTCTAAAAAGCCTTGTCAAACACATGACTTAGAGATAGGGGCTTGTAACCATTAGGGCCACATCAGCATTGAAAAAAGTGTTAAAGATTATTAAAAGTTAAGAACACATTCAATAAAAAGCAAACGCAATAAAATAAAGGTAACCATTACTTTATAATTGGCAACATGAGACATCAGAATGTAGACAATAGTTATTCTCATAATTGCATCAGGAACTCTATTAATAACAAAAGAAGGCATAAAGAGAAGGGATCCGCAATCAATATTCAAACCAAAATATTATATCTCAATCCTACGTAATAATGTTTATCCAGTCCTCCGGGACCCTTAACCTTAGCCTCTATGAGTAGTTGATCAACCTGTCCCTACGATCACGTCAGACCAATTTAGTAGTAGTTGTAGCCAATAGTTGTCATTTCCTTCCATCTGTACTTGCATGTTGAACCTAAATGAGGACCTTAGGAATTGTCCACCTACACTCATATGCTAGGTCGATGGTGAGTTCTAATCTCGGCATTAGTTAGCCCTCGCTCATCAATGCGCTGCTCAACGAAGCACCCTACTTCTGTCAGCCAAGCTAGTGATCTCGCCTTAATGGTAAATCTCACTTTTTTGCATCCATTTCCAACTCATTTATGCTCAACTCATTTATGCTCAACCACACAATTGTTACACCTTCGAAAGTCATCGGTTTCACAAGCTAAAAAGAACTCATTGGAATATTATCTCCAACCTCCACAAATCGCCTAATATCACACTCGACAGTTTATTGAATAGACGGTCGGTCGCATTCCCTACTACGCATCGCTCTATCTCAACACCAAGGTTGGTAGTTTTAGTTTAAATTGGGGAAAAATGAGTCTTATATTTTTGTTTCTTTTTTTAGTGAAGAAGAAAGTTCTTTATTAGTACTGGTGGAGTTGGCATATTGCCGAACTACATAAAATCCTTCTACATCTTGTCTCTTGTTTTGATTTTTGGTTTTGGTTTGGGCTACAACAATCAAGTGCACGGGCCTGTTTTTACAACAATATCAATGACTCTGTGAGATATCTCCTTCCAAGAACCAGTCATTAAAGTCCGGCAAATAAGTGGAAAAAGGCAAACACAATGAGTTTCACATGCAGTAGAATATTTGGCTTTTGTTGATCGAAGGAATCTTTGTTGTATTTTGGTTATTCAGTGTTTCATTGTTGGCCACTAGTGATAAGAAGGTTTAGGATTGCCATGATGCCCTGGAGAATTTTGTTTCATAGATCACCTAACAGGACCACACTTCTAGAAACTGAAATCCTGACCCTAGATCTAATGATCATGAAGTGATTGATAACAACAATTATGCTATATGCGACTGGAGAAACTGTCTAGATTTTGTAAACATGGGTCCCAGTGGTCAGAGTCGGCTCCGAGCATATCGGCCTTTATTCATGAATCCTATAATAGTCGTCCACTACTAATAGCCTCCATTTATGACTTTGAAGTAGATGAAGGATAATTGTAAATGACCTCTGTTTTGTGGCAATTGAAAATGCCTCACTACTGGCTTGGATATACCCCCTCTAATTCAAAGATTTATTGCAGATTCTGGCACCCAATGTAACAAGTGTTATCTAGGGTCCAGCTGCATGGATGTGAGTGTATGTGGTGTGTAATAAAGGAAGAAGTGATTAGGTAGTTTCCTAACTTATGATGGGCGGCTTTTCTAGCTAACCAATGGACAGTTTTATGTTGTAGCAAAAACAATGCTGCAAAAAGTTTTTGTTTTTGTTTTTGTTTTTTTTGTTTTTTTTTTGTGTATTTTTAAGTTTTAAGAAATAAAAAATTACTTGTGATATCAGAGCCTTTTAAAAGAATGGTCTCTTGAAGATCCTAGAGTTCTCGACGCTACCACGGTAGCAATTTGGATCTTTTGGAAAACAGACAAAAAGAGTGTTTCAGATCTGTAAACTGGGCGTGGGAGATGGCTTCCTCTTCTTTGTTAGTCAAGTATCATTTTCCTTCTCCCTCAATGTAAGAAAAAAAGAATGATAGCAAGTGTTATCGTTTGGTAATTGGTTGTTTTTTTTTTTGTTGTAGGCTCATTTCATCACATGCATGTCATCCAAACCTTTATAGTCCCTCCATCATAAATAAAAGAAAGCTAATCCAACCATTAAGTGGCCCACCATGTGAATTTGTAAGCTCTTTGTATGATTATCCATTGTTTTCTACCGTGTGGCTTGCTTGACCATTGGATTAGCATGAATTTTTAGGTGTTTAATTTTAATGGTGGAGCAGCCCCTCTAAGATGTAGGGAGAGACCTGATGAAGCCGATCACGGTCTTCCTCAAATGATAACTACTTTAAATCCACAAGGGGCTTGAATCTATGAGAAGAGTAACGACAAAAGTCAGGTTTTGATTGATAATATGTAAGTTAAAACCTATCAAAGTGTTACAAAAGACATTTAGGCTCCGTTTGGCACCCTGGATTCCAGGAGAAAGTGAGGGAAAGGAGGAGAAACTAGTTGCTTTATTATGTTTGGCACCATGGATTTGAAGAGAAGTGGATTTGAGTGGAATCCAGGAGAACTCAAAAAAGCACTTTTAGCCTTTTTTCAAATCCTCAAAAAAAGGTGGGATTTGAGGAGAAATCCTTCCCAACGTGGGACCCACCATAATGTGTCCCTAACTATGGGACCCAACATGATGTACATTTTCCATCCAACTTGTTGATAAGGTCACAAGGACCGGGACGAAGGGACCACACAAATTTCAGTTTAATCGAAGACTTTTGTGCATCATAAAGGTCTCACTCTCCATTTTTTCTTGTTTTATGGTCCACTTTAGATGTGGATTTGCTTTATTTTTTGGATCTTGGTATAAAATGATATGTAAAAATGGATGAATGGCATGGATTTAAAAATCGAGGCTAATACGGTAGGCATACGGTGGGATTAAAATTTACACCGTCCATTCCTTCATGTTTGATTTCTCTCAAATCTTGGCTGCCAAACAGAAAATCTGGAATTGATAAGAAGTGGAATCGGTGAGAATTCATATCATGGAATCCACTTCTCCTCACTTCTCCTCAAATCCATGGTGCCAAACGGGCCATTATACTCTAAACAAACCCATAGTAATGAATCAAATAGAGTTCTAAACGAAAAAGAATGAAAATAGAAAAAACACATGAGTTTGCGCAAGTCCACATCTCTCGTCGATCGATTGAGCTGACCTCGAAAACACCCGAAAGTGTCCAAAGGCCAAACTAGAATTTTAGCAGAATTGGTCAATCGATTGATCTATGCTAAATTTTGCTAAATTTTGCCCACTTTCGCTGGGGCTTCTTTCTCCTGTCCACTCGAGTCATGACTACATTTACCACCTGTTCTACATCAATTAGATATCATTGTACGTAAAGGTAGGCCTCACACGCATGTTCCTAATAGTGGCCCCACACGCACGTGAAACTAACTCCTCAAGAATGATGTCATTTGGAAAGATTGGGCTGACATTTTTAATTAATAGAGGGAGGTTATTTGCAATAACTCAAAATACAAGGGAGATGTTTACAATTATCTCTTTTAAGTGAGATGATGTGCATCTACCTTGAAGAGATCGGAGTATGGATCAAAGCCGTCTCTTCGGGGAAAGCTCATGTGGGGTTCTCGGCGCATTAACAGTATAGTGTGCGTGGGCCAGACTCCACGTGGATCGAATCATCAAACAGCACCGTCTATTTAATTCGGCTCACTTTTCATGATCATCTTATCCAAATGATTCTTTGCCTACGTGTCACCCAAGTGCACTCTATTGAATGAACTATGAACCATCGATTATTTACATTGATTGTTGGACTTTGATCCAAATCGTCCATTTTCATATAAGCATGGATTGGTTACCACAACCTAATGGTGAATCTAGATTGATAATACAATGATCTATTCAACTAACTGCACCATGCAGTCTTAGGGAGTCAATGCGCCAGATCTATGGTTCTTAATTAATTTAGCGCCATTTGGACACACCTTCCAAATGGGCATATTTTGCCTAAATCCTATTTTAAGCCAAATCCACTTTGGCAAACCTGTGAATAGGCACAAAAATGCCCTCTCATTAAAAAAAAAAAAAAAAAAAACTAAGGGCGTGCTTGGCATGAGAATTTAGTGATATTAAATTGCATTTTATAGAATATAAATTTCATTTGGGATTGGAACCGAAGAAAAGGAATGGATTAATCCAAGTATTTCACCTCTACTATATATCAGAAAGAATTAAGGTGGGATATTTAGTGGATTTCGAAATCCATTATATCTATGAGTACCACATTGATGTGGGTGTGTTTTATTTATACCATTCATCCATATACGCCCTTGACACATGACGCTCGAGTTGTGTATAAACATGGGCGATTGGCAACAATTGTGAAATTTGGTCTATTGATGACAATTTCAATGTCCACTAAGCACCAGAATTGGATGGTCAAAATACCATTATATTATATAATCATTGCATGTTAATTCTATATAATGCAATTCAATGTTTTTTTTTTTTTTTTATCCAAACAGGCCCTAAAGGAATTACTTTTTGATAAGTCGATTGACAGAATTGTGAAAGAATACTCACTTGTAAAAAAAAAAACCTAGCCAAACGGGTGAGCACCGTTCTTCAAAAACCTATTGTTATGACTAAAGCTTCTTAAACTTTGAATTTTCTTCCCCTTTGATTGCGTTTGATAAATAGTCGGAAGCAGCCATTTTAGATTCAGTTATTCTTTAATTTCTTGTTCTATGCTGCTCTCTAACGGAGAGATGACTGTAACTGTGCTGTCCACCTGGCATGCATGGACTACATTGAAATCATTCTGTTTAAACAATCTCAAGCCTTTAATTTCTGACATGCATATGGACACTAAAAGATAAAGTTCTGGCGATGGATCACATTCAGTAAGAAAAGGTCCAGTTATTAGATGATTAGGATATTCCAATCAAAGTAATATTAGTAGCCAGTTCTTGGCAGACCCAGTGATCTAGAAGCATGAAATTGAGTGGATCAGGTCCATTTTGCTGGGCCTCTGCCGAAGAATGCATAGAGGGTCCCACTACTTAGGGAGTGCAATGGGCCACCTGGACCGGTGAACCCAGCCTAGATTTGAACCGAGTTTGGACCTAATATCTTGGACACTGGGCTTGGCTTGTATGTTTAGTATTTTAACCTGACCCCACCGTGTGGTCTGATGAAAGATACCCACCATGGTGGTCTAACATGCAAAAGTATGGTTGGTGTCCTGTCTCCATTGTTCGGTATGGTGTAGCCCACCTGAATTCTCTATCGGGCTGATATTTAGTCTAGCGCCTGATGTACGAAGTGGATGTCACACAGACAACATGGAGGGGCCCCACGGAGCGACCTGGGTGTTTTTCACGTAAAATGTGTGTGGCAGAGGATTCGGGTCAAATATTTGAACCACCCGTTTACTCTGAGATTCCTAAATCTTGGGCGGCTTTGACAAGGGACCTTGTTGATGTATCTTGGTGGGGCCCACCAATTTAGGATTTTTAAAAAGACAAATATTTCAAAATTTGGTCAGTCCAAACAGTACGTTGAAGTACAGTGATTAGAAGGTAGAGATCAAATTGCCAACCATTTGCATTGGCATGTGATTGTCTGTGTGTTGCAATTGACAAGAGACTCATAAATGGGGGCCTACTCATGGCTCAGTGGTAGACCCTCTAGGTTTCAACACTGAGGTCATGGGTTCAAGTACCCATGTGGTGTGTGTGGGTGTGAGGGTGTGTGTGGGTGTGTGAGGGCGTGTGCGTAAAAAAGAAAAAGAAAAAGAAAATGAAGAAAGAAGTCAAGGACCTACCACCAGACCTTGTGTTGAAACTCCTGAAAGTCTACTGTAAGGGTGTGCACTTAATTAGATGGTGATTGGAAGTGGGGCCCATTTGAAGTTGCAGTAGATTGAGTGTGGCCCACTTCCTGTTGCCTTCCGATTCAGGACTTACAATTGATTTTGAGTAGCCTAAGAAAATCTAACATTGCAAAGCTAGATATAAGACAATGGTTTGCAAAAGTGCACCCAAATACATAATGTGAAGTGAAATTTGGCTGAAAACACCAATTCAGCATCAAATGCCTCTTTTGAGGGTGCGTCCAAACACGCTAAGGAACATTCACCTTTCAAAATGGGTATCTGCTCTTTTTTCTAGGCCAGGCCCAACTTATTTTTGGGATCGGGGTTGGGCCCGTAGTTTAAATCTATGCAGGGCAGGCTGAGCTTGGGCCTTAGCTTTAGGTTCAAGATGCATAAAACACCCGATCTCTGCAGGGACGACCATGATGTATATGTGAAATCCAATCCATCTACCAGGTTAAAACCTTTTTATTCACTCTACAAACACGGATCAGCCTGATAAAAATTTACAGATGGGCCACACCAATTGCAACAATGTAAAATTGCACCTAAAATCTCTAAGTTCATGTATTGCGGCATGCCTGTGTTTTAGATCAGGCTGTTTTTTAATCTTCCCTTCGTTCTGGTTGAGTCACACCTGATGAACAGGTTTGATGAAAGATACCCACCATGGTGGCCCTACATGCAAACCTACGGTTGGTATCCTGTCTCCATGGTTCCTGCGGCGTAGCCCACTATCTAGCTGATTTTTTGGCCCCGCGCTTGATGGATGGAGGAAGTGTATCTCACACAGACAATATGGCGAGGGGCCTACTGACTAAGGTCAGTATTTTTCGCATAAAAAAAGTGTGGTAGAGGATTCCAGTCAAATATTTGAACCATCTGTTTCCTCCTAGATTCCTAAATTTAGGGAGTTTTGACAAGGGACCTTTTTGATGTGTCAATGGTGGGGCCCACCAAATTTAGGATTTTTCGAAAAGACATATTACAAAATTTTGTCAGTCCAAACGGTACCTTGAAGTACAGTGATTAGAAAGTACAAATCAAATTGCCAACAATTTGCCTTTGTGTGTGTTAATTAGCAAGAGATTCATAATATGATTTTTGTCCTATCAATTTCTATACCATGCAGGTGGTAATGTGTGCTATTATCTAAAATCATTGGTTCAACATGCACAACCATGAATTACTGAATTAGTAATGGACCAAAAATGACAGTTGAACAATCCTAACCATGTAGAAATAGCCTAGAAAATCCACAGAATCGAATTTTGCTGTTCACATATAAATGCCCATTTTAATCTTGGATCATTCTATCAATTTGAAAGGAAGGATGATCAAAATGATAAGTAACCAACGATCTAATGTAGCAAATAAATGCCCATTAATCTAGTATGTTATTCAGTTAATTTGGATTTTGGTTGATTACCTATCTAAAGTGAGTCCCACAATGTGGACCGTTAAAGTCAAGTTCGAGTGACTGTACGCCACCTGCACTGCACAACTTCAATCAGGCAGATTATCAAATAATTTCCATCTTCTCCGTGAGTATGCACGCCCCATTGTTAGTACACCCACCGCCAATGTTAGTCACACCACAATGTTAACCACCCCCTACTTGGAAATCGATACCAAGACCTCAATATTGAAATGAGGTATCTTCACTTTATTTACTAGCACATCATTCAGCCATTTGACCCAAAATCTTATGCTTTTTTAGGTTCCATCCCTTCATAACCTCAGAGAGCCTTACTTAAAAGAGCTGACTTTTATTATCAGATTTTAAACAACACTCAATCTCATCCTCCATGTTGTAAGCATCAAAACAATGGTCTGAAACGGCCCATGGGTTTACGAGTTCTGTATGGTGTAGCCCACCTAAGTTCTCTATCTGGCTGATTTTTAGTCCTGCACCTCATGGTTAAAGTGGATGTCACAGAGACAACATGGAGGGAGGCCCACAGAGCAACCTGGGTGTTTTTCACATAAAATAGATGTGGTAGAGGATTCCGGTCAAATATTTGAGCCATCCGTTTCCTCTTAGATTCCTAAATTTAGGACGGCTTCGACAAGTGACCTTGTTGATTTGTCTTGGTGGGACCCACCAAATTTAGGATTTTTGGAAAAGATGAATATTTTAAAATTTTGTCAGTCTAAACAGTACTTGAAGTGCAGTTATTAGAAAGTAGTGATCAAATTGCCAACAATTTGCATTGGCATTTGATTTTGTGTGTGGGTTACTGTTAGTAAGAGACCCGTAAAATCATTTTTATCCTTTTTATTTTCTGTACCGTGCCGGTGGTAAGGCACGTAATTATCTGAAATCATTGGTTTAATGTACACAGCCATGAATTAGGCATGAACAAAAAATGGCAGTTGAACAATCCTAACCATGTAACAATAGCCCATAATGCGTACGAAATGGATTTTTGAAGTTTATATATAAATGTCCATTTTAATCTTGGATCATTCAGTCAATTTGATGAAGGTAACAAACTTGTATATCTAGCACATCATTCAACCTTTTGCACAAGAAACCTGGAATCTTATGCATTTTTTAGGCTCCGTCGTCCCTTTGTGCGCTTAGAGAGCCTTACCTAGAAAAGGTAACAGCTTCCATTTCTTTTATTTGGGCAACCCAACGTAACTTCTATTTAAGGATTTTAAGCAACACTCAATCACATCCTCCATGCATTAAGCATCAAAACGATGGTCTAAAACTGCCCATTGGTTTATGAGCTCCGCGACAGACCTAGCTTAATGTGACAAAACAAGTTTATCTCCCCATGCCGTAAGGACGTGCACTTTTGCATAAGTGCAGGAAATCAAGTGTACCACATTTCATGTTGGACTTCATTGCAATTTGATTGACTAGATGATGATTAGTGGGCCCCATTTGAAGTTGTAGTAAATCGAGTGGGGCCCAGTTTTGAGTAGCCTCCGCAAAGAAAACCTAGCAAAAAGTAGTATAATGAAAACTACCGAAACTAATGTCAATAAAAAGCTTCGTAAAATTAATAAGTTCTCAAATGTAAATTTTAAAATAATGAGGTAGCCTTTTATAAAAGTCTCTCTCTGTTTTTTTTTTTTTTTTTCTCTCTCTGAATCTTTCTTCATCTTGGTGAGTTAGAATTATTAAGTTTGATGATAGATATGTCACTTGGTGGCCCCACAACAAACCTATGGCCAACATCCCATTCTCATTGCTCCATGTTACGTGGCGCAAATGACTTTTGGGCCTAGCTGATTTTTTACCTTCCGGCATAACATTGAGGATAGAACCTGATGCATGGAGTGGAATCACAACATGGTGAGCCGCACATACTTGGTTGTTTTACACACTGCCTAAAATAGGTGCAATAGATACTTCTAGGCCCTTGAATGGGAGTTATTTGATACTCGATTGTCAATGACACCTGATACGCAAGCACTTAGAAATGATACACATAACTCAAATTAAACTGACTAAATTTAGAAACTCAAATTAAACTGACTATGACAAGGTTACAACCAAAATTATATTGGTAGAACAAATCTTACCCTCGATATGTGGGCACTTGTTTGTTGAAATATTCCATATGAGATTTCTTTCATTCATTTTCCAACTCCATTTATGGTGAGGCCCATCAATGAATGGTTTAGATCACTAAAGCTTGCCCTGAACAAAAATATCATCAATTTTTATTTAGTACTAAACCCAACCCATTTAATAATGAATTAGGTTGGCATAAACCTGGGTGTGAATCATATATAGGTCAGGCATTAAATAGGACGGACTCTCGTCCTAGTTGTTTATTGATTTTGTATCAGGTCTAAGTTGAGTTTGTTCGATTTCTACTTCCCCAAATAAACACGACTTAAATTAAAAAATAAATGATATATTCTTTCAAGTAGGTTTTTTTTATTTTAATTAATAGAATTAATTAAGGGCGTGTTTGGTTGCCTCAAATATCATGAAATTTAATAATGAAGTGTGCTCATATGGTATTGGCCATATTTGATAAGAAGGTTTAGGATTGCCTTGATGCCTAAGAGAATTTTATTCCATGGATCACCTAAAATGGGTCACACTTCTAGAAACCGAAACCCAATTGCCACCGTCCAATCTCTTGGCACTAGAGCTAATTACCATAAAGTGATCGATGACAAGAATCAACGGTCTGGATCATGTAACCATGGGTCCCATTGGTTAGAGTCGGCTTTATAGCCCATTAGTCATCAATCCTATAATAATCCCTCCACTACTGATTAGCCTCCATTTAAGACTTTGAAGTAGATAAAGGGTAATTGTAAATGCCTCCCCTCTGTTTTATGGAAATTGAAAATACCTCCCCGTGGTTTTGATTATTAGATATTCCCCCTCTAATTCAAATTCATTAAAGCTTCTCACCCAATCTTTGAGTAGTTGGGTGTTTTCCCCAATCTCATACATGATTAGTTGTGGATATGTGAGTTCACTGCAGTGCATACATGTCACCTAACCCATTCGTGGTGGTCCCTCAAGCCAATCCAACCATCAGGTGCCCACCACGTGAGCTTAGAAGCTTTTGGGTGGCTAATCCAATGTTTATATGGTATGGCCAACCTGATGATTAGATTAATTAGCATGATTTTTTAGGTGTCCAATCTGAGCAGCCCTATTGGGTTAGCCACCATTATACATAAGGATGGGCCACACACATACGCAAAATGAACTCCTCAAAAGAGGGAATTCTGTCATTTGGCACAGCTTCGGCTGACATTTCTAATAGTGGGGAGGGTCTTGCAATAACTCAAATTAGAGGGAAAGTGTTTACAATTGTAATAAAATAAAAGGGAGGTGATTACAATTATCCCTTTAAATTATTTAAGTTATGATGTTTACCTACCTACAAGGAATAAGAGTATGGATCATCTCTTTGGGAAAAGCTTAAACAACACCATCCATTAAGTTCGGCCCACTTTCCATGGGCCACCAAGCAAAAACTCATATTGATTGGAGGATGTAGTCTTGCAAACTCTGGCTAGTATAGATAGATGTTGATTTGCCATGCCACAAATGAGATGATCATGATCATTGATCCAAATGATTCTTTGGCTACGTGTTATCCCGAGTGCACTCTATTAAATGAATTATGAACCATCAATTATTTAAATTAATTATTGGACTTTGATCCACATCATCAATTTTCATATATATATATATATATATATATATATATATATATATATATATATATATATATATATATATATATATATATATTATGTTATGTTCAACCTTGGTTGCCCTAATGACAGAAGGAAATCAGAATCCATAAAGTGGTGAGTAGCATACAAATGGTAAGTCCAACTGGCTACAGCGAAGATACATGTGTCGCGCATCTCACTCATATGGTAAAGCCAACTAATCATTGTAGCGGCCTTATGACCGATGTTGGGTTTCAACCGAAACACAGTTGTGGAAAGTGATGTGTTTTGCTTATGCATGCTGGCATTATGAAAAAGCCTTACAACAAAAAATGCCTGGCGAGCAAAATAACAATTACTCTAAGTTGGCCAAGTTTTAGACATATTATTTATGATCATGCTAAGAAATGGATAACCATCACCAATATGCGGCACCTTGAGGGAGAGACTCTCATCCATATAACAAGAGCAGAATGTTCATGCACACAACCAATGGCTAACCCATGATAAATAACTAACATACGTGGCATCATTTGATAGGTCATGACTCTCTTTGAGCCTAAACATTTATTTCCATATCAACAAACATAAAAAGTGGTGACAAAGATCTTTCTCCAACAATCGTTCCAAATCTTTATGAGTATGAGAAAAATTGATGAGCTTCAGGCCCTCACCAACCCAACCTAAATTAAATCAAATCTACAGCGTAATGTTTCTTATCATACATATGGATGTTAAAAGATAAAAGTGAAGCGATGCCTTACATTCAGCGACAAAAGGTCCTATTATTAGATGGTTGGGATAGTCCCATCAAAGTACTATTTTATTAGTGGCCGGTTCATGGCAGACCCGGTGGATACCTAGCCATGTGCATGGGTCATGATCGAGAAGCATGAAAATGCCATGCATTCTGAGACAATGGATCAGGTTCCATCGGCAGAGCCTTTGGATGAATAGTGTATAGAGGGTCCCATCCCCCCAAAAAGGGACTTCTACATAAGGAGCTTTCACACCTACCTTTTCAATTGACTCGGCAAAACTAACTTTTGAGTCGGCTTTTTATCTCCAATTTGCAAAGCAGAGATGAGAGAAGGTTTGTAAAAATACATCCAAATACACAATGGGTAGTGAGGTTTGACTCAAAATACACGGTGCATCCAAGTAGGCTCTAAGAACATTCGCCATTGGAAAAGTAGGGATTTGATCATTTTCTATGCGGGCCCAACCTATTTTTTGAGATTGGGCTTGGGCCTATCATTCTAGGTCAATGTATAGGCAGACTAAGCTTTAGGTTCTGAGGGGGGCAGGCCTAGCTTAGCCTCTCAAATCCTGGCCCACTCCTACTAAATGCCCCACTCCCTAGTATGGAACCTCACCCCTTTGCTAAAGTTCCTTTTGAAATATTTGAGACAGGAATTGTCCAGTAGCTGCATAAAAGACTCTGTGGTGACCACCATTTTGTATATGTGAAATCCAATTTGTCTACCAGGTTAGAACCCTTTTCTTCGCCATACATACAAAAGATCAGCCTGATAAAAAAAAAAGCTCAGATGGGCTACACCAATCAGAACAATGTAAAATTGGGCCTAAAACAAGTTCATGTGGTGTGGCCCCCGTTTGTGGTTTAGGATCAGGCTGTTTTTTTGTATCTTCCCTTCGTCCTTGTGAGTCACACCTTTAAGGCGGGTTTGACGAAAGATAGGCACCATGGTGGCCTCACATGCAAAACTATGGTTGGCATCCCATCCCCATCGTTCCCTGTCGTGTAGCCCGCCTGAGTTCTCAATTGGCTGGTTTTTGGTCCACCACCTGATGGACAAAGTGGACGTCACATGGACAGCATAGCTCAGTGTTTTTCACATAAAATAGGTGTGGTAGAGGATTCCGGTCATATATTTGAGCCATCCCTGTCCGCGGGGATTCGTAAGTTTAGGGAGGCTTTGACAAGAAACCCTGTTGATGTGTCATTGTGGGGCCAACCAAGTTTAGGATTTTTGCAAAAGACAAATATTTTGAAATTCATCCATCCAAACGGTACCTTGAAGTACATTGATTAGAAGGTAGACATCAAATTGCCAACAATTTACATTAGCATGTGATTACAATTTTTGTCAAGAGATCCACAATATCATTTTTTGTCCTTTCAATTTCTAAACCGATAAGTGGTATTGTTCACGATTATCTGAAATTGTTGGTTCAACATGCACAATCAAGTATTGGCCATGGACCAAAAATGGCAATTAGACAATCCTAACCATCGATAAATGGCCTAAAAAACCAACAGAATGGATTTTTGAGGTTTATGTATAAATTCCCATTTTAATCTTGGATCATTCAATCACTTTTAAATGGATGGTCGAAATGATAAATAATTACCTGTCCAAATTCAATAAGCAAAAGCATATTAATTTAGAACCATTCAATTAATTTGAATTTTGGATGACGACTTATCTAAAGTGAGACATACGAACTTGGACGATTAAACTTAGTTGTGCAACATCAAACTGCAAAATTATCCAATAATTCCTATCTTTTACTGATCTAAGCATTTAATGATGAACCTAACAAACTTATCTGGCCATCGTTCAACCTTTTACAGGAGAAGCTTGATATCTTTTGCTTTTTTAGGCTGACCCAAAAAAGGCAAACAGCTTTCATTTCTTTCTTTTGGGCAACCTAATATAACTTTAATTTACGAATTTCAAGCAACACTCAATCGCATCCTCCATATGGCCAGCATCGAAATAATGTTCTAAAACTGCCCATGGGGTTTGTGAGTTAGGCCACAAACCTAGCGTAATGGGATGAAACAAGTCTATCTCCCCATGCTGTAGGGGTATGCACTTTTCCGTGCGTGTGGGAAATCAAGTGTTCCACAATATTTCATGTTCGGCTTAGTCACAATTTGGTTGATTAGATGGTGATTGGAAGTGGGCCCCATTTGAAGTTGTAGCAGATTGAGTGGGGCTCACTTCACGTCGCCTTTCGATTCGGACTCAAAGCCAATTTTAAGTAGCCTCTGCTAAGAAAATCTAGCAGAAGGTGCTAATATGAAAAATATCAAAACTTATGTTAATAGAAAGCTTCTTAAAATAGGTTTCTAGATGGATGAAAGATACCCCCACATGGTGGCCCCAAAACAAACCTATGACCAACATCCCGTGCCTACTGTGCCATGTCATGTGGCCTATATGACTTGTGGACCTAGTGGATTAATTTGTTGCCTTATAATAGCATAACATTGATGATAGAAGCTGATGCACGGCCTGAAAATTAAGGCCACCCCAACTCATGTTTTCGGCATTGCACTTCTTATCTACTTCTGGAAGGGAGATACCACCAAACGCACGCTTCGTTGCCCTTGTTTTACAATATTCCCAATCCATCTCTTATCTCATTTCTACATTGTATTTTATGTGTTGTGACACTGACGAAAATTTTCTATTTATGTGCTGGTTTCACAGCTAAGAGACTAAGATATGTCATCTTGGATGATGGCCATAAGCCATGCCTGGAGTGTCTGCTCTCTCTCTCTCTCTCTCTCTCTCTCTGTGCATATAGGTCGACCGAGCTCCGATGTATAAGGAACATTCATCCCATTAATCAGATGCACCCTTCCATGGTGAGCCATGGGCCTAAAAATCAGGCTAATCCATGACTTTGGTGGGCCAAACCACAGGTAATAGTTGAGAGTGGATGCTCATACATTGAAACCTTCTTTATTGTATATAGGGCCAGTGAGATGTTGTTTAGATATCCACCTCATCCATTGCTTGTGTCCCACTTCGGTGAAGGTATTTTAGGCCATTCCAAAACTCAAGTGGGCCCACCAAGTGATTGTAGATGTTTTAGGCATGATTTTCCATGATTTCAAATGATGTGGCCCTCCTGAGTTCCGGATATAGCGGATTTTTGGTACATCCAATAACCTAGAGGGGATCTACCAAATGCACGGCATGGATGTCCATCACACTGCATGTGGGACTCACAGAGCTCAACCTCACATACATAAGGAGAGAGAAGGAATCTCATAAGAGGAGAGAGAGAGAGAGAGAGAGAGAGATGGGTGATGCTACAAACAGTGAGACAGTAGACTTAGAAATTTCACAAGTGGCAGAAAGCAATTCAATTTAAACTGTCCAATTTATAGGTCCCAATTTAGATGTATGACTTACCTAAAATCATACCATTTTGATCGTCTAACCATTGGAATGGTAGACACAAACAAGTGTCCACCAATCAAAGGTTAGGACTGTTTACTCATTTTCAGGCTCCATAGCTTCCTTTACAAAGCCTTGCCAAAATAAAAATAAACAAATAAGTTGATAACTTCCTTCCTTGTGATCGGGAATGACTAAATCTCATCCTCCTTATGACAAGCATCAAATGACTCACAATCCAAAACCTTCGATGGGATTAATGAGTTAGGCAACAAACCTATCTTAACATTACGAAACGACGACAAATCAAGTGTCCCACACTCAACATTCAGTTTAATCATAATCAGATTGATTAGATGGTGATTGGAATTGTGGACCGTTTGTTTTGGCAATACGAGGAGCCGTGGATCGAGTGGGGCCCACTTCCCGTCACCTTCAGATCCCGATCGGTGTTTCTCACGTGTAGAAGGATGAGATGGGTAGTTAGGAAGGACACATCAGCAAATTTGAGGGCACGTTGTTGCTGGTATGCAGGCTTGAGCTTAAATAGGCAACTTACTTTTGCCTTTTAAAGCCACCTTGCTTGCTTGAGTAAAACTATGATACTCTGATAGAATGTGATGGATGATACACTGGCGTAGAGAAATTATACACATGTTATAAAATTTGTTCAAATTGAGCCTACCCAATTATGGGGTTGAACTTAGATGTATTAAGAACCATAAATGACATATACCTGATTATCCATAGGATTGGTGGACAATCATCTGACCATTGGCATAGAAATAATCCAATGGACATTCTAGAAAACATGTAGAGATGAGTTTTGCAATTGACGGTGTCGATTTATGACATGTGTGCAAATTCTGCGTGCATGAATATCAAAACATGCATGGATGTAGATTGGGTGGTGTGATGATGTGGTGAGATTTTATTGGTCGTGCTGTATGTTGTCAAAGATAGACTCAAGTATTTTATGAGATTTTGGGGCCATCTATAATAATATATGCCCCACCAATCAAATCTTGCCACATCATTGCACCACAAAGGTGGATCACTTCAAAATTCACGTTTAACACACTATGTAAAATCATGTAAAAAACCCTCTAAAATCACATTTGGTGGCGTATGGACTTTTAAAATGGCCTGATTTTTTTGCATGTCCTCTCTTTTGAGCAGACTGAATGGCTCATATAAAACAAGATGGGCCCCACACATGATCCGAAAAGTTTTTAGTGGTGAGCATCTCCATCCCAACCGTTTCCTCTGGTGTGGCTCAACTGAGTTTCCCATGGGCCAGATTTTTAGCAAACAAGGAGAACGTGAGAGTACACATCTGATGTTTGGAATGGATCTCATTTATGCAACATGGTAGGTCCTGAAAAAGGTCTTGTAGAAGTTTTGCATTTGATCCGGCCTCATTTATCATTTCTAACCGTCCAATAAATGTCCACGGATCTGGTAGTGGGATAACCACATAACCCTAATTTTTGGTTTGTGATACATCTAAATTCAGACACGTGAATTTGGAATGTTTGATTTGAGTTACTTATACGCCACGTGTCCATTCCTGAGTTCATCCATCACACTCTATCACGTATCAGTATTTTATCCTTCTAAGAGGGTTTTTCGTAATTTTAGATGGCTTTCTGTCTTTTCTTGCGGTGAACTCGGTCCACCTTGTTGCCGTCGTGAGCAGATTAGGTGAGACCCCGGCCCCACCGAATACGGTTCGTCCCTTACAGTGGGGCCCACATTGATGTGTTTATTCTATATCCAAACCGTCCATATGTTTTTTCGTATTATTTTAGATCACTATAAAAAAATAAAGTAGATCTAACTATCAGGTAGACTATACCATAGGAAATAGTGATAATTGAATATTAATAGGCCACAAAAACTTTGGATGAATCTAATATTTGTGTTTTCCCTTCATCCAGAGTTACTTGACCTTATCAAAATATTGGATGGTAAATAAAAACTATGGAAACATTAAGTTACGCCTTAAGAATTTTTTAATGGTAGGATGTCCATTCACCACTGTTTCCTAGAGTATAGTACCCTTGAGATTTTTTTCACCTTCATATTTTGGATCATACCCTAAAATGATATGTAAAAATAGATGGACAGGGTGGATACAAAATACATACATCAATGTGGGCCCCACAGTAAGGGCCGCACCGTGTATAATGAGGCTGGGTCTCACAGAATCTGCTACGATAGCCGTCAGCTTCTCCCCAACGAGTCGGTGCGACGGGCTTCAAGTTTGAACTTGGAGCTAAAGATAAACGGAAATCGAAACTTTTGGAAAAACCCGTGCGCTTTCACACGTGGAAATATGTACACGTGTGAAAGAAGGGATCTGTTCATTGGCAATCCCCAATTTGAATTATGTCTCGTGAACCAGGACGATGTGATCACCAAAATGGTTCATGTAAGTAAATGAACGGTTGAGAGCAGTTGCCAGTGATCCAAATTCCATCTACCACAATGTTCCACAGTGATACAACATGTTCTTTGGACCACCTGTGCGGAATCATGTATAAAAAAACCAGGTCTTGTGCACGAGTGCTATAGCTCATAGACGGTCTTTATGTCATGGGCACGTGTGAACCTATCATGCACGTGTAAGATCCAAGCCATATGTGGTGCCCCCCACTTGGATGCATTGGCACAAAATTCAGGACACTTAGGGGGTGTTTGGTTTGTAAGTTACTTATGCTTTAAGTAGCTTATCTTGATTTCTACTTATTAAATTGAAGTAATTAGAATACTTTAAAAAATATTTATAATTTATCATAACACAAATTTATTTATCTCAAATAAGCCACTTATATGCTCTAGTAAGTAGAAAAATAATTTATTTCGTGGTATTTAAATGAGCCCTTAAAATGTCAAGCATTCCATGACTTTTGAGGCTTTTTGTGTATTAGTTAGGTTCTTAAAAATTGATATGAAAGTGTAGACACCCCACCTTCGGCTACACTGTTGGTAGAGATAGCTGGTTGAACGGAGGACCATACCCCCAAATTCCAAGTCCAAACTCAGCCAAACTCACCCTTGTAAGCCCCATTCCATAGCCCAGTTCAAGCCTGAACCCAGTCAACCCAGTCCTAAACACCACCCCGAAAAACCCCCCATAAAAAAGGCCAGTCAAAAAATTCCAAAAAAGTTAAACTCACTGAGTCAACTCGCTGAGCTAACCCGCTGAGTCAACCCGTCGAGTCAAAACACCGAGTCAACCCGTCGAGTCAAACCACCAAGTCAACCCGTCGAGTCAAACCACCGAGTCGACCCGCTGAGTCAACTCATTGAGTTGACCAGCGAGTCCAACAGCAGCCCCGAGGGAGCGACCGTACTCGCTGGAAACCGAGGAGCGGCCGTACGGGCGGCCCATGGCAGGCCGCCCGGAAAAAATTACGAGAGTGCCCCTCTCTGCTGCTATAAATACCCCCCTCCCCTTCTCATTTCAACAATCCATTCGAAGCCATTCGAGTCCATTCCAGTCCGGGTGAGGTCCGAGTCCTTCTCCACCCCTTAGCCCATTTTTCCACCAAGGAGAGCCCGAGTGAGGAGAGTCTAGCCCTGGTCCAGCCCAGCCTGACCACTGGTCCAAGCCTCCCAAGCCATCCAAGTCTTGATCCAGCCACTCGAAGCCAACCCTTGCGACACCTCCGTCCACCCAGCTACTCATTTTCCAGCATCATCTCATTTGCATCTAGCATAAGTGCAACATTTACTTTTCTTCCAACCCCCCTGCTTCACTACAAGCACCTTGATTACTCAAACACACATGCATATGTCTTTATATTAAGCACCTGTCAGTTCGAGCGTATGCTCTGAGCTTGCCCGTTGTTGGAACCTGCCCACCAGAAACTCTTACTGTTCAGACCTGCATTCATGCTTCACCATAAAACACCTTGATCATTCAAGCACACTGCATACGTCTTACATTAAGCACCTGTCAATTCGAGCGTACGCTCTGGGCTTGCCCGTTGTTGGAACCTACCCATCAGAAACTCTTACTGTTCAGACCTGCATTCATGCATCATGTCATCCATGAGAATATACGAGGATTAAACTAGACTTTCAAGTATTCGATCGATTCTGTGAAGTAGAGACCGTACTTCGGTACGGGCAGTGTGTGGGGTGCTTAACCTCTTCCCACCCTGTAACCGTGATCCCTTACCTTGAATCTCTGGCCGCAGATCAACAGGAGTCATTTTAGAGGAAGGAATCTTCGGATTCCCTTCTCTAACGTTTCTACAGGGTCTAGCCGACTGTAGATTCGAAGTAACTGGCTAGTGGCGACTCTGGTCTTATATAAATTCACTTAAACACATCCAGCTCAATACGACAACCAAACGAAGCCCTCGAGAACGAGGCAAGCCAGTGGCACAAACGGCGATTTCGCACTCACGCATCCTCATCTCCTTCTTTTCCGAAAGGAAAGGGGAAGGGAGAAGAACGTCGTGTGGGGAGCGCGGGAAAATCGGCGAGGGTCCACAGAAAGCCAGTATTGCATCCTATGCTCAAGAATTAGGAGGAAAGACGAATGAAAAAGCAACCTAGACTATAGTGAATTCCATTAGTAATGGGATTTTTGGCCTATTGGTTAGGTTCTCAAGTGTGTATTGCCTTGCTCCATACCGCTTGCTAGGTGTGCAATGGTGTGAGGGGGGGCAATTCCAAATGGGTCTAGATGTCTTGACCTAGGCTTAAGTTGCATGTGTTGGCTATATGAAGGTCCCTAGCTTTAATAAATGTAATTATCTTTGGCAGTGGAGAAAGGAAAATCAAATTTCATGGAACAGATCCATGGACCTGAGCAGATTTGGTGCAGCCCAGCCTTACCAATCCTTACCCCACCTTGATGTATGTATCCTATACTCAATCTATCTATTTTGCCAAATTATTTTAATGTATGAGCTCAAAATGAAGTAGATCTATATCTCAAGTGGACCATAATATAAAAAATAGTTGTGATTAAACGTTGTACCATTAAAACTTTATGAGAGCCATTTTGTCATCTCAGTTGATGAAGTCAGGTAAACTTGACCGAAGGAAATATATATATATATATATATATATATATATATATATATATATATATATATATATGTTCAATCACTATTGTTTCTCATGGGATGGTCAACGCAAGAATTGGATCGGCTTCACTTTTGAGGTGATGCCACAAAATGATATGGCAAAATTGGTAGATGGTGTGTATCGATTACATGTATCAAAGTGGGCCCAAAAAGGTTGAATGATGGGCTACTCTTTTTCGCAGGAAATCGCATCCTATGTAAAGCGTGGTTGGAAGTTGTTGGGTCCATTACTGGCCTAGGCCTATGTTTGACAGAAATGCTTGTTAATCATATCCCATCTCGTCTCATCCACGTGTCAATATAATCCCACCGTCTTGTCACCATGGACATCAAGGATGACATTCACAGGGTCGCCACGCAATGCGGACATGGATTGCCCGCTAGTACTGCCATTAGCGAGGTAGCTATTGGACGGTACTCTACAGCCCCAACCATGATTTATGTGTTTACCTATGGTGACCATCCTTTTTGCATGATCATGCGTTAGCTCAAAATTGAGGCAGGTTTAAATCTAAATTGGACCACACACTAAGAAAATGGTGAAGATTGAATGCCTACTGTTAAAAACTCACTTAGGGCTAATATAATATTTGTTTGCTATCCAATCCAATCCAATCCGTTAATTAAGTTTCACTTTTTTTGTGTGTGTGGTTGCTACGCACATCCCATTGTTACTACACACCCACACTGTTAGTCACACGTCAATGTTAGCCACCAATGGGTGAATCAAAACGATATTTTTCACTATAAGTTGTGGGTTACAAGTTACGCACCATCCACATAGTTTCTGACGGTTGTGATTGAGTCAATGTATGCCACGTGGATGGTTTGCTTTGAACGAGTACAGATAGTCATACTCTCAAGCGTATCAAAAGAACTTGTCACGATCAGATGCTTGTTTGGGAAGCATGATGGGGGCATTGTTGTAATTTTAGGTTAAAAAACGTTGCCCTTTGAGAAGGCTGCGGTGTGCCGCGCGTGACAGCAAGAGCTGGGAGACGTAGCGTGGAGTGGAAATCCAATGAAGATATGACACGTGTTATTCGGACAAAACGCGTTATTTCGAGGCCGGGAATTGCTGATTTTCGAAACGGTCGGAGAGAAATCCTGTGCCCTTTTCGCGACTGATAGGCCAGCGTCTGTCTCCACTCTTGGGGGCCAAATCTTAAGATGGTCAGATGATTTGAACCGTCCATATTTTAGCTATTACCTATAATAGTGCTTCAATTGATGGTCCTAACCTTTATTTTAGAGTTGAATAATAACCAATGAAAATTTTCTTTTCGTAGTTCTATTTTCTACTCTAGATGATGAAAGTAGAAATCACCTTTGATATTATCCTTCTTTACATAGGTTTAAAATCGTAAATAACACAACATGTACAGTTAGGATCATTATATTACTCATAAAGTAGGCCCTAGATGGCGGAGATACACGCTTAATTCTTAGTCGCGACGTAGAGAAAACGAACTCGCAGAAGATAGCGAACGGCTAGATACTCGCATTCTGTCTCTCCTTAAAAAGCGATCGGCTTCCGAAATAGCCCTCGACCTTTCATAAAATAACGACAATACCGATCATCTTGAGGGCGTGCTTGGTGCGTGGTTTTAGAGGGGATGGAATGGTAATAGGTGGGATCAACATCATTTATTGCGCAGTGATAATATGCCCGGTAATCCCACCGTACTTTCATATCTAGTCACAAGTTTGGGATCAAATATTTACCATGAAAAACCATTGGATTAAGTAAAATCCCGTTTGGTGGACCATGAAATTGTAATTAATGGACCAAATTCATATCGAATGTCCGTCACTTAAACATGTATATAACCATAGTGTCATGTATAAAGGACTTATATGGATGGACAAAAGAGATAAAACACATGCATAAATGTAGGGCTCACTTGTGGGATTTTGAATCTCAGGGAAATCCCACATGAAACCCCACATGGAATCAAGTGCATTTCAGCCTCCCATCCTCCCCAAAAATCATATGAAATTTGCAACGGAACCAAATGCAAATCCATCCCACCTAATCGTATCTAATACCATACCCCAAACAACCCCCAAAGCACTAATCTTTGCCCATAGCTAGAGGTGGGCACAAACCAAGCCAGCTTGAAAGCTCGGCTCAAATTGGCTTGAAAAAGCTCAACTTGGATTGGTTTAAATGGAAGTTCAAACCAAGCCTTCGATTCAAGCTTGTTTTTTTTTTTTCGACTTGGCTCGAAGCTCAATTTGACTCGGCTCATAAATTATAAGCACATTGTTTCCTGTGGTGTGATCCACTTGAGTCCTAAAATGATATGTAAAACAGATAGACAGCATAGGTAATACATATGATGACATGGATAATGCATAATACATATACATGATGACATGGATAATACATAATAAATATAGGCACACTGTTTCCTTATACTTGTAAAATTATGCTTGTGTACTTTCATTTGGAAAATACTCTTACATGTTTATTTTGAAGTTGCGCTCCGTTGCAGGATATTAAACATTATATAGTATGATATGTTTGTACTTTTTTTTCTAACTTTTTAAATTCTGTTTTAGTTAAATAAATAAGGAAAAAAAAGAGCTGCTACCTGTTTGAACCCGCATGGCTTGGTTCGAAATTATTCACCTAACCAATATGCTCGAACCATATTTTTCTGGAGCAAACCAAACTCAGGTGCATGGGTCAGCCCGAAACCCAAACCAAACCAATCCACGAACTGCGGTGGTACAAAAACAAGCCAAACCAAACTAGGGCTAACTCGGCTTAGCCCGGATGGATGCCCACCTCTACCCATAGCGAGCGTGGTTCATTTCGAATGAGTGGACAGCCTAATCACTTGATCTGCACCGTCCATTTGGCGTAGCCACTCTTCATACGCTGTGGAATGCATGAGCTGGATACCCATCCATTAATAGCCTAATAAATGGATGGTCCAGATTGATGTGTTTTTCTTAAGGGTGGCAGTACCTGATCCGTCGGTTGGACTTAATAGATGGTCCAGATTGATTGACCTGTCCTCACTAGTGATGGTAAGTGGACTATTCCAGGTTTGAGTTTTAGCAGGCAGTAGTCTCACATGGCGAGGACATGCTATCGGACGGTGATGATGGTATACCTACAATGAGCTTTTGCCATGGGTGTTTCTACTGTATCATTCTTTTTTCACTCTACTACATGGAAAAGGAGAGGCATGCCACTGCCAGTCTGTGCGCCGCAGCTGTGGATTAATCACATATGCCAAGTGGCACGCTTGTGTGGTATATAGGTTGTTGGTGAAGTGGGGCCCACCATTGATTTTGGGGACAGGGGTTGATGCTAGGACCTTATCAAAACCCAGATGAGAGGGTGTGTGCAGTACAAATCAGCGTTCCTCCTCGATGGAAAACTAGAAAAATAATTAGAAGGTAGAAATGTTCACATCCAAACGTTGGACGTACAATTTACGTCCCACCCAACATGTAGTACGACATCCAATCCGTTCAATAGGTTGACTCCACCAAGAGAATCATCTTTGTGAAAGATGGACTCCATCCACTCATCATGTGGACCATACTTGTATTTTTTTTATTTATAAACTGTAAAACATACTTTTAATAGTGTGGCCCACCTGAAGAGTCGATAGTGCTGTTTTTTTATTTTTCATAAGGTGATCGTTATAATAGAATGAACTTATTGGACGGGCAGGATTTTTCACCACATGATATGTTGAAAACTACCCGATGGATGGAAGGTAACTTGTCCTCCAATCTTTGGACGTGGGCATTTCACATCTAGAAAGAGAGGCTAGGCACAGTTTCAAAATGGCGGTGACTCATAATAGCACTGACGTGCGGCTATCCAGACCATCCAAATTGAGAGCGCTCATTGTGGATGAATCATATGTCAAAATCAGGCCAATCTCTCAATCTTAACCATCCAAATCAATGGCTATCAAATGGACGGTTAAAAAAATTGACAACTTAAGTTTAAAAGGGCAAACTCGTTATTTCACGTCACTACCTCCTTTCTTCTTTGGCTTTTGAAGCCTTGGAAGCGCTTCTTCTTCTTCCCCTCAAAAACCTCCCTCTCTATCGTAGCCGTTGCTTCCCGCGTTGAAACTGCGAGAGAGACATTGCTTCCCGCGTTTTCCATCCCGCCCGCCCTTTTCCTCATGCGTACAAGCCATTCTCAAACCCCCGCCCTTTGATTTTTCCTTCCTTTTTTATTTATTTATTTTATTTATATTTCTTACTTGTTCATCTCTTTCTCACTCATGTTTGCTTCTGAAATTTCTCTTCTACCTTCTCTCTCTTTCTTTCTCTCTGCATTGCTTAAAAATCCCATCTTTTTCACTTTCTCCGCCGATTCCACTTCTCTTTCCGAGCTTTTTCCCGTAGATTTTCTTCGTAAGATCGAAATTTCGGGTTTTTAAATCGATTCAGAGAAGAGTTTTCATCTGGGTATCTGTTTTTCTTGATTCGTCTTTTATCTTGGATGAAGTAAAGGATCCAAGAGGAGCTTTTGATCTTGAAATTGGTTTTTTTTTTTTTTCCATTTATCTGGTTGGATTCGTAGAATCAGGTTGTGGAATTTCGGGTTTCGGTGCTCACGGGCTTTGCATTTGAATCTGGCATTTTCTGAATGAAATCAGAACCTTTTCCGGCTAGAAAGTGGAGATTTTTAACAAAGTTCTGCTGAAATTCGGGCTTTTCTTATCTGGGTTTCGAAGCAAAGGCTCCCAAAAGGGGCATTTTCAGCTAAAAATATTGGGTTTTGAATTTGATCTCTATCTTTCCTCATTTAGGTCTGAATCTAGCGCAATGGGAGGGCAATTCAGCAAGAAATCGGGCGAATCCCCCGCCGTTCTCCATATCAACGACAATCTCCCTTACACGGCCGAGCTGAGCTCCTATGAGGCGGCCTGCCGCCTTGACCCTGACTTGCAGTCCTTCGACACCACCCTCCAGGCCCGCACGAACCGCGTCATTAGCACCCTCGCCGTCGGCGTCGAGGTCCGTTCCCTCTCCTTTGATTCGCTCAAGGAAGTCACTGGCTGCCTTCTCGAGATGAATCAGGAGGTCGTCAAGGTCATCTTGGATTGCAAGAAAGACATATGGAAGAACCAAGACCTGTTTGATCTCGTCGAGGAGTACTTCGAGAACAGCCTACAGACGTTGGATTTCTGCACGGCATTGGAGAAATGCCTGAAGCGGGCCCGTGACAGCCAGCTGATCCTACACGTCGCCCTCCAGCAATTCGAAGAGGAGGGCGTCGAAGGGCGCAAGTATTCGAGGACGTTGGAGGAATTGAAGAATTTCAAGGCGGCAGGCGACCCATTTACAGAAGAATTCTTTCAGGTCTTCCAATCAGTTTACAAGCAACAGGTATCTATGCTCGAGAAGCTTCAGCTGCGGAAGAGCAAGATCGACAAGAAGCTGAAAACCATCAAGGCATGGCGGAAGGTCTCAAGCATTATATTTGCAGCGGCTTTCGCCGCTGTTCTGATCTGCTCAGTCGTGGCTGCTGCGATGGCAGCCCCGCCAGTCGCTGCTGCTCTAGCGGCTGCCACATCCATCCCTCTTGGATCCATGGGGAAGTGGTTCGATTCGCTTTGGAAAGACTATGAGGTGGCACTGAAAGGTCAGAAGGAGGTAATTAGCTCAATGCAGGTGGGCACTTACATTGCGATCAAGGACTTGGATAGCATTCGGGTGCTCGTCGATCGTCTGGAGGTCGAGATCCAGTCGATGCTGCAGAATGCCAGTTTCGCCCTTGGGGAAGAGGAGGCAGTGAAGTTTGGGGTGGTGGAGATAAAGAAGAAGCTCGGGGTGTTTATGAAGAGCATTGAGGATTTGGGCGAGCAGGCTGATAGGTGCAGCAGGGATATAAGGAGGGCACGGACAGTCGTCTTGCAGAGGATCATAAAACATCCAGGCTGATTTGAATAGAAATCTTATCTTGGTATGATCTCCTGATTCATCTTCTTACACTGATATAAATTCATGTGATTTCACACCCCTTACATATGTTAGACGGAGATCACAAAACTGTGTTTGTTGGATCCATTGCTATAGAATCCATCTCTTTATGAAGAATAATAGAAGAAATAGTGACCATGTTTAGGTCGAAAGATCAACTTGCCGGTATTCTCACTGAAGTTGTTGCTTCGATGCATCTTCGGAATGTAATTTCCAAGATAGGCATGTTTGATATTTATGCTCTGGCTTGATGGGGTAGTGTCAATGTATCCGGGTCTCTGGATCCATGGTCTTCTTGGCCCATCTTTAGATCTATTATGTAATTAGGATTTTTTAATTTCTTATTCTCTTAATAAATAGGGGTAGAGAGCCTCTTTTTTTCTCTCTAATCTAACTTTTCCCAAATACATAAACCTTGATGGATTTGCCGATGTTCATAGTTTTCTCTTATTGGGTTCAAAGAGAAAGCTATGGAAATGGGTCTGTTTTGTTCTTGCTAGTGTTGATAATGATCCTATCATACCACATTGTTAGATATTTGCATTTCTTCAGATATTGTGGATGTATTGGAAAATGCAATTAGGCCATCCTAGAAATGGAATGATCTCCTGCAATTCTTAGTCGTTTGAATCGATTTTTTTAAAGTTGTTGTTTCGATCACGCCTTGATGGTTTCTCAATCCATGCATTTCATGGAGTGCAAAACTCATGTTAGTTTTAGGGATGGGGAAGAAACGGAGTAGTCGTCGACCATCTAAAACAATGCCTTCATGTGTTCATCCCGACAATCTAAAACAATCTGATCTGAGATTGTTGTCCTTCCAAATTTCAGCAATGTAAGAGAATTTGATTTAAATAACCTGAACAGGTTTGGAACTTGTGCCTTGCTAAAAGAAGCTCTATGCACAGATGCCATCTATTGTTCATTGCCATATTGAATGTAAAGAATGCGAGTCAATGTAAAAGGGAGAGAAATGGAGAGGAAAAGGTGTGGCTACATGAAAGTGTGTGATACAAGCAGAGAGAGAGAGAGAGAGAGAGAGGAGAGAGAGAGAGAGAGAGAGCACCCTGGTACCAATGATCTACGAACTATCACCACTTTTTCCAGTGCTATGGCCCACTCAAGTTTTGGATCTCCCATGTTTGTGGGCTTATGTCTTGACAAAATGCAGCGAAATAGATGGATGGAGTGGTGGTTACATAGTCATAACAGTGGGCCTAATGAGACTTTGATGCACGGGCTCCCTGATACTTTTGTCTCAGTACTATTGGGGTGTGGAGCCAATCACACTTGATTGCTGATCAGGAGGTGGTCGGGCGCTCAGACGGTCTGAGGACCGAACGCCTGATAATCAGATAATTCGAGACAGAGGTCCCTGGATTGTTCTATAAACAGTCGGGCGCCCGATAATCGGGTGATTTTTTGCTGAAGCTCGCTGGACGTTTTCTAAAGTGGGCGGACGCTCGACCGGCCGCGACTTGAAGTGCGGGGTTTCCTATTTTGTATTCGAATTTTGGGTTTTACTTTATAAAAAGGTGTAATCCGGGATTTGGGGAGATCATTAGGGTTTCTATACGTCCAAGGTGAGAAAGAGGCGAGAGGTTAACAAAAAGGGTCATTTCTGTGCATGTGAGCATCGGAGAAGGTAAGTGTATTGCTTGTAACTTTGTCTTCTTCATAGTGGAAATTTGCATCGTGGTTTTTTACCCTTGTTTGAGATTTTTCCACTTAAAATCTGTCTTGTGATTGCTGGTTTGCTTAGATTCTACTTCTAGATTATATTTCTTCATGTTTATCATTTGTGGGTTAGAGCGGAGATTGGATCTCGGTTCACCGGCGTTGTTGGCGTGCTTCACAACAACTGGTATCAGAGCTATTGGTTTAGTTCAAGTGGGAGCGATGACGGAAGAAGTAAAGACTAGAATTGAAAAGTTTGATGGTTCAAATTTTGCCTTCTGGAAAATGCAGATAGAGGATTATCTGTATCAGAAGGACCTCTATATTCATTTAGAAGGAAAAGAGAAGAAACCAAAGAAGATAGATGACGAATGAGCTTTAGTGGATTGGAAGGCTTTAGGAACGATCCGACTCTTTTTGTCTAAGAGTGTCGCCTTCAATATATCCAAAGTAAAGGCCATAAAAGAATTAATGCATGCTTTAGCTACGATGTATAAAAAACCATCAGCGTCCAACAAAGTTCATCTTATGAAACGGCTATTCAACATGAAGATGTCAAATTGTGGGGGCGTGGCTGAACATCTAAACAAGTTCAATACAGTCACGAGGAAGATCTTTTGATGACAAGGTCAGGGCAATATTGATCTTGTCCAGTTTGCCAGACAGTTGGTATGGTTTGGTGTTTGCCGTGAGTAATTCCTCAGGAACGACAAAGTTGAAATTTGATGATGTGGCCGATCTAATTCTCAACGAAGAATCTAAAAGAAAGGTATTCAGAATTTTAGGGGATTCCGGGAATGCTTTAAACGTTGAAGGAAGAGGAAGATCTTCAAACAAATGTGGCAATAAACACGGGCGTTCTAAGATGAGAAATAAGTCCAAGGGACCGAAAGACAAGGACGGGTGTTGGCATTGCGGGAAGAAGGGGCACATGAAGCGAGATTGCAAGGCGCTTAAGAAACAAGAAGGAAGCTCTGAAGGTGGGAATGATTCAGTGAATCTATCTGAGGAGAATGACACATAGGGGGTTGATCTTGTCTCTTGATGCGATGAATGAGTCTTGGGTTATAGACCTTTGTAAATCTATGGTGGACCTAGGCCATGATGGGCCATGTGAGGAAGGTGTTGGCGTTAGGAGCCCTGCCCTGCAGCAGCGAAAGTAATCAAAGCAGGCGATGAACACACATCAATGGCAATCAACCAGCAAATCATCACACACAGGAAGGCAATCTGATTTTTACGTGGAAAAACCCATCATGGGTAAAAAACCACGGCACAAAGCGACATCAATCCACTATGATATCAGAAGTTACAAGAGATTGAAGAAACACAACCCGGGTCCCAGCCCACAAGAGAAATCTCAAGCTAACAAAGCTAATTCTCACATGAGAATAACAAACACAGCTATTTTCCTCATCCCAGAGAACTCCAAACTTCCTCCTAGCTCTTTCTCTTGCACTAGAACTCTCTCAATCCCTTGGCCCATTGGCGGCAACCCTAATATCGTATTACATACCCTTAAATAGGGGAAAACTGAAATTAGAAGCTCCTTACGCAAGAAACCACGCAAGAGACCAAGTCCAACAAAGATACTACCGGCCGGCCGAAACCCCCCCCCCCCCCCCGGCAGGCTGAATGGCCTAAAAACATTATAGCAACTTTGCTGCCTTGATCCATTATGATCGGTTGGCCGGTCGGTGTTCTTCATGCTTGAAATTTGAGGCTTCAAATCCCAACAAACTCCACCACGACTCAAATCTTTATACAACACCTTGCCACACATATCTTCCTCTCTACTCCATCATCACCATAGCTCTATTGCTTCTTATGCCTCATTGACTTCATCCTTGCACCTTCACCACCCGCTCATTTATATGGCCCTTGCGCACACCACACACGAGCAACCGTGGATCCTGCTGCCGATCCCGCAGGTCCACCATGAATAGTGCTTCTGATCAAACCCGATCACAGTTGATAAACCTGATTGAGATATTGACGTACCGATCCTCCTTCTTCCACTCTACTTCTTTCATAGATACCGATCGCTTTCCGTGTTTTTCTTTTACGAAATATTTATCCACAACGAATCTCATGCTAGAAGACGTCATTGATGTCTCGCCTCAAATTCTCTCTGCCTCCTTCCCAACTTTTATCGTTGATACCACTTGTTGGGGTTAGGAGCCACGCAGCGAAAGCAATCAAAGCAGGCAAGGAACACACCTCAATGGCAATCAACAAGTAAATCATCACACACAAGAAGGCAATTCGATTTTTACATGAAAAAAACCCTCATGGGTAAAAAAACCACGATACAAAGCGACACCAATCCACTATGATATCAAAAGTTACAAGAGATAGAAGAAACACAACCCGGATCACAGCCCACAAGAGAAATCCCAAGCTAACAAAGATAATTCTCACATGAGAATGACAAACACAGCCTTTACCCTCATCCCAGAGAACTTCAAGCTTCCTCCTAGCTCTTTGTCTTGCACTAGAACTCTTTCAATCCCTTGGCCCATTGGCAGCAACCCTAATCTTGGATTACGTCCCCTAAAATAGGAGAAAACTGAAATTAGAAGCTCCTTGAACAATAAATCGCGCAAGAGACCAAGTCCAACAAGGATACTACCGGCCGGATGGCCTAAAAACATTACAGCAGCTTTGCTACCTTGATCCATTGTGACCGACCGGCTAATGGTCTTCATACTTGAAATTTGAGGCGTCCAATCCCAACAAAGGCATATTATTAAATTCCAAATCATCATCATCATCATCATCTATTATGCCGTGACTAACTGGGCTCAGCTGCATGAATCCTGTTCCGCCACTCCACTCCACCAAGGACCACATCCTCCATATGAAATGCCCTTTCATGAGCTTGAAACATCAGATTATCAGGATTCATAAGAAAAATCTTTGGCCAAGGTTCCGACACCAGCCACCAAACTAACACAACCCTCCTATGTTAATGCTATCTTTTCTAATTTCTAGCTCAAATGCCTTTCTACCTGCATTTGATTCTTTATCTTTAGCTCCGTCTGACCAGCAAAACTCGCCTGAAAAAACATGTTGTTGGTGGGAATTTAACAACTGGTGGGATCTTCAAGTGAAGATTGATTTTCAAATGCTTAGCTTAGGATTCCTGTTTTGATCTCGAGAAGACCTCTGTGAATGCGGTAATGTCGCTATATGTAAGTATGTGCTTGTAATGACTGTGAAGGCATCAGAATTCCTTTGAACCATGCATTCAAATTTTCAAAATGGATATCTGCATGGGGACTGCATGGGGTGGGCCCTCACCATGAAGGTGACCATGGGCAAGAACGAATTTTGGTCTATTTGATCAGGTGGGCTTACCTGTCTGTCCAACGTGAACCCACTAGCAACTGGCTTTTTTTTTTTTTTTACCGTCCGTAATTCTCATATAGTTTTTTCTACCATGTCGGAGTTGGAATTTGGTCTCTCATTCGCTCATCAGTCAGGTTGCACTAGTGAGGCCACCTGCACAGCGATGAATCTTAGGATTAGCAGACGTGGTGGCCTGCCCAAGCCCGACATGGGCCACGTGAATGTTCTTCATCCATCCCTTGATCAGGTGGGCCATATGTGCACGAAGAAATAGACATTTTGAAATAAGAAACCAACAGTCTACATGCAAGATGAATGCATTGCCTTAGATTGAGACGCGGCATTAGAACATCTACATAATGAAATCGGGCCGAGCTGGCTGAATCAAGCTAAGATGACATGAGCCCAAGCCTGACACATGAGTCAAGCTAAGAGGTCCAAAATAACCAGGCCATGCTTGCCTGGCTGGGTGGGCCGCCGAGTCTATGCCTGGTCTATCCTAATTCTATTATGATGCCCACCAATGACTTATCTGGCCCATTCTTGCGTCATGGGCTTAGTAAAACACTTGAATTGGGGACCACTTCATTAACAGCTTCAATCTTGCACGTGTGTCGTGTTGTCACGTGCTAAAGCATGTGAGCACTGAAGTGGAATGGAAGGACTAAGAGCCCATTTGGACTCACCCTCAAAAGGAGACTGTTGCCGCCCATTTGGCGTCGAACCATTCTCATGTTGTGATGCACTTTTGCAAACCCTGCTGCGTTTGCCAACTGGTTGAAGTAGGTGCTAAAAAGCCCACTTGCTGAAAAGTCCTTTTGGGAGTTGTGTCCAAACAGTCATTTTGTGGTGATATCATTTATTCAAGGATTGACAACTTGCCCAAGTTGGGTGCAACTCATCCAAGTCAATTCGGACTCAATGGGGTCAATCCTGTTAGGGCTCACCAGTTGGGATCGAGTGGTGTGGTTGACATGAGTTGTAGGAGTCACCTTCAAGTCGACCAATTCCAAACACGACTCAGGACTAAATGAGTCGCTCTGAGTTGCTGAGTCAAAGAACCATGCTGTCATTGAGCTTATTGGAAAAGGAAAACGAACAGGAAAATGATGCGTTCGCTCGATCAGTATGGTGCACACATCTCCCACCATCCAACAATCAAAGATGTGAAGGTTGATCTCTCAACTAATTCGGTTTCATTCGGGTTTAATGGCTCGGTTTTGTTTGTGAATGAGTTATCCTTGTACCATGAATCACTCCCCGATTCACCCCAACTTGGGTGAGTGAGGACGATTTTAACTTGCCTCAGATCCCAAACTCGTTCCAATAATTGATAACGTGGATTTCCTGCCAAAGGCAAGTTTATGGGAACTTAGGTGGGGCCCACCATTGTGTTAGTGAGAAATTTACCTCTTTCATCCATTTTGAAAGATCATCCGTTTTAAAAGATCATTTTAGGACATGAGACTAAAAATAGGTGATCCAAGACTTATGTGGGCCACACTAGAGGGAATACTGGGAAAAAAATGCCTATCATTAAAACCTTTCTGGAGTCCACCTTGATGTTTATATGATATCCCATTCCAACTGGGATGAACTGAAAACCTAAAAAAATGAAGCAGGATATAAAACTTTTGCGGCTATGCAAATGTTTCAAATGTGATTGTTCAATCGCCATGTATGGCTCACTTGACTTTTTAATCCGGCTCATTTTTCCTTGTGTGTCCTAAACTGAGCTCACAAAACGAATGGACGGGTATATTTCTCAAATACATCACGGTGGACCCCACCTAGTTTCCACCTGGGAAAGCCTTCGGCAGGAAATCTGCGTCATCAATTGACAGATAGAAACGAAACCTTAGAACACCGATTAGGTGAGGTCGTGATGGTGGGACCCACCTTGATGGATATGTTGTATATCCAAGCGGTCCATCAGTTTTGCAAGATCATTCTGGGGCATGGACCAAAAAAATGATGCAGATCCAAATCTCAGGGGATATACACCACAAGAAAGAAAGGTGATTGAACGCCCACCATTAAAAACTACTTGGGCCCACCGTAATTCCTATTTTCCATCCAACCCTTTGATAAGGTCACAGAACAGGATGAACACGATATCATCTTGATCCAAAACTTTTGTGCCTCCCAAGAAGATTTTAATAGTGGTCGTTCAATCATCACTGTTTGCTGTGGTGTGGTCCACTTTAGCTTTTTATTTGTATTATTTTTGGGATGATGCCCTAAAACAAGCTGACAAAACGGATGGACGGAGTGGATAAAAACACATACATCACGGTGAACCCCACAGGTCCCAACACCAGCTGGGTGGTGTTGGGTCACCACCCATTCCACTTATATGGGCATCTAATGGACGGTTAGATTTTATTCAAATATATAGCACGTGTAAATTGGAGTAGTGCATGCGTGTAAACCAACACTCCCTTGTTAGAGAATCAAATATCCGATTAAAGAACTCACTTTTACTTTGTAATCATTGCAGAAAACGCATTTAAATAGATTTTCTATTAATATTCGGCCACGTTTCTCGTACGGCCTTGGAATCAACGGATTAAATTCACGCGCGACTCATCCGACGGTTGCTTTTGATGTCTTGGTAGATCAACGGGGGACGCGGATGGTACTACCATCTCCCGTTCCTAACAGTGGCTCTGCTCTGCTTTGGAGGGGCCACCGTGATGTATGGGTTTTATCCACACCGTCCATCCATGTACCCTAAAATATATGGCAAAATGGATGGACGGTGTGGATAAAACCCATACATCACGGTGGCCCCTCAGGGCCACTATCCTTTCCTAGCTTGGGAAGGGCGGGGTAGGAACCAATCCTCATCCGATCAACGGTTCCTATTTATCAAACTATGGCGGGAAACCAGATTCCGGAGACCGGATATTTTAATCGGGTCGGAAACGAGGTGGACACTTGTCGGATAAGACCGATTCATACATTGAAGGAGGATAATTGGATTGGATAAATGCCCAAACCAAGAGCGGATTAGGTGTTACCCGGGTAACATCAACTGTGGGGCCCACCTTGATGGTATGTCTTATATCCAAGCCGTCCATCCGTTTTTGCTGCCCATTTGAGCACGCAATCCCAAAAATTCAGCATAAACAGTTCTCTGGTGCATCACACCACTGGAAAAATGTGGTGACTGAACGCCAACCATTAAAAACTTCCCGGGGCCTATAAAAGTTTTGGATCAAGTTGATATTTGTATTTTCCCCTTCATTCCAGGTCTGATTGACCTTATATCAACCGGTTGGATTCCAAATAAAGATTACGTATCTGCTTACGGTGAGCCCTGGGAAGTTTTTGATGGTGACCGTTCAATCACAACTATTTCACGTGGTGTGGTCCACCTGTGATCTTGGATCTTCTTTAATTTTTGGGACCACATCCTAAAATGGGCTGGAAAAACGGATGGGCAGCGTTTGGACATACAACAAATTCATGAAGATAGACCCACATGGTTTTGCTAAAGAAAACCACGACCGTGTGGGGCCCACATGAAATTTCCATGGTTTTGTTCTTGGGAGCTATTATTTAGTACTCCGGCAGCGTATGACTCTTGATACTCCCATGCACTCAGAAATTTGTACATGTGGCATAAAATAAATCAAATTAAACCGACTAAATTGTGGAATTCACTGTCGCCCAAACAAATTTACAAAATCAGATTGGTTGAACGATGCTAACTTCTGATTCCTGGACACTTGTTTTTTGAAACGGAATCATTGCAGGATTTTCCATTTTCAACCGTCCAATAAACCTCAACTAATCCTCTACTCAAATAATTGAATAATATTTATTTTTAGTTTATGATACATCTAAGAATGTAATCTATAATTTGGACGGTTTAAATTGAATTATCTTTATCCGAGTATGTGATTTTTCAGTAATTTTTTAAAGTGATGGAGTATGAAAGGTTCTTCTGTTTGATTTTTGTACAGTTTCGCTCCGCTTTTCTGCTACCAACTTTCCACCAAACTACGGGCGGCACATGATTTGGCGTAGAAGTCCCTATCTTTTTGTTTATTGTAGAAAAACCCTTCCTTTATCATTACTTTGAAATAAACCCTAACTGATTGTTCCATTTGCCCAAACAGCCCAAATCTTCACTTGGGCGCAGATTAGGTGAGGGCCGTTAAGGCAGGGGTAAAAGCCTAATGGTGTGGCCCTGACCGTGGAGCCCACCTTGATGTATGTGTTATATATTCATGCCAGCCATCTGTTTTGCCAGCTCATTTTAGGGCTTGCTCCAAAAAATGAGGCATATCCAAATCTCAGGGTGGACCACACAGTAGAGATTGAATTCCCACCAGTTAAAAACTGAAGGCCAAAAAAGTTTTGGATCAAGTTGCTATTTGTGTTCTCCCTTCAACCAGGTCTGTGTGGACCTTATCAACAGGTTGGATGGCAAATAAACATTACTGTGGGCTCTAGAAAGTTTCTAATGATGATATTCAATATGGTGTGGTCCACCTGCGATTTCAATCTGCCTCTTTTTTGGCACCATACCCTAAAATGAGCCGGCAAAATGGACGGGCAGCGTGGATATACAACACATACATCCAGGTGGGCCCCACATCAGGGCATTACCCCTTCCTCACCCAATCAGCGCCCTTACTAGCTTACCCAACAACATACCAAAAGCTGTCTGAGGGCAACAGATTAGCTTGGTGCTCAAGATTTCAGTGGGAGGCAATCCCAACTATTTCTTGTTGTGGGGCCCACTTAAGTTCTGAATATGTTGATTTTTGGGATCACAACTAAACATGTGCTGGTGAATGGAGGGACAAAGTAAACGTCAAACAGATTTCATTGTGTGTCACATCAATTTGATTAACTAACGGTTGTTATCTTGAGGGTGAAACAGTCATTTCATCACCTAATGGTCTTCTTTGCCCCTTTTCCACGTAATTAGCAAAACAAAATACGGTAAAAAAAAAAAAGTGTGGAAATGTATGTGTTTAATTTGGTCTTAATTATTAAAACTATGGTAAAATATTTAGAAAAATTGAAAATGCTAAAGATTCAGATGATGAAAAGTGTGGGATTAAATATGGCTTGGACAGTCAAATTTTATTTGCATTTACAGTACACAGTGCAATTTTTAAGTGTTTAAGTATCATCCATCTGCATGAGGTAATGTTTGGATACGTGGAATCCAAGGAAAAAAGCATCTAATGATGATTTTCACAAATACTATTAAAACATAGGTTTCCATTTTAGAATTCTTTTTCAATTAATGTTGTAAATCGTATGTCATTCTCACTAATATCATTTGAAGGCTTATTTGTTTCCTCATTATCATAGTAATGTAAATAAAATGTTCAATGATTATAAATTACTATCTCTTAACAATAATTGCATTTGACTAATGATTTATGTAGTTGGTTTATTGATAATAAATCCGTAATAGTAACATTTTTATAGTATTATTAAATCATTTTTAGCCCATTTACATTTGATGGGCGATTCTCATATGGTTTGACAATAGTAAAATGGCAATGAGAACACTTTTATATTACATTATTGGAAAATTGACAAAAGAAAAAAGCACTTAGAAGTCATATGGTAGCATGGAATTAGGTGTATTAGATTACATTCAAAATTCTAAAAGTTATTTTGTAACGGAAATGTGGAGGTATTTGGAATTAAAGGTATTTAAAATACACAAATTTAACATGTTATGGAATCAAATGCCCTTTTACCTTCTTTTAAACAAAGGAGAATTATACATGTAAAAAAGGTGCCATCAGGCTACTAATCCATTATACACACGGCATGCTAATGATACCCCCAAAGCAATTAAATTATTAGCCACAACACTAAAGCTACAGTCAATTGAATGATTCAAACATTGGGCATATAAATCAATGATTAAAAATTATTAGTAAGTTGCTCATTTGTGATCTTATGCTTGTGATTTAACGCGATATTTTGTCATCTTTTTGTTAAAGTGTATATTTCAATTAGCTTATTATAATCATTCTATTAAATATCACATACGTACACAAAATTAAAGATGTTATAATTAATTTATTATTCAAATTCATATTTTTATAAATATATTATGAAATTCAATGCATTTCTATTTTTTAATTCTAATGCATTTTGATTATAAGTTGCCAGATACCTTAATTGTAATATAAGGCATGTTTGGATGACCAAGTTCCAAGGTATTGTAATGTAAAACTCTCATTGTTACTCATAGCTGATTGGATAAACCAAGCTGTCAAATTATAGTAATACCTCCATGGGCTTGGATGGGTGAAGTTGCATTAATGTGTCATGGTTTCTTGGGCCCACTATGATGTATGTGTTATATCTATTCCGTCCATTCATCTTGCGAGATCATTTTATGCAAAGAAATAAAAAAGGAGTCATATTCAAAATGAAAATTGACCACACCACAAAAGCAATCGACATTGAACGCCTACCATTAAAAACTTCCTATAGCTCGTAAAAGTGTTGGATGAAGCTGCTAGTTGAGGTTATACCCTAAAATGATATTTGCAAAATGGATGGACAGTGTAGATATAACACATATAAGGTAAGTTAATAATAAATCTAATTACATGAGTAATACATGTGCCAAAAATTTAAACTTGACAGAGTAATATTGATATTATATATAACTTTACTTTGGACTGCTATGAAAGTTATAATCATTACTCATTTACATTGGACCACATCGCATTACCGTAAAACTTAGTCATCTGATCACGTCCTTAGAATCCAATTATTCAAAATACAAACTCCCAAGTGGGCCTTAGTAGATGTATCAAGAATTTAATTATAAAATACTGTAATCATTCCTTTGTAATACCCACCTTTTTTTATTTTTTTTAATTTTCTTTCCAAATAAAAGAAACTGTCACCATGAAGGGAAAGGGAAAACCTTTTCCTTTTTCCATTTCCGTCGTTTGGCATGCACGGCTGAAGGTTAAAGGGAAATCACGGAAAACTTTAATACTGGTCACTGTACAATGAGTCATGCGCATGCAGGAACCTTACTACTCTCGCAAGCGTCTGATGACCACACTCATGCACGCATCCAATGTACACGTGGCAGTTACTGAGCTCAATCTGCATTACTAGTACGGCTGGATCCACCGAAGATGGGCGTAACCTAACGGTCGCCATCGAATGATCTGCCCATTTCTAATGGACGGTTGAAACTGCTTAGATCTTCTATCTTAGTAATATGTAATCATACACTTTGGTGAATTGGATGAGGGAGCCGATTAGGAAGCAGATCTAAATCTCAGATGGACCACACCATAGGAAACGGTAGTGATTTAACACTCACCATTAAAATTTCCTATTTTGTGGCCTATAAGATGCTTTTAATGGTCAATCACTACTTACTTCCTATTTTGTGGGCCACATGATACTTGAACATAATTTATTTTTGGGCTCATGATCTAAAATGACCTGAAAAGATGGATGGACGGCGTGGATATACAATGAATACATCAAGGTGTGCTCCTCAGTCAGGGCCGCACTGTGTTGGGCGATCGGAGGCCGGAGGCGCACGTGATCGGCTCCCATCGAAGTAACGAAACGGTCTGATTAAAAATGGAGGAATCAAGTAACCCAGCTGATCTGCTGATGTACTAATGGAAGTTGTCTGATACTCTGGTAGCGTATAACAGATAATACACATACACTTAGAAATTGCATACGTGGAAAATATTAACTCAGATTAAGCCTACTAAATTGTAGAGCAAACTACCAATAGCAATAAGTTAAATTCCAAAATTTAGATTGCTTGAACAATCCTAACCTTTTTGTCGTCTGAAATAAAGCCATTGGATTTTTATTTTTATTTTCATTTCTATCCTTCCAATAAGCGTCCAGCAATCTAAAGTTGTTTCCTCCACATTAAAAAAACATTTGGTTCCTAGCGCGGCGCTTACCTACCTTGTCGGTTATTTTCCTTGATACTGAGAAACAACTTATAACGTGCATAAAAGCCATGAATGAATGGATCATAAACACCATAGTGGGACTTATAGAAAACTAATGGCAGCGCTTCATCCTAACTGTTTCTCAACGGGTTGAATAATTCATGTATATAAATGCCTCAGTGGGTCCTACCCATAACTACTGTGGAACCCATTGTGAGATTTCCATCCCAAGTATTTCTTGTGGTTGGGCTTACATAGATTTTGGATGATCATGATTCTTGGTTCAATATGATTAAAACAGGGCAGTTTATTAAGATAAATCTTATGAAAGTTTCATTCACATAGTTCTTGGCTTGTGACAGCAACTCAAATGGTATTTTGGGTGAGTTAACCTTATGGCCCGTTTGGCACCATGGATTTGAGGAGAAAGGAGGAGAAACTGGTTGCTTTATTCTATTTGACACCATGGATTTGATGAGAAGTGGATTTGAGAGGAATTAAGGAGAACTCAAAAAGGCATTTTTAGCCCTTTTTCAAATCCTCAAAAAAAAAGGTGGGATTTGATGAGAAATCCTTCCCAACGTGGGACCCACAGTAATGTGTCCCTAACTATGGGACCCAACATGATGTATGTTTTCCATCCAACTTGTCGATAAGGTCTCTAAGACCTGGATGAAGGGACCACACAAATTTCAGTTTAATCCAAAACTTTTGTGCATCATAAAGGTCTCACTCTCCATCTTTTCTTGTTTTATGGTCCACTTTAGATGTGGATTTGCTTTATTTTTTGGATTTTGGTACAAAGTGATCTATAAAAATGGACGAATGGCATGAATTTAAAGGCTAATACGGTGGGCATACATTGGGATTAAAATTTACACCGTCTATTCCTTCATGTTTGATTTCTCTCCAAATCTTGGCTGCCAAATAGAAAATCTGGAATTGATAAGAATTGGAATCGATGAGAATTCATATCTTGGAATCCACCTCTCCTCAAATCCATGGTGCCAAACGGGCCATTAGTGTAGCTCACTTAACATACATCGGAAGTCTTTTCAAATTTTCAGGAAACATGAATAGATTTTTAACCCACTTCATTCAACATCATTGGAAAATCGTAATGTTGGTGTATCATAGAAGGTAGGCTAGTTCAGTGAGATATGATTAAGCTATGTGCCGCTGTCAAATACCTAATTGAATATGTACTTGACCTAACAGCTTTGAAATATGCTTTGTGTGGATCTGGACCTTGATTGGGCACTATTGCCTCTTGTGCTGACATCAATAGCAGCACAATGTGGTGGGATTTAATTGGTGGGGAGGTCATTGTGTGATGTAGGGCCATCTTTGAAAGGTGTATTGGTTGAGCCCCACCTTTGATAGTAGCTTGAGGGACGACCACATCCTGCCATATCATACTTGTGCCAGCATCCCAACAGAAAGGCACTAACCAATCCTGGTTCATGGCCCCATCTCTGGGGTTAGTACATTGCCTAATCAAATCCCACCATGTCGGGTCACATATGGACACTGTGGTGGGGTCACAGCCTAATCCTCTTCCCATGAAATGAACATTTTGTCCTTTATGCGGTGGCCCAGCTTGAAGATGGGAGTGAATTAGGTGTTACCCCAGGAACAGCTTAGTGGGTGTTACCCCTACGGTGTGGCCCACATGGATAGTATTTTGTATATCAACAAGTTAATGCGTTCTCCAGCTAGTATGCTCTTCCAAAAAATTATACAAATCAAAATCTCAAGTGGATCATACCACTGGAAACAGGTGCCCACCATTAAAAATTCCAAAGAGTCCACCGTAAGGTTTTAGTAATGTTTATTAACAATCCAAGCTCTTCATAATGTCAAGAAGATCTAGATGAAGGGAAAAGTTAAATATCAGCTTGAGCTAATACTTTTGTGGCCCTGCACAATGCTTTTAATAATTATTCATTATTCTTTCTATTGGCATGGTCCATCTTAGATTTTGATCTTCTTATAATTTTGGATTGCATCCTAAAATTAAGCGTAACAACGGATGGACGGCATGAATATACAAAAAACTACATCAAGGTAGCCCCACACGGTAGGGGTAACACCCACTAAGGTGTTACCCTTACCAGGGTAATAGAAGCGGTTTGCAAGGTGTGCCACGCACCATAGATGTAAGTGGTGTGTTAACACATCAAGTTTTCTGTGCCCCAGTATGATGGACTTGTTATATCCGCACTGTACATCTATTTTGCGAGATTATCTTGGAGCATAGGCCCAAAAATGAGGCTGATCCAAAGCTCGAGTGGACCACGCCACAGAAAAAAATGGAAACAACGATGCCACCATTGAAACCTTCCTGGGGAATATCATGATGTTTATTTGCCATCCAACCTGTTGATAAGGTCACATAAATCTGGATGGAGAGAAAACACAAGTATCAGCTTGATCCAAAACTTCTGTGGCCCTAAGAAGATTTCAATGGTAGGAGTTCGACTCCAATGTTTTCTGTGGTGTGGTCCACATGATGTTTGGATATGGCTAATGTTTTAGGCTCAAGCTTAAAATGATCTCTAAAAATGAATGGACCGTATGGATATAATAAATACATCATTATGGGGCACACAACTGTGGATTACGTCGACAAACCACCAAAATCGGTGGTACGTGGCACAATACGCAATCCGCTTCCGACATGAGCGTGGTATTTTTGGGAGTGGATTAGCTGTTAGCCTGTTACCCGGGTAACAATATTACCCTTAACGTGTGGGGCCTACCTTGATGAATATATTTTATATCCACACCGTTCATCCATTTTTTCAGCTAATTTAAGGACGTTACGCAAAAAATTAAGAATATCCAAATCTCGGGTGGACCATGCCAGTGGACAAATTGGCGAATATTCATTTAAATTTTTTGTAGGCCACAAATTTTTTGGATCAATCTAATCTTCGTATTTTTCTTTCATACAAATCTGGTTGACCTCAACGGGTTGGATGAAAAATAAACATTACAGGTATGCTTACAGTGGGTCTTGGAAAGTTTTTAATGGTGAGGGTTCAATCATCAATGTTTCTTGCGAGACGGTCCACTTGAGATTTCGACGTGCTTAATGTTCGGAACGCGTCCTAAAATGGGCTGTAAAAACGAATGGACGGAGTGGATATACAGCATATCATCAAGGTGGGGCCCTACGGTAAGGGTAACACACACTAAGCTGTTACCCGAGTAAATAATACCTAATCCGCGGCCGGTATTTACCCTTCGCGCTGGACCGCGCCTGACGCAATCCGCGTGCGTTGTCCAACCTACTCAAGCTCGCGGTGCAACCCTAACGAACAATCTATGATGATGTGGCACCACCTCATTCGTGCATTTCGAGTCGTCGGGATTCAGAGCAGCAAAAAAAAACAAAGAAGAAAAGAAGGAAAGAAAAGACAGTCTCACTCATTTCCGCTCACTCTCTCTCTCTCTCTCTGGCTGTGTTTTTTCTCCTCCAAAATCCCGTCATTTTCTCCCGATTTTCTCATCTTTCTCGACGAGAAATCCTAAGAATCGAATTTCTCGATGCCGGATCTTGCATCTCCATGCAATTTAAATCTCTAACGGCTCCAATTTTCCGGGGTTTTCCCACCTGAAATTGGAATAGAGAAGAGAGAGACAGAGAAATGCTCGAGGCCGTGGAAAGCTCCGTCAATGGCGGATTCTCTCAGCTTCAGAGCTGTGGGGAGAGCAGCGAGGAGGAGCTTTCGGTGCTCCCGCGGCACACCAAAGTGGTGGTCACGGGGAACAACCGGACGAAATCAGTGCTGGTTGGGCTGCAAGGGGTAGTGAAGAAGGCGGTCGGTCTCGGCGGGTGGCATTGGCTGGTAATTTCTTATTGGAATTCTGGGCCTTTTTTTATGAAATGGGTTTTGGGTTTTGGAAGGGTTTGGTGGCTTGAATTGTATTTTTTTTTTAGTGGGTTTTGGACAATGTGGAAAATTGGGTTGGATGTTAATTCTTGTGAGAATTTGGGTTTTTTATTCGAAATGGGTTTTTGGTTTCGAGTGTAGTTTGATGGGATTTTAGGGGTTTTGGGCAATGTGGGGTGAATTGGGTATGATTGGGTTGGGATGGATAGAAAATTTTGGTAATTTTTGTTTAGTTTTTAATTTGGGTTTTGAGGATTTTTTTTTTTCCATTTTTAGTTTAAATATTATTCTTTTAAATTGATGAAATTTGGGGGGGGTTTTTTTTTTTATCAATGTAATTTTGTTGATTAGCAGAGTTGCTGTGTTTTATATGGATTTTGCATGTTATAATTAAGTTGGGTTTGTATTGGTTTTTGCATGTTATAATTAATTTGGGTTTGGATTGGATTTTGTATGTTTTAATTAAGTTGGGTTTGGATTGGATTTTGCATGATATAAGTAATTTGGGTTTGGATTGTATTTTGAATGTTTTAATTAATTTGGGTTTTGGTTTTGAATTATTTGAAATTTGTCGGTTGAAATCAGCAATGTGAGATAATCGGGTGGTTTTTGGCGGTTTATTTATTTGAAAATTTGGCACAATTTTTTCTTATTCCTGGTTTTGATGGTTAGTTCGAGTATAATTTGGTGGGAATTTAGGGGTTTTTTTTTTTTTTTCTAGGTTTCTGTCTTTGGGTTGTGTGAAATAACCGGGCACATTTGAGCTGGCATTTATGGGATTTCTTTATTCATTTCTTTGAATTTTGATGGTGGATTTTCTTTAGTTGAATGGCATTGATTAGTCATGCAATTTCAGTTTTCTTTTAGGTAATTTGTGCTTTTGATGGATTATTGATCATGGGTTTGGTTTGGATGGTTTCTTCTGCCCTGTCGATCTTCATTTTCAGTTCAATTTCAAGGTCATTTGGTTTCATGTTTTTATAGGGCATGTTTGGTTGCACAGAATATCATGAAATTTTGAACCCAATTAGACTGATTAATCATGAAATTTCATGATTTTTGAAGTAACCTAATGCACTGTGTCATTAATGTTGATTAATGGGTTGATTTCTTTTTTTGTGTGTGTGCTTTTGATGGGTTATTGATCATGGGTTTGGTTTGGAAGATTTCTTCTAGCCCGTTCATCTGCATTTTCTGTTCAATTTCGTGGTTGCTTGATTTTTTTTTTCTTTTTTCTTTTTTTGGTTATAGTGCGTTAGGTTGCACAGAATATCATGAAATTTTACACGAAATTAGACTGATTAATCATGATATTTTGGAGCAACCAAATGCCCCCTTAATGTTGGTTAATGTGTTGGTTTTATTTTTAATTTTCTCTTGAATGGAAAAATTATGGCAGTTTTCTATCAATTTTGAGGGTTTTTTTGGATTGACCAACGATTTTGATTTGAAATGTGTTTTTTTTTTTTCGTAATTGGAGGTGTGTTTTTTCCTTTGTTGACTGCATAAATAGGTTGAGCTGGGGAAGGACGAAGGAGAGAAGAGGTTTTCTACAATTAGATTTTATTGAAATAAATAAGATTGTCTCTCCACAAATCTCTGCTTCACTTTCTCAACTCTTTTACCAATTCTATGCATTTCTAACTGAATTCCCATCAAATAGGAACTGTACAGACTTCCCTTTTCTAGTCTCTTACTATTTCAACGACTATAGCTTCCTATCCCAAACCAATCTCTAAACACATTTCTAATTGCTTGTAAATAGGAAGCTCAACCTCAGCAAGATCCCAACAAAATTGCAGGATTATTTGGTGGGTGTTTGGTAAAATCATGAGGATTCTCCCTCTCTCTGGTTTTTTGTTTTTATTTATTTTTGGTGCATTTTGATGAGGTTGGATTTGTGTAAATGGAATTTTTATTTATTTTTTATTTGTCAGATGCTTTGATTTGAAATTCTTCTGAAATTTGCTTCCTTTATTATTTTCTGAGGATTTTTTGGGTAAAATATGGTGTTCTTCCTCTTCTTCTTCTTCTTCTATTAGAAAGACATATAGTGCCATTTTCCTTCTCAGATTGGCATGCTAACCAAAGCTGTTATAAGAATCAACTGTTTTCTTTCTCATACTTTGATGTGTAAACAAAAACTTTCTTCAGGCATCGTGCTTTTCTTCCCCATTTCGATGCAAATGTAGTGGGGATGAGACTGCCCATGACAGTTCACTGCATTCCGTGACCTTTGAAAGTAGCACCTCATTTCTTTATTAGCTTTTGTGATTTCCTCTATTCTTGTTTTTCTCTTTGGATCACTATTTGTAAATAATTGTGGGTACAAGTTTGTATCTTCTGCCTCGTGATCCATAAAATAGAATCTCAATATCTTGGGTTTCTTCATTTTTGTAGCCTTTTTTACTCTTCTGTTTCACAATCCTGTTTTACATGGTTTTGGGTCTTTTGGGTTGGTTTATCTCTGTGCGTCTGGTGTAGGACTGTGTGTGTCAACTGAGCTTCAAAGAAGAAAAGAAGGTTTTATATGTGTTTTATTTGTAAATGAGCAATTAATTATTTTGGATTGCAATCTTGTCCTGGCGAGGTTTTAACGAAATATGACTCAAGTTCCTTTAGACTTATATCAAGCTGCTTTTTGTTTCTTTAAGTTGTTAGAAATGGTGTTGGGCTTATAAGCTTTGGCTGCAATTCAGGAGGGAATGGGTTGTCGGTTCTGATATTTAGAAGATACCCAGATTATCTTATGTCTTCATAACTACGAAATTAAATTTGTCTGGTGTGTTTTTTTTTTTCCCTTATTCTTCCAGATTTTGATGATGTTTTGTGGTTTCTAAAGGTTGATTACATTTCCATTTCCTATTTGCTTTTGTGTCTTGATGTGCTGAGTTGTAGATTGCAAGTATTGCAGAATCCCATCATTTGTAGAGATCCCTTGCTGTTTTCCTCTTGTAATTTTGGGGAATAAGTGCAGTTTCTTAATGTATTCCACTTCCATGCAGGTTCTAAAAAATGGCATAGAAGTTAAGCTACAAAGAAATGCCCTTAGTGTGATTGAGGCTCCGACTGGTAACGAGGAGGACGACGATCTTGAGTGTGAAAATATGCAGTGGAATGGTTCAGATATGGGTGAGTCTAATGAGCTTGGGCACTTTTGCACTTTTCTTTTCTATTGGCAGTCTTATTTGGCATCAGTTGTAGATTAATCTATATGTTTTTAGATGAAAATGGTAACTTCTAGCATAACTCACATGCTATGCACTGAAGATGTTAAAAAAGTAGTATCAGACAAACATGGTATATGAAAACTATACCTGGGTTAGCTCAAATATCATGAGGAAAGTCATGGATGGGATGTAAATGATGACAATAATCATGAGCAGTGTTATGCATGGTTTTGTTCAGACATGGATTTCCCTTCAAAAAGAAAGTGTCCTTGTTACATTGGATACAGTATTTTTGTATTTCATCTTTAAACTTTACACTATTCCTAGAAGCTTTGTTGGTTTGCCTTTGTCTTTCTTCCGTTCTTCTTTTTTCTTTTGGTTTTTATAACGTCTCATTTGCTATTGCTGATTCTTGCAGCATCTGATGACACCCAAAAGCACTACAGGCCGAGACATCGGCCACATAAAACAATCGGATCAGCTCACAAAGCCCCGAGCCGGTCTCATTCATTTGATTCACAGTCTAAGGGGTCCATTTCTCCCGCTCGGGGTGTAACAGTATGACCTCATACTTTTACATGTTTTTCATTTCCTTCCACGTCTGCGGAAAAAAAGAAGAAGACGAAGATCCGCAGGCATCCTTTCTTTTGTATTGATTTAATTGAATGTCTTGAGCATCTGGTGCAGAAGGTTGACTTTAGCAAATTAGAAACAACCGCTCTTTGGAGATATTGGCGATACTTCAACCTTGTGAGTTATTTAAACTGCACTTTGGTTTTATTTCAAGCTTGGTTATCATTAGTAACTTGGAAGAGGTTTTGCAGAGCTTTTTCTCTCCTGTTTTGTACCATGCATCTCAAGATTTCTGTTTATGGACCCAGGTGGATGCCATTCCTAACCCATCTAAAGAGCAGCTAATAGATGTTGTTCAGAGGCATTTCATGTCTCAGGTATTCGCATGAACCTGTGACATTTCCAAAGTTCTTTTAATTTCTCTCTCTTTTTTTTTTTTTCTCCTCTATGACTTCTGCAAATTACCCTTTTACATAGTGATTGACGAGCTTGACCTGATGTTTCATGTGCAACCCAATTGCTTTCCTTTGTTGAAGCAATTGGATGAGTTGCAGGTCATCGTAGGATTCGTGCAGGCTGCAAAGAGACTGAAAACCGTCTGCAATTGACCCTCTTGGGAGGCATTGCATTCAGCGCTAACAGATTGGTACTTGAGTTGTTTCACCGCTTGTAGTTATCTACTGTAACATATGTATCCTTGGGTGTGTGGTTTTTCAATGGTACGGATAACTGGGTTTCTTTTGATAGAGGTTCCTGATAGCCCTGATATGTAGATATGTAAAACTGGTGAAGACCTTGCCAGCGATTTCGTGGGTTTCATATGTTGCCTAAATGAACTGCTTCACTGTGTTTGGAAGAATTGTGTTTTTGGTGTATATATTTATTGCTCTAAGCATGCCTTTTTCTCTGTTTGAAGAGGGGCATGTCTTTGCTTGAAAGTCGAAACCCATCTTCAACATCTGATCGATTAAAAATCATCTGGTTCTCTAAGTTAGCTTTGTCGTTGTGGTACAGATTGTTGATTTGATGGACCCCACATGGGAATGGGGCATGCCCAAAATTATCTTCCAGATTGGAATAGGACCTATAGAGATGGTCATGGTTAAGAAAAGAGGGAATGTCCCACAATCAGTGGATGAGTAGGCCAAAGAGTGAAGTGTTTCTTTTTACCTGGTGCATTATTGCAGGTATACCTTATCCATGGTCGAATCCATCTGGACCCCCCCAACCTGGCCTATGTCCAAAATATGGCTGTTCACAGGTTGTCTTGGATTACGAACTGGTGAGGTAGGGTCCAGCCGGGCTATTCAAAATTTTGATTTTGCTGCTTGGATCGGAGTTCGCCCATTGATAGCCTTTAATCCAAACGCATTGCTTGACTGGCCCCTGACTTGGGTCAACTTTGAAAATCACAATCCAACGTCGTCCGCGTCTGGCCCACCTACATCAACCTTGATAATGAGTTTGAAGTTGAAAATTCATGGGGTTGACTACGATAGCCCAATTAGCAGATGGAATTTGGGAATTTCTTATTCTTTGATGAGAAAATAGTATCTTGCCATCAGATTCGTGTTGGGAAATCTGTACTCTTTATCAAACTTGCTATTATAAAAAAAGCATCCCAATGGGGAAGACCCTGCTGTGTGGGGCCCATCTTGATTTATGTGTTTTATCCACACCGTCCATCTTTTTTTTTTCTAGATCATTTTAGGTATGAACCCAAAATTGAAGCTGATCCAAAGCTCAAGTGGACCATACCACAAGAAACAATGGTGAATGTTCACAATTAAAAAGTTCTCGAGGGTCTCAAGTTTTGGATAAGATGACCCGTCATCCAGCTGTGGTGAATGTTCACAATTAAAAAGTTCTCGAGGGTCTCAAGTTTTGGATAAGATGACCCGTCATCCAGCTGATGTAGGGGAAGAACCCACTGGTGAAGGAAGATGATTGAGCACATTTTTTATGAAGATGAATCCCAAGAAGATCAAGAAAGCCGTCGGTCGATATCATATTTTGGCTCGTCAAATTGGATCAAACACTTGGAAGAGTTGATAAAAATTCAGCAGATTTTGAATTCCCGATGCTTCTGGGCTATCGGTAATGTTGATTTCCTGACAAACACTACTTTGAGTGGTCGAAGTTTTGCTAAATTCTTACAAAACTCTCTAAATGTTTTTGAGAGACTTCGATCGCCCGACATTGCCACTTCGGGCACTCGAACTTTGCACGATCTATTGCGTAGTGTTGTGCGAATCTTATTGATTTGTTTTCATTTTTTATTCAAACTCCATTACATTTTTAGGGTTCTTAAGGTTGGTTTACTTTATAAATAGTAACTTTAACTCGTTGTGAATGAATTATCTTTTATTATTCTTAATAAAAGTTTGGGTTTTTAATCTTTTTTTTTTTTTTTTATAGATTTGAGAGTATTTTCTTGTGGATTCAAAGAAGTCTGGTTGAGGATTTTAGAAGGCTTCATAGATTCGAAGTAATTATTTGTGAGAGGGATGATGGTCAATCTCACCATGTCTACGCCTGCGCTACCGTATCTGTTTGACCCTGTGAACAAGTTAGGATGGTAAATAAACATCAGGGTGGGCCCTAGGAAGGTTTCAAGTGGTGCCATTATCCCCACTGTTTCCCATGGTGTGGTCCACTTGGGCTTTAGATCTTCTTCATTTTGGGGCTTGTGTCCTAAAATAAGCTGAAAAAAATGGATGTACACTGTGGATCTAAAACTCATACATCACAGCGGACCCCACAGCGTTTGCCTCCAGGGAATCCGCTTCCGATTTCAAGAGAGCCTGTCGAAGGCTGTTCATATGAAAGTTTGGAAATTATCCTCTTGAGTTAATTGCAGTCATACACTTTCCTGCTCGGCTCTACTCCATGCGCTTCCTTCTCTACTCTGCTGTTTCTTCGTGGGGTCCACTTTAGAGCCCCACCAACCGACAATATTGTGATTGGTCTTTTTAAGGGGGGGCGGGATTCATGTTGCATATCCTCCGTATCTCAATCACAACCACTTGTTTGCATTGGAATTAAAAATAATCAATTATTTTTTTTATGATTATCAATGGACAACGCTTGGCCGGTTATACCAACACAAGTCAGCTATCTGATGTCAAAGCTGGGGGGTCCACCATGATGCATGTGATTTATCCACTCCGTTCATCCAATTTTTCAAGTCATTTTAGGCAATCACCCCAAAAATGAGGCAGATCTAAATCTCAGGTGGACCACACCACAGGAAACAGCAGTGATTGAACCCCCACAGTTAAAGACTTCCTAGGACCCACTGTAATGTTTATTTTCCATCCAACCTGTTGATCAGGTCACATAAAGCTGGATGAAGGACAAGCGCAAATATCAGCTTGATCTAAAATTTCTGTGGTCCCGAAGTTGTTTTCAATGGTGAGAGTTCAATCACCACCTGTTTCCTTTGGTTTGATCCACCTAAGATTTACATCTGCCTCATCTTTGGAGTCGTGACCTAAAATTAGCTGAAAAAAATGGATGGACGGCGTGGATAAAAACAAATACATCATGGTGGGGCCCATGCTGGCTGGTGTTGGGCTCACAAGCCAAACCACTACTCTTGGTTTCCTTTTATTTATTTATTTATTTTTATTTTTATGTTGAACTACAATGTGCTTTCGCCACAACTCACTAAATTGTGTCAATCGAACTGTGGCCAGTCATTGGTTGGATGCAGTCCAATGTGCACCGTCCTAATTGTGGTCCTCCTTGTGGACTGATTATATCACAACAATTACATCAGTTGAACGGTCTTGATGTCCAGAAGGTGGGACCCATCAAAATGGATTGTTAAAAAGAAAATGAAAACGAAGTTCAATTGTAGCAGCGCCAACTTAACAGCGCCATCGTACGTTTAGAAAGGGACCCATGATTTGGATGTTTCGTAGTGGCATGCTTCTATTGAATTGTCATAACTAATGAGTTGTGGCAAACGCACGCTATAGTGTTTCAACGTACACCGAACATCCGGAACGTGGGTGAGCCATGTTGCTATATTACACGTGGCGGGGTTATCTTTCAATCAGGACTGTCCATCTAGTGGACCCACTGGATCCGCATGTAGTGGGATACACGGTGGATACACACCGTAGGAAGTAAAGATAACTGAAGGCTATCGTGTTTTGATAGATATGATTTTTGTAACATCGTCCATCCATAACGAGGCCCACTAGTTTGACGTTTCAGATTGAGGGATAAGTAAAAAGATGGTATCGTATACGTATTTATACGGCTAAAATACGCACATGACGCATAGATTATTCGGTGTACATGCATGCATCATAACTCTGACAAAATAATGTGGTATAGTAATCATCTTCACATGCTCTTGTCGGTAGGTGCCCACTGACATAAATATCCTATAGTCGGTAATCTCCCATCACGTCCTTTTTTGCCCATCCTATCAGATGATCCTAGCCGTTCAATGGGAGTGGGCACCAACAGCACGAGTATTTGATGAGTTGTGATTTGGTGGGGCCCGGTGATTAATGGACATGATTGCCTCGTGGAGATGGGCATGAGGACAAAAAATAGATTGCGGCCATAATGCCAAAAGGTTGCTTCTTTTTCTTTTCTTGGCCAAACAAGCTATGTACGTTGGGTAATTCGAATATTTCCATGTGTGTGGAAGAGGGGGAATCTCCACCGTTGATTGAAGCATCAGCGTCCGTGATCGGGGCTGTCCCTCTCAAGCCTTCCAACCTCAACTGACGTTGCCATTTCTCCGCAAAATTCTCTCAGCGGATGGTGTCCGTGGCAGGTCGTGGATATGCATGCATGACATGGTCCCCTTCATTTATTTGTTTTCACGTGATCCTACCATTCATATATGGAGCTGCGCTCGTACGGTTAGTAATGGACTGATGTGGGGCCCACGTAAGCTGTACATTTGATCTGATCCGTCCTTCGTGTTCTTACTCTTAATTTCACTGTAGAAGCAACAAATCAGGCCGATTCATAACTTAGGTAGGCCAAAAAAGAAGTGAACAATTCAGTATCATGTTTAAGATCTGTAAATTCACGTGGTATGGCCCACCTTGGTTTTTGAATGTCCAGATTTTTAGATTGTTTCTTCATCCTAGTGAGTAACGTCTGATTAATGGATTAGATGACCCCTACCCAACATGTTTGGCTCGGGAGCGAATTAGGTGTTACCAGGGGAACAGCTGAGTGGGTGTTACCCCTGCCGTGTGGCCCACATGGGTGATTTTTTGTATATCCACGACGTCCATCGGTTTCTCCAGCCCAACTGAGTATGGGGTTCTAAAAATTATGCAGATATAAATCTCAGGTGGACCATATCACTGGAAACAGTAGTGATTGAGTGCCCCACCATTAAAAATTCCAAAGAGCCATTATCAACCCGTTGATAATGTCAAGAAGATATGGATGAAGGAAATATATAAAGATCAGCTTGATCCAAAACTTTTGTGGTCCACAAAAAAACATTTAATGGTCATTCATGACTATTTCTAGTAGTATGGTCCACCTAAAATTTGGATCTTCTCATAAAATGAGATGGAAAAATAGATGGACGGCGTTGATTTGTAAAAAACTACATCAAGATGGGCCTGAAACGATTAGGGTAACACCCACTAAGCTGTTCCCAGGGCAATTGCTAATCCGCTCTCGTTTGGTTCCACAAATGGTCCGGAAGTTTTTAATGGTTAGGTGTCTCCTCCCAACTTTTCCTTTTTCATGGTCTACATGAGTGTCCGTTCCGGATAATTATTGGCCACGTGGCTTAATACTGAAGGGCTCACCCAATGTACGGAGTGGATCTAATGCACTGGTGATGTGGGCCCCACAGGAGCTCCGTCCATGTACTGTATGAGCGTTCCTCCATGGACGTGGAATATGAATTGCGTACTTAGCATATAATTAATTCAAATTAAACTGTCCACAATTATGGGTCCCCTGTTCAGTTTATGGGTCCCACTTCAGATGTATCATGAACCAAAAATTGAGATAATTTTATTATCTGACCATCAGATTGGTGGACATTTATTGGACGGTTAAAACTGAAAAAAAAAAAAAAAAAAATCTTATGGTCCTCTTTCTACAAACAAGTGTAGATATACAAAGGTTAGGATTGTTCAACCATTCTGATTTTGGACTTTGAATTCGCGATGGGTTTTACAACCTAGTTGGTTTGAATTTGATTTAATGAATGCCACGTATGCAATTCCATAGTGCGTGCGTATCAAGTATCATATGCTTCCAGAGCATCAAGTAACTCCCATTAAGATGTACGGAAGTCTGGACAAGTAACTGGTGGCACGTGTCATGACGAGGGGGGCATCTACGAGCTGGGACCACGCAGCGGAAAGGGGACTGCATGGCATGAATGAAGTCATGACCACGCGTCTGTTAGGCCAGAAGCGGTGCCGGTGGACGCGAAATGCACACTGAACCCACCAGTCGTGCTCGTCGGTGCTGAAAAGCTCTATGGGCCCACTGTTTGCCAATGAAATCTCGCCAAAATAGATGAAATTCTAATCGCGTACACTTGATATGGCACGCGCAGATGGAACCACCAAAAGCAGATATGCCATACGTGTGTAGATGGCTTCAAAAATGATATTAGAGACATATAGAGAATTAAATGCTAAAATTATATTAGAAGTGATTTTTGTAAATGTCAAACCAAAGTGAGCTAAGGACTCTACTTTCCTACAGAGGATTCCTATGGGAGAGGATTCCTATGGGAGAGGACTCCAGTGAACACATCATAGGAAGAAGTGAGAGTCTCTCTCTTCTCTTTGTGGATGTTGTCATACGTGATAGGTTGCACTAATCTAAAAGAATTATTGAGATTTTCATAGCTGATCATCCTAAATCCTTCATACTACTGAAGACGATATGGTCATTACCTCCTAGAAGCTTATAAAAGGTAGTATATGAAGAAGAGCTTGATACCTCATATCAAACACATCTATCTACTTTTCAATTCATCTTTTAATTTATCTTTCATTTATCATAGCCTAGGTCTAACATAAATCGTTGTAGCCTAGCAGCTCTCGCTATAGTCTTGTAGGAGTAAATTAAATATTTGCAACATTAAATTGTTGGATTATGATTAACTGAGTTTCGTTTTAGGTGTTCATACCCACCCAATCACATCTTGTTGATCATTTATCTTGATTGTTTGTTCCGACAAACACGCCAGGTATTTATCTCTCGTCTGTTTTATTTATTTGATTGTTTAATACTTTATCAATTTTAATGGATAATATATATAAATATTAATAAAATTTACATTGTTTAGCCTTCTTTTTGTTTATCTGTTCATCTCCATTTCTTTAATAAACATCAAGCTAAAGTACCATTGAAAGAATAAGTTCTCAAGTCAATTGACATAAGGTAAAAAAGAATCCATTTAGAAGGGCTAACTCTTAATCTTTTACAAATGACCTGATCACTGAGCATAACCAGTAGTTGAGATGATAACTGAATCACTACGTCCAGAATTTAATTAGTTTGACCCAACACAAGGTATACTAGCGGTTCAATCAAACATTGAGTTAAGTAAACTTTGGCATGCCCACTTATCATATGTACACACACAAAATTTAAATACTAGCTGTTGATCACATGTGTGGCTTTTGTGTTTGATTGAATTAACACAACACCCAAAATAATGTATGTGATTTCTCTAAGCTGTCCATCAATTTTCCCACCTCATTTTAGGAGATGAATCCAAAAATAATTAAGATTCAAGTCTCAAGTAGACCACATCACATAAAACAATAGTAATTGAACGCCTAACATTAAAAACTTCTTTGGGCCACGAAAGTTTTGGATCAAAGCTAATATTTGTGTTTTCCATTCATGTGTGTCTGTGTAACCTAATCGATAAGTTGGATAGCAAATAAACATTACAATGGATCTTAGAAAGTTTGGCGTTCAATCATCACTATTTTCTTGTGGTGTGATCCACTTGAAATTTTGATGAACTTCAATTTTGGACCCATGACCTAACATGAACTGGTAAAATGGATGGACAGCTTAGATATAATACATACATCGTGGTAGGCCCACAGAGCACAGACCGATAGCAAGGTCGCTGGACCCTCTCCAACGCAGCACATACAACAATGCAGATCTGCCGGGCCACTGTGTTTCAGTATGACATCCACTCCGTTCATCAGGTGCGCTCTAAGATCCTAGATCTTGAGACCAAAAATTAGCCAGAGAAAAAACTCATGTAGGCCACATAACAGGGAGCATCCGCAAGCATAGGTTTGTGCGTGAAGCCACGGGGTGTGTTTCTTTCATCAAACCCGTTCATCACGTGCGACTCACCAGGATGAAGTGAATAGACAAAAATCAGCTTCATCCAAAACTCAGGTGGACCACACCTCGTCGGGCTAACCTTTTGCAAGTAAGGTGAGCATGAGGGTACATGATGAATGGAGTGGATTTCTTGATTGCACCATAGTGGGCCCATAGAGGTTGGGCGTTTTACGCGCCAGGGCTTAGGGGACTAGAGCTAGGCTAGGCCTAACCCTTCCCGGACCTAGCCCGGCCCATTGTCAAACCAATCATGGAGGCAAGGGTGAAATTGGGCTAAAAGCTTGCCTCTGCCGGGCCTAGATTCCTGAGGCTCAATTGACTAACCAGATTGGGCCTGGGCTTGATCAGAAATGTGGCCCAAGAAGACAGCCGGTCCTAACTTAAATCTAATGGACTAGATAAATGAACATGCTCAACAGACATGTTTTCTCCATGATCAATTTGGACCATTCATTTTACTGATAGTTAATCAAACGGTTTACAGTTGTCCTTTCAAAATGATGCCTGGACCCTTTTTCTTACATTGTCCAATTTGCTCCGATCTAAGATCAAATGGTTAGGATGATCCAGAAAGTGGGACCCATTCGATGGACTTTCCAGATTGATAATAAGGCTCATTTACTGTCAACAAGGATTTGGTCGGGCTCAGTCTCAGTATTATCAGGTTGGGTTAGGGCCCACAAAAGTAGGTCCTTCTGGGCTTGATCAGGTTTGGGTTATTGGTTGGTTCCGATTGCTAGGATCCGTCAAATTGAGAGTTTTCTGGGCAAAAAATCAATGATCCGGGGCATCAGACCATGGGCCCCACTTAATGAAGGCCTGATGACCATATAAGCCCCAGTAGAAATATATCCACCTAAAAAGTCAGGGTTCTTTTTATCATTTGAAAGCAGGTTACTTTAGCTCCCCTTGGCACACATGAAGGTGTGATAATGGGCTTGGTCCGGTCGGATCCTGGAATTTCAAGATTGGCCCATTTATTTGTGGGGCCTGAAAATCAATCCAGGCCTGGCATTGTGAGCTTGGCTCATTTATCTACTGTTCTACTGCCCACCAAGAATGTCAGCCCTATCCAACTGTTAAATACTGGTGAGGTGAAGATTGAGTTGGTGGGCCCGAGACCATACCATATCCGTAGGTTTCTAGCTCAGCAGACCAGGCCAGTTGTGGCAAAGGGCTAGGCTAGGGTCTGATGGGGTTAGACATAGCCCTACCCCTACTTCCCTAAGCCTTGACCCTAGTCAGGCTAAAATTGCCTTACACCCTATAAGGCTGGCGGGGGCTAGAAATGAAAAACAGTTTTAAGTAGTCCAATCAAAGACTTTTATGAGGTTATCATTATCGAATTTAATGAGTTTTTGATCGTTGAAATAAAGCCCTTGGTCAAAGAGACCCTTTAAACTGTTCTTGTATGATGATGGGCTACTTGAGCCCACGGACGGGATGGGCGTTTGTCATTAGCTCAGAGATAGCCTGCAGGGGCCACGTTCTTAACGGGCGCGGATTTCCTGCGAAAGCCTTGCGCAGGAAGTTCCTGCACTGGGAACCAAGGTGGGGCCCACAGTGATGTTTTTTCATGAATCCACCCCGTTCATCCGTTTTGGGAGCTCATTGTAGGACGTGAGAACAAAAATGAACCGGATCCAAGACTCACGTGGGCCTCACTAAAGGAAAAGGTGGGTAGGTAAATTACTACCATTGAAACCTCCCTGGGGTCCACAGTGATGTTTATATGACATCCATACCGTTCATAACGTCACTACTACTGGGATGAACTGGAAACACAAATATTATCCTGATTCAAAACTCCTGTGGCTCCACAAAAATTTCAACAGTGGATGTTTAATCCTCACGTTTTCAGCCCACTTGAGTCTTGGATCCGGTTCATTTTTGTTCTCACGTCCTAAAATGAGCTCCCAAAACGGATGGACGGGGGTGGATTTATAAAAAAAATCACTGTGGGCCTACCTTGGTTCTCACTGCAGGACCTTCAAGGCTTTCGCAGAAATCCGCGCCCGTTCTTAACCCGAGCAAGTTGTAGTGGATTAGCTGGTGTATCAGACATCAGCGTCCTCTCTGGCTTATGTACGGACGACGAACAGAGTGGCAGTCTCAAACCCCTAATGGTACGAACATGTAAAGAAGATAAAATTTTATGGGGCCACCATGATATATTTATTATATCCCTACTGTCCCGAGAGATCATTTAGGTCATTTTTTTTTAATGAGTCATATCAAGGCTTAAGTAGCCACATCACAAATATCAGTGGAGACAATGATTCCTGCCATTAAAACATTTGTCAGAAGGTTAACCATAATAAATTTTCTCCATCTAACCTGATCGTAAGGTCACACAAATAAGGATGAAGAGAAAAAATAAATACAGCGTAGGTTTCAAGGGTTGCTGGTGTGTCGGTGCATTGGCCCATCTGCTTCCGTCAAGCAATAGCTCTCAAGGGTAGATTAGTTGGGCTGCCGGCAAAATGCCACACCTAGACGGGCGTGGCTTCGGTGGATCCCCAGACCTGGATCCACTGAGAAGAGTGCATCCCTGACTGTGGGGCCCACCTTGATGTATGTGCCTCATATTCATGCCCTCCATATATTTTGGCACAATGGTCCCAAAAATGAAGCAGATCCACATGTAAAGTGGACCCCACCATAGGAAATAGTGGTTATTGACAATTAAAAACTTCTTATAGGCCATAGAAGTTTTGGATCAAGATGATATTTGTTTGGTCCCTACATTCAGGTTATTGTGACCTTATCAACGACGTGGATGGCAAATAAACATTCCGGTGGTCCCCAATAAGTTTTTAACTTTTGGTATTCAATCACTAGTTCTTGTGGTGTGGTCCACCTAAATTTTGGATCTGCTTTATTTTTAGGATTATGACTAAAATGAGCTGTCAAAATGGAAGGACAGTGTGAATGAAAGTAACATACATCATGGTGGGTCCCACAGTAAAGACACACGCCCCACCTAGACCAGGCAAAAGCACACAACTCTCTTATAACCCAGGGTGGGAGATTCAAAAATAAAGTGAGCCACACTACAAGAAACAAATGGTGATGAAAATGCATGTAGATGGAACCATCTTAGTGCCCACGGTGAGGTTTACAGGGCAATCTGGTCCTTCGTAAGGTGATTTCCACTTCAACAAAGGGGAAAACACAACTTCAGTTGCCCCGACAAGGTTTCAGTGGTGGGCTTTTCCTTCTCTACCATTTCTTATGGTGTGGCTCACTTGATTTTTGATCTTCCTAATACTTGGAATCATGTCCTAAAATGACATGGAGAAACGGATGGACTGAGTTTTTAAAACACAAACATCACGATCACGATGGCTCCACATAGATAACATTGGCAACTAGTCCGTTAGACGGGGAAAACCTCTGTCCAAACATAGATTACATTGGCAACTTGTCCGTTAGACGGGGAAAACCTCTGTCCAAACCGTTCAAATAGTGGGCCACATTGCTGATGGGGCCAATCCAAATATCATACTTACCACACAATCCTAGCCATCTGATTGGTGGCCATGAAAGGTCGACTGTCTAAATTTAAAGGCTTAAATTGGATGGTTCGGATCACCCATCAAAGGCCCCGATTGTCCCAATCTGGATTGGCACATGCATGGTGCACTTCTCTTATGGCCTATGTGGCAGCACGTACAGTGCTTATCGCCTCCTTGACAGGAGACTTTTCCTCACCCATGCGCATCTCTCAACATTCCCCTCCACACTAGCATACGTGACATGCACGCAACACCAAATCCGTCCATCTGATGGACCCTACGGTCAATAAGACCTGTCCACTCATCAGGTGGGCCGCCATCCAGGTGCCCTAACTTTAGCCAGCTTGGCAAAACCCGTCGGGAGTGGATTAAGTGAGGGAGTGGATTAGGTACTACCCGAGCCTGTCCCAAGTTCGGGATAGGCTAGTACATGGCGTGCGGGCATTGGAGGAGAGGAGGCGTGACATGACTGTGTCAGGCTTGCTAATGTGGTAGGTCACCTCTAACAACGTGCCCTACACCAATACAAATGTGACACGTATGTGCCACGTAGGGCTTGTCCTGAGATCAGGATAGGCTTGGGTAGTACCTAATCCGCTCCCATTAGGTGAGACCCCAGATCTACCAAGATGGGTGGGACCGGCCTGATTTTGGGGACAGGTCTCATTGACTGTAGGGTCCACCATCTTATTTAGCTTTCGGCTATTAAGGTTGGCGTTCTTTGCTATTTTCCTAATGATGTTCTCATTTGAGGGTGGGAAACCAGCTAAGCTCTTGTGCTATTGAAGACCCGATGGCTTCTATTGGGGAGATGTGCCTTTTTGCTAAAAGATTGCACTCTTTTGCTACTTCTAACAATTGTTGCATTAGAGTTTTTCTGATCACATAAGAACCATGCTTTTTATTTTGACAGGCATCCCCTTGCATCTTCTGCCATATTTATCCTGGCAAGTGGGATTGCAAATTTGATTTGATACTTAGCCTAGGTTGTGGTAGATCTCTTTTTTTTAGTTTGTTAGCTTTTTTCCAAAGTTTTTTCTTTATTTTTTCATTTCTTTTCAGTCTTCTTTTCTCCATTGCGCTTGAGATGTAGGTTGCTTTATCTTTTCTCTTTTTCTTCTTCTTTTTTTCTTTAGCTCGCTGCTTTGTTGTATCGTTTTCAGGCCGTGGGTAAGAGAGCTTTCCTAACTTGCTTTACAAAAAAAGAAGAAGTCGGTGGGACCTTAATGAAAGGTTCACGGTGATGCATGTGCCTTAAATCCATATGGTCCAACCATTTTGACAGCTCATTTTAGAGAATGATGCCACGAAAGCTGACTCAAATCTTAGGTGGACCATACCACAACAAACACTGGTGATCGAACTCAACCATTAAAAACCTCATGATTCCATTAGAATGTTTATTTTCCATCTTGATAAGGTAAAAAACACCTTAGATGAAGAGACCACAAAAATATCATCTTGATCCAAATCTTTGGTAGCCCACAGGAAGTTTTTAATGTTCAATCACCACAGTTTTCTGTACTATGGTCTATCTGGGATTTGGATCTGTTTTTTTTGGATAATGCCCTAAAATCATCTTTCAATACGGATGGACGGCGTGGATGTAGTCACGTACATCACAGTGGGCCCCACAGTCAGGGTCCCACCAACCATGTTGGATCCGGGGATCCACCGAAGCCCCCGCTAACCCCGTCGCCCATCAACCGGTAACGTACAAGTGTGGCCCACTTAATGAACTCGGCCTGCGCATGTTAGATACACGGGTCCCCAGAGGACATGGCTAGGATACAACATACGTGCTCGGTACGCACATGTGGCCGCGAAGCACACTTACGTGTGGTCTCAGCAAAACTCCTAGGTACCGTACAGCCTCTCTATTCCCTGCCTTCCAAAGGTGGAGATAGAGAGAGAGAGAGAGAGAGAGAGAGGAAATCGCTGGAATTTCTGCCGCAGGAGAAAAATCGTGCCCTAGAAGGAGGTATGGATAATGGATTCTATCTTCCCATCTCTCGTTTTACAAATCGAATTCCCGTTTTGCGATTTCCTTTGATTCCAATCTCAATCTTTTCCAATACTGTTTTAATTTCTCTGTTCGAGCAAATCCCAATCCTCAGAGATTCTCCCAATCCTTCATTCAAAACCCACATCTCAATGCAGATTTCATTTCTTATGAAAATTGCATAAGCTATCGTGTTTCAGAATTTCTTATTGATCTCATATATTAATCTTTTCTGCCCTAATTATATTATTATGAAAAATACTACTTTAATGATGCATCCAAGCCTCACAAGATGGCTGATGCTCTATCAAGACAATCCGGACCGTTGGATTGGTTGAATTGTCGATTGGCCATCATGTGGAGCCTGTATATGCCCTTTGATCGATGCTTGTGGTCCTGGATGCATCAATTCCCCCTGGCTTCGAAAAAACTGGCCCTTGAGTTGATGCCGTCTGTATTGTCTTGATTAAGGATCAGCCATCTTGTGTGGGACAGATGCAGTGTTTGATCGATGTGGATGGCCCCGGATGCATTTGTAAATCTGTATTGTCTTGATTGAGGATCATCGATCTTGTGTTGGATAGATGCATCGTTTGATCGATGTGTATGGCCTCGGATGCATTATGTAATTTATCAAACAACAGTTTCGATCAATTCATGTGTATAAAATCTGTTACACTGTCATCAAAGGTAACAAAAATCTAGATTTGGAATACACGAATTTGGAATTTCTTCAAACGTTGGTGGGTAGGTGCTTTTGTTGTCGGTTAAGAGAGGTTGGGTTTGAAGCATTTCATCAGGATCGCTTAATTACTGAGTTCAGTTTGAATTAAGCAAATAGAATCTGTGGATTCCTCATACTTGAATTCACTTGAAATGATTCTTGTTGTTTTAAATGTTCCCCTGAATCTGCCAAAATTAGCTAGTTATTTCACCACTTGCGTTACTTGGATTTGTAAGATTGGGTTGAAAGCTCACTCTGAGTAGACTTGAACATAAGAATAGATTTGAAGTGATTTTTTGTACTAAATGATTAAATGAGTTAGATTCAGGACAAATCTGCTAAAATTAGCTACTTATTTCACCACTTTCGTTACTTGGATTTGTAAAATGGGTTGAAAGTTCTCTTTGAGTAGATTTGAACATAAGAGTGGATTTAAAGTGAATTTTGGACAAATTGGGTTGTGGAAAGTAGCTACTTAATGAGGAGATTTGAGCAAACTGATGACGAACCGAATTCAGAGGACTGGATTCACTAGGCAACTTATGAATTATGAATGTGGAGTCAAACTTCAACTTAGCAAGTATTGTTTGAAGGTCTATTCCATCTAGAATTGGAAAGTCAATAACTAGGAAAATATAATTTGTTTATTTCCAATTATTTGACTTATGCTTGCAAGTCAATTCAATAGTTCATCCAACACAAGAAAGAAAAAAAATTAGTCTTTGCGTCTTCTTGGCGCCTTTTCAATAATTTGATTCGTTAATCCTAAAAAAAAATTAAAAAAAGGTTCATCCAAATGCTCCCCTGAATCTGCCAAAATTAGCTAGTATTTTTACTAACCTTTACTTGGATTTGTAAGATGGCTTGAAAGCTCGTGTCAAGTAGATGAACATAAGAATATATGTAAAGTGATTTTTTGTACTAAATGAATTAGATTCAGGAGAAATGTGCCAAAATTAGCTAGTTATTTCACCGTTTGTGTTGCTTGGATCTGTAAGATGGATTGAAAGCTCACTTTTAGTATACTCGACCGTAAGGATAGATTTAAAGTGAATTTTTGTACTAAATGAATTAGATTCAGGAGAAATATGCCAAAATTAGCTAGTTATTTCACTGTTTGTGTTGCTTGGATCTGTAAGATGGATTGAAAGCTTATTTTTAGTATACTCGACCATAAGGATAGATTTAAAGTGAATTTTTGTACTAAGTGAGTTAGATTCAGGAGGAATCTGCCAAAATGAGCTAGTTCACCACTTGCATGCTTGGATTTGTAAGATGGGTTGAAAGCTCGCTATGAGTAGACTTGAACATAAGAATAGATTTAATGTGAAATTTTGTACTAAATGAGTTATATTCATCACGAATCTGCCAAATTAGCTAGTTACTTCACCACTTGTGTTAGTTGGATTTGTAAGATGGGTTGAAAGCTTGTTTTGAGTAGACTTGAGCATGAGTGTTGATTTGAAGTGAACTTTTTGTACTACATGAGTTAGATTTAGGAGTTGAACAAATTGTCTTGGAAGGTAGCTACATAATGATGCGATTTGAGCAAAGCAAACTGCTGATGAGCCAAATTCAGTGGACTGGACTCACTAGGCATCTCATGAATTGTGAATTGTGAATTGTGGAATCAATCCTCAAACTTGGCAATTTTCATTTGAAGGTCTATTCTATCTAGAATTGGAAACTAAATAACTAGGAAATATTACAATTTGGTTAATTTCAATTTGTTCGACTTATGCTTGCAATTCAATTCAATAGTGCATTCAAATGCTCTCCTTAATCTGCCAAAATTAGAAAGTATATGTTCCCAGACCATTGTGCCCCTAACCTTGATAAGGGGAACCGATTTAGATCCAGGCCAACCTGCAATGATAGCAAAATTATTTTCCAAAGGAAGGATGTTATCAGGTGGAGACTGACAAAGTTTGGTGATTCCCCCTGGGCAAATTTTCAAGTATGGTGCAAAAAGGCGAATATAATGGTTTTTTGGGTCCTTCGGCAGCATCCCCCAATTAGAACCTCCAAGTTGTGTTCAATGAGTTCGAAGGCAAAGACATGGTCCATGAGATTAGAAAGGTAAGAGAGTCGTTCAATCAACTATGAACGCAAGGGCACTTCCAGGGAGGACATGTAGGTGGAGCTCAACAAAATTTGAAGGCAGTAGAATTCTGTGGTGTGTAGGGGGGAGATTTCAATGTCATTTGTTTGCCCGTAAGAAGACATGTGGTTCTAGAATTATGAAGTGTATGTTGGTTTTTGCAGAATTTGTCGAGCTGATTGATTTTCCTTTCGATGGAGGTCCATTTACTTGGTGAAACCATCAGGTCTCCCCTACAATGTGCACTCTCAATAGATTTTTTTTTGGGAAGAAAATTTATCCTTCATCGAACACTGTATTCTATGGAAGCCCGTTGCTGATCATGCTTCAATTCTTAAAGCTGTGAATGTTAGTTGGGGCCTGAAACCTTTCAGGTTTGAGGACAATGGCTAGAACATCATGGTTTTGTTAAGATAATAGAAGAGTGGTGGAATGCGATGAGGATTGAAGGATGGGCTGGATTTCGATTTACAAAAGAAAGCTTCCAGCCGTTAAATCTAAGATGAAAGTATGGAGCAAGGAGATTAGTGTTAGGGATTGTGAAAGAAGCAGAGAAATATTGGAGAAATTGACGTCAAGGAAAAATCTGGTATTTTCTCTGAAGATACAAGGATAGTGGAGCTTCACTCAATTCTCATCCCTATGTGTCGCACTGGTCTGTAAAGTGGGTTTTGAAGAAGATGGGTTTTTTAAGCTTCTTCTTGAGTTGCAGATTGTACATCCTTGCCATTGCCTGCTAGGTCAAGCTGGCATTGGAGGTATTATCAGAGATGATCGATGGTGCATTTTGATGGAAATTTTCAGCCCTATGGGACTTGGGGATTCCAGCTATGCCAAAGTAGCGGCGTTGCAATAAGATGTTAAGATTGAGTGTGAGACTAAGTTTTCCTTGATTATCCTCAAATTGGTGCCTTGGAGGAAGACTATCACATCCAATGATGGCAAAATTTTATTCGAAAGTAAGGATGTTATTAGGTGGAAATTGACATATCTTGGTGATTACCCCTCAGCAAATTTTCAAGTCCAGTGCAGAAAGGCGACTATAACAGTTGAGTTGTGTCCGTCAGAAACATCCCCCAATCAGAATCTCCAAGTTGTGTTCAATGAGTCATAAAACAGATACGTGGTCCATGAGATTATAAAGGTAAAAGCATAAATCTGAATATCGGTATCGTGTCGGCCGATATGGCCGTATCATATTTGTATCAGCACAAGACGATGCGCGACAGGGGGCCTTATTGGCCCAACACGAAAAAACTGACATATATTGGTCCGTATCGGCTGATACAAGGCCGGTACGGCCGATACAGACCAATTCACCCATAAAAGCCAAATTTTGATTTTTTTGGTTTTTAAATTTCACTCATGTCCCCTCCCTTATTTATTTATTTATTTTTCATTTAAACCATGGGGGAAGCTTAAAAAATCATTTTAGGCTAGATCTAGACATATTTTGTGGTAAAAACAAATGATTTGAATGGGATTCGACAAGTTGAAGTGAAGTGGACCATTATGGAAAAAAATCAGAAAGAAGGATAAACCTTCACTTTCTTTTTAATATTTTTATATTCTTTTTGTTGTATTTCAATGGAATGGGCCCTAATTTATGAAATCGTGCTTGATTTGTGTTCAATTAGGGCCCATTTAGTTGACTTTCAATAATTCAAACCGACAGACAACATTCTCATCAAAGAATGGTCCGATATAACACCAAATGCATATTCAAAATATAAAAAAATGATAGATTCCTGAATATCTTATTATTCTATTTTTTATGATATTTTCCTTAATTCTTTGGCTTAATTTTTTTTTCAACCAATACGGATTGATATGGTCCGATACGGACTGATATCGATATGTGACACCCATATTGTATTGTTTTTTGGCTAGCCCGATACGCTGTCCGATACTGATATTCAAAACCATGGGTAGAAGAGTTAGAAAAAAAAGAGAGTAAAGAAGCCCTTCAGCTATCATCTTCAGTTAATTATGAATGCAAGGGCACTTCTGGGGAGGATATGTGGGTGGAGCTAAAAAAATCCAAAGGCAGTGGAAGTCTTTGTGGTGTGTTGGGGGAGATTTTAATGTCATTTGGTTTGTCTCTGGGAAGACACGTGGTTCTAGAATTATGAAGTGTATGCTGGATTTTGCACCCCCTCAATGGCACTCTCAATATATGATAAATGGGGACAACCTTGACCAATGTTCGGAAAATTGAAACCTGAGCTGAAACATATCGTAGAATTATGAAAGGCTCAAATTGGATTGGGTTGAATCTATAGGATTAGATCGTAACAAGATACCATGCAGTAATATTTTGCGTGGAAATTTAATCAACTTATGACATTCCATGGCATTCCAGTGCAGTAATGAACTCTATCAAACGTTCAAATGAAACAGATTTTGGGACAAAGTGAGCCAAAGTACGTTGCTTGCAGTTCCATTTCAGAGCTCTTCCATCTATAATACGTTACTTTGAAATCATTAAATATAGGGAACTGCTTCCAATATTTTCTGGAAGATTCACATACAATTTTTGTGAAGAAGGTTTCTTGCTGGATCACTTGCTCTAATATTTAGTCTCTAATGACCTTGGATCGAATCATGGGATTGAAATGGGCTTCCAGTGACTTAAAATATACTGGTTCTTGTTCTATCTGTTTTTTTCTTTTGTATTTACCTATTACCATGGTAGTATGTCTATATCAATGATAGAAAGCAGGCAAATACTTGTGGAGATTCAACTGCTAAAAGGTGTCCGTATTTGGGTGCCTAAGGCTTGGGAGCTATTTAGGCTTCCTTTTCCATTTTGTTGATGCCATTCCTTATAACTGATCTAATTGATAGAGGAACACCAATCTTATATCACTGATTCACTGTGCTATCTGCATGTGGTTCTGACAGGAAAACCTTTTGTAATCTGTGGTAGAAGCTGTTGCATTTGGCACTGATCTGTGACGAATTGTATGGCAACATCTGAAGGAAGAGTTTCCTATTCTTCACTTTCGAAGCTTGATAAAGCAGAGTCTAATTACCATTATGAAGAAGATTTTGGTGTCTTGACTGCCCCTGAAGGCAGGAATGCTTATTTACCAGGGTCAAGGTCTTTGAAACAAGAATATCCTTACCAATCACCCGTTGAGTCTGACGTTCTTGATGACGGATATGAATCAAGTGGGGATCCTTGGGTTCATGAACAGCCCAATGCGCATCCACAAGTGAATTTGAAGAACGTTTTGGGTGGATATTTGCTATTCTGACAGGGCGTAATAAAGGCCCTAATGGCATGGAGAGCAAAAGGGATTCCAGTTCCAATATTTCTTTCCTTGGGTCTGGAAAGAACGGGGACACTTTCTTGCATGCCTCAGTTTACATACCGAGTGCACCGCCTCTGTTCGAGCCAGATGGTATCAATTATAATGCTTATAGAGAGGTCTTGGAAGCAGACCCTCCTGAATGGTTGCCAGATAGTTCTACTAAGGCTTGCATGCAGTGCAATGCTCCTTTCACTCCCCTTACCCGCGGTAGGCATCATTGTCGTTTCTGTGGAGCGATTTTTTGTAGGGCTTGCACGAAGGGGAGATGTTTGTTACCTGTTAAATTCAGAGAGAGGGACCCGCAGAGGGTGTGCGACACCTGCTATGATAGGCTTGATCCTTTGCAGGGTATATTGATAAACTCCATCAGCAACTCTGCGCAGGCAGCAAAGCATGACGTGATGGATTGGACATGCACGAGAGGGTGGTTAAATATGCCAGTGGGTTTATCTATGGAGCAAGAGATATACAAGTCATCAAATACTTTGCGGAGTTACAGCCAGGTGCCATCTTTTATGCCCATTGAGAATCTGTCTACCAATATACACAGGAATTTATTGGGTTATGATGCATCAGAACATGTCTGGTGTCCTGACACACCCACTCTGTACAAGTGGGGTCTATTCTTTTGGGGTCCAGACCATTAATCTGATGGGTTCCATTATGGATTGGGGTGCCTCAGAAATCTCACAGATTGGAAGATCCTAAACCTTCGATCTATGCCTACAAATATATGGTTAAAGACTATAATATAGGTCAAAAAAGATTCGATGGCTGGGATCTTCCAATCTGAATTTTTTTGAATATTCCCTATCTACATGGTGCACATCACATCAAAAAATCAGTACAACCAATCCATTGGCCCATCTATGCGGAGTCTGCAGACTGCTTGCATCAGGACACTATAGACACTGTGATGCATCAGGACCCACTCTATAACTCTTCTACTCATAGCCTTCGACAGACATTGGTTGTGGCTTAGCGAAGGCATTGAAAATGGAGTACCTGGGCGAATTCAAAGTTTTGAGGGTTTGCTTTACATAGAAGCTTTACATGAATGGCTTGAAGTTCGACTTTTTGGAGCCATTTGCACAATTCAACCAGTATATTCTCTGTAAACTTCTTTTGTATTTGACATTTTATTTGGTTGATTGAAACATGCAGGTCGCCAGGTTAAACCCGGAGAAATCCATACCACAGGCAGTCCTAAAAGGAGCTAAAGGACTGGCCATTTTGACAGTTGCCAAAATGGGTGCACTTCTTACCTACAAACTTGGCACTGGTTTGGTAGTTGCTCGAAGGATGGATGGGTCGTGGTCTGCACCATCAGCTATACTCTCTCTTGGGTTAGGATGGGGAGCACAGGTATATATACAATGAGATCATATCATATTTATTGTTTGGGATTCAACTGATTATACCATTTCTGGGACATAATGTTTAACAGTGTTTTAAATAGAGCATAGCATGTAGTGTAGTGTTCACCCCTTTGAAGATTAAGGCATAAGCTACATAGCAAGTAGCATACACACTACTACTAATTTTTTTCTAAGGTTGCATCAAAATGTCATAAAATTTCGTTATATTTTGCACCAAATTAGACTTATTAATAATGAAATCTCATGGAATTTTGTGCTACCAAACATCCTAAAATGATAGGAAAAAATAGGGCAAAGATTAAGTACAACGATAACGAAATAGCAATGGAATTGATCTGAAACTGTTGCTTATATTATTTTACTAAAATCATTGAAAAAGGTAACTATTTTTTTTTTTTATATTGAAAATAGAAAAATATAACAAATTGTTGAAAACTAATTAATTTTAATGCTTAGTTGTAATGTAAGCTGCATAGCATGTAACATAGGCTACATAGCATGTAGCTTAGGGTGCATGTGACTTAAGCTATCTTCATGAGCTACGTAGTGCGCACTGTGAAGGCTAAGCTACACTACATAGTGTAAGCTATTTAAAATGCTGATGTTTAAAAAATTGAAATTAACTTAGAAATCGGTGATAGATTTCTGAGTTTTGTTCAGTCTACTTGATGAGTTTGCTAGAAAACAATGAAAATGGAAAATTCTTGAAACATAAAATAGAGTTCAGGGGAAAAACGATAATTGAAAAGAATGATTTGGTGAAGAAGATAAAAAGGATAGGGACTAGAACAAATGATGAGGAGAAAGGAAGAGTAGATCTGATTTTTTTGGGTTTTATGGAGGGATGAGGGCTTTCAAAGTGGTTTGGGGATTGTGTGGAAGGAATGCTTGGAACTATTGAAGGCATGTGCTCCCATGACAAGCATGCTTCATGGAGTTCCATGAAGTGTATACCGGACATCTCTACTGTACAATAGCAGTTGTGTATGATGATCAGGACAATTAATGTTGTGGGCCACCTTTCGATGGGCCAGGTACCAAAGCAAGCGATTGGGCTTTGGTTCCCATCAGATCAGTGGCCTGAAAAAGGGTTGCTTAACTCAAAAAATGAGCGAGGGTTCACATTGAATGGCCAAACTTCGTATCTGTTGTATGGTCAGAACTGTCCAATTGCTGTCAGTGTTCAGCCCATGGTATTAAAAAATGGTTATGAAACAAGCCGTATGGACCGCTACATAATGGTAACAGTGGAACTGTGAGCGTTTTGTAATATGGGGCTGTAACAGCCATTTTGAAAAAAAAAAAGGGTCCGTAATGGCCCTGTCATGGGCCGATACATTTTCTACCTTCAGAATTTCTTTAGGCCGTTTTAAGGCTATATTCATCATCATGGCCCTTAGCCTAATGGCCATTAGGCTTGCCGTTACAGGCTTACAGCCACCATTACTGTTATTGAATACCTTGGTTCAGTCAGTAGTGCATCCAAATGGTGGCCCACCAGATCAACAGTCACCGTAATTTTTTCCATACGTCAGGACAAGCTTTTCAAGAAGTTAGATAAGCACATGTCATAGTAGCTTTTCTTATCAAGATAAGTTACAAAAGAAAGGAGTATAAACTGAAGAATATTACTCATGTACCTGCCTTTCAATGGATTTAGTTCTAAGTTTTTTTACATGTTGCCTATATGTTAAAAAGATTTTTGACTGAAGTAAAGGATCGTCAACAAGGACATTCTAGTGCGTTGTAGATTCTTATCCAAGATTTGTATCATTTGATGATGCCATGTGAATCGCTAGAAACATGTGAAGTGTATCGCTAACCCAAATTTGTTTTCCCAGATCGGGGGTGAACTTACAGACTTCATCATCGTGCTCCATGATTATAAAGCTGTGAAGGCATTTACCAGCCACATGCACTTCTCTCTCGGGGCTGGCTTGAGTGCTGCAGCGGGACCTGTAGGAAGGGTTCTGGAAGCCGATCTTCGTGCTGGCATCAAAGGATCCGGCATGTGTTATACGTACAGTTGTAGCAAAGGTAAGCTGTTTTAACATGCTCCCAAATCTGGGCCATGGACTGTGTTTCAACTTGAACACCTGCAAGCATCTGGAATTGATGACTTGATGTTTTATGCGCCAGTTGCAAGAAATCCATCATAAATAGATTTTTTTTTCTTGATTATCATTCCATCATTTTCTTGATACCTGAATTGGACATAATTAATAGGTCATCTTGTTTTGCCATCTCAGTTTTATTAAATCAAATGATAATAATACATTATTTAGATGGTTCTTCAGCGGTGCTCCCAATCCCATTCCTGAGTTTTGTTGCTCTACCCCTGTGCCCGAACGTGTTCATGCTTCTTGCAAGTTGCAACTAAGCTTCCATTACCCTGCACCGGCTATCATTTTCAGAGCTTTGCTAAGTCCACTCATGTGTACAAGGAATCCTGTCTGCACGTCATCACATGTGCCAGTGTGGCCAATAGGTGCAGTATCCAAGCCATCCATCAGCTTGGTCTAACCCAGTAGCTATTCTCGCCTAAAAGTAAATCTAGTCCATTCAGCAGGTGGGCTGTGATGTTAGAAACAATTAATGGGTAAGAAAAGTCCGGCCATTTGTTTTCCCTGTTTTAGCTGTAATCTGTAGCTTAGAGAAATGTATATGTGTGCGTGCACAATCCTGTGGAGTACTGTATTGATAATATAGGAGTGTTAGTCATTGGATCTAACATGAGTGACTATTGTGCCCTAGAAGTCTTTCCCTTGTCTTGCTCTCTTCTTCCTTCTCTTTTCTCTCTTTTCTCTCTCTCTTCTTTCCCTTTTCTGCTTTCTCCATTCCTACTTTCTACTTGGTATTGGAGCCAAGTTTCAGGGTTGGTTGAAGGTATTCTTAGTGGGGCACATTGCTGAAGTCATCACACTGTACGGGTGATATCTGCAATATACCGTGGAATGTTCCAGTGAAGAAGAAAAGTGTAGGATTTGGGAGAGGATGAATTGAGAAGAATTATGGTGATCTTTTGGGATTTTTTGGTAAGTATTTGGTGGCGTTTTATTTGAAATAGAAAAATTTCAGAAAAAGTGTCTGATTTGTTTTGTTGATTCTGTTTTTCTTGTGGGGGTTTTTTCACATTGATTTGATGCAGCTGGGCATGTGCAATCTCTATAATAATTTTTTTTTGACTTTCCATTGAGATTTGAGAGAGTTATATGATCTTTTGTGGAGGGAAGTTGCCGTAAGACCCATGTGGAAGGTCTTTTGCTGATGCTTTGGGTTGATGTTCTCATATAGAACTCCATGGTGTGTTGGGGCTGTATATGCTTTTATATGTGAGTAGCTGTGAGCACCTTGTTTATATTCTTGTGTAGTTTCAAGTAGCTGGAGAGTTACCAAGGCAATATGCAAGGTGCTTCTTTTTCATTCGAGTGATAACTCAAATTCTTTGATGATTCAAAGAGCAATCAATGTTGTCAGTTTGAATGATAATTCATGTTTGCAGATTACCAATGTCATGTTTGATGGCGAAAATTATTTAGCTTTGTCGTCCAAGTCCAGCCTGTATGTTCGTTTGGAGGCTGGAGGAAGATAGGATCTCTAGATGCGACCATTTTGGAACCTGAGAAAATTGATCCTATACATGCAGATTGGGTAACTGGCAATATGATGATAATGGGGTGGTTACTTCACTCGATGAAGCTTGAAATTAGTGACACATTTATGTACTGTGAATCCGCTAAAGAGATTTGGGACTCCATTGCTGCTTCTTATTCTAAAAAAATAGTAGCTCATGTGTTTTAGTTAACATGAGAGATTGCAAATTTTCGTCAGGGGGAGAGATCCTTGGAGATAATGGCTCTTGGAGGGTTATGGTTTGAGTTGGTCCATTGTAGATTGATCTGACCATGTTGTGCATAGGAGCGTTGGGAGGAGATTCTTAGTTGGGAGCCACTTCTCTTAGGACAGTCTTTTCTTTTCTTCAGTGAGAATAAAGTTGTTGGAAAGTGATGTTGGATGTTGCTTCCAGTTCTCATGATAGATATATGCTGCTTAGTGTAGTGATTGGTGGTCATAGTGGAGAGGGTTGAGGAGATGTTGGGAAGGGTAGGTTTGATAACAATGAGCGACTTGGATTTAGCAGCTATAATATATAGGTCGTCGCGACTCCGATTATGGTATAGGCCGTTCTGCTCTGTGTTGTAGTTGTATTGATGTGGGGCATTGTTGTATTGATTTTGGTCGAGGTTGGAGTATCTGTCCAGTGATGATTGTAACAAGCTAGTGTATGCCACATTGTGCCCTAGACATACTCAAGAGACTTGTTGAGGTCTAGTTAGTCAATCCGCGAGGATGGGTAATGTTGATGCTACGGACACTTCTGATGTTATTCATGATGAGTCGCAGAAGCTGATGTCTTCAAGTGGTACTCATCAATCCTTAGTTGAAGAGATTGCCAACCTGACTTGCCGTTGGCTCTTCCGGAAGTGTCCTTTTATATCTCATGAGGATATCTGCAAATGCTCATCTAATATCCTCTTTTGCCAATCAGTCCTGGATTATGGATTCTGGCCTGCAGATCACAAGACTGGTATGACTTCATAGTTCCCCTCCTATTCATCATTGCCTAGATCTAACAATAATGTCAAAATTGCCGATGGTTCCTATACTCATGTTAAAGTCATTGTTACTGTTAATTTTTCTCCATCATTATCCTTGTCCTTTGTTCTTCATGTTCCAAAGCCATCCTCAAATTTAGTCTGTTAGTCGTCTTACTCAGTCTCTTAACTGTAGTGTAGCTTTATTTTCTTCTTATTGTGCCTTTCATGACTCGATGACTAGACAGAGGATTCCGTTTCAAAAAATAAAATAAAACAAAATAAAATAAACAACTAGACCTTTGGGGATGTGAGTGAGTGCGGAGGGATCTATCTCATTCAATCCCTGGATGATGTTGGCTCAGCCTTCCAGACTTCTTGTCATGTTATGTCAACTACTAATCGGATTTCATACCGGCATCGATGTATTGGACATATTCTAACTGGTATTATGAAGTTATTGCTTCCTTTTTTATTTAAGTATGGTTAGTTTGAGTGAACTATTTTGTGAAATATGTAACTCACCAAACATTGACTTCTTATCTTGGTAGCTCTAAAATGTAATACACCTGACGCAAGACGACTAACCACTTGCTCTAAAAGCTCTAACTGGTAGAGCATGGCGAATCAATCCCTTTATCTCATAGCCCAGGCTCCTGCTTCACGTAGGCTAGGCCCTCGGCCAAACCCTCATTCGTGGGCCCCACATCACATGGGTTCACATCACACTAGCCACCTGCCTCACACAGGTGGGGCTTGCATCACACGAGCCACCTGCATCTTATAGGCCGCCCACCTCGAGTATGCCCCGTATCACATAGGCCACTCCACTTGAGCCCAATGTGAAAATGCCCCTGCATTAATCACCCCCAGTGAGGAATTTCGAACACGAGAGCTCCCGCTCTGATATGACCTTGACGTAGGACAACTAACCACTTGTTCCTCTAAAAGCTCGAACTGATAGAGCGTGGCGAATCAATCCCTTTATCTCATAGCCCAGGCTCCTGCTTTACACAGGTCAAGCCCTCGACCGAACCCTCCTTTGTGGGCCCCACGTCACATGGGTTTGCATCACACTAGCCACCCACCTCACACGGGTGGGGCCCACATCACACGAGCAACCCACATCTCACGGGCCGCCCACCCCGAGTGTGCCCCCCGCATCACACAGGCCACCCCACTTGAGCCCGGTGTGAAAATGCTCCTACATTAACACCGTTCACTCTTATTCATTTGGATCTCTGGGGCCATTCTCCAGTTACCATTGTATTTAGTTACCAATATTATGTCCTTTATTGATGACTGCAGTCGCACTATCCATCTTATGAAATCTAAGGATAAAGTCTTTTACATCTTTTGGATTTTTCATAAGATGGTAGGCAATCAATTCGAGGCCAAAATAAAGATTTAAGCTTTGTTAGTGGCTATGAATACATCTCATCAGCATTTCAAAACTACTTACTTGAACATGTTATTAAATCTTAGACCATACTTCCATATACTCCATAACAAAATGGAGTAGCTGAGAGAAAGAATAGGCATATGTTGAAGTTCCTCGAGCTTTCCTTATTGAAATGAATTTTCCCAAGAACTTAAGGGCTAATGCTGTCTTGAGTGCAGCCTATTTGATTAATAGGATGCCCACTAGGATCCTTAGAGGTAAGACTCCCATTCAAGTTCTACAACTGGTTAAACCTCTCTTTCCTATTCCTCCTAGAGTTTTTGGATGTTTGCGCTTTTTTCATGTTCCTGGTATCCATCGAGATAAGCTTGATGCAATGTCCATCAAATGTATCTTGTTAAGGATATTCTAGTAATAAGAAGGATACAAATACTTCACTCATGGAATCCTGAACAAATGATTTGTTCCAACGGATGCCACCTTCTTTGAGGATGTTTCATTCTATTCATCTCAAGGGAAGTCTCTTTTTCCTCATCTGGAGAGTCTTCCATGATTTCTTGCTTGCTTCTTCCTATACTTGTCTCATGTCTCATGTTGATTCTGTGCCCACCTTTCATCCATGTGAGTGACCACCTACTCATTTTGTTGGCGGCCTAAAAGAATATGTTCAACAGACGAAACTAGATACTTGTCCTTCTCCCCCTGACTCTCTCGTCCACTGCTCGTCCACTGCTCCAGACTCAGTATGACTTCACATTCTAATTCTCTTAATTTTCCTATTGCATTGCATTAAGGGAATAGGTCATTGACTACTCATCCTATTGCCAACTTCTTTCACCCTCATATTGTGCATTTCTGCTGTCGTAGTTCCCTCTAGTGTTTTCTTGCTCTTATGCTCCTGAGTGGAAACAAGCTATGTTGGAGGAGATGAGTGCCCTTGAAAAAAATAAAAATAAATCAGACTTGGGATATTATTTAACTTCTTACTACAAAGAAGGCCATTGGATGCAAGTGGGTATTCACTATCAAACATAAACCCACTGGTGAGGTCAAACGCTATAAAGCTTGCTTTTTGGCAAGGGGTTTCCTTAACTAAAGGGACTGGTCGTCATCTGCTTTGAATGTGTTCCAAGCTGGGCATGATTGATATCCATGCTCCAGAGAGGGAGGGAGGGAGAAATTAAGTGGATCTGCCTGATTCTTGGGCGAGAGTGTCTATGTGGGCTCATTTTCATCCCTAACCATATATTGTTGTTTTCCTCTTCCCCTTTTGTTTTCATAATGAGAACATGTGGCCACATCTGCCAACCTGGAATGTGTGTTCAACATTTGAGCTATGCATCTGGTGGGTGCTGCTGACCCCAATTGATTGGGATAAGGGTTTAGATGGTGTCATGATGATGATCTGGTGGTCCCCGCTGTGTAGATGATCAGACCCATAAAATCAAAGCTGGTTTTACTTGCTAGGGAGGCAACTTGTGTAGTTTGAATGTGGACCAATGGCAACCTTTTCAAACCTGACAAGTCGGCCTGATTTTGGGATCCGGCCTACCTGATGCACGGCACATGTCCACCAGGTTGCATAGGTGACTGAGCAAAGCTCTTGTAACAAATGACGTAGATTTGTTATCTTATATGTGTCCTTTGTATGATTCAATTGGCTGCTTGAAAGCTAATACTTCATGTTACCATAAAATACAAAAACAGGTGTCTTCATTGGAGTGTCGCTGGAAGGCAACTTTGTTGCAACGAGGATGGACACCAATCTGCGCTTCTATGGCGATCCTTATCTTACCACTGCCGACATTCTTCTTGGGACCGTCGACAGACCCAAGGCTGCCGAGCCGTTATACTCTGCTCTGAGAGACCTCTTCTTGGAGCTAAGATGTTAGATTCTGGCTGAGGTTGCTCATGTACATATCTCGTCTCCATGGAAGCTAGCTGGTCTGACCATAAATGCAAGCATGGCATGGCACTGGCATGGCTCCCACATAGCATTGACGCCATATAAATAGGACTTCAAATTCCTACCTCAGCTCTGTTTTATGTATAGTTGAATTTCTCATATGCATGTGGCCAAAGACATGTTACATACATTAAACTGGATTTTATTTTTTTTTCTTCATATTTATCAGTTTGTTGTATATATGCAAGATTCTAATCCAGAACTAAGATGCATTTGTACTTACAATGGTACGCCTAATGTTGATTGTATGAGCAGCAGGCGTTTGAGGCTTTTGGTGGGCCGGCTAGCCTGATATGCTTTTCTGGCCCCACCAATCAGTCGTGTTTCTGCCTCACCTCGAGGCACACCGTGGAGCCGTGAGTTTGACTATAAAAAAAATTGCAGGGTATGTGTTATGGAAGCCATAAAAAAAACTTGGGCTGGGCAGGGAATTGACACCAATGCCTTGCTCCGTCCACCAAAGTCATGCACTTTCAGTCAATGTGCAGTGATCTGGACCATTCACTCTTGTGGCTCCTGTTTTGCATGTTCTGTGACAAAGTAATCTCTCCAATTGGATGTCGTCAGACATTTTTTGCATCGAATTTGGACCATTGACAATTTCTCTCTGTTGTCTTTCTTGAAATTTTATTTACATTTTGGAGCTCGCAGTTGGATCTATTTCGGAAATCTCTTTGCAAGAGGCAAAGACTCTTCCAATGTCTCTATGTGAGATATTTCACTTCAATTAGACTAAGAATTGCAATCCACTTGATAGTTCATCCAAATGCGCCTAAAATCTTCTGTAAAGGCCGTCCCATAATAATACCAGAATGCACATTACCTGTTGAAACCGGTGCGATGCCTGAGGAAAGCAGAACTCATCTGTTTCCCCTCAAATCTGCAATCATGTATTCTTCGTCCTACCCATGGCCATAATGCAATGGCTTGTACTGTTCCGATGGATGCCCACATTTGGAGATCAAACAGAAGAGGATTCTTGTTCTGATTGATGCTGGCATTCGGAGTTGAAACAGAAACAGAATCCACAGACAAGTCTGCAATGACCATTTCACTTATGTGGTCATCCATCAAAGAAAGCTCACTTCAATGGGGATCGAACCCTACAACTCAGCCAGCGAGAGTTGTGGGTCAATTTCTCAAAAAAGAAAAAAGAAAAAAAAAGAAATGCATTATATGTTAAAATTGTGACACCAAAATTACTACAGGTTTATTCACTTTTATGAGCCCATATGACCCTTTTTTGGTTGTTTTTTTTTTTTTTTTTTAACGCACGCAAACCCTCCCAAACTCACGCAGTAGTGGGTTTTCACCACCTATGGGACTCGAACCCGAGACTAGGTGTTGAAATTTCTTGGAGTCTACCACCAAGGCAAGAATAAGAACCTCATATGACCCATGTTTCACGTGCTAACAAGGCTTAAGTGTTAGTGGACTCTTAGTGGGGTATTTTTTGAAATTTTCGTCTTGAAATGATGGCTTTTAGGGTTAGTTATGGTAAGGTTAAGAGAGAGTTACGATTTTTTATTGTTTTTTGGTGTTTTGAGAGCCTCTAAGGGCAGAGAGCTAGGGTTTTTTTTTTTTTAATTGTAAGTTTTCTCTATTTCTATAATCTCATCTGAATGGTAGATTGATCGTCGCTTTATGCCGTGGTTTTTTCTCCCAAGAATTTTTCATGTAAAAATCATATGTTCTCTGTGTGTTGCTTTGATTTTTCGTATTCTCTTGTTTGTTTCAATTTAGATTAAGGTGCTTTTGGAGGAGGGCTAGTTCTCTAACACTTAATCCATTATTACTCTCTTGTTTATTACTCTGTTTGGTAGCTAAGGCTATTTTCAGGCGTTTGCAATTTCCAAGGTTGATAGAGTTCACTATCACCATTACGGAAGGTTTTTTTTTAGGTGTTTTTGCAATAACCGGGCGAGTCCAATGGAAAATGTTTGCCCCATTTAACGTGGGTCCATTTCCACACTATCCCCAAACACCAAGTGCATCTCGTATGCTCAGGAACCTCTGCAAACTGTGCTTCTATGATGTTGCATCCAAACTGTGCTTAAGTTTTTTTTCCGTATGCATTGATGTGATTCCCAACCAATAAAGCTCTCTTATGAAGCTGTTTCTGTCTCATCTCATTGCAATCTTTTCCTGTTTTTATGGAGAGAAAAGTGTGGAGCAGAATACAATTCCTCTTACGTCAATGAATTTTCTTATTTCTCTTTCTAGCTTTCTCTTAGGGCCTGTTTGGATTCATACAAATGAAAGGAATGACCATTTCCTATGACTATTTTCTATAGAAGTTCTTTTCTATTGTTTGTATAGACTTTTTTTTTTTTTTTTTTTTTTTTTTTTTTTTTTCTTTTAGGAATTAGTGGAAAACACCATTCCTCATTTTTTTTTTTTTTTTTCTGTTGCTTGAGAAAGGGATTTCCCATAATTAAGGGAAAATGAATTTTTTAGAATTAAATGCCCACGTACCACCATCCATCTTCAATTCCCTCACATATATTACATGTGTGACACTATCCATCTTATGTTGTGCCACACATGTGCCATTCTACCATGTGCTACCATCCATCTTCACTTGGGCCCCACATGTACAAAGCACCTCAAATGTGCCACTTTCCATTGTTCATCTTCTATTGTGTAGCACACGTGCCCCTATGCCACATGTGCCACCTTCCATCTTCACTTGGGCCCCACATTTACGAAGCACCTCATGTGCTGCATGTGTCAACTTAATGTTGTCCATCTTCCATTGTGTCATACATGTGTCATTATGCTAGGTGTGTTACCATCCATCTATTGCTTGCACCTCCAATGTGCCACCATGCCACATAGGCAGTCTAATTGTGCCACATGTGACAACATGCACATGTGCCACCATCTACCTTCGGTGTCCACATGTATCAAATGTACTAATGTGTCACATGTGCCACTATACAACTTCAAGCACTCATCATGTGTAATGTGTAACACGATCAAGCTTAACAACCCACATCTCCCATCATCCATCTTCAAGCATACTAAATTATCACGTATTAATTTGGCACATGTTAATAATTACCATGAAAATAATTTTAATTAATTATTTATTTATTTTACCAAATAATAAATTTGAAAAACATATTCCAAAATTTTCAAGAAAATCTTATTTAAAAATAAACATAGAAAATAAAATTTACTTTCCCACCATTTTTCAAAAATAAGATTTCTAAGAAACAATATTTTCTTTCCTATACTTTCCACAAATCCTAACAAATCATAGAAAACAAGTAAAAATTGTTAAATGTAAATTTGATGCTTATAAGTGACATTATTTTTTTAATCATTAACCTTTTAACATTTTCAAGAGAAACTATACATTAAACTAAATAACAGAGTAATTATCAGATTCTGAAGATTTTTCTATCGTGAAGATTTTATACGAGTTTTTCATGTCCGCATTTTCGATTCTCTCTAAGCAAACACGCCAATCTTGACCATCAAAGCCGGAAGTTTGGTCACGATGAAGATTTCATGAGGATGGGTTTATCATGGTTTCATGAATGTTCTTGTGGCGATCCAAGCGAACAGATTAATTGAATATATACTGTCGATTGCGTCATTCAAATTCTATAATCTGATGTTAGATTACAGAATTCATGTAATCTAATCGTGGGCATCATTTCTCTTGATAATTGACATCACAGATGGGAAATACAACAGAATGTATTAAATCAATTGGTGAATGATTCTCCATGAAGAGGATTGCTTCTTTCATCAATTTGGAAAGAAAAATGTCAACCATATTCTTCAGATTGGTTCTACTTTCATCAATGGAGGAATATATGGGAGCCATGGAATCGAGTTGTAGCCTGCTATTTATACTATCCATAGCTGATGTGATGGTATTCTGATATATGGACCCCACCTTAGGTGGTCCACAGAATATATGAGCCATGGGATGGGATCCCTTTCAAGCCTTAACCCTAACTAACCAGTATCTCTATTGGCCAAATCTACTTTTGTCATTTGCACCATATGCAGCTGATGCAATGGTATTCTGATGATGATGGTCTTTTTCTAGATACAAGAGGTTGGACCTCTAATTCACCATCCAACTAGTGGATTCTTTTCATTCTATTATGTACGTGTGAAATCCAAACCGTCCAAAAGGTTGGCCCCGTCCAAAAGATCACCTATACACAAAAGAAAACAACCTAATCGACCCAGTAGGTGTGCTGCAAAAACATTTACATATTATGTCGGTGGTTTTAATTTTTTTTTCTATGGTGTGGCCCACATAATGAGTAGAATGGATTGATCTTTACATTAGGCCCATTCTCATGGTGGTTTAGACCTATTGGACGGGTTGGATTGCACACACACGTAAAAAGTTGAAGCTTATTTATTGGTTGGATGGTTACTTATTCAGTTGGAAACAAGCATCTCTCTTTCGATATATATGGGTCTATCAGAGGTGGCCCACCGAGTCCTGTGGACAGGGGGCGGCGATACCCTCACCACCATTTAACACTTGCTAGGAGGGATGGTGGGCCCACCCATGGGTTAGGCATCCGAATCTCGAAATGTGGTGCATTTCATCGACCTGGATGCTTAATTAAAATGGGTGTGGATTAGGTTCCCCTGGTAACGCCACCGTGGGGCCCACCTTGATGATGTACTGTATATCCACGCCGTCCATCCATTTTTATAGCTCATTTTAGGATGTGGTCCCAAAATTAAGCAAATCCAAATCTCAGATGGTGGTGATTGAACCACTTTAATGGTCATTCACCACTGTTTCTAGTGGTGTGGTTCATCTAAGAATTGGGTCTACTTAATATTTGGAATCAACTCCTAAAATGAGCTGGAAAAACGGATGGACGGTGTGGATTATACGAAAATTTCATCAAGATGGCCCCCACATGGGTTACACCTAATCCATCCCAATTAAATATGTATTGGAGGCTCATCTGAGTCCAATGCAACTAGTCTGAGTTGATTCAGACTCGATCAAGTCCATGGATGGCTTGAATATTTCACATGTGTTCCACGTTGGTAGCATGTGCATTAGGTGAGCTGCACATGCGTGTGGGCTTAGCAATGCTTGTAGTTACTTCCATGTCAAGTGTACAATTTCTAAATGCATTGTATCAGCCGTCGGCTCTGGCCGAGTATTAAATGTTTATGGTGGAAAGCTTTGAGTTCATCTCCAAATTATCCAAATACTTTTATATTTAGTTTTAAATTGTTCACTAATCTTTAAATAATCCCTAGCTTTAGCACTATGTGAAACAGGTGCAGATTTTGTACCTCACTGCTCATTGGTTGATTTGTCAGGATTAGGGTGCAACTCCGGTGGGTTGGGTCAGGTTGAAGGTCGATTTAAGCTTAACCTAACCTCAAGAAGACCCAACCTTCAACCCAAACAGACCCAAATCTAACAGAAGGTCCTCTATACTCAACCAAACCCGACTTGACCCGACTTGACCCAACCCAACCCAACCCAACCCAACCCAACCCAAATAGGTGAGATTATTACTAACCTGACCTAATTTAATTTGAATTTGGTCAACCCAAATCAAATTGGGGAAGCATTTTTCAACCCCAAACCCCACCCAAGGACCTTGACAACTCAATTTGAACTTGGGTTGAGTCAGTCAGGTTCAGATTGACCTTAACCCATTTAGCCTAAGACAGGGCTTTAAGTGAATGTAGTCATGTTTTGACAAATCAGGTATAAAGTGCCCATTTCACCCAACATGCACAAATCAAGTATAAGTCAGGGCTTTAAGTGTGGCTTTCAGGCCATTAGTCCGACTCACCATGAATCGTGACCATTGTCCAAAAATTAGGCGAGTCTACTCATAGGTGGACCACACACGTGGATCAGAAGTTAAATGGTTAGAGAAACTCACTCTCTCTCTCTCTCTAGCAAAGTATGCACTGTTATGAGGAATTCCAAATTGCTACCATACACAGGGAAAAGGGCCCAGAGGCCTAAGTATGAGTTCTCGGTCATTCCTCTTAATTGAAGAGCAATAGGGCCGAAGAGACAAGTCAACAAGTGCTTCGAGCTGAGGGACTCCAACCGCCAAGCTTCCTACTACAGTTCTATCAACATTTGCTAAAGCCAAAGCTAGAGCAAATCAAAGTGCATGTCCTTGGTTCCCTATCCAGCAGTTATTTACAAGTGCTCCACCCTCTGAACTAAGGAGCAAGAATGATGACCCGATCATGAAGACCATTTGAGCTTAGTCTTATCCTTCGAGGAAGATCTACAACCCAGGCACGAGGCCCAAAGGGAAGGAGCTCGGCCCCGAGATTCACATCTCTAGCAAATCAGGACGACCACCGCCAAAGTGGTGGTGCGATAAGTCCGGGGTAGATCTGGCAAACATGGACTAGATAAGGATTTGGCCCCATCTCAGCCGTAGATCTCTCCTACAGTTATAGTACAAAACTCCCGCCTATTTATGAATCTTCTAACGTATTCGTGAATAACTCTAACGCCCTAAACCTCATCCAAGTCCTTTAAATAAGGCTCTAATCTACAGAACAAGATACACAATTCTTAGCCCTGCAACCTTATGATTGAGTTCAATTAGCCTGACTTAGGCATCAGAGAGTCTACAGCCGGCCACCGACACCTCCACGCTATCTACTTCTATTCTCTCTTGCAAGATTGATGATGAGCAACGTGACACAAGCTTGCTTTGTTCTAGGGAGAGAGGGTAAAAAAGACCATAAGATCAAGCTCAACCAACCTTATCTGTTGGCCAAATCCACACGACAACACGCACTATTGATCTACTATCTATATTACGCACGCAAATGTGACCCATCTGACAAACACATGAGCCCAGTTTTCCGGCTGGGGGCACATTCATGGTGGGCCCCAGATGATTGACTGTTAAGGATGTTAATTACGTGTGGCTCTTCATTGACGTGTGGTCCTAGGCCCTTTTCAGGCCCGTGCTGAGTTTTGGATTGCTTTGCATCAGCTTACCTCATGATTCCCAATTAAAGGAGAAATAGGGCAAAGTATCCCATAAGCCTTTTTTTTTTTTTTTAATTTTATTTTATTTTAATCTTTTGCCTTTTAAATAAATTAGGACCGTCTGATCTAATACAAATCCAGAGGAATTATCAAATGCTTTGAATGTACCGTAATAACTGTACCTTAGAGCTGTGTGGCGCCTACTTTGATGTGTTAGTTCCATCCAACCCGTCCATCAGATGTGTCCCGCAATTCCAGGCCTAGATCCCAAAACTGAACCTCATCCATGACGTAGGTGGGCCACACCATAGGGAATCAAGGGGGACATGTGGGAGGGGGACACCCACCATACAAACCTCCAGATGGAATGTGGGGACCACCACATTATATATACATCATCCAACCCAGTCATCAGGTACGGCCCACCCTGATGAAGGGTCCAACCAAAACTCAAGCCATTACGAAATTTAGGCTGGCAAAAAAAAAAAAGAGCGAATATATGTGTTTTCGGGATGATCATACATCACTCCCCCTTGTGTCCCACGTGAGTTTTTGATAAGGACGATTCTTGAGATGTACAGTGCCCATGATAAGACGCACCAGATGCACGTTTCGGATTCCACACACGCATCACAGATGGGCCCCACACGACTGGAATCGTACCATAATTTCGAAACAGATGTGATCATTCCTCATCAATAAATCAAGTGGCCCTTCTATCTCACAATGTCGATGTCATCATCTAGAATGACTTCCACACATATGGAAAAGCAGCATTGATTAGTTGTGGTCATCAATCAAGATGTTAGGTTGGCCACTAAGGAAGGAGCCCCTTCCACATCGGCAAAGTGAAATGGCTCCTCCACCAACTAACCCATGTAATGCCCATTGCTTAGTGACTCATGTCTTTACATTATTTTATTTGGTGCATGGTTGGACTGATGGTGAAGTCATCCAAACCCCATTATGGGTGTACCACAAACATGCAAGTGTGGACACCCACAATGGAACTAGGCCTCTTTCTCGCCACGTCAGCAGTAGTGGCCCAATGTACAACACTACCAGATACATTAGTGGTCATGCTGGTGTGTCGCGGGCTCAAAAAGTTTGTTTTTGTAACAATTAGGCGAATCGGCGTGGGGTGAGGTCATATGTCGGTGCTTTCAAGTTGCGTTGCACATAAGTTAAGCACATTTTAGTGGGCTTACAAGGAGCAATTAGCTTAATCATGAGAAATCTGGCAATGCTTTAATGGGGTTTTCGAACGAATAATAATAAATAAATAAATAAGATAAAGAAAAATTCGAATAAAATCCGGAAAGTCAATATCTACTTGATTAGTATCCTTAGTGAAAATGAAATCTCAAATAGATTATACATGGAATCAGAAAATCCTAAGATGCTTACAACGGTCGTCTTATCCACACATTTTTGAGCCATAGTTGTAAAACTCGCTGACTCAACTGAATCAACTCGACTCAGTGGGGCATAACTAGTTCAAATCTGTATTACTGTTCTTAAATATTCTATTTGTATTTGTTAAATGTCCAAAAGGGCATGAGTGGCTAATGAAGGTATGAAGAAATGGAAATCGGATTACTTACCAGCTTAGTAGGCTTTATTGTACTAAGTAACTCTGTTGGGCCGTGTCCATCTGTTATTCCATCTCATTTTAGGGGTTGATCCAAAAATTGAAGCATATCTCAAGTGGAAAACACCATAGGAAACAGTGGGGATAATGATTTCTATTGTTGAAACCTTCCTAATGCACGCAACAATGTTTTATTTGTCATCCAACTTGTTCAAAAGATTGATTTAATTTTTTTTTTTTTATTTACACACACACACACAATAATGGGTACATGAACTCATGACCTCATCTTGAAACTCTTTTGAGTCTACCACTAAAGCATGAGCAACGATCTAATTCATAATATCACACAGACATGGATGAAGTGAAAAATGAATATCAACTTGATACAAAACTTCCATGGCCCTTAAGAAATTTTCAATGTTAGATGTTCAATTCACACTATTTCCTGTGGTGTGGGCTCAAGCTTAAAATTACCTATTAAAATAGATGGACAAAGTGGATAAAATACATAAATCATGGTGGGCCCCAAAGAATACACTGAGTAAGCAATCCACTTACTAAGAAATGACTTGAGGATCTATAGTTTAATTGGGAAGTGGCCTGTATGATCGATTGTAATGGCATAACAAGTCCCGTGTAGCTTATCCTAATTAGTTGGAATAAGGCTTTGATCATGACGAAGATGATACTTATTAAAGAGGATGGGTCGATTCTTCGAGTTGACATGATCTGAGTGACGTCGAGTCGACTCGAGTTCTTGGGTTTTTGAACTAGAGGTTGATTCCGTATCTCTTGGATGGTGTAGGACTAGTGCCCTACATTGTGTCTGCTTGCAGTGTCTGACATAGATCTAGAGTTGAGAAGTGGGGCCCACCTTTGGAGTGGTCCCAAGATGGTGGGAAGTCTAATGGACGGCATGCGCACGACACGCAGGGCACACATGTGGGAAATGGGAGTAGTAGACATCCCACTAGTGTCTGGAATCCGACCCACATGGAATCCAACTTCTAATGTGATTCTCTCAATTGGATGGGTTCTCTCTGTCTCTGTATATGGATTGTTTCATCCAACTAGATTGGATTCCAACAGACTTTCCTTTGCTGTATGGGGGCATGGATTCTCCTATGTTAGATTCATGTGTCATTCCTCCTACCTTTCAATGCATCCAGGAATCTCTACTCCACTTGAGGCGTATAATAGCATATCTTTCATCTCCTTCGTCAAAGGGATGATAGGCCCCACCTATCTGTGGGTGAGATTAGAATTTAGTTATAAAATCTCAGTGGACCATTATCAGTGTTCCTCACGTCCTCTCTCTCTCTCTCTCTCTCTCTCTCTCTCATCTCATCTCATCGGAAAAAGAACACCTTTTCTAAAGTAGATGATCACACACGGTCAAAAGTATGGTAATTACCACACATTCGAGCTGTATAGGGCCCACTGTGATTTTTTAGTGCTATCCAACCTGTCCATTAGATGAAGCCCCTTCTGTTAGGCCTAGATCTGTAAAATTCATCGTGATCCATTACTTAGTTGGGCCACACCAATAGGAACAATGGGCGACACTAGGGAGGGCAATACCGCATGACCATAGAAACTTCTAGATGGAATGTGGGGTCCACCGTATTGTGCATACGCCATCAATCCGTTCGTCAGGTGGGCCCCACCAGGATGAAGGTACAAACTGAAATTAGGTAATTCCAAAACTCAGGTGTGGGCCACACCACGCGAATATAAATGTTTAGCATCATTTTACATTGCTTCGTGAGGGGTGTTCCACTTGTATGACAATGGTTGGATTCCACATAAAATCACGGGTGGGCCTCACACGGCTCGTCCTGTAACTGCCAGACGTAAGAACGTATCTTATCATTGTGGATTGCTGACGTTCACTAGCTAAAGCCACGACTGTGGGAGCTTCGGCCATCCACAACTAAGCACAGATGCCAATATGCCAGTTGTGTGATATCTGAGATTTCCATCAGGTGATGTAGGCTGATTTCATCTTCTGCGGCTCTGCCTCAAGATTCTGGCCGGCCGTTCGAGACTCAAGATCGTAACTGTCGATTGAATGGGACCGGTTGAGACTCAAGATCGACCGGTCGAACATGCTGAAAACCGTTTAGAGATCTTTGCCTATTTTCAGAAAATAGTCAATCTTGGTTAAGCCCCAACTTCAATCTTTTAAAATTATCCTAAATTGTCTAAGTGACCTTCTATGTTATTTTGGGTGTGGTTGATCGGTCGACCAGATCTATCCAAGCTGGTCGACTGGTCAATCACCCCTGTTTTTGCATGGATTAAAGGCTCCACCAGCAGTTATAGCATGGGTTTAAAATGTTTTTTCCCTAGCTTAAGCTTTCAGCTGGATTTCTCTCGATCTTGGTTATTTATAGTCATCCACGACCTGTAAACTACCATATTGTACTCAATCTTATAAATAGATTTGCTTAACCCTAACTACACAACTTTCAACTGGACCAAACTTCCCGGGCTTGCGCTTCTACTCTTATGCGGGTATGAGCAGAGTGCTCAAGTGTGTGAGCCTAGCAACCATTAGGTTGAGCACCGTCACAATTGGGGTGGACTATTGGGCTCCACCATTGGCCCAAATGCAGTGGAGCATGGTACAAAATCACAGCTGGACCAACAGTCAATGACAATCACAGATGGCCAACCAGTGGAGCCTGCGTATCATCCATTACACTCTTCTAGAGTATTAAAGTTTTGTTTTTTATTGAGTCACTCAGCAAAACTTTAGTAGCCCACACATTACTGTTTGTTTTCTTCCTCGAAAAGACACATTTTTAATTGTGTGCCACTCATGCAATTTGTAAGTAATGTCCAAAGACCGGCTTATCATCACACACTCTGCCCGAGTATGAAAGATTTCTGGTACGTTGGCGACTAAACTTTAGTGGAAGAAGATTGTCCAGTGACCGAATCACTTGGGGGATTGCCTATCAGAGATGGCCCTGCCGTATCCTCCGTGTACTCGACAAAAAACTTTCACAAAAGACTTTCAATCAATGCTTATAGTGGTTTGACGGGGAATGAGTGATGACCCCAATCCCACCCTGGTGGAAAAGCTATATGGGCCCCACCATGATGTTTGTGTTTTTATCTATGTCATTTATCCATTTTGCTAGTTGAGTAAAAAAAAAGAGGCACATCCAAAGCTCAAGTGGACCACATGACAGGAAATAGTGAAAATTAAATGCTTACTTTTGAAAGTTCCTTAGGTGCAATGGGAAAACAAGAGGTCTTGGTCTCGACACCCATCAGGGTGAAATTCTCGCTGCTGACAGCACCAGTGGGTGCATTGCATGGCTGACTGGGTGGGTGTGTTGTGCGATTGACTGGGTGCATAATATCAGCTTGATTCAAAACCTTTGCTGTCCACACAGAAGTTTTCACAATAAGCATTCGATTCTTACTATTTTCTATTGTGCAGTCCACTTGAGCTTTAGATTTGCCTCATTTTTTGGCTTATTACTTAAAATGAGCTGACAAAATGAATGAACAGCATGGATAAAACACATATATGATGGTGGGTCCTACATAGATTTTCCACCAGCTAGCTAGGTGGTGTTGGGGTCACCAGCCAATCACTATCCTGCATGGGATATCCTCAGTGGGGTGTTGTGTTGAGAGGCCCATTGCGATTGTGTTTTATCCATGTCATCTTTCCATTTTGCCTACTCATTTTAGGGCATGAGCCTAAAAATACAGAAGATCCACTGCTCAAGTTGACCACACCACAAAAACCAGCGGAAATAATGATCCAAAGCTTGAGTGGACCTCACCAAACAGTAGTGATTGAATGGACACCATCAAAAACTCCTTAGGGGCCACCAAAGCTTTGGATCAAATTGATATCTGTGTTTTCCATCATTCGAGTGTGTGTGACCTTATGAACAGGTTGGATGGCAAGTAAATAAGATGGTGGATCGTACGGAGGTTTCAATGGAGCAAGGTTAGGTACTACCCTACACGGACCTAGCTAGAGATGGCCCATCATCTGAGTGTGCGTGACCTTACGAAGAGGTTGGCTGGCAAGTATACGGGACAGTGGGCCTCAGGAAGGTTTCAATGGGGTGCTGACTGGATACTACCTTAGGTACCTAACCCCACACGGACCTAACTAGAGATGGCCCATCATCTGAGTGTGTGTGACTTTATGAAGAGGTTGGATGGCAAGTATACAGGACAGTGGGCCTTATGAAGGTTTCAATGGAGTGCTGACTGGATACTACCTTAGGAGGACCTAGCTAGAGACTGACAGTCATTTTAGGGGCTATGTGGGGCCCATTGTGATCTATATATTTGATCCACACTGTCCATTTATTTTGACAAATCATTTTAGTGCATGAACCCAAAAAGAGGCAGACCACACCACATGAAGCACTGGGGATTGAACTCTAACCTTGAAAACTTTATAGGGCTCACCGTGATGCTAATATGTTGTCCAACCTCTTCTTAAGGTCACGTAGACATGGATGAAGGAGAAACATAAATATCAATTTAACCCAAAATTTCTTATCCCGAAAAGTTTTCAATAGTAGGCTTTAAATCCCCAATGCTTCATGTGGTGTGTCCACCTAGCCTTTTGTGGCCCCCTAAAGGTTTTTAATGGTTCACTCGAGCCTTCCATCTGCCTCTTTAGGGTTCATGCCTTAAAATGATACGTCAAAATAGATGAATGGTATGGATAAAATATATGGATCACGGTGAGTCCCACAGAGCCCCTGACATGACCTTCCGTCTATAGCTATGTCCTGATTGGGGCAGTACCTAATCCACGCGGGTTTCAACTGTGGGTGTCATTATCTCCGCTGTTTCGAGTGGTGTGGTCTACGCGAGCTTTGATCTGATTTCTTTTTCAAAGAATGTCCTTATATGAGCTGGAAAAACGGATGAACGGCGTGGATTCAAAGTAAATCCATCAAAGTGGGCCCCACAGCTCCTCCCCACTTCCATCCGGTCGCCAGCAGATCCCACTTTCTTTCAAAAGACATTTTTGGTGACGTATGGAGAGAGACAAAGCTAGAAGAAATGGGAGACAAGAGTTCCCGAGAATTAGGAAACGTCACCACACCAATTTATAGAAATATCCTTCGGTTTTCCTAGAAATATCGAAAATACCCTCAATCTGAATCTCGAGCATATTCAGCCAAACGCAGATGAAGGAGATGATGCAATAGGACGCAGGGTAAAACCGTAGTATGGTAGAGCATCCCTTCATATTACACTAAGAAGGTTTATCATCATTTTCAACCGTCTATCTAATTTATCATACCGTTGATGAAAAATGGTCCAAATTTCACATCGATAGGATGATCGTAGCCATCTGATAAGTGGCCTTTAAGAACAACGGTAGAAAACTAAAATTCTCAAAGGTCTACAAAAGTTGGGGTAGTAATGGATACAATTGTTTAATATGCATGTCCTTGATATGGCCACTGGATGAACAGCCCATATTCATTTGTCACTCCGCCACGTGATCAAGATGTGAACGTTAAGGTCTTGAAACTGAAAAACTCGACGCGGATTACAAATTTCCCGACTATAATATGTATACTAGTCAACCAGCACGCGCAAATGCAAGAAAAATGTTGAGTTTTAATAAATTTAATAATAAAAATAAATAATTTTAAATAGTGGATAAGCTTAAAATTTTTAAATAAAAATATTCAATAACATGTTGATGTTATTGAGAATGTGGGAATTATTATAATGCATTACAAATTATTAAATGAACACGTTGACTGTAATCAACTTATCTGATGGGCTATTAGTGGCTGTTTGTTTTTCCAAATATGATTATAAATTTATAAATAGTGATAAATAATTAATTATTATTTTTTAGGGGGGTTTAAATGAGAGGAAAATTCTCATAAGGTCATGCACGAAAGAGATTCGATATTGTTAAATTTGTGGGTCCCACTGTAATATGACTGTGATCCATGCATTCCATCCATTTTACCCTCTCATTTTAAGGCATGAGCCTAGCTAAAAATGAGGTAGATGGAAAGCTCAAGTGGACCACAGCACAGGAAATAAGGGGGTTAATGATGTACATTGTTCAAAATTGAAACCTTCTTACATCTCACATCGATATGTCTATCATCCAACCTGTTCATAAGATCACTCTGGCATGTATGAAGACCATACACAAATATCAACTTGATTTAAAACTTTTATGGCTCCCAACAAGTTTCCAGCATTAGGTGTTCAATTCCCACCATTTCCTATGATGTGGTCCCCTTAAGCTTTGGAAGTGCCTCATTTTTGGGCTCATGCCTTAAAATGAGCTGGCAGAATAGACGGATTACATGAAAAGATACATATATCATGGCGGGCCTCACAATTTTTACATGTCAAAATTGTATGAATGTATTCCTTGGAGTCGAAGCTTTTGTAAACAAGCTCCCTTTTATTGGACGGCTATTGCAATTACATTTGTAAATAATTATAACTTATTTATCTATCATGAATTACAACAATAAATAAATTAATAAAAATTCAAACGACCCCTTAACCTATATAATATTCTATTACAATGGGTCCGGAAGTTCTGTGCCGTTATTGCCAGTCCGAAACTCATATTACACCATTCCGTTACGGCCCTTGATAGAGTGGAACGGTGGAACATAGATTCATGCAACCGACGACCTCACTTCTTGAGATAAGGCTTAGATATTGATAAAGATGATTAAAATAACTTCATACCTAATAATCTGGACTCTCGTTTTCGATACTTATACGTCTTGTTTTGGAAATCCTACACGGATTTTCTTTACTTGAGAAATACTTTCTGGTCAAATGGTTTTTTAAAGATCAATTACATGTGTAATCTTCTCCTCCAATATTGGGTGCGTATAAGCACGTGGAATATACAGTGTTTAAAAAAAACATATAAAATAAATAATTATTATAGTGACTTAAAATTTCAAATAAAATCCACATGTGAAAATAGAATAGGCATCCATTTGATAGCTGCTAATTAGTTGGTTGGGATTGTTTGATGAATATGATTTTCTTGGAAATGATCTGTAAATTACGTGTCCCTACTACTTGAATTATTTGGATTAAACTACAGATAGGCCATTGGCATACGTACAAAAGATTTCACCTCCATTTTCAAGAAAAGCACGACATTGCTTGACGCACATATAATCAGTTAACATCATATATCCAAAACTCGGTGGGTCAACTCGACACTGGGCTGAGTCACCTAGACACGGCCAGATTTCCACAGCAAGTTTCGTGGAAACTCACTGATGAGAGAGCTTTGTTTTAATTTGTTCTTTTTTTTTTTTTTTGTTTTTCAATCGATTTTAAGTTTTTTTTCCAATAAACAATGTATTGGTATTCAATTCAGACATGCGGCTGCACGTATAGTGAATGGCCTAATTTTAATTGTGCATGTGTGAGTATGTATGTGTAGGGTATGCTAGAGTTGTATTTAAAAGTCGAATTGAATTCCTTCTGACTCCAGGTGCTAAAATAGCTAAATTAGGACCTAATTTAAGAAAATTGACTTAACCACTCAATCACCAATTAATAAAGAACCAGGCAATTTATGGAGCGGAGATGAGTTCTTTTTGCCTTGAAGATAAGGAACTTTATTACAACAATGATAGCTTGGTTGCATTTGTCAATGTAATAAGTATAAAGAAAACATGAAATATAAGGCCAAAAGCCAATTTTATTAAACTGAATGATATGCAACACAATCGGTAGATAAAACTTAAAAAAAAAAAGGAATAAATTATCGATGGGAGTTAAAGCAAGTGAGATGGCCGTGGATAATTGATAGTCTTCTAAACCTTCATGAGACGATCATAAGATGGTCATGATTTGGTCAGTAGGTTGTGATCGAGAAAATCACTAAGGACTTTAGATATTTGAAGGTATCCGACGATAAGGTTGTGGATGATTAACTAAACTAAATCAAACTTGCTGTAGCGATGTGCTAGATAGAAATGGAGAACTAAACTAGGCTACACTAATTGATCTGAACTTATTGCAGTGCTGGACAAAAGTAGAGATGCTAAACTAAGTTAAGCTAAGATAAGATAGACATCCATGTGGGATGAAAAATTGATAGGCAGTGTTGAGCTGAAAAAAGTTGTTATGTTTCGATTAATGAAGGCGTGGAGCTTTTTATTTTGTGCTGATTTTATATATTGGGTTAGGTGATGGCCTTGCATATGGTGAAATAAGGTCGGCTAGTCATGTTTTTGTTTTAAGACAACTTTCTTTTCTTAGCACACTGCTTAAGAGTTTATAGCTGTATATGACTAATTAAATTTGACTATCATGTGTCATTTAAATCTGGCCATGTGTCACTAGGCATGTATCTCCACCTTTAATTGCACTGAGTTATACATACTCACTGAATGCTTTGTATGTGTATAACTTATGCTTCTTTGTCACGAGTCGTTGAGAAGATGATCACCTTTGGAATTTCAGTCATGCACATGTCTCTAGTGCTCTATCATTCTTAGCCTGACACATGTCTCATACAAAGATATATATGAGATTCTCGATATATTTGAGATTCTCACGATGTCCCTTTTATGTTTCATGGATACCTTTTTCGGCCTTTGTACGAGTGTGCCAACATGTGGCAGCATCTTATCCGTTAGATTTTGCTGTGATAGGTTGGGCGTAAACACAATGTAACTTTAAGTTTAATTATTAAAACACCGAGTTGAGTCAAGTTGACTTGACCTAACTAGACATGGAGTTGAGCGGTGATTACAATATTGCGGAAAAACACTCGCATGTGATCAATATAAGCCAAGTTAAAACCATAAAAGAAAAGGATCAAAGAGTTTATACTTAAAAGACAAAGAAAAGAAACAAAAACAAGACACTAGAGTGTGAATTTTTTTTTATTACGAATGGATCACACTCACAGGTAAAGCCTTTTCAGGCTTCTTGTATAGTTGTGACTCGGGGTGTTATATATTTGATTTGGAATTTTCACTAACCAGTTAACTCAGATTTTCATAGTCGGCTAGACCCTGAAAAATCTATAAACCAAAGAATTCGAAGATTTTCTTGTCTAAATAACTCTTTATTTGCAACCTTAAATTTTTAGTAAATGGTCATGGTGACAGAGATGGAAGGTACTAGCCACCTTCTCTGCCACACAAATGTGTGATCTTTACTTCATCGAAATCCTAAAAATATGAGGAATTAATTTGTCTCGTGTGGGATGGTATGATGAATGAATGCGATGCATTAGTGCAGTGCCCAACTTAGGGATGTGAGCGAGGGATTGGTGAAGGCAATCCGATATGACTTGTTTACCTGACGAATGACAATAAATAAATAGAAAAGGGCTTCGACTGCTTTAAGTTTTTGGTGGCAATGAAATCCGATGATTTAGTGGGTCACAAAGCATACAGTCGAAGTGGTTAAAGTACTAACCAGGAAGGTTAGAGGGAGGATATGTTGATGGTATGCTAAGATGGTATGAATGGGGGGTGCAATGTCTTGATCCCAATCAATCCAAGATTTTGATGTGCAGGATCCGAAATACTGGCAAGTTGCATAGCATATACTCGAGTAGACCAGGAAAGAAAGGGAGCTAAGAGAGAAAATGATGATGCACAATGCTAATGTATATGAATGAAATTGATTTAAGGTGAATGAGTGGGTGAACGGATTGCTACAAAGATCGATTGGAGTGGACTAGATTGGCCTTTCGTTGGCTAAAGTAGTTAGGATTTGAACTTGGCTACGCTAATCTAAGGGTGGAAGGATGGGTTAGACCCACTCTCATTTTCTTCTTCTCTTCCTTAAGATGGGTGATCTTAGTTTTTTTTTTTATTATTATTATTGGTGAGTGATGGTGAAAGTGAAGAGAATTGAGTATTTATAGTTATGGAGGGTGGCAATTTTTTTATTTTTAAAAATTTTGGAGGCTAAGAAGGCAAAAAGGGTTGTGATTGGTTGACAAAATGGGTGTACCATTTGAGAATGGGTGTGCTATTTGAGAAAAACCAAACCCCACATGAGAGTTCCATTAGGTCATATTTTTCATCTTTACATGCTTTCTCTCTTCTTCTTTTTTTCTTTTATCACAATGGCACATCCTTCCTTCACTAATGCTACGTTCATCTTTAATTTTCATGATTTATAATTGGATCCATTGAACTCAAACACATTGAATTTAGAAGAACTCAATCCAACCATTTGGAACACAATTGCAACAAAAACTCCAACATTAATTTTCTGTTAAAAGGTTTCTCAACCTTTGGCTTATACCGATTATTGTAGAAAAGCATTTGCACACGATCTATATACGCCAAGCCAAAACCATAAAAGAAAAGAGGCAAGGGGCCAATACCTAAAAGACAAAAAAAAAAAAAAAAGAAAAAGAAAAAAAAGAGATAAAAAGTGTTGATGTTTAATCTGGACGCATGGCCACACATGTTACGATACGATTCGAATTTGGTCTAAGGTGTGTGAGTAGAAATAATACCGGGTGTACCAAAGTCATACTTGACTCGAATTGATTAAATTCTTATAACCATTGGCATCGGCTTAGATGGATTAGAATCAGACCTATGAAGGTTAATCTGACTGTTCAACCAACCGATGTTATAGCGATTAGGCGATTTAGAAGGGGAGGGTCCTTCAAAATAGGATTTTTCTACCTTGCGTTAAAGACTTTTCTTTCAATGGTGATCATATTTTTTGGGCTTCTCATAATGCATTGATGGATGGATAAAATAAAAAATAAAGTTAATTATCGATTTTAATGATTAAAGAAAATGAGCAATATAATCAATGAAGGAAAAATAAATTAAGGAAACAAAAATAATTACTTACGAATACCTATGTGTATAAACAATTGAGGTGTACAGTCTGCAGGACGTGACTAGTGTGATCTACCCCGCAAGAACTCGATGGGATCCGTTGATGATGGTTGTGGATATTTAAACTACTTTGAAGGTGCATTGCAGCGATGACGCTAGGCAATAGTGGATCTACATTAAACTTGGATTCCAGACTTATTATAATGTGACTGGACATAAGTGGAATATTTAAGCTAAGAAATTAAAACTAGGATAAGCAACGTTGTGCTGCAAAGATTGATTGGTTGCATGTGGAGAGGGTTTGAAGATTTTCGTCGAATGTTGCTTTTATAGGCTTATGGGAGGCAATGACCATGCTAGGGTTTCCTTGCTTATCCTTGAATGTTATCTACCATGTCCTATTAGGATTTAGACTCTTTATGGCATCATGATTAGTTTTTCTTTTGATTTCAGATAGTCTTTTTATTTAACTGCCCTAATCCTCCATGATCTTCGTGAAATTATCGATCATCTTTGGAAAAAAAATTCATTTTTAGTATGATTACGTGAGATGAACCTGCCGTGCATATCCTATATGTAATGCCCCACCGACCACTACAACAATATTGTTCGCTTTAGCCCAGGGCTGCACGATTTTAGTTCCGGAGTTGCCCCCAAAAGACCTTGTTATAGTTGAAGGTGAAACCACACTTATAGTCAGGACTCCAGGCGCTCATCCATCCGATGTAAGACTAAAGCTTATTGGCCCGACTAACTGGAGTGCTATTTTCGAAGCCCGACCGATCCCAATGGCACCCGGATGACAACCCAATCTCAGACCACAGCCCGGGTACACAGGGTGTTAGAATCCACCACCCTCAGGGCAGAGCCGCCCTCGGCTCTGATACCATTTTGTAACGCCTCACCAACTACTACAACAATATTGTCCGCTTTGGCCTAGGGCCTCACGGTTTTAGTTTCGGAGTTGCCCTTAAAAGGCCTTATTACAGTTGGAGGTGAAACCACACTTATAGCTAGGACTCCAGGCGCTCATCTATCCGATGTGGGACTAAAGCTTACTGACCCGACCAACTGGAGCACTATTTTCGAAGCCTGACCGATCCCAACAGGACCCGGATGATAACCCACGCTCAGACCACAGCCCGGCTACAAAGGGCGTTAGAATTATTTTGTAATGCCCCACCGACCACTGCAACAATATTGTCCGCTTTGGCCTAGGGCCACCTGGTTTTGGTTCCGGGGTTGCCCCCAAAAGTCCTTGTTATAGTTGAAGGTGAAACCACACTTATAATCAGGACTCGCTCGGACCACAGTCCAGCTGCATAGGGCGTTAGAATCCCCCACCCTCAAGGCAGAACTGCCCTCGGCTCTAATATCATTTTGTAATGTGCCCACCGACACTGTATAGATATTGTTCGCTCTGGCCAAAGCCGTACAGTTTTGGTCCCGAGGTTCCCCCTAAAACACGTCTGTACAAGGAAGGTGAGAACTCCACATATATCCCAGGGTTAAGGCCCCCATCCCAGGGACTAACCTTACCCAGCGCCTTGCCAACTAGAATGTTGTTTTCAAAGCCCAATTGATCCCAACGGGACTCAGATGACAACCCACGATCGGACCACAGTCAGCTACATTGGGGTGTTAGAATCCTCCACCCTTAGGGCAGAGCCACCCTCGGCTCTAATACTATTTTGTAACGCCCCACCGACCACTGCAATAATATTGTCCACTTTGGCCTAGGGCCACACGGTTTTGGTTGCGCAGTTGCCTCCAAAAGGCCTTGTTACAGTTGAAGGTGAAACCACACTTATAACCAGGACATCGGGCGCTCATCCATCCGATGTGGGACTAAAGCTTACTGGCCCGACCGATCCCAACGGGACCTGGATGACAACCCACGCTTGTACCACAACCTGGCTGCACAGGGTGTTAGAATCCCCCACCCTCAGGGCAGTGCCGCCTCGGCTCTGATACCATTTTGTAACTCCCCACCAACTACTGCAACAATATTGTCCGCTTTGGCTTAGGGCTGCACAGTTTTGGTTCCGGGGTTGCCTCCAAAAGGCCTTGTTATAGTTGAAGGTGAAACCACACTTATAGCCAGGACTCCAGGCGCTCATCCATCCGATGTGGGACTAAAGCTTACTGGCTTGACTAACTGGAGCCCTATTTTCGAAGCCCGACTGATCCCAACGGGACCCGAATGACAACCTACGCTTGGACCACAACCCGACTGCACTAGGTGTTAAAATCCCCCACCCTCAGGTTAGAGCCGCCCTCGGGTCTAATACCATTTTGTAATACCCCATCCTCAGGGCAGAGTCGCCCTTGGTTCTAATACCATTTTGTAACGCCCAACTGACCATTACCACAATATTGTCCGCTTTAGCCTAGGGTTGCATGATTTTGGTTCCGGGGTTGCCCCCAAAAGGACTTGTTACAGTTGAAGGTGAAACCACACTTATAGCTAGGACTATGGGCGCTCATCCATCCGATGTGGGACTAAAGCTTACTGGCTCGACCAACTGGAGCGTTATTTTCGAAGCTCAACCGATCCTAATGGGACACAGATGACAACCCACACTCAGACCACAGCCCGACTGCATAGGGCGTTAGACTATATTGCAAGATATCATGTATTGGTTGTAACGCCCCGAATTTTTGCTAACTTGGAAATTGGACGTCCTTGGGCGTTACCTTCAGTTTGTCGGTTATAGGGCGTACCCGCACGTGTGTTCACATGTATTGGGGAGTAAAATGAATGTTTTTACTAAAGAAATGATAGAATTAGTTTAGGAGTTGGAAGATCACATGATTCGAAAGAGTTTTCTGACAATTGGGTTGACTCGGGTATGTTGTTGTCTGTAAAGACTAAGTAAAGAACTTTGAATTATCAATCCACTCGTAGATCGACAAGACCATCATGAATATTTTGCCGGATCTTGGTGTTATAACCTATTTTTGGTATTTCAGATTTTTTGAACGGTTTAGATTTGGCAAAAACCTTCTCTTTTAAAAGGCGCTACGTTTTGGAAACGCCAAAAAGTTGTAATTTGTACTTGGAGTGAAAAATCAAAATTTTTATTATTGGGATTTCAATTTTTTAGTTTTTTTTATTGAATCCAAATGGGGGGTACTTCCTTATTTACATAAATAACTTGAAGTAAATGGAAACATAACATTTACTTAAACGTTATTTTGTAAATAAGGCTGACAAGTAGCCTGGACTGTATGGGAACTCAAGGTGCAGGGGAGAAACCCTGAATTTTCAAAGAAAATGGACAAAGCACAACCGGCAGACTGGATAGGTAGCTGGCCGACCGGATTAGCAACCGGCCGATCGGTTGCTGCTGCCCCTTTTGAAGAAAAAATGGATGGTCAGCATGATCTGGCCAACTGGTTGCTGCTGCCCCTTTTGAAGAAAAAACGGATGGTCAGCGTGATCCGGCTGACCAGATCTGGGACCGACCGACCGGTCGTGGCTGGTCGGTTTTAAAAGGGGGGTTGCAAACCCCATTCGATCCATCTCTCTCTCATTTCTCTGCTCCACCCTCTTCTCTCCTTTGCTCCCAAGCCCTCCTAGCTCTCTTCTTCTCTTTTTAAACCCCATTCCTTCCTCAAATCCTCCACCATGCCCATGGAAATCTTAGATTTCCAAGTTCTCTCCGGCTTCTATGTCCGTTCTCACGTTTTTCAGGCCAAAATCCAACAGTTTCGAGTTGAATTCTCCAACCTATGCTAAGTATGATGTTCCTCTACCTCTTCTTCTATCTCTTCTTTCCATTTTCTTCCTTTTATGCCATTAGGGTTAGAAACCCTCATTTGATTCGTCGAAACCCTAACCTAGGGTTTGCTCATGTTAGGGCTCGGGGCCCCAGCTATCATGTTGGTGCGGCCCGTGCATTGTGGAAACCATGATCGGGCAAGGCCCCATGTGGATGCCGTCATACTCCAACTCTTGCCCGATTTACTGAATTGATTTGGGATTTCCTAAATTCCAGGTACCCAAACCCTAAACCATAAATAGAAGTTTAATTAGTGTAATTAGAGGTTTAATTGTACTAAATCCTAATTAATTAGCACTAGATTTGTGCTCAATTGTAGGTAATTGAGGTTTTTCTCAATTTTCGGTGTTTGTTAACGTCAGTTTTTGTAACGAGATCCTCCGGCTTTTTTCCTTCGCTCCAGGAGGGATTTCCACCACCAGATCTGAAACAAGACAGCGAAAAAGGGTGGCTGGGGACCAGCCGTTAGCCCTCCGACGCTTAAGTTAGGCCACAGAATAAAAGCCAAGCCAAACGGGACCAAGATTGAATGATGAGTACGTACCTTCTCTTCAATGGAGCCGTCCCCTTATATAGATAACAAACAATCCAGTCTGTTCCGTAAGATGTTGAAATCCCGTTGATGTCGCGTACGATACTGAGAATCCTCTGATTTCGTGGGATAAGATCCTATCTTTTTAGTCAGATCCAACCCAATGATTTATTCCAACAATCACGCCCCTAGATGGCAATCCCTTGAAATCCGACTGGATCCGGACGGAAGCAGTAGCTAGGAGTCATGACCTCCGAAAAGGAAGGAGACGCCCGTAGCTGGGAGTCAGGACCTCCGAAAAGGAAGGAGACGCCCGTAGTAAAGCTGCTCGCAGATTAAAATGTGGTCGCGAGTCCAAGTACATATTTTGGGTGTAATATCTTTCAACGACTTGCGAGAAGGTCTGCTCGCGAATCTAGTTTTTCGTATTTGACCATCCATGACTCCTGACCAGATGATCTCGAGAGTCGAATGGGCGTCCTGCAATTGTCCAATATTCGACTCTCGATCAGATGATCTCGAGAGTCGAATGGGCGTCCTGCACTTGTCCAATATTCGACTCTCGATCAGATGATCCCGAGAGTCGAATGGTCGTCCTGCACTTGTCCAATATTCGACTCTCGATCAGATGATCTCGAGAGTCGAATGGTCATTTCCACGTGAAATCTTATCTCCACCATTTTGCCTATAACAGATGCCCCCGAAGTCCTTGCTGCCAAGAATCCTTAAGGGAAGGACTTGCTGTCATGCGCAGCTGCCTCTTGCTTTCACCGAGACATCGTACATGATTAGGCTGGAATTAATGAGCGCCAGCCTTTCCGCAGTCAGGAAATGAAGAGGCGCTTGCCACGTGTCCGAGTATTTAATGGGCGTGCCTGCTTGAGTGCTGTGCCGAACGAAAGATCGCCACGTGCTACCATATACGGCGGAATGATTGCCTATAAATATACGGAGTCCACCATATCTTCTGATTTTCACAGAAATTTCAGAATCCTCTTTTGCTTTTCCCATCATCTTCCTCCGGAGCTCCTTGGTGTCTTCCTCGATCCCCTTTGGTGCTCTTTCTTTCCTTTTCCAATATTCTATTTCTTCTTTCCCTCTCTTTTTTTTTTTTTTTGAATATCCCATGGCTTCTGAGGAGAGTACCGTTCCTTTAGGAGATGCTACCCCCGGAATCCTCCGCTTCTAGTAGCGCAAGGGTTCCGGCAGGTCAGTATACAGCGGCCGGATATCCCTCCATTCTGTCGGAGAACCGGCTGCTGGAGTTACGGGAGAGATTTTCGATCCCTGACTCAGTCGATCTCCGGTTACCCAGAGACGGAGAGACGCCAGACTCCCCTCCCCCAGGATGTGTGGCCTTCTATGAGTATCAACCCATTCTGGGGGTTCGCCTTCCCCTCCATCCTTTCATCCGGGATGTGCTTCGGTGGTATAAAATTGCCCCCGGGCAACTTATTGTGAATGGATGGAGGGTGGTCCTAAGCTCATTCGTCCTTTGGGCTCAGGCCGGGAACGGGGAGCTTACAGCTGATGAGTTCCTCCGCATGTTCCGCTTGAAGAAGGCACCCTCCAGCGAAGGCCGGTACTATCTATGTTATTGGCACCGGGATAACTTTGTGCTGGGGAAGCCCACATCGAATTATCCCGGCTGGAGGAAGCGTTGGTTTTACGCATCGGGAAATTGGGAATTTGCTTCTTCCAGGGGCCCAAGAGTAAATCGTTTTTTCTGTGAAGGTAGGCGGTCCCGCATTGTGATCCGTTTCTCCAATAAAAGGTTTTTAGGTTCTCCATCTGACCCATGTTTGTGCTCGCAGGTATCCCAGCCTCGAGAAAACCGAGCTTGAAAGGGGGGATCAACGAAAAAATCGTAAAGGTGTACAAGGTGCCTATTGGTGATAGGCACGTCGAGACTTGCTTGTCTCCATCTCGCCTTGCAGCAGCGGGCTTAATACCTGTAAGAGAAGTCGAGATGACGCAAGTAGGAGAAAAAAGAGGTTTGCTGCCCCGGCTGAAGGGCACGAGCTCTAAGAGGCAGAAGAAGACATCTGCTGGTCCATCTCACCCATCCACCGAGAAGGGTAGCAATCAGCCTGCTCCTCTCGCGAGCAGAGTGGGGGAGGCTCCAGCTGGACCCACTAATCCTTCACTGGCTGTCGTGCCCGGGCCGCCAGTAATCAATATCGCTGACAACTCCCCGAATGGGGTAGGGTCCAGCTGTCCCCCAGCTGAGGAGGCTCATGAGCGCATGGAGCCTCGAGAGATGGCTCCTGCCCGCGAGCTGGTTCCTGCTACCGAGCAGGGACCTGCTCGCGAGGCGACTGCTCCTCCTCGCGAGTCGTCTGGGCTGATCGTCGCCCAACCTTCCGGTGGTGGAACGTATTCCGTTCCTCGCCATCTCCACCCCATCTGTAAATTTTTATTCGAGAATGTCCCACCTCAATCCTTCGGCTCTCTTCCCGAGCCAGGCCCCGAGAGCCTCTTCCTTGAGGCAGGGATGAGGATGGCTCAGGTAGAACCTCCTAACCCAAAAACTTTATTATTTTGGGGTTTTTAAGTATTTCTTCTCATCCATCTTCTTGTTTGCAGGGACTAGACCTCATATTGCGGACGAAGCGAGACATCGTCGCCGCTCGCCGCGTAATAGACGAGGCCGATGAAAAAAGGATTGCTTTGGAGAAGGCGGTCCTGGGGCGAGATCAACTCCTCAAATCCCGTGAGGCTGTGATTTCCAAGAAAGATGAGGAGATAAAAATCCTCATAGAGAAAGTCCAGGTGTTGACCGAAAGGTACCAAACTCTGGATAATAAGTTCGCGAAACTCGCCGACTTGAAGGAGAAGGCAGAGAGAGAGAAGGAGATCTTTCGCCAAGACAAGATTTCCCTGGAGGAGCGACTTGCGGAGGCTAGGTCGCAGCTCAAAGAGGCCTACGGCAACCTAACCAAGGAGCGCAACGCTCTCGCGCAGCTTAAGGACGACTCGATCCACTGGGACGAGGAGAGAGTCGCCCTTGCGAAAATGCTCTCGGAAGAAGGGCCTCGGGCAATTTCCGAGTTCCGTTCTTCGCAGCAATATGACGACGAAAGGTACGAGTCGTATGATGCTGGTCGCGACTTTGCACTAAGAGTAGTGCAACGAATGATCCCATCCTTTGATATGGGGGAGTTCGGTCGAGTCGCGACCACCATTGCTGCCGAAGAGCAGGCTGCTGCTGAGAACGAGGTGACTGAAGCCACTCAGGTTGACGGAGCTCCAGAAATGGGCCCTGAAATCGAGAGCGCAGCTCCTCCAAGGGATTGATTTTCTTTGTTTTCTTCTCTTGTATTCGTGAATGGACATTGTAAACATTTATCATTAATGAAAGAAAAGATATTTTTGGAAGTATTGTCCTCGTTGCCTTTTCCTTTTCACGCAATGAATGCCTTCTCGTTTTTGCTTACTTTCTTTTCCTTGTACTGAATGCCTTGTTGCAACGAGAATGTGCCCAATCTGGGGGCAAGTTGGCTTCATATTGAGTCATCAGTTAATGCGACCCCTTAATCCGAGCACGAGTTGCACTGCTAGCATTTTAAGGTATGACGAATTGTGGTGCTCGTGATTAAGGTGTATGGCTAATTCGGGCTCGAGCTACGGTGCTCGCATTCCGGAGTGTGATCCTTCCTTGCACCAGTCGTGAGCAACTAACTCATGAAAATGAATTAGACTCAATCCGGGGGTCGTACGACCATGTCCGCGTTGAGATAGACTGATCTATCGATTGAGATTTTAGTTCTACCAAGGGCAGAAGGTTGGTCAAGAGATGGTATTCATTCTCTTCGAGGCTGTTCAGGTCCATGCAAATGGAAAAGCTACCAACCAGTAATGATTTCAGTCCTACCAAAGGTAGGTAATTGGCCAAGATGTGTAAACACTCTTCAGGGCTATTCAAGTCCATATAAATGGAGTAGCGGCCAAAAGATATCTTTCACTTTATTCATAAAATGCTATAATAAACTACATCGAATCTAAGGGTAGTATCGTAGCAAATGCTCCACGTGCCAAGGGCGACGTACAGGCTTCCCTTGCATGTCTTCTAGATAATAAGTACCGGGTCGCACAACCCTAATAACCCGATATGGGCCTTCCCAATTCGGATCCAACGAACGAACAGGAACTCCCAAATTTCGCCTTAGAACCAAATCTCCGAACTGGAAGGATCTATGTCGAACCTTTGCATTCCGATAACGAGCAATACGTTGTTGATATGCTGCCACTCGTACTTGGGAAGCATTTCTTCGCTCTTCCAAGAGATCGAGGTGAAGTCGGATATTTTCCTGATTGCTTGCGGGATCATACTGTTCGATCCGATATGAGGGCACTTGGATTTCCACTGGCACCACTGCGTCAACACCAAATGCTAAGGAGAAAGGAGTTTCACCTGTCGATGTACAAGCTGTGGTTCTATAGGCCCATAGCACTTCTGGCAGAAGTTCTGGCCACACCCCTTTACATTCACTTAGCTTGGTCTTTAAATGATGCTTTATAATTTTATTCACTGCCTCGACCTGCCCATTCGCCTGTGGATGATATGGAGAAGTGCGGAGATTACGTATTTTCCATTTGTCGCAAAATTCATCAAAGGCTGCGTTGTCGAACTGCGTCCCGTTATCGGTAATTATGGTATGAGGAAGTCCGAAGCGACATATAATATTTCTCCACATAAACTTAGTAGTTTGTTTTTCAGTAATTTTGGCTAATGGTTCTGCTTCGGCCCATTTGGTGAAATAATCAACCGCGACGATCGCGAACCTATTCTGTCCCTTTCCCATAGGTAAGGGACCGATGATATCGATCCCCCACTGAGCAAAAGGCCAAGGGCTGTCGACTGGGGTCATCCGCTCAGACGGTACGCGAGGTATAGGTTGATATCGTTGACACTTGTCGCATTTTTTAGAAAATTCTATGGCGTCTGCTTTCATAGTAGGCCAATAATATCCTTGCCTCATCGTTTTATATGCTAGAGATCGCCCCCGGGGATGATTACCACATGCCCCCTGGTGTACTTCATCTAGAACACGATGTGCTTCTTCTGGATGAAGACACCTCAAATAAGGCAAGGAGAAGCTTTTCCGCAACAAGATTCCTTCTTGTATGGTGTATCTGGCAGCTCGAAGCTGAATTTGTCTTGCAGCTTTCTTGTCTTCTGGTAGGTATCCATCTCTAAGATAAAGGATGATAGGATCCATCCAGCATGGAGACGATTGTAACGATATAACTTGCTCGGGAGTCACTTGGTCGATACTCAAGTGTTGACGGTGCTCGATGGGGATCGAATGTGATAGTTCTGATTCTGGTGCAGAAGCGAGTTTTGCCAAGGAATCGGCCAGTTGATTCTGCTCGCGAGGGATATGGAATATTTTGTAAGTCTTCAGTTTGGCGAGCAGGATGAGAACACGAGACTTGTATAAGGCCATTCTTTCTTCTTTGGTTTCGAATTCGCCAAGAACTTGGTTGACAATGAGCTGGGAATCGCTATGAATTATCAAATTCTGGACTGCGAGGACAACGGCTAGCTCGAGGCCGACAATAAGGGCCTCATATTCTGCTTCATTATTGGAGACGCGTGATTCAAAACGCAGAGCGTATTGAAAATGCGACCCGTCTGGAGCCACTAAAATCAGGCCCGCTCCACTGCCGCTGGCCCGTGACGACCCGTCTACAAAGAGCGACCAAGAAGGTTGTTCGCTGGTCATACCACTGTCTTCAGAATATGTAAATTCGGCGATGAAGTCAGCCACGGCCTGGCCTTTGACTGCGGTCCTAGGACAGAATGAAATATCATGCTCGCTGATCTCGACCGCCCATTTAGTTAAACGCCCGGAAGCCTCAGGCTTTTGAAGGACTTGACGCAGTGGATGATTTGTTGGTACTAAAATGGCATGGGCTTGAAAGTATGGTCGCAATTTTCGAACTGCCGTGATTAAGGCTAGGGCCAATTTCTCCAAATCAGAATACCTAGTTTCTGCATCAACCATTGCTCGACTGATATAATAAACGGGCCTTTGTACCCCGGAATCTTCTCTTATTAAAGCGGCACTAACGCCCGTAGAAGACACAGATAAATAAAGAATGAGTTGCTCATGCGCCATAGGCTTAGATAAAATGGGGGGAGCACTCATATATTGCTTCAGTTGTTGAAAAGCTTCTTCACATTGAGGTGTCCACCTCCAATCAGACTTGGCCGTTGCACGGAGGAGTTTGAAAAAGGGCAGGCACTTGTCGGATGCTCGCGAGATGAACCTGTTCAATGATGCGATGCGACCAGCTAGACGCTGAACGTCCTTCAGAGTCACTGGGGATTTCATCTCTATCAATGCTTTAATCTTTTCTGGATTCGCCTCAATTCCGCGTTGGCCAACCATGAATCCAAGAAATTTTCCTGCAGATACTCCAAACGCACATTTTTCTGGATTTAATTTCATCTGATACTTCCTCATCAGATCAAAGGCTTCTCGAAGATCTGGAATGTGGTCATCTTCATTGATGCTTTTCACGAGCATATCGTCGACGTATACTTCCATGTTCCTACCGATTTGAGCAGCAAATATTTTGTTGACAAGACGCTGATAAGTGGCCCCTGCATTTTTGAGACCAAATGGCATTACCTGGTAGCAATATAGCCCTCGATCTGTGATGAAGGCAGTGTGTTGGCCATCAGGTGGATGCATCATAATCTGGTTGTAACCAGAGTAAGCATCCATAAAACTGAGGAGGGCGTGTCCAGCTGTTGAGTCGACCAGCTGGTCGATTCGTGGTGTCGGGAAGCTATCTTTGGGACATGCTTTGTTTAAGTCTGAATAATCGACGCACATCCTCCATTTGCCATTAGCTTTCCGGACGAGAACTACGTTGGCGACCCACTGTGGGTAGTCAACTTCTTTAATGAAATCTGCCGCGAGCAGCTTCTCAACTTCAGTTTTGATCGCCATCTGTCTTTCTGCAGTGAAGGCGCGTCGACGCTGATGTACTGGTTTGTGCTTTGGATCAATGTTGAGACGATGTACGACAACATTAGGATCGATGCCCGGCATATCTTTATGAGACCAAGCAAACACGTCCTGATATTCAGTGAGGAAACGAATCAAATCCTCGCGGTAGATACTATTTAAAGAGGAACCGATGTACACGATCTTAGACTGGTCGTCTTCGGTCAAGTGGATCGCCACTGTTTCCTCCCCTGGAATTCCTGATTTCAGAGCACTTTCCCTCGGATCCAACGCGGAGGTGAGAACGTTGGATGAACCTTGAACTATTGCCATGACCGGTGTCGCTTGAGCTTTCTTTCGATCTTGGAGGGCTATCTGGTAACAGGACCGTGCCTCCTGCTGACTTCCTCGCACGACCCCTATGCCATTTGGGGTCGGAAATTTAACGCATAAATATGAAGGGTGCAAGGCCGCTCCAACCTTAGTTAGTGACGGTCTCCCCAAGATGGCGTTATACGCTGATTTTCGATCCACGACGAGGAAGTTTACGAAGACGGTGGTCTTCGCTGGATTCTCCCCAAAGGTGACTGGGAGATCGATGCTTCCTTCTGGTGTCACCACTTCTCCTCCAAAGCCGACAAGAGGGGTCGATACTGGCTTGAGGAGGTTTCTGGCTAGTGCCATCTTGTCGAAAGCCTCCAAATACAGAATATCGGCCGAGCTACCTGTATCCACCATAATTCGATGAGTCAGATAATTTGATACCTTTAGTGTGACTACGATGGAATCTTCATGAGGGAAATGAATTCCCGCTGCATCTTCGAGGGTGAAAGAAATTGGGGGGTGGTTAGCTTTCGAAGAATTGGAAGTTTGTTCCAGCCAATAGATCTGCTGGGGTTCTTTGGACGCCTTCCGGGCGTATGCCTTTCTTGAAGCTTGAGAATCACCCCCGCAAGCTGGACCCCCGACGATAGTGCGAATTTCTCCTGTGGGCTCGGCATCTTCTTGGTCGGTTTTAGACGGTTCCTTTTGGCGAGATGAGGTCTTTGCCCTTTCTGGTGATCGATTTTTACGAGCAACATAATCCTGGAGATGGCCTTTTCGAATAAGTGCCTCGATATGGTCTCGTAGAGAGATACAGTCCTGGGTCCTATGCCCGTGATCTTTGTGGAAGTAACAGAACTTACTCTTATCTCTCTTCTCGGGATCGGATTTAATCTTTGCAGGCCACTTCACATATGGCTTGTGTTTTATCTCCATTAGAACCTTTTCAGGAGACCGATTAAGAGGAGTGTAATTATGATATTTACCAGAGTAAGGCTTCCTGGGAGAACGATCGCGCTGATCACGACGGTATTTCTTATCTGTAGAAGTTCCCTCTGGCTTGCGTTTCTTACTTTGTACTCCATGGCGTGTCAATGCGACTTCTTCCGCATTGATATATTTCTGAGCTTTGGCTTGGAATTCCGCCATAGTTTTCGGCGGGCTTTTATCTAAGGCGAACCTGAATTTCTCGCTTGTTATTCCAGCGATGAGGGCTGTGAGACCCTTTTCTTCAGTGTAACTCTCGGTTTGAACGGCTTCAGCAGTGAACCGTACTGTGAACTCTTTTATTGTCTCCCCATGTTGCTGTTTCAGATTCATCAGATGGGAGGCCGGCTTCTTAATGCGAATACTTCCCATGAATTGAGAAAGAAATATTTCTGATAATTGAGGAAAGGAACTGATGGAACGAGGCTTTAACCCCCGAAACCACGTACGAGCCGCTTCTTTCAATGTAAGGGGAAAAGCCCTACACATGATTTCTGAACCATGTCCCTCCAACTCCATGAGGGACCTGTATGTTTCCAAATGTTCCAGAGGATCGCCAATGCCTGTATACGGAGTGATAACAGGCGCTCGATACTTTCTGGGCAACGGGGCTTCCATGACCTCGCTAGTGAAGGGAGATTCAGATTGATGTATTGCCGCCATGACAGCAGACGGCCGATTTGCCTGGTATCTCTGCTCCATGATATCAAAACGGTCTTGAATTCTTTTGAGATCTCCTTCCCATGGCAAGGTATAGCTAGACGTTTCGGCGGTGGAGCCTTGCGGTAGAGGTTGTCGAGATGAACTGGAATGTATAGAATGTGGAGACGGCACAGGGGGATGACCGCCGAGTGGTGGGACCTGTGGTTCATCCACAGAATGTCTGGAGGCAACTGGTATGGGCGGCGGTGGTAACCCTTCGGAGGGTTGTCTTTGCGGTTCAGGGAAGTGCTGATCAAGCCGATTTGACAATGCCTGAACTCCAGCGTTTAAAGTTAGGAGAGTGTTCCCGAGGAATCGTAGGACATCATCCTGATTTCCAGAGGCCTCCAATAATGGATTTGTCGATGGCATATTTGGGGCTCCTGGTGGGATATCCGTCGGAACAGGTGGGAGGGCAGGTGCGGATTCCGTCTCACCGGGCGGAGGTGGTGCCTGCCTCGAAGTTGAAGGATGAACTGTCTTTTTAGGAGGCATCACCGAAGGATTTTGATTGGTGGTTAACACGATTATTTTTTATAATCAAATCGCTTCCCACAGACGGCGCCAAACTGTTAACGTTAGTTTTTGTAACGAGATCCTCCGGCTTTTTTCCTTCGCTCCAGGAGGGATTTCCACCACCAGATCTGAAACAAGACAGCGAAAAAGGGTGGCTGGGGACCAGCCGTTAGCCCTCCGACGCTTAAGTTAGGCCACAGAATAAAAGCCAAGCCAAACGGGACCAAGATTGAATGATGAGTACGTACCTTCTCTTCAATGGAGCCGTCCCCTTATATAGATAACAAACAATCCAGTCTGTTCCGTAAGATGTTGAAATCCCGTTGATGTCGCGTACGATACTGAGAATCCTCTGATTTCGTGGGATAAGATCCTATCTTTTTAGTCAGATCCAACCCAATGATTTATTCCAACAATCACGCCCCTAGATGGCAATCCCTTGAAATCCGACTGGATCCGGACGGAAGCAGTAGCTAGGAGTCATGACCTCCGAAAAGGAAGGAGACGCCCGTAGCTGGGAGTCAGGACCTCCGAAAAGGAAGGAGACGCCCGTAGTAAAGCTGCTCGCAGATTAAAATGTGGTCGCGAGTCCAAGTACATATTTTGGGTGTAATATCTTTCAACGACTTGCGAGAAGGTCTGCTCGCGAATCTAGTTTTCCGTATTTGACCATCCATGACTCCTGACCAGATGATCTCGAGAGTCGAATGGGCGTCCTGCAATTGTCCAATATTCGACTCTCGATCAGATGATCTCGAGAGTCGAATGGGCGTCCTGCACTTGTCCAATATTCGACTCTCGATCAGATGATCCCGAGAGTCGAATGGTCGTCCTGCACTTGTCCAATATTCGACTCTCGATCAGATGATCTCGAGAGTCGAATGGTCATTTCCACGTGAAATCTTATCTCCACCATTTTGCCTATAACAGTGTTCGGGTCACATTCGAATCACGGCATTTCAACCCTAAGGTGAAGATCTACCCTCAAGCTTATTCTCGACAAATCTCAATTAATGATTGGTTGAATTTATATGTTAATTGTTGAAGTGTGTATAACATGTTCGATGAAATGCCTCTATTGTTGTTTGATTGATAATATGCTCGATGAAATGCCTGAATGATATAAATTTACAATATTGTAATATATATGCTTGTGGATGTATGTGGCGCCCTGTGTCATCCAGGTCCTTTGGATCGGTCGGGCCAGGTGCTTAGATATGTTTATGATTAGGTATTTAATAACCTAAATTGTTATTATAGTAAGGTATGCGTTGCTTTGGATTAAGCTTTGAAAACCGTTGATACAATGTACTGCCTTCCACTAGGTTGGCAGTCGCGGACTTATTCGATCTACTAGGCAGGATACGGTCAATCGACAGTGGCCATTGTTGGGTTGTCGTCGTCCACTTGGGTCCATTGAATAAGCCCCATTTGGAGTTAATCATTCTTGTAATTCATTCTTGAATCACACTATATGGAATCTAGAATACCATCGTTCCCACTGTGAATAGTCCACTTAAAACCATACTGCGACTCGATCCACCAAGTCTCATGAGCCAGGCATGGTGGTATGGGACACCGTGTCTGAGCTGCTGGCCTATGCTGGAGTGATGCCTCCCTGTAGTGATCAGTGAGCTTTGACAGGGGTGACCGATTGTTGTTCAAATGACCCTTGTGATAAATGTAACCCTGGCCGATGTTTGCGTGCCTGTGCACCGTTTGAACGACCTGGGCATGCATTGGGATAATTTTGAGTGAAACGCCCGCACCTTTGAATAAATTAATTGTATTTGATATTTGGGATATGAGACCTTCCACTTTGATTTAAGCGTGACTGACGAGTCACGGTCGAACGAAGCTTTCATGGTAGGATAACTTAACATTGGATCGAGGGGTTACTAGCGATGATTGGTGACGCATCGCAGGGAGCCAGATAGTCCCGGTTAGACTTTATGATACGATGTGGTATTCTGGCTTCACCAATTTGCTGAATGAATTGGACTAATAAATACTTTAATTAATCATGCATACATGACATTGCATTTAAGGGGGACTCGTGTAGCCTGGTTGCTTGATGTAGCTCAGCGCTACCTTGAGCATCTCATGTCATTTCTCCGTGTCATCCGGACCGCGTACTCAGTCACGACTTACGACCTACTAGACAGGTGGACTGTGGATTCTGATACCAGTTGGTCGGGCCAGGGCTTACCCGGGACATGTACTGTGTGCGGAATTATGACATCCATGTATTTAATCAACTAGCTTAGGATGATGTATGATTTGTAGGTGGACATTACCTAAACTTGATTGATTTGACAACATGCTTAAGAATAATACACTTATATAAACCTGTTTATAATATAAATATCCTGAGTCTAACCTTGGGGTTATTTCTTCACTATGTTGGCATTTTGACGCTTTCTATTTGACATATGCAGATGTCTCAAGAATAAGACCAGATGGTTGTGCGCACGAGCGCCTTGTAATCTTTTACCTTCATCCCTTTGGGTAGATGTATTTTCCCTTCCTATTACTTTTATTGTGGTTCGTATAATTCTCATATGGGCTGACACTGCATTTGAATTGTATATCTAGGGTGTTAGCCCTATATTTTTGGATTTAATTACCTCTGCTTTGCTTGTGATCTGCTAATTAACATGCGTTACTCTGATTATTTGTTAATGGAATAAATGTAAATCTGATTGAGGACACATGTGGGTGCATTTCTACGTGTGGCATTCCTAAAATAGCATTTTATTAAGTTAACACTCAAGAACTCGGGATCAGAGTTTTCATACTCGGGTGTCGAAATTTCGGGTTGCTACATTGGTAGACCTAAGTAGTTTATTGCATACGCTACAGGTCACATGTGCCATATATGTGACGGTCATGTGTCTTGCAAGCAGTGTCCCTCTTGTTTTAATAACAAACATGTATATGGCTCTAAGCCATTTTACTTTTGGCAAGCTACATGTCCTTAAAGGATATGGATCGAAGATTTCTTAGGAGCGCTACATGCAAATGATGGGAGGTAACATGGACTTAGGCTAGGTGTAAACAAACAAGTACATATATTTATATAATTTGGTAATATGCCTATTGTTGTTGCTGAAACTTGTGCAACAAACGAGGTGGACAAAGGGCCACCTAGGATTAATGCATGTCATTGATCCCTTGTTGGTGAGCCGGTCAGATCTGAAAGATAGATCGTACATAACACAAAGAAGGCTAAGAGGGTGGCCGGGGACTAGCTGTTGGTCCTCCGATGCCTAAGTCAGATGGGTCTGATAGTAGGAGATATGTGATAACCTTTTGCTAGATAGATTTTGCGTACCTTGGAATGGAGGCAGATGCCTCTACTTATAGCCATCAAAAAGGGATCATGGGCCACTATCGTGGCCATGATCAAGGGAATGAGACCTGTTGGGCATCGTGATTCTCGGAGACGTGGATCACGCTGGTAACGGCTAGAGACGTGTCCGTCTCTTCTATACACGTCCCTGAATTTACGCCCGCGATTATGGCGGTGGCAGTCCAGGTTGGTTCGCGGGTGATTACATCCGAGGTCAATCTCTGGTCTTGTTGGCCGTGCCAATAGACAACTTGAGCTAGATCTGTCTTTGATGAATCCAAAATGCTTGTCGTAAAGGCTAATCTATTGTCGCATCGGCTCTGGTCCTCGGCTCTCTTTATACCTCTTGCTAGTTGTGCGGTCAACTACAATGGCTGAGCCAGATGACCCGAGCCTAGGCCTATGGGCCTGTGGGCCTTATGAGCTTTTCTCATGGCCTGAGGTCAGCTCGAATTTTACCCATAACACCTATCCTATTGGGTAACAACATAAATATTTCTTTCTCATTAAAATAAGATAAATATAATTTAAGACTCTCCTATCTCATTTGTATAAGAATTTCGTACCAAAGAATACCTTATAAGGTAAATAAATGAAATACCTCTTTACTTATGATCTTCCTTATACAAAACATATCACGCTAGAGAGGACGCTGAAAAAAATCTTAGTACAATTAGGGTTCACCTACATCACACATTGTATGTGAGGAAAATTGCCTCTCCTTGTTGCAGACGTATCTCGACACGATGGTGGAAGTCTCCACCGCCATAACATAGAATGGCAATGGGTATGACTTTTAGGTGGTACGCCCCACTATGTGGTTAGCTCAATTTGTGTTAGGATTTGAGTGGACAGGCTTCACATGGATCATGCCGCCTCCCATTCAACTAAATCCTGACATGTGCTCCCCGTTGGTACAAGTAAAGCAACGTTCAATCCCAAGTTGGTAACCTATAATCATGCTGAAAAAAATCTTAGTACAATTAGGATTCACCTACATCACACATTGTATGTGAGGAAAATTGCCTCTCCTTATTGCAGACGTATCTCGACACGATGGTGGTAGTCTCCATTGCCATAACATAGAATGGCAATGGATATGACTTTTAGGTGGTACGCCGCACCATGTGGTTAGCTCGATTTGTGTTAGGATTTGAGTGGACGGCAGGCTTCACATGGATCATGCGGCCTCCCATTCAACTAAATCCTGACACGTGCTCCCTGTTGGTACAAGTAAAGCAACGTTCAATCCCAAGTTGGTAACCTATAATCGTGCTTAAAACATGTATATTCACGTGATGTGGGCCCTGAGTTTGGGATTGACTTGAGTTTTGGAACGTTCTTTCGTTCATATGGAACGTACCTGATGACTGGGTTAGATGTCATATACACAAAACACTGGACCCCTCGTTCCATATGGAACGTTCTACGGTTTGGTGTAGCCCACCTGAGTCGCGGATGAGGCTAGATTTTGGCATCTATACCCAAGATGGGGGAGATCATCTAATGGACGGGTTGGATGGAAGTCACCCATGGGCCTCACACAGTTCAGACGTTCGTACGTGATCATTTCCCACCGATGATCGATGTAGCTTTACATGTAAGGATTAGACAGCTCATTCTATTCACGTGGCATACATTTAAGTTAATTTAGACCGTCCAAATTGAAGACCCATTGTAGAAAGAGCATGTCCCAAAATCAAATCAATCGTATCATCTAAACCATGTGATATTAGTGTTGAATTAAGACTGTATACAATTTTCCTCTTATTAACCGTCCAAGCGGATGGATAAGATTGGACAATAAATATGGTTTTTCGAGCTGGCCTTCCGTCGGCATTGACATCATTTAGACGGTATGGATTGAAACGTATATGAACGCCAGTTGATGTATGGGACGGCAATACACAACATCTGGACGTGAATACGTGAACGGTTTTGGACCGTCCACATGGTGGGCTCCATCATTAATGATCCACGTGGGAAACTCTGCCCAGTTGACTACTAAATTTTAGTTGCGCTGATTATTTTATAATCCTGTGTCTGTACGCCATTGACTATACGATGATGAGGATCCAATGTGGACAAGCTTTGAACCCTGGCCCACAAGTGTGACGGACGCGGATTAGGTGCGATCACGGATCCACCTAGGAGGCCGTGGGGCCCACCTCATTGTATGTGATGTATGTCCACGCCGTCTATCAGTTTTGCCAGCTCATTTTAAGGCATGGTAAAAAAATGAAATCTTAAGTGGACCACACAATAGGGATTGAATTCCCACCATTAATTTCATGGGCCACAAAATTTTTGTATCAAGCTACTACTTTGGTTTTCCCTTCATTTCCATGTCTGCGTACTAAACATTACAGTGGACCCTGGGAAGTTTTTTAACGGTGAGAGTTCAGTGATCACTGTTTCGTGTGGTATGGTGATTTGTATCTCTTCATTTTTGGAACGACGTATAAAGGGAGCTGGAAAAATGGATGGACGGCCTGGACATACAACACATACATCAAGGTGGGCCACGCGGTCAGGGCCGCACCCACCTGGCTGGCTCGATCCGGGGTCGCACCCAATCCGCATTCAAGAGGGACGGTGACGGTGCGGACACCGCCCACGTGGCCACGTAGTCAATTGCAGCTGGCGCATAACGGGCATCTATATTCTTGAAAAAATTCAAGGCGTTTATGTAATTTCGTAGAAGAACGGGGTTCTTTTCATCAATAAGAAACGGACCGTAATCCTCAACAGGTGTCACCACCATGTTGCGTGTATAACATCCGCTTCGTCCATCAGGTGACGCTACCCTGAAAAACTCATGTGCGCCACACAAATTGGAACAATATAAAATCCATCCTAAAAAAAAATTCACGCGGAATAACCCATCTGACTGTTGCATCAGGATGGTTTTTGGGTTGTTCCCATCACAATTAATCCCTGTAGTGTGGCCCACCTTAGTTGTGGATCGGCCTGAATTTAATCCCATGACCTGTAATAGAGTGGCTCACCTGATGGACGGAGTGGATGTCACACTCAATACAGTGGTCCCCACAGAGCTTGGGTGCATATGGTAGAGAATTCCGGTCCATGAGAACGGCGACCGTTTTGTTTTTCGTTTCAAGACGCTGTCAACAAGGAGCTGCGGCAATCAACGGCCTTGACTTAACGCCGTCACCGGCCGTTTTGACCGAAAACAACGCCCAGACACCGATAACGTCGGACACGTGTGGCGCGGTTCAGCCAGCAAGATAACACGTGCCTCACGAGATCTCGCCAATATCTCCCTATATGGAAACGTCGAGGTTTTTTTCACGAGAACGAGAAAAACCTCACATCGGACGGAGACAAGAGTCACATGATTACGTGTTCGTTTACCTTCCCGCATTTCCTGCGCGGGGGATTCATCAGATAACCGTACATGTGGCACGCATACATATCCAAGCCGTCCGAATCATTCATACAGTTGGGAATGCCATTCATGATGCCACGTGTACGGTGGATGGGTCAAAAGAAAAACAGCCCGTGAGTTATTGAATTCACGAAGTACCCCTCCAATGCCGATAGAATATCGGTTAGACGTAATCGATAAATAAATCCAGACCTTCCAAATAGTAGGGCCCACTTCAGATGGCCTATGGCTCAAAGATCAGATTGATTAGATGATCCGTACCTTTAAATAATAGACATTCTTTAGATGTCCACCGATCTTAACCAATAAGGGATATATGTCTATGGTGGTCCTTGCATTTTGAGCCATTCACTGGGGATCCACTACTTGGATGGTTGAATTTGAGTTGCATGTATGTCACGAGTACCGTTACGGTGTGCATTTGCGTACATCTCGCACTCTGTAAAGAGTACCGAAATGTTTTTAACTTCTTCGCTACGGACGCGGATTGCCTGTGCGGCTGTGCCCCGGCCACACAGGAAGTTCCATGTAGTAGGAAGCTGTGTTGGGGTTGGGGTCACAGATATGCCAGGGACAATCCACTCCGTCCATCAGTTTTTCCAGACCACGAAAAGACAGGAATGTAAAAATCAGGCAGATCCAAACTCATTTGGACCAAACCATACATAACAGCGGGGATTGAACGTCCACCATTTGGAAATTTGTGAGGACTACATAAGTTTTGTATCAGGATCATATTTTTGCCGGTTATCACCCAATGAACGGTTTATATGGCATACAAACATCATAGTCGGCTCCAAGAAGGTTTCAACTAGGGGTGTCAATGGGCCGTGATCAGGCCTGAAAAATCAGAATTTTACACAGGGCCGGCCGATATAGTGCAAAATCCGGGCCAAGACGTACCCCAGGCCCGGCCCATTGACACCCTTCAACGTTAGATACGTTTCCGCTCTCACTGTTTCGTGTGGCATGGCCCACCTGAGTTTTTGATATGCCTTTCCTATTGTGATGTTTAGAAACTGATGAACGGAGTGGATTTATCACGGGCATCTCTGTGGGCCCCACACAGCTTCCGACCACAGGTGGCACAGGACGCCCAATTTTCAATCCGTGCAGACAAGCTGTGTAGGGCCCACCATGAAATCTGTATGTAATCCACTCGGTCCATAAGTTTCCTACCTAATGTTATAACATGTCTAAAGACAGATAGCTATAAAAATCAAGTGGTCCACACCACAGAAAGCAGTAGGGATGGGATGGTCCACCATTGAAACCGTCTATTTTGTTGGTCAAAATTTCAAGATTTTGGATTTTCTAATCCCGTTTCTGGGTTAATGGGTCATCCATAGTAAGCCACCATATCAACGGTTTTGATGATCGAACCATGTCACTCACTTGCACCAATGAAAACCCGAAAAGCCCTATAGAAACTTCCGGTGGGGTGCGCCAGATGGGCATTAGGACTGAACCCAACTTCCTCCTCATTTCTCCACACCACAGCGTAGAAGGCGCATAATCCGCGGACTATTGAAATTAAATCAAATTCCATCAGCTGGGCCATGCGGGTCACTGTAACACCCACTGCAGGGTGTAGACCCCACGTTGAATAGGCCACTTTTAACGTCCCTCTTTCTGCAAGAAAAAAAGAACTTTCTCTAGAAAACTAGATTTGAATGTAAACCTCTGAACAATCTACGATTGTATCCTTCCATAGATCCAACGTATAGGATCGTTTTGTGGTCATATTATGCTTTTGCCTTTCTTATCACGAAAGGACGTGAGTTCTGAACGGTTCAGATCATCCATACACATTGCCCAACAAGCGGATTAACAATTCAATGAAGTAGTCCGGAGACAACTCAAAACCTGCCTTATTTGCAAAAGACACGTTGCCGGACCATTCCGCAATATGTACGCGCTTTCAATTATATAAAATGGGTAAAATGGTTTCGTAATCCAGACCGTTGGTCTATTGATGGACAGCGTGGATGGTACATTGCCCACAAATCACCCAAAGATACTAGATAAAAACACCACACCCTCTTTTCAGTTGATTTACAGGTGGACAACAAATCTAAATATTAATATACTCCAATCGAGTCAATGGTTGTTGAATTCTCAATACAAATGGGAATCAAACATACCAATGGTCTGGATTATGGGAAAGTGGGCCCCACTTATTATAATTTGGAAACCCACGTACACTGCGCATAGATTCGGGCCACCATCAAATAATTGGGAATTTTCCAAATATGCCCTTGCCGGTAACGTGCATTATTGCAAATGCAACGTCAGGGATAAGCTTGACCTTATCTATGGATGGCTGAGTCGGACCGAACCTTTCCCCATTTGTTAAATGGTTGTGTTCCCGCATTACACCGTAAAGGACGGGCTGCCTGCCGCATATAATATCGCATTGATTCTCTTTTTTTTAATACTCTGGCGGTGTGTGAGGGATGATACACGGGCACTCGTATGTCAATTCGTGTCTGTATCTGTTGCATACAAGTAACTCATGTTATTGGGAGCAAAAACTAAGATTATTTGAATATCTTACTATCAGATTTGTGGACATTTTATTGGACGGTCTTGATTCAACAAATAAGTATCCACGAATCTGATATTAGGATTGTTTCATTAATCTGTTTTAAGAGATTGGAGATTGAGGACAGTCGTTTCCATATTTTAGTCAGTTTAATTGAGTGTATATATGCCACGTGGACAACTTCTGAGTGCCTGAGTATCAAGTGTCATGTGCTGCTAGAGCATCAAATAACTACCTAAATTTTTTACGCTTATGCTAGTTTACCACCATGTTAAAAGGAGAATGTAACATCATTCGCGCCAATATGATACTTGAGTAGGACATCCGCGCCATTGAAAGTGTAGGTCCCATTATGAAGATCACCTTGCAAAAGAATAATCTGGCCATACGGATGGAATAAATGGAAAATAGACCGTCTGATTCAATCTGCAGGCGTGTCCCATCTAATGACTAGATCAGCCTGATATTTTCCGAGGGTGATCTTAACAGTGGGGAATACCATTTTCATGGTACGGATTTCCTAGACGAGTTCCACGTTGGGCCAGAAATATGGTACGGCAGCAGGAGATGTGATGGTGCTGGCTGCAAGTTAGATCGGGTCTCTTTGGCTATCTAGACCATCTAAAATTGCACGGAAAATTGTAGACGGAGCTTATTCTAAAATCACATTGGCCAAGCAATCCTAGCAATCCAAATAGTGGCCATCAAATCAAATAAAGGGTTTAAGTTAAAATAGGTAGCAGTCTAAATTCAAAGAGCAATTTCAGTTTTAATTTCTATTCTACGCTACCATATGGTGGAAAATTCTTCTAAGTGATGATCGGTGGGAACAATTTAAGAACGCATCCCACACGTATATGCAATCTAGGCCATACATGCCTTTTCATCTGGCTTGGATGAAGGGTAATGCAAAAAATCAGCAAGTTTAGCAATTTAGGTGGGCCCCAATGAAATTCAGGTATTGGCGTCCCTTCCAGATTGTTTCTTTTGAGGGGGCCCACCTGATTTTTAGATGGGGATGAGTTTTTGGTCTCAGAGGTTTCATTAGGTGACGCATATGATGGATGGGTTGGATTTGTTTCACATCATGTGTGGGATGAGTTCTGATGGAAGTTATTTACGGACCAGATCATAGGAAATTATTACTCCCGTATGGTTACTATCATCTGGTACAGTGAAATGGTTCGTAGACATGCACTTAAATTGGAAATTTGGAATACATATAACTCAATTCAAACCGTCCAAATTATTCAACGAACCTTCGATGGGTCATAAACCTAGCATCAGATTGATTGGTTGATAACCATCTCTGATTTATTGACATTTTCTTGTGGAATTTGGACCGTAGATTTTGATTCTATACATCAATGAGATGTTGGGCAGTCGGGATGCTATCACATCATATCATTAAAGAATTATCCAGCATCCTCACGATATGTGTCCCCCCTTTGACGCTTTTATTTGAGTTACGTAGCCTCCACGCACACGTTTTCTGAGCGCACGATTATGAAGCATTACGGTCTGCCAGAGCATAAAGTCTTTTTCTTGCAAAAGTGAAAGGAAATCTGTTTATATTTTCTCGCAATAAATACACCAAGTTCTCCCTAGATGATATGAGTTATTGAGACGATATCCCTTGAAGGTGTTAACGGGCGAGCTTTACTGAAAACAATGAAAGTAGTCATGACTGACCCAACTGCGGGTGAGCCGTCCGTTTCGGGCCCATTGGGTGATCATCATTGTCTTGCGAATGGACGGTTAGAAAATTTTGATCAGCGATCCGGTTCAACTGGTGGAAGTCTTTTGAGTGGATGGTTAGGATCGTCCAATACGGGTGAATCTCACCCATTGGTTAATCGGGGTCACCTGTCAACGGTGTAGATGATGGGGCGTACTACAGAAAAGGACACAAATCAGAATTCAGAACTATTCCCTTTAGTTTTAAACCTGACCTGGCTCCGATTCATGAGGCCGGTTTCTTGTCAGTTGACCCCTGTTTTCCATGGTGTGGCCCACATGATGATTGGATAAGAATGATTTCTGAGGATTCAAATCATGACAGTGGGGCCCACGTAATGTATGGATTGGATGGCATACAAACAATATGATGGACCCCACACTGGCCATAGTGCACAAGCAGGTGAATAACTTTTACACGCAGGTGAATATCTTGTAGAATATGCTGGCAGGTGTGCTCATCACGTGGGCACGCAAGTCTGTTGAGCCAGATCGTTGGACTCGGATCCGGTCGTAACTCCACCAGAACTGACGTGGCACTAATCGGTGCTCTGTGGGCCCACCATGATGTATGTGTTTTAGGGATTGAGCTAAAAAAAATGGGGCAGATCCAAGTCTAGGTGGACACACCACCGGAAACAAAAGTACATGATTGAAGGCCCACCGTTAAAAACTTCTCGAGACCTACAAGCCATCCAACCTGTTGATTAGCTTACACAGACCTGGGTGAAGCTTGATCCAAAACTTTTGTGGCCTCAGAGAAGATTTTAATGGTACACGTTCAACCACCACTATTTTCTATGGTGTGGTTCACCTGAGATTCAATTCTGCTTCATTTTTGGGTTCATGCCTTAAAATGAGCTGGAAAATGGATGGACGGCGTGGATAAAACACGGACATCATGGTGGGGCCCACAAAGCTTTTCTAGTACCGACATCGGGCACTGGCCGGGTCGCTACCGAATCCGAGTCCCAGATCGTTGGCTTTTCATTACTTTGAGTGTGGTATGGCCCACCTGATGGGTGAATTGACTAGGATTTTCCAATGTTGATCTTCGTAATGGGGCCCACCTTTTGCGTACACTGTTTGGCTGTAGAAACTTAGCATGCTGGGAGTTGCGTGTGATCATCCTCCCTGTAGAAAAGGGGCACGCTCTAATGGTACCACTTGCACCATAAGTAACGAGTGTTGTACAGGGTATTTTTTGGGACCCATGATGTTTTGATGGCATCCAACCCGTCTAAAGAGCGTGTCCCACCATGATGAACAAATTCCTAGAAAAGCAGGATAATTTAACCATCCAGTTCGGCCACAACAAAGAGACCAACGAAAAAATGCTCCAAAACATTCAAATTCAATTGGTGGGCCTATAAAAATGATCCAATTGATCAAAATTTTTGAGTCACATAATAATGTAGTAGTGCACCCTTCGAACGGGTTGGATTCCATAAGAGTACATCTTGTTAAACTCCACTTGAATATTTGTCTTTTTGGACAGTTGTACATATTTTTTCTATGTCGTGGGCCAGATGATTATCGTATTAGATGACTTGCACAGTTGGTACACTTCATTATGCAGTGAAACATTTGGAGGGGCCGGATGTTATCGAAAATCAATCTGGGCCCCACAACAGCCAGGTACCAGTACCACCGTTCTTTTAATAATAATGCACGGGACATGAGCTGTTATTAAAAACCGATACGTTTACTGGAACGTTTTTTTCGTGAGCGGAGGATCCTCCGCTCATTCTGCAAGACGTTGAGGGCATTTTCGTCTTTTCACGTACACGTTGAGGGCAGTCTCTCTCCCATCGCTCTCTCATCGTTTTACGCGGTTTGCGAGAAATCAAGATGCCTTTTCACAACGGAAAGATGCCCTCCAAATTCCTTAAAAATATCGCGATATTTCATGGTATAATAATGGTGAGAAAATCAATCCCGAGAAAGTTCTATTTCATGGGGGTGATGAGAATTTGCAAGCGAACGGCTGAGATTATTTGCAAAGGAACAGCATACGAATAGGAGTTCATTTTGCCTCTGTCGCGACTGACAACACAGAGTATATCTCAGTCTAGTGAGGCCCACATGCTTAGTGGTCCCACGATCAGAATAGTCAATCATGTGGAGTCTATGCTGTACGGGCCACGAGATGAAAGTGGTCGTCGCTATCTGTAGCTGGTTTAAAACAGTGGAAAGAAAATTTTCAACGGATCATTCAAAATCAAAGGATAGAATCTGCATTGAAGTTTGATTATGTGCATAGTAATTATAAAATGGACAGCTCAAATCATTGTGGGGCACATCTAATGAACGGGTTGGATGACATATACACTAGCAAAAGGCCTATACAGCTCGACTGTATGGTAACTTACGGCACTGTGTGACTGCTTTGATCATTCCTTTGTGCATTTAATAGCAGGAAATTGGAATCGGTGGTTAGGTGGGGCATCCTAGAGAGGATCCAACGGTCTAAATAATTAGAAAGTTTGCAATCAAACGAAAGGGCTTTATTTGATTTTAGAAAGGAGTAAAGTAACCACACACCTCTCGTATAGAGCCTACATACGACGCACGTCTACATTGAACAATCAGGTTGTGGGCCCCACCTTGAAGATCGATTGGCATTGAAAGTCAGACTGATTCACTCATCAGGTGGACCACACTCATATATTTGACATCCGTTGTTGATGGTTTCTTTAGTGCAGCCTGATTTCTTTGAGCTGCAGAGAGGTATTCATGGTGTGGCCCACCTTTTGGACGGCTTGCAAGGCATGCACATTTTACATGTTGTCTTTTATGGTGAGGGCAAGGAAATCAATGAGATGGGGCCGAGATTAACGTGATTGATACATGTACCAATCTGACATAGATCCAACACATTTCATGTGATGTGGTTAACGATTCGACTGGGACCCTCAACCGAATTATCAGAGAAAAGAAGAAAAAATAAATATATTCCATCACCAGTCAATGACTCAATCCCTTTCATTTAAGCACTCTAGCTTATGTCGTCTAAGTAAATCAAAAGATTTATAACGTGCATGTGATTGGATGGACCGGAATAGTATGCCGTTAGGCATAAATTGTCGTAGGTGGTTTGCGTCCTGCCCTTTTGTCTGACACTTTCAGAGTATGAGCACAAAAAATAGCTCTAGTGGACCATACAGTGCCCGCCCCCCCCCCCCCCCCCATGGTCCATGCAGCTTTATAAATAGACATATGTAGGTACTTATAAACTGTCCACATCGTAGGCCCTAATATAATAACAAACACTATGTATTTATACACTCATTCAAGTCCATTGAAAATAAGTCCATTCATTCGGTAGATAAGTGAATAAGTTATTTTAAATAATCTTTAAGATAGGCATGCCATAAAAAAATAATGATAATTTAAAAGAGCGTGATAGCTAACGGACTAGCCCTAGCCGATCCCCATTGTTTCATATGGTATAGCTCATCTGAGTTGTGGATCTAGCTGAATTTTGGTGTTAAGATCCTAACATATAGGATACAAGTTGATGGAAGGAGTGGATTTTACATATACAAAATGGTGGGCCCTCCAAGCTTGGGTGTTTTAGATGATTCCTGTCTGGTTTTGATGGGATAGTGACCCCTATCATATCAGCTTACGAGGGTTTCCTCCCAAATCTGAACCGGTCTTTAGCGTATAAAAGCTATGTTCTTGTAACCATGTTTCATTGATTCCTTGTTTCAAATTCATGCTCATAAACAACCATCCATTCAACAAATACTTCTTATACGGCGAGCCATGTAGGATAGAATCCAGAAATGAACGGTACAGATCATCATCTAAGATGCAATTCAGTAGTGAAAACCCCTCACCTTATGGTAGCGTGACACATGGGCACCATATCCTATCAAAACCCTTAAATTCAACAGTAGCTGGCGTTTATAATTCTCAAAGGAATTCACGTCATGGTAAAATACAACCGTCCTTTCAGAAAGGTGGGCCACACTATGATGATTAGGCGCAATGAAAATCACGCAGGCTTGCTCATTGGGTGGGTCCCACATCATCTCATACAAACGGCTGTCCATTGACTCTGACTCTGTGTCCCGATGTACATGTGGATCGGTCTCAATTTCTAATAGAAGGTGATCAGCATTGTGTGGCCGACCTTTTGTACGGTTAGAATATTTGGATCGGTCTCATTTTCTAATAGCAGGCGATCAGCATTGTGTGGCCGACCTTTTGTACGCTTAGAATATTTTACATATGCCATGCTCAGTGGTGAGAAAGTAATTGCTTGTATCATGGCTTGCTTTGCGGGAAAAATTGGTTAATTGATTAGAAAAATAATTATCTAAATTTGCTTTATTTCTTCGGCGTGCCATCATAGCATGTAAGAGTATGACGTCAAATCCATTTACTGGTTGGTTTAACCATGTTTTATGATTATTTTGGTCCACTAATAAGGTCAAGGTGGGCCCCAATATTTGAACATAGGTGGATGGGTTAGAAAACTTAAATTAGCAGTACAAACCATGGCCCACCTGACCAGTGGATTAACCTAACTCTTGAGCCAGGACATTCCATGCATGCCATGATGGCAAAGCTAGCTATGGACGCCACTTGGATGCGACTCACTAATCAGTCATGTGAATGGGGCCCACCTGGATGTATGCGTGGTATAGCTATGCGCGTCCATTCGTCTTTGCACTCATTTTATGGCATGAGGCCAAAAATGAACTAAAAAGTCTTTGGTGGACTACAGGAAACTATGGTCATTGAAGGCCCACTATTAAAAACTTTCTACAGTCCACCGTAATCTTTATTTGCCATCCAACCTATTGATAAGGTCACATAAACATGAATGAAATGAAAACACAAATACCGATTTGATTCAAAACTTTTGTCGGTGTAGATATACAACGGATACATTGAGGTGGGCCCCACATCCAGGGTCCCACCCACATCTCTTGATCTAGGGTCGCAGCCGAGTTGCAACCACCCGTAGGGCTCACTGTGATGACAATGAGACATCCACTCCGTCCATTCATTTCGCCCCCGCATCATATTAGGATATGACTCCAAAAATGCTAATAGACCAAGACTTAAGTGGGCCACCTCACTGGAAACAGTAGGGATTTAATGCTCATTGTTAAGACTTTGGAAATTGTTTTTCTATGCTTGAAAAACATGCATTTTCACTTTTTTATTTTTTAAGTGATTGTCAAAAAATAAAACAATTTCAGAAAATTGTTTCCTAATAATCGATTCTACGGTTGAAAAGCAATGCCAAACAGGGCCTCATGGTACAACCGATGCGTCTGATCATCTCTGGTATAATAGGTTCGCGCAGCCCACGTGTGTGTAAAGGTCTGCCCATCCACATGCAAGTACACGTGCCAAAGTCTTACGAACATGTGGAATGCAGAACAAGTACGCGTGCCAATTTCTTATAAACTTGTGACTCTCGAGTTTCAGCATCAAGTGGGCCACACTGTTTAGATCTCGTGCCGTTGTCTACGAAACAAATTTTCCTAGTCCACTTGTATTTTGCATTGTGGCCCACCTGAGGGGTGTAGTATTCTTTTTGGTAGACTTAAAAGATCTAAACATCGTGGCCCACCTGAGGGGTGGATTGTCCTGACTGGTAGACTAGGAGATCTAAACATCGTGGCCCACCTGATTGATACAACGTTTTCTATGGTTTGGCCCACCTGATGAGTACATGGGTGATCCTTATGGTGGGTCCAACCTATTAGAAGGTTTGGATTTTGCATTGATTTTATAGGTAAGGAGTTATCCACTAGACTTTAGAGACCTCCTCCATCTTAAAAGTAGCAACGGTGGGCGACTTTATCAATAGAGTGGGTGGAAATAGAGAACCGGTCACATGCCGGAAACGGTACCACATGTTTGTGTGGTTTCCTGCCAAATCGCCACTTACGTAGGACATGATTACCATGAAAAAAACGGTAGGACCCACCATGAAAATCGCCCTTCTTGAACATCAGCCTAATCCGCTCACTAGATGGGCCACACCTGTATGTATAATCAGACCGTAGGTTTTCTACTATGGGACGCTAGTTGCCTATGTGGGGCCCACTGAGGCGTCCTGAGATATCCACCCTCCTTATATGCCATCTAAACCGTTCATATGATTATTCTAATTGGGATGAACTGAAAACACATATATTAGCCTGATCCGAAACTTCTGTGTCCCTTGAAGGTTTTGACGGTGGTGGTCGTTCCATCCTCACTGTTTCCTGTAGAAACTGATGGTCGGGGTGGATTTCTCATAGACATCTCCAATGAGCCCCACATCGGTTCCAACCGTGTGGCCCACCTGGTAGACAGAACAGCATACTTTTATGGACCCGACTTGCCTCTTCCCCCGGGCCACAAGAAGTTCCTGTGGTCGGAAGTTATGTGGGGCCCAAAGATATGCTCATGAAAAATCCCCACTGGTTCGTGTTGTGTGGCCCACTTTAGTTTTGAATCTGTCTGATTTTTATTCATGTCGTATTGTGGTCTTTCGAAACTGATGAACGGAGTGGATTTGTCTACCATGTCGTCCATTCAGTTGGTCATCTCTATGGGCCCCACATACCTTCCGACCAAGTGCTTCTAGATGATCATCACAACGGGCCAACTGCGAATTAGGTGTTAACTGGGGAACAGCTTAGTGCTCACATGGATGATATTTTGTATATCCACGCCGTCCATCCGTTTCTCCAGACCATTTTAGGATGGGATTACAAAAATTACGCAGATCCAAATCTTTGGTGGACCATACCACTGGAAAAGGTCGTGATTGAGTTCCCCACCATTAAAAATTCGAACGAGCCCATCGTAAGGTTGTAATAATTTTTATTTACAATACAACCTGTTGATAATTTCAAGAAGAACTGGATGAAGGTAAAATATAAATATTAGCTTGATCCAATACTTTTGTGGCCCCACAAAATGTTTTTAACGGTCTTTCATCACTTTTTCTAGTGGTATGGTCCACCTAAGATTTGGATCTTCTTAGGGTTTGGCATAACGTCGTAAAATGAGATGTAAAAACATATGGACGGCGTGGATATAAGAAAATACATCAAGATGTGCCCTACGCGATTAGGGTAACACCCACTAAACTGTTCCTCAGGTAACACCTAATCCGCTCGGATGAGGTGCGGCCTCGTCCTCACCAATCACGGTGCGGCCCTGACCGTGGGGCCTACGTTGATGTATGTATTGTATATCCACGCCGTCCATCCGATTTTTCAGCGTATTCAGCTTTGTCAAAAAACAAAATGAAGAAGATTGAAATCTCAGGTGGATCACAAACTGGAGATAGTGGCGACTGACAATTAAAAGCCTCTTGGTGGCCACAAAAGCTTTTGATCAATCTGAAATTTGTTTTTTCTCCCTTCATCCAGTTCTGTGTTACCTTATCAAAAGGGTCAGGGCCGCACCTAATCCGTCCCCTTTTTCACGGTACTGTGTTACCGTGTTATATGAGCCAAGGCAGGGGGCTGCAGCTAATCCGTCCCCTTTTTCACGGTACCGATGTCACGTACGGGGAAGGCTTCGAAGGAAGGCTCCCAAAGGAAGGCTTCGATAGTATACTGTGCCCAACGGATCACAGCTACCGTACGGGGGTGGATTTTCACCACCTGAATGTATCCTACACGATGATCTTAACCGTTAATATTGTGGATTATTATTATAAATGGGCCATCGTAAGAAAGATTTGTTGAAAAATCGAGGATTCTTGTATGAAGATGAGTTTGAAACGTTGAAAAGCAAAATTTTAATTTCTCATATTCAAATCCAGGTGTAAATGGTCAGAATTGTCAATGAAGTATATGGTTATAAGATCATAACTTCTTCAACCATTGAAGAGAACATGAACGGTTGATGATGTAATCCGGGTAAAAAGCCATCCCCGTGCCCAGAGGCGGAGTCAGGATTTTCTTCCAGACGGCGTTTGAGATTGAACTAGGTCCTGGTAGAGCCGGATTGGATGAGACCTGGCCTCACCAAGAGTGCAGCACTTACCGTGGGGTTGCCGTGGGGCACCTTTGACTTATGTATTATGCATTTTTTTCATATCAGTTGAAGGCATTAACCTAAAAAATAAAGCAGATTTAATTATCAGGTCGACCATAACATAAGAAACAGTGGTGATTGACCGTTATACTGTTAAAAACTTTTTAGGGCGCATATTAATGTGTTAAAACAAATATCAGCTTGATACAAAACTTCTGTTGCCCAATGGTCAATAAATATTGTTTCCTATTATATGGTCCGCCAGATAATTGGATCTGTTTCATTTTTCAGGAAATTATCATAAATTGATCTAGAAAAATGAATGGACGGCGTTGATATATAATTCATACATCAAGGTGGGCCCGACGGTAAGGGCTGCACGGTCTTGGCTGAGGCCGGGTCTCACCTAATCAGCTCTCGTTCTCGTTCTCACCTACTGGCATGTTGAGTAGCGAACATCAAAGTGAAGTCACCAGGATACGTGGGCCTTAGCATGATGTATGTGTTGTATCCACACCGTCCATTCAGTTGGAGAGATCATTTTAAGGCATGACTCAAAGAATTATGTTGATCCAAAGCTCAAGGGGACCCCAACACAGAAAATATTGGGGACAATGACATCCACCGTTGAAAACATTTTAGGAACCAGAGAAGTTTTCGATCAAGCTGATATTTGTGTTTTCCCTTACTCCATATATGTGTGAACTTATGAAGAGGTTGGATCTCAAATAAACATCATGGTAGGCCTAAGAAGTTTTCAACTGTGGATGTCACTGTTCCCACTGTTTTCTGTGGTGGGGTCCACTTGAGCTTTGGATCTGCCTCATTATTTGAGTCATACCTAAAATGATCTCTCCAAATGGATGGACTGTGTGGATACAACACATACAACATTATGGGGCCCACAGAACATGGTGACGTCACTTCAGTAGCGGTGTACGCTACTCAACCGGTCAGCAGCCAATCCGCTTCCTTCTGGTGGGGGTAGTATCCAATCCGCACCCAGTCGCGGATTTCCAGCGGAAGCCTTTCCCACTAAGTTCTCGCGCTGTAAACTTAGGTGGGGCCCACTGTGATGTTTGTGAGAAATCTACCACGCCCATTTATTTTTTGAATGATCTGGTCCAAGACTCAAGTGGGCCGAAAACGAGAGGATTGAACATCCACAGTTAAAATATTCGTGGGCCACATAACTTTTGAATCAGTCTAATATTTGTGTTTTCAGTTCATTCCGGTCGGAGTGACGCTATGAACCGTATGGATTGCATATAAACATCACTGTTGACCTTGGGAGGTATCAAAGGTAGGAATTTACCTATCCACTTTTTTCTCTAGGGCGGCCCACTTAAGTCTTGGATCCAACTCATTTCTATTCTCATGCCCTAAAATAAAATAAAAAAAAGATGGACAAGGTAGAGTACTCACAAACACCACGGTGGGCCCTGCCTAAGTTTCCAGGCGTGAATTCCCCGCGGAAGGCTTAGGCCAGAGCACCGTCCGCGGCCGTTATTTAAAATTGCCTGTCCAGTTGGACAAGCCCCGTCCGTGGGATTGACGATGATGGATGTGTTTCATCCATGCTGTCCATCCATTTTTCGAGCTCGTTTTAGTTCATCGTCTCAAACCTCATGCAGATCCAAAACTTTAGTGGACCACAACTAAAAAAAACAGTGGGTTGAGGTATGCCCCCGTCGCCCCTACGTGGCTCCGCAGCTGCCCATGCCGCACTATGTCAAGCGGCACAGTATTCTATCAGAAACTTGGAATCGGATTGCGAACGGAGTTACTCAGGACGCTCTTATCGTCCTGAGTAAACTCATTTGGGCCTACTGTGTGAATGTATGTGTCTTATCTACACCGTCCATCCGTTTTTTCAGATTATATTAACAGTTGAGCCCAAACTTGAAGCATATCCAAATCTAAATTGGATCATATCATAGGAAACAGTGGCAATAATGATTACCACCGTTGAAACCTTCATAGGGCCCAAATTAATGTTTATTTGTCATCTAACCTGTTCATAAGATAAAAAAGACATGGATGAAGGGAAAAAACAAATATCAGCTTGATCCAAAACTTTTGTGACCTCCAACAAATTTTCAATGGTACAGGTTCAATTCACACTGTTTCCTGCGTTGTGGGCCACTTGAGCTTTGGATATGCTTAGTTTTTTTTTGTCTCAATCCCTAAAATTTTATGTTAAAATGTATGGACGGAGTCGATAACATACATAAATCATGGTAGACCCCACATATTTTACTCAGTACGCTAAGCGTCCTGAGTAACTCCGTTCGCAATCCGCTTCCCAGAAATTGGCCACCTGTGGCGCCTTGCCTGCCTCTGAGCGGTTATCTTTCCCGGGGTGGGTATAGAGTCCGGTGATAGTTAACCACCATTTAAAAATGGTGGCAACAGCTTGTGCTTTGCACGTAGCACAATTATACGATGATCCAGACCGATCATTTCTCTTTCCAGCTCTGGATTACGCATAAACAAAAAATTTACTCATTCACAACTCGCAATCCATTTGATACCCACTAATCTGAAGGGTAGAATTTCTTGCTTAATGTGATTTTGAAAATACACTCCATTCCCAGCGTGCACGCGGTTACTTTCTGTATGGTGGGTCAGACAAATCCCATCCGTTCATCAGGTACACCACCCCTTTTTTGGCCTCTTCAACAAAAATGAGGCTGATTCGACACTCAGGTGGGCCACACCACAAAATTGAGTGCGGATCGTCTATGTTGGCCGCGCAGAAGAATCCAGCGCTGCCACTTCTTATTCGTCCACGTCATAGGAGCCTATGTCAGCTGACGTGATCAATAAATTGAAAAAAAAAAAAAAGTAGTAATACATTTTCATTTTTATACGTATCTACTCATGGCTTATACGAAATACCACATTTTCAAATTTGATTTTACAGGCTGGCAAATCTTCTAACAGATAGCACATCTACCGGAGTAGCAAACATTGCTACTTAAGTGACGTCACCATGGCACGTGGGCCTCAACATGAGATATGTGTTGTATCCACACCGTCCATTCCGTTGGAGAGATCATTTTAAGGGATGACTCAGATAATGAGGTTGATCCAAAACTCAAGTGGACCCCACCATAGAAAACAGCGGGGACAGGGACATCCACCGTTGAAAATTTCTTAGGGGCCACAGAAGTTTTCGATCAAGCTGATATTTGTGTTTCCCCTTCCTCCATATCTGTGTGAACTTATGAACAGGTTGGATCTCAAATAAACATCGTGGTGGGCCTAAGAAGTTTTCAACGGTGGATGTCACTGTCTCCACTGTTTTCTGTCTTTTCCTTTCATCCGTGTCTAGGTGACCTTATCAACAGATTGGATGGTCAATAAACATTATGGTGGACTCCAGGAAGGTTTTAATGGTCACGGTTGAATGAGAACTGTTTCTTGGAGTGTGGTCCACCTAAAATTTTCATATGCTTTATTTTTGGGAATGCTTCCTAAAATAATATGAAGAAACAGATGGACGGCATGGATTTACAAAGAACACATCCAGGTGGGCCGTGGGTTCAGGATCCGACCCACAACGCTGGTTCCGGGGGTCCACCCAAGTCGCGCCCGCGCAGCACCTCCAAAGGCTGCGAAAGCCTTGCGCTGGAAACCTAGGTGGCGCCCACCGTGATGTTTTCTATAAATTCACACCGTCCATCCGCCTTGTTAAATCATTTTAGGATGCTAGACAAAAAACGAACCGGATACAAGACTTAAGTGGGCCGCACTAAAGGAAAAGATGGTAGGGAAATTCTTACTGTTGAAACCTCCCTGGGATCCACAGTGATGTTTATATGACATCAATACCGTTCATAACGTCATTCCTATTGGATGAAATGAAAACACAAATATTAGCCTGATTTAAAACTTCTGCCGCCCCATGAATATTTCAACTGTGGACGTTCAATCCCCACATTTTCGGCCCACTTGAGTCTTGGATCCTATTAATTTTTGGTATAATGCACTAAAATGAGCTCACGAGACAGATGGACCGAGTGGATTTCTCGAAAACATCACGGTGGGCCCACCTTGGTCTTCAGCTTAGTGACTTCCTGCGCAAGGCTTTCACAGTAAATCTACTGGATGGCAATCCGCGTGGACGGTGATGGGGGAGACTAGACGCAGAGGTCAATGCTATGTAGGCTCTAGTATGATTTTGTGCTTCATCCATACCGACCATCCATTTTTTCTGGATCATTCTATGATATATACTAAAGCAGAGGCAGATTCAAATCTCAAGTGGACCACAACACAAAAAACAGTGTTGAATGAACATTCACAATTAAAATGGTTGGTGTTCTATGGTGTGGTCCACATGAGCTCTAGATCAGCTTCATTTTTTGGACAGTGCCTTAGAATAATCTGTAAAAATGATTGGACGGTAACAATCTAAACATATATCATAGTGGACCCACAAACTATGCACTCCTTTGGTAGATGTGCTAGCTGTCAGAAGATTTGCCAGCCTGTAAAATCAAATTTGAATGAGTGGTATTTCGTATAAGCAACGAGTAGATACGTATAAAAATGGAGATGTATTCCTATTTTTTTTAGTTATTGATGACGTCAGCTTACATAGGCTCTTATGACATGGACGAATAAGAAGGGGCAGGCGCTGGAATCTTCTGCGCGGCCAACATAGACGATCCGCAGTCCACAAAATTATACCTAAACCTATAAATTCGAGTAGTATTGCCCACCTGACTTTTGGAATTCAGTGATTTTGTGTAGTTCTTTCATCTTGACGGGGAACATTGGACGACTGGATTTCATGTCGTATAAACACCACGGTAGGCGCTATACAAAACTGATGGTGGCCGTTCCATCTCAACGGTTTCCTATGGTGTTGACTACCTGAGATTTGGATTGTCATGTTTTCTTATTCTAACGGTTTAAATGAGTCGTAGTACATGATGAACGGAGTGGATCTCATGAAAGTACTGGTCACGTGGCTCTCAGTTTGCGAAAGTTACCCCAGTAAGTACCTATCGCGAGGTCCACGAGAGCGGATCGTCTGGACATCGGTAAATGGATGCCACGTCTGAGAAGCCGAGTCACCGAAGAGTTACATCATCCCAGAGAAGGCGATATGGTGGAGCCGGAAGAACCGTTATATCGTAGAATGATTTCTCCACAGTACAAGTGGCAAGCTTATTTTAAGATCAGGTCCGTTCATTTGCAGGTTCCAAACATGGATGGTTTGTGTCTAAAAAATCACTCCTATTAAACAATCCTTTCCGTCTGAAACGGAGCCATTAGAATTACGGTGAAAACAGAATGATTTGTGGGTCGAATTAAAAGAGTGGCCCATATTTGCAAAAGGTAAGCCATCTGTCCTCTTCCTTGTAGGTAGACACGATGGATGTATCACCCTGCAACGTGTCATGTGGACAGTGGGCCGCCTAAGTACGCGGTAGTTATGTGGGGCCCACCACGATGTCCATAAAACATCCGGTCGGTCCATCAGTTTCTCCAGATCATCTTAGAACATTATCCCAGAACAAAGGCAAATCCAACCATCAAATGTGCCACGCCTTTGGAACCAGTAGCGACCTTAACTCCCGCCATTGGTGGGGCCCACACATATTTTTGGATCGGGATGAAAATTTTCTTCTCCATTCATCATAGTGGGACTAACCATACGAATGGTCAGGATTGAATACAAAACATCACGATGGCCTCCGTAAAGGTTTCAATTGAGGTGGTCGTTCAATCACTAACTGTCTCCCGTGGCGTCTCCCACTCGAGACTATGCATCTCGCTAATTTTTCAGCTGCCCTTAAAATAAGCCGAAGAAACTATGGACGGACTGGATGTCACACGAACTAGAAATTCAAGTTCGTGTGGAGAGATAAGCTCAACCATATTACGATTCTTTGGCCTCTACCGTAGTCGTGATTCTCCTTCTCAATTTCTCCCGAGATTTTGCACACCATACGTGTACGTATTACCCCCTCTCCTCTCTCTCTCTCTCTCTCTCTCTCTCCTTCCATTCTTTTTCTTGAAACCTATAAAATGGCCCCAACATTTCCTTTTTTCCTGTAATTCAAACGATTTCAGCCCTGAAATATCGGAGCTCCCAAAGGACAAGCTCTCTCTCCATCTCTCTCTAAAATCAATGGCGTTCCGGAGAGCGCTGGCCCACCGTCTCTTCAACAAAACAAAAATCTCCACCACCCAAACCCTAACATCCCCAAACGCCTTCTTCCGCAAATTCCTCAACCCTCCCGACGATTCTGGTTTCTTCCGTCGCCTTCTCCAGAACCGGGCCATCTTCCAATCAGCCGTCCCTCCTGAATGCCTCTCCCTCCCCGTCGGCGACAAGCTCATCGAACGCCTCCGGAGCCTCAACGGTGGTGACCGCCTCCGCCTCGACGGCCTTATCCTATCCGGCCCCGGGACCCGATCCCGCGGACCCGATCTCCGTCGAGGACGCCCGGAAGTTGCTGAGGATTTCCCAGCTGCAGGCTCTGAAATCCTCGCTGAAACAGATACCGAGGAATTGCGTATCCTACTCGGAGTTTATGCAGATGTGCGCTGAGCGCCTTCCTGGAACGAATCCCGATGAAATATCGGGCCTCGTTAAGATGCTCGATCAGTCCGGCGTCGTAATAGTTCTTGGAAACGTCGTGTTCCTCCATCCAGAGCAGGTGATTATTTTTACCGGATTGAAATTAAAAATCTAAAATCTAATGAATTAGATCATAGATTACGGTCCTCCGATTGGATGATTTCCAATAGCTTCGCCCCATTTGAAATTCACCCGTTATAAAATTCATTCCTAACATACCTATCAAGTGGGCCACGTCATGGAAACAATGTATGAACATTGGTAAATATCAATGTGTATGAATGGCTGAATTTTTGATCTGGTGATTTTAATGGTGGTGGTGGGGCCTACCCATTGGATGGATTGGATGCTGCACATACTTAACAGGTTGGAAGTTATCTCCAGACCTTATTAAAAGGAATTTCAATTATAAAAATAGAAAAATTAAGTGAGATCTTTGAGAGGAGGATGGTTTTGATATAGTAATTTCGAAAGTTTTTTTTTTTTTTTTTTTTTTTTTTTTTTTTTTTTATGGGTTTACTTTAATTGTTACCATTAATAAATTTAAAGATTTTTTTTTTTTTTTTTAGAACCATTACTCTAATTTTTGTGAAAATCCAAATTGACTAACAAAATCTAATTAGATATTCTTTCTCTTCCAAGCCTTTGTTAAAATGTTCAATGGCTCACCCAAATTGTTCTTTTTTCAGGTTGTGAAGGCGATTGAAAGTGTGATCCCACTCTCTATGGCGCACCCAAATGACCCAAGAAGAGAAGAGCTTGAAAAGATGGAGAAATTGAAGGGGGAGATCGATGTGAAAGCAGAGAGCCTTGTTCGGAGGGAGCTGTGGGGTGGCTTATGCTTCTTAGTCCTCCAGACGGCTGCCTTCATGAGGCTAACCTTCTGGGAACTTTCGTGGGATGTCATGGAGCCCATCTGCTTCTACTTCACATCGGTCTACTTCATGGCCGGCTACGCCTTCTTCCTCAGGACCTCCAAGGACCCTTCTTTTGAAGGGTTCTTCGAGAGCCGGTTTAGCTCAAAGCAGAGGCGGCTCATGAAGCTCAAGAACTTCGACATTACGAGGTTTAACGAGCTTCGAACGGCATTGGATCAACAAGAATTTTCTCCATTGCCATCTTGCAGAAGTCCCAGAAGAACACTGCTTGGAGCCATGCATTAGTGGAACTGGATAAACATTTTGGAGAGTTAGAGAGAGAGAGAGAGAGAGAGAGAGTGGGAGAGAGGTATACATGGAAAAAGAAAATGTACGGTTATGGTTTTAGAGTGAGATGATGCATTTCACTGGGCCTGACACAGTAGCAGAGTAGGAAACACACTAAAATCAGTAAATACATGACAGAAATACACACCCAAATTACTAATACATGAAAATATCCTTAATTAAGTGCACAAGATTCCCCTGATCTGACATCTTCTAACGCATCCACACCATTAAAAGATGGGACCCCAGTATCATATTTTTATAGCCTAGCTCTAAAATTTGCAATTTATGTCAAAAGCCATAGCTTCCCCTCTCTCAAACCCAAGTCATGCCCTGTGGTTTTGGCATTGATCTATAACAGCTGAACAGTTGGAGGTGGTCTGAAAGTTGCATGTGTTATGGTCACTAGTACATCTTCATCCCTTGAATTAAATTCATGTGGCTGGAAAAGAAAATTAATTGGCTCTCTTTATAGGGAAAAAAAGAGGGTTGTATGGAAGATAGCAGTTTAGAAATGGAATCCACAAGTACATGCAAATTCTTGCATTTGGGTGAAATTCCTTGTGAGGGGTTAGCTTGCAAATTCCAGGTATCGAATGAATTCCCAGCCAACGGTCATATTTTTAAAATACAATCTCCGAGCATGACAAGCACCATCTCTTTCCCGGGGAGTTGATTTCATATAAACAAATCCTTCTTAGCCTATTAAATTCCTCACATCCAAACAACCCTTGAGAAGAAACCCCATGAAAATTTCCACCATCAATTAATGATTCTTGCACTCAATAAGATCATTGACAAAAATAGTTGGTCTTTCACCAAATAGTCCAAATTGCTAAAGAAATTAGCCTTTCATTCGACAGAAGTGGGACTTGAAGTGTACGCCCAAAAGCCGGTTGAACATCGTCACCTAAGGCCCACTAAGATAATGAAAAAAATATATATAAATAACTTTTTTTTTAAATTTCTTAGCCTTGATTTCTATGAATGAACCTTTTTCAACTAGGATTGGCCCTACCACCAAAATAAATAAATAAATAAATAAATAAAAGACTATTTGAGATCTTTTGATGAAAATGACTTGAGTGGTATTTGTAAATATGCAAATAGACCCTGGTGTTTTTTTTGCATCACCACATGGTTTCCCTCGTATAAGTGGGTCCAAGGTGACCACCCAACTTCCACCTAGATAATTTTTAATTGGATGCGGACCCGTTAGCATTGATGGGGATCACCTCGACTTGGAATTGCTTCATAAGACCAACAATCATGATCTCTAATATATAATCACAATTAATTAAAATGAAATGGACTCATTTTTAAGTGGCACCCAAACTGGCTCTGGACTAATTTCAATGCAGAAACACTGCCCATTTTTCAATGCCTTTCGTCTAGCGTCCCACCTGAGAAAAATTTGATTGGAGGCAATTCATTCTAATTCAATCGAGCCACCCAAATGCAAATGGGCCAAGTGGAATGAGTCATTGATGCGAGATAGGGACCTCAGATCACCTCCTTTACAGTTACTCAATGCTCGAACTGCTTCTCTTTTGTTTTAGAACTCCTAAAATTTAAGATAACTTTGAAAGTAGAGAAGAAACTGGTATGAGCAGTTATGTCTTTGTTCCAAGCTAGAAATCTCATTCTCCATGTGTCTACAGATATATAGGGCCTGTTTGGTTGCAGAATCTAGATTCTAAAGAAAATCCAAATTCCAATGTTGGAATCCAAAATTGCAAAAACTGAATTGAAAACCTAGATTCCATCTGGAACTTACTATTTGGTTGAAAACTGTGTAATTCAGATTATGTTTGGTTGAAAACTGTGTAATCCAACCGTTTCCACTAATCCTGATTCAAGCCAATTTAGGTTTTCAGATGGAATCCCATTTGGCTGGAATTTCCCGCCAAACACACCAGTTAAAATTGAATTTTACTAGAATTCAGATTTTAAGCTGGAAACAAGTTTCCAGATACCAACCAAACAGGCCCTTGAGCTTGCTAAGAAGGTTTCCACTGCTTGGACAGAGAATCCAAAACATGTGCATGAACAACCCCTACATATTCCTTGGAGAATGGAAAACCGTAGAATCTAACAATAATTTTGGGTTTTTATTTGGAGTACAGTTTTCCATGAAAATGTTAAAAGGTAACTCCAAACTTTCGTGGAAAAAGCGTCTTTTGGAAATTTTTATTCCAACTTGACAAGCTTTGACTCCACTACGTTGATTAGTTAGAATGTCACCTCTACCATGAATGGATCTATCAGCGGCCCAGTCAGGAAAAAGAAGGGCACTTGATAATAAAAACAGAGGGAAAAAGAGACTACTCTTCTCTGAATTCCACATTTTTCTGGGGTCCATGACATTGGACACTTAACGTGTATCATGGTCCAATAGACCCATAACCCGTCATTTCCGCCGGCATCCACCTTGAACCCATGACTTTTCTGCCATCAATCTTTCTTTATTTCTTTATTTCTTTTTCTTTTTTCAGCTCTTTAAAATGGCTTCTTTTGATATGTGGGCTCAAATTACAGGTGAGTCGAGGCCAACCATGCGGTTAACATTACATTTGGATGTGCCTCTAATAATGGTATAGCATACATTTAAATGAAAATAATAGTATGTTCATTCCCATTTGGGTTTTGTTTCTGGACCACTGTAAACACGCAAAAGTCAAGACCCTGTTGTATGATTGGGATGGCAATTGGGCTGGGTCTAAGTTGGTCTGCATTCTCATCTATCCCACCGCATTTATATGTCAACAAATCCAACTTGCTTGATGTGGCCATTTCTTGAAAGCGACTGGATCCTAAAAAAGGCTTTGTACATGGACAATGTGTGTCAAAGGGTGTTTATGTGCATTTAAGTGTATCTGAGTATGGTCTTAGGCGCATCTAAGCAAGGTGTTCCATCATGGCTACCACTGTTACCATCACGATATGGGCCTTAACGGACATTACGGCCTCTTATCAGTTGCCGTTTTGGTCTCATAAGGCATAACAATTGTGACTGTAACGGATTTGGTATACCATTCATCCAAGGGCATTTGTAAGTGTGTTTAAATTCATCTAAGTGCAATATACTTAGATGCAATTAGACACAGTTAGACACACTTAAATGCACATAAACACACTTAGACGCAGAATTGTTGAAGATTGGAGCTTGTTTGGACAGATGCTCCACCCAAGTTCATCATTGGCGACCCAATTCATCGATGCGATTGAAAGCCATTGTTAGTGAAAGTTCAACAAATTTATGAGTTGTGGCAGAAATGCAAGCCAAACGGCTGTTTTTACATGTTTGGCCACACTCTCTGAGCTGCACCAATCATCAAGATATGGGGTCTTCATCGTGCCATGCGTTCCATGCATAGTTTTAAAAACTCAAAAACTTGACTCAATTCAATGTCTAGTCGGACGAGTCTGCACTCGACTGGATATTTAATACAATAAATTTTAGATATTTAAAATAATAATATCAGCTAAGTAAAATGAAATAGAGAAAACATAAACAATGAAGTCATGTTCCACCGATAGAGCCACTCGGACTCACGCCGTGTCACTGTGAGTCGTGTCGAGTTGACCCAGTCATTATTCTAACAAGGTGATTCTTGCTGAGTTGGATCTGAGTTGATCCTAGGAGCAAGTTTCACAGAGGCTTAGCTCCAAATCCCGCCGAGCTGAGTTAACTCAGCAAGTTTTAGAACTATGGTTCTGTTCCAGGTTAGAAGAAACCCAACTACGATTCGCTTTAAGCCACTACAATATCCATAAATCTAAACCATAGAGATCCGTCGGACAGTCGTGCATTATTCATATTCCCCACACTCCATCAATCTTCTAAGGAGCGAATCGCTTGCACGGTTCATTTCGATGACCAGTTTCCACACCAGCTACTTTGGTAGGATCGAATCAGTATATATCGACGCCTATCGTTCGTGCAACATGTTTGCATGTGCTCTCTATCATTTCGGGCACTGTAAAAATTCCATCTATGAGTAGGAATCAGATTCCAGGATTTCGATAGCTTAGCAGCTATCTCATCTCTTCTAGCTTAGCACTTTCTTGTACATTGCAATCTTGCGTTTGGGGATGTGTATTCGTCTTCAATTCCTCACAACCACATGTATCATAAGGGTTGTATGTATGATGATATCAAGCATCTTTTGTGAAAACAATCCACTGAGACATGAGACCAGGGTGGCCATACGAATCCCACTTACAAATTCGGCCCATGTGGTGGGAAATCTAGGCCGTTGATCAGGTGGTCCATGATTGTTTTAAGCTGCAGACCGGAAATCAGGCATTTCTATTCATCTATGGGCCGCATGTGTAGGCTATCAAGGCCGAGGAATTATATCTCTAATATGAATATGTCTTTGCACAATCTTTGTGGGATTTAGATTATAATACTGGGACATAATGCAGTGATCCAGACCGTTGATCTAACACCCAGATTTAAAGATCGCAAACACCAATCTTACGACCTTTTCAGTTGAATCTGGACCGTTGTTATTATCTCTTCTTAACCCTCTTATACGTAGGCCACGTGCATAAAAATAAGCGTACCCTCAAGGAGATCGGATGATCTGATCCACCCCAGATTGTTTGAAGCTATTTTTACATGAACGATGTTGACCGTCCATTTTGTAGGCTTTGTCCTCACTAAAATTCCAGGTGGGGTACACCTGTACCAAACAGATGAACGGTTGCCTATAAATCATAGGAACACTTGTGCAAGATATAAGGCTATCATATGATGGGCCCCACCATGATGCGATCCTGTCTAAAAGTTAGGCCTAAACTGTACATTCTACGTTCTGAAAATAACACTGATTGGACTGTTCTGACCATCCGATCAACGGCCTGTGAAATGGATGATCCAGATCTATAATACAAGAATGCATGAAATAAAAAATTTGTACCGACCATCATGGAATGATATTGGGTTCGAAAGAGTCACTTTGATCGGAAATTCTAACATTATATGATGGTTCGGATCCTAATGAGTTTTTGCTTCGTGGCCCATTAAGAGCGTGTTGGACATAATAGACGGTCCAGATGGATTGATAGGACTGTTCATAGTGTCCGTTTGAAACCAGGAGCGCACCACAATGGATCATTTCTTACTAAGATCGTATGAATTATGATAGGAAGTTTCATTCAGAAATTCTGGACGCGGATTGCCTGCGACCTGAAGCCAGGTGGGGCCCACTGCGATGTTTGAGAGGACTCTACCCTGTCCATCCGGTTTTTATTTATTTTTCAGCTTATGTCAGGACATAGAGCCCAAAAATGAATCAGATCCAGAACACATGCGGGCCACACGACGAGAAAAAAAAAATGGGGAGGGAAATGCCTTCCGTTGAAACATTCGAAGGGACACAGAATTTTTGGGTCAGGCTAATATGTGTTTTCAGATCATCCCAGTGGGAAGGACCTAATAAACAGGTTTGGATGGCATACACAGAACACGGTGGGTGTGCAGCTTCGGTGGATCCCTCACCGTGGAGTCCACTGCGTCATGTGTGTCTTAAATCCACACCATCCATCCATTTTGAAAACTCATTTCAGAGCATGATAAAAAAAAATGAAGTAGATCTAAATCTTAGGTGGACCATGATAAAGTAAACAGTAGTACCCAATCATTAAAAACGTCTCGTGGGCTACAAAAGTTTTGGATCAAGCTGGAAGTTGTATGGTCTCTTCATCAAGCTGGAAGTTGTATTGTCTTTGTGACCTTGTCAACAAGTTGGATGGAAAATAAATGTTCCGGACGGGGTTTTTACTGAAATAACCTTGAGATGTGGCTTTTTACTAAAAGTCTAATTTCTCGTATGGTTCATACTTTTTGACCTTATGACGTGAAATTGAAAATTTATGGTAAAAAATGCCGCTCCGATCGATTCCCCCTGGGGCACGGTGGATTCCCTCTTAAGCACGATAGGCATTAATGCACATTTGAAAAACGAACACCAGCCGCATTCTCCACGGCCGAAATGGTCTGCGCAAAATACCCAAGCTATGTAGGGCCCACCATATTTTATACATAAATCCATTCCGTCCAACAGGTGGGAAACTTTATTTTAACCGTACAAAAAAATATATCATCCTGATAGAAAACTCTGATGGGCCATAACAATGGTAATAATGTAAAATCACTCTTAAAACGTCCAAGTTCACGCGGTCAGTCACTTCTGAGTTTTCCATCAAGCTGATTTTAGTATATTCACTTCATCCCAGTGAGTTAAACCTGGTTAATAGATTTGATGAAAGATACACACAACATGGTGACCCCACATGCAACCTTATGGTTGCTGTCCTATCCCAATTTTCACCTTGGTGTGGCCCACTTGAATTTCAGATCTGGACTAGTTTTAAGCCCAGAGCCTAGAATCGAGGATAGAACCTGATGGATGGAGTGGATTTTAGATATACAGCTAGTGTTCCTTACAGAGCTTGGGTGTTTTAAACGCTGCGCTAAAACACATGTTGCAGAGGATTACGGTCTCATTTTCCAACCCGACATGGACCATATATCAAGGAAGTTGTCAACCGTCCAAGGAGCAATGCCCTTTTATTTTTGCCATAAAAGTGGAATAAAATGAGACATGTGACCGTCCATCGGACTGAAAACATTGGAGGGTACAAAGGTATGATCATATCCATGACATGGCCCACATGGCTTTGCCTCTCTTGTTGTTGCCTTTGTTTCTTTTGTAGTGGCTGAGTATATGGGAACCTTAGAATGCACATTGTTGCATTTGGTTTTGTTCCCATCCACATCACCTGTCTGGACTGCCCACTACGCTCGGTCCATCATTCATCGGTTGTTTAAAAAAAAATCATACTGATTGAGATTGGATGATCAAACTGTCGGGTAAGTGGCATGCAAAACTGGACTTTCAATATTATTCATGAAAGATAGGTCCAATCATGGGTTTTTTAGGTCTTTCCTTGTCCTATATTAACGCGTGGTCGCACCCATCACAAATTAGATTTAGTGCCGGGCGTGCCAAAGTCCTATTAAACTTGAATCAATTGAACAGGCTAAATCTAAGAAGTTTGGCCTAATTGCCCAATTACCAATTATTATAGCAATTAGGCGTTTTTAGATTAAAAAAAAAAAACGGGGGGGTTAATCCTTCATACGAGCATACAACACATGGTAGTTTTTCATTAGTCAATGTAAATTACCCCAGGTCAGGTGTAAACACTCCTAATTACTGGATTTTTACGTAATAGCAAAGCCGGTTAAGGAAAAGGGACCATAGTTAACGGACAGTTCAGATATGTGATGTGATTTCATGAAATGCAATCATGTGAATGGGAAGATATCCACACACTTAGATTTAAGACATTCAATTCCACTTTTTAGTTATTCTAAAAAAAGAGGGGGGGGGGGGGGGGGGGGGGGGGCTAGAATCTTGAGTAGTTTTGGAGTTTTGTACCTTTTTAAAATGGTGGTGACTCATCTTCCACACGGGAGCCGATTAGGTGTTACCCGGGTAACAACTTAGTGGGTGTTACCCCTTACCGTGGGGCCCACTTTGATAAATTTTTTTATATCCACTCCGTCAATCCGTTTCTCCATACCATTTTAGTATGGGGTCCAAAACATTATGGACCACATCAGAGGAAACGGTGGTGATCGAGTGCCTCACTGTTAAAGGTAGGGTTTTCATAATCTTTATGTTCAATACAAACTGTTTATAATGTCAAGAAAATCTGAATGAAGGTAAAATACAAAGATCAGCTTCATCCAAAACTTTTGTGGCATACAAAAAGCTTTTAATGATCATTCATCGTTGTTTCTAATAGTATGGTACACCTGAGACTTGAATCTTCCTAAGGTTTGGGATCTCGTCCTAAAATGATGTAAAAATATATGGACGGAGTGGACTGTACAGAAAATACATCAAGATGGGCTGCACACAGTTAGGCTAAAACCCATTAAGCTGTTCCGAGGTAACAGCTAATCCGCTCCCCTTCCACACATGTGGTACTGATTTACAGTCATCCAGACCATCCAAAACGTGGGTCCCATCATGGATGGGGCATATAGCTAAGATCAAAATGTCCAAGTAATCCTAACGACCCAGTTAACGGATTTTAAATGGATAGTTGAAAGTAAAATAGTGAGGGGTCTAAGTTAGAATTGACAGATCAGATAGTTAATCTTACCTTCTCGGTGCAATTTTTCTTTTCATATTCCATCCACAGTTGGGTCAGCGATTTGGACGGTCTGGATTTTTCTTACGGCTATGTCATGTGCAGGACTGAAGACTCTTCACTTTTTTACACGTACGCATACACACCCACACACCACCAAAATAAAATAGGAGTTGAGCTCTCATAAGAAGTCCAAAAAGATTCCTCTCCGAGCAAGATCCAGGCCGTCCATTAGGTGGCCACACCTTCTAGATGACGTGACTCAAACCTGGCCGGTCGACTCATCATCAAGTGTGCCGCAATGTCAAGGAAAATGGACGGCTTAGAAAAATCATGACTGAGCCCACTACTTTTGAACAAAAACAATAAAATGTTGATTTGTTAAGCTGAATGATCGCATACGTCCAAACGTATGGTAATTATCTTGCGTTTGAACTGTGTGCCGTGTGGGGCCCACTTGTGATTTGCATGTTGGAGTCCAACCCGTCTATTAAAAGCCTGTCACACAGGTGGGGCCCAACAAGCATAGTGACAAATCTCAGCAATTTCTTAGCAGTAAGATAGATAACCTTAGCAGCAGAGGCATCATCCTTCCCAGCAACTCTCTTATGTAAGAAAGATAGAGGAATCAGTGGGGCATCTTTTCTTCATTGTCCTTTTGCTTGTTAGGCATGTGGGACTTCCGCCTTACTGCCTTGAAAGTGCCATGAATGTACCTATTTTTTGGGGTGGGATGCAGGTGGGCTTTCTGGGAATTAGAGACGGTTGTTGGCACTTAGCCAAAGCTAGCCGTCCTTTGTATGTGGATTGAAGAGGAACGACAAATTTTTAGGGTTAAAGAAGAATTTAGTTATTACATGCAGCTTGGAAAGCTTTTTCCTTATTAGGGAGTGTGATTTGTAATTTCTTAGGATTTCTCTTTTTACTTTTCTTTGTATGTTACTCTTGTTTCAGCCCTTAGCTGCTGCAATAAAATTCTTAATTTAAAAAAAAATGTTTTTCTTGAGATATTATTGAAAAAATATCACCAAAAAATAAAATTATTTTAAAAATTAATAAATATATCTAATATTTGTTTGTATACAAAATTATTTACTTATTATTTAGTAACTATCAAGTTTTAAGTTGTAAATACTTTATGCTAAAAAGTTTTTTAAGGTGTAAACTATTTACATATTATTCTCTTTTGCTTTTAAGTGATAAAGTGTTTACAATATAAAGTAGATGTTCACACCTTATGAAACTTGGGATAGTAAATCCCACCAAGACTAGCAAATCATATAAAAGGACTTGAAGGGAATCACCAAAAAAGCTCGGGACATCCTGAGCTTAGGTGGGCCACACCATGTGAATTATATCGGTTTCGTGCGCTGTGGTTGAAACCCACCCAACTGGATCCACCCATATACCTTATCAATGGGTTGGCCCAGATGACCTAACCCGACCTGGCCTAAAAAATGGCTAGAAATTAATAGATGATGAGTGTAGATGGACACACCTTATATGAATCCACTAAACGCCCGGAGCTAGCATACCTTTATCCCCTGTTCCATATTTATAACCAATTGTGGTCCTACCAGACCTGGGTCTGTTGGTCCTGACCTGATTACAATTAAATGGGTAGAATGGGTCAGGCTTGGGCTTGATGAATGTTATGTGGGTCAGGTTGGACCACAGGGTAACGAGTCGTGGGTCTGTTTCAAGCAGGGTTTCTTAACTGCTGTAGTTATCGAATTGGGCTTGTTTGACCGCAACCTGACCCATTGCCACCTTTTAAAAATCCAAGGGCTTTCGATCAATCAGGCTAGCCTAGTCCACTAGGCTCTTGGGCCGGCCTTGGGTTTAATTTTTAGACCTGCGGGTGGCCTGAAAATATACAAAAATGAACCTAGATTTAATTTAATGAAACCATCCATTCAAGGCCCAATCCGATCTAGGATCCTTTTACATAAGGAATGGCAATGGGCTGCAGTAGGGTGGGTCCAGGTTGGTCCTAGTCTCCAAGGATTACAGGGCCCATCCTTGTAAGAAAAAGAGCTAAATAATTAAAGGTTTGAAATAGTTCAATTTAAGAATTTTCTTAAGAAAATCCTCTTTCCACAACAAGTCCGATCATATAACAAGTTTGGATCATTGACGCCCAACCTCATATCCAACAAATGTCTGAGTTAGCTAAATGAAGATCTCTCACCTGGTGTCTTTAAACCGTCCAATTCTTTTTGGATAACAGAGGCCCAGACCCACTTGATAATTAGACAGGGTTAACAAGACGGGCTGGGCCATTCATCATAAGCTTGATCCGGCCCTCGGGCCAGTAGAGGAAGCCAGGCCCTGGCACTATGGGTGGGCTGCCCGGCCCATTTTCACCTTTCACATTGCCATGGTTAGGGCTGTAAATGAGTAAGTGGACCCGATGGGGTACCCGACCGAACCCATTTAGATCCGACCCAGACTCGACTCATTTGTTAAATGGTATGGGTCTGGGTCCAAGAACAGACCCAATTGCTAAACAGGCCTCGATCTTATTTCCTTTATATTAGGCCCGGGCATTTGGTCTATGTTGCAAGGGACCCATCCAGACCCGATTTTAAATCTAGTAAAAATACTTGCATGCCAGATCTAGACCCAGACCCATTAAACATGACCCATTTATAAATGGGCTTGGGTAGATCTCCCTCTACCATACCTATACCCTTTTATAAATGGGTCTGATGGGGTTGACTCAGACTCGACCCAGACACCCATTTACTAAAAGGATTTGGATAAAAAATTTGGACACATACCCATTTAGTAAATGGGCGGGTCTAGTTTTGGCTAAGCCTGCCCCAAACCCAACCATTTACAGCCCTAGCCATGGTGTCAGGGTGGGCCAACTTTCACGCCTGCACCGCAGAGCTGACCCTAGTTCTGGCCAATATTTCGATGGCCTGGAAGCCGGCCCGTTGATAGCCATAGACAGGCACTTTTACATATGTAAATCAGCCACGCATGTTTGAGAATCAGGCCATTCATCAAGTGGGCTTGTTGTGGATGAGTGGTCCCTACTAACTTGAAGATCCTAAACCATCAGATTGGAGTACCTTAAGCCATCATGGCTGACAGGATGAATGGTCAGGATTTCGTAGGTTTGTGTAGTTGGATCTCTCTTCCAAGTTTGAAAGATGTGAAACGAGAATGATATGAGTGGGTCTGATAGAGCCATCTTCCACCGTCCACGTGGAAGATTAGACAGCCACCAATCAAACGTGACTTTTCAACTCATGGGCAATCATGGTAGTGGTCCACTAGATGTACGGTCACAAAAAACAATAGTCACTGCCATGTAGACAATCACCTGAATGAGCCCCATTGGGTCATCTAACCTGTATCAAAGTTCAAATCAATGGATCCCATCACACGCATGAGGTTTTCTAATCCCACTTCTGTGTCCAGCACATGTTTTAGGCTGCAATCATGTGAGAGATCTGAGCCGCCCGTCTCTCCTCCAAAAATCAAACTGGCCCACTTATGAGGTGTGTCCCAGTATAAAACAAATGGACAGTAAATGAAATTGTTTCATGCGTTGTGGTCCATATGGGGTAGTACACCAACCTGATTTTTGGACCAGGGCATCTATATTACAATGCCCACTTGATGGACAGCTCCCATATCTCACTCATGTTCCACCTTAACATGTGTGATGGGCCACAGATGGAGTGGGGCCATACACACATATGAGATTAGCAGACATCACACTCACATTAATTTCCACCAAAACATCACAAAAAAAAAAAAGGGAAAAATGCATCAAAGGTGGAGAATCACTACCCAGTGGGGCAGAAGGTGATCAAATAATCCGATCCGGCACATGTGCATGTGCTCGATGCATCATCATATGCATAGCTGTAAGCCGTCGGGCATGAATTCTTGAACAGCTCCGAGTATCGGGTGGGCCCGCAGGTCGACGGCAATGAATGCGTGCCTGTGCAGCAGTACTCGGGTGTGCCAAACGCTGCGCACGCGCTCTTGCATGCCACCACTGAGCCTGACTCGACCACCTGTAGCTCCGTTGGGCAGCTGCCGTTCAGGTCGGCATGGCAGCCGGCATACTGGCAGTCACCAGTCCCGCCACCGGATGGTTTCACTCCGACGCCAATGTTGTAGCCATCGACGAGGCTGACATCGTAGAAGTCCTTCGCACCGGCATTGCCACCGAGTGTGAATTCAGCAAGGGTGACAGGAGGTGCGCCACCACCGGTGCATTTTAGCGTGCTACCACAGTCGCCGGTGGTGCAGTGACCATTGCCAGAAGCATCGAAGGTGCAGCCCGTGCGGGCCCAGAAGCGGCCAGACCAGTTGGGTGGGGCCGGGAAGGATGTCGATGCTCCAGCTTGCAGGGGGAAGCCGCCGCCACCGAGGATGTTGGCACCGTTGCCGGTGAGTGTGCCCGGCCAGATGGTGTAGTTGCAGTGGTTTTGGAGCGTGAAGATGGTGGCCCAAGCTGGGCTCCCTGCGGTTGAAATAACGGCTTGGGTTAGATTTGCCGGGAAAATAACTGCCAGCAATTTGAAATTTGACCAAAATGCCCTTGGAAATGGGAGCGTTGCTTCCCTGGAGCTAGGGGTAGTATGGGCCTGTCAGTGGCCCTACCCGAGGTCCGGTCCCATTTGTTGGACCCGTTCATAAATCGGGTTAGGGACCCGTTAAATTCGGGTCTATTAGGTTGTTATCGGGTCTCGGATCCGAAAGGACCCGGAACCGGTTAATGGAAGCGCCCCACCAATAAAAACTTCTGGAATGTTTGTGGCTTCATCGTATTGTGTATGCTCCGTGCAATTATTCGTGAGACACGACCCAATAGGAATAAACGGCCATTCCAAAACTCAGGTAGGCCACACCACGTGAATTTAGAGGTGACCTGACATTGTTCTCAATCTGTGGCTCAGCTAAGTTTTGGATTATCATGATTTTAGGAGTTGTACGGTGAAATGTGAGGGCTAACACGATGGACGGATTGGATCTGATGCAAATATCACGTGCACCCATAAAAGCTCGGTAGCATGTGAGAGCACCTTAGGGTTTCTTACCATACAGCAAATGTTGTTGGTGAAAGAGAGGTATAAGCAGACTCGTCTGTACTGAATATCCTATGCAACCCTCACTACCAAAGGACACGTGGTATTGTAGAGGTGGATCAGACCGTCCATCTAGTTGGCCATTACTTTGAATCCCTAGTGTTTAAAAATTAAACTACACTTTGATGTCATAGAGAGTTGTTGGAAGTTTCAGTTTGCAGAGGTGGGACCCATTGATCCAAACAGTTAATATTTTGGACCCAACTGTGGATTGACCGACCATGCACTAAAATTCTCCCAAATGGAAAAATCCTAACCATTTATTAGGTTGGTCAGTGGAACCACCTGCTCTGGGTGAAGAAAGAAGATACATCAAAGATCTCATTTGACAAAAAGAAAACAAATATTCTACAGCTATGATCGTCCAATCTAAAGGGTTTTTCCCCCCTTCATGGTTATGCACTGTAAGGTGCATCCTATCAACGGTTTGGATCACTAAACCGTGGACCCCAGTCCTTCAAAATGAAAATGGAAGATGGAAAAAAAAAAAAAAAATACTCAAGGGCACTGCACCGTATACGTTTACTTCTGACAAGTAGGGCCCATAGTTCCGCAATCTAGTTTGGGTCCCACCGTGGATGGACGATGCCCCAGAAATCTTTAGATTGAAAGATCCCAGAGACCAATCCTGGGAATTTTCTCACACGGCCGTTGCTATATGTGTATTTTTAACCGTCTATCTGTAATCCACGAATCGAAAGGCTAGGATTGTCCCATCAATGAGATTGTATGGCGACATGGAGACGCAACAGACCAATGATCTGGATTACCTCTCCCTGGACCCCACTTGTCAGAACCGAACGTCAATTATCAAAAGATATATGATTCCTCACGTTCATGAGAATGGTAGTGTGTCATGGTCCCACAAAGAAAAGGACATGAAGTCCCGGCAACAGTTGTTGCACGGCCCAAACTCGATGTCTTTGTGAAATCAGCTCCGTCCATCAGTTGCGCCCGATCATGTTAGGATGCGGACCAAGAAATCAGGCAGACCCAAAACTCAAGTGGGCCACACTGCCTACAGGAAGCAGTGGGATGGCGACGCTCACCATTGAAACCTTCCTGAACAGACCGTCTTGTTTATATGCCATCCAACCCGTTCATAAGGTGATTACCAATAGGAACAATGGAAAAAAAAAATACATCATGATCCAAAACTTCGTTGGGCTCCCCAATGTTTCAATCGTGTGTCCCATCCCCACAGTTTCTTGTGGTGTGACCCAATTGAGTATTGGGTCTTCCTAATTTTTAGGCTCACATCCTAACATGAGGTGGTGAAACCGATGGACGGATCGTGGATGCGACGAAGAAACCACAGTGGGCCCAGAGAGGCTTTCTTTGCCCGGATTCTCTCCTACAAGGAAGCAATTCACGTCCCAAAAAAAAAAAAAAAAAGTGGGGGTGTCATATTTTCCGGCGAGAGAGCCGTTGCAGAGAGGAAGTGTGTCAGATTGGCGGGAGAAACAAGGCACATGACTTACCAACAAGGAGGAGAGTTAGAAGGAGAGACACCCTTTTCAGAATCGCCATTACCATTTTAGAGAGAGAGAGAGGAGGGAGAGGAGGGGCGCACCGAAGCTTTGAATTTATACTGGGATCCACCCTTTTCTCGGGGTATTTTGGTAATTTAGAAGACCAGTCATACTTGGATACTCTGAAAGGTGTGATGGATTATACGCAAGTAGTTAGAAATTGCTCATAAGTTGCTTATGGAGAATAAAAATAATTCAAATTAAACATTCCAAATTATGTGTACCATTTTAGATGTATCATGAACAAAAATCGCTCTGATTTACGTATCGAACTACTGGATTTTTGTACATTTATTGGACGGTTAGAATTGAATAATATCGAAGAGTCTAATTTTGAAAACATCTGTCCACGAATCAGAGGTTAACATTGTTAAAACAAGATATTTTTAATAATGTGATTTGAACACAGTGGCTTCCACAATTTAATCGGTTAACTTGTGTTAATCTATGCTACATATACTATTTCTAAGTGACTGCGTATCAAGCGTCATGCGCAGCCGGAGTATCAATCTTTAAATCAGTACAATGTGCGTCTTTATGAGTCTCTAAATTATGGAACTCATCCACCGTACACGTGGAATAATTGGACCTCAATCTGGACCCTTCAGATCATGGGAACTATTGTGGAAGGATCTTAGTGTGATATCTAATTAATGGGATTATTCTTTTATGGGGCTTCAATACATAGTTAAGATGAAAATAGTCAGTGGTCCAAATTCAATGGCAGGATTATGATGGTTTTGATCTTCCAATCTGCATCAATGGATCCCATGATCTGAACGGCTCAGATTGGAATGTGTACGTCCCACCTGGACGTTGGACGAGTTCCACAATTTAGTGAGTTGTACGAGCCGCATATTGTAGTGAATAGATCCCAACGTCATCCTCACAACTGCCACGTGACGAGTCTCGGCCCCAACTCTCGCACGTTGTAGACGGTTGAGGCCACCTCTCATTTCTCAACCTCCATTATCCGCGTGTTGTCGCCTGCACGTGAACTTATCATGCAGCGCCTTCTTTCCAGCCAACATGTCACATGTGCGGGGAATTCTAGCCATGCAAAATGGGGGACCCTCCATGAAGATCAGCTGGGGTAAAAACCGGACTGGTTCACTCATCAGGTGGGCCACACATTCAAAATCAATGGATGGACTGTGTGGCTTGCATGAAGAGTCGGTTGGCTTTATTTTTACGGTGGGTAATCTTCTTGGTGAGGTCCACCATTTAAACGGCTCAGATGTCCTGCACATATGGTGTGTTGTGGGAAAGATGGGACTGCTCAACTTCCATCAAAATAATGAGAACTGCGAACGTGGACTTCCACACAGCCCTTGTCTTTACCAGCAACGTGTCACGTGTAGGATATCCGAGCGGTGCAAATGGTGGACCACACCTTGTCGATCAATGGTGAGGCCGATTCACTCGTGTCAAAATCGATCTCAAATTACAGGTGCGGCCCACTAAATGAGTGGAGTAACATGATCTTCACATTCATAACGACCTTTTTCAAGGGCGCGACTTGGCTGTTACCCTGGTAAGAGCTTAGTGGGTGTTAGCCCCACCGTGGGGCCCACCTTGATGATGTATTTTATATCCACTCCGTCCATCCGTTTCTACATGTCATTTTAGGGCGGGGTAACAAAAATTAAGCAGATCCAAATCTCGAGTGGACCATAACACAGTAAACAGTGGTTATTGAGTGCCTCACCATTTAAAATTCCAATGGGCCCATATTAAGGTTTTCGTCATGTTTATTTTTCATCCAACCCGTTGATAATGTCAAAAATATCTGGATGAAGGAAAAATACAAATATAAGCTTGATCCAAAGCTGTTGTGGCCATAAAATGTTATTAATAGTTATTCATCATTGTTTCCAGTGGTATTGTTTACCTGAGATTTGGATCTTCTTGAGGTTTGAATCATATACTAAATTGATAGTGGAAAACAGATGGACGGCGTGGATATAGAAAACATACATCAAGGTGGGCCCCACACGGTTAGGGTAACACCCACTAAACAGCTAATTGGCATCCCCTTTTTCAAGGGTCCCGTCTCTACACAAATGACATGTGTGAGGGACATAAAGGGCCCCCCTGATGTATGTGTTGTATATCCACACCGTCCATCAGTTTTTCCAGCTCATTGTAAGGCCATGGTCCAAAAAATGAAGCAGATCCAAATCTCAAGTGGACCACACCATCACATGAAACAATGGTCATTGAACGCCCACCATTAAAAACTTCCTAAGGCTCACCGTAAGGTTTATTTGCCATCCAACCTGTTGATAAGGTCACAAAGATTTGAACGAACGGAAAATACAAATATCAGCTTAATCCAAAACTTTTGTCTTCCCAAGAAGGTTTTAATGGTAGGCATTCAATCCCTACTGTGCGGTCCACTTGAGATTTGGATCAGCTTCATTTCTGGGATCATACCCTAAAATGAGGTTGAAAAACGGATGGACGGCAAGGATACACAACGCATAAATCAAGATGTGAAAGTTCACATGGAGGAGCGTGGATTAGCCCTAGAAAATTTTCAACGGTAGGTGTCATTATCACCACTGCTTCCAGTGGTGTGGTCCACTTGATCGTTAGAACTGTCTCATTTTTGTGCTAATGTCCTAAAATGACATGAAAAACGGGATGGAAGGCATGGATAAAATCCATACATCCGCTTCCTCTTCATGGGATCCTTAATACAAGGGAAACCGGTATTGCAAATTGCAACTGTAGGTCGAGGCAGTTGGTAACCGGTTCAACCGGTGGGTTTGGATGTTATGAAGTTGGTGAGAAGGTAGTTGACCCATCAAAGCTAATAACCGTTGATATAAACAAAAGCAGAAATCAAAGAAGCATGTGTACACGTAAGTCTCCTTCTCTCCAACCCTCTTACGCCTTTCTATTTTCATACTCTTTCACACCAAACGCGTTGATTAGGTGCCTGGATAGACCCCACGAACCTGTCGGTCGGCCGGCCCAAGGTCTGTCCAACCCTGGTCCACCTACTCAATCCTAGATCCAACCCTGGCCCATCTTGATTATGGCCGTTACAAAGAAAAATAATAATAATAATTACAGTACAGCTAGTATCGTTACAGCATTTTGTTGGTAGTTGTTATGGCCGGAGCAGATTGCCTGTGGGCTGTGTGGGGTCCACAGAGATGTCGGTGACAAATCCACTCCGTCCATCTGCTTTGAAATACCACAGTAGTACAGGATTCTAAAATTCAGGAAGACCCAAGACTCAGGTGGGCCACACCAACAAAACAGTGGTAATAGGAACGTCCACCGTTGAAACCTTACTGGAGCTTACCATAATGTTTGTATGCCATCTAAAACGTTCATGGAATTATTACCACTCAGATAAACTGTAGGAACAAATATCATCATAATAAAAAACTTCAGTCACCGCCATGCGTTCTATCCCTAATATTTCATGTGGTATGGCCCGCATGAGTTTTGGATGCCTGATTTTTAGAATGCTGTCCTATTGTGGTCTTTCAAAACAGATGGACGGAGTGGATTTGTCACCGAGATCTCTATGGCCCCCACACAGCCCTGGGAACAGAGATTTGTGGGCTCAGAGTGGGTCACACACAATCCCCTCTCTGTTATGTCCATGGTTACTATTACAGAATAACTTGCTGATGAGCATCAGACGAGATAGTTGAAATCCCCAACAAAATGCAATGAAACCAGTTAATAAACATTTCTGGATATTTATCTCCTTCACATATAACATATGATCTTTTAAAGGGTGAATCATGGTCGACCATTTCACAACATTGGGGACCAAAATGGACAAGGATCAGATGATGCTTGAGTCGTTTATAGTTGCTTATAACTTTTTGGGCCTCTTTGGATTGCAAATTACCTCAGTATAATGTAATGTAAAAGTGCACTCATCTTTGGAAAGCATTGTCAATTGACAGACATTCCTATATTTGGTTTGGCCAAGGTAAAATTAAAATGATGGAGCTTTTACATTACATTACGATGGTAACTAGCAATCCAAACAGGCCCTTAAGTTGTAAACAATTTTCACTTGGATGTGGGTTATAAGTGATCGTTGTTTATAGTCAAGTGAAATCACTTCGCCTTATCTCAAATGCATTGAAATAATCCAAGTGACTTACAGCTTATAACTCAATGGTAAAATTTTCTAGCCAAACACCACTTGTGAGTGAGCCATAATCCTTTGTAACTAATAAAACTAACAGGCTCCAAACAATCCAATAGTCGTTTCAGTTTTGGATGAGGATCTAAACGTTGGGCCCCACAAATCTACCAACCCCTAATAAAGTTTGTAACAATTCGGATGTCATGTATTTCCATTGTACTTGAGTTGGCCCGGCATTCTTTTTTTCTTTTTTCTTTTGGTTTCCCCATGTTAGGTTTTACTTAGAGAAAGATCCCATGAAATCTGTTTGTTTGGTCATCCATTAAACGTTGTAGAAAGAATAAAATCGTAACCTGAATCGACAGAATGTTGGAGACAATGAAATCAAAACAAGCCCATCGATGCATGTTGTGTATATACATAGGAAATGATTCCGTAGAAACGTTTTCACCTAAATTACAGTGAAAATGTTTCATGTGGGGCCTACCATGATGTATCTATGACATCTAAACTATCCCTGGCTGGCTTGGCAAGGGACCCAAAAATCAGTCATAACTCAGGTGGGCTGCATTTGACATCCATCCCACTCAATTGATGTGCTCAGATGAAGGGATCTTGTTGCCATCAGGCATTTTTTACACTCAGGTGAACCCCATTTGAAATCAATGATGTGAGGCCCCTTTTCACTGTTCCCTGTCATGTGGCCCACCTAACTCATGGATGCCTTGATTATTAAGGCAATGCCCAAACATGAGATGATGCATATAATGGTTGGGGTGAGTGCTATCAACACATCGGAATGGACCCCACAAATGAGTTGGTAAACAATTTTACCCCTACAATGTCTCTAAAGAACATTGAAATTTGGGTTTTACCAACACTTCTCTGCATAGATGACACCCCACCCGGGCTAAACAGGTACAGGTCTTGCTGGCTTTGGGTCTCCTTGAAGACCCAAATGCAGATCTGATTGCATTCGGGTACCCATACAGACTTTAGATCTAGGTTTTTAGTTGGTTTAGGTCATATTAGAGCATTTACATAGAAGGGCACACTTGATGGATGGCTTTAGATCACACGGGCATGTGCCACTTCTACACATGCATGGGGTAGATGGCTCCCTTGCATGCCTGTGACTTGCGGGGCATTATTCCATTGCTAGAATAAACAATCCATATTTAGTATAACTATTGCACTGATTTTTTACAACAGCACATGCTTTAGGTTCAAATCAAATAGAAAGTTTATATATATATACAGAGCACATGCTTTAGGTTCAAATCAAACTGCACATTTTTTCAATTCCTAAATCTGTAAATCTCATCTTTCAAAAAAAAAAAGTCCTAAATATGTAGATATGGGTATTTTAGCATCTCCTGAAGTTCCACTGAAAATTCCACCTTTTCCCCACGTTTCCCTTGGTCAGTAATACATTTTCTATTATCAGCAATATCAATAAATGTGTTTGGATCTCGATCCACGATACAATACCATGTAGAGATACTAATATTGCGAACAGTGGTTGCACATAGAATTCAGGTTAGGCGGAAGAAATGGAGACGTGCCTTCGGAATTCCACGTGAGCTGTTGTCTAGCACTAGAGGCAATTTTTTTGGGATAACTACAAGACCAGCCATGCTTTAAGGGACAAAATGTTGGATAGTTAAGGAACAACATGTTCATAGGATGTGTAGCTGAAATGAGAATGTTGAGACGGATGACTTGCAAGATGAGACATAGATAGAGTTCGAACCAAATGGATTTAAGGAAACTTGGGAGTAACACCAACTGGTAATAAGATGAGGGAAAGTAGACTTCGATGGTTTAGTCGTGTGCAATGGAGACCAAGAACTACACTGGTTAGGAGTGAACTAGTACCAGTTGAAGGCTCTAAAAGGACAATGCGAAAGCCCAAAAGGATGTGGATGGAGCTAGTAAGAATTAATGACGTGGTGAATGAAGGTTTGTACATGATGACAGTGGAATGGCAGAACATGATTCATGTAGGCGAATCCAATTAATTAGGATAAGGCTTAGATGATGATGATGATGATGATGATGATGATTATGGTCAGGCCTCATAAAGCTTAGGTGTTTTATGCACTACAATTTGTTGAAGATGATTCGGGTCCAATGATTTTGGTCTTTGATGGAGGAACAATGGAGTAACTTTCCCTTTTCTTTTTGTCTTACCAGTTTCAGCAACTGCTAGAATCAGTTAATATGAGATGACTTAATCCGATGGCCTCCTAATCGGAGACTGAAGCACGAATCTAAGTTGTGACTGAGGTGAGACTTCCCGCAATGGTTTAAAGAACCACTATCAATGTTCCAGTTGAAGGAAAAAATGAGCGGCAAACACAATAGTTTCTCATGGAATTTCAAATTTTCTTAATTGATGAAGACATGGATGTTTGGCTACCTACATAGGATGTTTCTTTCACATAAATACAATAAGACATCTTTTTAAGAGCATTTCCACCATGATTAGGTTTTTTTTCTTTTTTCTTTCTTCTTCTTTTTATTTATTTATTTATTTAAGTATATAGAAAGGCCAAAAGCATTCTTTAAGGAAGAGGGTGGAGAAATACCCATGTACTTCAAGAACTCAATTCCACTGAACTGAACTACTGACATTTCAGTTGATATGCTGGTGGGATGACTTCGTCTTCAACTTGCCATGCATTTGGGAGTGGCAGCAGAAAACAAAACCCAAATGGGCAGATTATCAGTTTCCCCATTTCCAATTTCCACCATGAAATTACAAAATTCCAGACATTTCAAGTACTAAAAGCACTAGGGTCTTTTTTTTAATATATATACTAAAAAAACCATGGTTGGAAAACTCTATCAATTATGACCAGATATAACAAACTAATTTAAATAGAAAAATCAGAAGGATATGATATTGAAGTATTTATTATAAAATTTAAAGAAATGCTCCAGTGCTCGTAGCTGCATTGGGACACAGTCCAATCCATTGGTCTAGACTGTCCAGCAGGTTCAACGCACCTTTCATGGGCTACGATCCAAGCATCAAACCAATCTGAGGAACATTAACCATTTGAGCAATGACCTTTAACATTAACAATCAAGATCATTTACACAAAACTAGGTCCAATCAACATTCTGATCCATCTACTTGTTTGGATCCAACATGGATTGCTTATGATTCTAAAAAATCACTTTTGTTAGGAAACTGTAACTATCTCATCCATGGCTTGGAAAAAGAATGGATATGGAAACCAAGGCCAAATCAAGGATGGATTGGATTGGAACATTCAATCAGTGTAAGTTTTGCATGGCAGCCTGCTCTGATTTCTGAATTTAATGGACAGTTTAGATTGATCGCTTCTACTCTTAGTGAGATTATGCAACTAGAAGCAATATACCTCACAGTTCTGAAAGCACTATGCATCTCTCAAATTTAAATATCTTACATTTAATTGCTTAAACATTAATTAATTATATATTAAAAGGTTTTGCAAAAACATTTTTTTTGTATACGCAGTTTGTATTGCTTTGAGTTATCTGTTATAAAGAATTAAATTCCATGTTGCTAATATAACTTGTAATTTTTGTGGAGTTTCTTTATACATTTGTTTCATCTATATTGTACGTGTTGAGCACGGGTACAATGATCTGAACCTCTGATCTGGTAACCGACCACATGGATGAGCTATAGCCCAAAAATCATGGCGGCCAGATTATCTTAGCTATTTTATTAATCTGACAAATGGATGGATAACAAATTGGGCAAACCTATGAGTATTGAGTAATCACTCATGTTCTATGGACAAAAATCACACCCGTTGGATGGTTAGGATCACTTTATAGTGTAAGGGGTGGGGATCAGGACAATGACACGCTGTGTTTGTTTTGCAAGTGGACAAAAATTAATTAATTAATTAATTAATCTCATATACATATATATAAGATGATCTATCAACACAATCATAAAAGGAATAACGGCTCAACTTTCTTTTCTAAAGAATATTGCATTACCTCTAGCCTTTATAGGTTTTTCTCCCGAAGTATTGGCCCAAACAACTCAGGCAATTCTTATATGGATCAATCCTTACTAGAAATAGACCAGCTTTAGGACTTATTCAAGTTGATTGGGCCAATACACTAGTTGTCGACTTACCGAATTTGCCAACAATGCTTTAAACAACTAAAATATCAATTTGCAGAAAAGATATGTAACAAATAAGAAATCTAGCACCTGAGCAAGAATATTCCATGCTTAAATTGGGGAAATTTTGATAGCGTTTTACATGATCTAACCACTATCTGAATTTCTTGCCGCAAAACAAGGATTTCAGTGAGCCTAGAATAGGAGATGGACGAAAATTGAAGTAGGTTGCAGTTGCAAGATAGACACAGCTCAAAGCTACATATATTTTGAACCAGACAGATGAGAAAATTGTGACGTATGTGCATATGCCGGTTAATGCAATAACCGCCGCAACATTTACCAGGCATTTCAATATAGAAAGATCTCCTTCTGTTCCTTGATTAGGGAAATAGCCTTTGGCGGTAAAATTGGAGAGCAGCTGATCCTTGAGCCGGAACGTCTCCATCAACCAAGCGGCAGCCTCATTTTCAGATGTAGGGATGTCTTTGAGTGGGATACGCCGAATGTGGAGGTGAACTTCAGAAGGATCCACGCCAAAGACATTGTCCATGAAATGTGGGCAGCAGTGCTTGTATCCAATAGTAACATCATAAACTGCAGTAATTTTGTGACAAAGAGGCATGTCAGAAATACATGGAATGTTCAAAGGGTGAAGTGAAGAAAACTAAAAAGGTATGTCGTTCAATGGTAATATTAGCAATATACATGGACCCCTTTCATTCACAATAGCAGATGTGACTCAGTCAAAAGGCATACATGATATGATCATTGGTACAAGCAGGCATGATTTTATGGGGTGCACCACTTCTAACTAAATAACATGTTCATTCAACACTCATAACCCTATTATCTTGAAGTTATCTTAGATTGTTTTTTATTCGTTCTTTCTTTTTCTTTTTCTTTCTTTCTTTTATTTTTATTTATTTATTTATTTTTGAAATCCTATTGTCTTGAAGTTATCTTAGATTGTTTTGTATTCATTCTTTCTTCTTCTTTTTTAAATTTCTTTACTATCTTTTGTTATGCAAGCCAGGCAAGTACCATAATCAACATCCAAGAGATAACGTTCTAGAGCTCCCTTCAATAATCAATTTACAAGTGTCGAATCAAGGGAAACCCCTCATTTCTCTCAAAGAGCTCTCACTTTTGCTTCCTTGGAGTCCCTCCGCCTAGTTTGAGCAAATCGATTAGTGAAATATTAAGAACGAGGCCCTTTATCAGCTGATATTCAAAGAAGATCACAACCATTTAGATTTTTTTCCTTCATTAGACAAACCACATCAACTGCGAACATTGTTTGTAAACACAGTTACAAGCTTACAAACAGTTTAGCACAGGTTGCATGTCCTTATCTAGTAGCACCCTTTAGAGCAACTAGATATTTCTATAAATTTCCAGGACCTCCTAGAGCATCAATAAGAAAATATTTAAAACACTTGTCATAACAGTCCAATTAAACCTCTCATATTAACTTTTTCTTAAATGATATTCATGTAATCTTTTATGGAGTTTCATGTCATCACCGCATACCAATCAAACTGAAGGGAAAATTTTATAGGATAGCTATAAAATCAGCCATGCTTTATGAGACAGAATGTTGGGCAGTTAAGTAACAACATACTCATAGGATGAGCGCAGCTGAAGGATGTTTGGATGGATGAGTGGCAAGACAAGGAAAGATAGAATTAGAATGAATGCATTTGAAGGAACTTGCGAGAAGCACCAATAGGTAATAAGATGAGGGAAAGTAGACTTAAATGGTTTGGCCATGTGCAATGGAGACCAAGAACTGCACCAGTTAGGAGTGAGTTCGTTCAAGTTGAAGGCTTTAAAAGGGCAGGGGGAAGGCCAAAAAGGACATGGTGGAGGTGTGGGTGGAGGTCGTAAGAAACAACTTGAGGATCTATGGTTTAACTGAGGATATGGTCAGTGATAGAGTGGAATGGCATAACAAGGTTCCTGTAGCTGACCCCAATTAGTTGGGATCAGGCTTAGATGATGATTGATGATGCTTCGCGTAACCTTTTAATCTCCACTCTTACCATTCGCTATTTCCAAGCATAATTTTGGGTTTTAGGAGACGCCGAGGAGGCACCACCTCTCAAAAAGGTGGGTACATTACCAACCAAATGCAATAATTCATTAGCAATGAAGACAAGCATATCCTAAACACAAAAGAAAGGTTGAAAAAGATGACCTGCATCTAAGGAGTTCCTAAGAGCTTCCACAGAGGCATGGAAACCTTTCGTCTTTGGAAGAAGCACATTCTTTAGGATGGGCAAGCCGTTCTCAGCTGCAAACTGTTGACTACGAATGCACTTCTGTTCACTGCCAATAAAAGGAAACAGGAGCTGAAATTAATATTGAATGACTATGAACTGTGAAATAAAAAACACGTGTTTACATACAGGTCATTTGAGGGATGACTGACATAGTACAGACTACAGACCGTGCATTTTCTCTCTCTTGTCAATCAATAAGGCATGACTCCACTCTGCACAGCACATAATGGGTGTGCACCTCACTTATTTTTTTAATGATTACTTGAATTTGGTTAGATAAAGGAAAGAAACACATCAGGAGAGACCAAGGAGCCATTTTGGGGTGACCCTCTCGTCATTTCCCTCTTTTGCAAGAGAATTGGACACCTGGTTTGCATCCCTCAGAACATTGCTAAAACCTACCGATTCAGTAAAGATCTAATCTCAGAAATACAGAAAGCAGCACACATCTCTCGCCATTTAATGATGGTTGACGAGAATCTAGCAAGCGTTTCACAGTGAAGATTTTCAAAAACCCATTTTGAAACTATGTTAAAGATTCCTGCCTAACATAATTGCATGGCGGAGATATGTGCACACTGTCCACAGACACAAATTTCTCTCCAAACAAAATTGTCAAAAAGAGACAGAAAAGTGGTAAAAGAAAAGTCAGCTAAGGTCGCCTGAGAACAAAATAAATTATGAATGCTTTATTATTAAAACCATTCTTAAAAGAAAGTAAGCATATATATATATATATATATATATATATATATATATATATATATATATATATATATATATATATATATATATATATATAAAAGATAGAGAGAGAGAGAGAGAGGATCGAATCTGCGTATGTGAAGTGCCAAAGAAGATAAAGAGAATGAGAGTAATTACGTGAAGTCGGTGCCTTCGGGGAAAAGAGCAAGCCAAAGGGGATCTCGAGGATCCACAAAAGTTGAAAGCATCCGGCGCATCATTGGCTCATCAATTTCCCACTTCCTCTCCACTGATATGAACTCAAGAATGTGAAAGCCCCAGCCAAAGATGGGCAATTTCATCAGACTGCTCTTAAGGATGTACTTAATGTATCCCAAACGACCTTTTCTCAGTGCAAGGTCCCACAAATACATCCAGTCAACCTCGGTTCTATGGTTTGCAAGAAGCAAGACTCGTTCCCTTGCAGGAACAGTTTCTCCAGCAAAAACCACCTTTGTCTGGTTTATCTTCTCAAATAGAAAGGGCCACAAAGCTAACCATGTGCCAAACAGGATGGATGTTGCTCTCCTGCTATGACGAATACTGAAAAGCCGCAACATGAGAGCTGTCATGGGAGCCCAGTAGACTAAAGTCATAAATGCTGTTGAAAGTAGTACTATAAGACATAACACACCCCGTAAAACCCTTAAAGGAGTTAAAGGGCGGTGTCGTGGCGCATCACTTGAATTGGGAAGCTTGCAAAACTCCATTGGATTCCCATATTTGTTCAAAGCATCACCCTCACTAGTAGCTGAACCATTCATGATGGTAAATGTTCTTTGAAGTGAACTAGGATGTTCCAAGCAAGGAATGTAGTTCCTGAGCGTTCGCTGATTTTTCTTGCATTGCTATGAAGCATATACAAACATGGTTGATCGAATTATATGCACCACATCAATGAGGTCAATGAGAAAGCATGTGATGGTACCAAGTTTCTGATAAAGCTTGGTTGGAGTTAACAGCTCAGCAGATAGAAAACAAAATCAACTGCAGAACCAACAGTATCTGGATATTTTTCCCTGCATGCAGTGAGCAAAAAGGGGACTCAATAACACAATAACATCATGATGCATAAGATCATACAAACAAGGCTCCTTCAAATCAGTAGAGGAACCAAAGAGCAACTAAATTAATGCATATACTACAGAGGAATCAAATTGTAGCAACTAGTTGGCGTGTGGGGGGCACATTCACGTGGAGCATTCCATTTTCATGGTTGGATCAACCTGATTTTTGGGGCATCCTATTTTTATGGCAGGACAAGATGTCATACAAACACCATGGTGGGCCCCACACACCAACTAGTTGGATGCGCGCACGCACGCACGCACAGCGTTGTCAAGTGCGATCACATTACATTGGCTTAGATTAGATCACATATGGCATGGCATACTAAAGTATGTGATGGTTATGCAATGGCATAATTGCATAACCATGGCATAATGGCCAACAGTCAAATTTCTTGTAGATTACAACAGTGTTTCCACACCTAGCAATCTAAAGAAAATCACATTGTTTCATAACGAGAACTTCCCCTAACAGTGGTAATTTCAGTTCAATCCTAGCAATTTAAAGTGTTGACTTGGAGTGAGATCAATGACTTAGATTGATGACAATGTGATTGATTCACTAAACTAACTTGAAGTGCACATTAAATGCATGTGTAGACACATGTAGGAAGAAAAGAAAAGGATAATGAAGAGGGAGAGATAAAGAGAGAGAGTTGCGTTCAACAGTGTTAGTTGACCCTCTAGTCAACGAAGCCTATTTTTGTTAACAAAGGCAATGACTAAAATACCCTCACATAAAACAAAGCAAAGATACCCCCAAGTATGTTCAACCCATGTATTAAAAGTTTAAAACTCCCCCTCAAATTGGAGCGTCCATATCTATCAGCCCAATTTGGAATTAATAATGTTCAGATAACTACAACTGAGGGACTTCTGGAACAGATATGCAAATTGGTCACTATTCTAAACATACCGAGTTCCATCTCCTTATTTCCACCTTGTGCACAAAATGACAATCAACTTCAATATATTTTGTGCATTAACGAAAAGCAGCATTGATGGCAATGTGATTGGTAGCTTGATTATCACACACGCACACGCACAAAAAAACTTGCAATGGCTGATTAGAGCAAAACAAATTTCCTGTAATAATATCCCACCTAAATAAGCTCACAAAATGAATGAGCCACTAGCCCGATACCCTGCTTCCGAGCTAGATCCTATGACATTGCTTCTTACTCTTCCACATTACAAGATTTCCTCCAAAAAATGCACAATAACCTGTAGTTGAGCAGGATCAATGGGAAACTTGGCCCGATCAGTATCTATAAAGACCCACAGACGTAGATGGACATATGTTTAAGTACTGAAGAATACGAAACATTGCATCAAGATGTGATGTACGGGGAAGCATGCATAAAATTGGCCAACCAACCCAACAACATGGGTTAGATCGTGTTGAGTGATTGTGAAATTGATAAGTCATACCACTAATCGTCAGTAAATACCTGGATCGATAAGATCACTATCATCAATGTATATCTTCTTATTGGGGTCAATAAGTGAATAATCCGGTTTACAACCCAACATCCCACTCTCCTTTAACAGATCCAAAACATACTTTCTTTGTGAAAGGAGCATTCTTGCTTTAGAATGGAGCAAGTTCAATGCCCAAGAAGTATCATAAAGCCCATAGAATCATCTCCAGAAACGACAAAATCATCCACATATACAATTAGAAGAATCATATTGTCTTTTCTTTGTTAAAAAACAAGGAATGGTCATCACTACTCTGGACAAAACCAAACTCCAATAAGGCCCTACTAAACTTGTTGAACCAAGCATGATGAGACTATTAGAGACCATATATGGATTTATTTAGCCTTCATACTAGTCCGTGTTTCCTTCAAGAAGAAACCCATGAGGAGGTTGCATCTACACTTTTTCGACTAAATCTCCATTCAAGAAACCATTTTTGCATCTAACCAGAATAGGGGCCACCACAAATACACAGCAAGAGAAGCAGTCACTCTCACTAAGTTAGCAACTAGAGTGAAGGTTTCAACATAATCAACAACATAGCTTGAGTATATACTTTTGCAACCAGACATGCCTTACACCGCTGAATATCATGTGGTCTTAAGTAGCATTAAATGCATCTATATATCATGTGGTTGATAATTGAAGAGGTGTGTACTTTATGTAACCAATTAAGTTAAATTTCTTCCAGTTTGCTGCATTAGGAACCTTCTGGCCAGCTGCCACTTCAGCTTTGAACACACGTTCTTGCTTATGCTTCCTACCCGTTTATACTTGTTAACAATTTGAACAGATGCTTCCCCACTCCCGCAACAAAATCTGATGTTGGTTGCTTGCATGCTTCATGCAACTATGGAAAAAAGTTGGAGGATAAAGGCATATGGTGCATTTTCTTTTTTTGAAAGATAACGAAAATATATTAAACCAAAGCAAAAGGCTAGAAAAGCAAGCTGGGCTGCCGAGATGGTGATCCAACTAAACACCAAGAAAAAGAAAATTACAGCCCTTTAAAATATCATCATTGGAGGCCCACTCGATAGTTAACAATCTGATCCTTTGGGATATAGACTCCACCACTTTGCTTTCCCCGCAAAAACATCTTCCGTTCCTTTCTTCCCACACACACCGCCACACAGCCAAAAGAGACATTCTCCATAATCATGTCCTTTGCTTACCCAGATTAACTCCGTGCCTGGCTTGTAAAGGATGACACCACTTGGAATCGGGATAGGATATTTGTCCAAATCTGTTTAATGAAACTACAATGAACAAAGAGATGGTCTACCGTTTCCTCATTCCTCATACAGTGAAGGAAAATATTCGGTATGCACATTCCCCTTTTTCACAAATTATCCACTGTAAGAACCTTCTTCTTACCAACCAACCACCCAAAGGCGGCGATCTTGGGCGGGACTTTATACTTCCAAAAGTGTTCCGCTGTTGCCCCTTCTCTTGCTATAGTATCCTTGCTTAAGAATTCGTAAAAGGACTTAACTGAGAAGGCACTAGACATCTCGAACCTCCAACATAAACTGTCCATAGATAGAATGTCCGGCCGATACAACTGAATGCAGTTTAGGAGGGCCACGAACTCATTTACCTCATCGCCTCAAAGGAATCTCCTACAAGGAGGTTCCCAAACCACCTCTCCCCCTACCAAGGAAAAACGGTTGGCTATCATAACATGCGGGTTCGGGGCTAACCGATAAATTCGCTAAAATTCTTCTTTCAACAAGACATCTCCCACCCAACTATCTTCCCAAAAACGAAAACGCTCGCCGTTCCCCATAGAAAGACTTACACCTTTCATAATTTCCATCTTGACAGATAACACACATTTCCATAGGGCTAAAGATCTATAAATGGAAGAGTCTTTGGTCCACCAACCTCCCTCCGAACATCCGTACTTTATTTTGATTATTTTGTTCCACAACACTCCATCCTCAACTCCTATTCCCCAAATCCACTTGCCTAACAATCCCCGATTCATTATCTTGAGATCTTTTATGCATGCCCCTCCTTTGAAATGCTTGCACACCTCCTTCCAATCCACCAGGTGGAATTTCTTCTTATCTTCCATACCGTGCCATAAGAAGCCGCTACTTAACTTCTCTAGTCTGGCCATAATCGAGGCCAGACATTTGAAAACTAACATAAAGTAAAGGGGAAGATTCGAAGGAGTTGTTTTTATGAGAGTGATGCGCCCACCCAAAGATAAATATCTACACTTCCATCTCACTAAACACTTCTTGAACCTGTCTATCACCTTGTCCCACATATACTTCGGGGGTTTTCCAAAGCAAAAGGGAAGGCCCACAAAGAAAGTCGGGAGAGAACCCAATGCACATCCAAACGCTTCAGCAAATTCCTGAACCTCTTCTTACTCCATGTTCACCCCAAACATCTTGCTTTTTTTTTCCAAATTCACCCTTAAACCTGACACTACTTCAAAACATCGAACTATCGTTCTCAAATTGTTAATTTTTTCCATATCGTGTCACAAAACAGAAGCATGTCATCCGCAATTTGAACATGAGAAACTAACTTTCCATCCTTTCCACTTTAAATCCAGCAATTATTGCTTCTTCTTGTCCTTTGCTCAACATTCTTGATAAGGCCTCCCCAACTATAACGAAGAGGAAAGGAAATAGCGGATCACCTTGCCGCAACCCCCTGGAGCTTTTGAAAAAACCTTTAGGAGATCCATTGATCATAATCGAGAAGTACGCCGAGCCCATACATTCCCGCATCCATCTTCTCCAATTATCACCAAACCCAAGCCGCTGAAGCATATACTGAAGAAAACCCAATCAACGTGATCGTAGGCCTTTTCTAAACCAAGCTTATAGAGAAGACCTTTAGACCTCGATCTATGCCTTGAATCTAAACATTCATGGGCGATTAAAAGGCTATTGATAATTTGTCTTCCTGGAATGAAAGCACTCTGATTTTCTGAAATAATTTTACCAAGAACACCCTTCAAGCGAGATGCCAAAACTTTTGCCAAAATCTTATACAGGCCACCAATTAAACTAATCGGTGTAAAGTCCTTGAGAGACTTTGCTCCGGAAATCTTCAAAATTAACTGCTACGAAGGAAGCACCGATGTCTTTTGAAATGCGGCATCTTTTAAAAAACTCATTCATGAAATCCATCACATCCATCTTAATCACATCCCAAAAACTTTGGAAGAAAGCAACTGGAAAGTTGTCCGGCCCAAAGGCTTTATCTCCTCCCAAAGCATCCACCGCGCTCTTTACTTCATCCACGGAAAATGGAATTTCAAGGGTGTTTGCTTCCTCACCGGAAAGCCTTTCGAACTACAACTGGTCCAAAATAGGGCTACTCCAACCTCCTCCCTTGAGAAGGTTACTAAAGAACTGAATAACCTCCTCCGAGATACTTCGTTTATCAACTATTTTATTCCCGCCAACCAAGATATAATTGATCTTGTTCATTCTTGGATGCACACTCGCCAAACTATGGAAAATTTTAATATTTTTATCTCCTTCCTCTATCCACATACTCCGCGATCTCTGTCTCCATTTGCATTTTCACAGGTCATGCTGATCAAAGGAATGGATAGCAAAGCGTCAATCCAATGTCAACCTTACATGCTTTGTGCAAGAATAGACAGCCAGAGATGAAAGCAGTCTATTCACTAGTTGCGATGATTGAAAGAATTTAAGGCAGTGTACTGATTTAATCTTAAACCTTTCCCAGATCTCACTACATGTGATCTTCAATGAAGAATCTTTGTTGTGATCAAAAGATAGCGCTTTATTGTTGAACTCCAAAAACATTAAGGATGGATTGCTAATAGAGCTCAAAATAATTGAGGAGGTAGGGAGGGGCCAAGATGTAGCCAGAATCAATAGGCTCTATGTTAAAGTCCCTTGATATGCATTGATACACCATCCTCTAACGGCTCAAGCTTTTAGAGCAACTAGTTATTTGACATCGTATCAGAGCGGAAGGTCAAGTGTTCGAATTGGGAGCAACAAATATGCCTCTGTAATATATTATCCCACAGTGGGCCAGGAAAATCAAGTCCGGCCCGGGGACCAGGAAATCAAGCCCGGCCTGTTTATGGTGTGGGTGTCCCTCCAACCTTGCCCAGTATGTTCCCATGCGGAGTTCTGCCCAAGCCATAGAGTCTCCTACTTCACCAGATTCGACAATAAGACAAGAAACAGGTACTCATTTGCTATGGAGAATAGGAGTATATTATGACATTCCAAGTCGTTAAAGCTTAAGGAAATTTTGAACATACATGAAGATGGATGGCTCTCACAGACGGTTTAAGGAGGAAAACTACTAAATCAGAAAGAGTAGCCTATAAGTTGTCAGCAAAGAGGCAGTGGCCATTACAGTTTAAGATGCTCACTGAGAAGCATGAGGATTGAAGAGCTTCATGAACCTCAGTTGAGGAAGTGATCCTAATGACAAAGGAAAACCAATCCCAAGTACATAGACGGTGGGTTTGCTAAAGTTGTGACAATATCATACTACGACATTTTCATAGCTAGAGATTGGCACTCCTATCCTTCTTCCTATTTCTTTTCTCTTTTCTTTTTTCCCTTTTTAATGATAACTCTGTCCTATATCTCACTGCGAGGAAGAATATCCCACAACTCATGTCCTTCTAAACAGGACTATATACGCAATTTCCACTTATCATAGTTTCCCATGTAAAACTTCTAGATTCTAAAGGATGACTGGATTCCATCATCATTGTGGAATGTGTCTTCTATAGCATCGATCTTGCTGCATTGTTTTCTCCTAAAAAATGACTAGGCCCCGATACTACTATTCTCTACATGAGATATCTAGTCATCTCTTCACCACCAACTATAAACACCTCATGACGCTTCCTCACTAACTCCACACCTATTAACAATCAAAAGTTTCCACAAGATACCAAGTACCAACACACTACACAAGAGAGGCGCATCTAACTCGTGGTTACGCCCGTACCGTGCATCTAAGTACCCCAGTAATCTCCATCACCTCATGTCATGACAACCTAAAATTCTTATCCAACTCCCACACGAAAATCCATCTAATACATTTCCCAATGCAATCTCCAAGATACCTGAGCAATCCTACAGTGAATTCTCTACGACCCACCATAATCTAGTCTACAGATCATCTGGAGCTAATGTATGGCTAAACGCAGAAAGTGTTGAAATTTTGTGCTAACATTAAGTGGAATTTTTAAAATTTTCTCTTTTATGCATGAGTATTTTAGTGCTTTTTTTAGAGAGAGATGTATTTTAGTCTTTTGTTACAAAGGCATTTTTTAATTTGGTAGAAGTTTCTAGGAAGCAGTAAAATTGCCATTTTCTAATATTTGGAATTGTCTAGAAAAGAAATGCGTAAAAATTCACATGCCCAAGAAGACCTCTACAAAAGCCTATAGTAATAAGTTGTAAATGCTCTAGAACATGCATAAAAAGTTCCCTATATATAGGTAAAGAGTGTTGTTTGCATTGCGTTTGAGAAAAATTGTACCCATAAGCTTGACTTGTGTAGCTTGCTGTTGTAAGTGAATAAAATCCGTCTTTTTTATTTCTCTAAATTGTTCTTCTTGCAAAGTGGGTGTGGCTTCCATTGTTCTTCTACAGTCTTGGGCATGTATTTCTACAGTTCTAGTGCATCTAGCTACAGTTTGGGAGTTGGACAACTCTCATCAAGAGCTTGACTTGTGCAGCTTGCTGTTATAAGTGAATAAAATCCGTCTTTTTTATTTCTCTAAATTGTTCTTCTTGCAAAGTGGGTGTGCCTTCCGTTGTTCTTCTATGGTCTTGGGCATGTAGTTCTACTGTTCTAGTGCATCTAGAACAGTAGAACTAAAATCCATCTTTTTATTTCTCTAAATTGTTCTTCTTTCAAAGTGGGTGTGGCTTCCGTTGTTTTTCTATGGTCTTGGGAATGTAGTTCTACAGTTCTAATGCATCTAGCTACAGTTTGGGAGTTGGACAACTCTCATCAAAAGCTTGCCAACTAAGAACCCATCTCGCTACAGAAACTAAAAACCATGAATTAGCTCAACAAATCCCATACTCCCAATTCCATGTACCACAACGAATACCAAAAGAGGGATCAGGACCATTGATTCGGAGCACCACCATGTGGATGGCTGGTAAGACCATGGTATCGCCCGATTCAAAATGGCCTGAGAATTGGATGGTTAGATCAAAAGACAAGCAACATGGCCCACATTCACCAGGCAAGGGCCACTACAATGAGATGGGCAGAGCTGACCACTCAACCCGATTTTCCTCTACCGCCCATCCACGTAAGTGGGGCCCACAATCAACAGTCCCTATATACAGTCTATACCAAAACTCTAAATAGCTTGAAATTAAAGCATATTTTCTACGGTAAGATCAAGAAACTAATTCTGAAAATACTCAATAAAAAAAAAAAAAAAAATCTGAAACATTCCCATAACAGATATCAGTATCAGATTGGAAACAGATGTGGCGAATTTAACGGATTTTCACCGACGGAAGCAAAGTCGATCAAGAAACAGATCCGGATCAGTGAACGAAGAGGAAGAAATCGTATCCGTCAGTTCAGTTTAGATCTGTTTTCATCCTCTTCGGACGGCAGAGATTTGATGAAATCAAGGGAGGACGATTGGAAGAAACTTTCATACCTTGATCGAATCGAGAAATGGACGCTTGGGATTGGATTTTCTGAAATCTGGAAAATCGGGAATCGTTTCTTTGCTGCTGCTGTGGGGAGAGAGAGGTGTGTGAGCGTCGGAGGAGGAACGAATAAGGGGTTAAATAGGAGAACGTAAATTACGATTGTACCCCGGAAGGAAAAAGAGCATGCAAGTTTTCGAAGAGCTCGTTTTACCTATTGTCGCGACTCACGATCCACCGAAAGCGGATTGCGTACTTAGTAACTCACTGTGCTTATGGGGTGTTTGATTTCTAGTTCACCTGGGTAAATCTAAGTAAATGAGTAATAATTAATTACCACGCGATTCTCAAGGCTGATGACTTACGGGTTACTTTTTTGCACTAAAATCGAGGGAGTTGTGAGTTTGATGTGGGGCCTACTGTAATGTATGCGGATAATCCACACCGTCCATCCATTTTGTAGGCTGATTTCATGGCGTGAGCCCAAAATTGAGGCAGATCCAAAGCTTAAGTGGACCACGCCAAAGGAAATGGTAAAAATTTAATGTCTACCATTAACAACTTTTTGGAGCCTTAGAAATTTTGGATCAAGCTGATATTTGTGTTTTTCCCTTTTCTATGTCTGTGTAATCTTATAAATGGGTTAGATGATAGAAAAACAATCCCATGGGGCCTAAGAAGAAGTTTTTTTTTCTCAACTATGAACATTTTACAATCACAGTTTCGTGTGGTGTGGGCCACTTGAGCTTGGATTAACCTCATTTTTAGGCTTACAACCTAAAATGTTAGGATAAAACTGACGACAGACAGTGTGGATATGTCACATATATCATAGTGGGGCCTACAAATTCAAGTCATTGTCTTTCAGGCGGCTTTCCAAGGTGGAAATACACTTAATGATCAAACAACATTAAAAAGTAATAATGATATATTTGAGGTATTTATAATTTACCTAGAAAATGAAAAAATCAAACAATTGAGTAAACTCTATAGGGCCCACCATGATTTATATATTTTATCCCCTCCATCCATCCCTTTTTCTCAAATAATTTTAGGGTTTGAACCCAAAATTGAAGCATAACAAAGCTCAAGTGGAACACACAGTGGGAAACAATGTGAACTAAATGTGTACTGTTGGAAAATCCCAGAAGCCTATGAAACTTTTGGATCAAGTTGATATTTATATTTAGCCAAGATTGTGTGATCTTAGAATGGATCGAGCTGATATTTATATTTTTCATTTCATCCATGTTGGTGTGATCTTAGAATAGGTTGGATGACAAAGAAACATCACTGTGGGACCTAAGAAGGTTTCAGTTGTTTCCTGTTGTATGCTCCACTTGGGCTTTGGATATAGTTCAATTTCGAAGCTCAAGTGGGACACACGGTGGGAAACAGCGTGAAACATTTTCCCTCCATCCATGTCGGTGTGATCTTAGAATAAGTTGGATGACAAATAAACATCACCGTAAGACCTAGGAAGGTCTCCACCGTTTCTTATTGCATGGTTTCTTATTGCATGCTTCACTTGAGCTTTAGATATGCTTCAATTTTGGGCTCAACTCATAAAATGAGCTAGAAAAGCGGATGAATGGCATGGATAAACAACGTACATTCACGGTGGGCCCAACAGAGTTTGCTACAATAAAGGCAATACGATTTCCGATCCAGCCACACACTAGAGCCCACCTTCTTAGTTTTCCAGTGATCGGAACCATCCATGCTGTGTAATCTACCCTATAAGAATTATAATAAAAAAATAATTGTTAAAGGATTATTTTTAGATATCATTTTATGTATTTGAATTTAGAGCCATTTACTAAAACCTGTCGGTTATTGTCTCCAATTAAGAAGACCCGCGTACTTTTAAATTATTTAAAGTAATTTACCTACAATTTTACTCCGTTATCAATTTAACCGCTTGGCATCCATTACTGTATCAATTGCCTATGTTTTTAAAACAGTATTTTATAAAAGGCGAAAATGCCCTTCATTTAAAACACTAACGTCGCAGTGAGCGGGCAGACATTGATCTTGGATCAGAAGCTAGGCAGGGCTCACATGGTATTTGTGATAAATCCAATCCATTCACATGTTTTGACAAATCATTTTGTTGCACAATCCAAAAAATGAGACTGATCCAACTCTCAAATAAGCCACACAACAGAAATTAGTGGAGACTATACGCACACCATTGAAACAGTTGTGGGGCCGTAGAAGCTCTGGATTAGGCTAATATTTTTATTCTTTTAATTCATCACAATATTAAGGACCTATGAACAGTTGGGCCACTTTATAAACGGTTTGGATGGCATATAAACATAACGGTCGAGCCCAAAAAATATTGAACATCAAGAAGCCCTTTCCATTATTTCCACTCATGTGGCCCACTTGAGTTTAAGATCTCCTGGAATTTTTTGTATAATGTCTTAAAATGATCTTTCAAAAATGGATGAACCGTGTGGATTTCTCCGAAATATCACGGCGGACCCCTCGTAGTTAGGTCAAATACGTCCTTTCACATCAGTGTCGCATCACATGAGCTAGCATGGCAGAGAGACAGAAATGGGTTAGGTGCGGCTGGTGTCGCATCCAACACGGTAATGTCCTGAACGTGGGGCCCACATAGGTGTATTGGACTTAAATCCACGCCGTCCATCCATTTTTAAAACGTCTGTTAGTGCATCATCCAAAAAATGAAATAGATCTGAAACTCAGGTGGACCAAATTACAAGAAACAGTGATAGTTAGCCACTAAAAACTTTTTAGGGGCCACGTAAGTTTTGGATCAATCCGATATTTGTATTTTCCCTTCAACCCTGTTTCTGTGATCTTATGAACAGTTTAGATGGAAAAAAACATTACAGTGGGCCCTAGGGTGTTTTTAACGGCGAGAGTTCAATCACCAATGTTTTCATGTGGTGTGGTCCACTTGGGAGTTGTATATATATCATTGTTTACATTGTGCCCCATAATAATTATCATGGTGGGCCCACATAGCACAGTAAAGTAGCCACCTCACTCATACGGCGTCTGTAAGTAATGGGATGGGGGAGTGAATTACGTGCGACCCTTGTGTGTCACCATGCATGGTGATGCCGTTACCATGGGGCCCACCTTGACGTATGTATTGCATATCCACACCGTCTATCCAGGTATCCATATCCTATAAGGCATGGTCAAAATTTAGGCAGATTCAAATCTTAGATGGACCAAAACACTGAAACAGTTGTGTTTGACCATTGAAAATTCCCGTGGGACGCAAACTTTTTAGATCAAGCTGATATTTGTTTTTTCTCTTCATCCAGCTTTATGTGAACTTATCAAAAGTTTGGACGGTGTGGATACACAATACATGAATCAAGGTGGCCCCCACTATTAGTGTCGTACCATGTTGTTGATGCTAGGGTGGCACCACGGTGGGGACGCAGATTTCTTGCAAAAGTGTAGAAAGTTCCTGCTTAGGATCCTAGTGTTGGGAAAACCTCGCGGAAGCACAAAGTTGAATCAAACGATCACCACAAGCACACACATAAAACAACCACATAGAACAACCGAATTTAACATGGAAAACCCTTGCGGGAAAAAATCACACCACAAAGCAACAATATGCACTATGAAATTCAAAAGATTACCGAGAATACCAACCTGGAAGTAATAAATCTAAGAGAAAAACCCTTTTTCCCTCTCTCAAAACTCTCATATCTCTCCAATAGTGTAGAACACGTATTTTCCTTAACCCTAATCCTATTTACACCCCTTTTATAAGAGAAATCCGGAATTAGAAACAATTAGCGTAAAACCGTACAAACTATCGGGCTTCAGGGTCGAGCGCCTGAGCCATCATCGTCGTCCGACAGGCCCAGGTTTGAGCGCCTGAAACCCTCCAAAAATGTCCAGAGAGTTTTGGCCTAAAAACTGAAAATTCACAGGCGAGGTCGGGTGACCGCCCGAACCTCCTCGGTTACAGCTAGTTTGAAGGCTCCACCAACAATCTCCACTGAGGCTTCAAGCAGAACTCCCTCTCTTGCTTCTTCCGTCATCTCATCTTCAATCACAGCTTTATCACTCCTCATGCACACTGTGTCTCTATTCTATCTTTGCCAGTCCCAGAGAAGTTGCGCAGAACTTGAACTTCTCTGTAGGAACCACCTTGGTGAGCATGTTTACAGGATTCACACTTGTATGGATCTTGTCTAAAGTAACATCTCCTTCTTCAAGCACATGTCGGATAAAATGGTGACGCACATCAATGTGTTTAGTACGAGAGTGATAAACAAAATTTTTAGCCAAATTTATAGCACTAGAGCTTTCACAATTAACCGACACAGCTTCCTGCTGAAGCCCCAAGTGATTCATCATTCCCCTCAGCCAAACTGCTTCCTTGAATGCTTCTATCACTGCCATATACTTAGCTTCAGTAGTGTAAAGAGTCACCACAGATTAAAGCTTCGACATCCAACTAATTGCTCCACCTGTTAAAACAAACGAGTACCCTGAAGTCAATCTCCTTCCATCCACACGACCTGCGTAATCAGAATCTACATACCCAACAAAGTTGTCTTCTGACCTTTTGAATGTTAGGACGCAGCCTTTTGTACCTCGAATGTATCGAAGTAACCATTTCACTGCCTCCCAATGTTGCTTACCGGGGTTAGCCATAATTCTGCTTATAACACCCATGGCCTATGAGATATCTGGCATTGTACAGACCATGGCATACATCAAACTGCTCATAGCATTAAAATAGGATACATGAGACATAACATGCTTTTTCTTCATCTGTTGTGCGACATTACTCTAAAGAAAGCTTGAAGTGAGCCGCGTGGGGAACGCTAACCGGTTTGGACTTGTCCATCCCAAACTTTACCAACACTTTTTTGATGTAGAACGGGTCGCTGACTATTTCATGGCCCAGATGGAGCAAAAGAAGACCGGTCGGGGTCGAAAGTGATCCGGACCGTCAGGACAGTAAATCGGTCGTATTTCACAATCTGGAATGAGTTACGGGACGTATAATATATCAATTTGGGATAGCTCGAGCTACTTTAGCCAACCAACCCCGCTATGCCGGGTTGCCCAAGGCGGAATCGCGAGATTCGACCGTATCGACGGTCATTAGGCTAGTTTATTTTCAGTTTTACTATTTATAGTAAGTTTTAATTCGATCATAACTTTGCATCTGTAGGGTTTTAGAGTTAGTGCCCAACATGAAAAGGGCTTAGAATATTTAGTAGAACAACGTGGTTGAGGCCGTTTGATAACTTTCTATTTTTGGCCGAAAACCAAGAGTTCTAGTAGGATTGAACGACTTCTATAAATAGTAAGTTTACTATTTATAGTAAGTTGCGTTTTCTAGGAGTTTAAGTTGGAATTGGATTCTGATACTTTACCTAGGGTTTAGTTTCCTATTTATATGCATTATAATTTCGTTTTCATTCATTCAATCATCAATAAAGCAATTATTCAGAATTTATTTCCTCTTTTTATCTTTTATTTCTTCTCGTGGATTCGAGAAACTATCGGTTAGGGAGACGGTGATCGACCTACCACGTCCTCCCTGCGTCACTTTTTAAGGTATTTAGCCTGAGATAGCCACAACCTGCTCTTCTTCCTATCTCTATGAATATCAATACCAAGAACCTTATTTGCAACCCCCAGATCCTTCATCTCGAATGTCCCTGAAAGCTGAGTCTTTAATACATTGATATCAGACATGCTATAACTGGCAATAAGCATATCATCGATGTATAACACTAGTATGAGAAATTTTTCATCACTCAGTGTCGTGTAGTAGATACAATGATCGTACTCGCTCCTGAAAAAGCCCTAACTCATTAAGAAAGAATCAAACTTTTTGTACCACTACCTAAGCGACTGTTTGAGACTATACAATGATTTCCTTAACCTACAAACCTTGTTCTCGGCCCCTTGTACTGTATAACCTTCTAGCTGCACCATGTAAATCTATTCTTCCAATTCCCCATGCAGGAAAACAGTCTTTACATCCATCCGTTCTAGCTCGAGGTCGTATTGGGTAACCAACGCCAACGTGAACCTAATAGATACCTGCTTCACAACCGGCGCAAAGATCTTACTAAAGTCCACACCTTCACGCTGAGCATATCTCTTCACTACCAATCTAGCTTTGTACCTATCATGTTTCTTTCAAAAAATCCACTTACACCCTATCGCTTTTTTGCCTATAGGAAGCTCTACTAGCTCTCAAGTTTCATTCTTATACAGAGAGTCCATCTCGTCTTGCATTACCGCCTTCCACTTTTCAGCATCTACATCTTGTAGTGCCTTCTCAAAGTTAGAAGGATCCCCCCTCATCTGTAATAAGGGCAAATGCAACATTCGAGTAATTTCTATACATTGCCGATATCCTGCAATCCCTGGGTGGATTTCTTCCTACAGGTAACTGCTTCACCTGATCTTGTACCTCTGACTGTGTCTCAGTATCGGCCTATGTCTCATCTCTGTCAACTTGGATATCAACAACCTCTGATTTTTCTGGTTCCTTTGGCACATCCTTCCGAAATAAAGAACCCTCATCAAACCTAACATCACGGCTCAAAGTAATTTTACGAGTGATAGGGTCATATAGTTGTAACCCTTCACCCCATTACCATAGCCAACAAAAATACGTTTCCTGGCCCTTTGGTCTAGCTTATCTCTTCCAACTGAAGGTACATGAGAATAAGCTTCACAACCAAACACACACAGACTTGAGTAGTATAATGATCGACCACTCCACACCATTCTATAGCTATAGAAGGGAACTGATTAATCAAGTAATAAGCCGTGTTAACGGCCTCAGTGCATAGCTCTTTTTCCAACTCAGCGTTACTGAGCATGCATCGGGCTCTTTCCAAAAGAGTACGGTTCATCCGCTCAGCCACACCATTCTGTTCCAGTGTGTGATGCACTGTGTTGTGCCTTATGATCCCTTCATCTTTGCAATATCGATTAAATTCTCTAGAAGTGAACTCTCCACCGTTATCGGTTCTCAACAATTTTAATTTCTGTCTTGTCTAATTTTCCACCATCACTTTTCAATTTTTTAAAGTGGTGAAAACATCGGATTTATTTTTCAAAAAATAGACCCACACCTTCCTACTGTAATCATCAATGAAAGACACAAACCACAATGACCCTCCAATAGAAATAACGGGCGACGACCCTCATACATCTGAGTAGACATACTTAAGCACCCATTTACTAGCATGTTTCCCGATTTTAAAAGATAGGCTAGACTGTTTATCATGCATTCAATGCTCACATATATTTAAGTCAATGCTTTTAAAATTTGGAATCAAAGAATGATTAGAAAGTACCTTTATGCCCCACTCGCTCATGTGGCTCAAGCGCACATGCCACATACGTGCAGACGTGGAACAACTGAATTTAATGTGGAAAATCCTTGCGGAAAAAATCACGCACAAAGCAACAATATGTGTTATGAAATTCAGAAGATTACAGAGAATACCAACCTGGAAGCAACGAATCCAAGAGAAAAACCATTTTTCTCTATACCAAACCTCTCTTCTCTCCCTAATCCCGTTTACACCCCTTTTATAAGAGAAATACGGAATTAGAAACAACTAACGCAAAACCGCGAAACTATCGGGCTCCAAGGTCAGGCGCCCGACAAGCCTAGGTTCGGGCACCCAAAACCCTCCAAAAATGTCAAGAGATTTTGGCCTAAAAATTGAAAATTCACGAACGAGGTTGGGCGCCTGACCTCTTGGTCGGACGCTCGAACCCCCTCAATTACAGCCAGTTTGATGGCTCCACCAACACCTAGGTGGGGCCCACTGTGATGTTTTTGAGAAATCCACCCCATCCATCCATTTTGTGAGCTCATTTTAGTAAGAGAGACAAAAAATGAGCTGGATCCAAGACTCAAGTAGGCCCAAAATGTGAGGATTGAACGTTCACAGTTGAAATATTTCTGGGTCCACAAAAGCTTTGAATCAGGCTAATATTTGTGTTTTCACTTCATCCAAGTAGGAATGACATTGTGAACGGTATGAATGGCATATAAACATTACTGTGGACCCAGGGAGATTTCAATGGTGGGAATTTCCCTACCCACCTTTTCCTTTAGTGTGGCCCACTTGAGTCTTGGATTGGACTCATTTTTGTTTGCATATCCTAGACTAAGCTAAAAAAATGGATGGACGGTGTGGATTACTCACAAACATCTAAAATGGTCTCTCCAAATGGATGGATGAAGTAGATACAACACATACATCATGGTGGGGTAATTCCAACAGCCGGTGTAGCTAGTGTAGCTAACTCGTGGGTGTAGCAAAATTTTTCTCCCCCCAAGTAAGGTCGGCCAACGCTGTTAAAGGGTAAAATGATCATTTGGAGGCCTTAACGGCGCTTCCCCGTCCACAAACGTTACTCAAGGTCGGCCAAGCGGTTTTCTCGCCGCCTTTTCAAACTGTAAGCAGTTTACTTTAAATTACTTGAAAGAGAGTTTCGGAATCTCAATGCAAAGGTCCGCGGCAAACTCAATTTATCTCTTGAATTTATAACTATGAAAAGAAAATTTTCTATGGCTCACATTCAACTATGTAAAATAAAAAGTTAGCATAATCGGTGAAGCGTGACTATGCGATAATGGATTTTATATAGTATTAGATAAAATATGAACCGTTCAAATTATCAGACCATCTTAGGATGTGGGCCCAGGTGGATGGAGACACATGCTAAAACCTGTCGTGACATGCACAAAACGAAAAGGAATGTCGGAGGAGTAACGAATAAGGGGTCCATGGGGGACGCGGATTGCGTCCGACCCCTGGTCAGACCTAGAAGTGTCCAACCAGATCTGTGTGCGGCCCCACCGTAATGCATCTGTTTATCCAAGACGTCCATCCCTTTTTAAAGATTATGTTAAGATAAATTCCAGAAAATCCGGCAGATCCAACGGTGTGGTGGACCACACCAGAGATGAATCTTTCATTTAATGAATTGCATTAAGTCTCTGTGCATTTAATGCAACCCAAGCTTACTATTTATTGTGGTCTACTACACCGTTGGATCTGCTGGATTTTCTGAAGCATCCCCTTAACATGATATTTAAAAAGGGATGGACGGCTTGGATAAACAGATGAATCACGGAGGGCCCCACAGAGATCTGGTTGGACCCTTAAAGGTCTGACCAGGGTCGGACGCAATCCGAGACGGTTCATGGGAGGGCAGGAAATTACAATTGTACCCCCAGAAGGAAATAACATCCAATTTTTTCAAGAGTTCGTTTTCGCTTGTCGTGACTCAGGTTCCAGCCGCCAACTAGGGCCCACATGCTTAGCTTTCCAATTATAGTAACCGTCCATGTTGTGTAATCTATGCAATAACAAACATAAGAATAAAATAATGCTTAAGGGATGATTTTTGGCCCTCATTATCTCTAGTTTAATTTATAACAATGAAAAGAAAATTTCAATGGCTTGGATTCAACTGTGAAAAATCAAAGGTCAGGATAATGAATGAAGCATGAATATGTGATGATGATTCTATATAATATTAGATAAAATGTGGGCCGTTCAAATTATCAGACAACCTTAGAATGTAGTCCCGGGTGGATGGCGACACACGGCGTCATTCTAAGCGGCGATCCTAAAGGGAGCAGATTAGGTGAGGCTCCAGTAGGGCTGTAAGACCATCCCATTTGTTAAATGGTATAGGTTTGGATCCAAGATCAGACTGGACCTATGATCTGGTTTCCTTTACATTAGGCCTGACAGGAACTCATTTAGTAGCATAAGCCGGTTTCGGCTATACTACAAGGGACCCATTTAGACTCAGACTTGATTTTAAACCTAATAAAAATGCTTACATGTTAGATTCAAACTCAGATCCATTAAACCCATGTATTTACAAATGGGTTTGGTTAGATCTCCTTCTACCGGACCCAAATCCATTTATAAATGGGTCTAATGAGGTTGACTCATACCTAACTTAGATCTGCGCATTTAGTAAAAGGATATAAGTCTAAAATTTAAACTCAGGCTTGTTTAGTAAATTGATGGGTTTGGTTTTGACTAAACTCGCCCCAAGCCTTGACAATTTACAACCCTAAGCCCAAGTAACAGCTTAATGAGTGAGGCCATGATCGTGGGACCTACATTGATGTATGTGTTGTATATCTACACTGTCCATTAGCTTTTTCAGCTCATTTTAGAGGCGTGATCCAAAAAATGAAGCATATCCAAATCTCAAGGGATCTACATAGTAGAAATTGAACTCCCACAATTACAAACTTCTTGGGGCCACAAAAGTTTTGGATCAAGTTGATATTTGTGTTTTTCCTTCGTTCAGATCTTTGTGACCTTATCAACAGGTTGGATAGAAAATAACCATTAGAATTTTTTAAAGGTGGCCATTCAATTACCACTGTTTCCTGTGGTATGGTCTACTTAAGATTTGGGTCTGCTTTATTTTTGGGGCCATTCCCTAAAATGAGCTGGAAAATCTGATGGACAGCGTGGATGTACAACAGATACATCAAGGTGGGCTCCGCTAAGCTTTTAGCCGGGCGTCACCTAATCGGCCCCTTAAAGAAGAGCGGTCCTCTGGTCCTCGGGACTACTAAAATAAACTCAAAGTCGGCTGTTGGGTCATGCGTGCCAATGACGCGAGTCGTTCTCAAGTGATGGGTCCCACAATGAATCGTCCATCGGCAAGGCCTGAGTCGCCAGAAAATTTGATACATGAATTAATTAATGAGAAAGCCGTACGTCTAACCGGTTGGACCAACAACTTACAGTCTGCCCAATGGATAAATTCCAAAGAGTTGCGTGAATATGACATCCAAATCTTCCAATTGGTTGGGCCCACCATTAGGAACATGTGATACAAAAATCAGCTACATATACTCATCAGATGGGTCATACCAAAGAAAAACAATATCTATCCATTGATAAATATCAAAATCCACCTGTAGTCGGCTCAATGAATGGATGGGGCTGATTTTTGCATGGCAAATCCTTATAATGGGCCCTACTTATTGGATGGATTAGATTTTGCTCCCACATGAAAGGTTGGAAGTTATTTATTAGGGTGGACAGTACTGTTGTGGTCTAATAGGTTAGACTTGAGACCTTTTCAATAAAAACATCATAGAATGCCGATAAAGAGATTGTTCGTCCATAGCTATAAAGTGTGGTACAAGGCTGATAAGTATGTTATTTATCAAATATATTTATTTACTTAATAAGCAAAAACCAAGATAAATTATTAAGAATTATAATTAGCTGATCTAAGTAACTTACAATCCCAACGGGCCTTTAGTGACTGAAATTACTCATAGATCACCACATTTTACTAAATTTGGTGACAACTTATTCCAAAATGCATGTAATAATGAAATTCAAAGTGTCCAAAATCATGGCCAAATTGTGGATGGAGCATACCCAAGTGGAGAAATACTTCAATTAGATAATTTTAGCCATATGATCTTGTCTATTGAATTTGGACCGCACCATTTTCTTACTTAACTTTCCGTTTGAAGGGAACTGACTAGATAGGCTCTTGATCTTGCTCATTGACTCTGGATTATTGACCATTTTCTTTCTAACCGTAGTTCAATGGCCAAGATAGCAAATAGGTTTGGTTGTTAAGATGTATGAGTTTCGTTTAGTAATTTTTGGCAAACGCACAGCATATTCCACGCTTACTGATAATGCAAGACGAGCTTCGTTGCAGTTGCCGAGGAAGATTAGATACGGTTGGTGACGGTATTAACGGGTACGTTATTTGATACTCTAGCAGTTGCCGATACATGTAGGAGCATCCATACACATCTCAAATTACACCGTCAAAATGATGGGTCCCACTCCAAGGGGTCCAGAATTCCAAAATCAGATTGACCGGACGATTTTAGAACTTCTGATGAATGGTCATTGATTGTTGAAATCTGACCATTGACTATTCTTCATTTTTAACCATCCATAATGTGTCTTCCAATTGGAGAATTAGCACATCATTTCAATGTAATTTTCGGATGATGACCCGATTTCTGAAGTTTGACCCACGATAACAAGTGCCTCGATTTTTTAGCGCACGTATATGAACCATCACATTCTACCAGAGTATCGAAGTTTTTCTCATAAAAATATCTTCGCGTGGATTTCTTACGTTCCATCCAACAACCAATCATCACCACATATTGTAAGTGTGGCTGAAAAACTACAATTCTAATGAAATGAAATTCTTGATACTCTGGCGGAGTGTGATGGATGACACTCATGCACTTAGAAATTACTTAGAAAATGCATACTTAGTACATAATTAATTCAAATTAAACCGTCCAAAATATTGTTCCGAACTTAGATATGTCATGGACCAAAATTACGTTCTTTTGACTATCTGGCTATCGGATTGGTGGACAGTTAATTAACTGTTGAAAACGAAAATATCCAGTAGTCCTGTTTCCACAATGACGTGTCTACGGATCATCGTTCAAACAATCTGATCCTTGGCCTGTGAATCAGCCACAATTTAGTCCGTTTAACTTTAATTATGCATGTTATATCTACAGTTTTTTTCTGAGTGCCTGCGTATCAAGCATCATACACGGCCAGAGTATCATATAAATCCTCCTCCATACCTTCCCTAGGCTTCACTGCCTAACTTTTGATCCATGTGATCTTCATGGCGTGGGCCACCTTTTTTTACAGCTTAGATGTCCTGAACAAGTGACGCCCTGTTAGGAAAAGCGCACACAGTGTCTGTATGTGATCATTCCTTACAATACAACTAGTTGCATTAGACCTGTTGGACATTGTCCAATCATCGAGCTGGATGGTCCATCCATTCCAGCCCCTTATTGACAATCCACTGTACGAAATCACATTGATTGCATCCTTCCTCAGTATGGACGCCAAGCATCCATGCTGATCTGTGAAGGGGCCCACCGTGATGTATCTTTTTATCCATGCCGTCGATATCTTTTCTAAGATCATTTTAAGGCATGAGACCAAGAATGAGGCAGATCCAATGCTCCCGTAGACCACACCAAATAGTGAGTTTGATTGCATTAAATGCACTAAGCATTAAATGCAAGAGTCATCTCTGGTGTAGTCCATCTGAGCGTTGGATCTGGTTCATGCTTGGTCCCATGCCTTAAAATGATGTTAGAAAAGGGATAAACGTCATGGATAGACGGATACATCATGGTCCCCTCCACAGATCAGCATGAGGAAGGACGCAATCCGCCTCCCACATTGATTGGATGATCTTTATGGTCTTGTCCTCTGGTTATTATTACCCGCCGAGCAGGTTTGAAAGTTGTTAGGCTATCTCTTTTTTTAAGATCGGCTAGCTGCCAATCAAACTCCGTACCATGTGGTGGTCTTGGTCCATTCGAGACATGACACTAGTACATGTTGTACCCAATCCTATCCCTATTTAAAAACATATAATGCATGCATATGATTCCTACTTGCATGTTTATTTCTATTTAGGATCATTTCCCAATACAAGTTTGAGTGTATTTAAGTGCATTTGAATTCCAAAAGTCATTTGGCAGCATAGATAAAGGAGAAAATGAAATTAGAGGCAGAAGAAAATATAGGACTTTGGCATGCTTTGTAATCTTATGTTTTGATATGATTTAGTATAATTAGAGTGAAATGTCTATTCTGTTTCTTATTTTAAAGGTAAGAGAGTCTACACGTTTAATAAATGGATCGCTAGGCTACTAATCCATTACAAACGTGGTACATGTAAATGGAGTATTAAAAAATGTCAGGAGTCTTTTGCTTGTGGTCCTTATGCTTGTAATCGATGCAAGGTTTGAAATTTTGTCATTTTTTGTCAAACATATATTTTAATGGGCTTACAACTATTATTTTATCAAATATTACATATGTAAGACCCAGTACCCAAATTAACCAATCGTACACATCATTTCTGATGTCGGCATACTCAGAACAGTCCAGATCGTCGAGTTTTGATTAGGTACTCTATTTTAGTATCGTAACGACCCGAGACTTGTACCCTAGCGATCGCAGTAGGTGTTGTGATTCCAACGCCGTACTGCACGCTTCATTGCGATACTGAGTTTGAAAGTTATGTGCATATGAGCAAATTGAGGCGGGCATGCACTATGGTGCACGTAAGCGTGGCAAGTAGGGCCCACATGTACGGAATCTAGAGAGAAGCTCAAAAAGTGACATTCTGTAATCCCTAAACTACCCCTCACCCTCACTCATACTCCTCTCATCACCCTAGTCAACACAAGCCATACTCACCCTATCCTATCTCACCACAAAGTTAAGAGAGCCAATACCTTCCATGCCCCCTCCCATACCATCCTACACTCCCTCCAATGCTAGCCATTCTCATCTCATTTTCCCTCTTTATCCTACTTATTTCTAGAAAACCCCAAGCATCCCAAGCACCACATGTCCAAGTCATTTTAAGCTAGAAAGAGAGAAAATTATAGAGAAAGTATGAGAAAAGAGAGAAGATCAAGAGAGATTAGGATAATGAGAGGGAGAACTTGTAGGAGAAGGAATTAGAAGGTGGAGATCAAAGCTTGGAGAGCCCTAACCACCATCCGATTCAATTCAACCATACATCTTTCATTGTGAGTGCAAGGGTGGATGAAATCCTCCTTTTTTCTTTTTATTATTTCATCTTTTGGGTCCACAAGGGTTGGACCCACCTTGATGTGGTTATATTTTTATGGTGACCCCGTAGTGGCGGGGCCCACCCGATTGCCGGATCTCAATCATATCTGTTCCTTCGCTCCTTTCCTTTATATTTATGGGCCTGTTGTGAGGTCCATAAGTGGGCCGCACTATGAGACAGTGTGCCCTGCATGCTGTCATAGTGTGGGCCACCTTGTGTGGCCCACCATGATATTTATTTGCCATTTATCTTATTTATAAAATCATAGAGATCTGAACGGAGGAAAATACAAAGATTATCTTGATCCAAAGCTCTTGGAGCCTACCATGAGATGACCAAGCTGATGAATGGAGTGGATCCTGAATGTGTAGACCCCACTAGTCAAGGCAAAAAAAAAAAAAAAAAAAAAAAAGAATAAAAAAAAAGGGAATAAGAAAAGGAATAGAGGCATAGTCGCTGGACTGACAGCGTCTAGAGGACACTGCTGCCCAGCAGCGCATGGGCGGAAGCCCTTTTGGGCGTTAACCATGGGGCCCACTCTTGGGACTCACATTGATGTTTAGGTTTCATCCACACCATCCATCTATTTTTTTTATATACCATTTTAGGGTAGAGGCCCGAAAATGAGGACGATCCAGATCTCACGTGGACCACACCATAGAAAGCAGGGGAGACAATGGAGCCTCGCTCTAACGTCTATGACGCTGCTTGGAAGGCAGCGTGGGGAGGAGGCCCACTCGTGGGTCCCACCATGATGTACATGTTTGATCAACGCCGTTCATCTATTTCTCTATGAGATTTTAGCTAATGGGCCGAAATTTTAGGTAGGTCTAGATCTCTGGTGGGCCACACCAAATAAAAAGAAAAGAAAAGTGGGGATAATGATGTCCACCGTCGAAATTATCCTCAGGCCCTACCATGATGTTTATTTACCATTCCACCCTTTCATATGGTCGCACTGACTTGGGTGAAAGGAAAGCACAGTTATAGGCTTGATCCTAAACTCTAGTGGGCCCACCATAGGTGGTAGATCCAAAACTAAGTAGGAGGTTACCGTAGGCAGTGGCTTCCTGCAGCTGCTACTGTCGTTGGAAGTCCACCATGATATTCAATTGCCACCCAACTGTGGGACCTACCCTGGTTGATGAGAAGCTTGCCTCATAAATGCAGTAGACCCCGCCACCAATGGAAGGCAGGGGATTGAATGGCTACCCTTATGACTCCCTGGCATAAGCATGATGCAAGGATTTTACCCTAGCCGTCCATTTTAGGCCTTGGTCTTAAAAACCAGCCAGATTCGGAGCTTAGATGGGCTGCACCACGGCCAGGAGTGGAGATTAAACTCTCATCGTTGAAACCTTCTTGGAGCCCACCGGGGTGTGTATTTTCCACCCGACACGTTGCTTAGGTCATACGGACCCAGGTGATGTAAAAACACAAATATAAACCTGATTTAAATCTCAAGTGGGGGCCACCAAGCCATGGAAACCACTACATGATCAATGTGTCTGTTTTACCCACACTGTCCATCTATGTTGCCAGCACTTTACTGGGCACAAGCTCCACGATGAGGTAGACCCAAAGCTCAAGAGGACCAACCGTTGAAAACTCCATGAAACCACCTTGTGGGTCCTACCCTAATGTATATGTGGTATCAGCACTGTCCATCCGGTGTCTGGCTTAAATATGGTGGCCCGCTCCCAAACTCAAATGGACCGCCGCACCTTCGAAACAGTAAGAGTTGACATTCACTGTTGAAACTATCGTGGGCCCACCCCACCATAGTGGTCTTTTCCACATAGCCAGAGGCTCTGGGATCCACTGTGATGTCCAGCCTTGATGTATTTATTTTACCAATGCTATGATTAGAGTGGGCCACGCCTAGGTACAATGATTCTTGGACTCCCACTATTAATCTGCGGTGGGGTTCACCATGATGTTTTATTTACCATCTAACTTGGTGTCGTAGTGTCCAGGCCCTTGCTTTGAAGCACATCCGAAGCTCAAGTGGGCCCCACCACAAAACGCATTCGTGGATTGAATATCTGCCATTAAGACGGTCTAGGGCCCTCAATCGTATTTGTTTAACATCCAACCCGCCCTAAAAGTCACATAGACCTGTGTGCAAGGTAAACCGGAATGTTAGCTTGGTCCAAAATGATGTGGACCCCACCCAGATGTACGTGTTTTATTCGTGTCATACATTTATTTTGACATATCATTTTACGCTACGACAACCACCTTGTTGTATGTATTCTATAACCATGACGCCCATCTGTTTTGCTTTTTAAAATGGCCAAAGCAACGAACCGTTACAACATTTCTAAAGGCCCACCAAATGGTATACATCCCGTCCCCTCCAGCCGTTCATTTCACTAGCTCATTTTATGTGCCCTGGCCTAATTGAAGGGCTGATTCAGGTGTCAAGTGCACTGTGCCACGTGGTCCACTTGTGACACTATTGGACATACCCTTGAAGTAGGTGTGGTAGTGGGCTTACATTTAATTAATGAGTTGTGGCCACGCCAAGGTTCTTCCTTGGCATATGTTTTGTATCCGCCCCTTGAGGCCGCTCTTGTGAAATATGAGTCGTCCCATTAGGCCTTTTTGCTTGGGGACACGTGTAAGATCCACTTGATGTCCAACTCGGGTCGGCCGTGATTGCTTGTGAACCCTATCTTTATTGCCTCATTTGGTTGCCATTTATGTGTAACTAGGCCTGTTATGCGTACGTTTGTTGAGTGGGCCCGTTGGCTTAAAAGCCCACTCAAATATAGCCTTGTGGGGCCTATTGGGCTTGTTTCCCTTAGTTAACATGTCATTGTTCTATTTATTTGCGTGGCATTACTCTCGTGAGGATTTATGTGGTGTTACATTAGTGTTATGTATGAGATTTATGATTACGATTTCTATAGCGCTTTTTTTACATTAATATGGTACTTTCTTTATATTGAGGTTGCAGTTATTTTAGGCTAGATGTAGTATTACTGTTACAATTGGCGGGACATTACGGTTATGCTTCATACTTGTTATAACACTACTCCTGCATTATTGTAGCATTGTTGTTATATTTAATATGGCATTACCTTGTGCTTGATATGGCATTACATGCACACCATGCATATGGTTAATTGGATGCTGTGCATCTCCATCCGCATCATGTATGCTTGACATGTGGATGATGATTTGGTTATGTGGAGTACAACAAGTGGTGGACCACAGTTGGTACTCATGTCGTGGTATTTGGCTTGCCTAGGTATGGCAAGGTTACTTTGATGAGCCTATGGCTTAAGGGTATTTCAAGGGACCTATATGAGATTGGGCCATCTTGCATGTATTCACGAATTACATGACATGGTTGCATGTTTCAGATTATGAACTTTGGCATTCACTGCATTTGCATGCAAACCCTAGAAACATTAGGGTTGTGACCACCATGGGAAATTATGGTTGACAGTTGTATGGACACCGAAAATTAGTTCTAGCACTTGGGCGCCAAAGATGTCACTGGGTGAAAATCCTTAAACTTTGTGGCAACGAGATGCTCCAATAGTTGGACCGAGTGGACATATGAGCTCATGAGGGCTAGACAATGTAGGCCACGTCTCCCACTGTGTCGAGGTCGGTTGGAAGGGAGTGTGACCTTACCCGCCCGGTGCGAAGGGGGCTATATACTAGGTTGAGTCTGACCAGCTCATGTTGAATAGGTCCACTATTGTCGAGCCAAGTGGATTTTGGTATACCACTGATGAGGCGGATAGTGAGGTCTCCTCCACTTGCTGGTTATGCGCGCGGTGGGTGGCAGCCAGAGTCAGAAGTGTATGAGACCCCGGTGATTCCAATTGAGAACTGTATTGAGATGTGGATAGACATCAAGGTTAACTGGTGGCATATGGTAATCATGCATTCATGCATACGGGTTCGTGGATGTGTAAATACAATTTAAGTGACATACAATCGTGAGTCACGGTCCCCACTAGGTACGCGACTATTTGGGATCAGGAGTCTAACATTCTCTGATTACTTTACATGTTAGGTTATGTGACTAACATGTATTGTAACCCTGGATGCAAGGCCCTACCGACACACGATATTAGGTACCACAACTCGTTCATTCGTTATATATTTTTGTGTTCTTGTATCATGTTTATGGTAATAACATGTCTCGCTCACATTATATCATGAATATATATAGTATATTCTTAATATGACTAGTTGTATGATTAATCTCTATCATTTCCGCTTACTCTGATATTAATGTTGATATATTAATGAAATATATATGTCACACGCATTATGCGTATATACACATGCTCTACTAAGCTTCATAAAAAGCTTAGCACGTTATTTAACGTGCAGGTTATTGAGAAATGTAACAGTTGGCAATGCTAGAGCAGCTCCTTGTTTATGTTTCGAGAAATTTTGTATTTATCTTATTGACATTGTACATTAGATGATTGATTAATGGATATGTGATGTAATGCTTTTTGGTTTGGTAAACTTGTGATTATGCTATCATGGTTAAAAAAAAATCATTTTAAATAAAATCCTCCTTGTAGGATTCCGTTTTCGAGACTCGGTGTAACATTAGGTGCCGAAACCAGGGTACTATGGAGTTTGTCAACTCTAAGTTCGGATTACGGAGATTGTGCGCCAAAAATCGAATTTGGGGCATGATAGCACATGTACAATTATTTGGGATGTTAAAGTTAATTTATTAATCAAATTCAAGTTCCTATAAATATACTATAAATATACTATATAATTTCAATAAATTCTTATTTTTGGATTCCAATGTATTCTGATTATAAGCTATAAAATGCAACTAAAGATTTGGAATCACCTTGATTTGAGTGTAATTGTGATTTGAATTCCAATGCATTGCAAATACAAGCTACCTAACTAACCCTCATAGAAACGTTCACAAACGGCATTTTAGAAATTTTCAGTGAACACTATTTTGTTTCCCACGGATGTTTCACTTGTGTCAAACATTCAACATGTGGAAGGTGGCCAAAATAAAGATCACCTATGGTGCCCACTTATCAACTAGGCCGCAAAATTAAAATCAATGGATGGTCAATAGTTTCATTCAATGTTCAGGGTGCAGCCCACCTAATGAGTGGACTAGTATGAATTTTAGCTCAAGTGATCTTCACATCGTAGACCACCTTCTGCATAGCTTAAATTTTCTATACAAGTGACACATCTCGGCAAGAAAGAAAGCATTATACGTGGACATTTTTCTACAACTTGGGATGTTTGGATTGGTGGATGATTTTAGAAACATTGGAAATGAAATTTTTAGAGATGTGACTCTTTTCGGTATTTTACAAAACAATAATAGGTGTGGAATCGAATTCTGCTTCCACAATTTTCCTTAAAAAATAAGTAAAACAATTTTCCAAAAAAATGTTAGATTTAGATTTCCATGATAATGGAAGATAGTCCTCACTACAATATTTTCATGGAAATCACATGTATTAAAATAAAATTGTTTTATGCATTCTTTTCTCATATTTACTTTTTTTTCTTGGATGTAACAATCGAGAGGTGACAATTGGTTTTCCACATCCACCTTTTAATTTCCACCAATCAAACAAATAATGCATGTATTTTAAAGTTTGTGGTGACTGACCTTGGCCTCTACACACATCTAGCCGGAGCAATGACTAAATATAAGCAAGATTAGAGCTCAAATAGAAGGAATTGAAAGCATCCTACACCATCTTTCAAGGGCCCATTGACAGTAGAGGTCCACCCTGACGATGAGTAAAATTGTATCTAGGGTCAGATTATTAGGGAGAGATTTCACAAGATCTTGAGCTATGGAGACTCTTTAATGGCCGAAGTCAATGCAAATCCTTTTGTTTTCTCTTGCAAATTCCATCATTACGCATAAGTGGCCCACAAAAAAAGATGTACAAAATAAGTTGTTTTATGATCAAAAGTATCAAACAAGAGCAGTTCCTTGGGTAGAAGATTCATGCCATTATATGTCCTAACTTGAGCCATGCACACAGATCACTTTAGATCAGCCCCATGAATCAACGATGCAGTAATTATATACTAGATAGTTGTAGAGCTCATTTCTATCTTCTTCTTCTTCTTCTTCTTCATCTTTTGTATGGCGTGGGGGCCACTGTCGGACCTACCTAATTACTCTTGAAGTAGCTCAGGCTACAGTTAGGATGCCCAATATTACATGGGTGGGCTGTATGTTTTTCTGCCAAAAACAAGATCACCGACGTTTTTAGGCCTAACCTGAAGTGACAAAATTATTGATCTGGGGTGGGAAAAGCAGGAAACTAATAATGCGATTAATTCAACTCCTGTTTTATCCACCATCCTCAAACGCACAGCGGAATAGACATCCATCCCACTTGCAATTTGGAGTACATCCAAACACATCCATGCAATTTTAAGACACACATTGCATCAGCTATTTGAAGAGACCCGCCTTTTGATAAATCAAGCTAATCATAGTGGAAATAACCCAAACTTACTAATATCAAGGAATGTATCTGTTGGGATAGGATGGCCGGCAGCGGAAGCAAAGCCGTACTCAAACAGCAAATTCAATCAAACAAGCCACATAATGCAATCACAATGCATGCAATCACTCACACATAGACAATTCGATTTTAACATGGAAAAATCCCTCACGGGTAAAAAACCACGACACAAATCAATACCAATCCACTATAATATCAGAAGTTATAAGAGATGGAACCCAAGACCCAAAACCCAAGCCCACAAGAGAAATCCCAAGCTTACCCAAGAAGAAAACCCTCTTCTCCAAGCTCTTTCTCTCACCTAGAAGCTCCCTCAATCCCCTTTGCAACCCTTAGAAACCTCTAATCTCGTATTACCCCTTAAATAGGAAGGAAAAACGGATCTAAAAACCTCTTGCGCGCAAACCGCGCAAGAAACCGTGTTGCACTAGGACACTGCCGACCGGTCAGACACCCCTATCGACCGGTCGGATAGGCTGAAACTTGTCCAGCAGCCTTGCTGCCTGTCTTCACTGTGTGGCCGGCTGGTCGGACACACCCACCGACCGGCCAGTGGCCTCTGTCTTACCTGATTTGAGACGTCCGTTTCCAACAAACTCTACCACGACTCAAATCACCATGCACCACCTTGGCCATGCATAATCTCCACCTCTACTTCGTCATTATTATAGTCCCGTCGCTTCTCATGCCCCATCGACTCTATTCTTGCATTTTCACACCCCTTGTTGCTCTTCCCATGTGGCCCTTTTTCTCTTGCCATACTTGAGCAACCGTGGATCCCACTGCCAATCCCGCAGCTCCACCATGAATAGTGCTCCCGATCACCTTGTAAAGATTATCGCACCTTCGTGCCTTGATCATCACGCGTGCTCCCTTCACCTACTTTACAATACCGATCACAGCCGATGAACCTACACCCTTTCGCCTCGAGTGCACCAAGAGATATCACATTCCTCTTCATCTCAGGGACATGCTTCACACTTTTAAGGATCTGTTCGACTCCATCGAACATCCTAATGCGCACCGAACTAATCCCAACCATATTGCGAGCGTAGCTATCGCCCACAAACACCGATCCACCATCATACTCCTTATATGACATGAATGAACTTCGGTCAGGACATACATGACATAATGCCCCTGAATCCAAGAGCCACTCTCCACCAAGAGGCTCTATGCCGGATACAGTCAATACATCACAACCGTCACCACCGTCCTCTATAGTATTGGTTCCTTCCCTAGAAGAATCTCCAGATCTCTCCTACCTTTCCCGGGATTCGAACAATCCCTCTTCATATGACCTTCTTCTCCATAATTCCAGCATCTCACCTTGTGCCTCCTTTCGATTTAGATCTCGATGAAGGAGATCCTCCACCCTGCTTAGAATTCCTCCCCCTCATAACCAGTGCCTCATCAGTAGAGGGACCCACGCCGCCGCTTTTCCTTCTCATCGCCTTCGCCTGAAAGGATGAGATAACGGTTTTTACGCCAATAGTCTCCCTACCTGCGCACAAAGAGTTCTTGAGCGACTCATATGATTCTGGAAGAGAATTCAATAAGATAAATGCTTGATCCTCGTCCTTCATCGGCTCATCTACATCCATCAACTTGCAAATAAACTTATTGAAATTGCTGATGTGGCTCTCAACATCGGGCCCCTCCGTCATCCTCAGATTGTACAACTGAAGCTTCAAGTATATGCGATTTTCAAGAGATTTCTTCGCATAGATATTCTCCAACTTCGCCCATGTTGCAGCCGCAGTCTTCTCTTTCATGACGTTATACAGGACTTCATCTGCCAGGCACAACTGGATTGAGACATTGGCTTTTTCATCGATCTTCTTCTACTCTCCTTCTTTTATAGCTTCTGGTCGCTCTCTAAGGAGCGTATCTTGTAATCCTAGCTGAACTAGAAGGCCTTTCATCTTCACCTTCCAAAGTTCAAAATTATTTTTCCCCGAATACTTTTCTATGTCGAACCTCATGCTTGATGCCATGCTCTTGTCTCAGATTCGAATTTCTGCTACACCCCAACGATCGCTCTGATACCAGTTGTTGGGATAGGATGGCCGGCAGCGGAAGCAAAGCCGTACTCAAACAATAAATTCAATCAAACAAGCCACACAATGCAATCACAATGCATGCAATCACCCACACATAGACAATCCAATTTTAACGTGGAAAAAGCCCTCACGGGTAAAAAACCACGGTACAAAGCAACACCAATTCACTATAATATTAGAAGTTACAAGAGATGAAACCCAAGACCCAAGACCCAAGCCCACAAGAGAAATCTCAAGCTTACCCAAGAAGAAAACCCTCTTCTCCAAGCTCTTTCTCTCACCTAGAAGCTCCCTCAATCCCCTTTGCAACCCTTAGAAACTTCTAATCTCGTATTACCCCTTAAATAGGAAGGAAAAAGGGATTTAGAAACCTCTTGCGCGGTGTTGCACTAGGACACTTCCGACCGGTCGAACACTCGTACCGACCGGTCGGATAGGCTAAAACTCGTCCAGTAGCCTTGCTGCCTGTCTTCACTGTGTGGCTAGCCGGTCGGACACCCCCACCGACCGGCCAGTGGCCTCTGTGCTACCTGATTTGAGACGTCCGTTTCCAACAGTATTTAGAGTGATCGTATCGCATCAATGACACTACTAAGAAGTGCCACATTTGAAATGTACTTTGATGTTTGACATTGCTAGTCACATTTTCTCCACTAAGGAGAGTAGGATTAGAAATTTCCGAAGCCAACGTGAAGTTCTGAAGCCCCCGCATAAAATTCCTGATCAGATCTTATTCTTCCATGCACTTGGTAAGGATTGGATGATTAGAAATTGACTACAACTAAGATATGGCCCAGTGAGAATTCTCTTTGGAGCATGTATGGTTGAGAAGCCTTAGACTCGCCATAATGTATTCATGAATTTCTCCTGTCACGAGCTGTTATTATCCATCACTAACTGTTCTCAATCATCTAAAGAGTTGGAAAATGCTCTCTAGGCAATACGATGTTTTGTTGGTTGTCGACCGAGTGCGGTGGTTGAGACATGAATGCACGTGGTACTTTGGGGCCATGGAATTTAATTTTGGGAGGTTAGGTTAGTGAATATGCATTTCATTTGTTTTTACGATCACATCGAGATTGAAATCTGGATCGCTAATGGACCCAAAAAAGGAAATGTTTTGCTAGATATCTTTACCTACTGAGCTCATAAATTCATTTCAGAATGGTTTGGTTTTGGGAGTGATTCAGATGTGTCCCACCAGCATCATCTCATCTTGAAGAGGGAAGTGTCTAGCCTTTCCCCTGAAGATGACAGGGGTGCTTAACTATATTCAGTGGGATTCCAATAAAATCACTCATTTCCCCATCTCTTTTAATGAAATTTATCCCAAGCCCTTGGTCAAAATGCATCATAGGCTCTCTATTTGACAATGTAAGGGTGTGTTGGATGCGCCGCGCCGACCGAATTGTTTTTGGCATGACTTCCAAACCAACAAGGTAGAAATGGTGTTTGGGGCATCACAGAGTCCAATTTCCTGCCTCTTTCTTCCCAAATCATAAGTAAGATATTTACAAGAACGCTGCGACCATATCTCTCTTGCAATTTCTCACTAGCCTTATCATGTGCACCTCAGGAATTGGAAACTTCTAAAGTCTCTATTGATATTTTTAAACCACAGATGCATATTCCCAGATTGCTTTACATCCAATAAATAAACATATGCATGCGTCTCACACTGATGGCCCACAAAATAGCCTGGGCCTTGGACGTACGATTGGTCAGCTTCTTCAGATGTTATTGTGGGTCCCGCAATAATGACCAGAACTATTTGAATATCATCTTAAATCTCCTACAATGACATTAAAGATGTCACATAATGCACTCATTAAAAAATGGGTCATTCTCTTTTTTCTTGCTAATAGTGAAAATTAAACTAGCCGTAGAACAACACCAAGTCCAGGCATCGGGGCCGTCCATAATTAAACATGAATATTTTATCAGTTGGTCCCATCAGGAAAGTGATGGGAAGGCGTCTCCACTCCAGATAAGCATAAAGCATTTTTTTTAAATCAAGAATCTCACCCATCCTTACATCCACACGTCCTTGTTGCGTAGAAGAATCGTCTTTCCCCTCTCCATGACCACATCACAAATCGCACAGAATGACATGTGCCAAAGTTCGTCTGTCAATGGAAAGCGGCAAAAGCTGGGATGGTTTCTAGTGAAAATTTCCGAATGAGCCAAAAGTGATCATAGGTGTGGCCCCTAGAGTATGGAAAATGATCAATTCCACAGGAGTTTTACTGTCCTTACATGCCTTGTACTATACATATAGCATGTCTGATGATCCGAACCACCTGTTCCGTGGGCTCAACCATCTTTTGGATGCTCTCAACCATCCAATCAATGAACATTTTGTTAATTGAAGGTATGCATTTTCTACATTTCTGTTTTTAACTTATGATCATTCTTCTATGGTCTGTGGCCCACTAATTAGACCCTCCTGATTGGTTTTGAATGCCCATCTTCCATTTTGTGGATTTAATACTTTTGAACTATTCCAATCCTCAAAATTGAAGATGGCTGTATGCAAATCAATCAAGGTGGGGGTATAGATATCATTTTCCTATTAAAACAAAAGTATGGATATCTCAACAAAGCGTCCTCAAATTGGGACCCACAAATAAAAAAATCAAGGGAGGAGATTCCTTCCCCACAAGAGCAGCAATGGGTACTTTTATTAGGTAAGCCAATGAATAAAACAACCAATACAACTCACAAAGACATTATGAGAAAAGAATGGTAGCAGTGCAATAGAATAGATAGAGCTCCAAACATGACCTTTTCAACACAAACGCATGCAACTACTGAAATGAAAAGTCGGTGGCCCACGGCTGGCTAGGGCAATGACCATTCACCCAACTTTTGTTACAACCACCCAATTTGGTAGATACTCATTTTCTCTACTTTTGGTAATAGGATACTCCAAGTTTCTATGATTGGATTGTACTGCTGTATTACCAAAAGTAGAATGGTGTGGGTGTAGATACCAATTCCCAATACAAACAGTGGTTTGGCCCCGCAGACTAGTGGAATGAATTTGCAATCTGTGGGTTGGGTCGTGCATAAAAATGATCATAACCGTTGAATAGGCAGGACCAAGCATAAACAGGTTGGTGGGCAATGTAAGAGTCAACACAACAATCACATCAATTTGATCTATGGACTGATAAGAAATCATAGAATTTTGTCAACAATTTACATTCAGGTCCATTTTTCAAATGGCTAAGATTGTTTTTGTGCAAAAGGAGGATCGGCCATAGCCCATCCATGGTGGGTCCCAACTACTGAAGTGGGTCAAAACTGGCGGACTACAACTTCACTTCAGTAGTCCTAAGCGTACCTTAACCAAAAAACACAACCAATCAAGAAGCCTAAGAAATACATCAACAAGAGTATACATACAGCCTCATCATATAACATTGTATACAAAAAAGGGGTCTTTTCATCTTTCTCCCCCAAAATCATAACACAATGAAAAGAAACACTAAAAAGACGGACACTAAGATTAGAAAAATCAAGCCCATATACCTCTCTCTCTCTCTCTCTCTCTCTAATGATCTTTCTTCAACTCCATGCCATTGCTTGAATGATTTGAAGGGTCTCTATCAATCACCTTGCTCTTCTTAAGATGCATCTTCACATAAAAGTTCAAAAACAGTAGCAGCAAGGCCCCATTTAGCACTGAATTGAAGACCCAAGCTCCAATTCCATTGCACCCACCTTTCCTAAAATGCAGCAACAACACCCCTAAATGGCTAATGAGGTTGCACCCAAGAAGCAATATCTGGCAGTTCACAACGATCGGGAAGCATGCACTCGGCATCCCAATCGCAACCCAGAAATGGTACCCATAGACAACAGCGTAGACCAATGTGGTCGATAGGATCGCAACCACCTGGAACGATTGCGAGAATTCAAGCCAGAGGAATGACATGAATATGAAAATTGAGTGGTGGAAGAGGTGCGAGAAGCTCAGCTTGCGGCGGCGAAGGATGAAGAAGACAGTGCGGAAGAGCTGGAGGAACCGTGAGAGGTAGAAGATGTATGACCAGAAGAAGACACGACCAGACGGGCGGGTCCCCAGTGGGAAGCAGAGGAACCATTGGAGGGGGGTCTTGGACCGCCTCCAGAACCAACGAGTGTCGTGAATTTCTGCAGCGGAGGAGAGGAGGATCCCCGCGAAGATCCCCACGGAGATCAGGGCCATTGCGAGGCTGTGGATGGCTGGGATCGGCCCGAGTGGGACCGGGCGGCGCCGTCTAAAGAGCACCAGGGAGAGGTGGAGGAAGAGAGAAAGAGTGATGTAGGCGGCGATGGAGGTGAAGAGGAAGGACCACGTGGAGCCCCATGATTGGCTATGGCTCCAACGAAATCCAACAATTGATGGATGCTCAGATAGCCAATATGTAAGGCTATGGATGACACTTCTCATCTTCACGCACCTGGTCGGATCTTCTTCGGAAAGCGCGCCGTGAGTGAATGAGAAAGAAAGATGGGAGAAAAGAGAGAGACTCAATTTCTCTCCTCACCTCCTTCTCTCCTTCTTAACACGCCTGAACAGATCTTCTTCCGAATTGAATGAATGAGAAAGAACAATAGGATGAAAAGAGAAAACCCAATTTCTCTTCCTGATCAGAGCTTCTTCAGAAATCACACTAACAAACGAATAAGAAAGAAAGAGAAAAAAGAAAACCCAATTTCTTTCCTGACCTCTTTCTCTTCTTCTTCACTCGCCTGATCAAATCTTCTTCGAAAAGCACGCCGCAAAAAAAATGAGAAACCCAATTTCTCTCTCAAGCTCTTTCTCTTCTTCCTCAAGTCCCTGATCAGATCTTCTTCGAAGAGGCCTGGGAATTAGAAAGCTTTCATATTTCAATGAGGAAAGAGAGATTTGAAGAAAACCCAATTCCCCACTCGAGCTCTTTTCCTTCTTCTCTTCGGTTTTCTTCTTCTTGGATGAATGATTCTGAGAATGGGATTTGGAGAAAACCGAATTTGGAGAAGAGAGTGGGGAATGAGGGCAGAATCCTCTTTGGTTTTTCTTCTTTCCTTCAAAACAAGAAGTTATAAGGAGGGTAGGAGACCGGTCGTCGGAGAAGCGGGGGATTGTTGTGGTGTACACGTGGACAGTTTTGGTTCGTTGCTAGATAACTGAAATCCTGGTCGTTGGTTCAGTATCTAGATTCTTGGAAGGAGTTAGCACGTGTAGTACTGTGTTACACGTGTGTTTCTAGGTACCAGAAAGCGAAAGCTTCGCATGCGCGTTTTGATGGGCTCACGTATGTGGTTTTAACAGTTGGGGGAGATCGTATGGTACCGCTATTTCTCCGAAGTACACGTGGCAGGCTATGTTATCAATCAGAACCATTCATCTATCTGGTCCTACAATGTATATACATGCTTTAAAAATATACATAGATTGGACGATGATCCTAGCCGTAGATCAGCACTCTTTAAATTGATGATGGAAACAAAAAATTATTAACCGTTGAAAAGTGATGGTTAGGATTGCCTGGTAGGTGTATTTTTTAAATATGGGCCATCCATGAGAAGGTCCACTAGATGGACGGCCCCCTTGCCACATATATTGTAGTGAAATGGTTGTGTACCTAATCCTACCGGGTCTACCTTATCCTCACCCATCTAATCTATGTGCGCTCGAGCATGGAGTCCTTTTACTACTCGGACTGACTGCGAATGTGACATTTTGAACCACTTAAAGTGCGACTGGGCAAGTTGCTGAGCTTTGACCTTGACCAAACACGACTTTGAACGTCTCTGATAGTAGTGCACTTTAAAAAAAACATGCACCGTTCATCAGATGGGCCCCACTACAAAGTAGTGATATATAATAATTTTGGTCCAGTCGGGTGATCCTAACCGTCCTATTTTTAGCTTAAAATAAATACAGAAAGGTGAAAGATAAGTAACGCTTGAAGTACAACTGGCAAAAGTTCTAACAGACGGCTAGGATCATCTAATCTGCGTGGTCAGTTGTGGAGATGGCACGGTGGAGCCGAAGTAACCAACTTTTCTAATCTCAGATGGCAGAATTTTCCATCTCCGTCAATGACGCAAGATCCAGTGTATATTTTGGTTCGCTTGACTAGATGTGATTACGGAGGTTTCGTCCAATACATGACGACGCACTAGAATATTATACGTCGAGCCTATATGAGTTGGATCTGGGGTCGCCATTCGGTGATCCAAACCGTTTATAAGATTGGCCCTACCCTACCTAGGCACTTCTATTACTTAACTTTCCGCATTTAATATAGACCGTCTATTTGACTGTTGCTTTGTGGGCCATTGACTTGAACATCTAGGATTATCCAATCATGAGGATTTTTTAGATAACCATCTTCATGGTTTTGTTTCTTCACATCAACGGTTTGGATCGCTAAAGACCGGTATCCAATGAATATAGTCCGGACGCATTTTCTTATAATACATTGGGATGTATCGGAGATTATACATGACTTAATAGAGTTTCCGTCATATATCTCCCTCTACTTCATGACAATTGCAGATTTTCAAGGTATTATGATACTGCTAGGAATGGAATCGTCTCTTTATTCCCTCTAAGCCTTGATTAAGAATCATTTATTTATTGTATTTGGACCATTGACTGATTTATTTGGCTGTCAGTTAAAATCCACCAATAAATCATAAAAAATCAAATTAATATTTTTTAAATAACAATCCATCTGATGATTTTCTACGTTGAATCTCAGTTTCCAGCTTCTATGTGTATGATATTTCTAATGTATCAACAATGCTGCCCTACTAATGTATCAAAGTTTCTCAAAACCTTTCCTTTCTTTCTTTTTATTTTTAATATTTTTCTTTTATTCTCTGTACTATTATTATTATTCCTAAAATATGTCACACGCTTTTTAATTAGTCAAAGCTTCAACTCTTTGGAAAAATAATTGTGTAGGGAAAATAGTTCATAATTAAGTTATATTTAATATAAGATTATATATACATAAATTTGATTAAAGATTTAAAATGAGTATATAATACCGAATACTATGGAGTCGCATCACTTAAATAGTTAGATTGTGTTAGATTTTATGTGGCCATTAGATTGTTATTGACATGTGTGAATATTTATCTATTAGATTATGTTGAGATTTTTTAATGTTTAAGTTTATATGTATGGATGTGATTTTTTTTTTTTTTTAATGATATATGTACATAAATATTTAGATTGGCCATCACAATTGGGGTGTAACTAACACTCATTGATTAAAGGCTTCATTTGCTTCTCACACGATGAAGACCATTATGCAAGTCTGCACGAGATGAGTTATGCATGTTGAGATGCATGTACATATAAGATATACTTTCTCACTAATTTATGAGATGATCAGGATGAGATTTTATAGAGATTAACATGATTGATTCTATACTCAATCGAGATCGTGTAGACTATATATTACGGTAGGGATGGATCTTTGGTCGATTGAACATATCCCTCACAACGATTGCATATATGGCAGACATTTGATCATTGATGATATGTGAATTGAGTCATATATAATGTAAGACCAATTACCTACAAGTAATGAATTGATTCTAATTAAGTTGTTGTGTGAGTACACTAGTCTTATTGGTGACTCTTGTGTTCTTATTACTCCATGCCACATAGCAAGGTCATAATGAGGTATACTATTTTGGTGTGCATTTTCAATGTCATGCACATAGATTCAATTGGGTCAAGAGCATGCTAAAAAAGTGACTAAATTAATAAAGTTCGATTATAAAGATGGGATAGGAAAAGATTATAAAAGATCACATGATGGTGATGATGCACATAATATTTATCTAAGACATCATAGCAAAAGAATAATTGAATTTTACTATAAACTGTTTTTTAAATTATATATTATTGTACTAATATTTTTAGCGGGCTTTGATCAATCTACTTTGTCAAGATAAAACTTATTCGATCTCTAAAGTGGATAAGTATGTGTCATAATCAGAACATTAAGATTTGTGCGCATATTCAGATGGAATCAAATGTACTCGATTAAGTGAAATCAAATAAAGTCTAGGATAAGTGGTTAAAGATTGGGACAAGTCATTTTTTATCCATTTGTAGATTTGGTCTGATGTAATCCCTTTGAGAGGATTATAGTCTTAGAAGTCTTACAATGGATATACTTCATTGGAGGGTGTATATTGAATTTTCTAATCAGGTGGAGAGTGTATTTAATCCAAAACACCTCATGACCACAATGACTTAAGAGATATTAAGCTACTCTCTAATTGAAATTTCTCTAAAATTGAGGTTTATAAGTAAAGAAATTTCTTTGGAATAAAAGTTTATAAATATAGGTGTGGGGCTTTGTTTTGAGAGATTTTTCTTTCCTTTGTAGCCTTGGCCCTCGAGAAATTCCTTCCCTCACACAACCTTCGTGTACCAAATCATTTCGTTATGATTGATATTCGTAGCCCTTTTTTTATAGATAGTTGATCTGATAGTAAGAATTTTAGGATCAAAATGATATTGCCAATCCAAGGTGGGATTACTGGACAAATGAACAATTCTAGGTTAACTTCATTATGAATGTTGTGACCATATATTTTGCTAGTTTCCATCAGATGGTTAGGATTGTCAAATTAAAAACAATCTGATAAAGGATATATCATGAATGTTTCAAATCATCGGTACTAATTTTGTTAGGCATGACATGAACATACATTTTAGTGGTGGTCATGATCATTCAATGAGAGGTTATAAATAGCCATGTGCAAACACTATTGGGTCCCAAGAGATGGATGGTTTAAATTTGTTGAGTAGTTCATAATTATTTATTTATTGTAATTGATTTAGGCCCTAGTTTTTTTTTTCTTCTTCTTCTTTACACCATCTGTCAAGGTTGAATGGTCCAATTGTAGTAATTTTTTTAAGGACATGAGAAATTGATATGAATTTTTCTCTTAAAATGTTAAGTTGATGCGCTTACCAAATAATAAACTATGAGATCATGATTTTGACAGAAATTAATCAAAGAGACTATCATTTCTAATTTAAAAAAAAAAATTAAGTATAGTTTGGCAAACACAAGAACAAAACGGCCGTATGACTATCATTTCTAATTAAAAAAAAAGAAAATTTAAGTACAAGTATGGCAACACTTGTCTATTTTTTTTTTTTACCTAGAAATAAGATCGCATGCATTTGCACCTCTGTAAAAAGATGGAATTGTACAAATTTGTTCAATACGATTTGTGTCAATATCATTGAAACATATGTGAAGGAAATGCACAAGCTATCTTTCAATGATTAAGAATGTAGCAACACTTTACTTTTCCATACTTAACTGTTTTGAAAAAATCATGCGCAATCATGATTTCCACAAAAGCGTATAATTGGATTGTAATAGTATGACTTTGATTTGATTCAAAATATCAAAACTCTGTTGATCATGAAATGATGATTTTAAATGAAAAATTTTATTTTCATGTTCATGGAACTAAAAGCCTTAAATTTAGAACTCCAGAAAATAGGTGAGACGATCAGGTCCCCTGGATTGAAAGTCCCTTAAGTATAAAGAGGTGGGGTAGCTTAGTTCCTTGAGTTGAAAATTTTTAAATTTCAAATTGGTACTATTTAAATTTCTGTGGATTAAAGCCGAGTGGGTGAGTGCCTTGGGAGTGCAACAGATCATCTACATGGGCAAAGTGTAGTAGTAGTCTGACCAGCTAATATAGGAATGGGTCACTCATTGATCGAGGTCAGGTGGATGAGCAAACTTATGTGCAATAGATCATTTACATAGGTCATGTGGGTTTATTAATAAGAGTGAGGCCAACTTGTATAAAATGGTCTTGGTGTTCTAAAGAATCAACAACGTTGACTATTGTGGATTACCCATGTGCATCATATATCTCATTCAAGCATTGTATAATTTATTATATTCTCATGTATTTGAATTTCTAAGATTTCTTACAAACTATGCTTATTTTTGTTATTTTAAACAAATGGCTATATAGAGATTTACTCATTAAACTGTTAGCTCATCTAAATTTATGGTTGATGATTTATAGGTTTATAATAAATGCAAAGCAACTAACGATTTGATTTATTTTGTTTATAGTCAATTTAAAATATCATGTAATAAGTAGAACTCAAATTTTGTGAAGTATGGATGATGATTTTATTTTGGAATAATTTATGGAATGATGATTTCCTTGGATTGTATGCATGATGGAATGCCTTTAAATCATAGAATATGAAAGACAAGTACGGTATTTGGTTGTGTATATACTTGGATTCTGGGCTTGGGGGTGTGATAAAAGGAGATCAGGTGGTTTATGAAGAGAAATGTTAGTCCGTTGGATGGATTCTTTTTACATCGGCTTAGTTGCATTTGTCTATAAAAAGTAACATAAGAAAGTAAAAGATGAATTTAAAAGCTCAACGCTAATTTTATTAATATGAATGAAGATTCAGTACAACCGGCATATAAAAGTTACCGACAATAGTTTGAGGGGGCGAGACAACTGTGGATTGGACGATCTTTTAGACTTGGATAGTCATGAAAAAAAATTAAATCATAACGATCGTGAGATAGTCATGGTTTTGGTTAACACGATGCAACCGAGAAAACATTGAGTAAGGACTCATGAATTTAGAGGGATTTGATGATGAGGTTGTGAATATTTACTTAAACTAAACTGACTTGTTACGGGATAGAAGCGGGGACTAAACTAAACTAAGTTAATCAATCCAAGTTGGTTATAGCATAGTGCTGGATAGAAGTGGAGAAGCTAAAACTAAGTTATGATAAAATATGTGCTTATAAGGAGTAAAAGATAGACATCGTTGAGCTAAAAAGAGTTGTTTAATTTGAATTGACAAAGCTCTTCATTGTATACTGATCTTATAAATAATTTGCTTTTCTTGGACTCTTATTTCATAAAAAGTAACTTTTGTTGGTCCAGCACTTAATGTTTACTAACACAAATAGGCATCTAACCTCTAGCTTTGACGTGTATCTTCACCACATGGTATACATGACTGCCTAGTGACATCTTTTGAGCCATGAGATCTTTAATCTTATTTCGATAGGCTAAGTGTAAACATCCATCATCCAGCCGTTCAATCTCTGTGAATGGCTTGGCCCCATCAACCCCATTATATTACATTTTTACCCCATATTGTAGTATTATATGATCATACGGTCTAGATAATCTTACTATAATATTATTTTATGAGACATATTCCAGTGCTCTTAGAACACTTGTTGCTCAGTGACATTTAGACATTGCATTCTATTGATCTAGACCGTTCGTTAGCTCTAATTAACATTTTATGGGCTTCTGTGCAAACGTCCCACTAATCTAAGGATGGTAAAATCTAAACAATAGTCTTTGATATGGACGGTCAGGATCATTTACACAAAAATAGGTCCAAACATCAATTCAATCTACCTGTTTGTGAGGACCATAGTGAATTGCTTATGATTCTAAACAATCACTTTTGTTACGCAATCCTAGCCATCCCATCCATGACTTAGAAAAGGATGGCTAGGAAAAAATGTCCAGTAAAGGACGAATTGGATTAAACAATCACTGTATTCTTTTTCATGGTTGTCCATGAAATGTGTTTTGGACTTAACGGACCGTTCAGATCGATCGACTGATCTTTCCAAGTAACCCAACCCAACTAGAACACTGTAACGTATGATGCTCTAAGAGCACTGGAGCATTTCAAGCTTTTCCACATATTTCTATCGTGTTTGGCAAGGACAGAAGATTTATTATTATTATTATTTTAATTGATTTGACTAGTTTGGAATCATGCCAAACACGCCAACATAAAGCATAGGGATTGTGAAAACCATATGGAGATTGTGCAATCAAATGTCCCCTCGGTGAGCATATCGAGCTAGATTCTTGTGATGGTAAACGGTGGTAACTCTTCAACTGACACATACGGAGTAGTTATATGGAAATTTAGACCGTCCAAATCACTTGCCCAATCGTGGATGGGGCATAACCCAGGAACTTTTAAGAGAATACAATGGAATCCATATAATTTTTCCCTTGAAATTTGGACCACCCACTTTTTTATTTTGAACCATTCCTTTTGAAGACATCAATTGGACGGTTAGGATTGCTTGATCAGTTTGATCTCAGAGATATGACCCATCCATAATTTCCGTACAATTTAGATGGTCTGGATAGCCGTACACGAGTGGCAGATAGAAAGAGGACTCGTCACCACCATTTTCGAAATGGGAGTGAGAGATGCTTGCTAAGATGGGCTCATTATGAGGGGACCTGGAAAGTGAGTGGGGCATAAGATGGGCTCATTGTGAGGAGAACATTGTATGGTCCGTTCGTTGAGTGGGCCAGTCCTGTATTTAAATAAGGATGGTTTTAAATACTTTCCAATGGTTCATATTCAATGAAAATATGTGGACCACCTTATAAGTAGACTAGCATGATTTTCACCTATACTCGATCTCCGGGCTAAGGTCCATCGTTTACACGGCTCGGATTTGTTTCATACTTTCTACGTTGGCATGTGCGGTGCGTGTGAAAAGGTGGGTGCATGTGGGGCTCCAAAAAGCCAGTGGCCCGTGCAATTGAGTGTGAAAATGCTGACAGGTGGTGAAAGAGGAAGGACGGAAGGGCTGTGGAGTATTTTAATCATTAGATTTTTCAAAGGTCGAGGTGAAATGACTAAAATAACCTCATCAAACCACCGATGGACACCCTGGCCCGTCCCTAGCTAAGGAACGTACAGGTGCCCAATCCGTGAGCTGATTATGTGTTACCCGGGTAACACCTTAGTGGGTGCTACCCTTAATATAGGGCCCACCTTGATAATTTGTTGTATATCCACTTCGTCTATTCATTTCTCCGGAACATTTTAGTACTGGGTCCCAAAAATTAAGCATATTTAAATCTCAGGTGGACCCCACTATATGAAACAGTGGTGATTGAGTCCACCATAATGCTTTCATAATATTTATTTTCAATCCAACCTGTTGATAATGTTAATGTCAAGAAGATCTGGATGAAAGCAAAATATAAATTTCAGCTTTATCCAAAACTTTTGTGGTCCATAAAAAGTTTTTAATGATAACTCATCACTGTTTCTACTGGTATGGTCCACCTGAGATTTGGATCTTCGTAGTGAAGTTTTTGGATCACTTTCTAGATTGAGATGAACACAGACAAATGGTGTGGATATACAACAAATTCATCAAGGTGGGCTCCACATGGCTATGGTAACACCCACTAAGGTGTTACCTGGGTAGGATGCAAGGCAAGCCAGCTTAGGGCATAATCCCAAAATGAGAGTGATCCAAAGCTCAAGTGGACCATACCTGGGAAAGCAGTGGGGATTGAACGCCTACCATTGAAACCTCCTCCTGGGTCACAGAAGTTTTTGATCAAGCTGATATTTGTGTTTTCCCTTCATCCAGGTTTGTGTGACGTTATCAACAGGTTGGACAGTAAATAAGCGATAAGTATCACTATGACTTTAGGAAGGTTTCAACCGTGAGTGTCCTTGTCCCACTTCTTTCTATGAATAATTGATTGGCCTATTTTCGTGTAATTAATCTTGACCGTCTATATTAAAGGCCACCGGTAAAATGATTATAATTTTCGGGTTGGTTAGTTCATGAAATGTGTCTTGAACCTAATGGACAGTCTAGATTAATTGATTGGACGGTATAAGTGTCGGAATACAACTAGGAACACTGGAGCATTTCCCTACATATGTTTCATTAACATTTTTTAATTTTATTTTCTAGTTGCAAGTAGAGCTGTACACTAGCCAAGCTAGCTCGACTTGGCTCGAACTAGCTCTATCCGGATTGATTCGAAGGTTGGGTTCGAACCAAGCTGAGCCATTTTTCCAGACTCGAAATGATTTTCAAGCTGTGCTTGAGCTAACCAAAGCTTGATTCGGCTCGGTTCGAAGTTCAGCTCCATCAAAGCTCAATTCGGCCTGACTTAATTGGAAAAGTATGTTTCTTAGTCCCATATCGGAAGTGAGCAAAGAAATGAGAGGTGAAGATCTCTATAAAAGTAAGTGGGGGATGTAAATGGGCTTTGGGCTGCCTTTAGACTCGTTTTTAATAGTTTTAGGCCGGGCTTTGGGCTATGCCTATTTAAAATCTTATTTTTTCAGGCTCAAACTCAGCTCGAATTGGGCTCAAACTCAACTCGTAAGCTCAGTCGAGCCAGCTTGAACATGTTAGTCTAGCTCGAAGGCCGAGCCAAGCAAAAAATGAGCTAGGGTGGTCATTGAACGAGCCTAGCTCGAACAGGGCAAAGCTCGGCTCGTGCAGCTCTAATTGCAAGTAGGTGCTACCGTTTGTTGTGGGGTTGAAAGTGGGTCGAGCTGACAGGCCCGGCCCAGTCCCAAACCTATTTTTGTCTAGATTTGGACAACCCCATGAATAGGGCAGGCCATATTTTTTAGGCCCATGGACCTGGACCAGCTAGAGGGGCCTGGGCCTAGTTATTTGCTACTGGACCGGGCTGGATCTGGGCATCCATATTTAGCTGAGTTGGGGCCATTTACTTACCTAGCAAGCTTGGCTGCTTCCTAAGTACATCTGGTCCATGCCTAAGTTTATAAGTCCGTTAATGATAGAATCTGGACTTTGATTCAGAGTAAAGGCCCAATGGGTTGGCCCAGTGAAGCCTACAATTGCTTTGTGCCCAACCCATTTTCCACCCTGGCTGCAAGTTCAATCCAATGAACTTTAAAGCTTATGTATCTTTTCGATTGGTGAAAGTAGCATTGTCAGATCATACATACCATCAATCTTTATGGAACGTAGAATAGACATGGACCAATCATGCATCCCATGTTAGCCAACTTTACGTCCCTTTATCATGATTGAAAAAGATAGTACATTAATGAAGCAAATGAATACATCTATAACAAAAATGATAGCAACTTGAAGTGGAAATCTTAACTTACTTGAGGATAACTCAAGATACATTTGTGGGTGCATTTTGATGCTCTATTATTAAGTGCCACACAAAGAAAATTACAAATTATCTTCAAGAAGATACAATCATCTATCCACTCCGCATGCTATGTCATCCATCATGACTTCATTTTAGGAAAGCTTTTTTTTTTTTTTGAAAAAGTTGAACAGAAAACCTAATTATCAATCATGTCTTTTCGCTTGATATCTATCTCATATCTCTTTTGAAGAGTGATAATTAACTTTCCAAGTATTGGAACTTGCTCTCCATATGAGAACACCCATATCTTAATCGATCGGCCAACTGGTGCCCTATGTTAGTGATAGGTTTATGAGAAAATTAAGAGAAATCACCACACATAATAGAACTCTAGATTGGTGAGGTTTGCATTATCATAAACCTTTAAAAAAATAACAATATATATCAATCGAGAAAGAGAACAATAAAAAAAAAAAAAATACCTTTATTTAGGTATAGCTACCTAGTTTGGGCCAAGGGGTAAAAGAAGAAAAATATAGTAAAAAAAATATATAAACAGGTGAGGGACAAACCCCTCCACCATGACCATCCAATTGTATACAGTCCAGTTATGTGTGGCATTGGAAATCATATATGTCTAATATCACCTTTAAACTAATGCAAGCTATCAACCAGAAGTAATTTCCCAATAAGAAATGTCGTACAAAAGACAACATCTTGGTAAGAATATTATCGACAATCTGATCTTGAGGTGCCACATGGGATAGATAAATGATGCATGACTGATACTTCTCTTGAATAAAGTGGTAATCAACCTCTACGTGTTTCATCCTCTTGTGAAATAAAAGGTTAAAAGTAATTTGAACTACACTGATATTATTCATATAAAGAGGAGTTAAAGTTGTAAGATAAAGACCAATATCTAACAAAAAGCCCTAAATCCACACAATTTCACTGCATGTAGCAGACATCGCACGATATTTAGCCTCTATATTGGACTTGGAGAACGTGGATTATTTCTTGCACTTTCAATATATAGATGAGAGAAGTGCCAAGAAATAAATAATATGCTTGAGCAACTTGTTATGCTTTGTACCAATCAAAAACTCGACTAGATCTTAACTTTACAAAATACACCCATTTGTTGTCGATAATCTGCTACCCTGAAGAACGTGGAACAAATCTCATGTATGGTTCTCAACCAATGCTTTAAGCTCCTTTGCCGTAACATCCCATCAATGCTGAGAAGTGGCTTATAAATAGGAGGTATGGACAAAAATAGAATCCAACAAGGAAAACATGACATAGAGTAAATCAAATGATTTAGAGATTTGTGGGGCTGAGTAAAGCGATATACTAGAGGGGAAGGTGGAGTAGCGAGAGGAGGCGCAGGTGGTGCTTGTTGGGTGCGTTTTACAAAAGCTTAGGATTTCGGCCCCCAAACTACTTGAATTATGGGATATGATAATGCAATAAACTAAATCAAAACACAAACTACACGACATAAAAAATTTTATGTGAGAAATCTTCTAAGAGGTAAAAACCACGGGACCTGGTTCAGACCAACAATCCATTATAAAAGAGAACTGTTACAACCGATCATAAGTACAACCTGCTTGGATCCAACCTTCTTCACTCACATAAGAGTGGATAAACAATAAGAGAATATGAAAACTGAGAGATCTCATCGATCACAAAGACATAGAAGTGCCGAGATGTCGATTACGAAGTAGATCACCTCTACAAAGCAGAAATCTTACTCCCACAAGCTTTTTCTCTCTCTTCTCTTTCTCTTCCTCTTTTTTTTTCCTCTCTCTTTCTCTCTCTCTCTCTCTCTCCTTGGACGTGTAAACCACTTATTAAAATAACTTAATCTCATTTTGAAAACCTTTAAATAGACCATCGAAAAAATTAACATTAAAACAGAAAACTGCGGATTCACAGTACACGCATGGTTAGGCGCCTGACCTTAAGCTATTGGGCACCTAGCTAAAAGAAAGTCAACTAACCCTTTATTTCCTTCCTAAGAAGTCCTTCAGCTCAACGGTTAGGATTGCTTGATCAGTGTGAGTTTTGACCTATGGCCCTTTAAGCACTATGCCCCGCAGAGTCAATAGTTCAGACCAGGTACACGAGCCAATCATCATCGGAACACGTGTGCAAGATCGCAACCGTTCATCGATGTCAGAACATCTAAATGTCCGGCTAGTTGGATAACCCTAACCAACGGTCTTGGGTACAAGCCCCACCATCCATGTTAGCCCATCTAAATAACAGGCTACTGGACAACCCTATCCAACGGTTTCGAGAACGTTGATCCTTGATCCTAACATCAGTGAATGCACCAGACGGACGGAGTGGATTTCCCATACACAACTGTGTGGACCTGGAATTCTTTTAACCATCCATTTCTTCCCGCCTGATTTTCATAGTGCGTGGATCGATCGCAAGTGAATTAGATCTTCTTAAGTTGGCACCCAGCTATCTTTTCACGTGCATTGAACTGGTTGAAAAATGCTCAGTGCACGGTGCGCTATTACTTATAGTGCTCCTAGTTGCATTTGTCCACTTGGGTAGTCTACTTTAATCCAATTCATCAATCCATATTGTTCTTTAATTAGGAACAACCCATATTGCATGCAATCCAGTCTCTTCTTTTTCTTTTTTTCTTTTTCATTCCATTGGAATAATAATGCATTTTGGGCCAACGTGGTTGGTGTGTGACATCCACCCCGTTCAGCAGGTACACCTGATCATGAAGATCAGGTGGGCCGTATGTGTATTTTTAGTTTTCTGGATGTTTTATGGTTATGGGCCACAAAGAATTTAACATAATGGGGGTAGACCTGTTAGAAGAGTTGGATTTCATACAAACAACAAGTGGACCCCACAAACCTGAACTCCATCACTCTTTAGAAGCAAAATGGATAAGGAAATTTCAGTGATTTCCCCTCTGGCAAACACGTTTTGGTAATTTCAAAATGTCCAGGGACTTTTGGTAAAACCATAATTTCTGAGGATTTATATGGTAAAAGTACTCTTATAAAAATCGGTAAGGCTGTCAATGGGTTGGTTTGGACTTGGGCTTGGCCCTTTCAGGCCAGCTGGCTTGGGCTGGCATATCATGCCGGAGGGTGGGCACGGCCTAAAACTGAACCTGTTTGTATCCAAATAACATATCTAGGCTATCCATTAGGTCCAGTTCACTCTTCAGATGATCAAAACCATCCAATCAGTGGAATGCAAAAATAAATGGACAAGATCATTTAAAGAAATAAAAGTCCACTCAATTGATGTTTCAGACCAACAGATTAACGTGATTTTTGCAAAACAATGGATGAAGAGTGGTTTGGACTGATGGACGGTCCACATAAGTTCTGTGAATGCCAATATTTGCAGCTGACTACTGAGTGCATGGCACGGTTCCCCACACTTAGCCCAGTTGCTCATTTCTTATATACGAAGGAAGGAGGTTCAAATTGATTCAATGAGGAGCTTTTAATGTGAGGGGCAGAACACGTGTCAAAGATCCAAGCCATTCACTCGGTAGTGTACGTTGTCAACATGCCATGGATTAAGAAAAAAAAAAACAATGCTTGTCTGCTGATCAAGCAGTCGAACTTGGGCAGTTAGACAAATAAATAAAGCCCATTCAAATTACATGTGTGGCCCACTTGATCAGTGGATGATTCTGATTTTGGCATATTCATAATACCACTACTTGATGAATGGTTTGGATCGCTAACACATTTACCATTTTAGATCATATTAAAGCTGATTTAATTAATCAAATTCAGATTCCCATGAATATATGAAAGGAGTCAATGTGATTCAATTACAAGCTGCTAAGTATAATTGAGAATTTCAATGCATATGAATTCCAATGTAACCATGAATTAGATCTTAATGCATTTTATTACAATATGCCAAACAAGCTAGTTTTGCGACATTTTAAAAGTATTTACCATCCTCCTCACATGTGGCTATGCTTGTCAATAGCGGGCAGATAAGGCCAGGATTGTGAACTAGTTGGACCGATCCAAAATATTGACTCTGCCTTGCCTAGGCCATTGCCAGCCCTACATTATGATTCATATGATCTCATTAATAGCTATTAAATGGATGGTGAAAAGTAAAATAGCAAGCAATCCAAATTTAAATGAAAATTTAGGTTGTTAACATTATATTCTCAATGCAAGTTTTCAGTTACTCTCCAACCATAGCTAGGTTAGCAATTTGATCCGTTTGGATTATTGTCCAAACATGACATGTATGGCAATAAAGAATCCAAACCATTTTTTAAATGTTATAAAACTAACATAGGAGCCTGAATGGTTTGAAGATGCTGCTTGAATATATCGGACATGGTACAATAGGATATGCTACGATCTTAACATTTAAATTTGATTTAATAATCTAAAACATTTATATGATGGGTCCCACTCAGTGCGGAGGATAGTAATAAATTAAAGCTTCTAAGTTTGATAATTTGGCTATTTAGTTTTGAATATGTGAGCAATTGTAATCTTTCTTTAATTAAAGAATTAAAATATTCAATATGAGAGTTTTTGAGGTCCACAATCCAATGTGGGCCCTATCAAATAAAAAATTTGAGTCATTGAAAAGAATCCAAAATCGAGGGTATTGTAATATATTGGGATGTTCTTTAGTCCTGGTTTTAAGACTAGTCCAATACTACTCTCCCGTGTCAACTCGAATTTGGTATTACCTAATCTAGTTCAATACCATGGGCCACCCTTGAGAAAGGCAAGTTGGGTTAATTCACATTAACTTGGTTGAGTCACAACTCAACTCAGTGCTGTTGAGCGGCTCGACCCAGGTCCTCACACTCTTGTAACCATGAATCTTTCTAATTTTTTGTTAGTCATGCACTGCACCCACCTTGTTAGCTGTGAATCTCGCCCACACAGTTGGTCACACGATGCACCCACCTACTGGTGGGTTAGTTTGTCTCCTTAACATTTTGAACCTGAGACCTGCTGCTGAAACACATAGGTGTCTTTCAGCTGGCCTAGCAGGCAAGACACATTGTAACCATGAAGCTAGTAAACCTCTGCCTTTTGAAACTTTCTGCTTGAGAAGACCAACGAAAATATCCCTCAAGAGTTTGGGCTCTTGGGCTCAGGCCTATGCATTTAGGTTAAGGGCTGTGGTTCTACTTCGCAGGCTGGGCTTGGATTGAGCTGGGTGTGTGGACAGCCCTAGCGCTAAATTGATAGACTCTAAATGGTAAGCTCAGCCCATTAAGTAGTTTTCCGGTGGACGGAAATCTGGCCTATAGGAGACTCTTTTATTTTATTTTATTTTTATTTTTTATGAGTTAGATCACACACCCCACTGTTAGTACACCCACCCTACTATGGGAATCGATACCCACCCTACTATGGGGATCGATACCATGACCTCGTGTTGAAAGGAGGCTATCTTCACTCAATCTGCCACTTGAGATATGGACCTGAGTGTTGGCAAATGCAACACACGTGAAAAATCAAGGCCATCCCAACCGTGTAAAATCCCTGCCCTAAGAATCAGATGGCTCGGATCATCTTGTGGGCTAATCTTTCATGTGTGAATGTCTATCACTTTTCTGGACCAGTAGGGGTCTGTTGGGCCATAATGTGGCACTACTTCACTGGCCGACTAGACAAGACACTCAACCAGACAGCCTTTTGAGACTTGGTGGGCTCCTCTTTCACCAGCGTTTCTGTTGGGGCCATGATGTGGCCCTATTTCACTGGGCTATTAGACAAGACACTCAATCAGAAAACCTTTTGACTTTGAGGGAGCAGATTAGGTGAGACCCCGGATCCACCGAGGTGGGTGGGACACCTAACTGCGGGGCTCACTGTGATGTATGTGCCTTAAATCCACACACTCCAACCGTTTTGAAAGCTCATTTTAGGGCATGATCTCAAAAATGAAATCTAGGTGGACTACACCACAGGAAACAGTCATGATTGAATCCTCACCATTAAAAACTTGATGGATTCCTCCGGAATGTTTGTTTGCCATCCAACCTATTGATAAGGTCACAAACACCTAGATGAAGAGACCAGACAAATGTCATCTTGATCCAAAGCTTTTGTGGCGTGCAAGAAGCTTTTAATGGTCAATCATGTCCACCGTTGAAACCTTCCTAAGGCCACAAAAATGTTAATTTGCCATCCAATCTAATGATAAGGTAACACAAATCTAGGTGAAAGAAAAACACAAATATTAGATTGATCCAAAATTTCGTGTGGCCGAATATAAGCTGGCAAAACGGATGGATGGCATGGATAAAACACATACATCATGGCGGCACCACAAGAGTACTGAGTGTTGGGTTCACTACCCAATTGCGTAGGTCGTAGGTCGTAGGTCGTATGCATAGAGTAGCAGCCAACTGATGAATGAACAGGATCTTTCAGGGAACGATTTGACTGGGCCTTGAACCAGCAATGTGGGTGGTGCCCTGACCGTGGGGCCCACTTTGACATATGCGTTGTATATGTACATGGTCCATCTTTTTTACCAACTCATTTTATGTCATGATCATGGAAATTAATCTGATACAAATTTGAGGTGTACCCACCCATGGGAAATGGTGGTGAATGACTATTAAAAACTTTCCATGGGCCACTAAGGTTTTGGATCAAGCTGATATTCCTGTTTTCCCTCCAAGTCTGTGTGACCTTTTTGTTTGTTCATTTGTTTGTTTGTATGTTTTTTTTTTGTAAGTTCACACACCCCCATTGGTAGTACACCCACAGCCGTGACCTCAGTATTGAAACGAGGCTATCTTCACTTGGTCTGTTTTCAATGGGCCTTAGGAAGTTTTCAACGGTGGGTGCTCAATGACCACTGTTTTCTATAGTGTAGTCCACTTAAGATTTGTATCTACATCATTGTTGGGATCATGCCATAAAATGAGTTGGAAAAATGGATGGACCATGTAGAGGCCGTTTGGCAGGTGACCACAACACCAACTGGCTAGCTGGTGTCAAAGCAGTGTGGGCCCATCATATGTGTTTTATCCATGTCGTCCATCAATTTTTCCGGCTCATCTTAGGGCATGAGCCAAAAAATGAGGAGATACAAATCTCAGGTGAGCCACACCCAGGACACAGTGGGGATTGAAGGCTTATGTTGAAAACTTTTTAGAGGCTACAAAAGTTTTGGATCAAACTGATATTTGTATCCTCTTCTGTATGACCTTTCACTTGAGATTGGATTTGTCTTAGGGCTTATTCCCTAAAGTAAGGGTCCACCTTAATTGTGAGGGGCTCACTGGGATGTATATTCCTTACATCCACACCATCAATCCATTTTGACAGCTCATTTTAGGGCATGAGTCAAAAATGAAGCAGACCCAAATCTGAAGAGATCACACCACATAAATAATTTTGATCGAATTCTCACTATTAAAAACTTCATGAGGCCATTGGAATGTTTATTTTCCATCCAACCCGTTGATAAGGTCACAAAGACATGGATGAAGAGACCACACAAAAATCAGGTTGATCCAAAGCTTTTGTGTCCAATGAGAGTCTTTTAATTGTCGATTACCACTGTTTTTGTATTATGGTCCACCTGAGATTTGGATCTGCTTCATTTTTTATATAATACCCAAAATGAGTTTTCAAAACAGATGAATGGCCTGGATATAAGGAACATACATCACGGTGACCGAAACAGTGCTCGCAAAATGGACGGACGGTGTGGATAAAACGCATACAATATGGTCAGACCCACAGCGCTTTGACACGGACGCGGATTTCAAGTTCCTGCCGCTGGAAACCTAGGTGGGGCACCGTGATGTTTGTGATAAATCCACCCAGTCCATCCGTTTTGTGAGATCATTTTAGGAGGTGAGAACAGAAATGAGCCGAATCCAAGACTCAAGTGGGCCGAAGACGTGGGGATTGAACATCCACACTTGAAATATTCATGGGGCCACAAAAGTTTTGAATCAGGCTAATATTTGTGTTTTCAGCTCATCCCAGTAAAAATGACCTGAATCCTCTCTTTTGAAACCGGGCAGAGAACCTTTGCTTCCGCTGCTCTGATTGGTCCAGCTCATCCTAAATGTGTCAAGATGAGCTGTACCAATTAGAGAAGTGCCGAGCAGGGTTTCTCTGCTAGATTTCAACAGAGAATCCGGACTCCTTAGTCAGCAGTATAGATGTCATATAAATATCATGGTGGACCTTAGGGAGGTTTCAACGGTAAGAATTTTCCTACTCACCGTTTCCTTTAGTGAGGTCGACTTGATTCTTAAATTCTGCTCATTTTCGTTCGCATATCCTGAAATTAAGCTAAACGGATGGATGGGTGGATTTCTCACAAATAACACGGTGGCCCCACCTACGCAGGAACTTTAAACGAAAGCCTTTAGCAAGAAATCCACGTCCCTTTGACACCAGCTAGCTGGCTGGTGCTGGTGGATCAGAAGGCGTGGTTTCAAATTTTTGTGGGCCCACCATGATATATGTGTTTTATCTATGCCATCCATTCATTTCTCTATCTAATTTTAAGGCATTATCCAAAAAATCAGATAGATCCAAATCTCAGGTGGACCACACCACAGGAAAACAATGAGGATTGAACATCCGTCATTAAAATCTTCCTAGGGCCGACTGTAATGTCTTTTTTTTTTTTCCATCCAACATGTTGATAAGGTCAAATAGACCTAGATGAAGGGAAAAAACAAATATCAGCTTTATACTAAACCTCTGTGGTCTCCTAAAAATTTTCAACAGTGGACATTCAATCCTCACTGTTTTCCTTTGGTGTGGTCCACCTGAGATTTGGATCTATCTGATTTTTATGATTGTAACTTAAAATCAGATGGATAAATGAATGGACGGCGTGGATAAAATACATGTATATCATGGTGGGGCCCACAGATATTTGAAACCACCACTTACCTAGCCGATTCGCGACCGGTGCCGGGGTCACTTGCCAAACCGCGTCCGTACCACCGCAGCGCTGGTTTGGGGGTTCAGCCAAGTCGCGCCCGGTCTTTCACGCGTAAGCCGAGCCGAGCCTAAACGCCAGACCAAACGAGGGAAACGACCTGGAACCTTCCTTTCATTGTTCAGTCCCGGAAAGCCATGGTGATATTTTACCACACGTTTGAAAATAATGGTCAGCATTTTCAGAAGATCCAGAGCGTCCAAACCGTTGTACTCTTGGTGATGGGCCATTTCGTAGAAAATCCACTCGAAAGACCCCGTGAACGTCAACATCTAACCGTCTATTGTATTCTAAAAAATGGATAGCCATGATAGGTCAATCAGTGTGAGGTTCTTCATAGCTCTATCTACCACAAGACCGACGATTTGGACGGACTGGATTGATACAATTGCATGTTGTCCATGCTGTGGATGAGTCACCACCATTTAGAAGATGGTGATGAACTATCACCTTTCTCCAAGTCTTTGATCTATTCTCGGAGGCCGCTATAGATAAATTCTCCTCGACAGCCATTCCTTCCGATTGCGTTTCCATTGAAATTCGGCGACAGGAAAAGGTCAGTCAATCTCTCCCTCTCTCTCTCTGAAATTAGGTTTTTTTTTTTTTTTTTTTTTTTCCCTCGGCAATTCGTTGATTAGATCCGTTCTTGCTTTAAGAAAAAACCCTAAAAATGCTGCGTTCCATGTTCTTCATTGTACGTCTGCGATTAATTTAGGGTTTCTAGCGTCTGAATCAGTTCGGATTTTGGATTTTTATTGTAATTAAAGGATAATTTAGGGTTTTGTTGAATCAGTTGGTGATTTGGTTGTAGAATCGGTTTAATGTTGGTTTCTATGATTTTTTACCCTCTTGATCTGAAAGTTTGTGTTGTTAGGGTTTCGGAGATTGAATTTGTTCGATTTTAGGGATGTTGATGTTGTATGATCCAAGATGGATGGTAGGCTTTTGACCAATATTGGAGGGCAATTTGGTTCTTTATTTTTATTTTATATTAATTCTTTGATCAGAATTTCTTTTTCTGGCGGTGGAAATTCAGTTCAGGCAATTGGTTGAGGGGTTATGGTCTGTTATTGTCTTGAAATTAGGGTGCTGATCTTGTTGGTTGATTTCAGTTTTCTTATTTTGAAATCTAGTTTGGAATTGTTTATTCAAATAAGCGGTTGTTTGGATAGGCTGTAAATCATTTACTAGTAAATGATTTACTAGTAAATGACTTAAGTGCTAGTAAATGATTTACTACCTTCTGTTTGGATGTAAGCTGTAAATGATTTACTAGTGAATCATTTACAGTGTTTGGATAGCCTGGAAATGGGTTATATCCTGTAATTGTATATTCACACCTGAAAATCAATTTGGCAAATGGCATTCAAATTACATGTTGGAATTTCCTTTCAAGTGGATCATTGGGTCAAGCCCATGCCACTAAGGCTTAGAGTTAATCTTAAAAAAAACACAGAGTAGTATGTGAGCCATACAAGTGGGCCCACGAATTCAAATGCTATTGTCAAAGGCCATATGGGTGGAGAGCCATGCAGGTGGAGAGCCGCTGCCGGAAGGGTGTTTGAAGCTTCGAAGATCGCTAGAGGGAGGCAGGGAGGGAGGGAGGGAGATTGCAGAGAGGGAGAGGGAGAGAGAGCCGTTGGATGTGATTTCACAGCAGGTGCAAATCTTCTTTTAAAGCAGAAATTTGAAAATAGATCCGTTGCCATCTATCCCATTTATTAGTAAATGAAATCTCACCTTTTTGCTAGTAAATGGGAGAGGAGATTTGCTAGTAAATCATTTACTAGCAAATGGAAGCATCCAAACACAAAAAAATGCCGATTTACTAGTAAATGATTTACAGCCTATCCAAACGACCCCTAAGGGTGTTGGACTTTGATTTGGTTTTTGAACGGATATCTTTTACTTGTTTTATGGGCAGTAGAATATTTTGGGATTGCTAGTTCCAATTTTTCCAATTTATTTTCTTCCATTGGAAATTAGATTAAATGCTTGTTAGTCAGTGCAAATCTCTGTTTCTGAAGTCCAGTTCTGATTATTAATTTAAGTGTTGGCATAGTATCCTCTTTGTTGAGTTAGGCCTTGTTTGGTAGACCATAGATGCATAGATATGAGTTCATCTCATATTGGAGATCTTGATCTCTAGTACATAATGAACTCAGAGTTCATTATGTATTAGAGATTTTAATCTCCAATACATAATTACTGTCAACTAAAATATGATGAGCTCATTTTTAGGTGTCTAACAAACAAGGACCTTAGATTTTTTTTATTTGGAAAGTTAGTTTATTTTGGGTTTATATAATTTACAGGAAATTTGGAGGATTTGGGGTTTCTACCTTCTAGGGGTAGAAATTTGGATCTGAAGACTGGCTTGGTTGGTTTTTGTGTGCTCCATTTTGATGATTTCTGTTGTTTTCTTCAAATTTATGGTTCAGTTCTTGTTGGTTGGTTTTGACTACATGATTCTGAAGTCTAGTATGGAATTATCCATCTTTGTTTTATTTGGCTGTGAATTGTGTTGATTTATGGTTATATGATTTATAGGCATTGGAAGATCTAGTCTTTGGAGATGGCCAGTGGTTTTGAGGCATCGGAGAGCAGGCCACCTGAAAGTGCTTCTTGCTCAGGAAGTGGTAGCAATGATGCTGGAAGTTTCGAATGCAATATCTGCTTTGAATTAGCTCAGGATCCAATTGTAACCCTCTGTGGTCACCTTTACTGTTGGCCTTGTCTCTACAAATGGCTCCACATTCATGGGCATTCTCAGGAATGTCCAGTTTGCAAAGCTGTCATACAGGAGGAGAAATTGGTTCCACTTTATGGCAGAGGAAAGACACCCACAGATCCGAGGTCCAGGTCGATCCCCGGTGTGAATATCCCCAATCGTCCATCTGGGCAGAGGCCTGAAACAGCCCGTCCTCCTGACCCGAACCACTTCCCTCAGCCTGGCTTTGGATTCATGGGCGGGCTCGCACCAATGGCAACTGCAAGGTTTGGGAATTTTACGTTTTCTGCTGGTTTTGGCGGTCTGTTCCCATCTCTGCTTAACTTTCATGTGCATGGATTCCCTGATGCTACCACATATGGAGCAGCGGCTGGTTTCCCCTATGGGTTTGCTAACCCGTTTCATGGTGTCCATGGTCACGGGTTTCATCATCCTTCACCTCAAGGACAACAAGCAGAAATTCTGAAATATGCATTTGTCATGGTTGGTATACTTGTGATTATTGCTCTTCTCTGGTCATAGTTCCATGTTGCAGTTGAAACTTGGATTGATGATTGGAAGCTTGTTTGTCATTTTTATTACTTGTTTGTGATTTCCGTAGACCTGAAGTGGATGTTTTTCCTTATTTTGATGTATGTTTCAGAATTATCTGCTGTCATGCAGTGTTTAATTCCATGCTTCATTATGTCAAGAGACATTACAGTAACTTGTAATCTTTTCTGCTGTTTGAAATGGTTTTTTTTCTTATCTTTTCCTGCCCTCTGATTCAAGCATGTTTATAGAACAAGAGGAAATGAACATGGTCATCTGTATTTTGGGTAAGTAAAAACTGTAAGTAAGGTTCATTAGCATGGGTACACATGATAGTGTCTTTTGGAAATCATGGGGGTCCGGCATTCCTCTTATTATAAATGCAAGAGCTATAAATCTAGAAGACTGGAAAGGAAGTGCAAAAGCAAGAGTTTGGATGGAACATTACAGTTACTTGTGGCCCAGAGAAGAACATTTGCAAGCTTTTTTCCAAGCCTCTGCGTTTCTAAACTTAAATTATTCGCTGGCAGATAGCGGTGATGATTTTCTGATGGAAGTATTATATTAGCAGTATTATTTCCTGAAATAGGTATGATATTAATGAATGCCCTTGGATGAATTTCAAACTGATGTTGAAAACCAGAAAGATACATCAAAATAGAAGAAATACATTCTTCCAGTTCTCTGCTATCGCATTGCCTTTTCTACCTTCAAAAGCAAATACGTGTTCACCCCCCCCCCCCCCCTCCCCCTCTCCCTCTCCCTCTCAGTTCTCCTTTATTTTTGTTGTCCTAGTTTGCTAAGGATCTGTTATGTGGACACAAAAAATGAGTTAGGTTTTGGTCCCTACAATACAAAGTGCTATCTCCCTCCCTCCCTCTATTTTTATTGTCCTGGTTTGCTAAGGATCTTTTAGGTGGACGCCTAAAAATGAGTTAGGCTTTGGTCCCTACAATACGAAGTGCATGGCCTTCACATGAGAGAAGATAGGCCATGCACTTCATATTGTAGGGACCGGAACCTCATCTTTAGTTCTCCTTTATTTCTCCCTCCCTCTATTTTTATTGTCCTGGTCTAGTAAGGATCTTGGACTGGAACCTCATCTTTAGTGCTCCTTTATTTTTATAGTCATAGTTTGCTAAGGGTCTGTTTGGTAGACACCTAAAACTGAGTTCGGTTCCATTCCCTATGATATGAGGTGAAAAGGATAAGATGATATGAAGTGCATGGCCTTGATGATTATGCTCAGTACTTCAAAGTGAGGATTTCTGGTGATTTAGGGGGTGTTTGGGTGCTCCAAATATCATTAAATATCAAATATCAATTTCAGGATACTTGGTGCAACCAAACACAAGCTCTAGTCAAGTTAGCATGAAATTTCATGATATTTGGTTCAACCAAACACATCCAAAGAAATGATTGCCCAAAAGTGATTCAAAATTGTTTATGTTTACAATTTTTATGGTATATTATGACAAGAATGTGATAAAGTTTGGTCAAAATCTCCATTCAGGAGAGATTTGAGGGATGACAAGAACCTTCTCCTCCCATTCTTAGGCCCCCTTTGGACGCACCCTCCAAGCGGGCATTTGAGGTCTAAATGCAGTTTTGATGAAAAGGGCAGTTGATGACCCATGTTTAGATGCACTTTACAGACCTCCAGTTTCATCTTCTGCATGATAAAGGCACTAAGGGGGCGTTTGGATCTTAAGTTACTTAAGATAAGTTACTTATGCCTGAAGTAACTTATCTTGATTTCTACTTATTAAACTGAAGTGATTAACTAACTTTAAATAAAAAAGTTACTTATCTACTGCTGTAAGTAGAAAAAGTAACTTATTTGGTAGTATCCAAATGGGCCCTAAAAGACGGACTGCCTCCTTCAAACCTCCCTTTGAAGAAGAGCATTCAAATGAGCGCTTAGCATGCTAGCTCTGTTAACCTGATGAGTCCAGATTGCAGGGACAGAAGGGTCTGGATGTTAGATCTGAGCGGGTGTATTACGGATAAATTGTGGCAGCGGTTGGTTGGCAGCAGTGGATTGGGCTGCAATGGCGTGGGCAGCAGGAGGTGCAATGAAAGTAAATATTTTCTGCCGGGAAGCAAGCTGAAAAGTATTTTGATGAGTAATTATCTTTACAAAAAAGGGATGCCTCTTCCTACTGTGTACTCTTCCACCTTTCTCTCTGCTAGCTCACTGCAGTTTCTCATGGCAAGGTACTGTAAGCAGTTTTCAGCAAGGTCATGGCCAAACAGGGTCCATGATCTGAGACTGGGCCGTTGGAATTGGAAAACGGTTCAGCAGAGGATCTGAGGCTGGGCTGTTGGAATTGGAAAACGGTTCAGCAGAGGATCTGAGGCTGGGCTGTTGGAATTGGAAAGGGTCCATGATCTGAGACTGGCAGCCTGTGTGAAGGATGCTGTGAATGCTAGCACTGAAAGCATCCATGTGACTGCCGTGGAAAAAGAGAGAATCATATGTACTAGGAGAAGTGTTCAACAAAATATTCGGGCTGATTGTGGATGAGAGCATTATGGACAGGTGGTTAAGTGGAATCCAGAGAAGCTAATTCTATTCAAGCTGGGACTTGATACTGCTGATGTGGACCAACCTTTCGAGCTCTAAAGAGGGTTGTGCTTTTCTGGTACATGAGCTGCGAAATGTGTATGTTATATGGGCGATCATCTACTTGTTTGGAACATCTCTGGATGAATACACACTTCTGTTATATGTAGCTTTGGGAAGGAAATGGGTTGCACACAACGTGCATGATTTAAGTACTTTGACTATAAGAGGGGCTGTTTGGATGTAAGCTTCAGCATAAGTTGTTGGGGACTGGTGTTGGATGTTGCCAAAATACAAAATAGCTTGCGAGTATCTATTAAAAATTGGGGTGTGGTTGTCAAGCATGTAAAAGATGTTTTTTTTTATTTTTTTTTTGAAAGATAACGAAAATTTATTAACGAGAAAGAAGCTATTAAACAAGCTGGACTGCTGAGAGGGCGACCCAACTAAGGAGCAAGAAAAAGAAAATTACAGCCCTTAAACATGACAGCATTGGAGGCCCACTCAACAATTAAACCTCCGGTCCATTGTGAAACAAGTTCGGCCGCTTTGCTCTCCCCGCGGAAGCATCTCCCATTTCTTTCTTCCCACACTCCACCACGCAGCCAGCATAGCCATTCTTCATAAATCTGTCCTTTGCTTTCCCAGCTTAGCTCCATGCCAAGCTTGAAGAAGATCACCCACATCAGCGGAGAAGGACCACTCCACTTGGAATCGGGAGAGGATGTCAGTCCAAATCTGATTGGTGAAATTATAGTGAATGAAGAGATGGTCTCGTTTCCTCGTTCCTAATGCAACACAAGCATATATTTGGAATGCACATCCCCTTCTTCGCTAGTTATCCACCGTTAGAACCTTCTTCCTACCAACCAGCCACCCAAGGGTTGCGTATTTTGGTGGGACTTTATACTTCCAAACATATTTCGTCGATGTCTCTTCTCTTGCCAAATTGTCCTTGTTTAAGAACTCATAGAAAGATTTAACTGCCAAACTGTCCTTGTTTAAGAACTCATAGAAAGATTTAACTGAGAAGGCGCTAGACTTATCAAATCTCCAACATAAATCGTCCCTGATTAGAGCATCCGGCCGAAACAAATGAATGCAGTTTAGGGGGGCCACAAACTCTTCGACCTCATCATCACGAATGAATCTTCTGTTGAGTGTGGAGACAACCACACCAGACCATGGTCGGGCGCCCAGACGGTCAAATGACCGGGCGCCCGAAATTCATCCTGTTTTGGCATCAGTCCGCTGGAGTGTTTTGTGAGTAGCCGGGCGCCCGACGTTCAAAGTGACCGGGCACCTGATAATACCCTGAATTATGCCTTTTGTTGCTGGACGTTTTTTGTATTGGCCGGACGCCCGACCGGCCGCGGGTTTCCTATTTTTCATTCTAATTGCAGGGTTTACTATATAAAGGGGTGTAAAACCGGGATTAGGCAAAGGGGATTAGGGCTTCTATACGTCCAAGGTGAGAAAAAGGCGAGAAGATTAGCAAAAGGACCATCTCTGTGCATGGGAGCATAGGAGAAGGTAAGTGCATTGCTTGTAACTTCGTTTTTTCTTCATAGTGAAGTTTGCACCCGTGGTTTTTTTACCCTTGTTGGGGTTTTTCCATGTAAATCTCTGTCTTGTGGAATGTTGGTTTGTGTGATTCTTTTCTAGTTATTATTTTCTTCCTGTTTATCGTTTGTGGGTGAGACCGGAGATTGGATCTCGGTTCATCGGCGTTGTTGGCGTGCTGCACAACAATTGGTATCAGAGTTATTGGTTTAGTTCAACTAGGAGCGATGGCGGAAGATGGGAAAACTAGAATTGAGAAGTTTGATGGTTCAAACTTTGCCTTCTGGAAGATGCAGATGGAGGATTATCTGTATCAGAAGGACCTCTACATTCCTCTAGAAGGAAAAGAGAAGAAACCAGAGAAGATGACAGATGATGAATGAGCTTTAATGGATCGGAAGGCTTTAGGAACGATCCGACTCTCTTTGTCTAAGAGCGTCGCCTTCAACATATCCAAAGTAAAGACCACAAAAGAATTAATGCAGGCTTTGGCTACAATGTATGAGAAACCCTCGGCGTCCAACAAGGTTCATCTCATGAAACGGCTTTTCAACATGAAGATGCCAGATGGTGGGGGCGTGGCTGAACATATTAACGAGTTCAATACAGTCACGAGCTAATTGGAATCCGTTGGCATCACTTTTGATGACGAGGTCAGGGCGCTATTGATCTTGTCAAGTTTGCCAAACAGTTGGGATGGTTTGGTGATTGCCGCGAGCAATTCTTCAGGATCTACAAAATTGAAATTCGATGATGTGGCCGGTCTAATTCTAAGTGAAGAATCTAGAAGGAAGGCATCAGGAACTTCAGGGGATTCAGGAAATGCTCTAAACGTTGAAAGAAGAGGAAGATTTTCAAACAAAGGAGGCAATAAACACGGTCGTTCTAAGTCGAGGAATAAGTCCAAGGGACCGAAAGACAAGGACAGGTGTTGGCATTGCTGGAAGAAGGGGCATATGAAGCGTGATTGCAGGGCGCTTAAGAAACAAAAAGGAAGCTCTCAAGGTGGGAAGGATTCAGTGAATCTATCTGAGGAGAGTGACATAGAGGCGTTGATCTTGTCTCTTGATGCGCGTAATGAGTCTTGGGTTATAGACTCAGGTGCTTCGTTTCATGCCACTTCATCAAAAGAAGTTCTTCGTGATTATGTGTCAGGTAACTTTGGAAGAGTCTACCTGGGTGATGATGAGCCATGCAGTATTGTTGGCAAGGGAGACGTTCACCTAAGTCAGAAAGACGGAACGGTCTTGAAGCTGAAGGATGTCATACATGTACCGAGTTTGAGACGGAATCTGATCTCAGTGAGGCAGTTGGCCGATACTGGATATGTGACGACATTCACGAGCGATGCATGGAAGGTCACAAAAGGTGCCTTGGTTATATCTCGAGGCAAAAAGGAAGGTACCTTATACGTGACTTCTAGATCGTATAGTTCACTCGCAGTCGCATCAACTGGAGTGAATGGGCAGTTATGGCATCAGAGGTTGGGACATATGAGTGAGAAGGGGATGAAAGTGCTATTGTCAAAGGGGAAGCTACCAGGGTTGAAGGCAATCGATCTGGAATTCCGCGAGGACTACGTGTATGACAAGCAGAAGAAAGTTAGCTTCAAGAAGACAGGACGCGCTCCAAAGACGCATCTATTGGAGCTTGTACACATTGATGTGTGGGGACCGGCACAGGTATCATCTCTTGGTGGCTCAAGTTACTTTGTTTCTTTTATTAATGATGCTAGTAGAAAACTGTGGGTCTACTTCTTAAAACACAAATCAGATGTATTCGATGTATTTAAGAAGTGGAAGGTTATGGTAGAAAATGAGATCGGTAAAACTATGAAGTGTCTCAGATCGGATAATGGGGGAGAATATTGTGATAAGAGGTTTGAGGAGTATTGTGCAGCAAATGGAATCAAACATCAGAAAATGATTCCAGGGACACCGCAGCAGAACGGTGTGGCTGAGCGCATTAACAAGACCATTCTTGAGCGCGCTAGAAGCATGAGACTACATGCAGGGTTGCCGAAGACCTTTTGGGCAGATGCTATGAATACTGCCGTATATCTCATCAATAGAAGTCCCTCAGCACCATTGGATGGTGGGCTACCAGAAGAAACATGGACTGGAAAAGAAGTGAACCTTGCACATCTCAGAGTGTTTGGTTACACCTCTTATGTTCACATTGATGCAGAGCACAGAAACAAGCTGGTTACGAAGTCCAGGAGGTGCACGTTTATAGGCTACGGGCAGAATGATTTTAGTTACCGGTTTTGGGATATTGAGAACCGAAAAATCATCAGAAGCAAGGACGTAGTCTTCAATGAAAAAGTGATGCATAAGGACAGTGTGCAGCAAAAGCAAAACAAGGCTGATAAGAAGGAATTCGTTGAGTTGAAAGAGTTACTGGACATGGGTGTTACAGTGCCACAGGATGAGCATGCACAGGAGCATGATGAGGCAGAGCCGCAGACACCGGTTGTGAGGAGGTCTACTCGGGAGAGGAGACCTAAGGTCCGATATTCACCCTCCTTATTTATCTACTGCTGACAGATAATGGTGAGCCAGAGTGTTTTGAAGAGGCGTTACGGTCAGATATGTGGGTTAAGTAAGAGCAAGCCATTGAAGATGAGATGGACTCTCTTGAGTCTAATCGTACGTGGGAGTTAGTCACTCTACCCAAGGGCAAGAAAGCTCTTCATAACAAGTGGGTTTACAGACTGAAGGAGGAGCACGATAGTTCGAAACGATACAAAGCTAGATTGGTTGTGAAAGGGTTCCAACAAAAGGCAGGTATCGATTTCACAGAGATATTTTCACCTGTGGTGAAGATGTCTACGATTCGCATGGTCTTGAGTATAGTGGCTACAGAGGACTTACATCTAGAGCAGCTAGATGTTAAGACAGCCTTTCTTCATGGAGACCTTGAAGAAGAAATATATATGCATCAGCCAACAGGATACGTGGCACCAGGAAGGGAGAACAAGGTGTGTAGACCGAAGAAGAGTCTATATGGTCTGAAGCAGGCCCCAAGGCAGTAGTACAAGAAGTTCAATAATTTCATGTCGGGAAACGGGTACAGGAGATGTCATGCAGACCACTGTTGTTACTTGAAGAAGTTTGATACGTCGTACATCATCCTTCTCCTGTATGTTGATGATATGCTTGTGGCCGGATCAAGCATGAAGGATATCTCAGATCTCAAAAGACAACTGTCTAGAAAGTTTGCATGAAGGATTTAGGTGCTTCAAAACAAATCCTAGGCATGAGGATAAAGCGTGACAGGAAAAACAAGAAGCTGGTTTTGTCACAGGCAGAGTACATAGCCAAGGTACTTGATCAATTCAGCATGGGAGGTGCTAAGCCGGTTAGCACTCCATTAGCCAACCACTTCAAGCTTTCAAAAGAGCAAGGAGCTAAGATGCAGGAGGAACGGGACTATATGACTAAAGTCCCTTATGCGTCAGCCATAGGGAGCCTCATGTATGCTATGGTTAGCACGAGGCCAGATATTGCTCAAGCAGTGGGAGTTGTTACCAGGTACATGAACAACCCCGGGAAGGAACATTGGGAAGCTGTGAAGTAGATCTTCAGATACCTGGTAGAAACTGTGGATGTAGGGCTGTGTTATGGAGGATAAAAAATTAAGCTACAAGGCTACGTCGATTCAGATTTGGCAGGAGGTATCGACAACAGAAGGAGCACTACAGGGTATGTCTTTACCCTGGGTAGTGCTGCAGTCAGTTGGATCTCTCAGTTACAGAAGATAGTATCCATCAGTACAACGGAAGCAGAATATGTTGCAGCTACAGAAGCGTGCAAGGAGATGGTGTGGATACAAGGTTTTATGGAAGAGTTGCTCTATAGTGACAGTCAGAGTGCAATACACTTGGCTAAGAATTCAGCCTTTCATTCAAGGACCAAGCATATTGACATCAGATATCACTTCATACGTTCGTTACTGGAAGATGGATCGATTGTTTTGGAGAAGATTCATACAAGTGAGAATCCTGCAGATATGTTGACCAAGGCGGTCACACGAGAGAAGCTGAAGCTCTGTTCAGCTTTGGTTGGTCTTCAGGCTTGAAGACTGGGACGTGGTGCACTCCGGATGTAGAAGACGAAGGATCATGTGGTGATTATCTCCAAGTGGGAGATTGTTGAGTGTGGAGACAACCACACCAGACCATGGTCAGGCGCTCGGGCGGTCAAATGACCGGGCGCCCGAAATTCATCCTGTTTTGGCATCAGTCCGCTGAGTGTTTTGTGAGTAGCCGGGCGCCCGACGTTCAAAGTGACCGGGCGCCCGATAATACCCTGAATTATGCCTTTTGTTGCTGGACGTTTTTTGTATTGGCCGGGCGCCCGACCCAGTTATGTCCGGGCGCCCGACCGGCCGTGGGCTTAAGACGTGGGTTTCTTATTTTTCGTTCTAATTGCGGGGTTTACTATATAAAGGGGTGTAAAACCGGGATTAGGCAAAGGGGATTAGGGGTTCTATACGTCCAAGGTGAGAAAAATGTGAGAAGATTAGCAAAAGGACCATCTCTGTGCATGGGAGCATAGGAGAAGGTAATTGCATTGCTTGTAACTTCGTTTTTTCTTCATAGTGAAGTTTGCACCCGTGGTTTTTTACCCTTGTTGGGGTTTTTCCACGTAAATCTCTGTCTTGTGGAATGTTGGTTTGTGTGATTCTTTTCTAGTTATTATTTTCTTCCTGTTTATCGTTTGTGGGTGAGACCGGAGATTGGATCACGGTTCAGCGACATTGTTGGCGTGCGCAACATCTTCTACATGGAGGTTGCCAAATCACCTCACCCCCTACCACAGAGAAGTAGTCAACTATCATGACATTCAGGATTGGGGCAAGCTGATAGATACGCTGAAATTCTTCTTTTAATGACCTGTCTCCCACCCATCTATCTTCTCAAAATCGGATGCGCTCACTGTTCCCCATGGCATAGCTTACTTCTTTCATAGTATCCAACTTGATGGATGACACACCTTTCCATAGGGCTAACGATCTATAGGTGGAGGAGTCTTTGGTCCACCAACTTCCCTCAGAACTTCCATACTTAAATTTAGTAATTCTGTTCCACAACACGCCATCTTAGATTTAATAATTCTGTTCCACAACTTCCATACTTAGATGTAAAAGATGTTTTTAAATTCATTTCCTCTTGAAATTTGATTTAAAAAGATTTCTTTTTTCAAAAAAATTCCTTATATATATTTTGAAAATGTATCCTTCTTTTTAAAAAAAAAATAAAAAAATTAAAGGAATAATGGGTACAGAAAAGGATATTGGGTTATGCTTTGCCAAGGGTTCAAGTCACGAGCATCAGTTATAAGCACGATAAAGATGGGAGTATCCCTGCTCAAACGAAGGGTTTTGTGTTAATAGACAGGTGCCTTATCAGGCCTTTTCTCAGGCCACTCCGAATGCTCATTTGAGCATTTGTGTAAGTGTGTGCGCGCATGCATGCATGGGTTCGCATGTGGTGTAGGAGTCATTTTGCATCCTGTAATAACAGGGCTTGAATTATCACATAGGCAAATTTGTTGTTACCCTTTGGAGTTGGCTTAAAGATAGTGTGATATATATGATTCTTGCATAACCGATGCGGGCATTTATTGTCTTATGGATGGTGTGATATGTAAATGAGCAGCAACATTTTTTCTCCTCCCCTCTCTTTTATTCAGAACTATTTGTGGCGACAAAGGCTATATAGGCATTTTGCAAGGACCTGTCATTCTGATCCTTATTTGTCAAACACCCTAACATAAGGAATAAGGATAGATTGTGGTATGGGTGGAAAGCCCCGTGAGGATGGAATATATCGTATTTATAACACGCGCACATCTGATGTATGTGCCATGTGTTAGGTGCTTAAAGGTTGAATGGTGGATATGTGCACATGGGAACCATAAACCTAAATGGTGACCCTAGTTGGGTTTTTTTTTTTTTTTTTTGTTTAATAAATTAAATGAAAAAAAAAAAGGATAGTGGCTTTTGGTGATTATTAGTGACCATTGGATTGTATATCAGGGTAACTCTTAAAATAAGGCATCTTTTGGACTTGAAATTATAGCAAAGAATCGTCATTTAATGAAAAGTTTTCATGACAAGGCATTTAAGGAGTTGTAAGTGTCCTTTGTTGATTTATAAAAATTTAATCTTTGAGACATTCAAATACATAACAACTCCAGCAATATTTTCTCTCAATCATCTTTTTCACCTTTTTTTATAGGTCTTTTTAAAAAGTTGAAGTATAGAAATTTTAAAAGGTAAATTACAAGAAAAGATCAAGGGGTAAACTGTGAAAAAAATAGGAGTGTAGTTGTAAAAGTGTGTTCAAGATGTGGTTTTTTTATTTTGCAGGCCGAAGTCTATATTTCACCGATTTAGAAGAGAAGACTTTATATCCTAGAGAAAGATTTGATGTAACCCTCTTGTGAACTAGTTTAACAACTGGTAGTGTGAATATTGTCTAAAAAATAGTGACACTGTAATGCACCTTAAGCCTATCTTTAGAGGGTGTTTGTTTTCCAAAGTGTATTTTCTCTTGTTTCTACCTCTTTCATATGCATCTCTTCTATCAATTTTAAGGCGAGAATTGTGGGCTCTTCTATAGGGCATCCCGACTTCATCCAAATAACATCGTTTAACGGCTTAATTTTCCTTTGATGGCAGTCGAGGGTGCATGTCTTCTTTACATCACTCAAGTTAGACCTCGTGTTCACTAAAGATCTTTCCACACTGCCTTCAAAAAATGATATGGTAAAATAAGTTCAAAAGTGATAAGACTAAGAGTGTAATGACTACTTATGTAATGGTTATATTTTCTACACTTTTTTCGACTCAGTTTATACTGTCTATCGCTAAAAGAAGATTGATGAGGAATTATGGCAGACAATATTATCTAAGTACACATCAGATGATGAAGGTAATAAAAATTTCTCATAACTTGATTTTTAAAATTCAAGAACTAGATGAAAGGCCCATCCTCAATTAAATTCATAAGTTACATGCCATCATTCAATAAATCAATGAAATAACGTTAATCTTGGTGAATCCTTTAAGGTATCCACCATTATAACTAAATTACCCACATAGATAGAAGGTAATCCACCTAGGAAATTTCTAAAATAGAAAAATGAGAAAATATCTTTAGAGAATTTCCTAATGTTTATTTGAATTGAAGATGGTTCCATACAAAAAAAAAAAAAAAAAAAAAAAAAAAAAAAAACCAATAGGAGACCTTGGCTAAGGCTAACCTACTTAAGAATGGTGTGAATTGAGAATAAAAAAAAAAGCCACCTTTGAAGAAAGATGATCGGCTCAAACTCAATAACCAAGAGTTAGAAAAAATACATCCAATAAGTATTCATACTTCTTTTACAAAATTTTCGATTTCTTTAAAAAAGATTGTCAGAAGTATAAAATAAAAGATAAGAAAAGAAAAGGCAAGTCAATGAGAAAAGCCATGAATTTGACAACAGTATCTGAAGTGAACATGATAAGTGAGGATATTGATTGGTGAATAGACTATACTATTAACAAATATATTTGCAGAAATTACAATATGGTCAATTCCTACGAGATAGGTAAAGTACTACTTAAACTTTCGAAAAAGTCTTTATTTTAAATGATGTGCTACATGTACTAGATATGAAGATGACTCTTATCTTTACCAGTTTATTGACTAAGTTCATCTTTAAACTACTCTTTGAATCTGATAAATTAATTCTATCTAAAATGGAGTATAATGTGGGGAGGAGTTATGTATCCAATGGAATGTTCAAGTTGAACCTTATTAATGAAAACTCTCCTATTTATATGCTTGATTCATATGATGTTTGGCATGCTAGACTAAAACATATTAATAACTATAGTATTGATAATATGTTTAGCCTTAATTCAATTCATAAGTATATAAAACTTAATGATAAATGGAGCATAAAAGTACAATAAAAATAACTCAAATTTTTTTTTCTTAAGGTGGAAAGTGAATCACAAATCTTAGGTTGAGTTCATACAGACATATGTGAGATGAATGATATGATAATAAGAAGAGGAAAGAGATATTTCATAACTAGTTAGACAGAAAAATAAAAATTTTAAGGTTAGATAAAGAAGAAAAATATCTATCTTTAGAATTCTCATACTTAAGCGAAACTCGTGGTATCATTTACCAAATCACAAATCCTTATTTATTTGAAAAAAATTAGGTTAAGAGAACTCCAAAATAAGTCTCTTATAGATATAGTAAATTCTATGTTAAGTGATACAGGTCGAAGTTCAGGACTTTGGGGAGAAGTCTTATTAACTGAATGTCACATCTTGAATAGAGTACTTCATTCTAAGACTCATAAAACTTCATAAAAACTATAGAAGAATAGAATTGCAAACTTTTGTACTTCAAGCAACAGGCTTTAGAGCCTTAGTTAGACTTACTAACACTAAAAGACCCAAGATAAGATTAAGAATTTTTTAGTGTATTTTCATAAGATATGTACAAAACGGTAAAGCCTATAATTTTTTAGTTGCAAAATATAATAATAATATTCTAGTAAATATAATAATAAAATATAGAAATGTTGAGTTTTATGAAAACTCAATTCTCTTTTATAATTAGAAATGAGTCAAGATCTCAAAATTCTAATACTTACAGTAGCATTCAGATATCTCAATATACTACCGATCTAAATAAATATGAGATAAAACTTAAAAGAACTAAGATGATCATGGCAGATATATCATTTGGACTCAACTTCTATCTTAAGCTATCAGAAGAAAGTAGAAAAAAATAATAGAAGAAATTATATTAGTATATAACTTAGAAAATGATCCTTTAAATCCAAATGATGCTCTTAGATCTTAGGATACCTTCTTTTGAAAAAAAAAAACTATAAACAATGAGATTGATTCTATAATGTAAAATGAAATATAGAAATTAGTAAATATATCCCTAAGATTAAAATCAATAAACTATAAATAGATGTAGGAGTTCTAATATAAGAAAAGACAAATATTGAAATATAAGAAAAGACAAATATTGAATGATTTTTATATAAATAAAAAATATAAACATTTATGAGTTCAATATAAAAATTATTATGGATTAAAAAAAAAGACCAGATAGGGCCAGAGACAGGTTTAAGACAAGACTAATAGCTAAAAACTTCACGTAAAGAGAAGTTATTGATTTTTTTTTTATATACTTTTACTCTAATAGTTAGTATATTGACTATCCGAGCTTTAGTTGTTCTATCATCCATTTACAAATTAGAAATCCATTAAATCGATGTATAGATAACTTTTCTAAATAATGACCTTAATGAAAATGTATATATGGAATAATTAGAAGGTTTTATAATTTTATGACAAAAAAAAAAAATAAAGTGTGTAAATTGATTAAATTACTATATAAACTTAAAGAGACATCTAAATAATAACCATGAGAAATTCGTTACCTCATATGACTTAAAATCAATAAATCTGATAAATGTGTGCATTTAAAATTCTCTATTAATAAGTGAGTAATTATGTGTTTTTACGTGAATATGTTAATTTTTTTATACTTGTTTAAAAGTAATAAATAATATTGAAAGATTCTTATCATGTACTTTTGACACGATGGATATGGGTGCAACTAATATGAACCTAGGTATCAAGTCAATGAGAAACAGGAATGATATCATTTTGTCTAAGTAAAAAAGTTTAATCACTATGATAAAACCTTATTTCTACTCATTTTGATTTTAATATCAAATTATTTACAAATCAAAGATGTAATATATGTCAATTGGAGTATCCAAATGTGATTAGAAGTCTTATGTGTGCCATGATATTTGGTAGATTTGATATTACTTTTGCAATAGGTAAATTAAATAATTTTATCAGTAATTCAGGTTTAAATCATTTGAATGTTGTCTCTAGAGTACTTAAGATGCTTGCAGAAAATAATTAACTATGACTTGAAGAATATAATAATACAAGTTGGATCCTTGATTTTGATGAATCTAAGGCTATTAATGAATGAATTTATACGCTTGGAGGAGTTGCTGTTTCTTGGGAATTAAAGAAGTATGCTCGTGTATCTTACTCTATCATAGAATTTGAATTCATAGTTTTTGCAGTAGTAGCAAAGAAACAAAATGATTGTGAAACATGTTATTAAAGATACCATTATTGACAAGGCATTTGCCACATGTCTCTATCTACTGTGATAATGAAGTGACACTATCGAAGATAACAAGATGTATAATGCACAATTTTCTGCATCAGCTACTTAGTGATGGCATTATAACAATACAATATTTACCGTTCATCCATTATCAAGCAGACCTATCACCAATGGACTATAAATGAATGTTGTTAGTAGAACATCCACATGAATGAGACGTAAGTTAATTTTCCAGACACCGAATAAGGGGAATCTTATCTAAGTTAATGAGTTCAATGGACAAAGTACCTTACAAGAAATGGCTAAAGCAGCATTGTGTATTTTCTTATCTATATCATTTTTGGATATATGTACAGTGTTAGGTATCTGTAATAATTAAAAAGGAGTATGATCATTTGCTCTTAATGAGTTTTTTCAAGAATGTTATTGTTACAGGGGCATTCATTAGGACTTACCTATATAAGGATTGGAAGTGGGGTTACTTTCTAATATTTAAGAACTTTATCTGCTCTCATGAATTTATGAATTCAAGAATTGAGCACAGGGTCGTTAATATGCTACTGATTTTAGAACACATGGCGGTTAAAAAGTGCGTGACATAACCAGTTGTGTTACATAAAATACTTAATTCAAGACTATGACCAGTAAGAATTTTGATATAACTTTGATGTATATATATTAAGTGAGAGTCCAAGACCGCAAGACATCTTCTTCTATGCACATATTTTCCTTACATATCCTAGCCTCTTTATTTTGAAAAAGTGGGTGTTAGTTTTTTTTTTAAATAAAATAAAATAAATGGATAGTAGCTTTTCATGATTATTTATGATAATTGGATTATTAATCGTACTAACTCTTATTGAATGGGGCATTTTTTATAGTTGAAATTATGATGGAGAGTTACCATTTAAATGAAAGAGGCTCTATGTGTCATTTGTTGATTTATAAAAATCTACTTTTTGGTCACTCCAATGCATAATAACTTCAACAATCTTTGCTCCATCTTCTTCTTCCCAATCTTTTCTTTTTCAGATTTTGTTTTTAAAGTTACCGAAATTTCAAGGGGTAAACTGCAAATAAAAAAGAAGTCGGTGAATAAACTCTGAAAACAAAGAACACAGGGATATACGTTGTAAAAGTGTGTTCGATATGTGATTTTTTCAATTTTTCAGGCCGAAGCTTACATTTGCTGATTTAGGAGAGGAGGCTTATAGGGTGTTTGGTTTTCCATTTTCAATGGTAAATGGTGGTAAATAGTGGTAAATAGGTAATTATGACCTTTTGCCCCTATTTAAGAGAGAAGAAATACACATAGTAATTATGCATTGATTTTTGAAATTTCCTTTTTTTTTTAAATGGATCGAATGATGGAGTGAAATTGTGGGTCCCATCATGATGTATGTGATCTATCCACGCCGTCTATCTATTTTATCATATTATGTTAGGTCTTGAGCAAAAAATATTAGGCAGATTATAAGCTCAAGTGGACCACACCGCAACAAATAAGGGGATAATGTCGTCCACCGTTGAAATGTGAAACCATCTGTGGTACCTATACTGATGTGTATCTGTGATCCAACTTGTTCCTATGGTCACATCACATATAAAGGTACAACACAAACATCATCTTGATACAAAACTCCTATGGCCCACAAAAAGTTATCAATGGTAGGTGTTTAATCCCCTCCTGTTTCCTGTGCTGTGGTCCACTTGCACTTTGAATCTGCCTCTTTTTTCAGTTCATGCCTTAAAATGAGTTGTTGAAATGAATGGACGGCTTGGATCATACACATATATCATAGTGGACCCTACTAAATTTTGAATTTTTTCCGGCATAATGGTGTCAAGTCAAATCAAAAGTTATTGAGCATAGACGACCCCATGTATTTCTCATGGAGAAATACTAATTATTTATTTACTCAAAAGTCATCGAGTATAGACGACTGCATGTATTTCTCATGGGGAAATACTAATTATTTATTTCCTTTTATCTCCGGCCGTGAATCAGAATACAAACAATCCCTTATTGTATCATCTAGGTAAATTTGTTGCAACCAATTGCAAACTAGTTCAACGGCCAATAGAGTGCAAATATCGCTTCAACAACACTATAACACACCTTAAGCTTATTTTTAAATATATTTTCTTTTGTTTCTTTTTCTTTTATACTCTTCTTTTCTTGTAATACATGGGACCACAACAAGTAATATAGCTTTAAGAGTGATTGTACATTACCACCCATGATATGTCCCACCTAACTTTTGGATAAGCATAACCCTTCCAAAATATAGTGAACATGAGACACAACATAAGTACAGTTTGGGTTTCACATGCACATCACAGGTGAGCCCCACACAGATTGAACCTATGTGATCATTTCGAACAAACAAAAAAAAATAAAAGAATGCAAGTTGTATTGTAATCTTTAGATGCTAGAACCTCCTTGAAGGCTCAGACCCAAATAGTTAGTCACCAAGCCCATTTGACTAATCTGGTTTTAATCTTTTGAATCTTGGGTCAAAATTCTAAAAAAAAAACATAAAGTAAAACCTGTTTAAAAAATAGCAGATCCACCAACTTCCCTATTTGACATCCTTTTTTTTATTTGGAGGGCCCACTTGTAATTTTAAAGAGCAAGCATGCAACATGATTCACAATCCACGCCTTGCAATCAATCGGCTTTAAAACATGCATATATTCTCTTTCATCTACATATTCTTAAGAAATATCTGACAAAGACCCAACTAATTAATGACTACTTAATCATTGTTAATTGAGGCGTTCGTCTTGCCTCTGTCACAACTCAAGATAACATGTGACACCACCATGGTACTGGCCCACCTGCAGATGGTCAATGATTGGAATTGTCCATCTTCTCTGTCCAATGATGATGCTTCAAGGATGATCCTGAACCTTCGTTGGAAAATTTCTTTTCAATGTTCTACATTCATCTAAACTTAACGATGGCCAGAATCAACTGTTCAGTGGCCCATATAACGTGGACGGCTGCGATTGTTGGATGATCTTGGCTGATCTTGAGTTGAGATAGAGAATGAGTACTCCTTAATTGAGATTATTCAAAGTTTATATCTTTATAATCAAACTCAAACCATGCTACAAATGCAGGTTGACTAGCTAATATTCTACTGTGATTCATTTCTTTTTTTTACTTGTTTGGCCAACCACACTGCTATGTTATTATTATTATTATTATTATCTTTTTGTGTGAAACTGCATCTACATGGTGTAGCCAGCTGGATGAGCGGCTGAGATCTCGTTTGCGCAGTTGGGCTGCAATGAAGACGTGTCTTCTTTGACTCGATTTATTTCCTCTTGGATGAATGGTACGGATGCCGCCACAAGTTCTGGGGTAGGGGGCTATTGTGGGACGGAAAGGTGTGTGAATCTGATCTGCTCGGTCCATCTTGTTAGTCCCCTTATGTTCATTGTAGAGCCCAAAAATTAAAATTATGTTGATCCAAGACCCGGGTGGGCATCATCCATAGGTGGTGATTGACCATTAAAAGCTTTTTGTGGACCACAAAGGCTTTGGATCAAGCTGATATTTGTTTTTTCTCCTCATACAGATTTTTCTGACCTTATCAACAGGTTGGATGGAAAATAAACCTACGGAAACATTACGGTGGGCCCTAGGAAGTTTGTAATGGCGGGGCGTTCAATCACCTCTTTTTCCTATAGTATGGTCTACCTGAGATTTGGAACTGATTCATTTTTGGGATCATGTCGTAAAATGATCTCTCTAAAATCAAGGTGGGCCCCAAGGTAAGGCCCGCACCGTCTTGGGTGAGGTCAGCTCCACCATCAGACGTAGCCGTACTTCGAAAATTGAGGCGTATAAAAATACACCTTTGACTCTGTCTACTTAAAAATAAAAAAAATAATAAAAAAAAAAAAAAAAAAAAGACTAGGACGGCTCTGTGCATTTGAGTTGAGTTGAGTCCATGAAGCAGACAAAATCCAGCTCACGTGCTCGGCGGGTTGGTGGCCCTTCTCGGCGTTTTCTGATGACCGGGCCCACCGATGGTCTTGGGTAATATCACCAATGATAAGATGACATGAGTGTAGGTGGGCCCGCTTTTTAAACTAACAGGCCCAACTGAGATCATGGTGGACCGTTGGATTACACATGGCTACTTACATGCGACACACGTGTACGGCTATCCAGACCTTCCAAATTGCGAGGCTCATTGTGAAGGGAGCATCGGTTGAAAATTGCACCTATCGATGTATCCCAGCTGTCTAATTGATTGATATCAAATGGATGGTTAGATGACCATAATTAGTGATCCAATTTCAACCAAGAAATTTGGATGGTTACTATCATCTGCTTAGTGCTCAGTGTAATTTATGGTGCATATTTCCATCCCTGATCGGGCCACTGATTTGGACGGTCTGGATTGCGGTTGTAACTATGCCATGTCTATGTTGGATGCAATTTTCTTTTTTTCCTGTTATCCAGCTCTAATCCTAAAAGTCTTCAGATTAGTTGTGTGATTTGGAAAGTGGCCATTTATATTACGATAGAACAAATGAACGGTGTGGATATCATCTGTGCGGACCACGTTGATAGATTAAGCGTTTGGTCGGTATTAAATTAGCAAAACATCCTAATTTCCTCTATTTCAACTTAAAATGCCGGTCTTCCATGCTGCTTGTCCTACCATGGCATGAAGGATGAGATCTAGACCGCTCATTCCTTTGGATCCGGCCTTGATTACGCGCTAGCAAAATCTTACCTTCGTACGACAATCATAAGCATCTAATCGGTTAGCTTCTTTTCCGTTGAATATGAACCGTTGCATGTGTCCATTTAAAACACATCCCAGGTTAAATAGTTATTATTAGTGACCATTAATTCTAGCCTACCTACTAATATTGTTGAATGTACGGTCCAAATTCGTTCAATGTGTTTCTTGTGTGCATTCAACAATTAGGCGTAGCAAAATTACACACCACCTGTCAATTCGTATGAAACCCGCACGAAAAAATCAGTGTTTGGGTTCGGCTTTATAAGGTCGGGTCATTAATAAATTGGCCAATTAATACCTGTTCGGATCAGTGTGTTTCACTTGTGAAGCTCATTTAACTTGTTAGTGAAGGTATTTTAATAATTATTTTTGGCTTGGTGAGAAATTCCTGAAAAGCTAAGATAGATAAAGACTCTCTCACACATTCGGAAGTTTTTTCTATCTTTCTGCCTACAGCCTACCCGTTAGTTAACGGGTTTAGGTTTGGGTGAGAGCATTTTTGACATGACACGAGCACAGTTTTACACAGACCGTTGCCAAGCCTATCAACAATGTGAAGACATTGTAACTCAGGTGCTCTTGAATGCACCGGATCAGCTCCCAATGGCCATGGTCGGAAGCTATGTGGGCCCACAAAGATTCTCGTGAGAAATCCACTCATTCGATCAGTTTCTCAGGAACACATTGGGACGAAAATCCAAAAACAAAAAATCAGGTAGGCTACACAACAGGAAAAAGTGAGAACGGAAATGTACACGGTTGAAACCTTCTTGGAGCGGACAATGATTCTTGTATCCCATCCAAACCGTTCATAAGGTTATTACCAGTAGGATAAACAGTAATCATAAATATCATCCTGATCGAAAACTTCTGTGGCCCCTAAAAAATTTCCAATGGTGGACGTTCAATTCCCGCTGTTTCCCGTCTTGCGGCCCACGTGAGTTTTGGATTTGCCTGAATGTTTTTTACTCCGATCGTATTGTGAGCTTGAGAAACCAATGCACGGAGTGGATTTCTCACGGGCATTTCTGTGGGCCCCACATAGCTTCCCACACAGGAACTTCCTGTGGTGGGGCCACAGGCAATTCGCGACTGAGGATCCATCGTCTGTCGCCATCTACTGGGGCTCATATGCTGATTGTTCGGATGATCGAAACCGTCCATATTGTGTAATCTATGCTATAAGTTCCACCATAACGAGATTAGACTCACCGGATGATTCTGATAATCACTATCCGTATATGAATTTATAATGATAAATGAAAATTTTCAATGGCTAGCATTCAACTCTAGAACTCAAAGGTTAGGAACATCAATGAAGCGTGATTGTGGGACCGTAGCTTTTGTACTTTAGTTGCAGGATTTGAATAGTTCAAGCTATCAGACCTTATCAGCATGTGGGGCCCAGTGGATGGTGACACACCATGGATTCAGAGCCGCGATACATGGACTGCATCCATAACTTCCACAAGGCGAGCTCCTTCAACTTCTCTCCAAATCCCAAAAATCACGCCGATTCAAAACACAGGTGGGCCACACCAGAGATAACGGTTGGGATGGGGATGTCCACCATTAAAATCTTCTTGATTGTTCGTTCGACCTAGTGTATTTTAATATGCCATCCAATCCATTCACGAGGAGAGGATCCCCCACCAAGATGAATAGACACCCTAAAAATCGAGCGATTCCAAAAGGTGAGGGTCAGCCATACACCAAGCGATCTTTGAGGTTTTAGGCACGATTTTATATAGTGTGGCCCACATGAGTTTTGGATGAACATGATTTTCTAGATCCATGGAAAATATAAAGGGACTCACATGATGGACGGAGTAGGTTTGGGTTCAAAATTGTCTAGTTTAACTAGAAAAAGGAATGAAAGATATATATATATATATATATATATATATATATATATATATATATATATATATATATATATTAAATTTTAGATGATGAATCAAAGAGGTGGGTCCCATACTAACAGGCAGAAAGTGACCCTACAACCGCCGTGGCCCCTCTATTGTCCCTAAATGTCCCTATTCCTGAGAGTATTGCCTGTCCATTTCTTGCACCCCAGGAGGGAGATTATTCAGTTTAGTCATCTCAACTGAGATTCCATGCAACCTACTTTCAATTAGACATGATAGTGAATTGGGGCCGTCCATTAAGTGGGCCCGAGCATCGGTGGCTCCTAAATTAAAAATCACACCAATCGGTTTGTCAATAGTGGCCTTCAGAATATGTACCACGAAATTGATGGTAAGGACAGAACTGGTTGCAAGGTAAATTCATCATAGAAAAGTGGGAAAACCAATGGTAATGATGATCTGATTGAAATGGTTTTCTGACCATTGGTTTATTGCATTCAACCATGAACGGACCACCAACGGTCCCATTGATAGTGGATGCAATGGATCAGCGGTCTAGATTACTGGACTATGGGCCCTGTTGTTAGAATTGAAAGATTATGGTATTGTGCAAAGACTTGTAGATCCTGTGGGTTCCTACTCATGGCTGAGTGGCAGACAGTGTGTGTGGGTGTAAGTGTACACGTGTGTAAGGAAAAAAAAAAAAAAAAGGAAACAAAATCAAAATAACCTGTCAACCCAAGTACTTATCCCTTAGTTTTGTTTGGCCCACCCTTAATATCCACTGTACATTACGTGGGCCAACCTTTAATGTGGACCATACATTATGTTGGCCCCCATAGCGTTGTCTTCAATGTGAACCATCCATTCCGTGGGGCCTACCTTCATTGTGGACCATAACCCTACCGGCTCACCTTTAATGTGTGCTGTATATCCATCAATGTGGAGCCCACCTCGGATGCGGGCCGTCCATTATGTCGGACGTTATATATGGGTTGTCCATCATGCAAGGCATGTCCTTAATGTGGACCGTCCATCATGCGGGGTTCAACTTTGAAGTGAGCCATCCATTATCCGGAGCCCGCCTTGGATGTGGGTCATTCATCATTGGGGGCCAACCTTTGATGTGGATCATCCGTCATGTGGGGCCCACCTTCAATATCCACCGCTCATCATATGGAGCCCACTTTCGATATCCACCGCCCATCTTGTGGAGATCACCTTTGACGTGGACTGTCCATTATGTGAGCCCCACCGTCAATGTGGGCCTGCCATCATTCAGCGGGCCACCTTGGAAGTGGACCATTCATCGTTAGGGGCCAACCTTTGATGTGGATCATCCATTGTGCGGGCCCACCTTGATGTGGGTTATCAAAATTTGGGGGCACACCTTCAATGTCCCTTGCCCATCTTGTGTAGCCCACCTTTGATGTGGGCCATCTATCCTGCGAGGCTACCTTTGTTATGAACTGTTCATCAGGTGGAGAGATTAGAGGGAGAGGGTAAAAACACTGCAAAGTTAAAAAAGCAAATTTTGGCTGAGATGCTACATAACTTTAATGTATTAAGTTACTTTCGAAATGATAATTATCAAGCTAAGCTAACTAAAGAAAATAACTTTTTTACTAGCATTAAAAAGAAAAGTACTCATTAAGGGCTCATTTGGTTTGTAACTTAAGATAAGCTACTTATCAGATAAGCCACTTATCTTGGTTTCTTTGGTGAACAACATACTTATCAACCAATGAGTAGATCAGTATGTTTGGTAATAACACATTATAAGTAACCTTTTGAAAGAAATTTCAAATCTACGTATAATAAGCAACATATTGACATGAAAAGAAAAAGCTAAGCGTTGAGGCTATTTTCCTAATAGAATGAGCTTTTCTAATCTTCATGTACATGCCATGCATGTGCTAGCGTGGCATGATTGGTCCAAGATACATTCCATCCATTAGAACGGGACTACTATATGAATGCCTTGGCACAAGAATTAGGTTGTTCCACTGGTCAAGTGGGCCACAGTCTGCAAAACAAATGTATGGCTCTGGAAGAATTGGCTGAAGTTTCCTAACCCATTCACTTGTTTCCAATAGTCGGTCCTCATGGTGAGTGGACTAGAACCATGTTTGGGAAAGATGTAGAAGATCAGATCAACCTGATTGGTGGCTTGGATCTTGCACCAATTAATTTAGGGCCCATCTTTGATGTGAGCCGTCCACTGTGTGAGCCCCACCTTTGATGTGACAATCCATCATGTGGGGTCTCCTTTGATATGGACAGTATGAGAGAGCAGTAATTGAGTGAACCATGAGAGAGAACTTTGATATGTGGTGTGACCTCAGAGAGATAAGTAGAAAAGCCAAATTGGAGTGTGGTTAATTAACTTTGGAGGGTGAGTAACAGTGTGGGTGTGTACTAACCAAAAAAAAAAAAAAAAAAAAAAGAGAGAGAGAGCAAAAGCGTGACATGAGAGAGATAAGTAGAAAAGTCAAAAATCAAAAGCTAAAAAAAAATACTTATTAAAATAAGTAATTTTTAAAAGATAAGTTACTTTTCAATTATACTTAAGTGCCAAAAGTAGCATAACTTCTTAAGTTCAGTCGAAAAGTAACTTATTTGGTAGTATCCAAACAGGCCCTAAGTGGTACCTAAAAAGGCCTTAATTTTCCTTAGTTTTCATTATACATAGGGTAAAAACCCTTGATTGGTACACCATGGTAATGGATCCAAACCTCCCAATTGGTGGATCACCTCTTGTATTGTCTAAAGAAGAACCATGACATTTTTTCTTAATGAGGTTCAAGTCCATTGAGAAATACTCTTACACCTTCACTCTGATACCAGATGTAGGCTTCTTAAACTTCACTTGTGTATAGTCGCTGCCACAACTTCAGTCAATAAGCCATGTGTCTAGTTTTGAAGGGGAGCCGACTAGGTGAGACCCTGAACCACCGAGGTGGCTGGGCCCACTGTTATGTATATGACTACATTCATGCCGTCCATCTGTATTGAAAGCTAATTTTAGGGAATGATCCAAAAAACTAAGCAGTTCTAAATCCAGGATGGACCATAGTACAGGAAACAGTGGTGATTTACCATTAAAATCTTCTTGTGGGTCACAGAAGCTTTGGATCAAGATGATATTTGTATGGTCTCTTCATCCAGGTGTTTGTTACCTCATTAGAAGGTTCGATGGAAAATAAACATTTTGGTGGAATCTATGAAGCTTTTAATGGTAGGATTCAATCGAGACTGTTTCCTGTGTTGTGGTCCACCTAAGATTTGAGTCAACTTCATTTTTATGATCATGCCCTAAAATGAGCTTTAAAAATGGTTGGACAGTGGATTTAAAGAAACTACGTCACTGTGAGCCTCACAGTCAGCGGTCTCACCAACCTCAGTGGATCTGGGTCTCACCCAATCAGCTCCCGTTTTGAAGAGTTAGCCTTCACATCACAAGTACAAAAGATGAAAAAGACAATGCAATAAACAAATATTTCATTACTTTCTCAGCACTCTCTCTCTCACCTACATCATTGCACCCTCTCTCTCATATCTTTACACCTTCTCCTTATATATAATCTCTAAATTACTGCAACTCAAACTCTAAGGTCAACTTGACCTCAAACTTAAAATAGAGTCTTAATGAAAAAGTAAAATAACAACAATTTTTAATCATAGTTCTACTGAGACTTGGAAATCAAGTTTGCTTGACTTCCAATAACTAAACAAACAAAAATTCAAAAATGTGATTTTATTTTATTTTTTACATGCCCTCTCAGTTGGATGGTCTTGGATACAATTTTTCAATCCTACAAGAAGTTATAAGGATTGCACTCTTAGCTAAGGAGGAATACAAAAATGACTATGTTTATTTTTATTTTTATTTGGGTTAGTACACACCCACATTGCTACAATGTTAGCTACCCCCACATTGGGATTTGATACCTAAACTTGACTATGTTTTTTATTACATGTTAAGGAACAACAGTATTTTATGTTATCTTAGAAATTAATTAAGTCAAACATTTTATTTGTACTTCTCTACATCATGTATGTGTGTGTGTGGAGAGAGAGAGAGAGAGAGAGAGAGAGAGAGTAGGTTGGACACTTTTGCTCTTGCAATTAGTGTTCACGGCGTTGGTTAATGTACATTCATCATAAAAATGATGTTCATTGGCATGGAATGGTTGGGATTTTAGGGCACGAGAGAAGGCATATATTATACCGGCTTCCTTTCACTTTTTTTAATGGGTGTACCCCACATTAACCTCTTCTCTTCTTTGCATGTGGCCCATATGGAGGGTTTAATTGGGGAAATGTTTAGAAAATAGATTTATGGGTCTAACCTTGATGATTGTGTGACATCCACTCCATACATCTGTTACATTGGCATATATTAGGAAGTCAATCAAAATATTATATGAATCAGAGACTTAAGTGATAACAAGAGAAGCCCCTTTCAATCCACGTGTGTTGTGTTGCATGTGTCATACTACTAATGATCACATACAACCTAGCATACTAATTCAGCTTTCCATGTGAGACTCTCTAAGTAGAAGGTGGGCCCATCATGAAAATCACAAGGCACAATAATTTAACAAATCCATTCATAAACCTACCCACATGATGAAATCAGTTGTCATCTAATAAAATGTAGAAAATTAGCCTACATGATTAGTAGATTGGCCTCATTTTAAGCCAAACAATCTTCAAGGAATATAGCTCAACAGTCCAATTTTCTTTTGTGAAATTTGGTCAACTCAACCAAGTCCTAGTTTTTAAGCTCATGCCTTTTGCTAGCTTAGAAAAGCCTGTCAAGCCAAGTTCTTACAACGGTCACCTTGTATCTTAGGTGCAAGTATTTGACTATGATGTTTGGATAATGACTGCTATTTAAAATTTAATAATTCCTTTACTATTTAAATGTGAGTGAAATATCACATGCATCATAAAATAAGTAATCCATTTTCCTCTTTCCTTGGGCCACACAAGCCCGTATGGCGTGAAACATACCCTCTTTTATTTTTGCTACAGCTCGATACAATGGATCCTACAATTAGGAAGAGGACCGTTCACCTACCTGCCCTTTTTTCCCTTATGTTTTTAATCATTTTTCCTTTGGAAGATATGCTCAGTGCTGAGGTCATGTATTCATTTCCATAGTGGGGTGGCTAACATTGTGATGTGACTAACGGGGTGGGTGGGTGCGAATTACATATTACCTAAAGAACCGCTTAGTGGGTGTTACCCCTACCATGTGGCCCACATGGATAGTATTTTGTATATCTATGCCGTCCATCCGTTTCTACATCCCATTTGAGGATGGTCTTCCAAAAATTATGCAAATCCAAATCTCAAGTGGATCATACCACTGGAAACAGTGCTGATTGACTGCCCACCATTAAAATTTCCAAAGAGCCCATCATAAAATTTTGATAATGTTTATTTGCTATCCAAGCTCTTGATAATGTCAAGGTCTGGATGAAGGGAAAAGTTAAAGATCAGCTTGATCTAAAACTTTTTTGGCCCGCAAAATGTTTTTAATGTTTATTCATCACTCCTTCTATTGGTCTGGTCCACCTGAGATTTGGATCTTCTTATAATTTTGGATCGCGTTTTAATATTAGACGTAACAACAGGTGGACGGCATAATATTTTTAATGTTTATTCATCACTCTTTCTATTGGTCTGGTCCACCTGAGATTTGGATCTTCTTATAATTTTGGATCGCGTCTAAGACGTAACAACAGATGGACGGCATGGATATACGAAAAATACATCAAGGTAGGCCCCACACGCTAGGGGTAACATCCACTATGGTGTTCCCAGGGTAACACCTAATTCGCTCCCTGGGTGGGTGTACTAACTTGGGGTGTGTGAACTAACCCATAAAAAAAAAAATAATAATAAAATAAATAAATAAATAAATCTAGTGCTCATAAATGCATGAGATTTTCTTAATACATTCCCATGTATTGCAACGTGATACAGGACTTTGTCCTTTTGAGGTGTAGCCTAGTGATCCAAGCTGTTTACTGTTGTGGAGATGGACAGCATATAAAATGTCTTAAATTCAACCCGTTCCATTCAAGAGGAGCTGGAGGCTAATTGCCTTGGCTTAGGAGGGAGTTCCTGTCGTTAGACGTGATGATGTGAGAAATCTTCTCCGTCCATCAGTTTCTCTGTCTCACTATAGGACAGGATTTCAAAAATCAGAACAATTTAAAAGTCAGGTGGGCCACACTATGAGAAACAGTGAAAATGAAAACGACCACAGTGGAAACCTTCCTTGAGCTGACCAAAAATGTTTATATGCCATCCAAACCGCTCATAAGGTTATTACTGCTGGGGTAAACTGTTGAACAAAATATTATCCTGACCTAAAACTTCTGTGGGCCCCACAAAGTTTCTAGTGTCGAGCGTTCAATCTCCACTGTTTCATGTGGCACCTGAATTTTGCATCTGACCGATTGATTTTCGGACTCCTGTCCTGTTGTAAGCATGAGAAATTGATGGACAGAGTGAATTCATCACGGGCATCTCTTTGGACCCCACAAGCTTCCAGCCACAAAACTTTCTGTGGGCCCGGCACATGCAATTCACGTCCACAGGAGTTCCATCACATAAATGGCTACCATTGAGAAAACGAACCCAATGCCAGCAAATAAAGTACTGATGTGTCACATTCTAAAAGATAAGGATGTATACAAGCAAATCTCTATACACGGATATACGTATATACACGTACATGCACATGTACTCATACCATGCATGTTAAACCAAAAGGATTGTAACATACATAGGTTGTACCTGATCATTCCTCATGATTACACGAAGAACGAAGAGGATACTAGTTGAAAAAGCCTCGATGTGTGATGTCATTTTTGTTATTGGCCGTGTAGAACCTATTATTTATGGCAATGTTTGAATTTTCGCTGGACCAAAATGCCCCTCTGCCACACCCTGGCACACTTTCCATTTTACAATGGCAACTTTTTGTAGAAATTGAGAGGGCCTTTTGAGAATTGGGTGTGGGCCCCACAAAATCGATTGTTAGGGCTACCCCTCTGCCGATCTGATCCGTTAACTTTAATCGGACATCCGTGAACCCACAGGTAGGTGATTTCAAAAATAAATTTGGAACTTTCTGTGGCACACACCTATGTTAACACTGTGAGTTAATTTCGAACTGTTTTCTTCGATGTGTTCCATCCATGATGAGTTTTGCCATCAAACTTGGACAGATAGAATGAAATTAAAATGTCTTTTATGTGAACGGCTTAGATTTTCTCTAAGACTATCCAGTGGACCTCACATAAAATGTGGGATGAGTTCAATAGATAGGTCCCTTGTGCGAGAAAGGTCATTTGACATTTTCCTTTTTTTCGAGAAGGAACCATTTCGCCGTCAGGGCTGTTGCCACCTCCAAAGGACCCACTCCGACAAGCTTTCGGCGTGTATTCAGTGTCATTCCCTCCATTCCAGTGAGCTTCCGAGTATTTTTTTGGAGTTAACTGTCATAATTCCATACAGGTTGCAGATCCTACAAAAATGAAGCTCACTTTTATGCAACCAAATGTTGTCTAAATGAAGTGATTCCAAAGCCATATGAAAGTTCATCAAATTACCTTTCTAACAAGTATAATATCACTCAAATCGAAAATGCAACAAGAGAGTTATGACAATTTTTGTTGGATCTGCGAACGACGGAGTATCGATGAATGACAGTGACTTTGGCCCTTCACATCCATCATCCATCATATGGGGCCAACCTTTAATGTGGACCATTCATTGTGTGGGCCACCTATCATATGGGGCCCACCTTGGATGTGCATGGGCCATTCATCACTATCATCGAACCTTTAATATGCCATTCATTATGTAGGGCCCACCTTTAATTTTGTTCATTCATCAAGTGGGATTCACCATCAATGTTATTGTCCATCATGTGGCGTCCACCTTCAATATCCACCGCCCATCATGTGGAACCCACCTTTGATGTGAACTGTCCATCATTTGGGCCCCACCTCTAATGTGGGTTGTCCATCATGCAGGGCTATCTTGGATATGGGCCACTCATAATTAGGGCCGACCTTTGATGTGGATAGTCCATCATGTGGGGTCTACCTTGATGTGGATCATCCATCATGTGGGGCCCACCATTATTAATTTCCCATCATGTAGAGCCCACACCTTTAACGTGGACTCTCCATCATGTGGGCCCCACCTTCAATGTTGGTTGCCATCATGTAGGGCTCGCCTTGGACGTGGGCTTTTTATCATTATGAACCGACTATTGATGTGGACCATCCATATATGGGCCCACATTAATACGGGATCATCCATCACGTGGGGCCCACCTTTTATGTGGATGGTTCATTGTGTGAGCCTCACCTTCAATGCGGACAGTCCACCACATAGGGCCTCATTTGATAAGGACACTGAGTGAGAGCTTTTGTTAGCATAGACAGTGAGAGGGAAAAATAGAAAATTCATAAGTTGAAAAGCTAAAAGAATTATTTATTAATATAAGTAGCTTTTGGCTCATAAAATATTTTTACAATGATACTCACTAAATTAACCTAAGTGCAAAAAGTAACTTGATGATTTAACATAAGTTAAAAAGTTACTTATTTGGTGGTATCCCAAGGGACCTTACAGACGTCAGCATGATCCGGAGATTTTTTATTTGATGACCCGTGATGACTTGTCATTGCACAAATCCTATAATGGATAGGGCTATCCAAATCCTATGATGGCAGGAGATGAAAGTGGACCGTTGCGTTATCATTATTCTTTTAATGGATGGCTGTATGATGAACTTTATGAGTGTTTCGGAGTCTCAGAACACTAGTGCTCACATTACATGGATGGGATAATGACAACATCATGGAACGTCTCAGCACATTTGTACGGTAAGTTTGGGCTTCCAGTTTGTAACTTTGTATAGATGGGGTCATGCTTCACTGATCCAAAACGTTGAAACGATGGGACTCAATTAAGATGGCCCTTCCATGCCGTGTTAGAAGATCCTAGCAACTGAATATTTGGCCTTTAATGGTTGCATGGATGACCCATTGCTGTTTTTTTTTTTCCTTAACTGTGTCTTTTGTACGTTTAGGATTATCCCAACATGATGAATGACCAATTACAATAGGACCCATGATACCAATGGTTTGGATTATCCCATTATGGATTCTTTTGGTGGATGACTATAAACAATTGGACCTATATTATCAATGGTTTGGATTACTAAACACTAGGCCTGGTAAAAAAAATGAAATAGCTTAACACTACTGTACAATGTATGCCTTGAGCATTGCAGATTTTTTAGTATTTCACTTTCAGACTCTATGCCAGCTGGGGTATAGATTGCTTGCAACCTAATTTGGTATTATTCCACTGCCCGTAGCCGTGTCAATGGGCCGGGTTAGAGCCGGGCCAAGCTCTGTCCAAACTCAGCCCGTCTCATTCAACACATTCTTAAACCCGGCCCGGGCTCGTGACAGGCTACATTAGTGTAGCCCGATCCCGGCTTAAGATGCAAATGCAGGGTTCGGCCCGACTTGAGCCCGGCCTTTCACATAGAGAGATAGAAATTGTCCTTTAATCATATGATTTTCCATATATGAAAAAATTCATCAACATTACATAGAATAAAAGGTGTTTTAGGAGGGAAATAGATTTTTGAAGAAAATTTGTGTAAAATTTAAATTTTGAAAGAGAGGGAGGGGCGGAGGGAATATTTTAATTTAAAATTTAAATTTAGAAAAATATATTCAAGTTAGGCTAGGCTGATGGGTTTTTAAAGTCCAGTCTAAGTACAGAGGCCTATAACGGGCTTATGTTTAGGCTTGAACCCAACCCTCGGTCCTGACACCTTAGTCCAAACCCGACTCAAGGCGGGCCAGGCCCGAAAGCCCGTTGGGCTAAGCCCGTCCATTGACAACCCTACTGACAAGATAGGATTTGATTGGACAGTGGACGGCTACAAACACAAAGCATGTTTGAAAATTGTTTGATCCAGTGCATACATACTGGATCATGCCCATCTCATCACATTACCTAATCAAATCCGTCCATGTTCCAACACCACCTACCTACTTAGTGTCGGGTCAGCGCTCACCACTCAATCTGCATCCTTTCGCAATTTGACCATAGTTAACGCGTGTGATCTGTAGCCTTTTATTTGATGGCCATGACACACCTCATTGCCAAAAACTTGATGGACAGGGCTGTCTGGAATCAGATAGTGATTCGATAGTGATACCACCCATTATGGGGTAGTTACAGGTATTGGTCATGAGCCCTGTCCCCGTAATGATATATGTGTTTATCCATGCCGTCCATCAATTGGCAAGCTCATTTTATAGCATTAGCTAATAACTGCTGAAGATCCAAATCTCCGGTGGACCTTCTTTTTTTTTTTTTTTTTAAAGGATAGTACGGACAATGCACTGTTGGTCACACTTCAATGTTAGCCACCCCACATTGGAAATCGATACCTAAGGTTATCTTCACTCAATCTACCACTGTCTCAAAGGCGTGGGTGGGCCTCACTACAGGAAACAATGGTGATTGAATGCTCACCATTAAAGGGCCACAAAAGTTTTGGATCAAGTTGATATTTGTGTTTTTTCCTTTAGTCAGGTCCGTGTAACCTCATCAACCGGTTGAATAACAAATAAACAGCTTAGAAGTTTTGAATCGGGATCCTCCATGTTGCATTCGATTGGTCCATGTCATCGCTAAGCATTAAATGTAGCTTGTGATGATGTGGCCCAATCACATTGCACCTCCCAATCACATTGCACCGAACATAAAATTCTTATTTGTAGTAAGCAAAGTATTTGAGCTCGGATGTTTTTAATAGTAGGCTCTCAATCACCACTCTTTCATATGATGTTATCTACCTTAAGTTTGGATCTGTCTCAATTTTGGGCTCACGCCCTAAAATAAGGTGGAAAAATGAATTGATGGCACCGATAAAATACATACATCATGGTGGGGCCCACCCGGTGGTTTCATTACCGAATACGAGTTCATCCGAATCCTTGAAATATTCTTGTGGCCACAGAAGTTTTGATTCAGGCTAATATTTGTGTTTTCAGTTCATCCCGTAGGAATGGCGTTATGAACAATATGGATAGCATTTAAACATCACTGAGGACCCAGGAAAGTTTCAACCGTAGGAATTTCCCTACCCACCTTTTCCTTTACTGCGGCCCGCTTGGGTCTTGGAACCGGCTCATTTTTTGTTCTCTTGTCCTAAAATGAACTCAAAAAACCGATGGACGGGGTGGATTTCTCACAAACATCACGGAGGGCCCCACCTTTGGATGCGGACCGTTAGCCGATCCTTTTTAACCATTTTTTTTTTTTTTTGGTGGTATGTTCTCGTCCCCTGGTTGACCTGGAGTGGCTAGATTTTGGGTCACATGGCATACACCGTGATGCCACCTGATGAATGGCCCAGCTTTCACACACGCGTGCTACATTGGCACATGCGCCTTGAAATTCGTGGTTTCATTCGCACACGCAAGAAATAACGCTTCTAACAGGATTCGGCGCGAGTCCCACAAAAACAGAATCATGCCTTCGAGATCCAAGCCGCTCATCGGGCATGGCCCACCTGTAATTGTCCTTGCTCAAAAAATTAGATTGGTCTACTCATATGGTGGACCACTTGTTGAAAGAAATGGACATGAGAGAAATTTGAAGGTAGACATCGAACGCACACACGTTTGGCTGACATGACGATACATGGATTGGAGCCTGCTCTTGTGCTTTCATAACTGTTGTTCTTTCGGCCACCTATTGAAAGGTTTATGTTCCCAAGATTTGGAAGTTTTTTCTATTAGTGGATGATGCCTAGTAGGGTCCGTAATATCAATGGTTTGGATGACTGAAGAATCGACTCACTTATACAAACGAAATACCTGAATGATACTCTGAAATTGCTCAGCCTGAGCATGGGATATTTCTTCAGAAACTAATGCACGCAGATTGCCCGTGCCTCTCTAGTCGGAAGCTGTATGGGGCCCATATAGATTCCATTGACAAATCCACTCCGTCCATCCGTTTTCCATGATCACAGTAGTACAGGAATCTAAAATTCAGGAAGATCCAAAACTCATGTGGGCCACACATGATGTATTATATGCCATCGAAACTGTTCGTAGGGTTATTACTACTGAGAAAAACTGTAGGCACACTCTATCATCCTGATACAAAACTTTTTATGGCGAGCGCTCAATCCCCACTGTTAAGTATGGTATGGCCCACATGAGTTTCGGGTCGGCTGATTTTTTCGACCACAGGCAATCTACGTCCAAGGCTAGGGCAGAGGCACGCCACGTGCAGGTCAGAATCCTTATCGGAATATTAGGTGCGCCCATGGGCCCCACCCAACGCCCTGACATAGTAGGGACCACCTTGATGTGTTCATGACATCCCAGTCAATTTATCATTTGAGTTTCCTCATGTTATCCTTGACACCAGGAAATCAAGTCAATACAAAATGCAAGTGGAACCCACCATCTAAAATCCCATGGTGTGGTCCACTTGACTTCGAAATGGTCCTTGGGGTGTCCATTAATCTTTATGGGGCACATTTTCTGAATGGAGTGGATGGCAAATACAAAACATGGTCGGCCTAATACAACAGAATGTCTTTAATGCATGGTAGGCATTCTCATCCTAACTGGCGTGGCATACATTAGTTTTGGATTAACCTGATTTGTGGGTGCCAAGGAGAATACGAGGGGGCTTACATGATGGACACTTTTGATATCATATAAAAACATGAAGGATCAAGTGGTGATTGAGCAGATCCAGATCTCATGTGGACCGCACTATAGGAAAAGGTGGTGATTGAACATCCACCATTAAAACCTCCTAAGTTTCACCTGAATGTTTATTTTACAGCCAAGCTAGTGATAAGGTCACAATATCAACTTATCCAAAACTTTTGTAGCTCACAAGAAGTATATAGTGATCAAATCACTATTGTTTTCTATGGTTTGGTGTCCACCTAAGGTTTGAATTTACTTAATTTTTGAAATGATATTATAAAATGTGCAGTAAAAATGGATGAACGGTGTTAATAGATATATAATAAAAGCCTGTTTGTTTTGATCACGCATATTTGTAGTGTCAAAGCATAATTGTTACGTTTGAAGAGAATGGAATTACACTACTACATTTCAACGTTATTTCATTCCAATGTTATTTCATTAGGGAAACTTTGTAAACCCTACAATGATGCATGCATTATGTCCACTAGCCCATACATTTTTTTTCATATCATTTTAGCCTATGAGCCTAAAAATGAGGCGGAGCCAAAGCTCAAGTGGAACACACTAAAGAAAACAGTGGTTTTAATAGTGGTGTCATTATTCCCACTGTTTCCTATGATGTGGTCCACTTGATCTTTGGATTTGCCTCATTTTTGGCTCAAGCCTTTAAATGACATGAAAAAAAATAAAAGAATAGCATGGATACAACACATGAGGCCCACATAATCCGCTTTGTTTTTTTAGCGAAGATCCTTTTTATCAACATCATAATTTGATATTTAACTTTGTAATTAATAAATGTTAAAATAGATTAAAATACAAGAAACCACATCAAAACAAACAGGCCCTAAATACATCAAAGTAGGTTGAGGTCAGGTCAAGTCAACACCTTGTTGGGTGAGGCCAGGGAACACTGAATCCACTTTGTAAATTTGATTTATCTTGTTGCACTAGATCTATGTGGGGCCACCTTGATGTATCTGTTTATCCACACTATCCATCTCTTTTCTAAGATCATGCTAAGGTATAAGTCAAAAAATAAGGAAGATGGAACACTCCAGTGCACCACACTAGAGATGGCTTGTGCATTTAATGCTTTGTGTATTTAATATGTATTTAATGGAATCCAATCTTAATATATGGAGTGTCTAGAAAAGCATTGGATTTACCTATATGTAATGCTCATGCACAACTAGTTGTACGTCCAACTAGTTGGTGTTTGGGAACTACCATGGTGTTTGTACAATATCTTGCTGTCCATTAAGATTATCCTATCATAAAAATGAGATGACTCAAAAATCAGATTAATCCGACTATTTGGTGGAGTACATCATAGGAAACCATGAAACAACACCTATAAACTCCACATTCACATGGAGCATCACTTTTTCATGGTTGGATCGTCCTAATTTTTGTGCATCATATTTTTATAGTGGGACAATATTTCTTTACGGCCAAAATATCATACAAACACCATAGTAGCCCCCACATGCTAACTAGTTAGACGTACAACTAGTTGTGTGTGATAATATATATATATATATATATATATATATATATATATATATATATAATTTTGCCTATACCTCATCATGATCTTAGAAAAGAGATGGACAATGTGGTTAGACACTTACAGTCGCAGTAGGGTAGGACACCATCCCCCTTCCAACTGAAAAATGCCAGCCATTGAAACCTCTTCGGATCCATGGTGATATTTACATTTCATCTGACCCATTGATAACCTCGTTCCTATTTTCCATAAGCTAAAAACAAAATACATATCAGCTTCATCCAATACTTCCTGAGGCCGCCACAAATATTTCAGTGATGGACGTTAAACTCTTACTCCTCCTTGCTGTGCAGCACATCTGACTTTTGGATTGCCTGAGCTGACAATAAGAATGGGACAGGTGGACTGATTTCTCGTAAACATCATAGTTATGTTGACCCCACATAACTTCCAACTGCAGGAATTTCATTTGTGGCATGCAATCTGCGTCCGTCAGCTTGTAGATGTAGGGACCCTGAGTGGGAATCCTAGCCAATGATCTCAAAGAAACCATCATGGATGGGTGGTCCCTAAAAGATCCCCTTAGATTGGATAGTTCTAACCCTTGCATCATTTACCTACAAATAGACGGTTAGGGAAAAACAAACGACGGTACAAAATGACTATGTCGATCCAGATTGTGTCACCACCAACTGAGACCCACATGATGAGTGATCCAGATCATCGGAACCGTCCATGTTGTGACTGGGTTAATTGGATGAAAGGCCGCCCTTGAAGATTACATAATTTTCAATCATACATAGTGTGGGCCCAGTATAGTGGTCTGCTGTCCACCCACGCATACCCAATCAGAGTCCAGCCGCCCTACTAGGGAAATTCGGCCTGTGTACCTCGCGCGGGTTACCTATCTCAGTTACTTTCACAAACCGACTGGGCTACATTCGCTAATTGAGAGCCACATGGATTAACTTCATGAGATCCGCACAGTTCATTAGGTAGGACTACCTCATTTTTACTACGAATACTAAAATCGTCACCATCCAAAACTTAGGAAAGCAACACCACAGTAAATACTTGGAAAGAAATATCCACCGTTAGATTTGTGTGCAACCCACTACTGCGTTTATATGTCATGTAATCCGTTCATCTCATCTTCCTCATCTGATGTGTCTCATCAGGATGAAAGAATTAACCCAAAAATGTCATAGTGTTCCAAAACTCATGCGGGCCGTACCACGTGAATTTAGAGGTTTTAGGTATAAGTTCTTTTGGAGTGGCCTACCTGAGCATTGAATCATCATATTTTTTGGGATCAAGGCCCAGTAATGGGTGTTTCTCGTGATGGACGGTGTGGATTTTATGAAATTTAAGTATTTTCTCCCATGGCAGTGAAAGAAACCCAGGAGGTACCTGTCGCGAGGTACCAAGTGGTTTTCTTTTTTCAAAACCGAATCCCGCGACCCGCGTATATTGTTGAAATACGCGATCGCGTACCATGTAATCCTTCCGAGTAACAAAACCCGTTGCGATTTCACGACTCGTGGGTTCGAAGAGGACAAGTCTCTTTCTCTGCTGCTTTAAAAGCCACCTCCTCTGACATTCTCTCTCTCTTAAGCTTCACCCACGACATGCCTAAACCTGCGCACCCTCCCCTGCTCGCTCTCCTCTTCTTTCTCCAGCTTTTACACGCAAATGCCAATGCTTCCCCTCATTTTCGTGAAGCGCCCCAATTCTACAATTCCCCAAATTGCCCTCCCATCCCATCCAACCCCCCCTGCGACCCATCCACAGTCCACGTGGCGATGACCCTAGACGGGGCCTACCTCCGAGGATCAATGGCCGCGATACTCTCCGTCCTCCAGCACTCCTCCTGCCCCCAAAACATCCACTTCCACTTCCTCAGCACGTCATCCGATTCCCACCTCTCCCGACTCATCTCCAATTCGTTCCCTTCCCTCCGATTCCGAGTCTACCAATTCGACGACTCGGCCGTGTCGGGACTCATCTCCGCCTCTATCCGCGCTGCCCTTGACCACCCTCTGAACTACGCCCGCTCCTACCTCGCCTCGCTCCTCCCCGCTTGCGTTCGCCGAGTCATCTACCTCGACTCGGACCTCATCCTGGTCGACGACATTGCCAAACTCGCCGCCACTCGGCTCGGCGACTCAGCCGTGCTGGCCGCGCCCGAGTACTGCAACGCCAACTTCACCTCCTACTTCACCCCGGCCTTCTGGTCCAACTCGGTTCTCTCGCTAACATTCGCCGGGAGGCGCGCGTGCTACTTCAACACGGGCGTAATGGTGCTCGATCTGGACCGTTGGCGCGCGGGCCGCTACACGGCGAAGATCGAGGAGTGGATGGAGCTGCAGAAGCGGATGAGGATATACAAGTTGGGATCGCTGCCTCCGTTCCTGCTCGTATTCGCTGGAGAGATCGCGGCCGTTGATCACAGATGGAACCAGCACGGCCTCGGTGGGGACAATCTGAGGGGCCTGTGCCGGGATCTGCACCCCGGGCCGGTCAGCCTCCTGCATTGGAGCGGGAAGGGGAAACCGTGGGCCCGGCTCGACGCGAACCGGCCCTGCCCTTTGGACGCGCTCTGGGCGCCGTACGATCTGCTGCAAACCCCCTTCTCTCTGGATTCTTGACCGAGTTCTCTGCTCCGCTGGCGCACGTTAGCCCGCGGCCTGTAGCGATGGCCAGCACCGTACGTACACTAAGGATGCTTTTCCTTTCCTTTCCTCTCTCCCCGTTTTCGAGGAGTTATGTGATACTCAGGCTGCTAATGACGCTTGATACACCGGCACTCAGAAAATGTACACGTGGTATATATTAACTCAAATACAATCGACTATATTCAGACCGCTGCCGCCAAGTCTTAATCTTACGATCAGATTGCTTGAAACAATGCTAAACTCTGATTCGTGGACACTTGTTCATGGAGAGAGGACCGTTGGATATTTTTCATTTCCAACCGTCCAATAAATGCCCACCAATCCGATTTTTCAGATAATCGAATGAACCTAATTATCGGCTGATGATACGCATCACTGGTCAACATAAATTGGACGGTTTAATTTGACCAATTATACGCCATTAAGTAATTTCTAGGTTCCGGCGTATCATCCATCACGCTCCGCCAGAGTATCAAAGTATGTCCTCGTTTCCGCGTGAATTAGTTTTTCCATTTTTTATATAGAATCTCCGATGCGGATTGCTTTGCCACCGGTTACAGAGATATTTAAGCTGTGTGGGGCCCACAGAGTTTCCCCTGATAAATCCACTCCGTCCATCAGTTTTGCAAGACCACAATAGAACAGTCATCTAAAAATCAGGCAGATCCAAAATTCAGGTGGACCATACCAAATGAGACTGGGAACGGAAACGTCCACCGTTGAAACCTTCCTGGAGCTGACCATGACGTTTATATCTCATCTATACTATTCAGAGGGTTATTAACACTCAGATAAACTGTAGCCACAACTATCATCCTGATACAAAACCTCTGTGGTCTCCAAAAGCGTTCAATCCCCGATGTTTCGTTTGGTATGGCCCACATGAGTTTAGGATCTGCCTGATTTTCAGAATCATGTCCTATTGAGGTCTTGCAGAATTGATGGACGGAGTGGATTTGTCACGGGCATCTCTTTTGGTCGACACAGCTCCCGCCAACAGGAGCACAGGCAGTCCGCTTCCTAGCAATGCTTTTGAGGATCGTTGTACCATACTCCGCTGACTACGGGAGATCATAAGCATGCATGCTATATACACCTGTGCATTGTGTACTTAGGCTCAGTCAGAACCGTCCAAATTACGGGTCATACTGCGTACTTGCCATGGCCAACGAATCATATTAATCGACCGTCCTTGTTGTACCCATGATTCCAACGGTACGGATTGAGTGATCCATGAACGCTTATCATTTCTTATTTGCAGCCCAAGGGTACATCATGATTTTCCTAAAGGATTTTTCTTTTTGCTAATGTAAATTCTCCTCTGCGCAAGTTAGCAGAGGACGATAAGAATACAGATGAAAAACGAAAGGGAAAGGAAATATTGAATTATTACAGTTTCTGCCATTGGGTGTGGATCTTGCTGTCACGCCCTTTCTTATATTTCTTTTTCCCTTTTTCTTTGTCTGTTTCTCTGATTTGTTATTATGTGTGAACGATTTCGCAATAACAAAGTCACATTATAAATATGTAGGATACAGTTGTTACGGAAAATCGGCGCCAAGGCTTATTCGGCTTTGAGGAGAACTTTGTACTCTGATAGAGTGTGATGGTCAATACGCAGGCGCTTAGAAATTGTTTATAAGTTGCACACGTTGCATGTAAGTAAGTCAAATAAATTGTCCACTGTATGAGTCTCAATTTAGATGCATCATGAATAAAAAATTACAACTTTTTTTTTTTTTTAATTTTTTATCATCTCATTGTATCAGATTGGTAGATATTTATTGGATAGTTTGGATGAAAAATATCCAATGGCTGCAATCATTGCGTGTTGGAGAATTCTTGTATAATAGTGACATGGTCCAATAAAAAAAAATGTATGTGTGTATTGTTGGTGTATTTCAAAAAAAAAAAAAAAAAAGTGGTGTTGCTTCTTTTTTTTTCTTCTTTTTCCTTGGGCCGTACGAAGGCTTTGGTGAACCTGGTGTTGGATTTTCCTGTGGTTTGTGCAAGCCAGAGAAAATCAATATATTGGGTGTTGCATTTTGGGGATAGTATGTTGGGAGCTTGTTGTACCAACCGAGAGGTACGAACTATCTTAAACCAAGTGATGTCGTCCGCACCTCGTCCAATCCCTACAAAGAGGTAGGGGGTTCTATTCTTTTTAATTGATTCATTCTATTGAAATATTTCCTACTTACATATGTGACAACATGTGATTCCCATATGACCCATAATAATCGGCAAAATCATCATTTTACACAAGAAATAGTTACTTTCGATTGTTGGTACTTGCGTTACTCCTGGCTAATCACGATCTGCATTCATGGTCTTGTTTCATCAAACAAGTGTTGCCAAATCAAAGGCTACGACTGTTAAAACAATCTAATTTTGTGACGCAGGGAGGACGTGGTAGGTCGATCACCGTCTCCCTAACCGATAGTTTCTCAAATCCACGAGAAGAAATAAAAGATAAAAAGAGGAAATAAATTCCGAATAATTGCTTTATTGATGATTGAATGAATAAAAACGAAATTACAATGCGTATAAATAGGAAACTAAACCCTATGCAAAGTATCAGACTCTAACTCCAACTTAAAACTCCTAGAAAACGTAACTTACTATAAATAATAAACTTACTATTTATAGAAGTCGTTCAATCCTACTAGAACTCTTGGTTTTCGGCCAAAAATAGAAAGTTATCAAACGGCCTCAACCACGTTGTTCTACGAAATATTTTAAGCCCTTTTCATGTTGGGCACTAACTCTAAAACCCCACAGATACAAAGTTATGATCAAATTAAAACTTACTATAAATAGTAAAACTGAAAATAAACTAGCCTAATGACCGTTGATACGGTCGATTCTCGCGATTCCGACTTGGGCAACCCGGCATAGCGGGGTTGGTTGGCTAAAGTAGCTCGAGCTACCCCAAATTGATATATTATACGTCCCGTAACTCATTCTGGATTGTGAGATACGACCGATTTACGGTCCTGACGGTCCGTATCACTTTCGACCCCGACCGGTCTTCTTTTGCTCCATCTGGGCCATGAAATAATCAGCGACCCGTTCTACATCAGTCTCCTCCACTTCGAAAGAACTCGACCCCGAGTTCTCGTCCTACTTTGGTTCATGATATTCGTACAGATCTGCCACGTTGAAAGTCCTTGAAATCTCCATGTCATCCGGAAGATCAACAACGTAGGCATTGTCATTGATCTTGCGAATGATCGGTACCGGTCCAATCTTCTTATGTTTCAACTTGTTGTAGATCCCGGTAGGAAATCGCTCTTTACGTACGTGGACCATCACCTGATCACCTATTTTGAACACTTTGGCGCGTCGATGCTTGTCGGCCGTTTCTTTGTACTTCTCGTTCGAAGCCTGTAATTTGTTGCGCACGTCTGCATGTATGTCCATGATTCGGTCTGCCATATGTTCAGCTGTAGCGCTTATGCCCGGAAGCTTGGGCAGGGGAACTAAATCGAGTGTGTGACGAGGCACGCACCCATAAACAATTTGGAACGGAGACTTTCAAGTCGATCGGTTTACCATGTTATTGAACGCAAACTCTGCTTGAGCCAGGGCCATGTCCCACTGCTTCGATTTGTCACCTGAAAGGCAACGGATGAGATTCCCCAATGTGCGGTTGATGACCTCAGTCTGCCCATCTGTTTGTGGATGATAAGCACTACTGAAGTGAAGTCGTGTACCGAACCGATTCCACAAGGCTCGCCAAAAGTGACTAACGAACTTTGTGTCCCGGTCTAAATTGATCGTCTTAGGAATCCCATGTAGTCGCACAACCTCTCTAAAGAAAAGGTTCGCAACGTGTATTGCATCAAAGGTTTTCTTGCACGGAATGAAGTGTGCCATCTTGGAGAATCGGTCTACCACCACGAACACCGAGTCCATGTCGCGTTGTGTTCGTGGGATCCCTAATATAAAATCCATAGATAAATCCTCCCAAGGGGCATCTGGCACGGGTAATGGCATGTAAAGACCTGTATTTTGAGATTGTCCCTTAGCGGTTTGACAAATATGACATCGTTGTACCGCCCTGCCAATATCACGAGCAAGTTGTGGCCAGTAATACCGCTCTTCCACCATCGCCCGAGTCTTATCTCGTCCTAGATGACCGCCGAGGCCACCGCCATGCAGCCCGATAATAATTTTGTCCCGTAACGAACTCTGCGGAATGCAAAGTCGATTTCCTTTGAAGAGGAAACCATCTTGAATTAGAAGGTCACCCGGGTGACCCTCTTGACACTTTTTCCATGCATCTGCAAAATTCTCGTCGTCGGCATAAAGTTCCTTGAGACAGTCGAATCCGATCACCTCACTGCTCACCGTAATAAGAAGGGATGCACGTCGGCTCAGTGCATCTGCCACCTTGTTCTGCTGCCCTGATTTGTGTTTCAGAACGAACGTGAATTCCTGTAAGAACGAAATCCATCTAGCATGCATACGATTCACATTAGTCTGAGTATTGATAAATTTTAAGGCCTAATGATCAGTGTACAGTATAAATTCCCTTTGAATAAGATAATGGCGCCAATGGCGCAGTGCTTGAACCACTGCATATAATTCAAGTTCATAGGTCGACCACTTCTGTCGTGCGTCGCTGAGCTTCTCATTGTAAAAGGCAACTGGCCTGCCCTCCTGAGAAAGGACTCTCCCAATGCCGACAATAGATGCGTCACATTCTACCTCAAACAATTTATCGAAATTAGGAAGTACCAGGACCGGGGTAATGGACAAACGATGTTTAATTTCTGCAAAACTCTTCTCAGCCCCTTCGGTCCATTGAAACGGACCCTTCTTCATACAGTCGGTAATCGGCGCGACGATACTGCTGAAGTTCCGCACAAACCGACGATAGAAGGTTGCTAACCCATGAAAACTTCGTACCTCATGAATGTTCATCGGGGTCGGCCAATCCCGAATAGCTTGAAATTTCTCTTCATCCATTCGGATACCCGTGGACGACACAATGAACCCCAGAAATAATAATCGATCAGTTAAGAAGCTATACTTTTTCAGATTTAAATATAGCTTGTTGTCGGCCAATACTTGTAGCACTTTTCTGATGTGGGTCATGTGTTCCGTTTCATTCTGGCTGTATATTAGGATGTCGTCAAAGTAAACGACAACAAAACGGCCAATGAACGGCTTCAACACTTGGTTCATTAAACGCATGAAGGTGCTTGGTGCGTTGGTCAGACCGAAGGGCATAACCAGCCACTCATATAGCCCTTCCTTGGTCTTGAAGGCCGTTTTCCACTCGTCACCTGGCCTAATACGGATTTGATGGTATCCACTCCGTAAGTCCAGTTTCGAGAACACCTTGGAGCCCTCGAGCATGTCCAGCATGTCATCCAACTGCGGTATTGGAAATCGATATTTAACTGTGATTTTATTGATCGCGCGGCTATCAATGCACATGCGCCATGTTCCGTCCTTCTTTGGGGTAAGGAGTGCCGGAACGGTACACGGGCTCATGCTCTCTTTAATAAGACCCTTACGGATCAGTTCCTCCACTTGTCCCTGTAGAATTTCACACTCTTTCGGACTCATCCGATAGTGCGGTCGGTTGGGTAGACTGGACCCTGGGATAATGTCGATGTGATGTTGTATGTCTCACATGGGAGGCAACTCATCAGGTAACTCTTCAGGCCAAGTACTTTGAAATTCTTCTAGCAGCGGTTTAAGGCGTTGAGGAATATTAGAGGATCCTGGCTCCTCGCCTTTTACCATAACGGCATAAATTTCGCTCGTTTCTTTTGACTCCTTAACAAACTTGCGAATGGTAAGGAGAAAGTTTCCCTCCACTTTAGAAGCTTCAGGGTGTTTCTCTGGTGTCATAGGGGCCAAAACAATTTTCCGACCATCCTTGGTGAACATGTATATGTTTTCCCGTCCACTGTGGGTCACATCTCGATCCGATTGCCATGGCCGCCCAAGTAACATGTGGCAGGCTTCCATGTCAACCACATCACAGAGGACCTCGTCCTTATAGCTTTTACTAATGGAAAACGAGATAATGCATTGATGAGTTACCTTGGTTTCGTTCACCTTTTTTATCCAATCGATAGAGTAAGGGGTAGGGTGCTTCGTCATAGGCAGATGTAACTTATCCACCATAATTCTCGAGACAATATTTTCGCTACTCCCACTGTCTATGATCACGTCACAGATTTTGCCCTGCACGGTGCACTTTGTGTGAAAAATATTATGTCGTTGTGGGTGCACTTCCTTCCTGGGAGCGTAAAGTAGTCGTCTTACTATTAGCGATTCCCCATGATCTTCAGTCAGCCAATCGACATCTTCTGTGTCCCCCTCTTCGGCCTGTTCCAATTCAGGGTTGTCTTCTGTTAATTCACCTTCCGCGCCGCCTTCATTCGTAGTTAAGTGTGCTACAGGGCGTTGAGGGCAAGCGTTCGACCAGTGACCTGGTTGGCCACAACGGAGGCAATGGTCTGGCCTTGGCCGACCATATGGGTTGGGGATCCTGCTGGGACCCGTTGTTGCGGGAGCTGCACATTGAGGTCTTGAGGGACCGCTTCCCCAGTCCCGATTCGTGACCGTCGGAGGTTGAGAATGCCCTCCCATAGGTTCCTTGCCTTTGGCCAACGTAGTATCTTGAGTAGGTCCGGTGATGAGATTCCTTGTTGCCGGATAGGGTCGAGCAGGGGGCCGTGACAACTGTGTTTCTGCTCGAGTTGCCAATTGGTTGGCCTCACTCAACGTCCAGACTGGATGCATCTGGACTCGATCCTGGATTGCAAATCGCAACCCACCAATGAATCGTGATACTTGTTGTGCCTCTGATTCCGATAAATTATTCCGTGTAGCCAATCGTTGGAATTCTTCAAGATATTCGGCTACGGTTCGATTTCCCTAACGACAATTTTGGTATTGTTGGAACAAAATTTGTTCATAGTCGCTAGAGAGGAATCGAGCTCTAAGAAGCTGTCTCATCCTAGGCCAGGTTCGAATGGGTGTCTTATTCTGACGGGTGCGGGAAACCTGTAGGTTTTTCCACCATGCTGAAGCACCGGATTTAAATTTATATGCAATTAGTTTTACCTTCTTGTCGTCCGGCACTTCCATATAGTCGAAGTATCGCTCAACCTCTGCCAGCCAGTCGAGGAATTCCTCTATTCGAAGTAGGCCATTAAAGCTGAGAAGATCAGCTTTGCCCTGATAGTCTCGTTCTGCTCGTTCCACACGCTCATTCCCTAGCGCAGGTCGTCATAATGTCTTCGACCTCATCATCGCTTAGTTCTGATTCGTTTGGTGTAGCCCTACGATTATCCACCTAGGGTGCTCTACGGACAACATGATTATCCCGTATAGCAACGGTTGGTGGTTGTTGGTCGCCTTGGGCTCGAAGCGGAGTTAGCGATGCTGCAATCTGGTCGAGGGTCGCCTGTATACCTTGCAGGATCAACCAGTTCTCCCGTTGCGCTGCTTCGAAAGCTGTCGCCGTTAGATAGTCCCTTGGAGCATCGTCCTTAGGATGAGGATCCAACCCTTCATTAGAGGTCATCGTCCTGAGGAAGAAACCTCTCTCTAATATCAATGACGCAGGGAGGACGTGGTAGGTCGATCACCGTCTCCCTAACCGATAGTTTCTCGAATCCATGAGAAGAAATAAAAAATAAAAAGAGGAAATAAATTTTGAATAATTGCTTTATTGATGATTAAATGAATAAAAACGAAATTACAATGCATATAAATAGGAAACTAAACCCTATGCAAAGTATCAGACTCCAACTCCAACTTAAACTCCTAGAAAACGTAACTTACTATAATTAGTAAACTTACTATTTAACTATTTATAGAAGTCGTTCAATCCTACTAGAACTCTTGGTTTTCGGCCAAAAATAGAAAGTTATCAAACGGCCTCAACCACGTTGTTCTACGAAATATTCTAAGCCCTTTTCATGTTGGGCACTAACTCTAAAACCCTACAGATGCAAAGTTATGATCGAATTAAAACTTATTATAAATAGTAAAACTGAAAATAAACTAGCCTAATGACCGTTGATACGGTCGATTCTCGCGATTCCGGCTTGGGCAACCCGGCGTAGCGGGGTTGGTTGGCTAAAGTAGCTCGAGCTACCCCAAATTGATATATTATACGTCCCGTAACTCATTCCGGATTGTGAGATACGACTAATTTACGGTCCTGACGGTCCGTATCACTTTGGACCCCGACCGGTCTTCTTTTGCTCCATCTGGGCCATGAAATAATCAGCGACCCGTTCTACATCATTTTGGGACTTAGCATTTCCACAATTTGTTTGGTTTTCTAATTACACCGTTAAATGAGATGTTTATTTATTGTTGCAATTGTGTAATGACATCACCTATGTTCAATTGTAATGATGATTTAGCTTTATTGTTTGTTTAACCCACCCAGAAATCAATGTAAAATGGTAGTTTTGTAAGTGGTAATATGATGATTATAATTTACTTTCCCTACTTTCTTGACAAGTGTATTTGACTCTCGATTAATGAGATACAATTTTTATTTAATTAGAATTGGACAACAAGCCGAGTCGAATCAAGCTAGGCCAAACTTGTGTGTAGCTTAGTCCCAAGAAACCCTAGCTTGTGTGTGGCTAGGTCTTAGAATCTAGCTAAACTTTTATGCTTTGCTTGACTTAACTTGATCGAGCTATCAAGTTGAGTTCAAGCTACATTCGAGCTCGAACTTTTTGAGCTTAAATCAAGTTAAGAGTCAAGCTTAGAAATAACTGAGAGTTTAAAACATTACAAAACATGATAACAACCGAGAGTTACTTTTTAATAGGTTAGGGTTGCTTTTTAACATTTTATATTATAAATATATAATAGATATTCTATACTTAATATAATATATTTATTATTATTAAGTCAAGTCGAACTTCGAGACAAGTTAAGCTGAGCCAACCTAGGCTTGTGTGCAGCTTGAAATTCCAATCAAGCTGAAATTTTAGCTTGGCTTGACTTAAAAAGAGCTTCAAGTCAAGTTGAACCAATCCTAAACAAGCCAAGTCAAGCCGAGCCATCAAGCTAGCTAGGCTTGCGTCCAGTTTTATATTTAACCCAGCACTTAAAAATAAGAATAATGATGACTTATTTACTTTGTATTTCATAGGAAAACCAAACATATCATTAACGCATTGCACATGTGTAATTTCCGAGCTTCTACACATCAATTGTGACGCTTTGTGGCAATACTAAGCAACTCCGCTTTTTTCTTTTTTTTATTGAATTCCTGTTTTTTCATAATTGGTATCATATAATCGTGTTTTACAGGACTGTGGGCCCAGGACTTGGACGGTTCAATTTGAATGACACGCCTGTGCGTGGTACACGTCAGAGTGCATGGGTATGAACTGTCACTCTCCAGCAGAGTATCAAAGTCCACTCTTTATTTTTCACGTATCTTTTTCAACATTCAAAAGTCTTCAAAGCACGCGGTTTCCTTGTTCCAGCCTTATCTGATACTCTGGCAGAGCATGAGGCTTGATAAGCAGGCACTTGCAAACGAGTAAACGAGGCACGTATCAACTCAAACTAAACCTACTAAATTGTGGAATCCACTAGGCCTGTAAATGGGTCAGCGGACCCGATGGGGTACCCAGACCCAACCCATTTAGACTCGACCCAGACTCGACCCATTTGTTAAATGGTACGGGTTTGTGTTCAAGAACAGACCCAGTAGCTAAACGAGTTTGGGTTTGCTTTCCTTTATATTAGGCCCGACCTGGCTCGACCTAAACCCATTTAGTAAGTGGGCGGGTTTGGTCTATGTTTCAAGGGACCTATCAAGCCTAGACCCATTCAAATCCGGTTTTAAGCCTTGTAAAATGCTTGCATACTTAATTCAGACCCGGACCCATTAGATCCGACCCATTTATAAATAGGTCTGGGTGGACCTCCCTCTACTAGACCTGGACCCATTTATTAATGGGTCTGATGGGTTGACTCGGACCCAACCCGGACCACCCATTTAGTAAAAGGGTTTGAGTCTAAAATTTGGACCTATACCCGATTAGTAAATAGGCGGGTCTGGTTTTGGCTAAACCCGCCCCAAACCCGACCATTTACAGCTCTAGAATCCACTATCGCTTGTGTGCATCATCCAGCACATTCTGCCAGAGTATCAAAGTTCTTCTCTTCCTTTCTTAATTCATCTTTTGTTAAGTAATAATACTTTAAATGTTAGAGTAATAAGCAATCATGGATGCCATTGTTCTTGAAGCTTCCAACAAGATGATTTATTGAGGTCAGTCTGGTGTATGATGGACCGAAAGTCAAAAAGAAAAAAATAAAAATAAAAATATAAAAAAGGATGATTTATTGAGGTCAGTCCGGTGTATGATGGACCGATTCACATTGGCACATTTCAATATGCTAATAGCCACTATGTTCAAAATTGCTAATTGTGGTGGGCCTCAATTGCGAAATGGCTGAGCTCAAAGTTCCTTTGATCGGACGGTCAGAACCATTCGATTGTTTTGCTCATTTTACATGGCCCCATCATTTGATTTTCAAATTATGAAAAATCCATGTGGGCCCCGCTAGATGAGTAGTCCACTTTGCATTGCAAAATGCAACAAATGCTGGATGATTGGCTTACATTTTAATTTTTGCAAGACTAAGCTCATAATGTTAACTGGGAGAGAAAAGGAGAAGTGATCGAAAAATGTAGGCTTGTTTCAGTGAGGAGAAGTCAGCTATTTGGCTCAAAACATAGCTTCATTTTAAATTACATATATGTTCTTTTAATTGCTTTAAAATCCTAACCATGTATGGCCATGCTAGGAGTTACATGGGCTAGGCTAGGGCTGGGCCAAGGTTATCCCTCTAGCTGGGACCGTGTCCCCTGAGCACCGAACGGGCCGGCCCTATCAAGTTAAAGAGTGAAGTGATCAAAGGTTTCAAATAAGCCAATCTAATAAATTTTGGAAGTATATCCTCCATCCATAACGACTCTCATGAAACACATGACTTTGATCATTGAAACATCTGTGGCAGAGTGCTTTTAAGCAACGCATGTATTTTCAACAGGGCAAGTCCTCAAGTACTTTTAAACCATTCATTCGTTTTGTAGAGGAGTGTGCCACTTCATGACTGCACCGGGCCATTTGCCACCAGCATGGTTTGGACATCCCAGGCCTAGATTTTTAAGCTGGGGCTCGGCCCTTGGGTCAAGTGTATGAGCCCAAGCCCTTGCCCTACAAGGCCAGCCTGGTGACCCAGACCATTTCCACTTCAATGCATTTTTTCCCCCTCTGTAGTTAAATTGTTATATATTGCAGTGATGATCACTAATTCATTAACACTACGTTTCTATTTGGAGCGTGGATTTCTTCACTTAAGAAACTCAACGGTCTAACTTGTGGATGCCAAGGGCTCTTGTTAGGACAGAGATTCCACAACGTGGACATAGAAAAATCCCAGGGAACCCTTAAGAAATGGATAACAATTGAATCTAATAGAATTTCCGTTGTTTGGTTGGAAGTATTGTTTTCAATGAGAATGTTAAGGGGTCAAGGGTTAAAGAGTGAGATCCCTTATCCTCTCACATAGCACATTTTTTGAAGAAATTAATATCCATATTTTCTGAGGAAAGCTTTGGAAATGTGAATCGGTTTGGTTTGGCTAGTGACCCTGCCACTAGCCAGGTGGCTCGTGGTCAGTGCTCTGTAGGCCCACCATGATGCGTGTATCTTATCCACGCCAACCATCCATTTTTCCAAATCATTTTAGGGTTTGATTCCAAAAATGAGGCAGATCTAAATCTCAGATGGATCGCACCACAGGAAAACAGTAGTGATGAAATGTCCATCATTAAAATCCTCCTAGCGTCTACTGTGATGTTTATTTGACATCCAACCTGTTGATTAGGTCATACAGACCTTGGGGTTTTTAATGGTGGGTGTTCCATAATACTGTTTCCTGTGATGTGGTCTACTTGAGATTTGCATCTACCTCAATTTTTGGGTTCATACCATAAAATGATCTGGAAAAATAATGAACGACCTTAATGAAACACATACATCATGGTGCGGCCCACAGATCACTAGCCAATCCGCCCACTTGAAAGGACATCAACCCACTTTATTGGGAAGCGGATTGTGTGGTGACCTCGGCTGTGTGGTGTGTTGACGTCACAAGTTCTGTGGGCCCCACCATGATTTATGTATTATATTCACAATTTCTATCTATTTTGCAAGATCATTTAAGGGCATGGCCCCAAAACTGAAGCAGATTGAAAGATCAAGTGGACGTGGGGATTGAACAATTACCATTGAAAATTTCTTGGGGGCATAGAAGTTTTGGATAAGTCGATATTTGTGCTCTCCTTTCATCTAGGTTTGGGTCATCTTATGAACAAATTAGTTGGCAAATAAATCTCATGTTGGCCCTAAAAAGGTATCAAAGGCGAGCCTTGGATCTGCCCATACCTTAAAATGTCTCTATATGGATTGACCATGTGGATATAACTCAAACATCATGGTAAGGCCAATAGAACTTGGTGACATCAACACACAGTGGATTTCAGTGGTGTGTGCAAAGCGCTTCCACCTTATTGTAAAAACAAAAGAAAAAAAGAAGACTCGTGCAATTTGACAATTAGTTTGGATTATATTTTTGACCTTGTTTTGGACTGTCCATATGTAGCGAGCTATTTGGTATGAATGGTATTAGTGTACCTGATGGATGGTGGATTTAGGCACGTTAGGTCTGGGCCAGAGAAAGTAACCAAACGTGAAATGACATGGCAAAATGTGATTGGTGGAGCCTCATGGTGTTAGGATTAATATACAGCCCCACCAATCAAATCTTACTGCATTATTTCGCCGCCGCTGCCAAGGTGGGTCATTCCCAATCCACACCCGGTAGGTAAAGAAAACAAAAAATGATACCATCCGAGCAGGTAAACTCGGTGGCTATGATTGTCCCATCACTTAAGAGGGGTTTGGATCATCTGAACGTGTACCTTTGTAGACAAGAGACATTTAAATTGACAGAGAAACAGTAGGAAAGATAAAAGCTCTACACGATAAGGATGAAATCTTGAATGGTGTGGACCCTTGTACACGTGTTTGAAGTATCCTCTTTGAGACAAACGAGCAGACTTAAAAAAGCAGTGTCCCCAAGTAAAAGCAGAGATGGGACTGGAAGACTATTCGAAGGAAAACAATCGGGTACTCACTAGGGTTACTTTCCTCTAAAGTGGGGGAAATGACTTCACGTGCATGAAATTGACGGACGTGGATTGCCGTTGGGGGGTGACCCTGACAACACCAACCTCCAAGGTGGCAGGACTTGGGGGGGGGGGGGGGGGGTATGTGTTTTATCCGTTGGGTTAGTCCCACATCATCAGCTGGAGGGAACTATGAGAGGAGCTTGGTATGATTAATCTTAGGCCACTCCACCTAGTGGGTTAACCTTTTGGGTGCGACACAACACTGGTAACATAGCAAGGTTTATTTGTCTAGGCCCATGCCATGGTGAAACCCACACCCTAAGAACACGAGTGAGAGGTAAGCCAAGACGAGTTCTGAGAGCCCCACATCCTCTGTGGGAGCAGTAGTTGTTGGGTTAGTCCCACAATCACTAGAGGGGATATTTGAGAAGTCCCTATATAATCCAAACCTAAGTCTTTTCATATAATCAATACGAGAGAGTTTGAGAAAGAGATTAAAGAGGATTCCATGATGTATGCCCTTGTGGCAAGAGAAATTACACCGAAGGTTCCATCAGAGTTACCCCATGAGGTAACATCAGTTTTGAAGGAATACAGTAGTGTGTTCCCTGATGATTTACCAAATGAGTTGCCACCTATGCGAGACATCCAGCATGCCATTGATCTCGTCCCGGGGTCGACTTTACTGAACCTTCCTCACTACAGGATGAACCCTACAGAGCATGCATAATTGAAGAGGCAAGTTGATGAGCTTCTGCAAAAGGGTTTCATCTAGGAGAGTATGAGCCAGTGTGCCATGCTCGCATTGTTGACGCCTAAGAAAGATGGCACGTGACGCATGTATGTAGACAACCATGCCATAAACAAAATTATCGTCAAGTACATGTTTCTTATATCTAGGCTTGATGATATGCTTGACATGATAGCCAAGTTTACAATTTTCTCCAAAAATTGATCTCAATAGTGGATATCACAAAATTCGCATACGCCCAAGAGATAAGTAAAAGACAACATTCAAAACAAAAGATGGGCTGTATGAGTGGATGGTCATGCTTTTCGACTTGACTAATGCACCCAGTACTTTTATACGGGTGATGACACAAGTCTTGATACCGTTCATAGAAAAAATTCTAGTAAAAAAATTATCGATGACATTCTTATTTATAGTACCATTAATGAATCACATTTTGAACGTCTGAAGCAGGTTTATAACGTCCTTAGGACTAAAAAGTTTTACACTAATATTAAGAAATGTGCGTTTATGTCTAGTCAAGTCGTGATCTTAGGATTTATCCTGTCACTAGAAGGAATGCGCGTAAATCCTGAAAAGGTCAGGGCTATAGTTGAGTGGCCAGAACCGAAGAACATTCATGAGATGCAAAGCTTTCACGGCTTAACAACTTTTTATCGTCGGTTCATTAAGGGATTTAACACGATTATGGCTCTCATTACTGAATGCATGAAAAATGGAGAGTTTGTGTGGTTGAAAGTCGCAGCCAAGGCTTTTAAGGAAATCAAGGAGAAAATGGTAGAAGCTCCCGTCATGTGTCTTCCTGACTTTTTAAAAGTTTTTGAGATGGCATGTGATGCGTCAGGTGTTGGTATAGGTGGAGTGTTGAGCCTATTTCAGTGAGAAACTGAATGAGGTAAAGCAGAAGTTTTGTTAGCCAAGCGTATAGCTTGACACAAATATAACTTCATCCAAAACTTCATTTGTGGCTGCGCCAAGAGGTTTAATGGTAGGCGTTTGATCACATTGTTTCTTATGGTGGGGTTCACTTGAGGTTTTCGACATGCTTCAATTTTGGGTTCATGGTGTTAAATGAGCTGGAAAATCAGATGGATGGACGGCTAGTTCCAACCCATGGCTCAGTGCTAATTAAAGAGCATTTCAACACTGGAGGTCATATGGAATCCAGCCCATGTTACATTGGGCTTGTTTGAATTATTCACAAGGAAATACCGTGAGATGAGTAATTATTACCTTTTCAATCCGTTTGAAAATGCATCGGGATTCTTGCTTCCAAAACCGATATGAAAGAATTGATTTGAATTCATGGCCCCACTTTGACGTCTATGATATGACTGTACCGTCCATCCATTTTGTAGGAACAGTTTAAGGTATGAACCAAAATATGATGTGCATACAATACTCACGTGGCCATACAAGCAGAAACAGTGGCCCTAAGGCTGCAAATGGGTCAGTGGACCCGATGGGTTACCCAAACCCAACCCATTTAAACCCCCCAGACCCGACCCATTTGTTAAATGGTATGGGTCTAGGTCCAAGAATAGACCCATTTGTTAAAAGGGTTTGGGTCTGGTTTCCTTTATATTAGGCCCGACCCGACCCGACCCAACCCAAACCCATTTAGTAAGTGGGCGGGTTTGGTCTATGTTACAAGGGACCCGTCTAGCCCAGACTCGTCCAAACCCGGTTTTAAGCCTTGTAAAATGCTTGCATACTTGATCCAGACCCGGACCCATTAGACCCGGCCCATTTATAAATGGGTCTAGGTGGATCTCCCTCTACTAGACCCGGACCCATTTATAAATGGGTCTGATGGGCTGAATCAGACCCGACCTGGACCCGCCCATTTAGTAAAACGGTCTGGGTCTAAAATTTGGATCCAAACCCGTTTAGTAAATAGGCGGGTTTGGTTTTGGCTAAACCCGCCCCGAACCCGACCATTTACAGCCCTAAGTGGCCCCAAGAACTTTTTAGCCATAAATGTTCTATTCACATTTTCTTGTAGTGTGGTCCACCTGAGCTTTGGATATGCTTCATTCTTTGTCCCATGATATAAAGTTGCATAATGGATGAACGGTGTTGATAAGCAACAATATCAGGGTGAGCCCGACAAAAATTTTACAAACTTTCTTGATTTTAGTGCCTAAAAAGTATTCTGCCAAATCAAGCGTCGGTAGAAATGCTAAAAATGCTTAGGTAAGTAATTATTACCCATCTTTAATGCATTTACCCATGAAATAGAAAACCAAACAGGCCCAACAATTATGGACAGCTGGTATAAAGCGCATGCATCAGGGACCGCTGCGGAGTCCCGCCGCCATGGAGGTACGTGGTGGTGGGGTCACCATACAACCCATGTCTGGAATTGACACTTTCCATCATGATGCACGCCACCCCATATTGAGCCTTAAACCCAGATTTCAGGATGACTCAGCAGGCTCATATAAATTATACTGAAAACCTATAAATTCAATCACGGCCCACCTGAATTTTAGAATTCATTGATTTTGGTTCATTTTTCCATCTTGATGATTAATGCATTGGATAGTATATATGAACGGTCGCGGATTGTATCCCACCCTACCTGTCTCTGGCCGTATCCAGGCAGATCTATGGGGGGCCCACCGTGGTGTATCTATTTATCTAAGTGATCCGTCCCTTTTCTCAATTCATTTAAAGGTATGAGCCCAGAAATGAGGCAGATCCAACATTCAAGCGGACCACATATGACTCTTGCATATAATGCAAACCAAGCTTACTATTTGGTGTGGTCCACTCGAGCATTGGATCTGCCTTATTTTTGGGCTCATACCTTAAAATGATCTTAGAAAAGGGATTAATGGTGTGGATAAACAGGTACATATATCACAGTGGGTCACACAGTCAGGTATTCACCAAAGCCGTGCCAAAAAATCAGCCCCATCCATGGATATTGTGGGGTCACATCTTAATTGACATTATATAGCCACGGATGAACAACAAAATACAGGTGTAATGAGAGGATGGGGCTGATTCTCGTGTGTGGTGACTCTCAGGGTGAGGCAACCCACCTATTGAATGGGTTAGATCCCGGGCACAAATGACAGCTTGCATGTCATCCGTGACCGTGAGTGGATGTGGGATGGCTTCTCCTAAACTAGTTGGACTCAGGACATTCTCTTAAATCTCAGGTGAATCAATCAATAACTCTATGTTTGGATTCACTCAAGTACCACTAAAAAGCATTAGATGGATAAGATCTTTTGAATAGCTAGCTTGTGTTTTTATGGTTTCTCTAATCCATAAGTCAAAATATGAGTTGCCACCATGTGTAAGTATTATGTACAAATGACGGACAAAATTTCCCTCATAGTCAAATGAAATCTCCTAATCTCATTTGCTTGGCGATACGTCACTTCTCAAAATCAGATGGCTTAGAGTCATATATATGTTGCAGTTGAGAAAAGCAAGACACTACGAGAAAAACATAAGACCGTCGCATAAGTGGTACGTATGACTGAGGAGTGTACTCAGCAAGCTATGTAAAGCCTCGTTGACGCTGGAGATCTTTCACAATCCAAATACACACGACATGGCTGTCTCACACCATCTTGTTTAAAATGAAAGTTTTTCAAAGACGATCAATGCTTTCACAAAAACTACGAAGGATTAAAAAATGAGCTCTTTTATAATTAGAAGGAAATTAATGGATACGATGAGAAATTAGAGTCCAGCTAGGATACGGTCCCTTAACTTTCTAGGATAAAAGCACAGACTAATTAGAAAACCTTAAGACGACCATTGCTCTTCCCAATCTATATAAACAACATATGATGAAGAGCTAGGGGCAACACCCTCACCAATACATATAATCTCTCTATACAGCGCAACGCTATTTATTGTAGTTTTAGCTTTAGGTCCTCCAATTTTGTTCAGCCCTTGCTACAACAAGTCTAGAGTATAGCATAACTTAGATCAGCTACCGTCTAGCACCATTGTTGAAATATACTTAGGAGTAGTGTAAATATCCATGACTACTATTGTTGGATCTCAATCAACCAGGTCCACACTTGGAAGATCACATGAATCACATCCTACAAACTATCCACCTCGATTGTTTGTGCATACGGACAATTATAAGTAATTATTTTTTATTTTCTTTATTTAGTTTGATTTCCTTTGCTGATTGTACTAGTCTTAATACCAAATCAATAAAATTAATGATAAGCCTTTGTTTTTTTTAATCGTTTATTATTGCATTATTAAGAAACTTGAGAACCACAATTATTGTTAAAAGAAAAGTCCTAGCTTCAGCCAAAAAGATCTCATTGAAGGATTAACTCTCTCTTTCCAAATCACCTACAACATTGGCGGTTGAGCAAAAGTCAACCTTTCTAATTACGTTTGATCCTACGGCTGATTTGGCGCTTAGGTCGCAAACGTTCAATCGATTCAAGTCAAGTACGGCACTAGCACGCCCAACACTATCCTAATTGTACATGTTTGACTGAATACAATCCGTTCATTAACACATGTGGCCTTGTTTTTTTTTTTGTTTTTTTGTTTTTATTAAATTATGTATCTATACATTGTATAGCGAAATGCTCACCTGTGAATTGGTTCCCACAAGAACTCGTGAGCACTTTTTAATACGTGTTATGGGCACAAAATTTGATCGGTCTATGTGATGTGGCACCTCATAAAACCCCCACGGCTCAACTTTCAACCCGATCTAAAATTCTAGCGGGCCATGGCAAAAGAAAACTGTTTTTTCCATTGATTTGCTTTTCTTTTCTATGGCCTACCAAAGTTTTAGATCAGCATGAAAGTTAGTCCCTAGGGTTTGATGGGGTACCCCATCACATGGATTGTACGGTTTTGTGCCCATGACATGTGTGAAAAGGTGGGCACAAGTGCTCACCTAAGAAGGTGCATATGTGAGCATGACTCTCTCTCTCTCTCTCTCTCTCTCTCTCTCTCTCTCTCTATATATATATATATATATATATATATATATATATATATAGGTACTATGAAGTTGAGCTTCGTGGGCTGCATCGTGATATGTGCGGGACATCCGTCGCATCATTTAGATGCGCCCTTCTGTGGTGAGCAAGGGGCTTACAAATCATGCCAATCCATGATTTAGGTGGGCCACACCACAGATAACATTTGAGAGTGGACACTCGCACATAGAAAATCTTCCTAATTGTATATAGGGTGCATTGAGATGTGGTTTAGACATCCAACTCATCCATAAAGTGTGTCCCACTTAGATGAGGGGTCATACCAAAATTTAGGCTGCTCCAATATTCAGGTGGGCCTTGCCAAGTGCTTAGGAATGATTTTCATAGTTTTAGATGATAGGGCCCACTTGAGTTTCAGATATGTCTGATTTTTGGCACCTCCCACAACCTAGAGGGGGACCTACCAAATGCACAGCGAGGATGTCGAGGATGTCCAACACACGCACACATGGGCATGCGAGCAAGCACACCCATATAAATGAAAGTTGTGTTTATTGTTTTGTAAGGGTTGTCTGAAATAAGGGATTTGGAGCAAGATTTGTTTTTATGGATACTACATCTCCCCTATTTATTTGTTATATTTGTTGTTATCATTATAGTGTGTAAAGTGGACTGATGACAAGCCAGGATGAAAGGTCTCTTAGAAGGGAGGGTGGACTGATGATAGGTCAGGATGAAAGGTCTCTTAGAAGGGAGGATGTGCAAAGGCTCAAGTCTCTCTCTCTCTCTCTCTCTCTCTCTCTCTACATGCACCCACATCCATGCACTCACACGATAGTGAGATTTCACTACCTATGGGTACTCAGAATCCCAAATCTCGTGTTGAAACTCTTGGAAGCCTACCACCCAATCAAGGATAAGGATCCAAAGGTTCCAGATCTTAATTACATGTGTTTTGACTTGCTTCACAGAATCATTATATAGCTAATAAAAATGAATGTAGTTGGATGCATATACCTAGATGTGTTAAAACTCACATGGGCCAATAAAGAATCTACTAATACAGCATGATGTGTCATGTTGCATCTTATAATCAGGAACTAAAAGAAGTTAAAAAAACTGAATTTAAATGCCACTCACCTCTTCATCGTTGGTGGCTTAACCTATTACAATGCAGCATCGCACTATTGTATCATTTCTCATTGACATGCTAGCCTGTTCACCGTAAGGCCACTCCCAATCACCCAATAAGTGGACCTACGCCCAATTACTAGGCTTGGAAGTCCAATGGGCCAGCCCAGTCCACTGGCAAAATAGTGAGACCAGCTGTTTCAACCTTCAGCTAGGGATGCACGTCATGCATGCTGTATTCAAATTCCTTAGGTGGGCCCAACGGTCTATGTTTTCTCAAATTACACAAGTCATCAGGTGGGTTGAACCTGGGCCGTTGGAAAATGCCTTATTCAATTTATTTTATTTTATTTTATTTATAGAGGTGATATGCAGCTGGCCCACTTGATGACTAACCAGGTTGCTTCTCCTAATGGGCCAAACAGATCTTGCCCAATTGTTTTGGGTGGGTAGGATTCCTCCTAATGGGCCAATCCTAATCCTTCATTTTGTGGGCCGCAATAGACGGTTTAGATTAGAAATATGCGGCAGCGAAAAAATACAGCGGATGCCTAAATTCAGCTTGATAGGGCTAAGGACTTGAAGGCCTGGATCTTCCAACTTCGGAGACACTTTGGGGCATGGTCCATCTATGGTGGGCCCTGACACACATTCCCCGAGTGCACCAACTTGTCAAGTTTGTGGGACATCTGAGCCGTCCGTAATGTGATCCTCACCATGAAGATGGATGGTCGGCTTATCATACCACTTAATAGCGGGTCCCACGTTATCATGGCTCAGATGTCACACGCACGCGCCAGATAGGCACGTGTAAAGGAGTGGAGACATACAAGTCTTAGGGAGATAAAATATCTAAAGAAGATATGAAACTGAAAATAACTCACTGTACCTTATCCAATGTAACATTCTCTCTCCCTCCCTCTCTCTCTCTCTTCATATATAGATTTCCTACTCAATTTCTCACATTCCCACTTCCTAAGAAATGCTCCTGCAGTCTCTGCCAATGGATCTTCTAAACCCCACCAAAATCCTGAAACACTCCCCACGTCTTCTTCAATCAGCACCGTTCAATTCTCCTCATCTCTTCCTCAACACCCATCATCTCCCCACTCTCACTCTCGGCAGCCGCAGTAGGAATAAGAGATATCTCCTTCTCAGGATTGGGTGCAAGCTCCAAACCTCCAAAGATAGGCAAAACAAGCCAATGCCCAAGAAGATAAATGTCCCCGATGTCGCTCCTTCGGTTTCCGAAGGGAATGAGGGGAGTCCCCCCGAATTCGGAAAATCTGATGGAATTTCCTTTGTGGGTTTCTTTAGAAAGATACCCAGAAGGATTCTGTCAGGTCTCTCCAACCTCCCTTTGGCTATTGGAGAGATGTTCACCATTGCAGGCCTTATGGCTTTAGGTATGTTGCTCTTCTTCTTCTTCTACTTCTACTTCTTCTTTCCTTTCGTTTCGATGGGTTTGATAAAAGAGAAGAAGACTACGACAATTGAATTGGGTTTTCTCTAGAACTAAGAAGAACTTGGCCTGGCAATAGGAATGACTTTGCGTCGGTCTTGAATGTTTATAAAAGTTCTTCTTTTTGGAGCTTTGCTCGAATGCATCCCGACATATTGCAATAAGATATGTTTTTGGACTCTACACGTTGGATTTGGATGTTTTTCAATGACCCAAACCATTTATTTGATAGGCCTCCCCTTGAATGGAAGATGCCTGAAAAAACACTAGGATTTGAATTATTTTCAATCCATTGATTATTGACGCTGGGAAGAGCATGAAACAATAATGAGAAAGATCACTGTCTTTCTCAAGTAGTCAAAACCTTGAATCCAAGGTAGTTCTTGAATCCACAAGAAATAATAAGGGGAAGCTCATAATATTTTTATTGAATAATGTGTAATGTGTCTAGGATTTCTCGATTAGACCACTAATAAAGAAAAAAGAAAACCCTAATTCGAAATTACCCAAAATAGCAAAATTCTAACCCTGATAAAAGTCCTAATTCGACTAGAATAGAACTTACCCGAAATAGTAAGTTTTGCAAAAAATGGAAAGTCTTAAATTAACCTTATTGGGGCATTCCTGGCATTATTACAATCAATCTCTAAAAAAGATGGAAATTTAAAACTCTAAAAATTGAAGAGAACAAAAATCAGAATTACTAAAAATAGTAATTTTTTCTTCAAATCACAATTTTGAACAGGAACCGTGCCTTTTCTTGCGAAATGGAGGTATGCGAGCTGCTTTGCAAGTTGGTTGCCCCTAGAACCATCATTGCATAAAGATCGATAGGTTATGTGTTTCGTGACAATGCTTGGATCAATAGTTATGACTAATTTACAGTCCACACTTCAAACAAGAATTTCTCTCTATTTGGAATGAATTTCTTCAATTTGGACATGCCTGGGGCCCAATTACGTCACGCCCTAAATAGGTTGGGCTTGGATCTGATGGACTACTTCCGCTTCCATTTAGGCTTCCTTTGGTCCAACCGTGCTAAGAATGCATTTGTTACATATCCTACATCAGTCCCCTCCACTTGGAAAGAATTTATCCTCGAGTTATTCAACAGATTCAACCCATGATACTCTTACAAGTATGCCACAAATCTTCGCGCCCTTGAGAAGATCAACAACATAGGTGTTATCGTTAATTTTCCTAAGGATTAGAATGGGGCCGATCTTCTTATTCATCAATTTGTTATATATCCCGGTCGGAAATCTCTCCTTGCGTAGGGGAACTAGCATGTTATCACCCACTTCAAACACCTTCTGGCGTCGCATCGATGTTTATCAGCATCTTCCTTATGCTTAGCATTGAACTCCTGTAACTTCTTTTAGACCTCGGCATGCACTATCACAATCCGATCTGCCATATTTTCTTTCGCAACACTCATATTTGGTAACTTAGGCAAAGGGACTAGGTCGAGTGTATATTTGGGAATACGACCATACACAACCTCGAATTGGGACTTGCTGATGGATTGATTCTGCATGTTGTTGAAGACGAACTTTGCCTGAGTAAGAGCAATATCTTGCATAGGGGGTAACTTGTCGGGAAGTTAATCGTGCATTATCCCTTTAAACTCCTGCAACACTGGTTTCAACTTCTCTTAGGTGTTCATGAGTTGTACTACTTCTTTTCCGTTTTCAACTAATGCATTGATCTCCTCCGTTTCCTCAGTTTTTTTGATGAAATCCTGTACGGTTACGAGAGTTTGCCCCTCTATTTTAGAAGTCTTAGGTTGATTCTCCATTCTCATAGAGGCGAGGATAATCTTTCTACTATATCTGAAAAGAATAACAATATTATCCTGGCCTCTATACGCAGCATCAACATCGTACTGCCACAGTCGATCAAGTAACATATGATAAGCTTTCATATCGACCATGTGACATGTTATTTTGTCCTTATAATATTTACCAATAGAGAAGGGAATACGATATCGTTTAGTTAACCTTTGTTTGCCGACTTCCTTGATCCATCCAATTGCGTACAGAGAGTTTTTTTTTTTTTTTTTTTTCCTTCAGTTGTAGCTTTTCTACTATAGTCTTTGACACGATATTCTCACTGCTCTTGCCATCTATGATCAGATCACAAACCTTTTTGTTCACGGTGCACTTCATTTGAAAGATGTCGTGCTATTGTGGATTTATCTCCTCCTCTAGCGTGTACAATAGTTTCTTCACGATTAGAGCGGTAGCCTGCGATTCTCCACTCTTGGGTGGTGGCCTGCGATTAATCACTGGTGTTGCACCACAAATATGATAACTGCAAGCTCCATCATCGATCTCATGTTGCTCATCATTAGGACCACGAGTTTGTCCTAAGGCTTTCGTCAAATGGACAATCGCCGCCTACAGTCTTTACATAGCTCACGGATTATCCTGTTGAAAAGCTACAAACACGGTTAATGTCATAGGGTTGTCCCTTGGAGCACCACCCATGTGTTTGTTGCTTAAACCATTGTTAGAAGCCATCGAACCAAGGAAAAGCTTGGCTCCGATACCAATCGACGTAAGGAAGAGCGTGAAACAATAATGAGAAAGATCACTGTCTTTCTCAAGTATTTCTCAAGTAGTCAAAACCTTGAATCCACAAGAAATAATAAGAGAAAACTCTAATATTTTTATTGAATAATGTTTAATGTGTCTAGGATTTCTTGATTATACCACTAATAAAGAAAAAATAAACCCTAATTAGAAATTACCCAAAATAGCAAAATTCTATCCTAATAGAAGTCCTATTTAGACTAGAATAGAACCTACTCGAAATAGTAAGTTTTACCAAACATGGAAAGTCCTAAATTAATCTTATTAGAGCATTCGTAGCATGATTACAGCCAATCTTAAAAAAAGACGGAAATTTGAAACTCTAAAAATTAAGGAGATATGATAAAAATCGGAATTACTAAAAATATTAAATTTGTCTTAAAATCGCAATTTTGAACAAGAACCATGCGTTTTTTTGTGAAACGTACCCGACCTGCTTTGCAGGTTGGTTGACACAGAACCATCGTTACATAAAAGATCGGTAGGTTATGCATTTCATGATGATGTCTGGATAAAAAATTATGGCTACTTTACGGTTCACACTTTAAACAACAATTTTCTCCATCCAAAATGAATTTCTTTGATCCAGACACGCTTGGGGCCCAGTTAGGTCATGCCCTACTTAGGATTGGGCCCGGATTTGACGGACTACTTTTGCATATGTTTGGGCTTCTTTTAGTCTATCCGTGCTAAGAATGCATCTGTTAGGGCTGAAAGTCGGGCGGGTTGGTGCTCAACCCTAACCCAACCCAAGGTTCCTATACCTCAACCCTAACCCAACCCAACCCAACCCAACCCAACCTTGGGTTGGGAATTCTCAACCCAAGCCCAACCCAAGCGGGCTCAGTCGGGTTGGTCGGGTTGATACATGCTAATATTTTCATTATTACATTAGTCTATTACGTTTAAATACACGACTTATTTTTTGTACCTATGACTTTATTAATTATATATGTCGTTATTTATTGTAAAGAACTTCACTTTTTCTAAATAAATAAGCTAAAATATAGGATAACTACTCCTTTAACAGTCAAACATATCAAATTTTAAATATTATAAGTTTACTTATTAAGGTAATACAAACTAATAAGTTTACTTAACTAAAGTATAATAAAATTATAAGTAACTTGTATATAGATCGGGTTCGGGATGGGTCGGGCAACCCTAGACCTCAACCCAAGCCCGACCCAAACTTCATTAAGTTGGTGTTTTCATAGCCCAAGCTCGAGATTGGGTTTGATACTTCTTGCCCAAGCCCAACCCAATGTCGGGTCGGTCACGGGTCGGTCGGGTTGAACCCGCCCGACTTTCAGCCCTAGCATCTGTGCCACGTCCTACAATTATTCAAAGGTGATGTTCGCCATTCATGTTCACAACCAAAGAGCCAAAGTATCAAATGGTTGAAATAATCCAACTGAGAGTTTTTATTTGTTGATTTTCCCCCATACAAAGTAAATCTCATTGTATAAATGGTTTGGATCATTTATTTGGTTTGGTTTTGATAAAGAAATTGAGAAAGCATTGGTTTTTCTTTTTCTTTTTCTCTTTTCATGGTATGGAAATTGAATTGTGCAAAAGAAGTGATTTGGGCTCTACTTAAGAATGTTTGGACGACCATTTCTTAACGTGTTTTCATGCAACCAAATTGGGCATAAGCTGGTTGGTCTAAGATCTGATCAATCCAACCGTTTAAATTGTCTTTATTGATGATTTGGACCAAATCAACTGTCTGATGATCAATTTGATGGGATCAACAGACAACTTAAATTTTGAGGCCCATGGGATCATAGTATGGCCATTGATTTCATAGGGTGTATTTGTTTAATTAGTTTTCAGGGCAAGATAGAGTCATGATTTGGTTAATAATTCTCTTTTGTATTTTCATCATTTTCTTGGTGGGCCACTTTTGGGGCACCAAACCATGTCCGAATGACACGAAATTGGTTCTCTTTGATTGCCCATTGATTTAGCTTTCAAACAAGCTTAAGATCATGCAACTCTGTTTCAGTGAGTTATGGTGCATCTACATAAGACCCATATGGCAGTGACGGGATCCAGGTATAGTTTGGTCATTTTATGTTTATGAAATAAAGGTTTAGTTTTTAGGTTACTTTCTTTTGTTCTATTTGGTAGAAGATTTGGAGAGGGGGTTGATTGTGGTCTCTAGCATTGAGCTAGAGGATTGTTGGGTTCTTTCTCACAATCTCTCTCTGTTTTTTTTTTTTTTTTCTTCTTCTTCTTCTTCTTCTTTTTCTTTGATCTATTTGCATCCTCTTTTAGGATTGCATTAATTGGTATTAGAGCAAATTTTGCCCTTGGGAAATTGACAACAATTTTTTTTTTTTTTTTTCTTTTCCTCTTAACTTTCCTTATTTATCAAATCTTCCCCTTACCCGTTTCCTTCTTTCTTCCCATCCCAAAATCTTAATCTTTTTCTCTTGTCTTCATTTACAAACCCATCCCAAACTACAAAAGCCTTAGATGTGGAACTCAAGTCTAAAGTTCAACCCACATTCTTTCATGTTCTTTTTAAGAGAGATCGTGAATAGGAAGATGTTCATACGCATCGTATGATTATCTCTATTTGAATTCCATGCCCGTCAATATCCATCGCATTATTCTTATCTTGGTTAATTTGATTGTCACGATCATCCTTCATATCACCCTGAGTCATAACCATCTTCATATGTCCCTTATAGCATTTCCTTTCAACAACCCTCCTGATGTTATGAACGATAATAACCATTTCAGCTACTCAAAAGCATCCTCTTGCTTGGAAATGTCAAAAAAGGCTAAGAATGTTCAAGAGACGTAAGAGGAGAATTTGCTGAAACTTAAAAAGGATATTAAAACGTTGAAGGAAGATATTGCAAAAGAATTCAAGGAACTCAAGGAGGTGGTGAGAGCTTTCTTCAAGCCCTTAATTGGATGGGAAAAATGCTATGGACTTCAATCCATTGTCTCTAGAGTTCCCAAGAAAGATATGTTTGAAGCAAGTGTGGCAGCTTGAGAGGAACCCACTGTTGGCTTGTTCAATGGATCTATGGTTGCACCTATTGATGGATCAACAACCTGATTGGAGGAAGCACCAATGAAATTGGACAATCAACCATCGAATGACACTGTAGAAGAGATTGAAGGATAAACAGATATGGATGATTTGATTGTCAAAGAGATGGATATTGCTACGATCATAGTGGCAAACTCTATGGAGGTCAACAAAATGGTACCATCTCGAGTCAATCAAGGTACGCAAGTTGGAAGCTGACAGTGACAAAGGGGTCACAATGGACACCTAAAACACGGAAGACCACCAAGAAGCGAAAGAAGAGGTGATGTATTTCAATGTTGCATTATGCACAGGCTGTTCATCAAGCGTGTAGATCTCCACAAGCAACTGCCAGTGAAGCTGAGGAAAACGCGCTACAAATGAGCATCTTCATAGGAGATTAAAACCATAAGTTTAAACTCGAGGATGAGTTCTTTTCTAAGTCGGGGGAATTGATGCAACCAAATGGCTACAAAATTCGGTTGATCTAAGATTTGATCAGTCCAACCATTCAAATTGTCTTAATTAGTGATTTGGACCAAATCAACCGTTTGATGATCAATCGGATGGGATCAACTGTCAACTTAAGTTCTCAAGCCCATGGGAACTGTATGGTCATTAATTTCATAGGGTTTGTTTATTTAATTAGCCTTTAGGGCAAGATGGAATCATGATTTAGTTGATAATTCTCTTTTATATTTTCGTCACTTTCTTGGTGAAACGCTTTTAGGACACCAAATGATGTCCAAAGGACACAAAATTGGTTCCGTTTGATAGCCCATTGAGTTATCTTTCAAATGACCCCAACATCATGCAATTCCGACTCCGTTTGATTGAATTAATGACCCATTTACATGAGGCTCATATGGTAGTGATGGGATTCATGGGCAGTTTCATCATTTTCTGTTATTAGGCCTACTATACTTGATTTGAATCTGTAAGGCCATGCTATGAAGGCATAAAGGATTATTATTATTACTACGAAATAAAAGTTCAGTTTTCAGGTTTTTTGCTTTCGTTCTACTCGGTAGGACATTTGGAGAAGGGGTTTATGGCGGTTCTAACATTCAGCTAGGGATTGTTGGGTTCTTTACCACAATCTCTTTTTTTTTTTTTTTTCTTTCTTTCTTTCTTTCTTTCTTTCTTTTTATTTATTTATTTATTTTTTGTTGAGCTAGTTGCATTCCCTTTTGGGGTTTGCATTATATTTCGTAAGAGCTTAGTATTTTGCATTCTTAAGGATTCAACCAATTTAGTTGCAATGGATTTGGAATTGATAAGATAAAAAAGAGAGGAAGTTTGCATCTCTTAAGATGGTGCGATGGACTTTGAGTTCCTCGCCATCCCTTGCCATCAAATTGGATTTCTTGGATTAGTTTAATGAAGTGGAATTAATGAAATTGTAATTTCCTTTCTCAACATTCAGATTTTGGTTCCAAAACTGCAATGGCATTACTTATGAAATTGTAGTTTTGATGGCTACTTCTTTAATATGAAAATTTGAAACATAATTAACTTGGTCATTTCCTCGTGATTAAACTGAATGTTTGCAATGCAATTCACCTGCTCTTCCAAACACAGCCTTAAATTTTTTGTTGTTGTTGAATAAGCCCCATCTCCTCTTTCATTTTGTGAAATAAACCATTCACAAGAAGTCAAGAACCTTCTGTTTCTATTTTGCCATTTTCTATTTTTTGAGGGATAATGAGAACGTTATTGGAAGTAGGAGAAAAAGCAACTACAAGGTGGATGACGAGGCATCATCCCATTAATAAATGGAAAAAAAAAAAAAAAACCTACAAGATCCCCAAAACAACTCAATAGCCCTATTTGCATTTGCGAATTCCTTGAGTATATTGGGCCATTTAATCAACAGACACTTGGCATTCAGGAAGAACACCCCTAATGAATAAAACCTATTGCGGAATCTCCTACTATTGCATTAAAACCCATAAGGTCACTGTGAGAACTAGCTGCCATAAGAAGGCCCTCCTTTTGCATTCCTGCCTGCACCATGCCAAGAATATAAGAAGTCCGCAATGGAGCACGACATAGCCAATTCCACATGGAACTCCTTGAAGAACTTCCACCAAATCTCCAAAGCAAAGGAGCGATGCATGAAAAAATGATCCACCCTTTCAACATCCCTTAGGCATAAGATGTGACCAGTAGGAAGGACCATCCTTTCATTCCTCAAGTCATCCATTGTGAGCACCTTGCTTTTACAACCAGCCATGTAAATGCCAAAACAAGAGGGAGAGGGGAGCTTAGCATAGGCCGTTATGTAAAGGAAACAGTCACCCATGTTATCTGATATGGGGTGAATCCATCTGTTATGAAAAAAAAAGGGCCATGTACTCTGTACCGACACTATTATGGCGCTGATATGACTGTAGAGGATTCATTTTGAAAATTTTTATTTTCAAATATCTCTTGTTTTTACACTTCTTTATTCATTTCAACCATGAAGAAAGCTAGCCGATGTGGGCCAATGCACACCGTAGTGATACAACCATAGAGGGAAATTTTATTTTTAATTTTTCTCTCATTTTTCCACTTCTTTATTCATTTTAACCATGAAGGAAACTCGAAACTACATTTAAACTAGATGGAGGACTATTTTGAGGATCTAAACACAAATTTTGAGTGGATTCTTGAGGAACTAAAATGAGAGTACCGTTTTGGAAAAAAAAAAAACTGGGAGGGGTAAACTGATGCGGACATCAGTGGTGCACCCTTTAGAGTGTACCAGAGGAGGTGACGTCGCAAATCGAGTGTTGGAGCAGACGAGTTGATGTGGATGGACGCCGGGCCCATTGGGCCCATTTTCTGACGCGTTACGAGTACGCGAGATGCAGGATCGCACAGGAGCATCATGACCGCTGGACCATGGAGCGGATTTACATTTAGGCGCTTTTCTATTTATTTCCTTGTTTCTAGGCGCTTTAGTGTCGTTATTTACTTTAGACGTTTTTATATTATTTCTTTAGTTTTTAGGCACTTTAGTGCACTTTTTTTTATTTTCGTAGCTTATATATACTGTGAGAACCCTATTTCGAAATTATTGAATGAATAGAAAATTCGTGAGTTTCTTCCTCTTTGTTGAGAGATTAGGGTTTCAGGATTGACCCTCGGGTGTTGAGGATTCCACCCCGGAGTTTCCGTTTTCTCTTCTCTCTTTCTTCAAGGTGCGAGGAAAGGTAAGCTTCTTTTGATTCCTAATTCGTACTTCATGATAACCCATTGTTTTTCGACATCCCTCGTCCTTTTCTGAACCCCCCCCTCCTTTTTTAGTACGATCGAAAAGAGGGATGCCTAGCCACGATAACCGGATCCAAACTTGACTGTGGACTGGCCTATGCTAGATCTGGGATATCCTCATATCCCTAGATCCTCCCTATTTTACGATTTTACATGGTTTTATGCAAAGGGGCATGATCCGGACGGACGGATTTCATCTTCGTGTTGAGATTTGTTAGTTTCCTCTGATTGAAAGTAGTGAGTTTCGTAATTTTATTATTTGAATATCTTCCAACTTGATATACATGCATCTAGGGTTAGATCATCACATGCCCCTGCATCATAAACTATCACTCTTTTTATTTTATTTTTTTCATTTTTCCGTCTTTGTTTTGTTTTACTTATATGTAACAGTTCCTAATCCACAAAATCATGCTTGACTAGTGTTCTATTAGGGCCTATTTGGTTGACTTTCAGCAGGTCAAGATGACACTGCCTGATAGATAACATTCTTACCAAAGAATGGCCTGTTACACCATTAAATACATATCTAAAACCATAAAAGAACAGATATTTTAGGTTCCTCACATTTTTAAATAATTTAACCAATAATTTTTGACATTTTTTCCGAAAGAAAAAAGTTTTGGCCCTTACAAGAGCTGTATTGTATCGGCTAGCCAATACCGCATTCATTACCGTCATGCAATACCTTGCTTGATAGAGAATCAACCCATGTGATCATAGTTACACATTCAGCTATCTTGGCGCCCAAAACACACCTTATCCATACAGCTTCTACAAGAGGCAAGAGGCCCATGAAATCGACACACTCATCTACCATGTTTCTTTTGAAACACGATGCCTAGACCACTTGCTCTCCCACCTTGGAGCTCACTGCAATATTCGAGGAGCCAAAATTGAATCGAGGAGCCACATTGAGCTTAGAAACCAGAAGCCGGGATTGAGATGACTGCTAAACAAACCAAACCCATCTTCCACCATGTATTTATAAGCAGTCACCCTTTTCCACAAAGCATTGTCCTCCTCCCCAAGTCTCTAGAACCATTTCCCCAAGAGATCCAATATTCAGGTGGTCAACAGTAAAATCATGCCTCAAACTTTAAAATCGCATGGTGTGGCCCACCTGAGTCTTGGAACGGCCTGATTTTTGGTGTCCCTTCATCCTAGTGGGGCAGATCTAATGAATGGATTGGATCGCATTCCCATACCATGGTGGACCCCACAAGAATCTGGAAGGTTCTATTGGTTGCTGTCCCCTCCCATCTATCCCCTGGGTGTGACTGACTTGAGTTCGTTCGGCCTGATTATTGGTTCTAGGGAGAAGCTTAGGGCACGCCCCCAATGAACGGAGTGGATCTCTGAAACACATCATGGTGCAGCCCACTTTGACACTATGCGATCTCAATACCATTGGAATCTCTCTCTCTCTCTCTCTCTCTCTCTCTGTGTGTGTGTGTGTGTGTGTGTGTGTGTGTGTGTGTGTGTGTGTGTGTGTGTGGCCGGGCGTGTGAGTGTGCTGGTGTGTCTATTTGTGTGTGCGTGCCCATGCAGATGGGCATGGCGTGCATGTTTGTGTGTTCACTGGCGCGGGTACACATACTCTATGTGTGAATAAAATGTATAACATATATCAAGTAACTGTATGTGTTTCTGTGAAAATATTTAACATGGATCAAGTAATAACTGTTTTCTTTGCAAATTTTACTAGTATAGAGGAGGGATTAGGAAAAACAATGTATATTTATCCGATAATTTATAAACTATTTATCCAATAATTTATAAACTGATCGATGGATTTAAACTCATTCGAAGTTGGAAATGTGCCAGCCGATTTCTGTTCTGGTTTTGGTAGATTGTACTTCAATTTTTTTTGCCTTTTGGCCCTGTATCTGTTTGGTACTTGTGTTTTTCCATAGCTTGTGTAAGTAGATACATTTGATTGAAGAATAGATCATTCCGTTTTCTTTATTTTTATTTTTATTTGAATCTTCAGGCACAGTCATAGATCAGGGTGAGGCCCCAGATTTCTATTTCCAAAACTATCCAGAAGAAAATCCAGTCCTAGGATTTTTCACTTGGAGATGGGTTCTTGGGCTCGGGTTCGATCACATGTTTTCCTCTCCTGTCTTCCTTGGAATGTTGGTTCTTCTTGCTGCGTCGCTCATGGCCTGTACTTACACGACACAGATACCTCTGGTTAAAGTTGCAAGAAGGTCCACTCCCCTCTGCCAAATCTCTGTCTTCGGATGGAAGTGAATCAATGAAGCTTTAGTTAACAAGACTCAATCGGTATATGCAGATGGTCTTTTGTGCATTCAGCTGATGCTATTCGCAAGCAGGAATTCTCGGACTCTCTGCCACAGGCTTCAATTCAAGATTTGGGCGTTATTTTGATGGGTGCAGGATATGAGGTATAGAGTCATGCATATGTTGTATGTTACATATCTGCATACACATGTTGCTTGTATGCATTTGCATGCAGTTTTTGTTGGTTAGCAATCCTGCTGTTCTGCATGCTGATATGGTCTATTGAACATTTATTTGTGGCCCACTATTTAATTACATATGCTTTGTATTTTTGGGTTTCAATCCCCAAAGTTGAAAATGGGTGTATGCGAATCAATCTGGTGGGGTGCAGGGTCTATTCCCTAGTGTTTTAAATAGCGTGTAGCATATAGCGTAGCGTTTGTCCCTCTATAGTATGTAGCGTAAGCTACATAGCGTGTAGTGTAGGCTACATGATACTTAATATTTTTTAATTAAAATAATAGGAAAATATGATAAAATTTACAAAATGCATAATTCCTATGAGTTTTTTTACTGTGAATTTGGATCATCAACCACATATTTCCATGCAAAATCTCTCTCTTTGCCTTCAGATATCTCTAAGTGTGACCACTTTTTTTTTTTTTTTTTTTAATTTTATTTTATTGAAACATCACAAATTCACAATATGGACCACAATTTGAATGGTCTGGATTGATCAAGGGCTCTATCCACGATATAGACCACAATTTGGATGGTCCAGAGTCTAGATTAATCTAATGTAGTGCCATGTGTGATGGGGATGAGTCACCACCATTTTAGAATAGGTGTTGAACTAGCATAGAAGAAAAACTTTAAAAAAAGAAAGGAAAAAAAAGAGAGATTTCAGGTAGCATATGCTACCTGTGCCACATGCTACGCTACGCTACATGCCCTATAGCTTACGCTACCAGGGAACTATGCTACATGCATACGCTACGAGCGCTACTAAAAACATTGCTATTCTCTTTATTTATTCCTATATGGATTTGTTGACGTCCCCACCTTATGGGGACATTAGCAATGTCTGCAAACCTTTTTAATGACACGTGGAATACCCAAGCATCTATTTGTACTGTTCTCTCTTTTATACAACTAAGGAAAAAATCATGTCCATTGGATGATCCTAATCATCTTGAACAGATAAACAAAATAGGTCCAATCATCATCTTGAATCATCTATCTGATAGATCCTACTTTGATTGCTTATGATTCCAAATTAGTACTTTCGTTTGATTTTTATTACCATGCGATTAAAACAGATGGTTGTAACAAATTGGCCTCATTCATAGGGTTAGGATCATCTGGTCGGCATGATTCTTGTACCATGGCTTGGTTCCAATGGAACTATTGAATGAATGGTCCCCGATTGGTGATTAGATGCTCCATGTGTCATCAAAAAAGGTTTGGGATGTCACTAATGTGCCCATGAAGGTGGAGATGTTAGCAAAACCCATTTCTGTAAATAGTTCTTGTGTTATCCTTACTCGTTCAACCCATCTTTGCATCTGAGCATTCGGTAATTTGGTGCTTCTGTGCAAATTGCTTGCTCATCATCCATCATTTGAGTCGTGTAGGTGTTCTTAAAAGGGCCATCGTTGTATGCCTTCAAGGGGCTGGCTGGTCGATTTGCCCCCATTGGAGTACATTTGGCGATGTTGCTGATAATGGGAGGAGCAACTCTCAGTGCTGTGGGAAGCTTCCGAGGATCAGTGACTGTTCCTCAAGGACTGAATTTCATTGTGGGGGATGTATTGGGTCCAAGTGGCTTCCTTTCTACTCCTACACCAGATTTCGACACTGAAGTCCATGTTAACAGATTCTACATGGACTATTATGACAGTGGAGAGGTAAAAACTGTTTGAATTACTAGTTGTTTGGCTCATCTTCAATCCATCATATAACTTATTAATACTATATATAAGTGAGTAGTGTTTGGACATTTTTACCCCAGCAATTAGTTTCCCAATGTCGGAGAACTCTGAATATTTTAAGTATATTAGGAGACATTTTAGATGAAGTTAGGGGTATTTTAGGAACATAAATACGTGTCTTGTGTCCCTTTTTTTTTTTTAACCAACTTGTTCTTAGTTTGTGTCTTGTGTCCATTGTATGGCTGAGATTTCACCTGGAAAATGCCACTCAATGGCTTAGATTTTATTGCAAAAAGTGATGGCCAGGGACAATTTTACCCTGGCAATTAGTTTTAGGAGTGGTTAAAGCTGCAGGACATGAGAAGGGATTTTTTAAAATAGAAAGGGGCATTTCAGTAATTTAAACCGTTTCCTTAATGCTAGTAGCCCACATAACCTCTCCTCTGTGTGTAGTACACATGAAGTGAGCTATTGGGGAGCCCGTGCGACAAAGGTCATGTAGGCTCACCGTGATGACTATGTTGAACTCCATTTTGTTCATCTGTTGTTCTGGATCATCATGGGCGTTAGCTCAAGAACAAGACAGATCTAAATCTTGAGTGGGCCACAGACCACAGTAACATAAAACATGGGATGGGGGTTGCCCACCGTCAAAATCACTCAAGAGGCTTCTCTTTCTCACTCTGCTTGTACTCTCTAGTGTTACCCTGCACCTTCCCTCAATTTCTCTCCCCTTTTCTCTCACTCGGTCACTCTCCCTCTCTCCACATGCATTGCACATGTCCTATTATCTATAGTTGCATCTTTTTTTCCTTTCTTCTCTCATTGTTTGTTTACATGTTTAGGTATCTCAATTCCACACTGATCTTTCGCTATTCGACTTGGATGGGAAGGAAGTCATGAGGAAAACAATCAGTGTAAATGATCCACTGAGATATGGAGGGATCACAATATACCAGACGGATTGGAGTATCTCAGCCCTTCAAATACTCAAGGATGGTGAAGGTCCTTTCAATCTGGCTATGGCACCTTTGAAGGTGAATGGAGACAAGAAGCTTTATGGGACATTCCTGCCAGTTGGAGATACCGATTCTCCTGGTGTGAAGGGAATGTATGTTTCATGCTCTTATATAAATTTGTGTACATGCTTGTGCATATGTGCGTGCCCACATGCATTCACGTGGGTGTGTGAGCGTAGTCATTGTTTGCTAGGATGCAAGTTGGGCGGGTTGGATCAGGTTGAGGGTCAACCCAAACCTAATCTGACCTCAAGCGGACCCAGCCCACAACCTGACCCGACCTGACCCAAATTCCAACCCAAGATGCCCAACCCAAACCCAACCTGAATTTCTTTATACTTGACCCGACCCGACCCGACCCAAGTACATTTGATTTTTCACAACCTGACAAAACCTGAACCAAATTTGCTCAACCTGAACTCGACCCGAGGACCTTGATAGCCCAACCCAATCTGACCCAACCCGAACTCAGGTTTGGTCAATTGGGCTGGGGCCTGAGTTCGAGTTGACCCAAACCGAAGTTTCAGCCCTATTGTCCACATGAATATACACATGCATGATTGTATTCTTTTTGATAATCCATCTGAGGAATTTCTGAGGGTTAAAACGTTTCTTTCTTTGGCAAGTCAGATCGATGCTTGCCCGTGATCTGCAGTCCATTATACTGTATGATCAAGAGGGGAAATTTGCTGGAGTCCGCCGGCCTAGTTCAAAACTTCCAATCGAAATTGATTCCATAAAAATTGTGATTGAAGATGCAATTGGTAGTAGCGGTCTTAATTTGAAGGTAACAACCCAATGTGTCTTGGTTAAGGATTGATAACACCTCCAAACAATTTGTTCAACCTTATAATAGTTTTTAGTTAAAATGTTTGTTTGTAAGCCCACATGCTTGTAAAAGGCAGGTCAGTTCACACCAGCACATGTGGCACTGCAGCATGCAAACATGAGAACCAAACTGTTCATCATGTGTGTCCCACAATGTAGTTTCCCTGGCTTGAAAGACAGGCTGGTCCACTTGTCAGTTAGGCCACAATGTTAGAAATAGGTGCAATGTTAGAAATAGGTGGATGGCTTCGAAAAACCTGCTTACAGTTTTTTCAACCATCCACTTTTTTCTTGTAAATTGTGGACCACCTGATGAGCTGACCGTTCTAATTTTTGTGACAAAGAATTGAAATGATTGGACAGCTTTGGATCTTATGCCAGTGTCCCATGCTGGCACATGTGGTGGCATGTAGATGAGATGCCTTATAGTGTGTGGGCTTATCATAGCTCCTTGGTTAATATAGAACTAACTCTTCCCACTGATCAGACGGACCCAGGTGTGCCGATTGTATATGCTGGATTTGGAGCTTTGATGCTCACTACTTGCATCAGTTATTTATCTCATTCGCAGGTAGTACAGTTCCTCTGCCATTAACGGGTTCTATTTTAGATGCCAAAAAAAAAAAGCCTCCTATAATTTATGTATCTAACATTTGATTCGTTGCTCTGGCTTTTATTTTTATTTTTACTTATAGATATGGGCCCTGCAAGATGGAACAACATTGGTCATTGGAGGGAAGACTAATCGAGCGAAGCTTGAATTTCCGGAAGAGATGAATCACTTACTCGATAAGGTTCCAGAAATAGTAGGCTCTGGGGACTCCCTCAATGGTTCAATAGGTCAACCAAGAACAGTAGATTCACCTCTTCCTGAGCAATCCGAAAGCATCACTGGCGAGTTTTAGAGGCATTGTGATGCAAAGAAACTTCGGCAGTGGAGATAGTTGAGAGCTCGTGTTTGAAAAGATAGTTGGCCATATGATGTGTTGCAATCATTGCTGCTTCATGTCAGGCAATTTTCAACTCGGTTTTTATCAAGCAAGAGTCATTTCTCAGTCGCCCAAGAATTTTCAAGAGCAGAATCCACACTTACCACTACAACGTATCAGGAGAAATTGATGAGGTATTGCTTCAAAACTACACAGATTATTCTCTTCCTTCAGTACATAGATCTTGGTTCCATTGTTGATATTGTATATCCATTGTACATTTGGCATACTCCCAAGGATCATGCCACTTAAAACTGTTTCAATTTTCAACTTAATATCATCAGCTTTGGGAAACATGAGCAGTGTTTTAAAATATTATAGACCCAAAACTGCTGCTTGAACCATCATGATAGCTGAGACACCCGCTTCATTCACATTCATCGCTTCCCTTTTGATCATCCATCATACTATGCGACATGTAGTCAAGGCGTAGGATCATGAATATGCAACTTGAAGTTTGATTGATTTTAACCTGCCACGGCCATATTTGATAGTTTTGATATGTTCAACTAATTTTGATCGTTTGATCAATGATTTTATCAATGTTTGACCACTTTGGCTTTATTTTGAGTGGTTAGAGGGCATTCCTTGACCATCCATTGTCATTTTAGGAGCATATTTGCAGAATTTTAAACTGCACTTGCTAGTTTCAGGTTCTTATCTACATTTCAGAGGTTATATGGTAGCTTGTAGCTGGGTTTGATGGGCATGTAAAGAGAATCTCTAGGGATATGATATCATAGTTAAGAAGCTACAAGTAGGTATAGCATGTGTGGAGAGAGGAAGCAGTTTGCAAGACGTCAATAGTATCGATGGGTGGATGCACAATTTTAAGAGGGTTATTTGATACTCCAGTAAAGTATGTTACCTGCAACATTAGGGCATCAGCCATTGGATCTGGGTCCCTTTTAAATGGCAATTTTATGGAGGGTTATTTGATACCCCAGTAAAGTATGTCACCTGCAACATTAGGGCATCAGCCATTGGATCTGGATCCCTCTTAAATGGCCAAAACCATCTATATTATGGTATGTCATGGGCCTGTGGCTGGGGGATACGCAAAACTCTCATATTGAAGTATTTCAACCCTTATGATTATTTGAAGGTACAAAGACCTTCTTCCACTTTCAAAAGATTGAAGGGACAAGATGTCCAAATCTAAGACATTTTATTTTTCATTGAGTGATTATTATATAATGGTCAGGATGGTTGGAAGATGACCCCAAACTCAAAGGCTAAAGTCCCAATGTATCTCATAGCAATATAACAAGATGCATTCTATGAAGCAGCATTTTGTTTTAGTTGTGGGCTACTCGCATCAGCAGTTTAAAATGACAAAGTTACTTATATGGGAGTTTAGTGGGTAAACGCCAACCATTGGTTGTAACCTCCTAATTACCTAAATGTCCTTACCTATATTTGCATTCTCCTACATCGCTGAAGGGATGCAACGGAGTAACAATGCTATGTCTATAAACCTGAGCTCTGCCACCGGACTCTAGGGCATGGTTTTTAGACTTGCCAACTCAGATTGACTCGTTCAGTCTTGGGGCGAGTTGTGATCAGCCCAAGTTGGGGTGCATCGGTCTACCTCGCACAATGTGGTGGTGGAGACCTGTGGGATTGAACTGGACTCGGTAGTACTGAATCCGAGTTGACTCGGCGGACTCTTAAAACCACACTCCAGGTTCTGTGAATGTGAGCCTGCCTGCAGCTGTCTCCAGACGTTAATCATATATTCTTACTCATGGTTTTCTTTTTAGAGTTATGATAGTGTTTGGGCAAGAATGCACAGTACTGTTCAGGCTTTCAGTTTGCAAGTGGGGCCCATTTTTCGTTGATCCAAATTGTGGGTACCATGGTTCATCATCAATTCCTAGTCAACAGACAGGCCAAATATTCTATGGCTAGGATTTTCCAATCTGGGGGATGTTTTGGTTCATGGCCCATCTACCCCCATTTATAAATGCTAGAGGCTAGAAGGTACTGTGCAATCTTTCAGCCGTAGCCTTGTAGATAGGTCGTTCTTTTAGTACTTATGATCCAGTCCGAATTCTTCCTTGTACCTTGTTACGGTGCAATTTTATTCAGGTCCATTGATCAAGAAGGTGGACCATTTGATAGGAATGGCTCCAAATGGACTGCAAATGGTCCCAATATCCCCATGATTGGATGATCACAGCCATCCAAGTAAGACCATTAGGCCACCGTTTGAGTTCAAATCTGGTAGGATTTCTAAAACATGGAGAGAATTTTGAAATGTACACTGGTAACTAGGTTTTTATGATCACCATCATCTAACCCTTATCTCAACTAATTGGGGTCCAGTAAATGATTCCTATTTCTCCATGCCACTCTATTAATGATTATAACATGCCCCAGCATGAGTTGAGTATGATCCCAAAAATGAAGTAGATCCAAATCTTAAGTGGAGCACACCACATGAAACAAGGGGCGATTGAATACCCACCATTGAAAACTTCTTGGGGCCCACCGGAATGTTTGCTTTCCATCCAACCTGTTGATAAGGTCACAAAGATCTGGATGAAGGGACCACACAAATATCAGCTTGATTCAAAACTTTTGTGGCCCACAAGAAGTTTTTAATGGTCAATCGACACTGTTTCCAGTGGTGTGGTCCTCCTGAGATTCGGATATCAACTTCATTTTTGGGTTCATGCCCTAAAACGAGCTTTCAAAACAGATGGGCGGAGTGGATGTATGTAATGTACATCAAGGTGGGTCCCACAGTCAGGGATCCACCGACGCCCCTCACAGATGCTATACAATACAATGGTGTTGATGGGGTCTAAATAATGGGAGTAGCAGTGACTGACAGTCACAAATAATAACGGTACAAACAAGCAAGTCATTAAGAGTAGTGGAAGGGGTGTATGAAGTTGGACTCATGTTCTCAGTTTTTTTTTTGGTTAAAATATAAATACTCGTGGCTCACGTATCTGATTTTCGATTAAAGTATTAATCTTTCTACTTTTTGCATTTGAATTGAAAATGGCCTTAAACAATAGTCCAAACTTATAATATCGATGTGGACTTAGAGCTGAAGAAGAGCCAAGCTAGCTTGGTTAGCTCTTTCGACTCGGCTTGAACCAACTCGATTTGGCTGGGTTCAAAGGTTGGGATTGAGCTAAGCCCAGCTGTTTTTTCAAGGTCCAAAGGATTTTCGAGCCAAGCTCAAGCTGGCCCAAGCTTGATTTGGCATGGCTCAATGTTTAGCTCGATCGTAGCTCAATTTGGCTTGACTTGGAAAACAATACCTTTTTTTCTAAACTTAGCCCTCAACTCGAATTCAGCTCAAAACGCTTGAGCTCGACTTGCATTCGGTTCCAAAGCTCGATCGTGCCAGCTTGATCATGTCAGTCCAGCTTGAAGGTAAAGTTGAGCTGAACACGAACCAGGATAGTTATTGTTCAAGCTAGGGCAGAGCTCGGCCTCGACTCGGGTCAATGTACAGCTCTAGTGGGACCCATTCGAAATCAGAGAACTGATCACGTAAAGGCAAGTTACCACAGCTTGCAGCACCATGCCATCTTTACTGGTCCCGTCTTGAAGTACCACTTGTCTAGGAAATCAGTAAACAAATAAAAGAGTGGCCACCTTTCAAACTCAGCTCAACCTGGCTGAAAATTTTTGACCAAACTGATCCCGCTCGAATTAGATTTTTTTGGAGCAAACCAAACTCAGCCGCATGGATTGGCCGAAAACCCAATCCAAGCTGATCCACAAACTAGGGTGGCATAAAAAAAAAAAACTAGGCCAGACCCAAACTGGGCTAACTCAGCCCGACCTGGATCGTTGCCCACCTCTAGCCACCATGGCGGTTGGCGGTGGCAGCGTCACCACGCAATCCGGGTCCCCATCGAATCGATTGTGAAGTACGTTCCACTTTTTAGTTTATACAGTTGGGGGCCGTGGCCCAGTGATCCAAACAGTTGCCATGATGGGACCCACCGTGGATGGCTCCATTCACCAAAAATTCCCTAGATTGGAACATCCTAGCTTGGGCGTAATGGGCTTTGCATTAGCTGATAGGAACCGATTTCTGCATTTTCTCTCTGGGCCGTTTATTTGTGGCAGTGTATTCTGCATGCTTTCCCGCCAAGGTCTCACTTGTTTAAGTGAATCCTATCCGTGCAAAATGTTCATGCCATCTTGATTAACACCTAAAGTGAAAACAAACCTGATCCATTATTAATATAGCTAAAACAATATGTTGGGTCAGATGGTCGGCTGTTCATTATCTTGATAGTGTGGCCCACCTACTAAATATATTAGTCTTGAGTTTTTCTATAGCTGATACTGATGATGAGAGAAACCTTTTGCACGGAAAGGATTTCATACTTATGAAACACATTGGCCGGAAAAGTACGTAGTATGGTAAGCTTATGATACTGGTGACAGTATCTGATCACGATACAAGGGACATCATCTCAGTGAATAGTTTTAGCTTATCTGGATGATGTTCTTTATGTATTGATTTGTCTTTTAAGAGAAAGAAGGAAAAGACAATCGGGTGGCTAAGATCATCCAGACACTGATTATGACCCTCTCATGGTACGGTCCAGCAGGTGAACGGTCTGGATCACATTCATGTATGGTCCAGCAGGTGAACGATCTGGATCCCGTGCAGGTGTACCACGGTGTATAGAGAGTGTGTTTGATAACTAAAATAAAATGGGCTCTATTCAAAATTTTGGATTGGTGGGTCTAATTTTGGATTGGTCAAAATTTGAACGGACGACATTCATCTGATCTTGCCTATTCAATTTGGGCCCTTCCAGATCATATGTAAAAGAAAACTCGTGGGTCTCATCAAGAAGAGAGATCAAAGAGGTGAGTGGACCACATGTGTGGCCCACCAGATCATATGTCATAAGCACATGTGTGGCCCACCAGATGAGTGGACCAACTTGGCTTTTATAACGGGGTGCGTGCAAGTTGAGCCTCCACCTAGTACACGGCCCGGATCTCACATGTGCGACGCTGGCACGTGTGATCATGGCTCACCTCTTCAACCGCTTGGAAAGTGGGGCCCACCAGGACAGCGGATTAGGTGAGACCCCGGATCCACCGAGGTGGGTGGAACCCCTGACTGTGGGGCCACTGATGTATGTGACTACATCCACGCCGTCCATCCGTATTGAAAGCTCATTTTAGGCCCTGATCCAAAAAATAAAGCAGTTCCAAATCCCAGATGGACCATAGTACAGAAAACAGTAGTGAATGATTATTAATAACTTCTTGTGAGCCACAGAATCTCTGGATCAAGATGATATTTGTGTGGTCTCTTCATCTAGGTGTTGTGACCTTGTGACATTATCAACAAGTTGGATGGCAAATAAACATTCCAGGGGAATTCATGAAGTTTTTAACGACGGGGATTCAATAATGACGGTTTCCTGTGGTGTGGTCCACCTAAGATTTGAGTCAGCTTAAATTTTGGGATCATGCCTGAAATGAGTTTGAAAATGGTTGGACAGTCTGGATTTAAGGAACATGCATCACTGTGAGCCACAGTCAAAGGTCCCGCCCACCTCGGTGGATCCGGGGTCTTACCTAATCCGCTCCGCCCAAAATAGTCTCATTTTTAATTGTCCAAAAGGTATCCACCCTCCACCCGCAAAGCAACAAGAGAAGTAGGTTGACCATTATCCCTTTCAGCGCTTATCCCCTCACGCACCTTACACGCAGAACACCCCATAAATGACACGTGTGAGGGATCTGAACCGTGCATAAGGTGCATCTCATTATGAAGAAGATCTGTACCTTGCATAAGGTGCATCTCATTTTGAAGAAGATCTGTACCGTGCATAAGGTGCATCTCATTATGAAGAAGATCTGTACCGTGCATAAGGTGCATCTCATTAAAGAAACTATCCAGATGTCCAAATTCAACGAGCCATGTTTATCCTATACTATAAACACACCAGATTATTTTGATCCAACAATGTACAAGGTGGGGCTCACCTCAATACACGGTTCAGATGTCAAACACATGTGCCAGAATCGCACTTGCGCCGGGTGTAAGAAAAAAGGTGCATGGAGCGCAAATCTATGAAATACATAAATATGGCATGTAGCGTCAACCAGACCATCACTCATCACCAAATCTGTTTTGTTTTGCATGCACTTATATGGAAAATGATATTTGCACTCTACAATTTTTTTACACCTTCAGCCACATGAAGACACGTGAACATGATGGTCAAAAGAAAAGGGGTGCATTATTAAAAAATGGGGTGCATTGTGAAATAAGAAAACTTTGATACTCTGACAGAGTGGTACGATGATATACATGCACTATCGTCCACAATTTGATTACTGCATACAATTATGCACCACATAAAAAATTTGAAATGAAATTTTTTAATAAATAAGTTTTTGGCGATTTTGATACATTGGGAATATTATCGAAATATATATAATAGATGCACGGGCAATAAACCGACACTTAAAATTTATACAACAAAAATATTGATAATAAATTAGAGATATCGATGCATTAGTGATAAAAAAAACATATGGAATTTACACGGTTGAAAATATTGGTGATGCATCAGTAATATTTAGCAATACATTGCCGATGCCTGAAATTTTTTATACTACCAATGTTATCAGTATTGTTACCTATGTTATCGATATTGCTAAACTAGATATAGACATAATATTAGGGGTGCCAATGGGCTTGGTTAGGGCCGGGCCAAGCTCTATCCAAGCCCGAACCCAACCCTAGACCAAGCCCGGCCTTTTACATAGAGAGAAATTATCCTTCATGAAAAACAATCATCACCGCACTATAAAAAAAAAAAAAAGAAGAAGAAGAAGAAGAAGAAGAAGAAGTTTTAAGAAGGTGATGAATGTTTAGAAAAAAATTTATATACAATTTAAATTTTGAAAGAAGGGTAGATATTTTAATTTAAATTTTAAATTAAAATATATATTCGGGTTAGGCTAGGTTGTCGGGCTTTTGCATAATAAATAGCAAGTTTGGCCTATTTGAAAAAATGAGCTTATACTTTAGGCCCGAACTCAACTCGTGGGCCTGATACTCTTAGTCCAAGGTGGACCAGGCCAAATAGCCCGTTGGGCCAACCGAATCCATGGACAGCCCTACATAATATCAAGGATATTTCGATAATATCAAGGATATTTCGAACAACGAGTAAACCACACCAAAGGATAATGTAGGTATAATGACATCCACCAATGAAACCTTCCTAGAACCCACACATATGTTTATTTGTTATCCAACTTGTTCATAATTAAGGTCGCAAAGATAGGGATGCAGGGAAAACACAAATATCGGCTTAATCCAAAACTTCTATTGCCCCAAGAAGTTTTCTATGGTGTGGTTCACTTGAGCTTTGGAAATGCTTCAATTTTGAGCTCATCCCTTAAAAACAGTTGGGAAAAAGGATTGACCGCGTGGATAAGACATACATCACGGTGGCTCACAGGCTTTACTCAGTAGGCAATGTTGGAAGACTCCTTGCATGTGAAAATGGTAGGGCCCACTTCAATAAGTCCATTAGCGTGAACTGGTTGTGACCCGGGAACCATTGATGTGGTCATTGAAGCATATACAAATTTCAGGTGGACCACACCATAAGAAATAGTGGTTATTGAACCCCCACCATTAAAAATTTCCTAGAGTCTACTGTAATGTTTATTGACCATCCATCCTCTTGATAAGGTTACACAGATCTGAGTGAAATGAAAAAAAGAAAAAATATATCAGTTTGATCCAAGTTTTTTGTGGCCCGCAAAATGTTTTTAATGGCCAATAAGCACTATTTCATGTGGTGTGATCCACCTGAAATTTATCTCTACTTCATCTTTTAGAGCATGCCCTAAAATAAGCTGAAAAACAGATGGACGACTTGGACAATCAATGCATATATAAAGGTGGGCCTATGGTACCCGCATCACTCGTTCCACAGCCAAGTCGTGCTTGCGGGCGGATTGGATAACACCCCGCCAGGACCAGGAACAGATCAGGTGCGGCCCTTACCATGGGACCCACCTTGTTGTATGTATTCTACGTCTATGCTGTCCATCTGTTTTTGTAGATGATTGAAGGATACGAGCCCAAAAATGAAGAGATCCAATTTTAAAGCGGATCATATCATACTCTTATGCAATTCTCAAGTTTTGGATCAAGCGAATATTTGTTCTTTTACCTTCATGCAGGTTTAGGTTGCCTTATCACCAGGTGCATGGAAAATAAACATTGCAGTGGGCCTTAGAAGTTTTTAATGGCTGAGTGTTCAAACACTACTGCTTCTTATAAAATGGTTCACATGGATCTTCTTCACTTTTGGGCTCATGCCCTAAAATGATATGAAAAAAAATGGATAAAGGATGTGGGTATGAAATAGATACATCAAGCGGGCCTATAGTAAAGGCCGTACCTTATCCACTCCCACAGGGCCTTGCAGGGGCGCCCACCCTGTGATGTATATATATATATATTTTTCTATGTCGTTGAACCATTTTGACCGATCGTTTTAGGACATGAGCTAAAAAAGGAGATAGATCAAAGGCTTGATTGGACCACACCATAGGAATTAGTGGTGACAATGATGCTCATTGTTGAAACCTTTCTAAGGCTCACCATGATATTTATTCGCTAACCAATATGTTTCTAAAGTTTGACAGAGTTGGATGAAGGGATTTTCTTTCAACAGTAGGCATTCCATCCCCCTTTATCTTTGGTGTGGTCCACTTGAGCTTTAGATATTTCTCCTTGCTGAGCTCATGCTCTAAAATAATTTGTCAAAATGGGTGGACTGCGTGGATAAAACACATATACAAGGTGGGGCCTCACAAAGCCCTGGTCCTGGTGGGGGTAGCACCCAATCCGCATCCATCTATACGATCCTAACCATTTAACAATAAGACAATAAAAGTGAACGAGTCTAGTCATGCTCATTGTGACAGCTCGACCCTTAGACTATGTCCTGACCATTGTGGGTCCACCTCTTGGAGAGTTGAATACAAATCCGGCATCAAGAACCGGAGTACAGTTTTGGATCATTCAAATACTATTTTGAGTTGATGTCACCAGATAAGCACGGAGATAAAAGAGAAAGAGAAGTGTCCACAAATCAAAGAAGGATTGCTCAACCAATCCTATTTTTAGAATGTAATTTACCGATAGTAGGCTCAATTTGACTTAATATTCCACGTATTCCATTTATAAATTTCTAAATGTCTGTATTTCAAGTGTCAAAAGCAGGCAGAGTATCATCAACTTCCCACGTAAACCTTCCCTACACGTGTCAAAACCATTGGACAGCCAAAAAAAGTATGATGTTACACGTGGCAACGTTACAAAGAGTCAGCCAGACCCACGGAAGGAACGGTAGTGGATTAGGTGCGGCACCCGCCTCAGCCATGACAGTACAGTGCTACTCGTGGGGCCCACATTGATGTATGTATTCTATATCCACGCCGTTCATACGTTTTCCCAGATAATTTTAGGCCATGAGACAAAAAATTGAAGCAGATCAAAATCTTAGGTGGACCATACTATAGGAAAAAGTAGTGATTGAACGATCCACCATTAAAAATTTTCTAGGGCCCATCGTAGTGTTTACATGATGGTATTTTCCATCCAACCTGTTGTTAAGGCCGCATAAAACTCTATGAAGAGAAATAAGAAATATCACCTTTATCCAAAACTTACGTGGGACACAGAAAATTTTAAATATCAATCCCCACTGTTTCCTTTTGGATGGTCCACCTGAGATTTGGATCTATTTCATTTTTGGGATCACATGCTAAAATTATCTGGATAAACGGATTAACGTAATGGATATAGAATACATACATTAAGGTGGGCCCCACGGTAACGGCAGCACCGTCTTGGGTGAGGCCGGCGCGGCACCTAATCCGCTCCCAAACCACCCAGTGCATGTACACCACGCAGGGAGCGGATTAGCTGTTACCCGGGCAACAGTTTAGTGGGTGTTACTCTAACCGTATGGGGCCCACCTTGATGCATGTTTGGTACATCCACTCCGTCCGTAATTTTCCCATCTCATTTTAGAATAAGATAAAAAAATGTTAAGAAGATCGAATCGCAGATGGACCATAACACTACAAACAATGATAAATGACCATTAAAAACATTTTGTGGGCTATAAATTTTTTAGATCAGTCTGATATTTGTATTTTCCCTTCATCCAGATATTTTTGACATTATCAACAGATTGGATGGAAAATAAACATTACTGAGCCCTTTGGAATTTTTAATGGTTAGGCTCTCAATCAACACTCTTTCCTGTGGTGTGGTCCACCTGAGATTTGAATCCCTTAATTGTTGGAAAACCCCAATAAAGTAAGCTATAAAAATTGATGGACGGAATGGATATACAATAAATCAGGTGGGCCCTACTAACACTCACTAAGCTGTTAACCGCTAATCGACTTTGATGGGTCCGGGTCCTTGCTTTGTTGGTAGGTTCTGCGGAGTTTAAATAAGGGGACTTTGATGGGTTCGGGTCCTTGCTTTGTTGGTAGGTTCTGCGGAGTTTCAACAAAGGTACTTGGTCTCGTAGCCAATTATTGGTGAAATAATCTAAATTGTTTCAGTGCTCCCTGTGGCTCAAAAGCATGGATAAAAAAAAAATACATAAATCATATAAAATTTTATTAATTGTGGATCTCCTTCCCATTTGGGTAAATGGCATAAAATTTTCTATTAAAAGGAATGGACGGTGTGGATATAATACATACGTCAATACACCATGAAGGTCGGTGGTGCGTTGCCCACCACGCAATCCGTTTCCGTAGATTACCGAGTATTTTAAAAAATGCGGGCGATATTTGTGACGAGCGTCCCGTTATAGTTATTTAAGAGACGGAACCAGACATACAGAGAGAGAGAGAGAGAGAGAGAGAATGAGAATGGGGAGATGGGGGTCGAGAGAGAGAGTGAGAGAGAGAATGAGGAGATTGAGAGAGATGATATGGGAAGAATCGAAGAAGATGTGGGAGATAGCAGGACCAGCCATTATGACATCTGTACTGCAATTCTCAATTGGGATTGTGACAATCGCCTTTGTTGGCCACTTGGGATTTCTAGAGCTCGCTGCTGTTTCTGTTTCTCAGAATATCGTCGAAGGCTTTGCTTTTGGCCTTCTGGTAATCTCTCTCTACTGAGTAAACTTTGTGGGCCCGCCATGGATGTATGTGTCTTATCCAAATCGTACATCCGTTTTTTCATATCATTTTAGTGCATGATCCTAAAATTGAATCATATCCAAAGCAAAGGGACCAAACCACAAGAAACAGTGGGAATAATGATGTCCACAGTTGAAACCTCCTGAGGACCCACAGTGATGTGTATTTTTCATCCAAACTGTTCATTAGATCACACAGACATAGATGAATGGAAATAAAAAAATATCAGCTTGATCCAAAACTTCTGTGGCCCCCAAGATTTTGTCAACGGCAGGTGTTCAATTCGCACTGTTTCCTGTAGTGTGGTACACTTGAGGTTTGGATATTTTAAATTTTCGAATCATGCCGTTAAATGAACTGTTAAAACGAATGGACGGTGCAGATAAAAGAAACAAATCACGGTGGGCCCCAAAGAGTTTACTCAGTACGCTTACGTAATCCGCTTCCCTCTCCTACTTCATTACCATAGAGTATTGGACTTGTGTTAATCCCATTTACGCTGGATTTAAGCTACCCCTTGGTGGATCCCACGGCGCAGAGATGTCCTCAGCAGATGTGCCGGGCTGCCCTGCTTGATAACATGGATTTGTGATTTTTTATCTTCTAACACGCACACCCACACACGCCACAATGGGTACTCTTACCTATGACCTGTGTTGAAACTCTTGTGAGTCTACGACTGAGCCATGAGTAGGGATCCGTGTGAAAATGAGTCTGGGAGCTTGAATTTTGACTATGAATTCTTGAAATTATTTAATTTCAGGATAATGAATATGATTAATTAAATGCTCTTTAATAATCTAAACATGTGATACGTGTATAATATAAAATAACCACTACACTATGCTAATTATAAATAGCCTTAGCTTCAATCAAAGGCAATCCTAAGTTCTCGCGGCCTACAAAAGCGGGTTTATTAATTTTATAATTAAAATAAAATTTTATATTTCTTTTTTGGTGATTGTCAATGTAATGTACTGTGGTCTACATAATAATTGCATTAGCTTAGTTTTTTTAGCATCCATCATCATTATGTGAACACAAGTGAAAACAAGCAACGGTGTGGATAAACCTCAAGTTAAGAGGGTGTTTGGATGATAAGTTGCTTTAGATAAGCTACTTATGCCTTAAGTAGCTTATCTTATTTTCTACTTAATTAGTAGATAAGCATGTCAACATGTATGCTTGTCATCTAAAATCTAAAAGAGCATGTTTTGTCTCCAACGTCGCATAAGAATTTACCCCTCAAGTTTGTTTGGTCCACCTTCATATTCACTGTCCTTCGCTGTCCTCATGAGGCCAACCTTGATGTGGACCATAAATTGTATGGGCCCCACCTTTAACATGGGCCGTCCATCATGCAGGGCTCAATTTGGATGTGGGCCATTCATCATCACGGCCTGACCTTTAGGGGGAGTTTGGATCAACATGGGATTTTTCTATCAGTTCTCGTCATCAGTGTTATCTGATCCAGTGTCGAATTGGAATTTCATTGCTCCCGCGAATTCGAACTTTCATGTTTGATCTCTGTGCTTGAGTTTTATCTAACTCAAATATAAAACAGAATTCTTAATTAAGCTTAACTGTACCACTAATCCTAAAAGCAGAACCAAATTCCTTCATTTGATCAGAGTTCTACTTAAGAAACATAAAATACTATTAGAAGATGGTGCTATATTAGTTGTAATGATCTGACCATTTATCGATTACTTGCTATTCCTGTGTAGCTAGGGATGGGAAGTGCCCTGGAGACGCTATGCGGTCAAGCCGTTGGCGCTGGACAAATACACATGCTCGGTATTTATATGCAAAGATCATGGATCATAAGTGGAGTCACAGCATTGGCTCTTACACCTGTTTACGCATTCACATCGCCTATCTTGAAGTTCCTCCGTCAGTCGGATGACATATCGGAAGTTGCCGGCAGGTATTGCATATGGGTGATCCCGCAATTGTTCGCTTATGCGGTGAACTTTCCATTACAAAAGTTCTTCCAGTCTCAGACCAGAGTCTGGGTCATGGCTTCCATCTCAGCAGCCGCCTTGGCCTTACATGTTCTGTTGAATTGGCTTTTGGTGACCAAGCTTCGATATGGCTTGGGTGGAGCTGCTATAGCTGGGAACATTTCGTTGTGGGTCGTAAATCTGGCTCAGCTGGTCTATCTGCTATCTGGGTATTTCCCCGATGCTTGGACTGGCTTTTCCTTGTTGGCGTTTCGATCATTGGCTGCCTTTGTTAGGCTATCACTAGCATCGGCGATAATGTTATGGTCAGTACTCCCGTTCCAGTTCTGCTAAAACTCATGTAAGAGTAGGGTTGTCAATGGGCTAGCCTGGATTTTGAACTGACTCTGCAAGCCTGTTTCAAATTTTAATTTTGCTTGGTCTGGACCATAGTGACTCGACTTGGAAGTCAGCCGAGTCAACTTGACTCAGCTGGTTTTTGGACCGAGTTGTACTGTAGAATTGGAATGTACTAGATTCAGACATGGACTCAATTGACTTGCCCTTGATTAATTGTATTCAGCTACTTTAATCATTGATTAATAATATGAATATTATTAGTCTATTTATTAGATATTGAGATGAGTCAAGTAATTAAAGACTCGTCTGAGTCTTCAAGTCGACTCACGTCAGCTGGACATTGAGTCGAGTCCAGAGTTCGAGCTTTTGAACTTTGTTCTGGATCCAACCCATTGACAGATTCATGTTACAGTCTGTGTCAATATGTTCTTGCTTAGACATGGTCAGTTTGGTTACAGCTTGGAGCTCTGGTACTATACTGCAGTGGTCCTTCTGGTGGGTTCCTTGAAAAATAAGCCAGAAATAGCCGTCGATGCTGTTTCTATCTGGTGAGCTACTCATACCTTTCCATCCCATCACATTCGATGTGATTTTATTCTTTTATTTCTTTTTCCAGACCCAAATTCACCTTGCTAAATTTTTTTTTTTTTTTTTGGCAGTATGAACTTGGAGCTGTGGACACTGATGGTTGCAATCGGTTTCAATGCTGCCGTCAGGTTCGTGATCACTCTTTCATTGTGTTTTGGGTCAGTTGTAATGATTAAGATATTTTTTGGATGCACCCCAAATCACCATTGGATTAGATATCCTTGGCGATTTTCAAATGAGCATCCAAAGGCCTATTTCTGGATTGACATCCAAAAGAGCTGCATTTCCACTTTCAAACGACTAGCTGCCTCAAAAGGCAACAACAGCCAAACACTCTATTTTATCTAATTTCAATTTCCTTGCAGCGTGCGTGTCTCGAATGAACTAGGGGCTGGCCATCCAAAAGCAGCAAAGTTTTCAGTAGTGGTGGCTGTTTCTACGTCGGCGTTGCTTGGAATTCTCTTCACAGCTGCGATTCTCATCGCCAGGAGGCAATTCCCAAAGCTGTTTACAGATAAACCAGAGGTCATAAGAGAAACAATCAAGCTTGTGTATCTTCTGGCGGCCACGATTTTTCTCAACAGCATTCAACCTGTTATACATGGTAACTTTTTTAGCATGGCTCTAGAAATCATATCAGAAACAGATCTCAATCGGATGGGATTAACCATTTATGGAATGTATGATCTTCAGCCCATTGATATGCTCAATATACTCGATGTCTCACAGTTTTTTTTCAACTTGGGGCGCATGGTTCAGTGGTCTAATGAGTCCCACGGTGGATTGAACATACCCCAAAAATCTCATTGGTTGGAAGATCCTAGCCCCACTAATCTTGGGCTTTTTTCTTTCTTCCGTTACTAGTATGTGGACCGATATACAATGCTATGGGCTCCACGCGAACAAACAGAAATCCTTTATGCATCCAAAGGTCGAGGATCCTATAATTCGTCACAAGCATTAGAGATTCATTGCTGACATCTGATGCAGTCAAATACTTCCATTTGCAGGTGTAGCAATAGGTGCAGGTTGGCAATCCTTAGTAGCCTTTGTAAATGTAGGATGCTACTATCTCTTTGGATTGCCGATTGGTGCCTTACTCGGATACAAGTTAAAGCTTGGAGTTGTGGTAAGAACCGATACAGAGACATTTGCAGCTAAAATCATGAAATCGATGGTAGCCATGACCTGTTTCTTGATCATCATGCAGGGCATTTGGTCCGGAATGCTAGCGGGGACACTGTTGCAAACTATCGTCTTGATCTGGATCACGTACCGCACTAACTGGCAGAAGGAGGTATTGTAAAATCCCACAAAGTTTATTTTCTTATGATAAATTGATACAAGTATAGAGTAAAAATTGGCGGGCGAATACCAACCCAGAGGTTTTGTAGCCCAACACGCATGCTGTGTGCAGACACCTGACCAGTGTACAAGGTGGGTGGGCTTCGCCATGGAGAAGACCTGATACAAATATCAGGCTAGTCCACTAATCAGAACCACAGGCGTGTGATCAATGTCTTGTTTTTGGTTTAAAATGCTAGTCATGTTCGAATAAGGGAACCTGGTGATGATTGTATCAGCCTGATTTTTCTGTTCGTTCATCCTCATTGGAGGGGCATATCTTTATGTTGGGACGGTTGTTAATGGTAATTGCGGAGTGGGCATTAGTCTTACATCATCTGTGACTCTGTAGATCATGTGGAACTCTGACAACCATACTATACATAGAGAAGCTCGGAGTCCTCATGTAACTCTACTACGATTTGAATGTGCAATTTATCTGTTTCTTGTGTGATATCTATAAGAACATATATGATTCATTGCAGGCTTTTCAAGCTGAGGAGCGTCTCCAAACATGGGGCGGGCAATCCGAGCCTCAACGATCTTGATAGCAACCACACAAGACAAATGTATTCATAGAGAACTGAAAAGGAATGTGCTGATGCAGATAACCTGCAAGTAGTGTAAAATGGAAGAATGATACATGAATTCTTACTCTTTAGGGAATCAAATTTTGGAGCTCGAAATGCACCTTTACATGCTGCACATGTTCCAACTTGATGCGTGTTTAGGACATTCAAGCCATACGTAAGGGAGCCAAGCCATACCGATGTAAATTTGCAAAAAAGATTAGTTTGGTCCACTCATTAGGTGGGCCACATTTGTACATTGGAGGTCTTTAAACCATAGTTGAAAAATTGAGTCTATCTTTAGCTGTGGCGCAAACGTAGATATGGTGAGGATGATCACCGTCTTCCTCATGGATAAATACTCTGAATCCATGGAGTGGCCGGGAATCCTCAACCGATTTTCTTCGAATCTACGAAGAAAAAGATAAAAGAATTTTTTTTATTGGAAATAATCAAAGAGAGAATAAAAATAAATGAGTTTTAAGCATCCTTTAAGTAGAGAAAAATCAATCCTAAAACCCTAACCCTAATTGCGAAATTAAAATAGGAAAGAAATATGAAAATCCGTGCTAATCTGCGAATTCTGTTGACCCATCGACTGGTTACAATTGAGGGTTGACCGGTAACAACAAGCCCAAACTGTCCAGTAAAAAAAAAAAAAAAAAATCAGCTAGTGGCTAGTGAAATTCGACCGTCAGCAATTCACGATGGCCAGGAACCGTTGGGAATCCGTCGAAAAGCCGTCAGAATTTGAAATCTGTGAATTTCTGCCAACTCCTCCAAGTGTTTGATCCAGTTCGACCGGTTGAAATATGATATCGACCGTCGCTTTTCTTGATCTTCTTTCGATCCATCTCCATCAGAAAAGTGGTCGATCATCTTCCTTCACTAGAGGATTCTTTCCCTACAACAAGTTGGGCAGGGTTGACTCGAAGATTCAAATGAGTCTTTATTTGACTTGATTCAAAATTCGAAATTAATAATTAAATTAAGATTTATTTATAAATAATTTAAATAATTATATATAGAGATGAAAGTAAAGAATAATGAAAAAAATGTGCAACCATGAATGAATGGCTTGGGTTCACCCAAGTAAGAAGACTGACTTCGAGTCATGTTGAGATGAGTCAATTGAGTCATCGATTTATCAAACCAAGTGGTGCTGGAAACTGATTTTCACAATGACTCAACTTGAAATCTTGTCGAGTCGAGTTGACTCAGCCAAGTTTTGAATTAAGTCACTGAGTTTTAGAAACCATCCACTTTTTGCCTACATGGGTGGGCCACTTTATAAACTGGCCAGCCTGATTTTTGTGCTGGGTCATTTTCAGTTGGTCCACATTTTGCATGGTTCATACATCTCACTCCTACCGGGTTGGCATGTCACTAACTTACCATCATGATTTTAAGACTCCCATTCGAGTCGATTCAAACTTGGTAGGACTCTATCTAGTCAATGCCATGAGTAGTGAACCCTAATCAGGCGAGTAAGGCCGATTCAGCCCCGACTAGGGTGAGTCCCAACTCGATTCAGGACTGAACCAGTAAGTCCAATTAGCTGAGTCTTTCAACAATGGTTACTAATGTTTCAAGTCAGAATCAAAACTTCCCTACATGGAATTGTATGGCGTGAATGTCCAAACACTGGTGATTGACCATTAATGGACCACAAAAGTTCTGGATCAAGCTGATATTTGTTTTTTCCCTTCATCCAGGCTTATTTGACCTTGTAAACAGATTGGATGGCAAATAGAAATATTAGGGTTTTCCTAAGAAGCTTTTAATGGTAGGTAGTTCCAGTGGTAGATTGAGTGAAAATAACATCGTTTCAATACTGAGGTTTAGGCATTGTGGCTAATAATGAGGTGTATCTAACAGTGGGGTGTGTACAAACCCTCAAAAAAAAAAAAAAAAAAATAAATAAATAATCACCACTGTTTCCCCACCTGATAATGGGATCTGATTAGTTTTTTTGGTACAATGCCGTAAAATGATCTGAAAAAATGAATGGACTGCGTGGATACCTAATATGAAGCCGGGGCTGCACCCAGTCCGCTACCAGTGGTGTTCACGGATCAGAAATCAAGATTTGCTCAACCAATCCTATTTTTAAGAATATAGTTAACCGACAGTGGTTCCAGTAGTAGGGTCGCTTTGACTTAGTAGTCCACCGGTTCCATTTTTAAATGCTTGTGTATCAACCGTCATATGCAGCCAGAGTATCAAAACCTCCCCCGGAGAAACCTTACTAACACGTGTAAAAAATTTTAGACAGCCAATCACGATGTCACACGTGGCAAGGCTACACAGAGCCAGACAGACCCACGAAAATCACAAGTCCCCCAGTGCATGTAGACCAAATTAGATGCACCTGGTCAGACGTGGAAACGAGGGACGCGGACTGCGTGCAACCGAGTGTTGCAGAAGATTTCTGCAACCCAAGCACTGTGGGACCCACTATGATGTTTATCTTATATCCACTCCGTCCATTCGTTTAATCATCTCATTTTAGATAGAAACACAAGGGATATCCACTGAAGTGGTCTACACGACAAGAAACAATGGATATTGAATGGTAACCGTTGAAACCATCTAGGGGGCCACTGAGGTGTAAGATCAGGATGATATGTTTTTCAATTCATTCAGGTGTTATTAACCTTATGAACGGATTGGATTGCATGTAATCATTACGGTGGGCCTCAGAAAGGTTTCAGCAATGGGCGTTTCCATTTCTACTGTTTCCTCGGGCCCTCTTGAGTTGTGGATCCCCTCCTGTTTGTGACCATGTCCTAAAATGAGATGGTGAAACGAATGGACGGAGTGGATATAATACGAATATCACGGTGGGGTCCACAATGCTTGGTGTTGCAGGAATCCTTTGCAAACCCGCGGTTGCAGGCAATCCGCGTCCAATGAAAGAGAGAGCTTGTCCCACAAGCGCGAATTAGGTGTTACCCCGGGAACAGCTTAGCGGGTGTTACCCTAACAGTGTGAGGCCCACCTTTATATATTTTTTTGTATATCCACTCCGTTCATCTGTTTTCCCATCTCATTTTAGTACACTATAAATAATATTAATAAAATCCAAAACTCAAGTGGACCATACCACTAGAAACAGTAATGAACGACCATTAAAAACTTTTTATAGGCCACAAAAGTCTTGAATCAAGCTGATATTTTTATTTTCCCTTCATCCAATCTTCTTGACATTATCAACAGGTTGGATGGAAAATAAAAATTACAAAAACCTTACTATGGGCTCTTTTGTATTTTTAATGGTGAGGCACTCAATCAACACTTGTGGTGTGGTCCACCTGAGATTTTTATCTGCTTAATTTTTGTAACCCTATACTATAATGGTCTGTAGAAACGGATGGACGGCGTGGATATACAATACATCATCAAGGTGGGCCCCATGGAAGGAGTTTAGTGTTTCCCCGTGTAACACCTAATCCGCTCCCGGGTACTACCCGCACCGGGTAACAGCTTAGTGGGTATCACCCTTACAGTAGGGCCCACCTCCATCTAAGAGCCAAGACGCACAAACATGCACAGAGAGAGATCTAGAGAGATAGACAGATAGAGATCTAGAGAGAGAGAGAGAGAGAGAGAGAGATCTAGAGAGAGAATGGGAAGATGGGTGTCTCGAGAGAGAGTGAGAGAGAGAATGGGGAGGTTGGGAGAGATGAGTTGGGAAGAATCAAAGAAGATGTGGGAGATAGCAGGCCCTGCCATTCTGACATCTGTACTACAATTCTCAATTGGGTCTGTGACAGTCGCCTTTGTTGGCCACTTGGGTTTTGTAGAGCTTGCTGCTGTTTCTGTTGTTCAGAATATCGTTGAAGGCTTTGCTTTTGGCCTTCTGGTAATCTCTCTCTCTCTCTCTCTCTCTCTCTCTCTCTCTTGCACCAATGTGGGCACTGCGTATACGTGGAGAAGCTCTCTGAGCTCCACCATGATGTATGCTTTTTTATCCATGCCGTCCATTCATTTTGCCTAATCATTTCACTAAATTGAGCCCAAAATTGAATCACATCCAAACCTCAAGCGGACCACACCACAGGAAACAGTGGGGACAATGATGTCCCCCTTTGAAACCTTCCTAGGGCCCACAGTGATGTTTATCTCCCATCCAAACTGCTGATAAGGTCACACAGACCTGTATGAAGAGAAAACACAAATATCAGCTTGATCTAAAACTTCTAAACTTCTGTAGCTCCCAAAAAGTTTTCAAATGGTAGGTATTTAATCCTCGATATTTCATGTGGTGTGGTCCACTCTAGTTTTGGATCTGACTCAGCTCATGCTCTAAAATAATCTGAAAAAATGGATGGACAGCGTGAATAAAGCACATACATTATGGTGGGCCCCACAGATATTTTCCATGCATAAAAAGTACCAACGTAGGTTCTGTGTTTAGTGATTATTAACATATATTGTAGCCACATCATATAATTTCATGGCCTTAAATTTTTTAGTATTCCTCATCATCATCGTCATATGAATACAAGCGAAAACAAACAACAGCATGAATGAATGAATATTAATGAAGGAGGAGATGGTTGTTATGAATGGTTGGTCTCCCTTGCAATTGGAAAAGGTTTAAAGTCCTAACAATTTTCAACCACCCGGAAATTGAAATTTAAGATTTTCAGGTGCCAAGTGGTCCTATTTTTACAAATCTTAAATTTCAATTCCTAACCATTCAATATCTAGGATTTTGAGGGGTGCAAAACAGCCCTGAACTGATCTGATCTTTTTCTTGGTTTCAAGGCATTTTTGTCATATATCATCCATGGTGGGGCACACTTACTGAACAGCTCAGATCTTGCATAGAACTAAGTGGCCAGGCTTGCTTGTGGGCTGGACTGGGCCTATGGATGTGTATAATTGTTACAATATGGGCTTGGGCCTGTTTCTTTGGCTTATCATGAGCCTGGTCTAGGCCGAGGCCTATGTTTTACTCTGCAGATCAGGCCTTGATCATACACCTCTGCCTTGCACGTGGACAGCCCGACTTGCGCAAGAAATTAGGTGTATCAATGGGCTCGACTTGGGCTAGGGTGGAGCCAGCCCATTCCCAGACCACCTAACTCCACCACGGCCTAACATGGCCCGACACGATGTCGTGGGCATTAATTTCCAAGCCGAAGTCCATGGATTGTCCTGTAAAGCCCAAGCAGTCCCACTTGCATGGGCCTTAAGAAGCCCACGGGCTACCCAGCCCATTGACAGTCCTTCCCAAAAATCAGGCTGGTCTGCTGATGGGCCGAGTCTTCCAAGCCATCCGTTGGTTTCCAATATTGCGGTCCATGTGGTACGTGTTTGGGATTGGCTTTCATCACAAGTAGTACAAGTTGGACTAATCCCACTAGTATATAATTGACATCCAACACGTACGTGTCACTAGTATATAATTGACATGCACTATTACGTGTCATTGGTATATTACATCCAACACGTCTAAAAGGTTGATCCCACCATGAATATCACTTAGCGTGAAATTCAAGCTCATCCACTGAAATTACGTGCCACACGTATACTTTGGATGGCAGCTGTCAAATGGACCACATCCTATAAAATAATACACATCACCTTCAGGGCCGACGGTCCAGATCTTAGTTCGAGCCGAGTCGAACTAAGATCGAGTCGGGTTGAGCGAGCTGTTCAAGTCAAGTTACATGAATTTTTTTAATAAAATTATTAAAATGATAAAATCAAGATGGTTGGAACCAAGGTAGTTATATGATTTTTTTTAATAAAATTATTAAAATGATAAAATCAAGATGGTTGGAACCAAGGTAGTTATATGAATCTTTTTAATAAAATTATTAAAATGATAAAATCAAGATGGTTGGAACCAAGGTAGGTATAGTGGTGCATAACAAGTTATTACAACCCTAAACCGGCCGCCAAACTGACCCAACCCGACACACTCTAACCCAACCCGACACAACCCAACCAGGTCCTGACCATCCCAGCCCAACCCTGACCCAACCCAACACAACCCAACCAACCCCCGACCATCCCAGCCCAACCCTGACCCAACTCGATGCAACCCAACCCAACACAGCCCAACACAACCCACGGCTTGCATACGATACATATGCATAGATCCCAGCTGTGAGTGAACTCCGTATCTTGTCTCTCCTTTCCATTCCAGAGGGAGAAGGAGAGGGGATTTCCTGCCAAAGGTTTCCGTGGGCAGGAAAGCTAAGTGGGGCCATCATAACATTTGTGTGAAATCTACTAGCCATTAATTTTTCGAGCTCATTTTTTGACATGTAACAAAAATTGTGGACAATCCAAAACTCAAATGGGTCACATGTGAGGAAAGAGTGGGGAAAGAAATGCCTACAGTTGTAACCTCCCTGGGTTACACCTTGATATTTATATGACATCCAAATTATTCATAAGGACACTCTGGCTGTGATGAATTGAAAACACACAAAATTTAGCCTGACACAAACTTTGTGGTCATATGAATGTTTTAACAATGGTCACTCAATCCCTACTGTTTCCTCTTGTATGGCCCAATTGAGTTTTGGATCCACTTCTTTTTTTGTCACATGTTCTAAAATGAGCTCGCAAAACCGGTGGACAAAGCAAATTTATCACAACTATCATGGTGGGCCCCACATATTTGGCAGGAAATCCTCGATAGATGGAAGATTGTCTGGGGTGTGAATTGGGTACTTACCCACCACTAGTAGAGCTGTACACGAGCCAAGTCAAGTTGAGCTTTGCCCTGTTAGAGCTAGGCTCATTCAATGATCACCTTGGCTCATGTTCGGCTCGGATCAGTCTTCGAGCTGGACTGACATGATCAAGCTTTCATGCAAGATTTGAGTCTAGAAAAAATAAAATTTTAAATAGGCCTAGCCCAAAAGCTTAGCCTAAAACTATAAATCCCGGACCAAAGGCAGCCCAAAGCCCATTGACACCCCTCTCATTTCTTTGCTCTCTTCCAATGTGGGACTAAACAACATACTTTAGTTGAGTCAAGTTCCAACTGAGTTAACTAAGTTGAGCTGTGATCGAGCTAAACTTCAAGCTGAGCCGAATCGAGCTTACGTTAGCTCGAGCTCAGCTTGAAATTCTTTCGAACTTGGAAAAATGGCTCGGCTTGGTTCGAACCCAACCTTTGAACTAAGCCAAATCAAGCTGATTCGAGCCGAGTTGAGCAAGCTCACCGAGCTAGCTTGGTTCATGTTCAACTATACCCATCAGGACTAGCTAGAGACGGACAGTCCTATCAGGGGTTGTGGGGCCCACCATGATATAAGTGTTTTATCCAATCCGTTCATCCATTTAGAAAGACCATTTTATGACATGAGCCCATAAAAGGAGTAGATCTAGGGTTCGAGTGGACTGCACCATAAGAAGCAGTGGTGACAATGACCTCCACCGTTGAAACCTTCCTGCAACCCACTGTGATGTTTATTCACATCCAACCGGCTCATGAGGTCACATGGACCTGAATGAAAGGAAATCATAAATATCAACTTGATCCAAAACTTCTGTGGCCTCCAGGAGGTTTTCAGTGGTAGGCATTCAATCCCCATTATTCTTAGATATGGTCCAGTGGATTATTCAATCCACCTTATTTTTTATTTCATGCGGTAAAATGATTTTTTCAGAATGGATACATTATGTGGATAAAACAAATACACCACGCTAGCTCACAGAACCCGTAACAGGACCATCGAGAATCGAAAGGAGAGAGACGTACCCTCTCTCTCTTATGAAAAAGAGAGAGATATGCTCTTTCTGCATTAAAATTCCTTCGGGACACACAGTTCACCCATGGCTGAGATCCATGCATATGTAACGTAGGCAAGCCATGGGTGTAGCTAATTTTTTTTCATAAATATCATACGTCTGAGATGTGTGAGGCCCACACATGATGTTTACGTGGAATCCAAACCATGCATCTTGTGAAAATCCTGATGGGAACCGTACATCATCAGAATCATTCCTGTTAAAAGCTCAGGTGGGACACACCCAGGGAGAAATGCAAAGTCATGCCTACAGCCTATACATTCAATTGCCGTGGCCCACTTAAATTTTGGAATGGCTTTAGTTATAGTGTATCCCTTAATCCAAGTGAGGCACATCGGATGACTGGATTGGATGACGTATGCAGAACATGGTGGACCCTACATTCCACCTGGAAGTCTCTATTATGCCCGTCCCCTCCCTAATGTTCCCTATGGTATGGCCCACCTGAGTTACGGATCAGTCTGAAATCTGGCATCTCGGCCTAACATTGGTGGACACAGTATGGACGGTTTTGATGGCATTAACACATCAAGGTGGGCCCCATGTTGGGGAGTCTTCAAACGATGCACGAATTGGGTGCTCCGACCGGCCGAACGGCCTGATCCAGATGCAGTTTGAAAGCCCCCTCCCATGTGCAGTTTGTGCCCAGACCCGTCGGCCGACCGGTCGTCAATGGGCTCCGACCGGTTGGGCGACCAGTCGGCTGTGAGGCAGAAACGTGTGGCATCTCCCTGGACTGTTTTTGTGAAGGCCGACCGGTCGTCCGGCTGTGCGCGCGGATTTCTTGCGCAGTCCGCAGTACTGCGCAAGGTGTTTCTATTTTCGGATTTCTTCCTATTTAAGGTGTTGTAATCTGACCTAGAGAGGTATCCTAAGGTGTCCAAGGTTTCCTATTCGTACTAGGAAGAGGGGAGAGGTGTGTGTGAGAGAGAATTTGGAATTTTCTCTGTGTTTCCTTGCTTTGTGGGCTATCAATCTCTGTAATCTTCTGATATTCACAGTAGATCGCTTTGTGCCGTGGTTTTTTACCCATTTTGGGGTTTTTCCACGTAAAATTCGGAGTCTTTTGTGGTATGCTTGTGTGTGATTGATTGCATCTTGTTACTCGTTTGATTTCGCATTGCTTCACGTGTTCGGCGTTCCGCTTCAGCCGCCGGCTTTTATCTCAACACCCCACACATGTCTAATGTCTGAACACTTATGATCAACTCATATAAATTCGTCCTAATGGATGCGAATGCTTAGAAGAAAATAATTCTAACTATAATTCACACTAACTAGTTAGAATTTAGAAAATAAGATCACCAGAATTCTCATGTAATGTTGCATCAACAAGAGAATTTTCTATCAGTTCTCGTCATTGTCTTATCCGATCCAGTGTTGAATTTGAATTTCACAGCTCTTGTGAATTCGAACTTTGATGTTCGATCTCTGTGCTTGAATTTTAGCTAACTCAAATGTAAAACAGAAATCTCAATTAAGCTTCACTAATCCTAAATGCAGAAACAAATTCCATCATTTGATCAGAATTCAACTACAGAAGCATAAAATGCTATTAGAAGATGGTGCTACATTAGTGATAATGATCTGAACATTCATCGAATACCTGCCGTTCCTGTGTAGCTAGGGATGGGAAGTGCCCTGGAGACGCTATGCGGTCAAGCTGTTGGCGCTGGACAAATCCACATGCTCGGTATTTATTTGCAAAGATCATGGATCATAACCGGATTCACGGCATTAGCTCTTACGCCCGTTTATGTATTCACGTCGCCTATCTTAAAGGTCCTCCATCAATCCGATGAGATATCAGAAGTTGCAGGCAGGTATTGCATATGGGTAATCCCACAATTGTTCGCTTATGCGGTGAACTTCCCATTACAGAAGTTCTTCCAGTCTCAGACCAGAGTCTGGGTCATGGCTGTGATCGCTGCGGCTGCCTTGGCCTTACATGTTCTGTTGAATTGGCTTTTGGTGACCAAGCTTGGATATGGCTTGGGTGGAGCTGCTATAGCTGGGAATATTTCATGGTGGGTCATCAATCTGGCTCAACTGGTCTATCTGGTATCTGGGTATTTCCCCAACGTGTGGACCGGCTTTTCCTTGTTGGCATTTCAATCATTGGCTGCCTTTGTTAATCTATCTCTAGCATCGGCGATAATGATATGGTCAGTACTCGTGTTCCAGTTCTGTTATAACCCCTGTAAGAGTAGGGCTGTCAATGGGCTAGCCCAGATTTTGAACTAGCTCAGCAGGCCTATTTCGAATTTTAATTTTGCTTGGTCTGGACCATAGTGACTCGACTTGGAAGTCGGCCGAGTCAACTTGGCTCAGCGGGTTTTTAGACCGAGTTCGCCCTTGATTAATTGTATTCAGATACTTTAATCGTTTATTAATGGTATGATTATTATTAGTCTATTTATTAGATATTGAGATGAGTCGACTAAAGACTTTTCCAAGTCTTCAAGTCGACTCACCCCGGCTGGACATCGAATTGTGTCCAGTTGAGCTTTTGAACTATGGTCTGGATCCAACGCATTGACAGACTTATGTTACAGTCTCTGTGTCAATATCCTTTTGCTTAGACATGGTTAGTTTGGTTACAGCTTGGAGCTCTGGTACTATACTGCAGTGATCCTTTTAGTGGGTTCCTTGAAATATAAGCCAGAAATAGCTGTTGATTCTGTTTCTATCTGGTGAGCTACTTATACATTTCCAACCCATGGCATTCGATATGATTTGTTTTTTAATGGTTCTTGAATTCTTCGAAACCCAAATTCACCTTTTGATCTTTTTTTTTTGTTAGTATGAACTTGGAGCTGTGGGCGCTGATGGTTTCAATTGGTTTCAATGTGGCCGTGAGGTTGGTGATCTCTCTTTCATTGTGGTTTGGGTGAGTTTTAAAGATTAAGTTATTGTTTGGATGCACCCCGAATCACCATTGGATTGGATATCCTTTGAGAATTTCAAAAGAGCATCCAAAGGGCTATCTCGATTTGCCGATATCTGGATTGACATCCAAAAGAGTTGCATTTCCACTTTCGAATGACTAGCTGCCTCAAAAGGCAAGAACACACAAACACTCTATTCTTATCTAATTTCAATTTCCTTGCAGCGTGCGTGTCTCGAATGAACTAGGGGCTGGCCATCCAAAGGCAGCAAAGTTTTCAATAGTGGTGGCTGTTTCTACATCGGCGTTGTTTGGAATTCTCTTCACAGCTGCAGTTCTCATCACCAGGAGCCACTTCCCAATTCTGTTCACAGATAAACCAGAGGTCATAAGAGAAACAATCAAGCTTGGGTATCTTCTGGCAGCCACGATTTTAGTCAACAGCATTCAACCTGTTTTACACGGTAACTTTTCCGGCATGGCTCTATAACTCATATCAGAAACAGAGCTCCAACAGATGGGATTAAGCATTTTGTGAAATATATGATGTTCAGCCCATCAAGATGCTCAATATACTTGGTGTATCACAGTTTTTTCAAGTTGGGGTGAATGGTTCAGTGGTCCAGATCATTGGCCTAATGCGTCCCACTCTGTATTGAACATACCCCAAAAATCTCATTGATTGGAAGATCCTAGCCCCACCAATCTTGGTCTTTTTTCTTTCTTCCGTTACTAGTATGTGGACCGACATACAATGCAATGGGCCACTCCACATGAACAAACCAAAAACCGTTATGTATCCAGAGGTCGAGAGTCCTATAATTCACCTCAAGCATTAGAGATTTATTGCAGCCATCTGATGCAGTCAAATACTTCAATTCGCAGGTGTTGCAATAGGTGCAGGTTGGCAATCCTCAGTTGCCTTTGTAAATGTAGGATGCTACTATCTCTTTGGATTGCCTATTGGCGCCTTACTCGGATACAAGTTCAAGCTTGGAGTTATGGTAAGAACCAATACAGCGACATTTGCAGCTACAATCATGAAATCAATGGTAGCCATGACCTTTTTTTTTAATCATCATGCAGGGCATTTGGTTCGGAATGCTAGCAGGGACCCTGTTGCAAACGATCATCTTGATGTGGATCACGTACCGAACTAACTGGCAGAAGGAGGTATCATAAAATCCACAGTTCATTTTCTTATGATAAAATGATAAAAGTAAAGCGTAAAAATTAGTGGGAGAATACCAACCTAGACGTTTTGTAGCCCTACACACTTGTAACGCAACCGGTGCACAAGGTGGGCTCTACCATGGAGATGACCTAATACAAAAATCAGGCTAGTCCACTCAAAACCACAAATTTGGTGATGAATGTGCCTATTTTTAGTTTGAAATGCTGGTCGTTCGAGTAAGGAGGACCTGGTGATGAGTGGACCAGCTCGGATTTTCTGCCATCGTCAGGGAGGAGCCCACTGTATGGGCCACTCAGATGTCCGACACGTGCCATTTTGGCGTAGCAGTATGTATAGTGCAAGTGGGGCAAGCATTAGCAAACCTCTTCCAACCGACAAGTCACCTTCACTAGTTGAAATGGTTATATCTTTATGTTAGTAAGGTTGGCGACAGTTGGTGATGGTAATTGCGAAATGGGTATTAGTTCTACATCATCTGAGACTGTAAATCATGCCCATATATAGAGAAGCTCAGAGTCCTCATGATGTAACTCTACTGTGATTCGGATATGCAATTTATCTGTTTCTCGTATCATATCTATTAGAACATATATGATTCAATGCAGGCTTTTCAAGCTGAGGAGCGTCTCCAAACATGGGGCGGGCAATCCGAGCCTCAACAATCTTGATGGCAACCACACAATGCGAATGGATTCATAGAGAATTGAGAAGGAATGTGCTTCGAGGCAGATAACCTGCAAGCAATGTAAAATAGAAGAATGATACATGAATTCTTACTCTTTAGGGAAGAAAAATTTGGAGCTCAAAATGAACCTTTGCATGCTGCACATGTTCCAACCTGGAGGTCTTTAAACCATAGTTGAAAAACTCGAAAACTTAGACTTGAGTCTATCTCGAGCTAGGTTGGGTTGACTCGAAGATTCATATGAGTCTTTATTTGACTTGACTCTAAATTAATAATTAAATTAAGATTATTTTAAATAATTATATAAAGATAAAAATAAAGAATAATGAAAAGATGTGCAAACATGAATGCATGGCTTGGGTTCACCCAAGTGAGGAGACTCACTTCCAGTCATGTTGAGACGTGTCAAGTTGACTGAGTCATTGAGTTGGCTCGACAAATCAAACCAAGTTGTGCTGGCGAGTTTAATAGTGACTTGGCTTGAAAACTTGTCGAGTCAAGTTGACTCGCCAAGTTTCGAATTGAATCACCCAGTTTTAGAACTATTCTTTAAGCCATCCACTTTTTGCCTGCAAGGGTACTGGCCCACTTCCAAACTGGCCAGCCTGATTTTTGTGCTGAGTCATTTTCAGTTGCTCCACCTTTTGCATGGTTCATGTTTCTCAGTACTCCTGCTGGGTTGGTATGTGTACTGTGTAAAGGTGCACGTGGGGCCAGCAAATCTCAGAAATTTTGTTCTACTGTCCTTGAAACAAGGAACAAATAATAATAAGAACCTTTGATCCTTTTGCATCCTCTGCGGATGCATGTTGACTGTTGAGAGATACAAGAACAGTAGGAAGACTAGAAGGAGAGAATTGAGGCCGTGTTTGGATGCATGGTTGAAATGAATTGCAATAAGTCATTTCAATAAAAGAGTAAATGAACACAGTTGGACTATATATCAACGCACCAAATTGCTTCTACTAACTAACCATCAGATGGTTTAAGACTCCCATGCGAATCGATTCAGACTTTTTAGGCCTCTTATCTAGTCAACGCCATGAGTGAAACCCAATCAGGCGAGTAAGGCCGGTTCAGCCCCGACTCGGCTGTGTCCCAACTCGATTCAGGACTGAACGAATCATTCCAAGTTGCTGAGTCTTTTAACAATGGTCACTATTTTTTCCGTCATTATGAATCAAAGTGGTGTCACACCCACGTCGTCGTTTCTCCTATTCTGGTTGAGATCCCAAACGCGCCTCGAATGTTGGTTACCATTTTGTGTCCAGATGGTGTGACCCGCTTGAGTTCCAGATATGGTTGATTTTTGGGATATCCAGATGGTGGGACCCACCAAATGCACGGCGTGGATGTCCAACATAGATCAAAGTGGGGCCCACATAGCTAGGCCCACCGTGATGTGCGATGGACCTCAACACCGTGCACTTGTTAGGTCCCTTCTATTTTGTGGGATGTACAAAAAAAAAAATCAGTCGTACCCAGAATTCAGGTGGGCTACACCATCTAAAACCATGGAAAATCATGAATAAAACATCTAAAAACACAGTGAGGCCTACTTAAGTTTTCCAATGGCCTGAAATTTCATGTGACCTCTCATCTAAGTGGGACACATACAATGGATGAGTTGAATGTCAAACCACATCTAATTGGGCCTTACAATCAGGAAGGAGATTTCAATAGGGGCATCCTCTCTCAACTGTTGTTTATGGGGAAGTCATGGCTTGGCCTGATATTTAAGGCTCATGGCTCAAAGGGTGCATCTGATTGATGGGATGAATATCTGTCACACGTCATAGTGGGGCCCATATAGCTCAACCTCATTGGAAGCTTCAGTGAAGTCGACCTTGTACCATTTCATATATGTATATATATAATATAAGTCATGTGGTCGGCCTCACAGTAACTGTTTCCCACGTCCAAATGCATCCAAACAGCCGCTTTTTAGATTCTGAAAGATATGTGAGACATAATAATTCAGGGACGGAAATAACTAAATCCAGAAAACTAAAATGTCTCCTTCAAATATCTTTTATATATTTGGGAAGGCCCCTTTGTCACGGTTTGGTTGGTACATCCAATCGGGCTACTCCATCTGCAATGGACCCACAAGTTGGACGATCCACAGACCATACACGTGTAGGGTAGAGAAGTCACCACCATTTAAAAAGTGGTAGTGAACATTCGTGGGGCCACAGAAGTTTCGAATCAGGATAATATTTGTGTTTTCAGTTCATCTCAGTAGGAATGACATTATGAACGGTATGGATGGCATATAAATATCACTGTGGACCCTATAGAGGTTTCAACGGTAGGAATTTCCCTGCACACTTTTTGCTTTAGTGCAGCCCACTTGAGTCTTGGATCCCGTTCAATTTGGTCGCAAGGCCTGATCTCACAAAACGGTTGGATGGCGTAGATTTCTCACAAACATCACGGTGGGCTCCACCCAGATTCCTTGCACAGGAGATGCCTGCGAAAGGCTTTCCGGTAATCCGCGTCCAAATAGTTTGGGCGCGGATTTCCTGCGGAAGCCACCGGTTCTCAAGTGTGCCGAAAACGTGAGATTTGAACGTCCACAGTTGAAATATTTGTGGAGCCACCGGGAGTTTTGAATCAGGATAATATTTGTTTTTCCATTTCATCCCAGTAGTAGTGACGTTATGAACGGTATGGATGTCATACAAACATCACTGTGGACCCAGGGAGGTTTCAATGGTAGTAATTTACCTACCCACCTTTTCCTTTAGTGAGGCACACTTGAGTCTTGGATCCGGTTCATTTTTGTTTTCGGTCCTAAAATGAGCTCCCAAAACGGATGGACAGTGTGGATTTATCAAAAAAATCACTATGGGCCCCACCGTGGTTCCCAGCGCGCGCAGGAAATTCCTGCCCAAGGCTTTCGCAGGAAATCCGCGCCCCAAGCACATCTGATTCTTAGTTATTTCCGCCTTTCGCCGAGTGTCACAATGATTGTTCGTCAGGATTGTGGAACGAGAGTACGATTTTCAATGGTAGCCGTCTCCTGCAACAGGACACAAAGCCGTGTGGAGCCCACCGTAATGTCCATATGAAATCCACACCGTCCATCAGCTTGAGAGCCCAGAAATGAGGTCGATACAAGACCCAAATGGGCCACACCACATGAAAAAGCGAGGATGGAAAGGCCCACCATTGTAACCTTCCTGGTGCTCACGGTGGTATTTATATGCCATCCAAACCTTTCATAGGGTGATTCAAAACTTGTGTGAGCCCCAATAGGGCTTAGATGGTGAGCATTTCTATCCACGTTGTTTCTTGTGGTGTGGCCCACTTACGTATTTTATCTGCCTCAATTTTGGGATATCATCGTAACATGAGCTGATGACACTTATGAACGGAGCGGATTTTACAGACATCGCGGTGAGCCTCACGCGGCTTTGCGTTGCAGGGTCTTTGTTCAACGCATGGAAAGTTGCGTCCGTTTCCGTTGTTTGGACCTCCTACGTTGATTGGACAGGAGAGGAAGGGAGTGAATCACCTGCGTGCCTCCCGACTGTATTCCACGAACATGGAACATGTGTATGATGATCCGAACCAGGCATCAAGTGGGCACAGTCATTGATTGACCCTAAAAAGAATTTATAAGATTGAACTATCTTAAATGTCCAATAAATGGGCCTTAATCAATGGACGCCGTTGCTGATTTTTGTCATTTTAGTGTTTACTTGTACGCCGCCGGTTGAACGGCTAGAGTGGTCCAAAAATTGCGATTTATTGAAACATGGCCCATTCAGTATTGGAAAAACTGAAGTCAATGATTTGGTGGGTCACTTTTGCAAGATATTCCTGCCATGAGTCTTTTTTCACCTCCAACCGTTCATTTAGAAAGCTACCAATTAGATGGTTAGGATGTCTCTATCAGTGTGATTTCAGCCTATGCTTCACGTGGACGGACTGCATCAATTGAATGGTCTGGATTGGAATGTACATGCACCACGTGTACAGTGCAGAGACACTACAAGTTAAAAGATGGTGGTGAGACTACCATCGTATCATATTATAACGTCCCCGAAATATGGGGATTATAGGTCGGGAGCGGATCAGGTGAGACCCCGGCCTGACCGAAGATGGTTCGGCACTTACCGTGGAGCCCACCTTGATATATGTATTCTGTATCCACACCTTCCATCCGTTTTTCCATATCATTTTAGGGCATTATCCTAAAAATGAAGAATAACCAAATCTCAGGTGTACCATACTCTATGAAAAAATGGTGATTGAACGCCCTACTATTAAAAACTTCTCAGGGCGCACCTTAATGTTTCCCTAGTGTCTATTTTCCATCCAATCTATTGAAAAGGTCACATAAGCCTGGATGAAGAGTAAGAAAAAATATCAGCTTAATCCAAAACTTTTGTGGCCCATTAATGGTCAAGCACCACTGTTTCCTATGGTATAGTCCACCTGATAATTAGACCTTCTACATTTTTAGGATAATTCCCTACAATAATCTGGAAAAACGGATGGACGGCGTGGATAAAGAACATATACATCAAGGTGAGCCCCACGGTAAGGGCCGCACCGACTTGGGCGGATCCGGTGTCTCACCTAATTCGCTCCCAGATACGTCGACAGAGTCAAAGACCAATCACCAAATCCCTTCCATTTGCATCCAATCAAGAGAGTTTATTTTTTATTTTTTTATACTCTGGCCGACAGTGATAGATGATACGCAGGCATTTAGAAATTACACACATGGGATACAAATAGTGTTACCTGCTGCAGATGTACGGTGAACCAGATATTAAGATAATTTAGTTATTTTACTATCGGCAGCTGGCTGCATAATCTCGTCTGTTTTATTTGAGTGCCCGCGTATGAGATACGCAGCCGGAGTATAAAAAAAATTCAACATACAGCATTGGGAACAAGGGAACAAGAGGCCGGTTTCTCTGTTAGTCGGCCCATCGTGATTTAGAGTCCATATCCAAAAACGAGAGAGGAAAATGACATTACACCCCAAGATCAAAACAGCATAACGTTACACGTGTCAAAACCAGAGGGTGGCAAAGCAGCACACTTTGACACGTGTCAAAAACCCAAAAGAAGCGGGCCCACAAAAGAGTTGCTGATCACCCAATGCACGCAGGCCACAGAAGAGATGGAGATGCAATAGATGCTGCTTTGATAGCAAATTCTCCAATGCTCTCAAAGGACTATATTATAATGCTTCTAGTTGCATTTGGATTCTTTGGACAGTCCAATTGATTCATCTGAGTTCTCAATTCAGTCAAAAAGCATTTCACCGGCTACAATGCAAAAATCATAAACAATCCATGGACCAAATGATTGATTAGGCCTTTTTGTGTAAACAATCTGACCGTTAATTATTAAATGTACTGATCAGATGGTTAAGACTGTTAGATCAAAGAGATCGATGTTTGCATGGTAGACCATGAAGTGAGTGTTGAACCTAATGAACAGTATAGATCAATGGATTGGATTGTCTAACTGTCCATAATGCAACTGGGAGCACTATAACTTACAGTTCTCTGAGAGCACTGGAGCTTTTTTCTACTATGTTTTTAACAAGAATCCAGATCCCCTGCTCAAACTGAGCAAAGAACCTCTGCTGAGCTTGTAGAGAGAGAGAGGGAGGGAGGGAGGGAGGGAGGGAGTTAATAGGCTTAGAGAGAGAGTTAACAGAGCTGAGAGAGAGAGAGGGAGGGAATTAACAGGCTTAGAGAGAGTTAACAGAGCTGAGAGAGAGAGAGAGAGAGAGAGAGAGAGAGAGAGAGAGAGAGAGAGAGAGAGATTGTAAGCAATGTCAGGAGATGATATGGAGAAAGGAGGTTTAGAGCCGTTGAAAATGGAGAAGTTGGGTGATAGGAGCCGGAAAGAATCAAAGAAGATGTGGGCCATAGCTGGGCCAGCAATTCTAACATCAGTGCTGCAGTTCTCAATTGGGTTTGTGACAGCAGCCTTTGTTGGGCGCCTGGGATATGTTGAGCTTGCTGCAGTCTCAGTTGTTCAGAGTGTCGTTGAAGGCTTTGCATATGGGATTCTGGTAAATCATATATATATATTGATAGTTTGATACTACAAGATGTCATGAAATTTCATGATATTTGGTGCAACAAAACACACCCTTCGCCATTTTCTTTTGGATTTTATCTCTATATTCGCATACGTGTCTGTGAATTAGTTGTTTTATGCTTCAGTTCAACAACTTTTTTTTTTTTTTTGTCTTCCTGGTTTTGCATCAAGGGGGGAATGGGATTTTCTTTTTTCTAGTTGTATGTGTTGTTGGGTTTTATTGTCAAACAACCACTTTCTCTAAAAGCTCGAACTGTTAGAGGATGGCATATCAATGTATATCAAGGGACCTCAACACTCCCCCGCACGTGCGGGCTGGAATTCCGCACGGGAACATATTGGGCAAGGGTGGAGGGACACTCACAACTCACTCCCAGGTGGAGGAACACTCAACTCACACCATAAACGCCCCCCCATGGGATAATATATTACCATGCCAAACAACGCTCGAACTGTTAGAGGATGGTGTATCAATGTATATCAAGGGACTTCAATATTTATCACTAGTTGTATAGGGATTCTTTGTTTCATATATCAGAATGTGATTTGAGTTTTGCTTATTGTATATGCTGAATTATCAAGATTTTCAAGATTTCTTCTGTCACTTTTCTTTTATTGGATTTGTCTTGGGTTTTTTGGATGTTATACATGACCTTTCATTGTTTGTTAAATGGGTTTTTTTTTCCTATTTGTCTACAAGTGCTTGACTGGGCTGTTTCTTCATCAACATCAAAATTTGGTTCTGTGTGAAAATTTCTTCACAGATAATTGGAATCTCTCTGCTTGAGCTTTATCTAGCAAAAACATGCGTTTGGATGAACAGTCGAATTGAATTTCCTTTGTAAGGCTAATGAAGCGAATGGTTTCAGTCCTTAGAATTCATATGGAAATAGTTCATAGACAAATCATTGCTGGGTCTCATTTGAGTCTTTTTGTTTCAATCTGATCTAAAAGAAAGGGTGCGTTTGCATGCGAACAAAATTGCAATTATTAGTGTAATAAAGCAGAGAGAACAATTTCCTTAACATTCATATGGACAGTCAAAGACTCCAAACTGAAATTGCATTTCTTCCAAGTTGGCCATGAAAGGTGTAACTGCAATTTTTCGTCATTTCCTCCTGATTAAACTGGCACAATTCAATTCTCTTCCACATCCAAATCCAGCCAAAATATATAGATAAAACCGAGTTTTCAATAGAGTTTGATCAGCCCGCTAAGATGTTAGAAAATGTACCTTTCAGAGATCACAGTCTCGACTGCAAGATTCTCTTTAGTCTGACCGTTCATCAATTTGCTGTCACTCCTATGTAGCTAGGAATGGGAAGTGCACTAGAGACACTTTGCGGTCAAGCCGTCGGCTGCTGGACAGACACATATGCTTGGAATTTATCTGCAAAGATCATGGATCATAACCGGAGTTACAGCATTAATTCTAACGCCCATTTATGTATTCACCTCACCCATTCTAAAGCTCCTTCACCAGTCCAATGAGATATCGGAAGTTGCAGGCAGGTACTGCATATGGGTGATACCGCAGTTGTTCGCATATGCATTGAATTTCCCAATACAAAAGTTCTTCCAATCTCAGAGTAGAGTCTGGGTCATGGCCATCATCTCAGGGGCCGTCCTTGGCCTTTCATATTATGCTGAATTGGGTTTTGGTAACCAAGCTGGGATATGGCCTGGGGGGAGCTGCCTTAGCTGGGAACATTTCATGGTGGTTAGTAAATCTCGCTCAGCTAGTCTATCTGGTAGCTGGGTATTTTCCAGATGCATGGACTGGCTTCTCTTTATCAGTATTTCAGTCTCTGGCCGCGTTTGTTAAACTCTCACTCGCATCAGCCTTGATGTTATGGTCAGTATACTGATCTCCCATCTGTGAAATCCCATGTTATATCCTTGTATCAGTTACCTTTTGCTTACATGTGGATCCTTTGGTTGCAGTTTGGAGCTGTGGTATTTTACTGCAGTGATCCTTCTAGTAGGATACTTGAAAAACCATACAGCGATCGCTGTTGATGCTGTTTCCATCTGGTGAGCTACTTATTCGTTTCGGTTCCATCTCATTTGATGCAATCTGCTTTTGTTTAATGGTTCATGAAACTAAAACCAGGTTCCCCTTTCCCAATCTTTCTCATTTTCTTCTCTTGCCAAACTTCAATAGCATGAACTTGGAAGTGTGGACATTGACGATTGCACTAGGTTTCAACGTTGCTGTAAGGTCAGTAATCTCTCTTTCCTTGTTTTGAGGAAGTTGTATCAATTAAGCCATTCTTATATGGTTACAATGTCCTTCTTCATATTTTCAATTTCTTGCAGCGTGCGGGTCTCAAATGAACTAGGAGCAGGCCATCCAAAAGCTGCAAAGTTCTCAGTAGCAGTGACTGCTGCAGCATCAGCATTGGTTGGAGTTCTTTTCATGGCTGCAGTGCTCATCGCCAAGAGTGACTTCCCAAAGCTATTCACAGATAAACCGGAGGTCGTAAGAGAAACATCCAAACTGGGGCTTCTTCTGGCAGCTACGATTCTTCTGAACAGCATTCAGCCCGTTCTACAGGGTAACTTCTCTCATCTTACACTGTTCAGGACAAAAGCCATATCACAGGAGAGCTACATCTATGAGATCAAGCATTAGAAGTTCCTTACCCCCATCTGATGTGGTAATATTTCAGCTAAGAATCCTGCACTTTGCAGGTGTAGCAGTAGGTGCGGGTTGGCAATCCTCAGTTGCCTTAGTAAATATAGGATGCTACTACCTTCTCGGGTTGCCTCTTGGTGGCTTACTTGGGTTTAAGTTCAAGCTCGGTGTTGTGGTAAGTACCCAATCTGATATTCACAGCTACGATCAACAAAACCAAAAGGAAACAACCTACCTTGTTTCTTCATCATCATGCAGGGAATCTGGACTGGAATGTTAGCAGGGACCGTGATGCAAACAGTTGTTTTGTTGTGGATCATGTACCGAACAAACTGGGAGAAGGAGGTAACTTCCTCTATAAACTATGCTAGAAGAAGTAGAGATTATCTTTGAGTAGAACTCTATACAGGCAGAATCATGAAACAAAAATGATGAAAGTATACTGGAGAAATATATTAAAATACCAACCTAACATCAACCTTTGCAAGTTGAAATGTGTATACATCTTATACTTCTCAATGGTAATTGCAAAAATGCTAATTGGGCTGCAATCCTACAATGACTGTGAATCATTTGCAACTCCAATTGCCATACACACAAACTCTTCATATTACACTGGGATTTGGATATGGAGAGCGTTAGGGACATACCATTATCACATGTCCTATGTTATATACTCTTGCTTATATCCAAATGCAGGCTTTGCAAGCTAAGGAGCGGATCGAAACATGGGGTGGACCATCTGAGCCTCAAGAAGCTTCATGGAAATATGAGGACGCAAATGGATTACAAGAAAACAGAGAGTCAGCGCAGGGGCAACCTGCGAAAAGAAGTGTAAAATAGAACAATTGAAGAAGAATTTCTTACTAGTTGAAGAAAATTTTGCAATTCTATTCTTTATGTATTTGTTAATATACAAAATAATGGCCCATCTGTGGATGGTAGATATATGGGCCTAGCCTTTCTTTTATCTCTTTCTTAAAGTCAGATTAAGGTTTTAGATTGATTCATTATTTGTGTTTGATTAGAAATCTTGTTTAGGATATAGGTGGAGTTGTCATTTTTGTTATTGTGGGTATATATTTTCGACACTTTATTAATATAAATACCGGGGGGGGGGGGGGGGTTTCCAACCCTATCCCTCTTTCTCCTCTTCTCTTCTTTTTCCTCTTTTCTTTCACATCTTACAGTACTACTACATCGCCATGCTACAGTAACAAGTATATTGTTCTACATGGTATTAGAGCAATCTTGATCCCGATCCATCCTTTCTTGATTCCTTTTCTTCCCTTCTCTCTTTCTTCTTCTTCTTTTTATTTCTTATAAATCTTGTGCTTAAATTACCTTAAGAAACCTAGGGTTTCTTCATGGGTAGTGGCTCGTGCTTGATGGGCATTTAAGATTTATGTGATCATCACCCCTCATGTGATGTGAAAATGTGTGGGCTATCTCTCCAAGGCGCGGTGTTCACTCCGTGGGCAGCATGCAAGTAAAGTGTTTATGACTTATGCTAGGTCAGACCGTATTTGTGCAAAGCGCGTGGTACTCAACTTTCCCTTATTCTTAATAAAGGTGATAAGTGATTTGAGAACTGGATTCTTAAATCCATCTGATTTTTTAGGGGGCCAAAACAACCTCTATTAAATTGAATAAAACAAATTATCTTCAGTGATTTATATCGATTCAAGTATTTTTAATAGCAAAAGGCAAATTAAATTATTTGACCACGAAGAAACCAAATGAGAGTGGTAGTACATATGATCGATGGAACCAGGATGATGCTCAAACTATGACCTAGTTGTAGAATACAATGGAATCATCATTGAGTGCAATCATAACATTTTTGGATATTAGAAAAGAAATGGGACGCATTACGGGAGATGTATCTGTCAGACAAAAACATCACTCATAAGTTTCAACTACATGAAAAATATTTGGAATTCATCAAGGGGATAAAACCCTAGGTGAATATTACTCGAAACTTAAAAAGGGATGCGGGAGGATTATAAAAATGCTCAGGCCTAATGATTGTAGTTGTACAATGCAATTCAGATTCCCAGTTTGCACGTGAGGCCCACAGTTATCCATATAGTTAAGATCAGGATCCTTGTAGGGCAGGAATCTCTCGCACTTGTTGGCCAACTCAGCCTGATGGCAGAGCTGAGCTGCACAGTCAGGATAGCTAACATCGACCATCAGCATACTCGTTTCAAAGAGAGGAATGTTATTATGGGCTCCAATGGCCTATGAACCAAAAAACTCATTGAGATTCTTCTGTTCATAGTGGTCAAAACATGTAGTTATCACAGAGAATACGGCAACAACAGTTCACATTCGACCAAGAGAAGGCCAAGAATCATACAGCTAACATCTTCCAACCTGAGAAAGCGAACCATCATCAAAGGTGGCTGAGGGAAACTATTGGCAGGGATGAACAAAGCTGAAGTAGGGAAGTATGCATCCATTTTCACCATCATTCAAAGGTGGCTGATGGAACGTCATTTGGCAGGATGAAAAAAGCTGAAGCTAGGGAAGTATGCATTCATTTTCGATGAAATTCACAATCTGCTCAATTAAACATTTCATTGGATCATGTTAGAAGAGCGACCAATGATATGGGTTCAAGCCTGATGCTTAATGGTAGCCAAGGTGTGTTCCAACATTGAGATCTCAAGTTCGTGCCCAGATTACCTATTAAAAAACAAAAGAAGAAAAAGAAGAGATGGGTTCGAGCCCATAGCTCAATGGCAGACAGTGGTTTTCAACATTGGAAGAAGAAGAAGAGAGTCTCGAGCATGTCAAGTATCTCTTTATATTGGTGAATCATGGCTCTGCCTTGCCCTTTTCCTTTCTTTCTCCTTGAATAAAACCTTCAATTATCCATTAAAAAAAAATTCCCAGATTGGGATTTTGGGTGGATTCATCACCCGCAGGGAGGACCATCATATCAATGGTATGGACCAACGAACCATAGGTCTCACCAGGCCAAACTGAAAATCCAAATAGTACTGTGCAACTTCACCCAAGCATTATATAGCAGCACCTTTTTTTGTTAAAAGTTAAAAGTCTGGAGTTCCCCTCAGTAACAAGGTTCAGGAATTTCCATTCTAACTGCCTGAACCAATCCCTTCCATAGACCCACAACCCCATGGCCATCACCCAAATTCCAGGAACCATCAAATCAAGTTTGAAATATCCCAAAGGGAGACAGGTCCAGTTGGATGGGGGAGGAGGTGTAGGCTGAAGGTTCTGGTGCTCTTATCAACCAATTGTAGGGAATGTAGTTCTTTTTCATTTGCCGCTTGGACAGCAAGAGCCGAAGTTCTTTTGGCGTGGAGGGTACCATTATTGAAGATGAGCTTGTTGCATGCTCTACCCAAATGGACGGCTGATATGAGGAAAGAAATTATATCTCGGCTCGGATTCATTAAGCAACTTTCCCAATTAGAGGTTCAAGAGGCAATTTGCAACAAACATACAAGGTCCAGGCTAGTTATCAGGTGAGTCTCACTTCAAACATGCTAGGCTCAAAAACTACAGAAGGTCCAGGCATCAAATGGCTGACATGTGTACATTGGAAATAGACTGTCAATCAATTTTTCTAGTGGCCAATTTTTGTCATACATGTGTAACCTAACAGATGTGCAGGTCAGCAAAAAATTCTATGCCAGATCATGTTTACAATGAGGCCCACCCGAGCTCAGATCTTGAACAGTGTGCCTCCTTTATCTCATGTCTTGCAGCCACATTTACAGTGAGGCACACATAATGAGTGGCCCAGATATTGAACATGCATGCCTCATTTATATGGTGTTGTGCAAATTGCCTCTCCTCCCTCTCTTCTCCCTGGCACTTCTCTTCAAATTTTCCTGCTTGACTTTTGACTGTTTTCTTTTCAACCATCTAGCGGACAGCTGATCCAACAAAAGTATCATCCAGTTAATTGTAATTATTGGGGGTCAAGCACCATCTAGCACATTGCCTAAGATTTAGACAGTATGGGTTGATGCATATCACCACATACGCAGCAGGATCTGTGCATGTCTTTGATCTAACATAGTCCGCCAGATTAAGGTGAAATTCCTTTTTAAAAAAATGATAGGATTCATCAGAATAAGAGAAACCCAGAGAATATATATCAACATATAGATAGAGGTTAAGAAGTATCACTCAAGATCAAAGGCCTTCTATGAGCACATACCTATGTAGACCACATAAATACAAGGATCTGCTTTTCCTCAAAATAACCTGGACCTTTATTTTCCAGCACATACCTATGTAGACCACATAAACTCCAAATTTTGGGAAAATAACAATATATTTTGTCCTACATCTAAGATCTAAACCTGTTCACCCTGAAATCCATTTTCAGATGCAGTTTACAAAAAATGGCATTTTTCGTGACGTTTTTTCTGCCTCCTTTTCTAAACATCCGAGCAAACGAGAATATCACACTACATACTTTTGTTGATGAAAATGATCTGAACATTGCTGCCTGACATTTTCTGTACCTCTTTTTTTGAAACATCCCACCATGAGCAGCAGTAAATATTTCATTTTGCAACTCTTTACATAAATTACTTAAATATCCTTAAGAAGTTTAGGGAGAATCACATTGAAGGGTAATTTTGTACTTAGAGGGCAATTTTGTAAGATAGAATGCTAACTAATTAACTTAAATACCCTTAATAAGTTGACCAAAAAGGATAGTTTTGTATTTTCATAGGTGCAATGTAAGATTACCTTCAATGACATCAATCGGTGAAGTGTGAACTTAGGGCCTATTTGCTAACACTTAAAAAAAGTTATTTAATGCGGAATGGAGAAAATGCTCGATGTTAAATGTTGTTTGTTAACTTTCGGCGATTTTCCCTTGATTTTTTGTGGCGAGGGAGTTCTGGCTTAATGGATTTCCCTTGATTTTTTGTGGCGAGGGAGGTCTGGCTTAATGGATTTCCCTTGATTTTCTCTCTCCTAGATGGATTGCTCAATATACAACCCAACTTTTAACATCTGTACCTTCTATGGGCCCCACCATGATTTGTGTTAGATTCTCACCGTCCATCAACTTTTTCAAATCATTCAAGAGCATGAACCCAAAAAATAAGGCATATATAAAGTTCAAATGAAACACACCATAGACACGGGAATTAAATGACTACCATTGAAACCTTCTCAGGGTCTAATGTGAGGTTTATTTCCTATCTAACCCCTTCATAAGGTCATACAGACATGGATGAAGGTAAAAAACAAATATTAGCTTGATCAGAGCCTTATGTGGCCCTAAGAAGTTTTCAATGGTAGGTGCCTAATTTCCACTATTTCCTGCAGTGTGGCCCACTTGAGCCTTACAACTGCCTATTTTTTGTCTTAAGCTCCAAAATGATATGAGAAAATGGATAGATGGTGTGGATGAAACATATACATCATGGTAGGCCCCACAGAGCCCCTGCCAAGGCCGTCCGTCTCCATCCCTTGGACGAAGCGGATCGTCGTACCGAGTAACTCTGTGTTAAGCGTATTGGGTAAACTCTGTGGGGTCCACCATAATTTATATATTTTATCTATTCCATCCATCCATTTTAATAAATAATTTTGTGGCTTGACTAAAAAAATAAAGCATATCCAAATCTCAAGTGGACTACACCACAGGAAATGGTGTGAATTAAATGTCTGCTATTGAATAATTCTTGTTTTCCCTTCATCCAAGTCTGTGTCATCTTATTAACAGTTTGGATTACAAATGTAGAAGTTCTGATTTGGCCCAAAACATATGGGTGATGGCTCTATTTTAGGTCAAATCTAAACTCTGTTATGAATAACCATCTCCATTAAATTACTTAGGCCAAGCAACAAGTGAAAATCACCAATATACTGCATATATAACTTTTACTAGTACAAAATGGCCCAAGTATAATGACTTCCAATGGTTAACATAATCAACAATGGACAATAATCCAAAATAACCAAAATGGACTCCATAATGTCCAAAGGAAAAGTTGCAATAGGCCCAAAGTTGCACTTAAAATGGGCATCAAAGTGGCCACCTAAAATTGGTCTTGGGCTCGGTTGGCGGGCTTGATCCATTGGACTGGGCCTATCAGGCCTGGGTTACTAGTCTAGGCTTGTTGGGCTTGACCACTGGACTGGGCCTGGCGAGCCTGGCCTACTGCATTGGTGTGTGGGCCTGGCCACTGGACTCAGCCCGAGCCCGATCAGTTAGCCCACTGGAAACAGTCCATGCTCACAGCCCAATCTTTGCAGGCCCAAAATAGTTATTAAGGTGGGCCTGAGATCTGCCCAACCGAGCCCAAAACCGGCCTTAATAACTGAGGTCCAATGAGCGCCCAAAGAGCTGGGTCAAAGTTGCTGGCTACATCATGAGGGCTCGACTCGTGGCCCAATAGACAGGCCCATACAAAACAAACTTCGATCGAGTTTCTGTAATAGGCAGACGCAGCCGTCTCTGTTCTATGTATTTCCAAAGCAGGAAACCCTTGTAACCGCCAAAACCCATTTTAGAAAGAAACCTCCAAACCCTAGCCGCCAGCCCATCTGCCATCACCGGACGACATCCTAGTCGCCGCCATCTTCCTCATCACCGACAACATCGCAATCCTTAGTGACCTGTGCCGCTGTTGAGAACGGCTGCCACTGACAACCGTTGCTCCGATTTTGTTCAGCGTCTCTGGATGGCCATGAATGCGGGAATAGAGATGGGTTCCTTCCGGTGCAGCGGCCATGAATGGTGGCGATTAGAGACAGGCAGAGTGTTTGCCGTTGTCGACCATGGCTGCTGACGGCGGCGCAATCTGACCCTTTTTTTTTTTTTTTTTTTATCTGTATTGATGTGGAGTTGCTGCCGCCATCAATGGCCGTGGCAACGATCGTCTCCGGCTCCGATAGGAGTCGGCAATGGCTGGGATCATCTTCCAGTATTGATAAAGATCAGCGGCCATAGATTTCTAGCAGGCCATAGATATGCTTTATTCTACATTGACGTGGGGCCACAGAAGTTTTGGACCAAGTTGATATTTTCGTTTTCCCTTCATCCAAGTCTGTGTGATCTTATTAACAGTTTGGATTACAAATAAACATGAGTGTGGGCATTAGAAAGGTTTCAACGGTGGAAATCATCGGTGGTCTGCGTGCCCCATCATTATATACGTGTTTTATCCGTGCCATTCGTTCGATTTAAAATGAAGTAGATCCAAAACTCAAGTACGCCACACGAGAGGAAACAGTGGGGATTCTATGACCACTGTTAAAACATTTATATGGCCACAAAAGTTTCCTATCATGCTAAGTTTTCTGTGCTTTCACTTAATCCTAGTGATAATGAACTTATAAATGGTTTATATGGTATAGACATCAAGGTGGGGCTTAGGAAGATTTCAACAGTAGGACACTATTTCCTCAGTTATTCCTCTCTCGTGGCCCACTTGAGTTCCTGGATTCACCTCATTTTTTCGTCGCATGTCCTAAATTGAGATAAAATAACGTGTGAACAAAGTGGATTTCTCACAAACATCACAGTGGGCCTCACCTAGCATCGAAGCGAGAAAGTGCCACAAGGGAAAAAAAAAAAATCCGTGTCTAGTTAGGGCTGCACATTTGTCAGGTCAACCCGCCCAATCTGACCCGGCAGAAACCCGATCCGCCCTGACCCGGCGAAGAAAAGGGTCCGGTCCCGGGTGAATGCGACAAACCCGATCCGCCCCGACCTGACAAAGAAAATGGTCTGCCCGATCCGACCCGGCAGAAACCCGATCCGCCCCAACCCGGCAAAGAAAAGGGTCCTGTCCAGGGTGAATGCGACAAACCCGATCCGCCACCTGACAAAGAAAATGGTCTGGTCCCGGGTGAATGCGACTGGATTGTTTTTAATCTAAGTATAGTCTAGGATATACACCAAACCTGACCGACACAACCCATACCCCGACCCGTGTATACCCGACCCGTTCCGCTCGACCTGAACCACCCTGAGTTCTGTCAGAGTATTCTTAAAAAAAAATATGCTTGAAAAATTCCTACAGTTGAAACATCTCTAGGTCCACCGTGATGTTTATATGTCATCCATACTATTCATAATATTGTCATTCCTATTGTGATGAGCTGAAAACAAAAATATTAGCCCGATTCACAAATTTTGTGGCCCTATGTCCTATTGTGGATGTTCAATCCTCACATTTTCGGTCCACTTGAGTTTGTGGCCGAAAGTTTGTACAATTATGTTCACATTTTCAGTTTGCTCAAATAAGACCATTGTTTAGTGATCCAAACCATTGATGAGAAAGGTCTCAGCGTGGATGGCCACACATAAAAATATACTTTGGACCGATTGAAATATCGCACAATAGAATATTTGGGTTTTTATAGGTTCGCGTTCCATCCCAACTAATGGTGGACGTTCCATCCCAGTCCTAATCCGACCCGACCCGATTCTGCATATAGGCTCGAGTAGGGTTAGGGTTGACCCTTTTGCAAGTAGGGTAGGGTTATGGTTGGGTCAGCCCAACCCGGTCACAACCTAGACCGAAACCCGAACCTTTAAAATATGTTTAGGTTCAGTTCAGGATGGGGCCCAACCCTACCCATGTGCAGGCTTGCATCTAGTACAATCGGGCGGAAGCTGATTGTGTCCTACCCTGCCCAAATGATAATCTGTCTGGGCAGGACTTTATGGGGCCCACCATGATGTAAGGGTTTTATCCACACCATTAATTCCTTTTCGCATATCATTTCACGGCATGATCTAAAAAATGAGGCAGGTCCACAGCTTAAGTGGACTACACCAAAGGAAGTAACAATGATAATGACACCTACCGTTGAAACCTTTTTAGGGCCACCATGATGTTTTTTTTTTACCATCTAACCTTTCTTATGATGTGGTCCACTAGATATCAGGATCTACTTCATTTTTGGGCCCATGCATTAAAATGAGATGGCCAAAAGGGATGGATGGAGTGGATATAAAATGAATACATTTCGGTGGACCCCACAATGCACAACATATCCCACACAATAAGAAGAGCAAGGACAATAGTGCCACGTTCAAGTTTTACTAAAAAAAAAAAAAAACACTATCATTCACTTTTCCATTGCATTATAAATTATTTGTTTAGCTTCTTTGTAGAAGATTATAAGTGTTTCCTTGTGTTATTTAGTTTATTTGAATTAAATGGATGTTAATTCAATTATTTTATTTTTATTTAATAAAAAAATGAACCCTTTATAACGTAAACATCTCCAAACATGAGGTAGGGGCAAATGTGTCAAATTAATAGATTTCAAATATTTCATATGTTTGTTAACAAAAGATTGTTTCAGATTCAATACTTAATTTCCAGACTCCAACCGTTACCAAACAGACTTTTAGACTTCAGATTCAGAATTCAGATTTCAGATTTAGGATTCAGACTTCGGATTCAACAAACGTGCCCTTAGGCTATTTTTGTAATTTCAAAGGGGCAACTAAAGGAGGAAAGACTTGGCTATAAGGAGTAACATAGATTTTGAATATCAAATAAAGTGTGTTAAGCCCCCTTTTTTTACCAGATTTGTTGATGAATTCTCATGTACAAATATGGCTTTATTTAAAGCTTCTAAGAGTCCCACATATTAAAAAAAAAAAAAAAAAATCCATATCAGACTGCACTCCAACTGCTTTGGTACAGCTTCTGCACCCATTTCAGCTTTTTGTACACGACATACTCAAGGTCCATCAGGGTGCCATGTTTGCTCAAGAGTCCCCCTTACTAGCCATACTGAACACTCGTCAAGGTCTGTTAGGCTGCCATGTTTGCTCATGATACACTATTACCAATTGTCCTTTGCACTTGCACAAGGCCTATCAGAGTGCCCAACTTGCTCAATATTCACCATTACTAGCCAACTTGAAGTGGAGGCCTAACAGTGTGCCATGTCTGCTCAAGACTACAACCGTTTACCAGCCAACTTGAAGTGGAGGTCCATCAGGGTGCCACGTTTGCAAAAGACAGCAACATTTACCAGCCAATGTGAAGAGGGTTGTCATTTGCATAGAGAAAGCCAAAGATACTCTGGTTTTATACTTATGCCCTGGCAAAAATTTATGAAAGTAACTGTAAGGAGATCTCCCTCTTCCTCTTAAGCATGTAGTAAAAGGCTGAAAACAGAAATAAGAGGCCTACCTCCAATTGGGAGAATGGAAAAGTCAATGAATCATTCATCAGAATCAAGCAGAATGCCTTGCTTCGCCTGCACACATCAATCCAAATTATTGTTATGTACCCTGAGCTTAGTAGATAACCGAAAGTTGTGTCTGTTCTTACAACTTAGAAGTGAGAACATCGTTGGTCCAACAACAACAAAGAAGGCAGTACCACGATTTCAAAATGAACCCTATCTTAGGCTGTGTTTGGATGAACAGGTGAATTGACTTGAAGCCATTTATTTCAATCAAGAGAAATGACCAAATTATAGTGACAGTTCCAAGCACATACAACAAGGAAGTCCCTCAAATTCCTCTTACATTTCTTTCAAGTCCAACCTGAAAATAACATAATTACAATCTTTCAAAGACAGGTCCCTCGAGATCATAACATATTTACAACTTGCTCTTTTCACTTTATGGAGCAAATTATTGCAACTCAATTCGATAGTGCATCCAAATGCGCCCTTATTCATGCATCTGAAATTGTGAATGAGTCAAGCAGTTTTGAAAAGGTAATACATACCTTCACCGGAAAGCGTCTGTCTTTCCATTTGTTCTCTGAATGGATGGATAGCACAATATTTCACCAGACAATTCAGCATGGTAGTATTTGGAAATTTAGACACACAAACAGGCAGTGGTCAATTTCAACCATCAAACTACTTCCAGCTCCCAATATCACATGATTGGAATCAGTCATGATCTCTGAAACTACTTGTAGCTGCACCACAAATTCATGATTAACTAGTGTAATTGTTCTCTAAAATTAACTTCAGAATTCAGATACATGATATATGAATTTGAACAGAAAAACACCTTCAAACCTTTTGAAGAATATGCCATGTATACAAGTCCGAAGAAAGCGGCAGATCCAACCTGCACCAAAAACGCAACTTGAGAAAAAGACTGGTAAAAAGAAAGCCAAATGCTCTAGCATTAAGTAACGATACGATACCTTGCTTCATGAGTGATGAGACTTGCAAAGTAAACATGAACCTAGTTAGGAGTCCTTCAAGCTCTTGGTGCAAATTTTCTCATTCTTCCAAGTAGTAAAGCATGGATCTTTTCGTGGGATGAGCTTAGGTTGATTTGGTTCGGGTTTTGAACTGGTTGAGCTGGCCTATCAGGCCAGGACTATTCAAATTTTAGATTCTCTTGGCCTGGGCTGGGTCCGTGTTGCCCTAGTAAAGCATGCACCTGCAAACTAGCTCACTAGTTCATATCTTTTCACTGCCCTTCTCTGAACTCCTTGCTGATCTCAAACATGAAAGTGCTCATATCGAAAGTAACAGGATTTTACCTACCCTCTGACCAAAGCACCTTGCTGCCACCCCAGAGTGCTCAAAAGAGCATATTGCAATATGTGCAAGAACTCTCACATTGTCAATTCACACCACTTACATCAACATATAGCTTCGGACATGCTATAGGTGTCTCGTGTGTGTTCCTTCACATCTAAGGGTTTCACTTGGCCCATTTTTCTATCAGACATAATGGCTGGAAGGAGACCCCTGACATGCATCTTGTCATAAAGCTTGGAAATCTGTTGTGTGTCTCCGCATCTGATGTAACCTTGTATCAATGTACTAAATGTCACGAAATTAGGGTCAATGCCCTTCTCAACCATTTCATCCAGAAGCTTCTTCGAGGCTTCCATGTCCCCTTGTTTAGATAGACCGCTGATCAATGCAGAATAGGTGATAACAGAAGGAATAACCCCTCTTTCTACCATTTCGCATTTTAACTTGAAAGCTTCGCTGATATTACCAGTCTTGCAATATCCATCAATCAATGTATTAAATGTAACAACATCAGGAGCCAACCCTTTCGAGTGCAGCTTATGGAAAAGCCTGACTGCCCTATCTAAATTCTTGGACTTGCACAAGCCATTGATGAGAGCATTGTAAGTAGCAATATTTGGAACAAGACCCTTCTTCAACATCTCATCCCGTAGCTCAAAAGCTTCATTCACATTACCGGCTGCCGAACTGCCGTGGATAAGGGTACAATAAGTGAAATTATCTGGAACAAAACCTTTCTGCAACAAGTCCGAGAAAAGTCTTCTTGCATCTACTACCCGGTGAGATTTGCAAAGCCCACCAATAGCTATGTTGTATATGATGTTGTTGGGCACAAGACATCTCTTTGCAGTTTTGTCAAGGGATTCTAAAATCTTCAATGTATCAAGATGTTTTACATCACACTTAGCAAGCTCTTTAAAACATTCATGACCTAGAAAGGCATCGAAATCCACCATTTTCTGCAACAACATATTTGCTTCATCGATCTTACCAAGCCTATAAAGACTGCTTACTAGGGTGCTGCTTATAACTACATTCGGAGCAAAATCCATCTCAATCATTTCAAAATAGACACTAAAAGCCTTATCCAGCATCCCTTCTTTGCACCAACCAGCAATGAGAGTTCCATAAGTCACAATATTGGGGCTTAGCCCCTTTGCCTGCATCTCAACCAGAAGATCCTTTACTCCACTGCAGCTCCTCGATTTAAAAAGTCCATTAATAAGAGAATTAAACATTTCAATGGAAGGTGAAATCCCTTTCCTTTCCATCTCATCTCTAACTTTAAAAGCTTGTTCGACATTACCGACTTTACAGTACCCATCACACAGGGTTCTATATGTAATATTATCTGGGAAACAGCCCCAGTCTTTCATTTTATCAATGATCTCCTCTGCTTCAACCAATTTCCCCATCTTACATAATCCATTGATCATCGTATTGAAGGTGATTTTGCTCTTCGCAAACCCCTTTGCTAAAATATTGCTCCACAACTTCAAAGCTTGATCAAAATTCCCTGTCTTAAAAAACCCATCAAGCAGAGTACTGCAACTGACCTCATTCGGCGCCACACCTCTTTTCTGCATAAAAAACCACAGCTGCAAAGCATCATCAATAGCACCTGCATGGCAAAAACCTTTGAAAAGTGTATTATATGTTAAAATTGTCGGTTCAACTCCTTTCTGAAGCATTATATCACAAAGCTTGAATGCCTCACGAATACAACCTTCCCTACAATACCCATCTACAAGAGTATTATAAGTATAAGAATCCGGCTTCAAACCCCAAGCTCCCATCTCCATTATCAACTGCGCTGCTTCTCTGATTCTTCCCAGCTTGCAATAGCCATTGATCAAAGCATTGCAGATGTATAAATTCACCTTCAATCCATTGCTCAACATCTCGTCCCGAATTCTAATAGCATCATCCATTCTCCCAATCCGGCAATACCCATTTACCAATACACCAAAAGCTACTTCATCTGCAGCCAAATACTCCACTTCCTTAATGTCATTAAGTACCTTCTCAGCTTTTTTCATCTCACCTTCTCTACAGTAGGCTTTAATCAACGAAGTATAACTAACCACATTCGGCAAAATACCCTTCTCACCCATTAACCGCAAAACGTCCAATGCAGCTTCTGTGTTACCCAACTCACAATATCCATCAATCAATGAATTGTAAGTCACCACATTAGGTTCAAACCCCTTGTTTTCCATATCTGCAACAAACTCAACCGCTCTATGCATCATCCCATCCTTACAGCAAGCATTCACCATCACTGTAAAAGTGAAAACATCAGGCATGATCCCAACCCTAATCATCTGATCATACACATGAATCGCTACATGGGCTTCACGACTCCTAACCAAATTGCTCAAGAGACTGTTACAAGATCTCAAACTAGGCCTAAATCCAAACTTCCCCATATTATCGAACACATAGAGTGCATTCTTTGACATGCCGTTTTCCACAAATACCTTCAACAGCATGTCGAAAACAGTCGGTGAGAATGAAAATTCGTTAAAAACTGAAACCAATTCATCAAAAACTGACGAAATAGGAGAATTGTGGAAATTACAAAGCACGACCAATTCTTTTAGATGGAATCTGGCCTCCTCAAACATTCGGCCTTTGGACAGAATGTGTATGATCTTACAGTAAGATTTCGAGTTGGGTCTGAAATTCTTCTGCGTCGACGCGAGTCTGAAGAATTCAAGACATGGGTTTGGATTGGATTTGAGTCTTGTAAGGACGGCATGGAGGATTTCGTCAGAGAAATCAAAGGGAAGGCGGCGGACAGCGTCAAATCGATGGAGGGTAAGGATCCGAACGATGCGATCGATCAATTCAGCGGTGGGGAGTTTGGATTCTTGGTTGAGTTTCCATTGGAGTGGTTGGGTGGTGTGGATTGACCTTTTGAAAGATATTTGGCGGAGAGTCTGGAGGAGGAGAGAGACTGAAGAAGAATACCTGAGCATTGATGGAGATGGGTTTTCCTTTTCAGGTGGATTTGGAGAAGGGATGACCGTTGGATTTACCAGAGTGATCAGCCATCACACGAGAGAGAGAGAGAGAGAGAGAGAGAGAGACTCAACACTCAGCTGAGAGAGAGAGGTCTAAGGGTTTATCTGAAATTTGAACCTTGCCATGTCTGCTCGCGCCTCCTTGCTGGTGAGAGATCATCCGAGCCGCCCATCAAGACTCAGTGGAGGTCCACCAGGCATCTGATTGGATCCAAGAATCAGGTCAGGGTGGGACTCGGGTTCGGTGGAGGGGAGCTCGGTACTGGTCGGAGCTGGAAAAGCTCTGTGGGCCCCACCATGATGTATGTCTTATCCATGCCGTCCATCCATTTTGCCAGCTCATTTTATGGCATGAGCCAAAAACTGAGGCAGATCCAAATCTCAGGTTGACCACACTGCAGGAAACATTTGTGACTGAAGGCTCACCATTAATAACTTCCTAGGGCCCACTGTAATGTTTGTTTGCCATTTAACCTGTTGATTAGGTCATACAGACCTGGATTAAGGTTAAACACAAATATCAGAAGTCTTTAATGGTAGGCGTTCAATGAACACTGTTTCTTATGGTGAGGTCCACCTGAGATTTGAATCTGCCTATTTTTTGGCTCATTAATGGACAGGATTTAGTGTGAATTTGGACTTTTGGCTACTTTTTCATTTGACTCATCCGTTATGCGCCAACAAATTGATAAGTTGGTTCCGCATGATTGTGAGTTAATTGGGCCATCTGAAGCGGGGCCCATAATTTGGATGGTTTGATTTTCAGTTGTTTGTGTGCCACGTGTACAATACCTAGTGTATGCACGCGAAGCATCACACTCGAGTGAGTAACAATGGCCGGGCCACTAGATTAGCATTTTGAGATGAAAATTGAATGGCCCGACCCTGGTGTCTGTAATATTATATCCAATGTCCAAAAGATTCTATAACCCACTATGAAAATAGAATTGGCCAAAAAATGATGCCAATCCAATCATAATGGGACCCACTCAGCCACATCATAGAAAACAATGGACGACTCTCAAAAACCTTGAAATTAAGTGGTGGCCCACTTGATGGACGGCTTTGCATGATTTTGACGGCATTCCATTTTCATAATCGGAAATCATGTTAGACCGGTCAAAATGTCATGATAAACCACGGTGGGCTCCCGCTCAAATATGCAATTTCTAAGTGCTTCCGGATCATTCATCACACTCTGCCAGCCCATCGAGGTCTTGGACCAGGACCGTCGTTCATGGGCTCAGGCCTAGACTCCAGCTATTTTGTTCAACAGATGGATTGAAGTATCCATTTCGTTGATATGGAGCAGAAGGTTAAGGTGAGAACCATTCAACGGCTGAAATCGAGCTAGCCTTATGTCCACTAGCACGATGGTTGGGATTGTACGATCTCTGGAATTCCAGGTTGTACATATGTTCCTTACAGCCCCTATCAACTTACGTGCATGCCACGTGAGTTAGTCCATGCACACGAGTATGGCATGATTTATCCTTTTAAAAGAACCACTCCAACCTGGTTTGGGGTAGGCAAACCGGCACATGCCTACTAGTAACTGAGTCGTATGTGGGACAACATGCGTGAGATCCAGCCCGTCCATCAGGTGTCGTGCCTCATCTTGACCGTGGAACCCAAAAATAAGGCCAGTCCAAAACGCAAGCAGGTCACATCCTAGGGAAGAGGTGGGATGAAATGCGCACTAGATGTGTAGGGCCACCTGATTCATACATGCCATCCAATTCATTCATCTGACGTGAGTCATCAGAATGGACATGCCAAAAGCAACGTTGTTCTAAAACTCAAGTGGGCCACACCACGTGATTTTAGTAGCTATTATCAGATAAAACCATGTTTTGTTTAAGAATGAAAGACTCCGTAATACCATCTATTTGGCTAAACCCTGTAAGAGTACCGATTACATTTCAGATTCTCCCCACTTGAATCTAAACACTCTCTTCTTCTCCACATTTACAATATGCAAACTGCAGCTACAGTAAGTAATAGTACGCTATACACATTAAAAAAAAAAAAAAAAAAAACCAATTTGGATTTGCTCAATTGCTGGATTATTCCCCAATTCTCCTCTTCCATCCATACCCAAAGTAGAGAATCCATAAACATCAGCTAATGCTTCCATGAATCATACTGATAGATGTTTCCTATCACCTGCAATAAGAAAAAGAAGAGGGGATGAGAAAGAATGAACATAGGCATACTATGTTGAGGTGGTGGACATCTAATGTCCTTAGTCAGTTTCCATATGCATCTATGGTTCTCTCATTCTCTCCTTTAGTATTTTATAAGGTGAAGCCTAGTTTCTTTTGTTTCTAGTGCAGAAGAAAACTCTGTGTTGCTACCCCATGGAATAGGTATATTGTTAAACCACATAAATTATTGTCCTCTTGTCTCTTATTTTGGTTTAACAATTTTCTTTTTATGGTTTTGGCTTAGCTTACATCGATGAAGTGTGGGAATTTTTCCGCAACAATTAGTATTAGAGCCAAAGGTTAAGAAGCTTTTTAGCACAAGATCGGTGTTGCCATTTTTTGTTGCACAAGATTAGTCATCACAATCTTTGTTGATTGAAAAATGTCTAGAAATGAAATTTATGATTAAAATCTCAAAGTTAAATGCTAGAAATTAGGTGTTTAAATCTATGAACAAAGTTGAAATATATTAGTAACTTTAAAAAACCAATCATTGATAAAAGAGAGAGTTCCCAGCGCATTCTGTCAAGAGTCTTGATGCACATTATAAGTGGGCCACTGAGATCCAAACTTTGATTTGATAGGCTTCACCATAGATAAAAGATGCTCTAAAAATCTCATAGATCAAAACTCCTAATCTGTCAATCAATGTCCAATAAAAGATGGCTAAGAAAATAATACATCAATTGATCAGAAGAAAAAAAAAAAAAGAGAGAAGGCCAAAAATTGGATGGTAAGGAGCTCCCAGCTTGGGTCATAACAAATAGATAACATTTTGAAGTTCTATGAATATTAATAACACAAATACATTTAAGCTCAGGATGGGAAATTACTATACTTAACCAATACAGGCCTTGAAGCATGGATTGAATGCAAACAAATCCAAAAGCATCGGCTCCTCAATGAGTTCTCTATGTAATTGAACATGTATAGATGCTATAATGCCAACTATCATATGGGACCAAACAAGTCAAAGACCATTTGAAGTAAATATAAAACAGAGGTTAAGCCCACATGTGGAGTCGTGAGCATACACATGCAACCACACATGTCAATATGGAACATGTGTATGAGGTCTTGACCTTCCATTGTATAAGCCACGCCCAATATACAAAACAAATGAATGGCTAATACAACTCTTTCTGAATGTCTATTTGTTTCGTACATAGTAGTTTACCTGAGGAAAACACTTGATTTTTAAGCTAAAAGTCCTAAAAAAATTTACCCACTTGATGGAAAGCTCTTATCTCACACCCTTATGCTACATTGGTGCATGTGGCTGCATTTGGTCAGGCAATGCTCCACACAAATGTGGGCTTATGAAATCTCACCCACAAATTATGCTTGTCCAAGAATTAGGCTGAATGCAAATCAGGTGGGTCAATCGTGTGCAAATGAAATGGATAGTCAGCATTCAATGTACGTGAGCACATCAGATGAGTAGACGGCCTGAATTTTATGCAAGGAAAGCTACATAGTGGCCCCCACCTGATGAGAAACTTGGTCATGCATACTTGTAAACTCTCTCATCAATCACCTCAAATGCGCTGAGTAGCATTGCCATAAAATTCAGAGACTGCAAATTAAATCTATGGTTAAAGCTAAAAATGATGAGCAACTATTCATATTAAAACAACTCATAAGCAAAATAAAAGTACATTAATGTGAAAACTATCATGATGCACTCATTCCATTCAAGTGGGGTTGGTGATAATCCACACTATAAATGCAATGGATCTCAATGTGGATGGAGGATGCCTTGAGTTTGGGAGTTCCAAATCTGTGAGTGATGTCCCTTAAATAAATGGCTAAGTAAAAAATACAGCAATAACCTGCAGAAAAGGCTTAAAAGGAAACACAAGCAGGCAAATGTTTGCAGTTTATCGAGCGAAGCACTACATGACAAAATTCCACAAGTTAAGCACGAAAGAACAGAAAATGGAACCTAACCTGAAGTGGAACAAATTGAGCTTTACAAGAAGATTATAACATTAATATTGTAATCACCAATGAAGCTCGTGGAGCACGAAGCAGCTCCTTGCCAATCTTGTGCTTTTGTGGAGCAGACAAGCCATGAAAACTGAATGTCTCTAAGATCACTGCGTTCTTGAGGAAGAATTTCGAAAAGTTGACTAAGTTTTCGCTTCCATTAATGCACCTGATCTCAACATCCTTGAGATGTTCAAGAGGAAATTCCTCTATTTCCCAGCATTTTTCATAATCGAACCCAATCTACACCAAATGAGATTTTGAAAATTAGTAAAGATCAGCAGTGCAAGTGTTTGGATGCACTTGATTGAATTGCAAATGTTGTCAGTCTTAACTGAAATGTCCCAATTGTAATCTCCTTAGCATTCACATTGAAGAAAATATATAATCCTCTAAGGAATGTGCTGTACGCTAGCATTTTCAATTTGTACCAAAGGGTTCAATGATCCAGACCATTGATCTATTGGGCCTCATCATTATGTGCCTAGAACTGGATATCTCCCAGATCAAAATAACCTAGCTGCCAATCTTGGGCATTGTTTTAGTCAAATGTACATAGTTTCTACATTACTCTTCATAACCAATCATTGAGGACATTGTTGCAGCATAGTCCATCCACTGTGTGGCCCAGCGTTAGTTGCAGGATCATTCTTACTAAGTGCCACTCCTGCTTTGAAACCCTGCTTGAGACTCTCATTCCCGTTCCCGCTTCCTACCTATTTATACTAGTTTACATTTTGAAAGAGATGCTTCCCCACTCCTGCACCCAAATTTGCTGCCGCTTCACTTCACACTTTGTGCAACTATAGGCCCAACTAACCAACGGTCTAGAGTACTAAACCATGACGCTCACTTGTACAAACCAACAGCCCAAATATGCCACGCACATCATCGGCTTGATGATAGTATGATTCCTTAAATGCCTAGGCTCCAACAGCTATGTTACCTTCAAGCTGCACATATGAAAAGAACTTAATGGCAGTTTGAGGACCACATTTTCACTACTGGATACTAGGAAACATCAGTAGCTTTTTGTCATTTCCTCTTTGATTAATCTGAATCTTTGCAATTCAATTCACAAGTGCATTCAAACACAGAACAATTAATGGTTATAAATGTAGTAAACTAAAATATGAGATTTGGTGGCACCACATGTGCCCCTTTCCCCAACCCACCTCCACATGCAGCAACACAGGCCAACCAGGCACATGCGTGACACATCCAGAACATGTATCAGATCAGATCAAATGTATAGATGATCCAAAAAAAAAAAAAAAACTCAGGTTGTTCAACTATCAGGTAAGTCACACACGTTAGGAAATTATGGACAGACTAAACATATGCAAGCTTTCTTAGACAGTCCATTGTTGTTATATGTGTGTGTCCTACCTAAATGTGGAACAGCATGTTCTACACACAGGCTAGGTTGGCACTTGTGGTTGCATTGTGTAGGGGTGCATATGGGTCTAGTAGTAGCAAACGTCACTGGAATAGTAAGTACATAGTGATTTACCTGATGTTTATTTATCACCAGCCTTTCTAGATTAGGAGATAGTTTGAGGAAGGAAGTAATGCGTTGGATATTATCCTTGTCAAATACGTCAATTTCCAGCTCCAGGCACTCCAGATTGGAAAATAAAGTGGGCAGACACTCAGATGAATCAAGGATCCTTGTGATAAGCTTGAAACATGCAAGGCAAAGATAATTCACATTAAAAACAATTAGATGCTAGATTGTTGTATGCTATCCTGGGTCTTTTAGTTCATACAAGTGGTGGCCATTGTTCTACGAACCAGACAATTGGTCTCATAGGCTCTCAAGTAAGGATCAACCAGAGGTTTGCTGATTTCAGAGAAGTGTGGGAACCATAAATATGTACACATGAGTGCATGTGTCATAATGTGACACGTGTGAGATCAAAGACTTCAATCTAGTGAGCTACACTGTTTCGATCTTCTGGCGTATGAATCCGGCCATTTCACCCCTCTGGCAGTGAGCCAGGAAAAAAAAATACCATGAATTTACTTCATAAACTGTGGCCTGCCTGAAGAGTGAAATTGTCAGCTTTTTAGGAACAAGATTTACAACCGTATGGAAAGCTCAGATCTTTGCATACTTGTACATCTGCCGCCATGTGGATGTGTATAGCTCTACTTGTGTGTGGAATTAGCAAACCTCAGATGGACCATGCACCACGGGATGTGCAATGTTTCTGCATCTTTTATTAACTGTCTATGCGCGGGCTACCAATTAAGGTTTAGGATTGTCCAATCTAAAGCTTTTTGGCGCGCCCATTAGATCAATTGTCTGGATAACTGAACCTTGTGCCATGAACTTGTACGAATTGAGGACCGAAGGAATTTACATCCTCAAGTCAAGGACATATTACAGTTATTTTGGTATACAACTACTGCTCAGGAGGGGGTCTGCAATTTTTGTGATCTATTGCTTTCAACTAGTGGAACCCCCACCAAGATGACTCATGGCTCTAAAATCTCCACATCCAAAATCCTTATCCATAGGATTGGATGGTATTCCCAATGTGGACATCATCCAAATCATAGTTCAAACTTTCAACACATCATACTGGCTATAAATTTGTCGCGATAAATTCCTGATTTTTCTTTTTTCTTTTTTTCTGAAAGGCAACGAGTTATTATTGCTGGGCCGAAATCAAAAGAAAACAAAATATAAAAGAAAAAAGAAATACAAGAGAGTGGAAGAAACCATCCTATAGCTTTAAAAGCTATTGTCCATTCTGATATATTCACTTTAACCCTATTAGAGACATCCAAAACCTGGCTTCTTCTATTCCGGAAACACCTGTTGTTCCTCTCCTCCCATACCACCCAAATTCCAGCCACCAAAGTATCTTCCACGCTTATTTCCCTTCCTTCCCAATGACTCCCCTTACCAAGCCCAGAAGAAACTTTCAATAGATCCTGGCAATACCCAGGAGATGCCACATAGTTCTCTCATAAAAGGGCAATGAAGAAATAGATGATCCACTGTTTCTTCATCCTTTATACACATTAAACATATGTTTGGCAGAATCATCCGGCACTATCGAAGATTGTCAACCGTTAACACCTTGTTCCTTACCATCAACCATGCCGAGACCACCACTTTTGGGAGAGCTTTACAACGCCATACACATGATGTATGCCTAATTTGACTACCTGATGAAGATCCAGAAATGAACTTGTAGAACGATTGACTAAGAATAGTTCAGATTTCTCTTTCATCCATTCCATAGAATCCCACACACCCACCAGTGGAGCAGCTAGTTGAAGCCTTTCCAACAACTTTGCCATCTCTTCAACTTCTACTTCCAACAGATTCTTTCTACACGAAGGAGCCCATATCACCTCGTTTCTTTCAACTGAGAAGCAGCGAGCAATTAAAATATTCGGTTCCAAAGCAATTCTAGCCAAATTAGGGAAACCTATTTGAAGAGGCTTGTCTCCCATCCAATGTCATCCCAAAACCGAATGCTACTACCATCTCCCAAAAAGAAACCAACCCCCTCCTTAAATTTCCACCTTAGACTTGCTATAGCTTCCAAAGCTCCCAAGGCTTTATATAGAGATGACCCTCTAATCCATCTACATCTTACCTCCGGTCCATATTTCTTTTCTATAAATTCCCGATGTAGCTATTGAATTTCATTAAAATAAAACTATAAGGATGAAGAAGGGGAAGCTATTGCACTACCAAGGAAACAAAAGATCCCAAATACCCCCACATTCATCTTGGCCATGATAAATCACATTCTTTAAAATAAAATAAAAAAGGAAAAAAGAAAGAAAAATCTCTGAGAGAGAGAGAGAGAGGGAGAGGGAGAATACCTTAACAGAATTCACAGCTATGACCAGCGTTCTTGCATTACTGAGCCCTCCAAGAAGAACCAGCATCGTATTAATAACCCTCTTGTTCAGTGGATAACCATATGCATCATCACCGTGGAAAAGAAGAGGAAGGCAGTTGATGTGTGCACTCACGAGGGAGGAAAGCCTCTCAATGGAGAGTGTCCGAGGCAAGCAGCCCATATATTCGAAATGTAGGAGATTGGGGGCCGAAATCTTCATCGCACCCATACTCTCATCCCCCACAAAATCTATAATCAAGGTCTTCAGTTTACGAGAAGAAATGTGAATGGCCTTGGTATCAAACCGTCTACAATTTTCCATACTCAAAATTTCAAGCCATGAACAGCCGCTGAAGTCTACAATCTCAAACCCTACGAGGCTGCAATTTGTCATACTCAACTTCTTGAGTTTGGGGCAGTCCGAGAGTAGCTGCTGGAATGAGAAATCCGGTATCACGAAGTCAAGAAGCTGTAGGTCTTTAAGCCTTGGAAGATGCATGGAATTGGGGAGTTGGAGAGGAAAGGAATTCAACTTCATCACCGTCAAAGACTCGCAATTGAAGAGCAGGCCAGGCAGCTCAATCAAGTTTTGCATATTGATACAGATGGACAGTTTCAATTCTTTTATGAAATGCTCCTCTCCGTAATTACGGATGCATCTCGGAATCAATTCCCCGGCATGAGGTGGGACGTCGTGGTCCTTGAGGCCGCTAAACCAGAGGGAAATTCTCCGCAGACGAGATAATCTGCGGCATCCCAATACCCGGTCGACGAAGTCCCTGAAAGCTGCTCTGCGGCATCCCAATACCCGTTCGACGAAGACCCATAAGTTTGCTTTCAGGGAAAACGAGCCATCGTCGAATTCTAGAGGGGGGACGTAAGTCCACACGTATCTCCATCTCGTTGAAACGAGGAGAATCTTCACTGCCTGCTTCGTCGGAAGGAAAGAGAGGATTCGATGCAGAAGCCGATCTCGTAAAGTCCTTCTCCAGCGAGCTCGGCAATGGCGGGAGAAATCTCTGGAAGAAGAAGAAGAAGATTATCAGATTGTGGAATGGATTCTGAAACCGGCCTTGTGGAAGAAGAAGATACACTGAATAACGGTATATATAAAAAGGAGGGTGGATCCTGAAATCGGTCTTGCGGAAGAAGAAGATACACAAAAGGGAGGGTGTATATATCGAGTCCTTGCCTCCCTGGTAGACTACGAGAGGTCTTGGGTTCGAAACTCATACGTGGGACCCCGGAGAGATTATTTTTAGATATTCCTGTGGCCCAGGAATCAGCGATGTGGCTGAGATCCTACCAAAGGAATGGTCGTGTCTACCATAATGTTTATTAACTATCCAACCTGTTGAAAAGGTCACATAAACCGGGGTGAAAGAGAAAAAAACAAAAACAATACAAAACAAAAACCAAAAAAAAATAATAATAATAAACATTAGCTTGATGCAAAACTTTTGTGGCCCATAAGGTTTTCGATGGTCAATAACCACTATTTCTTGTGGTGTGGTCCACCTGAAATTTGTATATGCTTTGATTTTGGTACCATGGCTTAAAATAAGCTGAAAAAATAGATAAACAATGTGGATATACAATGCATGCATCAAGGTTGGCCCCTATGGTCAAGGGCAGAGCCAGAATTTTCTTCCAAGGGGGCCATAAAATGATCTCTCTAAATGGTTGGACGGTGTGGATACAACACATGCATCATGGTGAGGCCATAGATCTTGGTGTCGTCGCTGCAGTAGCAATCTCTCATGTAACTAAACTGCGCCTTGCCGACAGACGCTGATTTCCTGCTAAAGCCATATGCGGAAGTTACATGGGCCCACCATGATGTTTGTGATCAATTCACACTGTCCATCCATTTTTCCTGCTTATCTTAGGATAGGAGACAAAAAATGAGACAGTTCCAAAACTCACATTAGTGGGAAAAGTGAAAAAAGAAATGCCCACCATTTAAACCTTCTAAGGTCTACCTTAATGTTTATATGTTATCCAAATTGTTTATAAGGTCATTTATATTGGAATGAACTGGAAAGGCAAGAACGTAGCCTAATATTAAACTTTTGTAGCCAAACAAATGTTTCAATGGTGGTCACTCAACCCCCTACTACTTTCTCTTGTCCAGCAAACTTGAGTTTCGGATCTACTTCATTTTTAGTCTCATGTCCTAAAATGAGCAGACAAAATGAATGGACAAGAAGGATTGATAAAAAGCATCATAGTGGGCCCTATGTAACTCCCTTGCGCAGGAACTTCCTCCGAAACCATTTTCTAGGAAATCTGTGTCCCACCAAGACCCAGCTAGAGAACAATGGTCTTGTCAAGGGGCTCTACGGGGCCACCATGATCTATATGTTTTATCAATGCCATCCATCTATTTTGATAAATCATTTTAGGGCTTGGCCCCCAAAAAGAGGCACATCGAACGCTCAATTAGACCGCACCACATGAACCAGTTAGGATTGAACCCTTACGGCTGGAAACTCAGGGACAAAGCTCTGCCCTGCTTACAGTAAGTCTCAGCCACATCGCTGGTTCTGGGTTGCAGCCAAAGTCATGCTCCTTGTACCAATCTCAGTATAAAAGGGGGGCAGTACCCAATTCAAGTCTCATTTATAAATACTTCTTTGTTGAATTAGTATCTATGGATATTTGTCATTCTTAGCTGTCTGATGAATGTCTACCAGGCTTTTTATAGTTTTTTTATTCATAATACATCTTAAGTGGGACCCATAATTTGGATGGCTTAATTTGAATCATCACATGCCAAAATGTGCACTTTCTAAGATAGCATGTGCGTATCAACCATCGAACTGCCGGAGGATGAATGTTGTTCAAAATATACTTTGGCAAATGAGACATCATTTGCCTAGGTTGAAAAATAATTTGAAAATTTCCCAAAAACTGCCTTTCTTTTAGAATATGATCCAAAAAGATATTGCTTTTAAACTATCTTGTCTAAAACCAACCGTTGCTTGCGCCGTTAGCTCCAAAACCGCTAAGTCTTTGGTACATTTTACCAAACGAAACCGATCTTTGACCAGCTTAAAACTAGAGTTGTGCACGAGCCAAGCTCTAGCTTCGGTTAGCTCACTTGACTCAGCTCAAACTAGCTTGATTTAAAGGTTGGGTTTGAACCAAGCCAAGTCATTTTTCCAAGCTTGAAATGATTCTCAAGCTGAGCTCGAGCTAACCCAAGGTTGATTCAGCTCGGCTCGAAATTTGGCGCAATTGAAGCTCAACTCAACTAACTTACTTGGAAAAGTATGTTTTTTAGTCCCACATCGAAAGTGAGCAAGAAAATGACAGGTGAAACTCTCTATAAAAGTGGGGGGGATGTAAATGGGGTTTGGGCTGCCTTTGGGCCTGATTTTTAATAGTTTTAGGCTTGGCTTTGAGCTAGGCCTATTTAAAATTTGGTTCTTTTCATGCTTGAATTGGGCTCAAACTTGGCTCGAAAGCTCAATCAAACCATCTCGAACATCTCAGTCTAGCTTGATGGCCGAGCTGAGCCGAACACGAGCTAGGCTATTCAGTGACCGAGCTAGCTAGGTCGAACATGGCTCAGCTCATCTCGGCTTGTGCTCAGCTCTACTTACAACCCATAAAACTAGGTGGGGCCACTTTCATGATACTTCAGTGCAAATCCAATCCGTGTGCTATTTTCGTCATCTCATTTTAATGAGTAGACCCAAAATTTAGGCAGATCCAATGCACATGTGGCCCATGCTAGGAAAAAGTGGGTCGTCTCTTACCATCATTGAAAGTATCAATAGTAATTTCTTTAATGTTTTTAGGCCATCCAAACCGTTGAAATGGCATTCCAACTCTTAAAAAGTTCATTTCCCAATGAAATGAACACAACCACCAGTTTTTTCCCTGATCTAAAAGTTTTGTGACCTATGATAGCTTGAAAGGCCTGGTTTAACATGAACTGTTACCCTCTGTGTGGCCCACTTGAGCTTCAAATCTGGATCATTTTTTTTTCCTAAGCCTAAAATCATACCAGGAAAATTTTGGACCACTCGGATTTTTGCAAAGAACAAGGTGAAGCCGGCTATCAGAAGACCATCTCACACTAAATGTGGATCTTTTTTTGCCCAATCCTTAATTTTGGTTGGCCCACCTTTGGTGATGTTTCTTGCAAATCCAAATTGTCCACCATTTTCACTAGTCACTTTAGGGTGTGGCCCAAAGTTCAGGTTGATCCATGTAGCTCACTTGAACTTTGAATTTGGATATTTTTTAGCCCAAACCCTAAAAATTATATGAGGATATGATGGATGGCTCAGATTTTTCACAAAGAACACAATCGACCCCACTATGGTGAAGATCATTTACCATGTACACGAGAGCATAAAGAGACATGACTTCTTCATGCAACCCAGGCCCTACTTTCCTGATGCTTATCCAAAATCCGAACTGTCCATTATTTTCACCATCTCACTTTATGGCGTGGGTCCAAAATCCAAACAGATCCAATGTAAATGATCCAAGGCAAATCGTCCTCCATTTTTTTTCATCTCATTTTAGGGTGTGGGCCCAAAATCTAAGTTGATCCAATGCAAAGGTGGTTCGCAATGGGTCTATGACTTACCACCATTGAATCATTGATGGTCCAATTTTGATATTGTTAATTAGGCCATCCAAATAGTTGAAATAGCATTCCCAATCATTAAAAAGGTCATTCCTAATGGGATGAAATTGACCCCAAATTACAAAAATTTCTGGCCCCATGAAGGTTTGAAGGGCCTGGGTTCTATGCACCATTACCTTCCCTATGGCCTACTTGAGTTTTGGATCTGGATCATTTTTTAGCCCAAGCCCTGAAAAACATGTGGAAATGATAGATGGCTCAGATTTTTTTGCAAAGAACACAGCGGGCTCCATGATCAACACCCAAGTTTGAATAGGCTTGGGAGAAAAAATGGGATAAAACTGTGGTTATTCACTTCGCAAAAGAGTAAATTTGCCATTTTCCCACTTAATAGTTGTCCAGTGATAAAGGTCTGTATATGAAAATAGTAGGTGATTTTGGAAAAATGGTTTAAAAATAACAGTTTTTTCAGTCCATGGACCAAAACATAAGCTTCTTTCAGGAAAATTTCCTTAACTTTATTACAAAATATAAAATTAGACAAAATAATGTAAATAACTAAAACTAAAGGAAAAAAATGTTATAAAATATGAAATTTTCAAGGATTTGAGCATACTTTGAGTGTATCAGCAGTGACTCTTGACCTTGCACATATTCATGGGTCCACCATGATATCCATGGCGAAGAGTCGCCTCACCTAAGAAGTTGGACACTTAAAAAAATCAAGCCGACCAACCATCAGAAGTGCCACCGTAGGAATTTGGAGGTTTTAGGATGGTTGTTATTATTATTATTATTATTTTATGATGTGGCCCAGTTAATGATTGATTACGCCTGATTTTTAGAGCATCCCACAATAATGGTGCAGCTCACTTAATGCACGGAACAGATGGACTAAGCAATACATGTTCGACCCCACACAAATACAAGCACATGAACAGGTCAAAAACTGGGAAGTTGAATTGCTTTTCAGTGACTTAGGAACCGTAGTTAATTATATTCATAATTCATCTAACATCTTCTTCCTTAGAAAATAAAAAAGAATAAAATAAATGAAATAAATAAAACAATTTACCTTTTTATCTTCATTATTCTTCTCCTTCTTCCTCTTTTTTTCTGAAAAGTCTGGAAAAAAAAAGACAAACAAATCTGAAAATTAACTAATAAATAGAAAAACAAACATTCCTATATATATATATATATATATATATATATATATATATATATATATATATATATTGTTTACCTGTTTTTCTTCTCCCTCTCTTTTCTTTCCTCTGCTTCTTTCTTCTCCTCCTTCGCTACAACCCGAGAGGAAATGATCGTGGGTGGCTGGTTTTATTTTGGGGAGAAAGTAACGATCGAGATTCCCTGATTGACACGCACCACACGTTTGAACTCGTCCGGGTTAACAGAGTCGCGCTGTGACTAGGAAAAACATGCCTATTGCATAGCTCTTTTCCCAACCCAATGACCAGCTCAATGGCCAGGCTGGGTTGACTCGTACGAGTTCACCTAGTTTGCAAACTTTCATTTGATATCATGTGATCTCTCTCCCAAAGACATGTTGGCAGCGTATGGCACTTGATTCGCAGTCTCACATGTTTGATGGATGATTTGGATGGTTAGATAATGCGCAATCAGCGGTCCACCGGATAATAATAGGTGCCATTGTAGTTCTCATGATCCTCCGTTTGGAGGCCCTAGATAAGATGTTCAAGACCGTTGGATTGGAGAAATGTTTGCACTATGTTGTGGGCCCTCTAAATAGGCAGTGGATTCCACTCAGGCTGGAAATGTGATTCTTTCACAGGAGGAGAGAAAAAAGTCCCTTTAACAACCATACCTCTTCTTTTCAAGGCTAGGAAAAGCGGATTGCCTGGTGTGCCAGACACCACCGACATCCGTGGTGCGGTGACGTCACCAAGTATAGTGAGCCCCACCATGATATATCTATTATATCCAAACCGTCCGTCTATTTGGAGCTGGAGCCCAAAATTGAGGTACATCTAAATCTCAAGTAGACCACACCACATAAAGTAGTAGGGATTGAACGTCTACCATTGGAAACTTCTTGCGGGTTCACAGAAGTTTTGGATCAATCTGATATTGGTTTTTTTCCCATCATCCAGGTCTGTGTGACCTTATTAAGAGGTTGGATGACAAATAAACATCATGTTAGGCACTAAGAAGATTTCAAGGTAGTTCACTTGAGCTCTGGATCTGCCTTATTTTTTGTTACGTAACTTAAAATGATATCATAAAATGGATGGACGGTGTGGATATACATCATGGTGGGGCTTATAGAGCTGGGTGACGCAATCACACCACCAAGATCAGGTAATCGGCTTCCCGTACATGTGATGGTTTCGTAACCTCTTAGTCAAACGTTAGGGGAGTTCGTGTCAGCATCTTTAAGAAAGAAAAAAGAAAAAAAGAGGAGAGTAAAAGACCCTTTGACAAAAGAGGAGAGTAAAAAGAAGAAGAAAACAAGTTCCTTTAACACGAGGAGAGTAAAAAAAAAAAAAAAAGTACTTCAAGAAAATGATATGAAAGAAAAAAGCAATGGAGATTGTACTTCAAATTAACGCTTGAGAATCAAATTTTCAGTGGATTTGAGTCGCCATTGCTCTAACTCATTAATATTACAAACTGCCCTAGCATGACTCGCCCCACGTATTTGAACCCTTTCAGTTCAACTGAGTCACACCGTGACTTGGAAAATTTGCTCCATGTATTTAAACTCATTCACTTCAACTGAGTCACACAGTGACTTGGAAAATCAGGCACCAGTCCGCTGCATTTACCTAGTTTTGCCAACCTAATGACTAGCTTAATAGGCAGGCTGGGCTGACTTGGTTGAGTAACTAGTTGGCTCACCTAGTTTGCAAACTATTACAACATATCTATGAATACTGGCCCCCCCGTGAGGAGGTGTCTCAGCTTTTTTGGCTCATGTTAAATGCAGTTGGAGTGTACCGTTGGCTCAGATATGATGGTGGAGCTAACCAAGTTGTCACTAACCAATGAAAGCACATAATCTATCACGTGCTACAAACGATGGAAACATTTAAGTGCTTAAGATTCTAAGGGTCTTGATGATAGAAAAGAAAGTGGTTAGCCACCATTTTTTTCCCGTGCAAAGTATGGTTTCTACTTTATGAGATTTTGAATTTTTAAAAAATTTAGAGAGTTTTATAATAACGTCTAACTTAACAAATTCTGAAGTAAAAGACTAAAAGAAGTAGTGGCAATAGTAGAGATAGAAGAAATGCAACATTAATGTAGGAAGTAAAAGAAATAAAAGTTATAGCGATAGAGATCTAAGATGTGGTGTGTGGAGTAGAATACAAGCTTAATTTAAGATGTGAGAAGGAGAAGGGGAAAGGCAGATACTCTTTTACCGAGGAAATGAATCAAAATTCCCTGATTGACAATTTTCTTTTCTTCTTCTTTTCTTTTCTTTTGGATGTGGCAGCCTTCCAACTTAGTAGAGGAGTTTGTTTGGAACAAACCTTTCCCAAGCCCTCGAAACACCTCTCCAACTCTCTTTTCAAACCTCCCTCAACCCTTCCAACCTTATTCTGCAGGGGTTTGTCCTACTTATATAGGAAAAAACAATTCCCATTCAACGTGACGTGGCTTGATGGCTCATTTTTAATGGAGTTTCCAAGTGATGCCTTAATAAGCAAACTTTGTGTACCTACTAGGAATAAAATTTCCAGTTGGTCTTTTTTGTACAAAATTTGAGGTGTTCTGGCCTCCTTACCATCCTGGAGGACTAGATTCGGTAGTGACCCCTCAAATTCCGAGCTCTCTGCTCGTCGGTACTGGAAAAGCTCTATGGGCCCACTATGATATATATGTTTTTATCAATGTTGTCTATTGTCGCACAGATTTGGACAACGGATGTCAATAGCTGGGATCAACGACGTTGCCTTCTATTCGTACGTGAGAGCTTCTCTAGATCACCGAACCTGTAGGTAGAAGAAGAAGTAGGCAGAGGGAGGTGTTGTTAGGCGTGTGGCTGAGGACTCTCCAATGCTTAGGTCAGATTCATGATAAAAGAGAATTAAGGGTTTAGACTAAGGAGTTTCGTACCTTGAAGGTGAAGATCCCGGTTTTATTTATAAGGACCTGAACCTGGGGCAGGTTCTAGAGAGTCCGATCTTACTAGGATACATCGGTAGAGTCCCAGTTTTAATAAGATTCACTCTTCCAACTGTGTCAGAAAGGTCTTGCTAGGAATAGAAATATATCTCGGAATATTTGGATTTGTGCGAATACCTCTGGACCAACTCTGAAAGGCGGTCAGTCGACCTTGGTCAAGGAGTTCGGTGTCCGAGCTCATTCACTTGGGTCCTGTGTCAGACTATAAACCTACCTCGGGTGAGACGAGGTCCTCGGTGGTGTGCATTTCTTGTTGACAGGTTATCGGTCCTCGGCCTTAGCTGATGACCGAGCTATGCCCATGCTCTACTCTCCGCAGTTGTCGGAGTTAGATGAGCTCATTGTCATATTACCTTGTCATATTACCTTGGCCTGGTTCCGGTTCAAGGACTGATACTTGAGCTCTTGGGCCAAGTGGGCCAATGGGCTTCTTCACATCTGGACCAGCTTGGAATCCCCATGACACCGTCCATTCATCTTGCGAGCTCATTTTAGGGGATGGAATGAAGAAAGAGGACAAACTCAGAGCTCAAGTGAAACACATCACAGGAAGCAGTTGAGATAGTGACCCCTACTGTTGAAACCTTACTGGCCCACCATGATCTCACCCTCCATTTTCAGGCCGTAGATCAGATATGTTCAAGACCGTTGGATTGGGGAAATGTTTGCAGCTGTGGCGCATCCAGAGTGGGAACCCACCTGATGCATGGTCCAGATCAGTAAAGTTGAAGGCCACTTGACTTTTATTTTGAGGGTGCTTGTAATCAGTGACACAATAGACGACTGGATGGAAATAATCTGGATGGGAAATGTGGTGGAGCCGGTAGAACCGCGATACCACCGTTTCTCAAAATGTGACATTGTGAATTATCATTTTTAGACCGTCCAATTGGTTGTCCATTACAATGGATGGCAAGCGTTTCAAAATACAAATGAATGGGATGATCCATCCATCCGACCAGTGCCCTTCAAAAAGAATGTAGAGAACAAAAAATGATTAACCATTAAGATTTCTTGCGGACTTGTCCCATCTGCATTTTGGGAGGCATCCAAAAGAAAAAGGCCCTAATAGTGCTGACCATAAGTTAATAGTGCTCCTAGTTGCATCAGTTCAATTGGACAATCCAATAATCGATCTAAACCATCCATTAAGTTCAAAAATCATTTTATGGCCTACCATGCGAAAAATCACACTCATGGATCTATACTTGATCTTGGCTTTATTTTCTATAGCCATCCTTTTTTTTGGAGGCCATGGATGGAATGGTTAAGATTGCCTAGGAAAGTGACTCTTTAGAAACGCAAGCAATACATGATGGTCCTTACAATGATGGATCAAATTGTTGCTTAAGCGTGTTTTTGTGTAAATGATCATGACTGTCTATATTTAAGGCCATTGATCAAATGGATAATATTTGTTAAATTACTGTGATGTTTTTCATGGTGGCCCATGAATTTCATTGGACCTAATGAACAGTACAGATTGATGGGGTGGTCCACATCAAAGGAGGCCCCGCATGATGGGGTGGCCACACACGATGAACAGTTCACATCAAAGGTGGCCGTATTATGGATTACCACATCAAGGTGAGTGCACATAATGGATTGTCAAAATCAAGGTAGGCCCCTAACGATGAATGGTTCACATCCAAAGCAGCCCCCCGCATGACAAGACATCCACATCGAAGCTAGAGCCCACACAATTGATATTCAATATCAAAGGTGGGCTACACATGAGGGCCGATGGATATTGAAGGTGGCCCCACATGATGTACAATAACATCAAAGGTGAGCTCGGCCCACCCTCAATTCATATGGGCCACACGAAAGAAAAAAAATTGAAAGGTGAGGATTACTATTTCCCTTCATACGACCCAAATGAGCCATAGAGCAATCTGATATTCGGACCCTATGACTAAAATTTAGCCATACATCTGATAAACAGGGTGTATTTATATAAACATCATGGTGGCCATGTACCACAATATTATTCTTGTTAGTTGCATATGAGTTGTATTAGGCTATTGGCTTTTTTTTTTGGGGGGGGGGGGGGAGGGGGGGGGGGGGGCACATTGTAGCATTATCAAGATTTTTTACATAGTAGGTATTGCAAAGGAGGTGTGGCACCTGTGCCTACACTTGACACTTTTTCAGTCCACAAAATGCATTATGAACTTAAAATGGAATGATAATAGATTGGACTCATTATCTGTCACCTCTCTATGATTAAATCTTTATGGACACCGCTTCTAGGTTTACATTTTGCTGGTTCCAACCGATTCATCCAAAATTTCTAGATTTTGACTCTTGAACGTATGAACAGTGTAGACAGACTTCAATGAAGTGAAAGAGGGTAAAAGAAACATTAAAAGAAAAGGGACAAAAAGATAGCCTGTCCACATGCGCACGTGCCCACATACAAGGCCTTGTTTACAGGATCCAATGGGGCCAGTGGTGTCTTTTTATCGGCTTTTGTTTCTCTATTCGTATGTGCTGCAATGAACCCCTTGATTCCCAAATTCGAACCTTTAGGTGAATAGACAGAGCCAGATGTGCCTTCAATCATGTCGGTATCGACTCACTCGATCATGGCAGTAACTCCCTCGTGCGTACAAAAGTGTATGACTGGCAAGTCTATGTGCATTTGATCATGTTGGTAGCAACTCCCTTGTGTGTACAGAAGCGTGTGACCGCCAGGTGATAGAAAAATTGTGAGTGTCTCGAGGAGTAGCATCTCTGTTTCTTTTTTTTTGAACATTGGTGAAATTTCATTAAAAGAAGGCTAAAGCCTAGAATATACAAATATACAAAAATACAAATGATCGTTTTATGAAAAATGGCAACTCTGTTTAAGACACCATATTGCACAAATGATCGTTTTTATGAAAAACGGCATTGTTAAAATTGGGAAAGATTAACATTTAAATGAGATGTTGATGTTGCTCCTTATTTTTTAAAAACTGAACTATTTCGTTGTTCAAAACGAATGAGACTTTCTAAGCACGTCATACAGCATCTTATTGCATAGGGCACAGCTCAAATATTGAAAAATTTAGACAAATCTAATCATCTGATAGTGGTTTTGAATTTGGCTGACCTACCATTTTTTCTTCTGACTATCCATTTGATGGCCACGATTTAATTAGGATCAATTAATTTTTTGGGGGGATATTTTGCATTTTGGGAGAGCAAGACAGAAATCTGAGATGTGTCACCTATTAGCAGTGTTCGAAAGTATCGGTATTGCTACAAGTTTCGCTAGCCGGGGATACAAAAATAATATCAATGTCGCCGATAACCGGAAATGTGGGGAAACATTGGAAAGATGTGGGAAAATGGTGGAAATTTTCAGTGAAACTTCAAGATGCTAAAATACACATATTTACATATTTAGGAATAAAAAAAATTGTAAAAAGATTGCATATATAATAAGTTTTCATTTAATGAGGGACTTAAAAGCATGTGTTGTATGAAATCAGTTCAACTATCTCATCAATCCCATCTATCCATCCAACCATCCCACCTTCCATCCATCAGTATTTCAAAATATTGACAATGCACGATATTTCACCGAGAAATCACTTCAAAACTGAAAAGGAGATGAAATAATGTGGTGTCGATGTTGCCCATGTTGTGTTATTGATAACATCGTCGACAATGTGGTCACTCCATACAACCATGCACCCATAAAAAAATGAAATGGAATTTTTTTTTAATAAACATATTTTTGGTGATATTGATACGTTGGCGATATTACGATAATATCACCAATACGCTAGCGATACAAGCGACATCTAGAATTTACAAAATCGAAAATATTGGCAATACAATGGAGATATCGATACATTGGCAATACAAGCGACACCTAAAATTTACACGGTCGAAAATGTTGGTGATACATTGGCGACATCAATACATTAGCGATACATCACCGATACTTAAGATTTCTGATGCTACCGGTGTTATCAGTATCACTACCAGTGTTATCATTATCGTTGAGCTGGAGATAGAGATAATATCGGGGAATATTTCGATAATATCATAGATAATTTGAACAATGCCTATTAGTGACTTAGTGTACACAGACTTGGGTGCACCTGCAGTGCACCATACCTGGGATAATAGTATATACAGCCATCAGTGCACCTACTGTGTACCATACATGCATGCATTATCTTAGATTTGGTTTTATCATAGGCGTGATTATCTAATGCATTATCTTACATTCATTATAAATAAAGCAGAGAGAAAGGAGGAACGTACCCTCTAAATTATATGCCTTCAAGTCAGAATTTAGACTCGGTTTGGACTGCTCATAGTTCGGGTAATTTTTTGGTGAAGACTCTTTATGATATGATATCTAAATCATCCATTTCTCGCCCGCCCCCCCCCCCCCCCCCCCCCCCCCCCGTGTGGCAATATTGTTCATCTGGTTGGTTGGTAGGAGAAGGATTCTCACCATTGATAATCTTCAAAGACGGTCCCTGATTCTGCCAAATATTTGTATGATGTGTATACGAGATGCAGAGTCGATCGATCATCTTTTATTCACTGCCTGTTTGTGAGGAAGATTTGGGACCATTTCATATTTTCTCTAGGCGCTACATGAGTGATGCCCAAGGCAGTGGAGGATTTCCTTTGGGAGTGGCATGAGGGAGGTTCGGGAAAGTCCGGAAGGGTCAAATGGAGACTTCATATTATGGCCATTTTGTGGTTAGTTTGGGGAGCTAGGAATGCCTGCTGCTTCCGCAACGAATCGGTTTCAGTAGAAGAGGTCATTAGTAGAATCAAAGGACTCACTTTTGAGTGGGCAGCTTATGTAAAGCCTTCCTAGGCTCTTTGGTTTTTTTTTTTTTTTTTTGCTTTGTATTCTTTCGTGTCTTTCGGCGCGCTTCTCAATAAACTGTTGTTCTCTCTAAAAAACAGTCTCATTTCTTCTCTATGTTTCTTCCTATCTTTCATTTCTCTGAGTTTAGAGCATGAATCCATGAAAGCAAGAAACACACCGATGCAGGAAAGTTGGCAGGGATTTTCATGTCTTGGTATCTTGGGCCTGAGTTTGTACAGGTGGGCCCTACAGTTTGGTGATGTGAATTGCTGATTCGATGGGCCCCATTATGGATAGATCATACCCCAAAGATCTCCCAGATGGGAAGACATCAGTCGTCCACTATTTGGCATTTTCATTAGTATGAAACGATGCAAGATTAAGATCTTCTAACCTGGGTTCCCAATCACGTTGGACTGCATCAGATCAAGAACAACTGTCCCCGCTTGTAATGTATTGAAGCTTTATGTTACTACAAATACCACATATCAGGATCGTATAATGTAATTCCTGTTATCAGATGAGTAGAACTGTCAACGGGCTGAGGTGGCCTATTGGCTACTGAGCAGCCTCATGGAATAACCTCATTTTAAGACTGTAGGCTGGGCTTAGTATCAGACCAACGGGCTGGCTGCAGGCATTTCTGGCCGTGCATTTGCTTGATTAAAAAACAGACCCAGACCTGTCTGGGCCCCAATATCAGATGTGTAGTGGGGGGGACCAAACTCATGTTGTAGACTCCCATCTAAAGTAGGACCAAACTCAGAATCCATATGAAATCCTAATAACAAATGGTAAAGTTCGTGATCTAGTAAGCCTTGTCATCCATCCAACAACCAGTCACAATGTAATCATGCAATACAAACCAAAGCAAAAGGCAGACTTGGAAATTCCCAAGTGGGGGTGGCAAACATGATATGAGTGAAGACTGAATGGTAGACTGAGTGAAGATAACCTCGTTTCAACACTAAAGTCTTGGTATCGATTCCCAAGTGGGGGGTGGCTAACATGATATGAGTGAAGACTGAATGGTAGACTGAGTGAAGATAACCTCGTTTCAACACTAAGGTCTTGGTATCGATTCCCAAGTGGGGGGTGGTTAACATTGCAATGTAACTAACAGTGGGGGTGGGTGTTCACGATGATATGCTTTTACACAACCTCAATTGTTCTGTTTATCCCAATTCCTTTAATCATAGATGACACAAAAGAGATAAGAATGATTTTTTAGACCACAAAATCTTGAAGGAGTTGAAACTTGAAACTGAGAGATAAGGTTTACTCCTGTGGCCATCGTTGTTTTCAACTTCATAAGTTCTCTCTTGAACCGTAACAAAAGAGTCATGATTAATAAAAGATGATGATGAAGTAAAATGAGGTTGACCTTGATCTATTAGTTTTCACTAGGAAATAATGCACTACACTGGTCAACCCATACTATTAGAACTTGGACTGTAGTTGTGCAGTGATTAGATCTCCTAGCGTTGATGAACTTTATGGAAGTTAGAACATATTAAACAAACAGGCATGGAAATTAATGAAAGAGAAAGACTGTATCAATAAATGGAGTGAGTAGTGCTCTAGAAAGAAAGAAAGAAGGAAATCGCTAGAAATGATCACATACATTGACACTAAAAAAGGAAACACAAGCAGGCAAATGTCTAAAGTTTACCGAGGGAGGCACTAGATGACAAAATTCCACAAATTAAGCAGAAAAGAAAATAAAATGGCACCTGACCTGAAGTGGAACTAAAGGCGCTTTTATAATATAACTATTGCAACCCCAGATGAAGCTCGTGGAGCCCTAAGCAGCTCTTTGCTAATCTTGTGCATTTGTGGAGCAGGCAAGTCATATAATCTGATAATTAACATCTCTAAGACCGCTGCGTTCTTGAGGAAGAATTTTGCGAAGTTGACTTCATTTGTGCTTCCATTAATGCTTCTGATCTCAACAACCTTGAGATGGTCAAGAGGAAATTCCTCTACTTCCCAGCCTTCTTCATAATCAAACCCTCTCTACACCAAGATGGGATTTTGAAAATTAGTAAGATTAGTAGTGCCGGTGTTTGGATGCACTTGATTGAATTGTAGATATTGTCAATCTTAATTGAAATATCCCAATTATAATCTCCTTGGAATTCACAAGGAAATATATATAACCCTTCAAGGGATGTGCTGTATGCTTGGCATTTTCAATTAGTACCAAAGGGTTCCATATGCTTCAGTGATCCAGATCATTGGTCTACTGGGCCTCATCATAATGTGCCTGCCAATAGATGTCTCCCGGATCAAAATGACCTAGTTGCCAATGTTGGGCATTATTTTAGTCAAATTCGCATAGTTTCTATGTTACTCTTCATAACCAACCATTGGGGACATTTTTGCAGCATCGTCCATCGACAGTGTGGCCAGTTCCCAATTCGAATCTCCGCTTGAGATTCTCTCTCCCGTTCCTGCTTCCTACTTATTTATCCTTGTTTACATTTTCAAAGAGACGCTTCCCCACTCCCGCACCTGAATTTCTTGCCTCTTCACTTCACACTTTGTGCAACTATAGGCCCAACTGACAATGGTCTAGATTACTAAACCATGAACCTTACTTGTCCAAAGTACAAAACCAACAGTTCAAATATGCCATGCACATCATGGGCTTGACAATAATGACTCCTTGAATGCCTCGGCTCCGACAGCTATGTTACCTTCAATCTGGATATATGAAAAGAACTTAATGACAGTTTGAGGACCACATTTTCATTATGGATACTGGGAAACATCAATAATTTTTTGGCATTTCCTCTTTGATTAAACTGAATCTTCGCAATTCGATTCACAAGTGCATCCAAACACAGCATAATTAATGGTTATAAATGTAGTGAACTGAAATATGAGATTTGGTGGCACCACATGCGTTCCTTTCCCCAATCCACCTCCACATGCAGCAACACATGCCAACCAGGCACATGTGTGAGATATCCAGAACATGGATCAGACCAGATCAACCATATAGATGATCCAAAAAAAAAAAAAGAAAGAAAGAAAGAAAGAAAGAAAGAAAGAAAAAACTACGGTCGTTCAACTATCAGGTAAGTCACGCATGATAGAAAACTATGGATGGACTAAACACATGCACGCTATCTTATGTTGAACAGCATGAGTTTATGGCTGAATGATCTGCATGCCTGGTATCAGATGTTCTGCACAAATGTTGGGTTGGCGCTTGTGGTTGCATTGTGTAGAGGTGTATGTGGGGCTAGCAGTAGCAAACCTCACTGGAATAGTAAGTACATAGTGATTTACCCGATATTTATTTGCCACAAGCCTTTTTAGATTAGGAGATTGTTTGAGGAAGCAGGTAATGAATTGGATATTATCCTTGTTGAAGTCAAATTGCAGTTCCAGGTACTCCAGATTGGAAAAGAACGTGGGCAGACACTCTAATGAATCAAAGGCCCTTCTGATATGCTTGAAACATGCAAGGCAAAGATAATTCACATAAAAAAATAGTTAGATGCTAGATTGTTGTATCCTCTCTTGGGTCTCTTAGTTCGTACAAGAAGTGGCCATGGTTCTGTGAACCAGACGATTGGTCTGATAGGCTCTAAGTAAGGATTGACCAGAGGTTTGCTAATTTCGCGTGCATGTGGGAGCCATAAATATGCACACATGGGTGCATGTGTCACAATGTGACACGCGTGTGAGATCTAAGACTTCCATAAGGTGAGCTACACTGTTTAGATCTCCTGGCATACACTGTTTATGTCTTTTGGCATATGAATCACAGAATCAGGCCATTTCACACCTCTGGTGAGCCACAACGTATTAAAATAAAGGAATGGGTAACAATAAAATAATTTACCATGAATTTACTTCATGCATTGTGGCCCGCCTGATGAGTCAAAATGTCGGATATTTTAGGAAGAAGATTTACAACCTTGTGGAAAGCTCAGACCTCAAATACATGTTGCATATTTGCACATCTGCTGGTATGCAGATGTGTATGGCTCTACTCATGTGTGAAATTAGCAAACCTCAGATGGACCATGCACCAAAAGTTTTCCAGGTCAGAATATCCCAGAGATGCAGCCTGTCCTTTTCACTACAGGATGTAGAATGTTGCTGCATCTTTTATTAACTGTCTAAGTGTGGGCCACCAATCAAGGTTTAGGATTTGTCCAATCTGCTTTTTGGCACACCCATAAGATCAATTGCCTGGATAACTGAACCTTGCGCCATGTACTCATACAAATTGAGGGCCAAGGAATATATTTCCTCAAGTCAAGGATATATTACAGTTATTTTGGTACGCAACTACTGCGCAGGATGGAGTCTACTTGTGATCTTCGGCCTTCTCCAGTGGAACACCCACCATGATGAGTCATGGCTCTAAAATCTCCACATCGAAAATCCTTATCTGTAGGATTGGATGGAATTCCCAATGTGGACAACATCCAAATCAAGATTCGAACTTTGAACACATCATGTGATCATGTGGCTACGAATTTGTTGCAATAAATTCCTAATGCAGCCATTGAATTTCATTAAAATGAAACTATTGAGGATGAAAAAGGAGAAGTTATTGCACTACCAAGGAAACAAAAGATCCCCAAATACCCCAGATTAAACTTGTCTAAGATAAATCATGTTGTTTAAAAAAATGAAAGAAAGAAAAATCTCAAGTGAGAGAGAGCAGTAAAGGGAGAATACCTCAACGGAATTCACATCTAGGACCAGCCTTCTTGTATTCTCGAACCCTCTAAGAAGAACCAGCACTGTATTAATAACCCTCTTATTCAGTGGATAACCATCATCATGATGATAACCACGATAGTAAAAAAGAGGAAAGAATGTGATGTGTGCCTTCACAAGGGAGGAAAGCCTCTCAATGGAGAATGTCCGAGGCAAGCAGTTATCATATTTGAAATATTGGAGGTTTGGGGCCGAAATCTTTATCTCACATGTTAACACATCCTCAAAAGAGTGTATAATCAAGGTCCTCAATTTATGACAAGAAATGTTAATAGCCTTAAATTGCATGATCAAATCTAGATCAACCTCAAACCTAAAACAGTTTTCCATTCTCAAAATTTCAAGACATGAACAACCGCTAAAGTCCATAATCTCAAACCCTTCAAGCTCACAATCGTTTATACTCAACTTCTCAAGTTTGGGGCAGCCGGAGAGTAGCTGCTGGAAAGAACTCCCACGTAACCGGGCGCCAAGGAGCTCCAGGTCTTTGAGCCTTGGAAGATGTATGGAATTGGGGATTTCGAGAATAAACTGGTCTAACTTCAACTTCATTACAGTCAAAGACTCCAATCTGAAAAGCAGGTCGGGTAGCTCAAGTTCTCCCCTGCTGAGACAGAGGTCCAAATCAAATTCTTCTATGAAATGCTCTGCTATGTAACAGACACATCTCAGAATCACTCCATTGGCATTAGGTGGGACGTCATGGTCTTCGTGGTACGGGAGGACATCAGACGAGATGTCACTGAACGAGAGGAGGAATTTCTGCAGACGAGCTACTCTGTGGTATTCAAATACCCGGTCGACAAAATCCAGGAAGTCGACTTTCCGGGAAAACGACTCCCTTTCGAAGTCTAGAACTGGGACATGAGTCCACACGTCTCTCCATCTTCTTGAGACGAGGCTTGTCTGCACTACCTCCTTCGTCGGAAGGAAAGAGAGGATGTGATGAAGAAGCGGATCCGGCAAAGAGTTGAGGCCGCCGCGGCTCTCGTCAGCGCTACCAGTGCCTAGTCCGCGAGACCTTCTCCGGTGGTAAACAGCAGTACCATGAGCCATGTGAAACAGTGCCGGAAAGAATGGGAGCCGGCGGTCGATCGGTCAGAAGTCGGGGCCGGAAACCTTGATGCAGCCAGGTAATGGCGGAAGAAATCTTTAGAAGAAGAAGAAAGTTGTTGTGGAATGGATTCTGAAACCGGTCTTCGGGAAGAAGGAAGCCCTGCGAAGGAAGTTCCTAACGGGGAACTTAGGTGGGTCCACCGTGATGTTTGTGAGAAATCCACGCCATCTATTCGTTTTTGTGAGCTCATTTTAAAACGTGCGACCAAAATTCATCCAGATCCAAGACTAAGTGGGCCGCACTAAAGGAAAAGGTAGGTTGGGAAATTCCTACCGTTGAAACCTCCCTGGGTCCACAATGATGATGATATGCCATCCACACCGTTCATAATGTCATTCCTAGTGGGATAAACTGAAAACACAAATATTAACCTGATTCAAAACTTCTGTGGCCCACGAATATTTCAACTGTGGACGTTCGATCCTCACTTTTTTGGCCCAGTTTAGCCTTGAATCCGCCTCATTTTTGGGCCACGAACTAAAATGAGCTCACAAAAGGGATTGACACAGGGAGGACGTGGTAGGTCGATCACCGTCTCCCCAACCGACTCTTTTCTTGAATCCACAATAGTGTTTTCTCGAATCCATGCGAAGAAATAAAAGATAAAAATAGAAAATTAATTCCAAATAATTGTTTGATTGATAATTGCTTGAATAAAAACAGAATTATAATGCATATAAATAGAAAACTAAACCCTAAGTAAAGTATCATACTCCAACTCCAACTTAAACTCCTAGAAAGCGCAACTTACCATAAATAGTAAACTTACTATTTATCGAAGTCGTTCAATCCTACTAGAACTCTTGGTTTTCGACCAAAAATATAAAGTTATCAAATGGACTCAACCATGTTGTTCTATTAAATATTCTAAGCCCTTTTTCATGTTGGGCACTAACTCTAAGCCCTACAGATCCCAAATTATTATCTTATTAAAACTTATTATAAATAGTAAAATTGAAAATAAACTAACTTAATGACCGTTGATACAGTCGAATCTCGCGATTCTGGCTTAGGGAACCTGGCGTAGCAGGGTTGGTTGGCTAAAGTAGCTCGAGCTACCCCAAATTGATATATTATATGTCCCGAAACTCATTCCGGATTGCGAGATACAGTCGGTTTACGGTCCTGACAATCCGGATCACTTTCGACTCCGACCGGTCTTCTTTTGATCCACCTGGGCCATGAAATAATCAGCGACGCGTTCTACATCAGGGATGGACGGTGTGGATTTCCCAAAAACATCACGGTGGGCCCCACTTAGATTCCCACCAGGAACTTCGCCTTTAGCAGGAAATCCGAGTTCTTCCACGTCGTGTAAATGGGCAGCCTTGTTCACAAACTGTGGACCATCTGATGAATGGATTGACCTGGTGGCCCACCACAGTAGCAGTTCCAATCCGTGCACCATACCGTGTACTGTAAATCTGGGGTGTCCGGCTGTCCCATGTACTGGATCGATTGTAAACGGGCCATTCTCCAGAAAACATGCCATGGGACAATCCTAGCCCCCCGATCCATAATATTAAAATGGACAGGAGAGACAAAAGAATGATCAACGATTCATATCCCCATTTGGAAAAAGAGACGATCAATCCAACATGTTGGTTTCTGTGTCAGGCCCTTACCTCTGAACCTATTGTTGAATGTTTTAAGATTATGTGTGGGTGGGCCCCACCGTGATGTATGCATGACAAGCACTCCATCCAGCCTGTGCAAACCCTCATGATGTCTATCTTGGCATGTTTTCAAAACCCATGACTCAAAACTCGGGTGGGCAAGCCCGTGACTCAGACCTATAAAAATAAAATGGTGCAGGCTTAAAGTCCACCTTGGTTTTGGAATGGCTTGATTTTCTGCGTGTCCATTCATCCTGCTGGGCTAACTTCTTATGAATGGATTGGATGGCATATATAAGACACGCGGCCCCACACACAATCTGAAATGTTTTAATGGTGGGCGACTGTGCATTTCTCTTAGTTTACCATATGAATTACATGAACCCAGGAAGGGAAGAATCATATACATTTAGTTATGGCTGTAAATGGTCGGGTTTATGGCAAGTTTAGCCAAAACTAGACCCACCAATTTACTAAATGGGTGTGGATTCATATTTTATACCAAGACCCTTTTACTAAATGGGTAGGTAGGGCTGTCAATGGCACGGATCTTGATCCGTATCCGATCCGTATCCGATCCGATTTAACCGGATTTGGATCATTAATCGGATTAACGGATCGGATACGGATCAAAATCTGTGATCCGTTTATTAATCGGGTCGGATTCGGAGCGACCCCGCTCCGATCCGATAATGATTCGATTAGATTTAAAAAAAAAAAAAAAAAAACCACCTACCTGTCGGATGTCGCACTGGGAGAACGAGAGAGAGAGAGAGAGAGAGAGAGAGAGAGAGAGGGGCGTCCACCAAGCACCAGGTACATCTTCTTCTTTGTTTTTTTTTTCTGTTTTTTTTTTTTTTTTAAACCACACACCTAGCTACTGTCTGGGAGAACGAGAGAGAGAGAGAGAGAGAGAGAGAGAGAGAGAGAGAGGGGCGTCCACCAGGTACGTCTTCTTCTTCATTTTTTTCTGTTTTTTTTTTTTTTTTAAACCACAGACCCAGCTAGTTCCCATGATCCAAACCATCATTCAGTAGGGCCCATGGTGGACGGACAAATTGGGTCGGATCAGAGTCGGATCGGCTGAATCTCTATCGGGTCGGATTTCGGATAGAAGTTTAGAGATCCGTCGGATTTCGGGTCGGATACGGATCACCCGGATCACAAATCGGATCGGATTCGGATCAGCTACTATCCGCTCCGAATCTAACCCGTTGACAGCCCTCTGGGTAGGTTTGAATCGGGTTTGAGTCAACCCCAAATGGGTCTGTAGAGGAAGTTCCACCCAAACTCACTTATAAACTGGTCTAATGGGTCTGGGTCCCCTTGATTTTATATCAAAATTAATTAATGCTAATTAATAATAAAAATGCTAAACATCATGATGGCCCCGCTTAGCATTCCAATGCAGGAACTTCCTGCAAAAGCTTTTCACATGCAATCCATGTACATCCTAATTCACTAATCCCACTATCTTTGGTACATCGATTCAGATTCCGTGATCCCCTGTATTCTCAGCCAGACAAAGGGGGGTAGATTTCTCATTTTCCCATGTTACTCGTCAAGGTATGCAAGCATTTTTATTGAGTTTAAAACCAGGTCTAGATGGGTCCCTTACAACATAGACCAGACCTGCCCATTTACTAAATGGGTCAGGTCGGGTCAGGCCTAATATAAAGGAAACTAGGTCGAGTTTGGGATGGGTCTAGGTCCCATCGCGTCCGCTGACCCATTTACAGCCCTAGATGCAATAAAGTTGGCAGGATTTCATGATGTCTTGGTATCTTGGGCCTGTGTTTGTACAGGTGGGTCCTAAAGTCTGGTGATATGAACTGCTAATTTGATGGGCCCCATTATGGTCAGTTCCTGCCCCAAAGATCTCCCAGATGAGAAGACATCAGTCATCCACTATTTGGCATTTTCATTAATATGGGGATAGATCCAAGATTAAGATTTCCAACCTGGGTTCCTCATTACATTGGACCGCATCATATCAAGTGCGAAGCTTTTCGTTACTATAAATACCATAAATCAGGATCATGTAATGTAATTCCTATTATCAGATGAGCAGAGCTGTTAACAGGCTGAGCTGGCCTATTGCAATTGAGCAGCCTCATGGCGTTAACCTCATTTTAAGCCTGTAGGCTAGGCTTAGGCTATTATCAAACCAACAGGCTGGTGGCATGCCTAAATTTCAGGCCATGCACTTGCTCATATAGATGAAGAAAAAAGTACTGATCATGTTGTAGACTCCCATCTAAAGCAGGACCAAACTCAGATTCCATAAGGAATCCAAAAACCAATGCTAGTTTTCACAAGGGAATAATGCACTACACTGGTCAACCGATATTATGGAAGCATGGATTGGCTCTATTTGAATTGGCCGACTGTATCTGTGAAGTGATTAAATCTCCTCCTACCATTGATGAATTTTATGGAAATACGAACATATTAAACAAACAGGCATGGAAATTAGTCAAAGAGAAAGGCTTTAGAAATACATGGAGTGAGTAGTGCTCTAGAAAGAAAGAAACAAAGAAATCACAAGAAATGATCACATCATATACACTAAAAAAGGAAACACAAGCGGGCAAGTGTTTGAAGTTTATCAAGGGAAGCACTAGATGAAAATTCCACAAAGCACAAAAGAAAAAGAAAATGGAACCTAACCTGAAGTGGAACTAAAGGAGCTTTACAAGAAGATTAGAATATAAATATTGCAATCCCTGATGAAGCGCGCGGAGCTCTAAGCAGTTCTTTGCTAACCTCGAGGTTTAGTGCAGCGGATCTGTTATAAAAACTGATAAACAGTGTCTTGAAGAAGAATAATTGGGGAAGAATTTCACAAAGTTGACTTTGCTTGCCCTTCCATCCATGCCACGGATCTCAACTACCTTGAGATGGTCAAGAGGAAATTCCTCTACTTCCCAGCCTTCTTCATAATCAAACTTTCTCTACACCAATATGGGATTCTGAAAATTAGTAAGATTAGCAGGGCGCATGTTTGGATGCACTTGATTGAATTGCATATATTATCAGTCCTAACTGAAATGTCCCAATCGTTATCTCCTTAGCATTCACATTGAAGGAAATATATAATCCTCGAAGGGATGTTCTGTATGCTCGCATTCTCAATTTGTAAAAAAGGGTTCCACATGGTTCAATGATCCAGATCATTGGTCTATTGAGCCTCATCATAATGTGCCTGGAACAGGATATCTCCCAGATCAAAACAACCTAGTTGCTAATCTTGGGCATTATTTTAATCAAATGCGCATAGTTTCTACATTACTCTTCATAACCAACCATTGAGGATATTTTTCAGCATGGCAAGATCCTTCCAAGTGCTGCTCCATCTTCGAATCCCGGCTTGAGACTCTCACTCCCATTCCCACTTCTTACCTATTTATACTTGTTTACATTCCCGCTTCATGCAACTATATATAGGCCTAACTGACCAATGGTCTAGATTACCGAACCATGAGCCTCACTTGTACAAACCGACAGCCATGCGCATCATGGGCTTGATGATAATATGATTCTTGAATGCGAAGGCTCCAACAGCTATATTACCTTCAAGCTCCATACGCCAAAAGAACTTATTGGCAGTTTGAGGACCACATTTTCATTATGGATACTAGGAAACATCAGTGACTTTTTGTTGTTTCGTCTTTGATTGAACCGAAACTTTGCAATTCATTTCCCAAGTGCATCCAAACACAGAATAATCAATAGTTATAAATGTAGTAAACTGAATTATGAGATTTGGTGGCACCACACGCACCCCTTTCCCCAGGCACCTCCACATGCAACAACACATGCCAACTGGGCACATGTGTGAGACATCCAGAACATGTTTCAGACCAGATCAACCGTATAGATGATCCAAAAAAAAAAAAAAACTGAGGTTGTTCAACCAGCATGTAAGTCACACATGTTAGAAAATTAGAGACGGACTAAACACATGCAAGCATTCGTAGACAATCCATTTTTTTATATGTGGGAACATCATGAATTTCTGGCTGAATGATCTCCAAAGTTGGTATCATGGTTGGGTTGTGTAGGGGTGCATGTGGGGTTAAGCAGTAGTAAACCTCACTGGAATAGTAAGCACATAGTGATTTACCAGCTGTTTATTTATAACAAGCCTTTCTAGATTTGGAGATTGTTTGAGGAGGCAGGTAATGCGTTGTAGATAAGCCTTGTCGAATCGGCAGACTTCCAGTTCCAGGTATTCCAGATTGGATGAGAAAGTGGGCAAACACTAATGAATCAAGGACCCTCGTGATATTCTGGAAACATACAAGGCAAAGATATTTCACATTAAAAACAGTTAGATGCTAGATTGTTGTATACTATCCTGATTCTTTTAGTTTGTACTAGTGGTAGCCATGGTTCTGCGAACCAGACGATTGGTCTGATTAAGTAAGGATTGACCAGAGTTTTGCTAATTTCGCATGCGTGTGGGAGCCATAAATATGCGCACATGGGCGAATGTGTCATAATGTTTAGATCTTCTAGCATAAGAATGAGGCCATTTCACACCTCTGGCGAGCAACTGAGTATTAAAATAAATGAATGGCTAGAAAAAAAAAAAAAAAAACCATGAATTTACTTCATACATTGTGGCCCACCTGAGGAGTGAAATTATCAGATTTTTTAGGAAAAAGATTTGCAACCTCATGGAAAGCTCAGGTTTCAGACACATGTTGCATATTTGCACGTCTGCCAGCATGTGGATGTGTATGGCTATAGTCATGTGTGGAATTAGCAAACCTTGGATGGACCATGCACCAAAGGTTTTCCAGGTCGGAATATCCCAGCAATGCAGCCTGTCCTTTTCACTGCAGGATGTGGAATGTTTCTGCATCTGTTATTAACTGTCTATGCGAGGCCCACCAATTAAGGCTTAGGATTGTCCAATCTAAAGCTTTTTGGCACACCCATAAGATCAATTGCTGGATAACTGAGCCTTGCACCAGGAACTCGTACAAATTGAGGACTCAAGAAATATGTATCCTCAAGTCAGATAAATACCCCACATTCATCTTGTCTGTGATACATTGCAACTTTAGTGAGAGAAAGAAGGGAGAATACCACAAGGGAAGACACAGTCATTCTCAGCATCCTTGCATTCTCAAGACCTCTCAGAAGAGCCAGCACAATATTAATAACCCTCTTATTCAGTGGATAACCATCATCATCACTATTGTAAGAAAAAGGAAGCTGTTTGATGTGTGCATTCACAAGGGAGGAAAGCCTCTCAATGGAGAGTGTAGGCAAGTGGTCCCTATATTCGAAATGTCGGAGGTTTGGGGCTGAAATCTTCATCTCACACATCCTCTTATCACCACAAAAATCCATAATCAAGGTCCTTAATTTATGAGAAGAAATGTGAATAGCCTTGGTATCAGACCCATTACATTGTTTCATATTCAAAATTTCAAGACAAGAACAGCTGCTAAGGTCTATAATCTCAAACCTTTCTAGAGAGCAACCTTTCATGCTCAACTTCTTGAGTTTGGGGCAACCTGAGAGTAGCTGCTGGAACGAGCTACCCAAGGTCCCAAACCCTGTATGCGGATGCAAACGAGCTGTAGGTTTTTGAGTCTTGGAAGATGAATGGAATCGGGAAGTTGGAGACTACGGTAGCCCAAATTCAACTTCATCACTGTCAAAGACTCGCAACTGAAAAGCGAGCCAGGCAACTCAATCAATTCTTCCTTGCGAAAAAAGATGGACAGGTCGAATTCTTCTATGAAATGCTCCACTGCGTAACAGACCCATCTCAAAATCAATTCCTTGAAATGAGGTTGGACGCCAGGGTGATCGAGGTCGCTAAACGAGAGGAGAAATTTCTGCAGACGAGCTACTCTGTGGCATCCCAAATTCCCAATACCCGGCTGACGAAGCCCAGGAAGTCTGTTTTCCAGGAAAATGAGCTCCCATCGAAGTCTAGAACGGGGACATGAGTCCACATGTCTCTCCATCTCCTTGAAACAAGGCTGGTCTGCACTACCTGCTTCATCGGAAGGAAAGAGAGGATGTGATGAAGAAGTGGATCAGGCAAAGAGCTGAGGCTGCCATGGTTCACATCAATGCTGCAAGAGCCATGCCTGCAAGACCTCCGGCTGTAAGCAGAAGAGTCACGAGCCATGTGTGTTGAAAAGTTTGTTTTGAAAATAACTTAAAAAAAAAAAAAAAAGGGAGTTTTGTTTTTATCCCATATCGGATGGGAGAAAGGATTTTTACCTCTTTATAAGTAGGGTGTTGTGCACCTTACTTATTTATGGTGGAAGAGAGGGAGAATGGTGGCTTGCGTTCGCACTGGAACACCGCGCACGCGCACGGGCTCGGTCTCGGGCACGGGCTCGGGCTAGGTGCGAGGGCGTGGGCACGTGAGGCAGTGTGGCTGTAGAGGCGCTAGTGGCGCACTTGGCACTTCGCATGGGTCGCGACCTCGCGGACCGGAGCGAGACTGGTGCGACAGAGGATAGGTAATAGGTCAGGTGGCTGGGTTCGGAACAGAGGAGGTGTTGTGGGAGGGAGGTCTGACAGAGAGACCTCTCTGCTTTTTATAAAGAGCTGCAGGGCCAATTAGAGGGACTTGTGTAACTGCTCATGCAGTAACGGTCCAGACCATGCAGTAACAGCTGCATGTGGCTAGCCCAACAGTCAGAAACGGCTAGCCATTGAGTCTAAACGGTCAGCATGCAGGTGCATAACTCCCACATGCACAACAGTCAGAAACTGCCATAAACGGCTAGTTTCTCACAACAGCCAGAAAACGGCTAGTGCCATTATGGCTCTGGACCAAAACTGCCAGCCACCCTTACCTATATAAACCAGACAGGTCTGGTTCATTCCAACACAACAACTGCAAACGCAACTATCACTACTGAACCAGCACCCATCTGAAACGATTAGCCTCTCGGTTTGGTTAATTAAAACCAAGCCACTTAGACCAATGTAGTGGTCTACTGCTATAAGAAAAAGACCTCCATTCTTGTTCTTTCTTTCTTTTCTTCATCTGCCAAAGTGTGTTACTGAGTTCCATAGTGGTTTCTTCGTTTTTTGCTGAACGCAGAACCACATAAGGCTCGTCGTATCCTGGAAGCAATCCGCCTGCAACCTATCAGCAGACTCAAATAATTTGAGTAGGGGCGAATTACGCTTTAAGGACAGCGTGTTTTTCACGTGCTTCAGCCTGTCCTTATTCTCGGTTTTTCCAATTTATTTATTTTTTAACGATCAGAAATTTCTAAACAATCTTAAAGCGTAAATTTTTCTGATATGGAAACCGAAGGGGTATCATCAATCAAACTAATGAACCAGGATCTGATTCGTCTGGACCGGTTCGATGGAACCAATTTCACCAGATGGCAGGATAAGATAAAGTTCCTGCTTACGGCGTTGAAGATATTCTATATCTTAGACCCGAACTTGAAGCCGCTTCCTCCAGCTACTGATACAGACACGACTGAGCAGATCAACGCACGCATCAAGAGAGAAGAAGATAATCTGCTGTGTCGAGGACACATTCTGAACACACTATCTGATCGTTTGTATGATCAATACACCAGAACTGAATCTGCCAAAGAAATTTGGACCGCTCTCGAGTTCAAATTCAAGACCGAAGAAGAAGGTACGAACAAATATCTGATAGCTAGCTATTTCGACTACACCATGGTAGATAACAAATCGCTGTTAGCCCAAATCGAAGAACTACAGCTAATTGTTGGCAAAATTAGTGCCCTAAAAATTGATATCCCTGAAGCTTTTCCAAGTCGGGGCTATTATCACAAAATTGCCCCTGAGTTGGACAGAATACAGGAAAAAACTGCTACATAAAACCGAGGATTATTCACTGGAACAAATCCAGAAACATATCCGAATAGAGGAAGAATCCCGAAACCGTGAGAAGAAAAATGGAAATGGGAATTCCTCATCCAAGGTGCAAGCAGTAGAAAGTACCCAAAACAAGAATCCCGAGAAGAACGGTTCCCTGAAACCCAATAAAGGGAAATTCAAGAAATCACAGAAGAAGAACGGAAAGTTCAAAGGCCCTTGCCATGTCTGTGGGAAAACCGGGCATTATGCTCGAGTATGCCGTCTTCGAAAATCGAAGAATGAGGCAAATGCAGTTGAAGAAGACATAGTTGCCATGATCACTGAGGTAAACATGATCAAAGGCAAAGTACCCGGTTGGTGGTATGATACAGCAGCCACAGTCCATGTAAGCTATGACAGATCAGCCTTTAAAACTTATGAGGACGTGACCGATGGTCAAGAGGTCCAAATGGGTAATGAAGTCCGATCGAAGGTCGTAGGTAAAGGAACCGTGGAACTAGTCTTTACCTCTGGAAAGAAAGTGATCCTAACTAATGTACTGCATCTCCCTGACATGAGACGAAACTTAGTTTCTGGGGATCTTCTGGGAAAAACTGGCATACGGGTAGTGTTTGAGTCGGGAAAACTGATTCTATCCAAAAACGGAAATTTCGTTGGTAAGGGATATGCTTGTAATGGGATGATAAAATTTTCCTTGAATGAAAGTAACTCTTCTGCGTATATGATTGAATCTGTAGCATTGTGGCATGGTAGATTAGCACACATAGGTTATAGTACCTTAAAATTCATGTCTAAAAATGGCTTAATCTCATACACAGATAGTCAAAATGACAAATGTGAAGTATGCATAAGGTCCAAATTTACAAAGAAACCTTTTCCTAGTGTTGAGAGATCATCTCAAATATTGGACCTAATATACACTGATATCTGTGAGTTAAATGGCATTCTTACACGTGGAGGAAGAATATACTTTATAACCTTTATTGATGATTGCTCCAGATATGTACAAGTATATCTTCTAAAGAACAAAGATGAAGCACTCAGCATGTTCAAAATATATAAAGCAGAAGTGGAAAATCAACTAAACAAGAAAATAAAAGTTCTTCGTAGCGACAGAGGAGGAGAGTATTTTTCAAATGAATTCTCTAACTTCTGTGAAGAACATGGCATAATACACCAATGCACTGCGCCGTACACACCACAACAAAATGGTATAGCTGAACGAAAAAATAGAACCTTAGTAGAAATGGTCAACTCAATGCTAATACAAGCAAAGTTGCCACTAGGACTTTGGGGAGAAGCACTTCTCGCAGCGTGCCACATCCTAAATAGGGTTCCTTCTAAGAAGTTTAACACTTCACCATATGAGGTATAAAAAGGTAGAAAACCTAATCTAGGATATCTTAAAGTGTGGGGGTGCCTCGCATATTGTAGAATGCCTGATCCCAAAAGAACTAAATTAGGATCCAGAGCTATTAAGTGCGCCTTTGTAGGGTATGCACAAAATAGCAAAGCATATAGACTCCTAGACTTAGAGTCTAATACCATCATAGAGTCTAGAGACGTTGAGTTCTTTGAAAACTCACTATCCTTAGAGTCAAAGGATAATGAAATCCAAACTCCAACAGAGAAACCTATGGTAGAAGCTCAACATGAAGTTGAAGCTCCAATAGAACCACGTAGGAGTCAAAGGGTAAGAGTAGAAAAGAGTCTTGATCCTGAACAGATAGACTCTCAACGTATCTCTTTTCATCTCATAGAAGGAGATAGAAAGAATGTCATTAGAAAGATACCTATAGTTATGACTATAGAAGATGATCCAACAACCTATAGAGAAGCTGTAACTTCTAGAGATTCAGCTTTTTGGAAAGAAGCTATCAATGATGAGATGGACTCGATTATGTCAAACCAAACCTGAGAACTGGTGGATCTACCTCCAGCTTCTAAACCCATAGGGTGTAAGTGGGTATTTAGAAAGAAATATCACACTGATGGGACTATTCAAACCTTTAAAGCTAGACTAGTAGCAAAAGGATTTAGACAAAAAGAAGGAATAGATTATTTTGACACATACTCACCTATGGCAAGAATAACATCTATTAGAATTATGTTTGCTTTAGCATCCATACATCAACTGTATATACATCAGATGGATGTAAAGACTGCTTTCCTGAATGGAGACCTCGACGAGGAGGTATACATGGAACAACCTGAAGGGTTCGTTCTACCAAGAAATGAGAAGAAAGTCTGTAAACTAATTAAATCATTGTATGGACTAAAACAAGCACCTAAACAGTGGCATGAGAAGTTTGATTCTAAAATACTTTCTCATGGTTTCATGCATAATGTAGCAGACAAATGCATATATTTCAAAACAAGTAGTAAATATATAATTGTTATTTGTTTATACGTTGATGACTTGTTAATAATAAGTAACAAGATGGAAGGTGTAACTGAAACAAAGAAGTTTCTGTCTTCCGTATTTAAAATGAAGGATCTTGGACAAGTTGATACCATTCTGGGTATTAAAGTTAAAACTCATAGTGGGGGTTATGCGCTATGCCAATCTCATTATATTGAGAAAATTATAAACAAGTTTAAACACCTGAATATTAAAGAAGCGAAAACCCCATTCGATCCAAGTATCAAGTTAAATGAAAATACTGGAAGAACAGTTGCACAATTAGAGTATGCGAGTGTTATTGGAAGTCTAATGTATGCAATGCAATGCACTAGACCAGACATCGCATATGCTGTGAGTAAACTAAGTAGGTTTACTAGTAATCCCAGTGTAAAACACTGGAAGGCAATAGGAAGAGTACTTAGTTATTTAAAAGCAACCAAAGACTTAGGGTTATTTTACTCAGAATTTCCAGCTGTACTGGAAGGATATACCGATGCAAGTTGGATATCGAGTGCAGGTGATAACAAATCCACTACTGGATGGGTTTTCACCTTAGGAGGTGCAGCTGTATCTTGGGGATCCAAGAAACAAACCTGCATAACTCACTCAACTATGGAGTCTGAGTTCATAGCCCTTGCTGCAACAGGTAAAGAGGCTGAGTGGCTTAGGGATCTTCTTTTAGAAATTCCATTCTATGCGAAGCCGATACCGGTTGTTTCGCTACATTGCGATAGTGAAGCCACATTAGCTAGAGCCTACAGCGGCACGTATAATGGGAAATCCAGACATATAAGTCTGAGACATGACTATGTAAGACAACTGATTCAAGATGGAATCATTGCAATATCTTATGTAAAGTCAAGTAATAACTTAGCTGATCCTTTCACTAAACCTCTAACAAGAGAGGTAGTAAGGACAACATCCAGAGGGATGGGGTTGAAACTCTTTTCAAAAGATTTCACCAGTGATGGAAACCCAACCTAAAATTAGAAAATCTCTATATAAGGGTTCAATGGGTAAAAACAAGTCACTGATACGTGAAAAGTTTCAGCACTAAATTATAGATATATACCTCATCCAGGATTATAGTGCTGGCCGTTACAGAAAGAGGGTTGAGTCTCAGAAACTCTTAATGTAGTCCAGTCTTAAGGACAAGTGTCTGAAAGTAACGGAGACACTGGAAGGACTTCACCTATATGAACGTAGAGGTGGTGCCGCCTCTCATGAGAATGGGAGTTTTCTTGGGATCGTTCATGAAACAGGATAGCACAAGGCCATTAAATGTGCTGAGCAAGAATTGTGGGAACTCAAATAACACTTAGAAAGTATGTGTGTGGTATTTCCGGTCCTGTTATCTAAAAATAACTGCTTCAAAGCTGCGGCTACCAGTAATTTCGATGGGTCTTTGAAATACTTACACTAAGGAAGGATTCAAATCGAAAGATATCTTTCTTTATGCATATAATCTTTTATACTCTGGCAGACATCGTTTTTATGTTTTAAATTATTTTAAAACAAGTGGGGGATTGTTGAAAAGTTTGTTTTGAAAATAACTTTAAAAGAAAAAAAGGGAGTTTTGTTTTTGTCCCATATCGGATGGGAGAAAGGATTTTTACCTCTTTATAAGTAGGGTGTTGTGCACCTTACTTATTTATGGTGGAAGAGAGGGAGAATGGTGGCTTGCGTGTTCCAGTGCGAAGCACTGGAACACCGCGCACGCGCACGCGCACGGGCACGGGCTCGGTCTCGGGCTCGGGCACGGGCTCGGGCTCGGGCTCGGGCTAGGTGCGAGGGCGTGGGCACGTGAGGCAGTGTGGCTGTAGAGGCGCTAGTGGCGCACTTGGCACTTCGCACGTGAGCATCGTGTCACAGATGGGTCGCGACCTCGCGGACCGGAGCGAGACTGGTGCGAGTCGCGGTGCGACAGAGGATAGGTAATAGGTCAGGTGGCTGGGTTCGGAACAGAGGAGGTGTTGTGGGAGGGAGGTCTGACAGAGAGACCTCTCTGCTTTTTATAAAGAGCTGCAGGGCCAATTAGAGGGACTTGTGTAACTGCTCATGCAGTAACGGTCCAGACCATGCAGTAACAGCTGCATGTGGCTAGCCCAACAGTTAGAAACGGCTAGCCATTGAGTCTAAACGGTCAGCATGCAGGTGCATAACTCCCACATGCACAACAGTCAGAAACTGCCATAAACGGCTAGTTTCTCACAACAGTCAGAAAACGGCTAGTGCCATTATGGCTCTGGACCAAAACTGCCAGCCACCCTTACCTATATAAACCGGACAGGTCTGGTTCATTCCAACACAACAACTGCAAACGCAACTATCACTACTGAACCAGCACCCATCTGAAACGATTAGCCTCTCGGTTTGGTTAATTAAAACCAAGCCACTTAGACCAGTGTAGTGGTCTACTGCTATAAGAAAAAGACCTCCATTCTTGTTCTTTCTTTCTTTTCTTCATCTGCCAAAGTGTGTTACTGAGTTCCATAGTAGTTTCTTCGTTTTTTGCTGAACGCAGAACCACATAAGGCTCGTCGTATCCTGGAAGCAATCCGCCTGCAACCTATCAGCAGACTCAAATAATTTGAGTAGGGGCGAATTACGCTTTAAGGACAGCGTGTTTTTCACGTGCTTCAGCCTGTCCTTATTCTCGGTTTTTCCAATTTATTTATTTTTTAAAGATCAGAAATTTCTCAACAATGTGAAACAGTGCCGCTCGGCAATGGTGGAAGAAATCTCTGGAAGAAGGAGAAGATGATTATCAGATGTTGTGGAATGGATTCTGAAGCTAGTCCTGCGGAAGAAAAAGATACATCGAAAGATGGCATATACAAAACGAAGGGTGGATTCTGAATCAGTCTTGTCGAAGAAGAAGACACATTGAATGTCCATGTATAAGAAACAAATGGTTTCTTATACATTGAAGGGTGGATTCTGAATCAGTCTTGTGGAAGAAGAAGATACATTGGATGTCCATGTATAAGAAACAAATGGTTTTCAAAGGGTTTTGGACAAGAGCAGTTATTTGATAATATGGCAGCATATGCTGCTTGATTAAGGTATTCCATAACGTAACGGCCACCACCGTTACCTTCATTTATATGGGCCATTACAGCCTTGTAACAGCTATTACAGTCTTTTTTATTATTATTAAAAAACATATATGAAATAACTGTATCCGCCCCATAAAGGATTGTTACAAAGCTGTTACGGCCTTAACAGGAGCCGTAATGACGATTGCACGTAGGTCATTTTTACCATTATAACTGTTACGATCCTGTAACGTGTAATGGTTGCCACCGTTATCTTCATGTATTGTGGCCTTTATGACTCGATACGGAGGCAACCCAGAAATTTTACTGATGAGTCAAATTAAAACCGACTAAATTTTCAAACCAGTAGAGGCATTTGGGTGTCTGTAAAGTCCTTACGTTGTAAGGGAATTATAGGTCATTGGATTGAAAGGGATGTTTGGATACTAGCATTTGCCGGCGAAGGCTTTACAGGCTGTAAACACAGTATAGCTTTCAACTGTAATATTTTCATATTACAATTTACAAGTCCTTACAGCTAAAAGGACATTAGACGTAGTAGAACACCATAGTTGATACACACTTATAATGTGTGGCCCACCATATGATGTGTATGATGCATCCAATCTGTCCATCGTGTGCTTCCTTGATGATCTCCTATGGCCCCAAAAGAACAGTCTGATTGATCGTTGAACGGACCACACAAGAGAGAAGGATGGGACGTCTACCATTAAAAACTTATAGATTGCATCTAGGGTTCATTGTCATGCGTGGAGGACATCAAATCCGTCTAAGGCATGCATGCTTTGATGCTCTCCTAGGGTCCCCAAAAAATCAAGTCACTTTTATGTGATTTGCATATTTTGACAAAAATTTACTGCCCCAAACTCTGTGGTGTGAATACCTACTTTATACATTGTAAACACTTTAATTAGCCAAACTCATAATTTGTTTACTTGTAATAGATTATCACTTAAAAGCCAAATAGAATAACTTGTAAACAGTTTACACCTGAAATCCTTTTTAAGTGTGAAGTGTTTACATCTGAAAACTTACAAGCATCCAAACGATAAGTGACAATTTGAAAACCAGATTTCTTGAAGAATCAAAACCTCTTATTAATAGGCACTTATTTGTCAAAATAGGGCCATTGGATATTTGTCATTTTTAAGAATCCATGAATGTTCGCCTATTTGATAGTCAGGTCATCAGATAATCATAATTTGTTGTTCATAAACATCTTAACTAGGACCCATAATTTGGATGGTTTAATTTGAATTATCACGTGCCTAGTATATAATTTCTGAGGCAGGGCTTACCTGTCAACCATCATACTTTCTAGAGGATGAATGGACTTGGGTTAGGTACTACCCCTGTCTGTATCAGGCTCGGCACAAGCACAACATTGTGGGATTTGATTGGACAGCATGTCGTTGTCATAGACGAGGTCCATGGAAAGCATGTTTGGAAGTTTTTTGGTCAAATACATACTCAAGTGGGCATCTTCTTCTAATTAGTTGCATGACATCCAATCAAATCTCACCATGTCGTGCCTACGCCAAGCCTAATACAAGCAAGGGCAAAGTCCAGGACAAATGTTGTTCAAAATATATTTTGCTAACTAGGAAAAATTAGAAACAATATAAAAATTCAAAAATTCAAGCATACTTTAAGTGCATTAACTTTGATTTCTGAGCTTGCACATATTAATGAGCCCACCATGATAGGCATACCGCGTCAAACCTGCTTAGAAGGGTCTCCTTCCCATAGAAGCTGGGCAATTCAAACAATCAGGCCCACCAACCAATCCCCCACAAGAATGTGGAGGTTTTAGGGTGCTAATTAATTGTTTCCTATGGTGCGCCCAAGTACTGACTGGATAAGCATGGTTTTTTAGAGCATCCCACAATCATGGTGGGGCTCGCTTAATGTGCAAGTTGGATGGACTACACACTACATGTTGGACCCCCCACAAGTGAAAGCAAGGGAATAGGTGACTTAGGAACCAACCTTAAATGTTATTTTCCTTTCAATGTAGGGAGAGGACCCCCTGATGAAGGGCGAGGATCGGCCACATTCCTATCACACATGGACCTGAAAAAAATCAAGGAAAAGTCAACAAAAATCGAGAATTTTTGTTACGAGATATGTCAAAAGAAGGCAAACTATAAATCAGCCATAACTTTTGATCCGGGAGGAGTTACAGACACAACATATGGAATTCCTATTAAAATTACGTTTTATGGTGAACTAGACCACTTTAGTGGCTCATGTCCATCCGTTTCTCCAGAAAACATGCGATTACGACAGAAAAATGAGATTTTAGGAAAACTATTATTTTTAGTCGTTCAAATTTTTAGTTTCTTTCCTTATTTTTAAAGTTTTATTTATTTATGAGTTTCTACTTATGTTAAATAATGAGTTTTAGAAATACTCTAATTAATAGTAGTCTTTAATTAAGAGTTTACTATTTTTATTAACTTTATATTTCGGAAAACTTACTATTTTTAGTATATACGAATTAGTAAATACGTTTTTAATGGAATTTCTCATATTATCAATAAAATTAAAAACTTTTGTCTTTTTCTTCTCATGGATTTGAGAAACGTCTCGTGAATTCGAGGAAGTCTGAGGAGTTTAGGGACCCTACCTTGAATCCACAAGGCTCCATGGACTCCTCAACAGGGCTTCCTCGAATCCATGAGAGAAAATCTTAAATCCACAATATGTTTCTCGAATCCATTAGAAAAAAGAGACAAAAGTTTGAAATTTTATTGATAATATGAGAGATTTCATTAAAAACGAATTTAACGATCTTATATAACCCTAAACAAACTCTAATTAGTATTTACTAAAAATAGTAAGTTTCTCGAAATAAAAAGTTACTAAAAATAGTAAATTCCTAATTAAAGACTACTAATAAGTAGAGTCTTTCTAAAACTCATTATTCAATTGAAGTAAAAACTTCTAAATAAACAAAACTTAAAAAAGAAAGAAACATACTAAAAATCAGAATTACTAAAAATAGTAGTTTCCCTAAAATCTCTTCTTCTTTTTTTCCGTATCCACACGGTTTTTGGAGAAACAAATGGACACAACCCACTTCAAGTGGGTCAATTTGCCACAAAACGTAATTTGAGTAGGAATCAATATGTTGTGCCTCCCGTAATTCCTCCCAGATCAAAATTTATAGCTGATTTACGATTTGCCTTCTTTTGGCCCATACTGTAACAAAAATTGTTGATTTTTGTCGACTTTTCCTTATCTTTTTTTTGGTCCATGTGTGATAGGAATGTGGCCGATCCTCACCTTTCATCAGGGGTCATCTCCCTACATCACCTTTTATACAAAAAAAAAAAAAAAAAATACAAATATAACTTTAATATCTTCTTCTTCTTATAATTTTTTTTGGGTTAGTACACACACCCAACTGTTAGTACACTGTACACCCAACCACCCCTATCAGTCAGGATGCAATGTTAGCCACCCCCTATGGTGGATCGGTACCATGAACTCAGTGGTGAAACGAGGCTATCTTCACTCGGTCTACCACTTGAGCTATGTATCGGGGTGTATTTTCTTCTTCTTATCATTCTTGTTTTTTAGAAAATAAAAGGAGAATGAAAATAAAAATATAAAATAAATAAAATAACTTATTCTTTTTTTTGTTCTTCTTCCTCTTTTTTCTGACAAAGAAAAGGCCAACAAATAAAAAATTTACAGAAATAAAACAAGTATTCATGTTAAATTAAAAAGAGAATAAAATTAAACAAAAAAAAAAAATTGTCTACCTCTTTTTCTTCTCTGCTCCTCCTTTTTCTTCGTTTCTTCAATAAAAACCGATAGAAATTTACTTTCAATGATTTCGTTTTTGGGGGGCAAGTATCAACTGTGATTCGAACACGGATTGCGTCGCAGTACGTTTTTATCGTACTAGTAAATTCAGTTGGGCCAACCATTAATATATGTGGTTTATCCACGCCGTCCATCTGTTTTTTCAGCTCATTTTAGACGTTGCGCCTAACATTAAAGCATACGCAAAGCTAAAGTGGACCATACCACAGGAAACAGTGGGAATAATGATTTCAACCGTTGAAACCCTTCTAGGGCCCACAGTGATGTTTATATGTCATCCAACCTGTTCATAAGATAAAAAAGAAATGGATGAAGGGAAAATAAAAATATCAGCTTGATCCAAAACTTATGTGGCCCTGAAGGATTTTTTAATGGTAGACAATCAATTCACACTATTTCCTTTGGTGTGGTCCAATTGAGCTTTGAATATTCTTTATTTTTTGAACCAAGCACTAAACTTATCTGGTAAAATGCATGGACGGAGCGGATAAAATACACAAATCATGGTGGACCCCACAGAGTTTACTCCGTACGCGTACTGAGCTAAGTAGGCAATCCGCTTCCGATTGCGTCCTACTCAGCCCGTCTCAAGCTCGGAACGGGCAGGGGTTCCGAGTGACCACCGTGATGTATGGATTTATCCACACCGTTCATCTATTTTTCCATATCATTTCACGTTTTAGGCCCAAAAATGAGGGAGATCCCAGACATAGGTGGACTACACAATGAGGATTAAATTCCTACCGTTGAAAACTTCTTGGGGCCAGGGAAGTTTTGGGTCGAGCTGATATTTGTATTTACCCTTCATCCACGTCCATTTAACTTTATGAATAGGTCGAATGGAGAATAAGCATCACGATGGGCCCTAGGAAAGTTTCAACCGTGAGTATCATTATCACAGCTGCTTCCTGTCGTGTGGTCCACTTCAGCCTTGTATCTGCCTAAATTTTTGTATTATTCTATAAAATTCCACGGAAAAATGGATGGACGGTGTGGATAAAACCCATACATCACGGTGTTCACTCAGCCCGTTCTCACATGGACCACACAAATGGGAATTAAATTTTTACCGTTGAAAACTTCCTGGGGCCACATAGATCTAGCTGATATTTGTATTTTCCCTTCGACCAGGTCTACTTAACTTTATGAATGGGTTGAATGGAAAAATAAACATCACGATGGGCGTTAGAAAAGTTTCAACAGTGAGTATCACTATCACAGCTGCTTCCCGTCTTGTGGTCCACTTGAGCCTTCTGTCTGCCTAAATTTTGGTACTGTTACATAAAATTACACGAAAATTAGATGGACGGTGTGGATAAAACCCATAAATTACGGTGGCCACTCGGAGCCCCTGCCCGTTCCGAGCTGGAGTCTGGAGGGGGTAGGACTGTAGGACGCAATCCGCGTTCCTGGGATTCCTGTTTACTAACTCAGTAAATATTACAGAAATACCCCTGTGTGACTCGCCCCAACCGTTTGAAGTTTGAACTCGTCCGAGTCAACCGAGTCTCTCAGTGACTCGGAAAACTAGGCCCGAGTCCGCTACATACATAGGTTCCTGGTTGGCTCACCTACTTTGCAAGCTATCACTTCATATCACGTTATCTCTCTCTAAAACAGGAGTATCATACTCTGGCAGCGTATGACACTTGATACGCACATATGTTGGATGGATGATATGGATCACCAGACTGCACCACCAGTTTTGATGATTAGATCATGCACAATCACCGGTCCACTTGATAACAGTTGCCATTGTAGTTCTTACCCTCCGTTTTGAGGCCGTAGATCAGATGATCAAGACCGTTGGATTGGGGAAATGTTTGGGCAATGGCATATTCATTGAAGGGCAGTTCTCTTTTTTGTTTTATATACCTGCTAATCAACGATGCAAATGCACTTATTAATTATACACCTAATAAAGTGAAGTACAATAATTTCCCATATTGTTCAGTGGTTAAAAGGCAGATAATGGACTGGATGGTCAGGATTGGATGGGAGATTTTTGGGACCATTAGATTAACAGTCTTGTACAATTCAACCAGATGGCCCCTTGTATGGTCTCTCTGCTGTTTAGATAACCAATTACAGCCGTAATTTATATAAAACACGACAGGGCTCACACACAATCTGAAAGTTTTTAATGTTGGACAACTGACTGAGTGTCCCCATCACTACTGTTCAGGTGATGTGATCCAATTGTGGACGGAGTGGATGTGATCACTACATCACGGTGGGACCTACAGAAAAATCGTAGAATAAGCTTGGTATATAGAGGAGAACCAGGTTCTTCATGTTAAAAGATGGTGCAAAACTCTATATAATAAGTTAGCTGATGCAGTAATTGCTACAAATTCCACATAAAATTCCAATTCAAAGCTGATTAATCATCCGATGGTGACGATGCTAAGATGGCCCATTTACATAAACTAATAAAGTAATAATACGTATACAACAGAAATTGAAAAGAGGCTTTTGAGGGTTGTACCCTAAGCTTATACGTCTTAGGATACAAGTGGTTGTTTGACTTCGATATAGTCTCCATACTCCTCTCCATCTCCGTTTTTGCTCCTTTGCATGAATCTGTAGTAAATGAACTGTAGGATGATCTACGAAGTGTTTTGTTAAGATACTCCATTCATAAGAATCGTTTGCTAAGCCCACATGCATGCTTACCTATCATAAAATTGCACAAGTGCATGGTACAAGAGCTTTTTGCATTAGGTGGGCCACACTCATCAGATCTTCTAACGTAAAGGCCATGCTGTTTAACTGCTCAGGTGGGCCACACTGTTTGACCAGGCCGTTTAACCCTTATGTTGACCAAAGTGTACAAACCAAATGGATGTGGGTAGAAAGATTTGATTTAGACGTGGGTGCAGTTTGTACACTGTGGCACACCTGAGCGAAGCAGACGGATTTTTGGGCTGACTGGGTGACCACCTGATGGAGAGCTTGGGTCTCTCGCAGTACATATGCATCATATTGCATGTGTGCATTGGGTGAGGTATCTAAGGGATTCAAAAGAGAGATGATGGAGATCAAAGGATACAAATAAATCGAGGGCCACACAAACTATGGCATCCAGCAACCATGGCATGTTCGGTTTTATCTTTTCCCATTCCACGCTTCTCACAAGAATGCTGCATAACACCAACTTATTACTGTATGCGAGAGAGAGAGAGAGAGAGAGAGGGTGACAAATGCTAATGGGCCACGTTTGGATCCAACCCAAATGACATTATAAGGCCCAAGGCTCATGTGCCTAGCACAACAGCCTTGAGCCTGAGCCCAAAGAATTAGTTGGACCCATGACCAACCTGGCCCAGCCTGAAAATTGATTAAAATCCAATTTTCCTCCTCGAATGTTCTTAATTCACCCATTAATCAAGAGGGGGCACACATGAACAAAATAACAGACAGTTAGAGGAACGAAACAAATAGTCCACCTGCAATATGCATTCTTTACCCAATTGAGGATTGGAATGACATGTTTGTGTGTGTGTGTGTGTGTTGTGTGTGTGTGTGTGTGTGTGTGAGAGAGAGAGAGAGAGAGAGAGAGAGAGAGAGAGAGAACCTTCCCACATAGGTGGCATTGGCTATTAGAGCAAAGATGAACATGAGAGGATTTAAGCCCTACACAACATCAAGACAGAGACCTTAATTTTAAAAAAAAAAAAAAATGCACTTCACAACGAAGTGGAATCATCACATACAACCATAGGATTCTAAGCTTACTATGCCTACACAGTTTTTGCCCCCAACATGCCACAAGCCTAGGTCATCTGAACCATGCAAAAGGTTGGCCGCATCGTGAAAATCACCTGCATAGAAAATTGATCCAATCCACTCATCAGGTGGGAGATACTAGTGCATTGCGCAGATTATCAACCGTCTGTTGATTTTGATGCTCTGATCCGCCTATTGAGTGGATTGACCTGATTCTTTCACGAGGTGATCTCTACTACAGGCGACCATTCTTTGCAGACTCAGGTATCTTACACATGTGACACTTTTGTGGGAAAAACATAGCATGCTATGATTGTATGTCATTCTACAGTAGTAAAATGTTTTATGGACTGGGAGTATTACCTCCACATTCCCTCTTTTAATCTGCTCCACAAACACCAGTCGAATTAATTAGTAACCAAACAACAATTATAGAGCAATGCTCCAGTGCTCCTAGTTGCACTGGGACGCTTAGTCAAATTCATTGATCTAGACCTGTTCATTTCGTACAGTGCACATTTCATGAGCTCACCTGCAAAAATCACACTGTACCTGATGATCCAATCCATCCAAAATTTTGACCTTTTTCCTATACTCATCCTTTTCCCTACCCATGAGTAGGATGCCTATTTTCCTGTAAATGGTCTTCACCCGTTCATATTAATAGCCATTAATCAAACGGCTAATATTTATCGGATCAGCATGATGCTTGCATGCTAGCCCACAAAATGTGCGCTGTACCAACTGAATAGTCTAGATCAAAGGATTAGACTGTGTAAGTGTCCCAATGCATGCTCTGAGAGCACTAAAGCATTTCTCCGTATGATAACTCAAAAAAAAGAAGAAAAAAAAAACATGCTCGCACCATAATACTGATCTACACGTATGAGGATGGTTTTTAGACTCGGGTGAGTCGGGGACTCAGCGAGTCAACACCCATTTTCAACAATCACTCCATCCTTGCATGTAAGTAGAGGTGTGGACACCTTAATCACTGTTTTAAACGAAATATTTCATTATTTTAGTCCTAAAAATATACTTACATTTAACCATATCTGAGGAACGCGACCACCCATGTATATGGCGGCCATCATCCATCCCAACCAGATCCCAAACGCATTGCTCTGGACCCCATGCTCCTAAATAGAAAAGAGGCGAACAGTTAAGAGGTAAAAAAAAAAAAAAAAACTAATTAAAATACCATAACTGTTATTAAGGCTAATCATACTTGCAGTAATCTCCTCCCAGACAATCCCATACATGCTTCCATCAAAGCCTTGCTTTGGAATGGCAAGTTGGCAGAACTAACGATGAACGTTCCATAACCCACCTGTAAACATGTTTTACACAATAAAAATGTGAAAACGAAAGCACAGGATCAGCAATTCATATGGTCCAATGATCCAATGGTACCAGAGTACTATAAATTTCAATAGTTTGATCGATTGATCTGGACTGTTGATTAGGTCTGATATTCATTTCATGGGCTACCATCCAAACTTCAAGTTGTTTGGGAGTGTTTATTTGTGGCACCAATTACAAGTGTGCTTACCGGACGTGGAATTCTGATCGGATGGCTAGAAGGCTTTGAATGAGTTGGACAGCTTTCTTCGTCCGAAGATGAGTCATGAAGGCCCACTGCTGAGGGCCCACTTCTCGGCATCACAAGATAAGATCCAACGGGTGGGGTTCCACTTCTGGCCAATGATCTTGCTGACCTGTCAACACACCAGAAATACAATCATCACAGCATTAACAAGAAAACACGTGGTGGATCCAGACCGTCCATCAGTAACGTGGATGGCCCTTGAATGAAAATCACACACGATGGACTAGGATTCGAATGGAGAAACAAATGGCTAGGATTACTCGCTCGGTGTTATTTTCAACCGCAGGCCATCAATAAAGCGGACCCCACTAGAGGATGGACGGTGGTAATTTCTAATTAGTGGGATTTTTAAGCATGTCACCATCTACAGTGGGTCCCATTAGATGAACGGTCTGTATAACTGTTAGGTCCATAGATTGGTGGTAAATCTCTGATTTGATTGCGTATGGAAAAGCTTTCACATAGGTAGATCACAACCCTCCCATGTAGTAACGTTTCATGTATAAAGAAGAAACGTCCCAACGATCAAACTGGTGGAACCATTCAATCTGTCTGATTTTCAGGCAATCCCCAATCCGAAACGGGGTCCATCAAATCAACGGCCTTGATCACCGATTTATGGTCTATCCTTTGTAATGGCTCTTTACTTACGTGTAGTACACGTCATTCCGATGAGATACTTTAGCTGAGGTTGGTATGGGCGCGCTTAGATCACGTGACTTTTGTTTGTTAGATTTTGTCGTATCTGCAACCTGCATACAAAAGCAACCCTACGTCACCAATTTATTACCATTTTAGACAAAATCATAACTGGGCTTTGGGTTTTAAGGCCCTGCTGAAAGAGGGAAAGATACGTGCCAACTAGACAAATATGTGGGACCCACAAGAGGTGCCTCACAACACGCATAAATCAGGCTGGTGCACGTATCATGTGGGACACGTGTGTACAAGTGGACCCTGAAATGCTCCATTCTTTGGTACAAGGGTGGCAGACCTGAGGGGTAGACCAGCACGTGACCATTTCATAAGCCCTTGACCACGGAGAGAACGGAGCCCACCCTTGAACCCTTATACATGTAAGATCTACTCCGACTATTAGATGTGTAATCTAACTTTAGGCCACAAAAAATCAGGCTTGCTCTGTCATCTGGGTGGGCCACACCAAGGGAAATAGTTGAGAGAAAAGCGTCTACCCTTAATTTTTATAAGGCCCACCATAGTGATTATATGAAATCCACTCAAATCATTAAATGCACTAAAAGATAGTAATTATACATGAAAAATCTCAAAACATAACATACCGCTGACTCAACTTTAACGCCCCTGCATTTCCACCATCTACGGATGTAATCGTAGTATACGGTCTGCAACACCAACACCACTGTCGTAGTGGTGTATAGCTGAAAAATACAACAGCATAAGCAGTTTCTCTGTTTAGAGAGGCTAGACAGGGACCGATTATTATCAAGCAAAATTACCAAACTATCCCCTTGCCACTCTAATGCATTTAAATTTTATCTAACAAAGAAAAGGCCCTAAATTTACCATAACAATGATGAAATAAATAAAAATAATAATATAAGAAGAAGAGAAAGGGAGTTGTACCAGAGCTGTGTAGAACTGAGTCGGCAGCTGCATCCATTCCACCCACCAAATGATTTTTTCAGTATAAACGAGCGAAAACGGCGTAAATATAAGAGGCTCATGCTAAAATGCGCAGATGCCCCGGATCGGATTAGGTGTTACCCGGGTTACACCTTAGTGGGTGTTACACTTACCGTCCGGCCCACCTTGAAGATCTCTCATATATCTACACCGTCCATCTGTTTTTCCATATCATTTTAGGAAGTGGTCCAAGAGAATTAAGCCGATCCAAATCTTAAGTAGACCATACCACAGGAGACTGTGGTGATTGAACGCCCACCATTAAAAGCTTCATAGGGGGCTACCGTAATTTTTATTTGCCATCCAACCCTTGACAAAGGTCAACTAGACAGGGATGGAGGGCAAATATAAAGATCAGATTCAAAGATATTGTGACCCATAAAAAAATTTAATGGTCATTTACCACTGTTAGTAGTGGTTTGGTCCAGCTGATATTTTGGATCTCAAGGTGGACCCACACGGTAAGGGTAACACCTGTCTTAGCCGGGTGTTACTCGGATAACACCTAATCCGCACCTGATTAGGTGTTACCCTTAGTTACCATGGGTCCCACCTTAATGACATCTTGTATGTTCACGCCGTCCATCCGTTTCTCAAGCTCAATTAAGGACGTCTTCCCATAAATAAGAAGATCCAAATCTCATGTCGGCCACACCATATTAAATGGTTGTGATTGAATACTCACCATTAAAAACTTCCTAGGCCTACAATAATGCCCATGGTAATGTTTCTTTTTCATCCAACCCGTTGATAATGTCAATCAGACCTGGATGAAGGGAAAATATAAATATCAGCTTGATCCAGAACTTTTGTGGCCCATAAAGAGCTTTTAATGATCATTTACTACTTTTTCCAGTTGTGTCGTCCACCTGAGATTTTTATCTGCTTAAATTTTCTTGCCACGTCCTAAAATGATATTTGAAAATGTATGGAAGGCGTGGATCTACACAAACTTAATCAAGATGGGCCCCACACGGTAAGGTAACACCCACTAAAGGGTTACCGGGTAACATCTAATCCGCTATAAAAGGCAAAGAAATAAGCGAAAATGCGAGACCAAGGCGCAGGTTAGCTACCACGCATAGGGTTTTGCTAGCGTGCGCCGTGGAGCCCATACACTTACCGTAGCTGGTTCGAGTAGGCAACCCACTAGATTGAAAACGTCACTGCGTATGAAGAAACAGAAATCTCGATTTAAAACCCAGAAAAATGAAAATAGCTAGCTTCTGGAAATTAGAGAAAAAAGAGCTAGAGAAAGCAAGCCAGAGAGCTCTGTGGTGACAGCTACAATGGAGGAAGATGATACGAACCCAACAACCCAAGTCATCAAGAAGGCGAGAGAGACACCATGGCCGGATTTGGAGTGGAAGTTAGTGATGATTTGAGGGATTTCAGCCACACCCCAACAGACAAGGCTAATGAGCCCAAACCCAAAAGAGATTTCGTCGCTTAGATTGCAGAGGCAGTCCTTGAAATATCTCTCCACCCAAAGAATACAGGGTTTCTTCTCTCTAGAACAATGCGCCATAGCTTTCTCTCTCTCTCGTCGGCGTTATGGCTCTCTCTCCGTCGGGAGATCGGAATGAAGGTAGTTTTAAAGGCGAGGAGTTATCTCATACTCTGGCATGCGTATGACGCTTGATACGCAGGCACTCAGGTTTTGTACACGTGGAACATATCAACTCAAATAAAACAGACTAGATTGTGTATCCCACCGCCCCCAAGTCACAATACCAAGATCAGATTGGTTATTGGAGAGATATTTTTCATTTTAACCGTCCAATAAATGTCCACCAATCCGACGGTCAGATAATCAACTAATCTAATTAACTTTTGGTTCACGATATACATCTAGGTACCATAATTTGGACTGTTTAATTTTATTACTCTTGTGCCACGTGTTCAACTTCTAAGTAATTTCCAAGTGCCTGCGTATCATCCATCGCAAACTAACGGAGTATCAAAGGCAGAGATGCTGTACGAATTTGAGTGCGAGGGCAGAGGAATATGCTCGAATTTGAGATTTGAAAGGATAAAAATGGGAAATGCAGAGCATATTCCAGGCTTGTGGTAGGGTGAGATGCCACTGCACCACAGCAAAGGCCAGGATCATCAATAAGGCATGATTATAAGATGATAGATTCTATGTGGCACTAATGAGGATGTGAACGGTTCAGATCATTCTAAGGATGCAATTGGAGGAGGAAACCTCTTGTCAAACCTCCAAAATCCAACTCAGTTCTTAAAAATGAAGTTTGTTGGTTCATGTTGGAAAACGGACAACTCAAATCAGGATTGCACAGGGAGCACTGATTGGTCGGTCATAGTGGAGATCAGGCAGCATTGTTGCTGAGCAGTTTTTGGGCCATTCGGCTGGTAGGGGGTCTGGCCAGCCGAACTGACCGGTCGGCAGTCTCCTTGTATAACATGGACTCTTGCGCAGTTTTTGTGCGAAAGGTTTTTCAATTCGTTTTTTACTATTTAAGGGATAATATGGGATTAGAGGTTTCTAAGGTTGTAAAGGGGATTGAGTGGGAAAAAAAGCTTGAAGAAGAGGGTTTTCTTCTTAGGTAAGCTTGGATTTCTCTTGCGGGCTTAGGTTTTGGATCTTAGGGTTCCATCTCTTATAACTTCTGATATTATAGTGGATTGGTGTCGCTTTGTGCCATGGTTTTTTACCAGTGAGGTGTTTTTCCACATTAATTTCAGATTGTCTATGTATGGGTGATTGCATGCATTGTAATTACATTGTGTTGCTTGTTTGATTCAATTTGTTGTTTGTGTTCAGCTATGCTTCTGCTGCCAGCCTTCCTATCCCAACAATTCACACGCACCGCTCCATGCACAAACAACACTTGCTGACCTAGCGTACATGTAAATCATCCCACCCATGTAAACATGTGGGACCTACCTTGGATATCATCTGGTAGGTGAATGCGGATTGTTTAGTGAGGCGCTCACCACCCTTTATGGGCCCATCGTGATGTATGTGTTTTATCCATACAGTCCATCTGTTTTTTCGAGCTCATTTAGGGCATGAGCCGAAAAGTAATGAATATCCAAAGCTTAAGTGGACCGCACCACAAGAAAGAGTAATGGTAATGACTATTACTGCTAAAACCATCCTGGGCTCACAGACATGTTTATTTTTCATCCAACCATATCGTAAGGTCACACCTACCCAGACGAAGGGAAAACAAAAGTACCAGCTTGATAAAAAACTTCTGTGGCCCACAAGAAGTATTCAACCGTAGGCTCTCAATTCCCACTGTTTCTTGTGGTGGGCTCATTTGAGCTTTGGATATACTTCATTATACCCTAAAATGAGCTTGAAGAAAAAAGATGGAAGGCATGGACAAAACATACACATCGCGGTGAGTCCAGGGTCTTCATACGACAATAAAGGGTGGTGAGCGCCTCACCACACAATCCGTGCCCCTCGCAGAAAAATCATGCCGGTTTACTACCAGAGTTTAATGTTTATATCTTCTTCATCAAATTCCGGGCCATATCATTCAGATGATATTATAAACATTGTTAGCCGTCCATTTGTTCTGTGCAGTGTTACCGTGCTGATCTGAGAGATGGCCTGATTTTTAGGCCAAAAGATCTAATCCATCTGATGTAAGGCTCGATCTTAACCGCTTATTCTATATTGGCACACTGTGCATGCGTGTGGAGAGGCAGATGAACACAGGCGTGTGGAGTTTGCAAACCCTGATGCTTCCTATCATGGACGCTGAAACTGTAGACGTGGTGTATGTCTGCCTCAAATTAAAAGCCTAATCAAAGGCAAACTGAAAACCAAAACTTCACTGAGCATGTCTTGATCAGATGATTGGTTGGTGGACATCTGATGGATGGTTGAAATACAAAACCCTTTCATGGGAAATTCAATAAAAAAATGTTCATTAGGGTCAAAATCTTCTGATCAATCTAATTGCAGGGCCCATCTATAGTGGGACACACTACTTGGGAAGTTTAACTTCCCATGCGTGACCATCGATCACTTGCACAATATGTGTGCATCTGTATCGGAGCATACTTACACACACACGTAACCAGTTGATGTATAGAATGAGAGAGGGGCCTGTAGAAAAAAGGTACTATGCACACACTATGATGTGTGATGGGCATCCACCATCAGTTAGATGCACAATTCTGTGATGGGCTATGGGCCCAAAACTCAGGCCAATCCATGACTTGGGTGGGCCACACTATAGACAACCGTTAAGAGTAGATATCCACCCTATCAAAACCACTATGATCATTTATAGGATCGATTAAGATGTGGTTGAGAAATGTAGCCCATCCATTTCCAGTGTCCCACTTAAACAAGAGGTCACACCAAGTTTCAACTGTATCCAGAACTCAGGTGGGCCCCAAGTAAGTGCTTTCAGATGTTGTAGGCATCAGTTTACGCTGTTTCATTTGGTATGACCCACTTGAGTTTCGGATACAACTAATTTTTTGGATATCCAATAACCAATAGGGGACCACCAAATGCATGGTGTGGATGCCCATCACACATCACGGTGGGGCCCACACTCGAGCATATAGTACTATATATATATATATATATATATATATATATATATATATATATATATATATATATATATATTAGCACTTCCTGATTACAGTTTATAAAACTGATTGTTAGGATTTAAATCAGTTATTTTATGTTCTTGTAAAATCAAACAACTATATGTATTCACACCAATACAGACAGATAAATGAGTTGAAATTATTCAGATTATTCTCATTTTGATAGTTGTTTGATTTTAATCTATTTGTAATTATAATTGCATGTGCAAATCTGGAAGGTAAAACAGTCAATTGGACGACCAAAAAATTTGTTAAAAATAAAATAAAATAAATGGGGTGCTACCATGGAAAATAAGTGGTTGAATGATCTAAAGATCTGATTGGCCCATTAAGAGAAAAGCTCAATCAACCGTCATGATTTCTAATCAGCAGCTAGGAACATACAAACCTTGTGTGATATTGTTCACCTGATGTACTTCTTGTATGTAGCTCAAGCCAACCAAATAGTGGGTCCCCACAGTAGATTGGTCATATGGGGAATGATCGCATACGTTCGAACTTATGGTGATTATCATATATTCTAGCTGTGTGGGGTCCACATTGGTGTGTGAGTGCCATCAAACAAATCATTAAATGCTAGGGTGATCAATGACTCAGGTCCTATTTGAACTGCTCAGATTTAATGCACATGCCGGGCGTGCAATCAGGGAGATCGATCCCCCCCCTGCACATGCAGTACCCTTGGATATGATGGTCCAGCCCGGCATCAATCCACATAGGACTAAACTGACTTGGACGGATGAAGTTGTTTGTCAATGTGGGGCCCACCTGAGGTTGACGTGCCTGATCTCCCTAGTGCCATCTGGATACGACCTTATGGTCACGGGGGGAGAGAGAGAGAGAGGGAGAGAGAGAGAGAGAGAGAGAGAGAGGAATCCTACATTTCATATCAAAGAAGCAAAGATGAGTCTTTTGGCAAGAGAAATCGATTTTCAGATTCTATCTAATGATTATGAGGTCAAAATAGTAGATGAATTGTCATTGCCAGAGGGAAATGATTAATATGAAAATCTAGAGTCTCAAATATTTGAGCAGCCCAAGAAAATCTATTGTTGAAATAGTGTTGATTTGAATAAGAATAATTTATTGAATAGTATATGTATTCATGGTTGAGCAGGGGGGAACAACCTAAAGTCATCGAGGCGGAAATCTCTTATACCCCGGCCTTATCTCTCTCATTCATTTCCTTTCCATCTCTCTTTACCAACTCTATATGTTGGGCCGGTTCCACCTCAAAATGACTAGTCATTGTTAAGGGGCATCTTCCCAATATATAGCCCAGTAATCTCCCCAGCCTCTAACCGATGTGGGTCAAACCCAACAATCCCCCCTCCACAGCAGATAGGGGCTCCCGAGCACTGCCCTCCCGGGTTTTTGGGCACTGGGCTCTCGCCCCCCCCCCCCCCCCCCCCCCCCCCCCCCCCCCCCCGTGGGCTCTGGGTGTGGGCGGATAGGGGCTCCCGAGCACTGCCCCCCCTCGCTCACGGGCGCCACCACATACCGGCTTGGCTGGGCCAGCTCTGATACCACTTGTTGGGCTGGTTCCACGTGTTGAGTGTGGAGACTACACGCGGTGTGTAAAACCACTCACATCAGAACATGGTCGGGCGCCCGGACAGTCTGTGGACCGGGCGCCCGAAATTCAGGCTGTTTCACCCAACAGCCATTGGACTGTTTTACAAATGGTTGGGCGCCCGACGGTCAAAGTGACCGGGCGCCCGAAATTAGTCTGTTTTCTCCTTTTTTAACACTGGACATATTTTGTATTGGCCGGGCGCTCGACCCAGTTATGTCCGGGCGCCCGACCGGCCGCGGGCTTAAGACGCGGGTTTCCTATTGTGTGTTCTAATTGCGGGGTTTACTATATAAAGGGGAGTAAACCGGGATTAGACATGTGGATTAGGGCTTCTATACGTCCAAGGTGAGAAAAAGGCGAGAAGATTAACAAAAGGACCATATCTGTGCATGGGAGCATAGGGAAGAAGTAGAAGATAAACCCAAAAGCCGACCTATACGGACTACCAATAAGCGTGGTAATAGCGCTGATATGTCATGATAAGCTGGAAACCGTAGTTGGAGTCATAGCCTCCGAAAAGGAAGGAGACGCCCGTAGTTGGAGTCATAGCCTCCGAAAAGGAAGGAGACGCCCGTAGTTGGAGTCATAGCCTCCGAAAAGGAAGGAGACGCCAACAAGACGGAAACCATCTAACTGGACGTAGCCCTGCTTAGTGTCGCAGAGGGATTGGGCAAGCTGCTCGACGGGAATCGGGTGCTAATACTGAAGGCTAAGAGATATTACCGCAGGAAAGCTGCTCGCATGTTAGAATGTGGTCGCGAGTCCAAGTACACACTTAAGTGTAATCGTCTTTCAAACGACTTGTGAGAAGGTCTGCTCGCGGATCGAGCTTTGCTGTATTTGACTATCTGTTATGAAGACTCGAGACTTGCGAATAGCTGCTCCGTATTTTTCAATCTATGACTCCTGATCAGGTAGGCATGCTGTCCTTTCGTTTTTCTTCATAATGAAGTTTGCACCCGTGGTTTTTTACCCTTGTTGGGGTTTTTCTACGTAAATCTCTGTCTTGTGGAATGTTGGTTTGTGTGATTCTTTTCTAGTTATTATTTTCTTCCTGTTTATCGTTTGTGGGTGAGACCGGAGATTGGATCTCGGTTCACCAACACTATCATCTATAAACACGAAGAAGACAGATAAAAGAAGAAAGAGAAATAAGAAATGGAACTCACATCTCTTGTTGAATTGATGGAAGATCTTGCCTTTTAAATACAAGAAGCGAACAAAGTTTCTGCTATGAAAATAACATTTCAACAATAAAAGGGATAATGGAATTTTTTTGCGAAGAGGGTAAAAAATTATAGGAGATGGAAGAAAATCTTGGGTTTGAATTTTGAAATTTTGAAATATGTCATTGATCTGGGCATGTCTATTGGGCTTGTGGACAACAAAGTCTAAGCTCGGTCATTTTTCAAATGGGCTCCAATTTAAAGCCTGAACCTAGCCCTTGGGTCCAATACTCCTGTCAAGCTATTCAGACCTATTAACAATATTAACAATAAGCCTCTTTCACCTAAATTGAAGAAATATGGGTTTTGACTTGAAAATTTGAAAAACCGCACTCTAAACACATTTTTATAGAGTACATTCATAACTTTCTTATCTTCGCAGTTTACTTAAAAAAATCTAATACTTTTCAAAACTCTTTAAAACAAGACTTATTATTAAAAAAAATATGGAGAGAAGAGATCACTAAAATAGTTATTTTTCAAAATAACCCAAAGAAAGACTTTATATACTGACAAGGAATATTTAGGGGTTGTTTGATTTTCAATACCATGGAAAATACAAGGAAAAGAAGTAATAATAACATTTTCACTCTGTTTGCTTGAGGTGTATACTTGCCAGGATTTTTTACCTCGAAATTTGATTTAATTCATAAGAAGCTTTTGGTATTGGTTTAAATATATGGGGCCCACCATAATGTATGTGACTTATCCTTCCTGTCTATTTGTCTTAGTAACACATTTTAGGGCATGAGCCCGAAAATGATGCAGATCTAAATCTCAAGTAGACCACACCTTGAGAAACAATGGTCTTTTAAACATCCATGGTTGAAAATTATTTTCTCCCCAGGACCCACAATGACTTTATTTATCATCCAATCTATTCATAAGGTCACACCGTCATCGATAAAGGAAACTCAAAAATATCAGCTTGATCTAAAACTTTTAGAGTACCTTTCAAGCTTTCAATAGAATGTAATTCGACTTGGACTATTTCTCATGTTGTGGGCCACTTGAGTTTTGGATAAGCCTCATTTTTCATCTCATGCCATGAAATGATTTAACATAGTGGTGGATGGTGTAGATAAGATGCAAACGTCAAAGTGGGCCGCACAAATTTTAACTTTCTCCTCGCACTACATGACGAAAAGAAGTTAAAAAAAAAAAAAAAAGGTTGTCGTTTAAGGCCGCCTTAGAAATCAAACTAGAATTACAGAGGAAGTAATCATTTTTTATTTACTCTTTATTTACTAGTGGAAATACAGCCTCTTAGAGTCCTTTTTCATGAAAAGCCACACAGCTGTCTCTTTGTCAATGACAGATATAACACATATCTTTGAATGTAATCTTCTTTTTTAGTTTTTTAAGATTTTATGTTCACAAACGCAACAATTTCAGTCAATTTTCAGACCAGACGCCTAGTGAGATCTACAATAGATGGCCGAACCACACAAAATGTCCACTCTGACCATATTTGATTGCTGCCTTGAATGTTTGTCTAACTATATTTGATTCCCCTCCACTCATGATCAGATGGTCAGTCATTTACCGTCCACAGTTGGGCCCACATATGGATGGTCCTGATTGGTACCGTAGCGAGATGCATCTACCTTGCTCCGTTTCTACTAGCTCCACCCTCTCATTTCTCACTGCCGGTGTCAAATCATCCACCCTTTTTCTCTGCCCAACCGGGACCTAGCTTGAGACGGACGGTGCTGTCAGTGTCTCTGTGGGGCCCACCCTGATGTCTATGTCTTATCCATGCCGTCCATTCATTTTGAAAGATAGTTTTTGACCACCTCAGGAAGAATCAGAGATAATAATTACCACCGTTGAAGCATTTCTAAGGCCCACATTAATTTCCTTTTTCTTTCTCCAATCTGTTGATACGCTCGCATAAACCTGGATGGAGGGAAATCATAAATATCTGATTGATCCAAAAATTCTATGCTCCTAAAATGTTTTTAACAGTAGGCACTTTATATCCACTGTTTCCTGTAGTGTGTTCCACTGGAGACTTCTATCTGCCTCCGTTTTAGGCTCATTCCTTAAAATTATTTTTAAAAATGGATGGATAACTTATATAAAACATATACAAACGGTGTGACTCATAGAGCCCGTCGCAGAACCCTCTGTCTCTAGCTATATCCGATCCGTGCCAAGAAAAGAGAAATTGAATTTTTAGTAAAAATAGCCACAACTAGGACAGAGCTTTCAGTTTTCCGGCATGCGTCGCGTCGTATGCTCAAGGGCATGCATTGCTAGATGGTACCAACACACAGCCACGGACGAAAAATCGAGACGGTTCATCTTCTTGGATGTTCAATGTATCGGCTGTGATGTAAAAATCACGATTCTCCCCACTGACTTTTCAAGTCGAATTTTCACCATCAGTATTTTCTTGGGAAACGTACATTTGAATTTGCTCTCTCCATTCCATCTTTTTTATGATCAGCTGAAAGGTTTAAAGGTTCATACTGATGATAAGGCTCAGAAATGGATGGTTTCGATTATCTGGCAGCTACGTTTCGCATCTATCCAAAACGCATGTGACCCGCGACGCATTAAGACCAATCCACGTGGCTGCTGGACGTACCATGACTTTTATGCCTTTATCTATCCAAAAGAAGTGTTCGCACCATGTCAACAGTACGATGTTTACAAAGAAGATCTGCTACCCAAGGCTTCGATTAGCGTACTTGGATCTTCAATTCGAATGGGTGAGGCTACGGTTTGGTAATCTAGACCATTGATCTGTTTGATCCCAACTTGGATGAACTATGGACTAAAGAATCTCATTGATAATGCAATATGGACCTTTCAATTCGTAGAATGAAAATGGACGATTAAGAAGAGAAAATTAACTACTGACGATCATTTTCCTCTAATCTGATTGCTTTATTGGCAAGTTCCGTTACTGGAAGACACTAATCAATGGTTTGGATTGATGATTTGTAGGTCCCACCTGTGGCAACTGAAAGCCGCATGTATAGCGGATATTGTACTTCGACAGGATAGAATATTGGTTCCAGCTCCACGCGGAAAGATAAGAGTTTGTTACCCCCTGTCGCGAATTTACATCCAGCATATGTCGTGGCCAACTGGAGGCCACATGATGAGTTTTCTGATAATCAGAACCGTCTATGATGTATAATATATTCTATAAAAGCTAAAATAAAACTATAATATGTATTTTGACCATCAATACCGATAGATAAATTTAGAACCATATAGTTAATATTTTCAACGGAGCTAATTCATAAATAAAAATCAGAGGTTAGCATCAGCAATAAAATAATAGATTACTTGCAGCACTAACAAGAACTTCGACTGTACAAATCTTCCGTCCATCCTAACATGCAGTCCCTAGCGGACAGCAACAAACGCTGGTTGCTAAGTCGCGACAGACGGAAAACAAACTCGTACAATGTCGACATAGCTCTCTTTATAAGATTGAGGAATGCTGGTGCGCAGCGTGGGCTGCATAAAACTGGTAAGCAGTACCCTTCCCACAATACAGGTGGACAGAACGTAATGATCAAAACCGTTGATCTGGTGGGCCATCACATGGATAGTTAATATCATATATTACTAGGATTGATTTAATGTAGACAACTAAATAAATGATCCCCCCAAAAGAACGGCTAATAATAAACAACAAGGAAAGATATTTTGTCTCCTTATCCATAATTCCGGCACTTGAACGTCACGTGTGTGTTTGTAGTTGACGTGGCACGATATGGGATGTGGCTTCTCGTTGCAGCGGAAGGCACCTTTCGGCACGCGTCGACCGCTCGCTCGAGGAAGTCATGCATGCGGCGGCCTCTTCTTCGCATCAAGCATGCGACAAAACGACGTCTGCGTCAGTACGCTGCCCAGCCTTGATAGTGGGCATGCTTTAGATCAACCGTTCTGCGGGTGCCACGTGTCGGAAGAATCTGACAAGTAAGTAGTAACGGGCTGTCTGTTCTTTGTATGCTGGTGGTGGTGATAAGGATTACAAACATGGCTGAGATATCCGGACGCGGATTGCATACTGACCCTGACTAGTACCAAGTCGCTACTGGTCCGTGCTCTGTGGGCCCAACCATCATGTATGTGTTTTATCCACGCCGTCAATACATTTTTCCAGATCATTGTAGGTCAAAATATTAAAGATGAGGCAGATCCAATTCTCAGGTGGACCACAAGACAGGAAACAGTGGTGTTTGGATGACCACCGTTAAAAACTTATTGGGTGCCATAAAAGTTTTGGATCAAGCTGATATTTATGTTATCCCTTCATCCAGGTCTTTGTGACCTTAATCAACAGGTCAGATGTAAAATAAACATTACTTAGGCCCTAGAAGTTTTTAACGGTAGGCGTTCAATCAACTCTGGTTTCCTGTGGTATGGTCCACCTGAATTTAGATCTACCTCTGGGTTCATGCCCAAAATGAACTGGAAAAATGGATGGACGGTGTGGTTAAAACACATACATCATGGTGGGGCCACAGAGCATCGACCAGGTACTGGCTGCAATCCGCGTCCAAGATTTCATATCTATAAGAAAGAAAGAACCGTAGGATCATAGATGAGAGATCCGACGGTCACAAAAGAGCCTATCCCATAGTTGGAAGTGCGTTGAATCTAGACGGTTTTATTGGCCAGACGAGGATGCGTCTGGATTCAATGTATCTAGTAGGATTCATGTCCAAAGGAGGTAGATCGTTGGGCAGGGATACTCGCGCGAGGAACACGAGAGGTCACCTATAGAAAAGGAATCTGGAAGACAAAAACTTTAATGATCTGGGAAGCGTGATTGATGATACACAGGCAGTTTTGCATACATTCAAACAAAGTACTTCAAATTAAACAGTGAAATTGGACGTGGATTGCGTGGTGACCCTGCCACCACGAGCAGGACTCTTTGGGCTCTATTTGTTTTATCCATTCCGTCCATCCATTTTTCCAGTTCATTGTAGATTATGCGCCCAAAGTTGAAGCATATCCACAGCTTAAATGGATCACACCACAGGAAACAGTAGGGATTTAAGGACGAAGGTTGAAATTTTTTTGGGAGCAAAGAAGTTTTGTATCAAGCTATATTTGCGTCTTCCCTTCACACATACAGACCTTTAAACAGGTTGGATGACAAATAAGCATCACTGTGGCCCAACGGAGATTTCAACCGTGGATGTCATTATCCCCACAGTTTCCTGTCGCGTGGTACACATAGAGGTGGGCAACAATTCGGGCCGAGCCGAGTTAGGATTGATTTGGTCGAAAATTTTGAACCGACTCAGGGCTGAGTTCAAACAGGCAGTGGCCTTTTTTTTTTTTCCTTATTTATTTAATTAGAAAAAGAATTTAAAAAGGTAGAAAAAAAAAAAAGTACAAACATATCTTACTATATTATGTTTAACATCCTCCAAAAGTGCAACTTCAAAATAAACATATAAGAGTATTTTCCAAACCAAAGTACACAAGTATAATTTTACAAGTGCAAGGAAACATTGTGTGTGTATGTATTATGTATTATCCATGTCTTCATGTACATGTATTATGTATTATCCATGTCATCATGTATATGTATCATCCGTGTTATCCATCTGTTTTACATATCATTTTAGGACATGATCCCAAAATGGAATCATATCCAAAGCTCAAGTGGATCACACCACAAGAAACAGTGTGCTTATAATCTATGGGCCAAATCAAACCGAGCTGAATCAAATCGAACTTCGAGCCAAGCCAAGCTGATACTGCCCTAGTTTGAGTTTAGTTTGTTTTTTCCAGCTTGGCTTATAAGCTTTGTTTGGTTTGAACTTACATTCGAACCAATTCAAGCTGACCTTTTTCGAACCAATCCAAGCCGAGCTTTCGAGCTGGCTTGGTTTGTGCCCACCTCTAGGTACACATGAGCTTTGGATATGCTTCAATTTTGGGTTCACGTCCAAATCGAGCTGCCAGAATGGATAAAACATATACATCCTCGTGGGCCCCACAGACTTGGCAGGGTCACCACGCAAGCATCTTGTGTCCAAATTACGGTCAGAGTCTAGTTGTATCATGAACTGAAAATTGCCCTTATGATGGGTGGAGAATTATTGGACAGTTAAAATGAAAAAAAAATAAATAAATAAATCCAATGGCCCTGCTTCAACAAACAAGGGTCCAAAGTCATGATTATTCATCCAATCTGATTTTGGGGCTGTGATTTGGCGACAGTGGGTCCCACAGTTTACTTAATTTGAGTAAAAATGTAATGGTCGTGTGCAATTTATGAGTGCCTGTTTATGAAGAAGGGAAGCGGATTGGCTGGTGAACCCTACACCAGCGACTTTGCTGGTGTAGGGTACGCGGAGCATGTAGATGAGTACGTCAGACATCGAGCACTGTCACACAGTACCAATGGTCCACATAAAATTAAGGTTTTAAGGGCCCTACAATGATGTATTTAATAAATTCACACTGTCCATACATTTGGAGAGCATTTTAGGGTTTTATCCAAAAAATGATTAATATCCAAATCTCAAGTGTACCACACAACAAGGAGGTAGGGAAAATGATTCTCACCATTAAAACTTTCCCAGGGCCCACCATGAAGTTTATTTGTCATCCAAACTGTTCATAAGCTCACACAGACCTTGATGAAGTGTAACAATAAATACCAGATTGATCTCAAACTTCTGTGACCTCCAAGAAGGTTTCAATGGTAGATGTTCAATCTCCACTGCTTTCTAAAAATGTGGTCCCCTTGAGATTTGGATCCACCTCAATATACCAGCCAAGTCGGTTGTGCAGGGTTCACCAGCAAGAGGGCTTGTGTCAAAGTTGTGTGGACCCCACTATGATGTATGTGTTTTATCCATGCTGTCCATCCATGTTTCCACCTCATTTTAGAGCACGGGTCCAAAAATAAGGAAAATCCAAATTTCAGGTGGACCACACCACAGCAAACAGTGTGAATTGAACATTCACCGTTGAAAACTTCTTGGAGGCCACAAAAGTTTTGTATCAAGCTGATATTTGTGTTTTTACTTCATCCAGGTCTGTGTGACATTATCAACGGGTTGGATGGAAAATAAACATCACGGTGGGCCCTGGGAATTTTTTAATGGTGGACGTTCAATCAACACTGTTTTCCTGTGGTGTGGTCCTACCTGAGATTTGGATCTACCTCATTTTTTGGCCTATGCCCTAAAATGAGTGGAAAAATAGATGGACAGCGTGGATAAAACACATACATCATGGTGTGTCCACACAGCTTTGACACCAGCCCTCTAGCTGGTGTTAGGGTCACTAGCCAACCTGCATCGGTTGTACTCTTGGAGAGATAGGACGCGGATTGCCTGCGAAAGCCTTCTGGCTGATCCAACCCTTTTGTGAGATCATTTTAGACGTTGCAACAAAACATGAATGGGATCCAAGACTTAAGTGGGCCGAAAACGTGATGATTGAACTTCCACAGTTGAAATAATCGTGAGGCCAAAGAAGTTTAGAATCAGGATAATATTTTTGTTTTCGGTTCATCTCAGTAGGAATGACATTATGAACGGTATGGATGGCAGGTAAACATCACTGTCGACCCCACAGAGGCTTCAACGGTAGGAATTTACCTACGCACCTTTTGCTTTAGTGCGCCCACTTGAGTCTTGGATCTGTTCATTTTTTGTTTCAACGCCTAAAATTATCTCACAAAACAGTTGGACAGTGTAGATTTCTCACAAACATCATGGTGGGACCCCACCTAGATTCCGAGTGCAGGAGATGCCTGCCAAAGGCTTTCGCAAGCAATCCGCGTATACTAGCCTTGGCACGTGTACCGCTACGATGCATGTTCATCTCAAGCTAGCGATAGCACGTATTATTCGTGCGTCAACAATTTGCACGTTGGGAACGCCATTTATTTCGGCTTCCAAGAAAGCATCGGAACGGTTGCAATTGAATCCTCTATACCAACTGTGGGGTCCACCGTATTATGTATGTAAAATCCACTCCGTCAATCATATTCTGCCGATAAAAATCAGCTAGACCCACATGTGAGATAGGCGGCACCACATGGTACAATGTAGATGAGATGCCACTATGGTGTGGTCTTGGTCCACCAGGATTAAGACAATATGCAAAGAAAAGCCCAACACAAAACTCAGCTAGGATACCCCACGTGAACTTAGCAGCTTTGGAAGAATTCTTGTAATGTATCTATATATTGGTGTGGACCACCTTCTATATGCGTGTCATCTGACCAGCACTTGTTTTGAGAACCAGACTATTAATAGGACTTGGGTTCTTGAAGTAAATTGATTATTCAACCAATTGGGAGAAAGATTCCTTCTCAACCATTAGCAAAACAATGTTGAAATCAAAAGTGAGCATAAAAAAGTGCAAACCACAATATAGAGATTTACGAGTGGTTCTCTTTTAGTCCGCTCTCAATACAACGGTTGCCGTCTCTCTCGCTCTCTCTCTCACACGCACACACATGACAATATATATTATCCCAAATGAAATAAAGTTTACATAAAACTCCACATGTGAAGTTGTTGGAGTGTTAAGTCCTTTAATATACATTGATACACCATCCTCTAATGGCTCAAGCTTTTTAAAGAAAGTGGTTATTTTAATGGATGGTCAAGTGTTTAAATCCTGAGAGCAGCAAATACAGCTCCTTTAATATATTCTCCCATGGGAGGCAAGCCCAGCCTATTTATGGTATGAGTGTAAGTGTCCCTCCACCCAACTCGTTTATGGTGTAAGTTGAGTGTTCTTTCACCCTTGCCCAATATGTACCTGTGTGGAATTCCACCACCCACATGCAAAAGAGTGTTGGAGCCTTGAGATACATTGATACACCCCTAGTGGCTCAAGCTTTTAGAGAAGTGGTTGTTTGATTGAAATTATGAAATTTCCCTCTAGATAAATAGTACACCTCTGATGATAAGACTCTAAATCCTAAGAGCAAACCCACAAAGTTCCTGTTGTTTCAAGCTACATGGGGCCCACTGAGGCGTTTATGAGAAATCCACCCCTTGGATCAGTTTCTCTAGCTCTTGTTAGGACATGATAAAAGAAAAATTGAGAAAGATTCAAAACTCAAGTGGACCACACTACAGGAAACATTCGGAGATGGAACATCCACCATCAAAACCTTTCCAGCGGCACAAAAGTTTTGGATTAGGCTAATATTTGTGTTTTTAGTTCATCCTAATTAGGATGACTTCATGATCGGCCGTTTGGGTGGCATATAAACATAATGGTGGCCTTAGGACGGTTTCAATGTGGGCATGTTCATCCCCATTATTTCTTTTAGTATGGTATACTTAAGATTTGGATCTGGCTCATTTTTTTTTATCAAGTCCTGACTTGAGCTAGAGAATTTGATTGTTAGGGTGGATTTCTCACACACATATGGGTGGATTCCACATAACTTCTAACTATAGGAACTTCTTGCCGGTGGGGGCATGGAATTTGTGTCCCAAGGAATCACATTCACCCCGTGCATGGACTCAAATCTTAAGACAAAACATAAACAAGCTAAAAGAGATTGGTCCATAAAGATCATGCTATGTCTAAAGCATGCATCAGATTTGAAGACAATCCAACCATTCGATCTCACTCAAAACAATGATCATCGTCATTGTGGTAAGGACCTACTCGTTTTGTTTATAAAATAACAGTGATGGAAATTGAAGAAATAAAAACAAAAAGATTAAACTTCAAGCCCGACTCAAAGCACATGTCAGATATGGTTTTTTTAAAGCATTCTTCGCCCCCTTTTGTTGGTATGAGATCGTTGTCGGGTTGCTAGCAAATTACTTCTAGGATATAACAAGCTTTGATGATTCTACATGCAACAATCATGAAAAAGACTACAACAGGAACTTAATACGTAGTTTACAATTCCGATTGATTCTATGTATTGTATAAAATAAAGAACATACTTAAAGTGTTTATAAAAAAGAAAATAAAGAGAATCTAAACAGAAGATTTCTATCTCTGAAAAGAGGAATGCAACATATGATTAATCCTTAATTTACATTGGGTTTTATAGAGAATGAATGGATGTGCATTTTCGCAAAGGAGAATTTATGAAAAGATGAATCCGAAACCATTCAAAACAGTCATGTCTTTTATGAAGTGACATGACTTTAACACAAATCAGCCAAACCAACCATTTTTCACGATTGAATGCGTAATAGTAAGATTTGGTTGGCCAAAACTTTATAATTAATGGTCAAAATCCATCGACAACGCAACGATCGTTTTCTGCCAATCGATTAGTGTAGCAATTGATATTTGCCGGCCGATTGGCGCAATGGTCAAAATTTGCTAGATGGTTTCCATAATAGCTGAGTTCAGTCGGTCAATCATTTAAACTGCCTATCTTGTGATAGACATACTCGCTACGATTGATCCTGCAACAATTTACCCTAGTCACATTGGATCAAGTTGGCTCACAATAGGACAAGATGCACACATATAAAGTGCAAAATACATCACTAGCGTCTCTACAATCACACTCCTATATTGTGCAAGTGCAAGTGTGCATTCTAGTGTGTAGCATTGAAACACATGCTAGCTTTCTTTTCTCTCCATTCTCTAATAAAAATGCTAGAGAACTCTATTCTTATAAACCTATTTAGTTCTTTATTTCTAGGTATCGTGGACTAAAGATTTTTTTAAAAAAATCACTTCTTTTTAAATAAAGTTTGGAGGAAAAACAAAATTCAAAAATATTTGAATAAGGTTATTGGAAAAGTGCATGTGCAAGTCTCCCACGTTTCTATTATCTAATTTAACCAATCCTAATGGAGATAAATCTCAACACAATTTGCACTTTGGCCTATACAACATTTAAACCCTAGCCTTAATCAAAGTGTGGATCAAATTTGTGGGGAATCCAATGGTCGGATCATAGCATCTACCTTGTCTACGGCTCAGATGTCCGAAGTACATGAAATGTCGAATGGATTTTTTAATTAGATAGTGTTGGATATTTTAATATGACCCTTGATTGAAGATAAAGCCGTTGATATGATGAAAAAAAAGAATAAAGAAAACTGAAACTTTTCAAAATTTCAGTGGTGGGACCTCATTCCTTCAACGCAATATGAGTGCAATGTAGAAGGACAACTCTCCGCATGTCGAGTACCTACGAGTCACTTTCTCCAAGGAAACAACTTAACATGAATGAAATCCACACTGTCCATCAGTATTATCATCCTTTAGCCTTAATACCTAAAATCAGGCCGGTTCAGACTCAGGTCAGCCCGCCGTAGTTTCAGAATACTGGGAATTTTGGGTAATTCTTTCACCCTGATAAGAAATATCAGATCAATGGACTGGATGACATATAAATACTATGGTGGGGCCTACGTAAAATTAATAGTGAGTGTCCTATCCCAACTTTTTCTTATGCTGTGGCTTACCTGAGTTGTGGATAGTAATAATTTTTGAGTCACAATATGACAACCAGGTGCTCGCAGATCTATTTGAAAGTTCCACCTATTTGTCTCCTGGTGCTCGCAGTTCTATTTGAAAACCTGTAACTCCTGCTATCATCAAAAGGCTCACCAACCAACCAACCAACAGTCATGACGATTACAAATATCCTAAAATTGCAAACACCATTTGAGTATGACTACTATCCTAAAATTGGAAATATCGTGACTCTACAGGCAATCAACCACTTTTAAGGGACGCGGATTGGCTAGTGACCCCAACACCAGCCCGGGGCTGGTGTCAAAGCTGTGTGGGCCCCACCATGATGTATGTGTTTTATCCACGCTGTCCATCCATTTTCCACCTCATTTTAGGGCATGGGCCCAAAACTGAGGCAGATCCAAATCTCAGGTGGATCACACCAAAGAAAAACAGTGGGAATTGAATTCTCACCGTTGAAAACTTCTTGGAGGCCACAGAAGTTTTGGTTCAAGCTGATATTTGTGTTTTGACTTCATCTAGGTCTGTGTGACCTTGTCAACAAGTTGGATGGAAAATAAACATTACGGTGGTCCCTGGGAAGTTTTTAAGGGTGGACGTTCAATCAACACTGTTGTTCTGTGGCGTGGTCCTCCTTAGATTTGGATCTGCCTCATTTTTGGGCCAATGTACTAAAATGAGGTGGAAAATGGATGGACAGCGTCGATAAAAGGCATACATCATGGAAGGGCCCACACAACTTTGACATCAGCCCGGGCTGGTGTCGGGGTCACTAGCCAATCCGCGTCCTCTTTTAAGTGGACGCGGATTAGCTACTGACACGTTGAGTACCATCTCGCTACTGAAGTGACGTCACCAAATTATGTGGGCCCCACCGTTATGTATGTGTTGTATCTACACCATCCATCCATTTGGAGAGGTCATTTTAGGACATGAGACAAATATTGAGGAAGATCCAAAGCCCAAGTGGACCCACAAAGAAAAGAACCGGGATTAATCTCCTACCATTAAAAATTTAATGGGGGCAGAAAAGTTTTCGATCAAGCTGATATTTGGGTTTTCGCTTCTTCCATATCTGTTTGAACTTATGAACAGGTTGGATCTCAAATAAACAGCATGGTGGGCCTCAGGAAGGTTTCAACGGTCGTGACACTGTCACCCACTGTTTTCTTTGGTGGGGTCCACTTGAGCTTTGTATATGCCTAAATCTTTGTCTCATGCCTTAAATTGATCTCTCCAAATGGATGGACGGTGTAGATACAACACATACATCACTGTGGGGACAACTATAAGTTGGTGACGTCACTTCAGAGATGGCTACTCAACCTGTCAGTAGCTAATCCGCGTCCCTTTTAAATATAATAAAAAGTAAAGTAGGGCGATGGAAAGTTCCATTTATAGCACACTTCCAACTGTTTTGCAATGTGATTTTTTTTTTTTTTTTTTTTGTTTAGGTCCTACTTATGTGTAAGTGAAATCCACTCTGACCATTGAATGTGTAATTCCATGTCAGGTCTGGCGACAAAAAACCGAGCTAACCTGTGATTCAAATGAGCCACACTAAAGGAAACAGTTGGAAGCCATATATCCAACCTTGACTTTCTAGGAGCACAATGGTTGCAGTGTATGTGAAATCCACTCTGACCATTGAATGTGTAATTCCACATTAGGCGTAGGGATTAAAAAAAAGAAGAAGCTAACCTGTGATTAAGCGAAGCCATACTAAAGAAACAATTGGGAGAGATATCCCACTTTGACATTTAATGAGGGCTGCCGTTATGAGTTTATAAAATCCACTCCAACCATTAGATGCCACAGCAAAATTTATGCCTAAGGACCAAATATCAGGCCCATCTGTAATTCAAGGGGACCACACCAAGAGAAACGGTTTGGAGGGTGAGGATAGCATCATATACTGTTTACAATAGTGTGGTCCACCTGAATCATGAATGGAGCTGATTTTTTGTCTTGGGCCTAACATGGAGTGAGGTACCTGGTGCTAGGAGTGGATTTCACATAAACATCACCATGGGTACCCGAATGTGTATTCCGTATTAAGTAGGTTTTTTTTTTTTTTTTTTTTTTTTTTTACATTTGGATACTGTCTTTTAAAACCACCGGTGGGTGGGTGCATCGTGACTAACCGTGTGGGTGCGTTGCCCAGGTAACAGCCTTTCCCTAATAGGGAAACCACCCTGACAAACCAAAAAAAAAAAAAAAAAAAAAAACCCCAAACAAGAATGCTCTGCAAATATGGTATGCATGGTTTACACTTTAAAGACTTCGGGACTCGAATAGACTTGTTCTTCCAACTATTGAGCTATCTACTCTGTCCATCCGTTTCAGTAGCTCATGTTAGCATGTGATCTAAAAAATCAGGCAGATCTGGAGCTTGAGTGGACCACATCACCTAAAGAAATAGTGGGATTGAATGGCTGTCATTAAAACCTTGTTGGTGCCCACAAAAAAAACTCAGCAGCATACTAATGCCTGCATTTTCCCTTAACCCCAGTGCGAATGACACTATATATGAACGAATTGGATTGCATGTAAACATTACAGTTGGTCGTAGGAAGGTTTCCATGGTGTAGCCCTTTTTTTTTATCTGCCTCTTTTCTTTTTCTTTTTTATGTTCATCTCCTAATCTTAGCTTGCAAAACTGACGGATGGAGACGATGTCACGTGGACCTTATAGTGGACCTGGCAAAGCGGCCCACTAGGATATGGCCAAATTGATGGATAGAGTAGATCATCCACGTGTGAACCATACTAGGCTCAAAAAAAAAAAAAAAAAAAAAGGAAAAAAAATTCACTTTGAAAATCCTCATTGTAGGATCTCAGGATGGGAATCTATTATATGTAAGCTAAGAGCCGAAATTGAAGTACTACGGAGGCTGTTGGCACCGGATTTGATGGTTGGAAATTCAGTGAGCTCGATTCTTGAGTTTGAGGCGTGTCAGAAATTGGTATCACAAAATAACTTGAGAATACCTATGAATGACATCACATATCTACTAATAGCCTCAGATTAACTACCTTCATTGTATAATTATTACGAACTTAGAATGACTAGGACCTTGATCTTGAAAACATAGAAATTCACCTTAGGCTTCCGTTACAACTTAGCCTAAAAGAGGATTCCCTATTGCTAGCCTATAAACTTTCGAATATATCTCCCTGGCATGTGTATTCGAGAGTGACCCAATGCTAAGTGGTTCCTGTCCTTCTCTGTAAGAAATTGCACCTAAAAGAGTCGTTAGTAGGCCATCGTCTTGTGTAAGTACATCCCAGTCGGCTCCCAGCTGTTGTTATAACTACTGATTAGTTCCAACAAATGATGCACATCATGACCTCCATGGTAGAGTGTTAATATCACAGGTGCATGGGACACACCTATGGACATCAGTTCATGAGATGTAAGGTCATCTTGTGTGATAAGACTGACTTGGGTTAGGTGGACAGTTTCTACCATCGGAAACCAACTTGGTGTCAGTTTATGCCTTACCCTTACTCTACATAGAAGTGTAAATATGTCATGAACAAAAAATTAGGTTTGGACCTTTTGTCACTTATATTAGTAAATCGAGATCAAGTCAACAGTCTGGGGACCCGTTAGCTTAGACTGTGATCGTGAGATCAGGACTTGATGATGTATGAAAGGTGATTAATCCTTAAGACTTGAGAACGTGTAAGGGTCATGATCTTGATTGATCAACTTTGGTTGTTCCCATGAGGTTCATGTAGAGGCTAGTAAAATGAATGTAGCTGAATATTTTCATTAGGAACCGTTGATTCTTACATGGCCCAATAAGGGATCTATTGGTTTGCCTAGGAACATATTTATGGTTTTGATTTAGATATACTAAGAACTCATCGGGCGGTTTTTTCCACTGTACCCAACACTCGAATTGTTTTAATCGTTGGTTTTCAAATGTTTTTAACCATTGAAGTTTTGTTTTAATCATTAAAATTGCTTTTATCATAATTGATGACAACTTAATGGTCCAAACCTAATTGGTGTTGATATGATCATTAGTGGATGGCCATGGCAATAGAGGGATTAGATCATAAGTATATACATAAATGAGGCGGATTGACACACTAGGTTACAAAATTGTGCGTATGGTGGCAGAGTACCATACTAATATTCCCCTTAAATTGTAGATTCTTCCTTATTTATTTGATCCTATCCTAGAGTAGTAGATATGAGAAGCCCTAGACACCCCTTTCCCCTTGGGTATGTGAATAAGAGAAAAAAGAGAAATATTTGTAGAGATAGCAAAATGATTTTTTCATCCTCTTCTCTATCTCTGTGTGGTCCATCCTTGTGGATGGTTGTGGGATTCCTTGACACGTACCTACTAGAGGATATTCCTTTGGTTGTCTAGATCTCTCCAATATTGGGATAGATCAAAGAGAGACCTTCTAGTTTGGAGGACCATCATCAGCATTGCATCAACATACGTCGATTAGATTCAAGTATGATTTAACTTTCTCAAGTTATTCAATTCGAAAAATTGTACATAATCGTGTTCAAGAGATCTTGGGTTAGGATTTAATATTTAGATTTAGAGAAAATCGAATTCCACTGTGCAAGTTTGATGAAATTCCATAAGAAGATATATTTGAGCAAGCTACTCTCGAAAAGGAAACATTTACACAAAAAACATTGCACAAACCAAAGAAGTGATAGGAAAATGGAAAATAATCAGTTTTATGTAGGTAATCAATTGCTCTTTTTTTTTTCTTTTTTATTTTTACAAAAGCTACTTGCATTTATATATAATAGAGGTGGAACTTTCTTTCATTTCAAAGATATCATGACCTTAGCTTTACCTTCTTGTTCCATTTTCTTCTTTTGGATTTACCCCCATCCAAAATGGTCTTAAAATCAAAAGTTTACACATCGGAGATGACTAAATTCTAATCAGTACATTATATAGAGTAAGTATATGCCTTTTCTCTGTATCAAATATGCATTGCATTCCCCATTCAAGGAAATATACCCCTTAAATTGTAAATAATAGATCCTTTTAGCATCATCATCCTTCATATTTTTAATAGATCGAATTCGATGTAAGTATAAGATATGTTTCTACGACGCAACAATCATGGTTTGAACAAAAGGGAGATAGTGGATTAAACCACATCCCTATGGTGAAAGCTAACTCATATAGCAAACACTAACTCATATGGAACACACTTTTTCAGTTATTCTTTTGTGACTAACTACCAACAGTTTTAATTATTTCATATCACTATAACGCATTAATCACCGATCGTCACCCCATTTGCTCGGAACTAAAATAATGACTATATATAACTTCATAGTTATGCAACACAACTAACAAAACCATAGAGAAAATACAATTTTTCATAAGATGAATATTTTAATTTCTCTATAATGCAATATGTATAAATGGATTATAGAGAATCTTGATCCGATCTCTAATAGAGATCTGTAAAATAATTAAAATAATCTATACAATATAATATAAATCTTAATATGCTGTAATTCCTAAATCTCCATAAGCGGTATTTTGTAATATTGCTATTTTTCAGTTGCAATTTCAACTGGATTGCAAGCTTGAGCCACAAGGGTGTCTTATTTTTTTCACAATTCCTTTATAATTAAATCTTCAAAGTACTCATGATTTGTAAATAAATAAATTTATGATGCCTGCTTACTTGCGTACTCACAAATAGTGATAAAAGTAGTAGTACTGGCTTGTAAGGATTGCTAGAAAATTGATGCCGGAGTGAGTAGTCAGAGCACTAGATAGAGTCACAGGAGGGAGCAGCCGGGTCATCATAGCTAAAAGAAGAAGACCGACTATGTTTTCAATTTTTCCTCCCCAAAGCTCTCAAGTGTCTACCTTCTGGATAAGCAATCGCTAGGGAAGATTTAATACTAGCTATTGAAGAATTGGTAGAGGTCGTAGGCATCTTCGAGTTACAAATGTGTGCCCAATGTATACGACGACATCATGGTAGGTCCCATCAAACAAGCAATGATGTACATTTAAGGTTTTTTTTTTCCATTGTAAATACATGGTAAATATGTCATTATTTTCCTTATGTTGGTTTTATTTCAAGGGAGAGAATCAGTGAGACAAGGACTAAATTATATTTGTAGCGCTACTATGATGCATGTGATATATCCACGTTGTTCATCTGCTTTACTGGAACATTTTTTAGGGCATGAGCCAAAAAATGAAGCAGATCCAAAGTTGAAGTGGCCCACACGGCAAGAGACTTGGTTGTAAAACTTCCATAGTTAAAAGTTTTTTCTTCCTAGGGCCCATAAGATTATTAATTTAGTTGTCATCTAACCTATTCACAAATTCACACGTATATAGATAATGAAAAGATACAAATATAGCTTGAACCAAAACTTATGGGCTTCTAAGAAGTTTTTAAGGGTAAGCATTCAATTCTAACTATTTCTCATGGTGTGTTAGATCAACCTTATTTCTTTGCTCATGCCCTAAAATTAGCTAGTAAAATGGATGGACAACATGGATAAAGCCATATACATCAAAGTGAGCCGCTCACGCACCCCTCTTCAATTTTAAGGGGTGTTTGGCATCTCTACAAATAAGAGCTTTTTGGCTTATTTTTAAAAAAGTTAAGTTTTTAAATTGTTTGGTAAAAGTCTAATCAAATGCTTATTTATTTCGAAAGAAGCAAATAAGCCCCGATTTAATAAGTTGGGGAGGGGTTACTTTTTGAAACGGAGCTTATTCGGCTTAAGCAGGTAGACATTTTGGATTAATTTTTGGACAAGTTTGTCCTTAATCTTTTTAAGTAATTTCAATCTTACCCTCTTCTCTTCTCTTTACAATTTCTTCAAGGTAGGCCCACATGATGAGAGACCCATAGTGAAGGTGGGCCCCACATGATGAATGACCCATATCAAAGGTGGGCCTACATAATGCACAATCACATCAAAGGTGAGCCCCACATGATGGATGGCCTACTTCAAAGTGTGCCCCTCGTGATGAACGATCCACATCAAGCAGGCCCTACCTCCATCATCATCAAAGGTGGGACGCACATGATAAATGGTGGACATTGAATGTGGGGCCACATGATGGAAGGTTGACATTAAAGGTGGGCCCACGTGATGAATGACCCATATTGAAGGTTGGGCCCCACATGATGGACGGTCTATAGCAAAGGTGGGACCTATATGATGGATGGCGGACAACAAAGGTGGGTCCCACATGATGGACTATCCACATCAAGTGGACCCCACATGATAGATGCTCCACAACAAAGGTGGGACCCACATGATGAATGGTCCACATCAAAGGTAGGACCCACGTGGTGGATGGTGGATATTGAATGTGGGACCATATGATGGAAGGTTGACATTAAAGGTGGGCCTACATGATGAATGACCCATATAGAAGGTTGGGCCCCACATGATGGACGGTCCACAGCCAAGGTGGGACCTACATGATGGACTATCCACATCAAGTGGGCCCACATGATAGTGGTCCACAACAAAGGTGGGACCCACATGATGGATAGTGGACATCAAAGATGGGCCATTCATGATGAATGACTCATATTGAAGTGGGTCCCCACATCAAGGTGGGCCCACATAATGAAAGGTTCACATCAAAGGTAGGATTCACATGATAGATGGCCCGCATCAAAGTGTGACCCAACAGGACAGAACATTCACATCTAGTGGGTCCCATTTGATGGACAATCCACGTCAAAGGTGGGACCCATATGATGGATGATGGTCTTTGAAGGTAGGCCCACATGGTGGTTGGTTGATATCAAAGATGGGCCCACATGATGGATGGCTCATAATGAAGGTGGGGCCTACACAATGAATCGTCCACATCAAGGTGCGCCCACATAATGGATGGAGTGGGCTTCACATGATGGATCTCTGTGGACCCTCGCCGATTTTTCTGCGCTCCCACACGACGTTCTTCTCCATTTCCCTTTCCTTTCTGAACAGAAGGAGATGAGGATGCGTGAGTGCGAAATCGCCGTTTGTGCCACTGGCTTGCCTCGTTCTCGAGGGCTTCGTTTGGTTATCGTGTTAAGTTGGATGAGTTTATATAAGACCAGAGTCGCCACTAGCCAGTTACTTCGAATCTACAGTCGGCTAGACCCTGTAGAAACGTTAGAGAAGGAAATCCGAAGATTCCTTCCTCTAAAATGACTCCTGTTGATCTGCGGCCAGAGATTCAAGGTAAGGGATCACGGTTACAGGGTGGGAAGCGATTAAGCACCCCACACACTGCCCGTACCAAAGTACGGTCTCTACTTCACAGAATCGATCGGATACTTGAAAGTCTAGTTTAATCCTCGTATATTCTCATGGATGACATGATGCATGAATGCGGGTCTGAACAGTAAGAGTTTCTGATGGGCAGGTTCTAATAACGGGCAAGCCCAGAGCGTACGCTCGAACCGACAGGTGCTTTATGCGAGATGATGCATGCTGTGTGCTTGAATATTCAAAGTGTCTATAGTGATATGTACGTGAATGCAGGTCTGAACAGTAAGAGCTTCTGATGGGCAGGTTCCAACAACGGGCAAGCCCAGAGCATACGCTCGAACTGACAGGTGCTTTATGCGAGATGCATGCGGTGTGTTTGAATAATCAAAGTGCTTGCAGTGAAGCAGGGGGGTTGGAAGAAAAGTAAATGTTGCACTTATGCCAGATGCAAATGAGATGATGCTGGAAAAGAGTAGCTGAGTGGACGGAGGTGTCGCAAGGGTTGGCTTCGAGTGGCTGGATCAAGACTTGGATGGCTTGGGAGGCTTGGACCAGTGGTCAGGCTGGGCTGGACCAGGGCTAGGCTCTCCTCACTCGGGCTCTCCTTGGTGAAGGAATGGGCTAAAGGATGAAGGAGGGTGACTCAGACGGACGGGCTCTCTCTGGCTGAGTGGTGTCTTGAAATGAGAAGGGGAGGGGTATTTATAACAGCAAGCAGTGGCAGAGCTTGTAATTTGTCTCGGGCGACCTGCTATGGGCCGCCCGTACGGCCGCTCCTCGGTTTCCAGCGATGTACGGTTGCTTCCTCGGGGCTGCTGTTTGACTCGCTGGGTCGACTCAGTGAGTTGACTCAACGGGTCAACTCGGTGATTTGACTCGACGGGTTGACTCGACGGGTTGACTCGGTGTTTTGACTCGGTGTTTTGACTCGACGGGTTGACTCAGCGGGTTGACTCATCGGGTTAACTCAGCGGGTTGACTCAGTGAGTTTGACTTTTTTGGGATTTTTTTACTGGCTTTTTTTCTTGTGGGTTTTTCAGGCTGATGTTTAAGACTGGGTTGACTGGGTTCAGGCTTGATCTGGGCTATGGAATGGGGCTTACAAGGGTGAGTTTGGCTGAGTTTGGACTTGGGATTTAAGGGTATGGTCCTCCATTCAACCAGCTATCTCTACCAACAGTGTAGTCGAAGGTGGGGTGTCTACAGATGCCCCTCTTTGGCAGAGGTTGCGTGCAACCGAATGCCAAAGCAAGTGGACACCCTACTTCTGACCCGGTCATTCATGGATCATGGTCTGAAATCATTGCTTGCCTTTGCATCTGTGCCAGTTGATCGTTTGGAAATCGATCACTCGCACATACCGCGGGAGTTTGGAGAAAACGTTGCGATTGTCCCTGCATGCGCTGCAACCTGGGTACCCAATCGCAACCCTTCCATTCCCGATCGGTACTAACATCGGAAAGATACAGCAGAGCCTCTGCGTCGACAGTCTTACGAGGATGCTGACCCTGAGACTGGTTGTATGATGTTTGATGTTTTCCCAGATTACTCCAGGAGTACTTGTTTCGCTTGACTGTCAAAGTGGTTAAACGCCCTGCGTCAGATAGTCTTACGGGATTCTACTACGCCGACCTGGACTCAGTTAAGGTACTTCAGGCATCCACGCCTAGGTATGTGTGGGTGGGCTTTTTCCACCCGATCTGCTGGTTTCGATGCTTGGTTTGCAATTCATTCTTTCCTTTATTGTGGTCTGGAGTCTTTGTTGTCCTTTGTATCTGAGTCAGTTGATTGTCTGAAAATTGATAACTCGCACATACCGCGAGAGTTTGGAGAAAACATTGCGATTGTCCCTGCAGTTCGCTGCAACCTGGGTACCCAATCGCAACCCTTCCATTCCCGATCGGTACTAACATCGGAAAGGTACAGCAGAGCCTCTGCATCGACAGTCTTACGAGGATGCTGACCCTGAGACTGATTGTGTGATGTTTGATGTTTTCCCAGATCACTCCAGGAGTACTTGTTTCGCTTGACTGTCAAAGTGGTTAGACGCCCTGCGTCAGATAGTCTTACGGGATTCTACTACACCGACTTGGACTCAGTCAAGGTACTTCAGGCATCCACGCCTAGGTATGTGCGGGTGAACTCTTTCCACCCAATCTGCTGGTTTCGATACTTGGGTTACAATTCATCGTTTCCACCTGTTCAAATGGTTTCTGTGACCGAGCTTTTTGGCTTTCATCTTTTTTGTATCTTGGCATGTGACACGACCGCACTGACACTGGAGTTCAGTTCGATCGTACTTTGAGTGCATTGGATCCGATGGTCTCCGGGGAAATCGCGAGACATCGGATCTTATTTGATTTTTGCGTTGGCTCCTACCCAGAGATATGGAAGATCTCCTGGTGTTTTGGAGACAGAACGCTCTACTGGAAAAATATTTTTGGATTTTTGAAAAGATACCCACTCTGGGGAGTGATACTCCGTGGGGTTTTTATTTGCAAACAGAAATATTTTTTGTCTTTTGAAATGGAAATCGGGTCTGCGCGTGCCTCCACTAGGGATGCCTGTGGGGTCTTTGACTAACCGACTTTTATTTTGAAAGCAGGTAAACATGATGATTGATGCGATGGATGCTGATGCATAGAGATGCATGATGAATACATGGCTTTGGCTCATTCTCTTTCAGTTTGATGATTTTGCTTTTGCTATGGGTGCAGAGAACTTTGAGCTTATTGCTTGCAGGGTTGTGCTCCCTGGGGTTTTCTTTTTAATGCGGATGTTTGGTTGCGGGTTGGTCAAGATCCCGACCCGTGGTCGATCAGGTCCATTGTCCCAAGATGCTGTTTCTTTGCTAATGAGAATGTACGAGGATATCATTCAACTTCAAGATGTTCTTCTGGGCATACATGTGATTGAGATGGTGTTTGGTTGCCCGTTTTGGTCAAGATTTCAATTTGCGGGCGATTGGATCCGTCATCCCATACTGTGAAGTGAGCGGAGTTCAAGACTCCTGAATTGTAGTGCTGGGGATACTAAATTTTGTGATTTTTTTGTAAATATGTGGTCCGAGTCTTCAACTGAGTGGTCAGGATAGAGATCGGTTATTGAAAATACAGGAAATATTTTTTGTGATTTTTGAAAATATTTTGCAATGTTTTTGTATTTTGGTGATTTTTCTGAAATGCAGGGAAAAGTGTGGAATTTTCATCCACTTCCAGCTTCTACTGCTGGTAAGGCACCCGATCCATTTTACGTCAGCGAGCAAGACAAGTCTCACACAGTTAAGTGCCGTAGTTTTACATCTTCGGATGAGGAGATTTTGAGGGTTTTCAGTCAACACACCCACAAAGTTGCCTGTTCCTCATGTGCAATGCACATAGACCACGTATCGTCCGACGAACTCCTTCGGCCACAAGATGAGCCACATCCTCACATTTCCCTTAGTCAATCCAGTTTGGGGTCTTACGTTGCTCACAATTCCGTAAGGGTGAGCTTCACCTCCCAACAGCCTTAATCCCCTTCATGAGTTCTAGGAACAGGGAATATCTGTCAGCTTCAACAGCGACTTCCAAATCAAGGTTGTCTATCACGGTGCGTTCAACAAGAACAGGATTGCGGAGTTCTGCCCGCCTCAGCCCTTACCTGTTTAAAAGATTCTGGACACCCGTACGATCAAGTGTCAGCCATGTCCGGAACAGGTTAGGAAAGAAAGCCCCTGAGAAGTTAATCCCAGTGTAGTTTTAGGTCTTCGGACCGCTGGGGATAAATTGGTGGGTTGAAACTGGTGGTGAAAACTTTTTTGTTTTATATTGTATATATTTTTTTTTTTGTTTTGAAAAAGTTCCAGACTTCAACTCGAGTAATCGAGATTGACACTGGTTTTTATGGAAAGCTTAGATTTTTTTTTTTTGGGTATTTTGGAAATGATCCGGGTCATCAGATCCTGGCTCGAATGGCTGGGATCAATGCCGGTTTTTGTTGAAAGCGAGAAAGGTCCCCCGAGAAACTAATCCCAGTGTAGTTTAAGGTCTTCGGACCGCAAATATGTACATGCTGAAAATACATTCTTTTTGTGTTTTTTCAAAAAAATGTTCCAGGCTGTTAAGTCTCAATTTGAGCGGTCAAGATCAACACTGGTTTTTATTGAAAATCTCTCGGGATATCGATCCCGACGTAGTTTAAGGTCTTCGGACCCTGAAACTGTACAAAAGGGGCAAACATTTTTTTTTTTTTTTTAAGTACTCGGTATCGTAGGATCTTGATTCGAGCGATCAAGACCGATACCGGCTTTTATTGAAAATCTCTCGGGATGTCGATCCCGACGTAGTTTAAGGTCTTCGGACCAGAAACTGTACATGTGATGTATATATTTTTTGGTTTTCTGAAAATGTCCGAGATCGTCAGGTCTTGATTCGATCCAAACCGATGTCGGCTTTTATTGAAAATCCCTCGGGATCCTGATCCCGACGTAGTTTAAGGTCTTCGGACCAGAAACTGTACATGTGATGTATATATTTTTTGGTTTTCTGAAAATGTCCGAGATCATCAGGTCTTGATTCGATCCAAACCGATGTCGACTTTTATTGAAAATCCCTCGGGATCCTGATCCCGACGTAGTTTAAGGTCTTCGGACCATGAAACTGTACAAAACAGGAAAGACATTTTTTTTGTTTTTTTTTTTTTTTTTTGGGTTGTGTGCCCCCCTTTTTTTTCTCTATTCTTTTTTCTTCTTTTTTTTTTTTTTAACTTTTGAACCCTTTATTTGGAACACTTATTGGTGAACGGGAAGGGATTCTCAGAGGTCTAAGCCTTGACCTCTTGACTTCAGCTCTACTAATGTAACTCTTGATAAGGTTGGATTGGCTTACCTGTGAGAGATTTTCACGTTGTCGGCGTTGATTGGCTTTGGAAGATCCTTACCCCTCAGGTTGGTGAGTCGAACGGTGCCTCCCAGAAGAACTTCTTTGATTCTTGGGGCTTGCCCCTTGAGTCTGATAGATGCAGCAGTGCTTGTTGTAAACCCGATATGACTTGTCTTTTTTCAGCTTTATTCTTCATCAGCACTCACATTGACGGGATTTTGAGTTGAACTCGTAGGTCTGTCTTCTGATTTTAAGCTTCTTGAACTCCTCCATCCTTAGATTTCGAAGGACATCCCATTACCAATGTTGATAGCATGTGGGAACCCTTAACAATTGATGATGTCATTCTTCATGAGAATTATCGTGCGAGATCAGAATATTACCTCCATCCACTTTGTGCTGTAATCGACTGCCACAAGTATATGTGTATGACTGCTAGATGATGCCGAGTCGATCTTTCTGCTGATGTAGATACCTCGTACAGGGAATAGCTGGAGCGTTATCAGGTTGAAGAATTTCGAAGCACACACATGGATCCGATGTGCATGTTGCTGACACTTGAAGTACTTTCTGACATGTTGGCAACAATCTGTCTTCATCGAGCCGTGAGGTTTCTTCGATCATTCGTCAAGTCGCACACTCCAGCATGGAATGCAAGCATAGTCTTCGCAGCATATTCTTGATAGGCTTGATGAGTTTTTGATCGATAAGTCTTCATAGGACGCAAAGATTGGGAAGTCATGACTTCAAAAATTTGATCATTCTCTGCTTATTTTTCAGGGACAAGGATTCTCAATGCACACTTCCTTATGGGTCTCAGGAGATCCTAGGTTTATAATTTTGAAAATTTTTGAGATGACATTGGCTTTTGGTTCGAACTTTCGAGGCAACCCTCTAAGTTTGGGAGTCAGCTCATCATTTTCCACATCATTTGGCTTTGTCCAGACCCTTGAGTTTGAAGTCCAACTCTAGATCGAAATCTTATGAGTCAACTCCATACTCAAGTGCTTTGACAGACAGACTTGACACTTTTATTGAAAAAGATTTCTAAAATTTTTTTTGCTTTCAAAGATTTTCTGGTTTTTTGGATTTTTGTGAATATTTGAATTTTTTTTTTGAACTTTTGGACTGTGAAAATTTGATTTTTTTTTTTTTTGAAATTTTGAAATATTTGGTATTTTGGGTTTTTGAATCTTCTGATTTTTTTTTGAATTTTTTTTTTTGTAAAGGACCCAAGCAAGACGGCGATGTGAATCAGGTGTTGTCTGATTCAGCTCGGGGAGCCGAGCACTGTCGGCTTTTATTGGCCGTCATGGGGACTACAAACCTGTTACTGCCCTGCACTCCTTCCCCTCAGGAGGCAGGGCCAGAGGGATTAGTAGGCCAACCCTCATCGTTGTGCCCAAACGTCATGGTAGATCTGAAATTGGGCTCCGAGTCGGTGTCGGATGCGATTTCTCCTGGTTCGTCCCCGATGAATTGTAGCTCTTCAGGTTCATCCGGCTGAGGTGGGACCAGGACGGTAGTCCAGTCGATCGGGGGAAATTTCTGCCCCTTGCTTGAGTCTTCTTTGGGCAACTCTATCAGACTCAATCTGTTCGCTTGATCATCGAAGGTGGAATTTAGCCCATCATCAGGGTAGATAATCCCTGCATTGATGAACTGAATTAGTGTGTAAATGCAGGGATTGCCTTCTTCTTGACGACCTCGTCTTCTTTTGATACTTCTATGCTTTGGTTTCTGAATTAAAGTAGGCTGATATCGTAGTCCTCTCCTATCCATATCTTCTTGAACCTCCATGGTTCGGGTCGAGTCTTGATATTCGAGCTGATAGTAGAAGGTTTGACGCTCGGCAGGGAGGAAGACATAGTTTGATCCGATGGGACATGCGCGAGGGAAGTAATTTGTATTGTGATGGTATGAGATCTCCCCATTAGAGTGTTGTACGTCCATGGCTGGGATGGTAGGCTCTCGGAGGTTGGATGCTTCTACCTTGGAAAATTGTCTGGGATCGGTAATGATGGTGATCGCCCTATCTCCAAAGATGTGCTTGACCCTTCGGTGAAGATTTGAAGAGATGGCACCGATTCTGTGAAACCAGGTCCGATCAGAAAGGAGATGGAATGAAGCAGAGATGTCCAAGACCTGGAGAGTGATGGTTGATGTTTTTGGATCGATCAGAACCTGGACATCAATCTCCCCTTCGACCTCCTTGATAGTGGCCACATAATTGAAGCTGGGCCCTAATTCTGCTAGGGCATGTGGCATGCTATCCGAGGAAGGGTCTTCTTCTTAGAGGACGATGGCTGAAGTAGAAGCCAAATAGACAGGTGCGGTGGGCAAGTTGTGCCCCTGGTTGTTTGCTTGAGAAACGGGCAGGCTTTGCCCCTGGTAAGCTGGAGTGGGCAAACTGTGCCCCTGACTGACTATTGCTAAGACAGGCAGGTTGTGCCCCTGGTTTGCTGATGCTGCGTTAGGGAGATTGTCCCCTTGGTTGACTGAGATGGGCTGAATGTGCCCATGGTTAGAAATGGGTGCGAAGATTGAATCGACTGAAGGTGCCCCTTGCATGATGATGGGCTCTGGGATCGAAATAGTTGAGGATGCCCCTTGCAGGATGAGAGGTTCGAACTCTGAACTAGAGTTGATGGCACGAATAAACTGGAGAGGAGGCTTTTCTTGGCTGGTGAAAGCTGGATAGGCAGGAGGTGTCCCTTGCATTGCGGAGACTGGATAGACTAGAGATGCCCCTTGCAGGATAAGGGGTTCTGAAACCTGACTGGTTAGGGGTGCCCCTTGCCAACCTTGATTAGGGAACTGTGAGTTCCATCTTGACTGTTGCTGTTGCTGCGGTTGTCCATGCTGAGGGAGGAATAGTGCACCTTCGGTAGAGGCGACAAGATCATCCTCTTCCATTGGATGGGAGATGAGGACACTTCCGTTATCATTCTCGTATTCAGTAGTAGGCTCTTCTTCCACTATCGGTTGAATTGGAGAAGCCTGATGAGGCCACCAAGGGGAGATCATCCCAGCCCTTATTCCGGCTTCGACTTGTTCCCCGGCGCGGATGAGTTGGTTGAAGTTCACATATGGATGTGAGACAAGGTATCCAGAGATACTTGGATTTGCCGAGTGGACGATCATGGAGATTTGCTCCTCGTCGTCGATGGTAGTCTTCATTCTAGCGGCCATGGCCCGCCACCGTCCAACGTAAGCTGACAATGTTTCATCGCTTCTTTGCCTGAGAGCTGTGAGGTCTGCTCTCCTGGGTGCTATGTTAAGATTGTATGCGAACCTGTTGACGAAAGCATGGGAGAGCTGCTCCCAAGTCCTAATGCGATGATAGTCCAATGATGTGTACCAATCCAGGGCATCGTCTTTCAGAGATTTTTGAAACAAGTGAATGAGTGCTCCATTATTGCCCGCCACAGCATTAAGCTCTCCACAGAAAGCTCGTAAGTGATCTACAGGACACCCTGTCCCATCATATCTTTTAAATTTTGGTACCTGGAAGCCTTGAGGTACCATTGCATCGGGAAATGGACAAAGGTCCCTGAACTTAGTGGATGGAAGATCCACCCCTTGCTGCTTCTGCAACTTTCTCTTCATCTCTCGCATCTGCTCTCGGAGTTGCTCTATTTCGGAGGGACCAGATGAAGGAGATCTTGTCCCTTGCCAGGATTGAGATGGCCCCCTTTCATAATAATTGGTGTCATTGATGCTCCTAAAATTCCTGCTTGAAGAAGGTTGGGCCTGGTAATTACTCCCATTATAGGGACTTTGTTGGACTGGAGTTGAGAAGAGAGACTGCGAAGAAATCCCAGTCACAGGAGAATATTGAAATTGGTTGGAATTCCCATTGGGGAGAGATTGTTGGAATTGACTGGGATTCTGGGTTGTGGGATGTGACTGAAAATGGCTCTTGTTTGCAGGAGGATGCTGGAAGAAATGCCCTGAGGTCGAGAGTTGTCCTGATTGAGGACCTTCATTAGGAGGGTATCGAAAGTCCTGCGCCACCCCTGATAGTTGTGGTTGAGATGAACTGGAGGCTGGAAGAGATGCTTGTTGTGGTTGTTGAACTGGACCAGCTTGATTGCTGGCTGCTGAAGCCTGGGCTTGTGTGAATCGGAGAAGCATTTCCTGCATGGCCTTCATGCTTTGTTGTAGCTCTTGGATGCCAGGAATTGACATGGATTCACTCGAGTTTAACAGTGGAGAGGAAGCCTCAGGTATAGGGAATGGGAGAGCCATGTCGATTTTGTATTAGATGTGGCAGGGAGATTTAGTTTGGAGGAGTAATGGTGGGAAGTATGCACTACTTTTTTTTTGGGTTTTGGGATTTTCTATTTTTTTGTTTTGGGTAGAATGCTATGCAGATGAGATTGTATGAGGACTAATGACTTTCAAGTATAGGAGGGATTCCGTTTTTCAAGTCGGATCACGACTAGTGGGACTAGTTTATCCCCAGTGGAGTCGCCATTCTGTGGACCCTCGCCGATTTTTCCGCGCTCCCACACGACGTTCTTCTCCCTTCCCCTTTCCTTTCGGAACAGAAGGAGATGAGGATGCGTGAGTGCGAAATCGCCGTTTGTGCCACTGGCTTGCCTCGTTCTCGAGGGCTTCGTTTGGTTATCGTGTTAAGTTGGATGAGTTTATATAAGACCAGAGTCGCCACTAGCCAGTTACTTCGAATCTACAGTCGGCTAGACCCTGTAGAAACGTTAGAGAAGGAAATCCGAAGATTCCTTCCTCTAAAATGACTCCTGTTGATCTGCGGCCAGAGATTCAAGGTAAGGGATCACGGTTACAGGGTGGGAAGAGGTTAAGCACCCCACACACTGCCCGTACCAAAGTACGATCTCTACTTCACAGAATCGATCGGATACTTGAAAGTCTAGTTTAATCCTCGTATATTCTCATGGATGACATGATGCATGAATGCGGGTCTGAACAGTAAGAGTTTCTGATGGGCAGGTTCCAACAACGGGCAAGCCCAGAGCGTACGCTCGAACTGACAGGTGCTTTATGCGAGATGATGCATGCTATGTGCTTGAATATTCAAAGTATCTATAGTGATATGTACGTGAATGCAGGTCTGAACAGTAAGAGCTTCTGATGGGCAGGTTCCAACAACGGGCAAGCCCAGAGCATACGCTCGAACTGACAGGTGCTTTATGCGAGATGCATGCGGTGTGTTTGAATAATCAAAGTGTTTGCAGTGAAGCAGGGGGGTTGGAAGAAAAGTAAATGTTGCACTTATGCTAGATGCAAATGAGATGATGCTGGAAAAGAGTAGCTGAGTGGACGGAGGTGTCGCAAGGGTTGGCTTCGAGTGGCTGGATCAAGACTTGGATGGCTTGGGAGGCTTGGACCAGTGGTCAGGCTGGGCTGGACCAGGGCTAGGCTCTCCTCACTCGGGCTCTCCTTGGTGAAGGAATGGGCTAAAGGATGAAGGAGGGTGACTCAGACGGACGGGCTCTCTCTGGCTGAGTGGTGTCTTGAAATGAGAAGGGGAGGGGGGTATTTATAACAGCGAGCAGTGGCAGAGCTTGTAATTTGTCTCGGGCGACCTGCTATGGGCCGCCCGTACGGCCGCTCCTCGGTTTCCAGCGATGTACGGTTGCTTCCTCGGGGCTGCTGTTTGACTCGCTGGGTCGACTCAGTGAGTTGACTCAGCGGGTCGACTCGGTGATTTGACTCGACGGGTTGACTCGACGGGTTGACTCGGTGTTTTAACTCGGTGTTTTGACTCGACGGGTTGACTCAGCGGGTTAACTCAGCGGGTTGACTCAGTGAGTTTGACTTTTTTGGGATTTTTTTACTGGCTTTTTTTCTGGTGGGTTTTTCAGGCTGATGTTTAAGACTGGGTTGACTGGGTTCAGGCTTGATCTGGGCTATGGAATGGGGCTTACAAGGGTGAGTTTGGCTGAGTTTGGACTTGGGATTTAAGGGTATGGTCCTCCATTCAACCAGCTATCTCTATCAACAGTGTAGCCGAAGGTGGGGTGTCTACAATCTCCCACATAAAAGTGTGGCCCCTCATAATGGACGGTCCCTCATAATGGACGGTCTCTACCAACAGTGTAGCCGAAGGTGGGGTGTCTACAATCTCCCACATAAAAGTGTGGCCCCTCATAATGGACAATTCACATCAAGTGAGCCCCACCTAATGGACGGTCCACATCCAAGGTCTCTCATAATGGATGACCCATATCCAAAGTGGGTCGTATGATGGATGATCCACATAGAAGGTGCACCCCACACGATGAATGGTAGATATCAATAGTGGGCCTCACATGATGGACAATCCACTTCAAAGGTACGACCCACACTATATATATGGACACATCAAATGTGGAGCCCACGTGATGGGTGATGGGTAGTGGACATTGAGGGGCCCCACATAAAAGACAATTAGTATTGATGTTGGGCCCCACATGATGGAGGATCTACCAAAACACCTATTTAAATTGCTCTTATATTAAAGTTGTTGTAATTTTTAAAAATGACGTTAACTACCCTAAAAAAAGCTCTTATTTGAAAGTTTTACCAAACGCGCTTATTTTAAATAAGAGTGTTTTTGGGAAGATTTTACCAAACAAACTTATTTAAAACAAGAATAAGAATAAAAAGTACTTATTGAAATAACTCTTATTCAAAAAGTTCTTATTAAATTAGAGTAGAGATGCCAAACAAGCCCTTAGAGTCCCGAAAGCAAAACATCACTGTCAACTTTGAAAATTGTAGTGGAAATATGGTGGTAAATAATCATTGCTAATTTATATGTATTTACAATAGTAGTTTAGAAAAAGAAAGAAAAAAAAAAGTCCTTACATTCTACATGCAGTGACCAAATCGGCCAGAGAAGGGGAAACATTGCCTGTGCAAAATTGTAGAAAAATAATAATAAAAAAAAAAGATCTTATTTCGGCACACCCAATAAAACTTGGGAGCGGATTAGGTAATACCCCGGATCCACCGAGGTGGGTGGGACCCCTGATTGCGGGGCCACTGTGATGTATGTGACTACATCCACACCATACATTCGCACTAAAAGGTCATTTTAGGGCATGATCCAAAAAATGAAGCAGTTCCAAATCCATACTATGGTGGTTGACCATTAAAAACTTCCCGTGGGCCACAAAAGATTTGGATCACGATGATCTTTATGTGGTCTCTTCATCTAGGTGTTTGTGACCTTATCAACAGGTTGGATGGAAAATAAACATTCTGGTGGAATCCGTTGAAAATCCATGAAGTTTTCAATGGTAGATGTTCAATCACGACTGCTTCTATGGTGTGGTCCACCTAAGATTTGAGTCAGCTTCATTTTTGGTATCATGCCCTAAGATGAGCTTTCAAAATGGTTAGACGGTGTAGATTTAAGACACATACATCACTGTGAGCCCCACAGTCAGGGGTCCCACCCACCTTGGTGGATCCGGGGTCTCACCTAATCCGCTCCTAGAAAACTTGGCTGTATATAGGTAAAAAAAATAAAAATAAAATAGCTCAACGTAAAAAAAAAATAAAGAATAAATAAATAAATAGGACAGAAAAACTTCATTTTTTTGGGCATTCGTAGCGTCTTATGCCTACGGGCATGCATTGCTGGATGTGACCAACCCACGGCCAGGGACGAAAAATCAAGATGGTTTATCTTTTAGGATACTCGATGCATCGGGCCGTGATGTAAAAATCTCGGTAATTAATGATTCTGGCCACAGACGTTTCTCGTCGATGTTTCACCGTCGGTATTTTCTGGGGAAACGTATATTTGAATTTTCTCTGTCCAAATCAGCCTTTCGAATGATACGTTGAATGCAGATACTGATGATAAGGATCAGAAAATGGACTGTTATGATGATTTGTAACGAAATCCACGTGGCCGCTGGATGCACCGTGCCTTTATGTCTCTTTAGGATCTGAAAGAAATGATAGCACGATGTCGACAGTACGATGTTGACAAAATATCCACCGCCCAAGGATTTGAGTAGTGACCTCTTATGTTCAATTCGAATGGGTGAGGCGACGGTTTAGTAATCTAGACCGTTGATCTGTTGGGTCCCAACTTAGATGAACTATGGACTACAGAATCTCATTGATAATGCAACATCGACCTTTCAATTCGTAGAATGAAAATTGACGATTAAAAATAGGAGGTTAGGATCACTAATAAAAATAGATTATTTGTAGCACTAACAAGAATTTCTACGGTACAAATCGTCCGTCCATCTCATCATTGGCCCTAGTGGACGGCAACATTGGCTGGATGCTGATGGGAAGGGTTAGAATGATGGAATCGCATTTCATGTCGTGCGGAATGGAAATCCACTGCTTCTATGGCCCCACGCTGAGGGTCTGTTTGGCCAGGTATATTCCATGGGATGGAATGGTATTAGATAGGATAGATATCATTTATTGTACATTAACTATGTGTATGGCGGATGGAATTAGCATTATCCTTTGTCATTTTTGGGATCAAGTCCTTCTTTAGCAAATTCTATGTATTATGTGAATTCTGCATTTGGTGGACGGTGGTATTATAATCAATGGACCACATTTTACAACTTATTTTGGTCACCTATGCACATGTAATTTAATTGTCATGCGTAAAAGATATATATTGCTAAACAGTGTTGATAAAACACACGCATCAATGTAAGGTTCATAATTGTATAGGATTTTGAAATCCATAAAAAACCTAAGGGATCCACCACTGACATTGGGACACATAATACCAAGATTAATTCAAATATTTTTGCTTATCAAACATTGTTTGGGATGGAAATGACCGGGCCAATGCAATTCCATACCACCTAAACCCATCTAATGTAGTTGCCCAAACAGCCCTGATGGAATGGAAATCCATTACATCTATGGCCCACATTGATGCATGTGTTTTATCCATGCGGTTCATCCATATGTACCCTTTATATGTGACATTTGAGTTGTATAGATGTGCAAGTGACTAACATCAATTGTGAATCAAACTTAGTCCATTAATTACAATTCCATGATCCACCCAGCATAAGTTTTTTCAAAAGAAAAATCTGATCCCAAACATGGGATTGGATGGTCCAAATATCATGATATTCGAGACATGAGGTCATTGTGCAATAATGGTGATAATTACATCTAATGCAATCACATCCTATTTAATCCTGCCGACCAAGCAGCCCATGCATGCTAATGAAATGACAAATCTACCCCTCCCACAGTGCGAAATGTCGTCACACCTCTTTAAGAATTGAGGAAAGCCGGTGCGCAGCGTGCGTTGCACAAAACTGGTAAGCGGTACCCTTCCAACAGTACAGGTGGAGAGCATGTAGTGATCTAAACCGTTGTTCTGGTGGGCCATCACATAGATAGTTAACTTCATCACTATCACTAGGATTGAATTAGTGTAGCTCGCCAAATAAATGACCACAAGAAAGAGCGGATAATAATAACAATAAGAAAAGATATTTTTAATCATCGGTATTTATTTTTTTTGTTAGTCACGCACCCACCCTGTTAGCTGCGCAAAATAGCCACACGATACACCCACGGGTTAGTGTCTCCTTAGCACTCCAACCCCTTACACTAGTCACTTCGTAAGCGAATTTTTCTGAGTAAACTCTGCAGGTCGACCGTGACTTATGTATCTCATCCACTTGATTCATCCTATTTTAACAAGTAATTTTATGGCTTGAGACAAAAAATAAGGCATATAAAAATCTTACATGGACCACACCACATGAAAAAAACAAACTGATATTTATTTTTTTTCTTCATCAATGTCTTTGTAATATTGTGAAGGATGACAAATAAACATCACTGCAGGCCCTAGAAGGTTTCAACGGTGGAAATCATTATACCAACTGTTTCTTGTGGTATGGTCCACCTGAGTTTTTGATATGCTTCAATTTTGATTTCAACCCCTTAAATGATCTGTAAAAGCGGATGAACGAACGGTGTATATAAACTACATACATTTACAGTAGGCACAACTGAGTTTACTCGGTACGATAAGATAAGAGTCATACTGAGTAACTCAGGACGCAATCAGATCTCATCTGCTTCACCATAATCCCGTCACCTGCGCGTTGGTAGTTGACGTGGCACGTGATGTGATGTGGCTTCTCGTTGCCGCGGAAGGCCGTTCACGTGACCGATTTCAAGCATATGACAAAAAAGGGGCAAAAACGGCATCTTGTCAGGTCACTGTCCAGTCATGAATTGGTGGTTGCATCTGCTCTCCCTGTCTTAATCATTCATATATTCATATATGTAATTAGTGGCGGTATAGTTTTCTCACTAATACCCACAAAACGAACCATTTATTCGTAAATTCACACATCCAATCATCCGCCATTTATGATATCAAAATGTAAGATCATTGGCTTGCTCACTCAACCGCATCATCATGAGTTCATGGCTTCATTTTACAAACCATCCCATCAATTTATATAAAGGCTCATTTTATTTATATTTGCTTACGAAAAAACCTGTACATTAACTCCAAAAGTAAAATTTTCCATTTCATTACTTGTTGTGCGTAATTCATGCCCACTTGATAGTATCCATAAGGGATATATGGAGCGGTTGAAATTTAATTTTGGGTCACTATCAAGGATCATAGGTTAATAATGGACTCTTAGTGCGCAAAATGATGACTAGATGTTAAGTTTCACCCTGAGCGAACACCTCAAATATAATGATAAGTATATTCAATTTTAAATTCATGCGTGAAATGGGAGTTAGAAACACCTTAAGATGCTTTCGACAACTATAATAAAAAAGGATTTTTTTTTTTTACCAAAAAAATCCCAAAGTGTGGTCAAAACACTTTATTAACCTCTCTTTAGATTTGCTATTTAAGCCCTTTGATACTTTTTTATTAGCGTCTCTTTAGATTTGCTTTTTAAGCCCTTTGATACTTTTTTTGGAATTTAAAGGAACAAAAAACTCTTACGTCACATTAGGAAATGAGTGTGGGAGGGAGGGAGCCGTGAATTTCTTGTAAAAGCTTGCACTAGGAGCCTAGGTGGGGCCCACCCTAATGATTGTGAGAAGTCTACTTCATTCATCTATTTCCTGAGCTCATCTTAGGACATTTGTTAAAAAATGAATTGAATCTAAGAGTAAAGTGAGCCACACGAGAGGAAAAATTGAGAAAATAAGGGCGTGTTTGGCGCACGGTATTAGAAGGGATGGAATGGTATTAGGTGGGATTAACATCATTTATTGCACAATGATTACATGTTAGGTAATCCTATAGGTATTTTAGTATCCAATCCCATGTTTGGGATCAAATACTTACAAGGGGAAAACCATGGGATTAAGCAAAATCACGTTTGGTGGACCATGAAATTGCTATCAACGGACCAAATTCACGACGGATGACCGTCACTTGAACATGTATATAACCATAGTGTCATGTATAAAGGACTTATATAGATGGACGGCATGGATAAAACACATGCATCAATGTGGGGCCCACCTATGTGGGATTTTGAAATCCCATGCAAATCCCATATGAAATCCCACATGGGATAAGTGCAATTCCATCCCACCTAATCTCAAGCCTCTCATCCTCCCCAAACATCATGTGAAATTTGCACGGAACCAAATGCAATTCCATCCCACCAAATCCCATCTAATACCATGCTCCAAACACCCCCTAAATGTCTAGGGTCAAAACTTTTTTGAATTCTACCTTGATGTTTATGTGATATACAAATCATTTATAAGGTCATTTCCACTAAGATGAATTAGAAAACACTTAAACTTCGCTTGATACAAAACTTTTGAGGTCATATAACAGCTTGATACAAAACTTTTGTGGTGATATAAATGTTTCAATGAATTTTGTTCAATCCCCTCTATTTCCTCTCGTGTGGCCCACTTGAGTCTTGGATCCATTTCATTTTTGGTCTCATGTCTTAAAATGAGTTTGTAAAACGGGAGAACGGAGTAAATTTCTCACAAACATTTTGGAACACTCAAAACTATAGTTTTTCAAGTATTGTCTCGACCATCCAAATTGTCCAGTGCCACCGTTTTGGCGAGATCGATCCTATATGACAATTTGTCATTAAAACTAGTTATCTTCCAAACAGGAATTCCGAAACCATCAGCTGCCTATGGACGAGCTCGGATGTCCTCGTGCAACCCGAGTCTAGAATTGGGAATAAGGGTTGGTGGGAGAAAAAATGATATAAAAAGAAAAAGAAGCCAGATTCAAAAATCAAGTGGACCACACTATAGGAAACATTGGGGATGGAACGTCCACCGTCAAAATATTTCTAGGGGAAGAAGTTTTGAAAGGCTGATATTTGTGTTTTCAGTTCATCCCGTTAGAATGACCTTATGAACGGTTTGGATGGCACATAATCATATTAGTGGCCCTAGACGATTTTAATGTGGGCATTTTCAGTCCCACTGTTTCTTATAGTATGGTCTACTTAAATTTAGGATCTGGCTCACTTTTAGAGTCATTTCGTAACACCAGTTGGAAAAATTGGAAGTCACCCCAACATCTCTGTGGACCACATGTAAGCTTAACTTCCCGCCGGACGGCTTTTGGTCGTTGGGAAAAGTCATTTTTCTGGTAGTGGCAGAATCTGATTTTAACTGGAGTGTTTGGTGACAAGGTCCATCCAAACAGGATTCCACACGGAAGCTTTAATTTGGCTGGAATCGGGATTTGTGGAAACGGTTCCTACACCGTTTCTATCCGAAGGAAAATATATGCATTGCACATCTATGACATATGTGTTTTATATCGACACAGTCCATCCATTTTGAAAGCTCAATTAAGAGCATTAGACAAAAGATGAGGCAGGATCTAAATCTCTAGTGGACCACACCATAGGAAAACAATATTAATTGAATGTCTACCATAAAAAACTTCCTAGGGCCTACTATAGTGTTTATTTGCCATCCAACCCGGTCATCTATCTCGTGGGACTACAATAGGAGAGGGGTCAGGTTCTCTGGCGGATCCAAAGCCCAAGTGGGCCATGCCACAAGCAACGGTTGAAACATAATCTAAATTACACAATTTTCAACCAAACTGCAAATTCCATATCAAACTTGGTTTCCTTTCTAGTTTCTGCAATTTTGGATTCCAACAGTGGAATCTCATTTTTATCTAGAACTTGGATTCTACAACCAAACGGGCCCTAAAGAGAACTTTGCTCAGCCCGCACACGTGGACAAGTTAGCTCACATACTACTACAAATGCCAGCGTCGTCATCAGGTGCAATATCTAAACCATCCATCAAGAGTACCATTATTTAGATTTCCTATCCCAAGAATCAAGTCCGTCCACCAGTCAGGTGAGCCACAATTGACTGAACAAATGCAAGTTTGTGAGAAAATCAGCTGAAGTTTTCTAACCTGTCAACATATTTCTAATATCAGAGCACACCTACTGAATGTGCTAGATTTATCTTTGGTAAGTAACATTCATAAGGTGTGGTCCACCAGATGGATGGCTTGGATATTTCAGGTGACGGCCAGGCTGGCATATGTGGTGGTGTGTGCATTAGCTGACTTGTGCCACATGTGGACTTAGCAAAGCTCTACGAAATAATATTCTATTGAGTTCTGGTAATTACATTTTGCAAACCTGCTAATTAAAAATGGACCATGCAACTATTAATTATACCTAGTTTAGGTAAAAACAGTACTTTCTATGTTAAGTGGACAAAGGTCAAAGATTGGATTGGATGGCTAGGATGATACTTTAAGCTTTGCTTTGGACACATGATGAGATTTGATGAAGTTGGGTTTTCTGAGTTTTGATTATTTGTCTAAATGTGTTTTGTTCCTACTAAAATAATGCCTTTCTTCCTAATTTGGAATCGGTTTTTAATTGCTATTGGGGTTGATAAATTGATTTTTTTTCCTTTTCTTTTCTACTGGAAAATTTTGGAATTTGCTTAGTAACATTGTTTGTTTGAATTACAGAGTCATCGACGAATTGGTGGTTTTATTTATTTTGCTCATTTCAATTGTAACCGACTGCGGTGGCAATGGATTGAGTCAGCTTGACCTGCTTATGAGCCAGGTTCAGACCAATCTAAATGGTAGTGGGTTGGGCAAGGGCTAGAGATGTGACTCCTTTAAGTAAATAGGTGGGTCCTAGGTCGAACCTTACTCTACCAGACTTGCCCGTGTAGATTATTAATGGGTTGGGCTAGATCACCTGACCCAACCAAGACTTGGGCCCAGAACTGAAATAAGAATAAATGAGAAAAGATGATTTATGTATGTATAGACATACACTGGTTGGGTTGGTCTATACGTACCCTTAGTCTTTTGTTCTTCCTTAAAACCTAAGTTGGGTCGTGGCAGGTTGGGTCCATCAGTAGAGCACGTGGTTTAAAAACTTAGTGACTTGAATCGACTTGTGCAATCTGGAGTTGAGGTAGGACTAGTCCATACCGGGGGCAAATGAGCCCAACTCATTGAAGTCAGGGATGAATCATTTAGGTGACTAATGGTGTCAAATTGGAATAGGTCTGATAAGAGTTCTAGTCCGACTTGGACAAGTCACCTTGGACTTGAGTCTTAAAACAATGGTCCAGCCGGACCTAATTATGATTCAATGCGTTGGGTCCAGCAGGCAGGCTTTGAGCTCAACGAATTTTAAGTGGGTGGGGATGGGAGACAGGTGGTGGGTTGGGTTTGGGCTACTATTCTTTGCTGAACAACATAAGGGTCCGACTCCATGACATTGTCAAAATTCATGTGTATATTTGAGACAGATTGACCTCCTTATTTCTTTCATTGGTCCAATCCTTTTTCTGCTCAGCTCACTTTCTTCCCTTTCTCCTTGGTGCCAACCGTTCATCAGGGAAGAAATGAATCACCGAACCAGGGGCTTTGGCTAACGGTTTTGAGTACATTTTCTTTTATTATCCTTTGATCAGATGTGAATCTGCTTTGTGATCTGAGCCTTTAATGGAGTGTGCAACTACAACATTCTGGTGGGACTGCTGTTGATTACCTTAGCCGATGAGTATGATCCTGATGGTACATGTTGGACCCTATGAATCCGTGATGGATGGTACATATCAAAGAAGGCCCCACGATGGGCAATTCACATCAGAGGTGGAGCCCGGATGGTCCACATCAAAGGTGGGCCCCACATTATGGATGACCCATGTTAAGGTGAGCAGATTGTACACATCAAAGGTTGGGCCTTAATGATGAGTGGCCCACATCCAAAGCAAGCCCAGCATGATGGACGACCCACATTGAAGGTGGGGCCCACACGATGGACGGTCCATATTAAAGGTGGGCTCCACATGAGGGCGGTGGATATTGAAGATGGCCCAGCATGATGGACAATAGTGATGAATGTGGGCCCCACATGATGGACGGTTCACATCAAGTGTGCTAATGATAAATGGCCCACATCGAAGCTGGTGCCCCCACGATGGACGATCCACATCGAATGATGGGCAGTGGATGTTAAAAGTGAGCCCACGTGATGAACAATAACATTGATGATGGCCCCACATGATAGATGAACCAGAGCAAGGTGGACCCCACATAGGGACAGTTCACATCAAAGGTCGTTCCCTAATGATGAATGACCCGCATCGAAAGCAGCCCCGCTTGATGGATGGCCCATTTGGAAATTGGTCCACACACATGGGCCCGCATGATTGTTGGCCAACATTGAAGGTGGGCCTCTCAACGTGGGATGGTTCACATTGAAGACAGAGCCAAGGTAGGGCCCAACATAATGAACAGTCCCCATCAAAGGTTGGGTCCACATGATGGATGGTGGAAATTAATAGTGGACCAGACAAACTCGAGGGATAAGTACTTATGTGACGTTGGAAACCAACATACTTTCCAACTTTTGGATGATAAGTATATTGTTTACCAAATATATTTATTCACTGAATAAGTAGAAACCATGATGTGTGCATGACAACCACTCTGTCCATCCTGTGCAAACCCTCATGATGTCCATCGAGCCCCAAAATCAGACCGATTCAAAACTCAGGTGGGCCACACCATGTAAACTCCTGTCTAAGACCTTAAAAAAAAAAATCACATGGTGTAGGTTTGTAGCCCACCTTAGTTTTGGAATGGCTTGATTTTCAGCCTGTCCATTCATCCTGGTGGGCTGAATTCCCGTGAATGGATTGGATGGCATATACAAAACACGGTGGGCCCACACACAATCTAGAAGGTTTTAACGGTGGGAGGCTGAGAATTCCTATCTGTACTGTTGCGGGGATGTGATCTCTACACTTCAGTGGGGCCCACAGAAAAAATTTCGTAGAATAAGCTTCAGAATATAGAGGAACCGGGCTCTCCATGTTAAAAGATGGTGCAATAGCTTCAAATTCCACATAAAATTGCCATTCGGAGCTCATTAATCATCCAACTGTGACGATGCTAAGATGGGGCTGTTCACATAAACTAATTATGTAATAAAAACATACAACCTACCTTGAAAAGAGGCTTTTGAATTAGGTTGTACTCAAAGCTTATACACCTTAAGATACTAGCGGTTGTTTGGCTTCCTTGCAGTCTTCAGACTCCTCTCCATTGCCTGTTTTGCTCCTTTGTCTGTATCTATAGTAAATGAACTGTACGAGGATCTACAAACAATTTCGTTAAGATGCCACATTCATAAGAGACGTTTGATTAAGCCCACATGCCTGTGCATCCATCATAATATTATTGCACACATGCAATATAAGAGCTTTCCATCAGGTGGGCCACACTGCTTGGATCTTCTAACGAAAGGGAGAGGCCGTTTAACTGCTCAGTTGGGCTACACTGTTTGGACATTATAGTGCAAAGACCAGGCTGTTTAACTCACCAGGTGGGCCACACTAGTTGGACCTCCTGGGGTAAAGATCAGGCCGTTTAACCTCTTGGGTGGGCCAAAGTTTATAAAATAAATGGATGGCTAGAAAGATTTGTTTTAGCTGCCGGTACAGTTTGTAGATTGTGGCACACCTGAGTGAAGCAGACAGATTTTTGGGCCGACTGTGTGACCACCTGATGGAAAGCTCAGATCCCGCACATGCGTGTGCTTGGGTAAGGTATCTAAAGGGATTCAAAAGGGAAATGATGGAGATAAAAGGATACAAATAAATCGAGAGCCACACAAAATATACCATCCAGCAACCATGGCATGTTTGGTTTTATCCTTTCCCATTCCATGCTTCTCACAAGAATGCTGCATTAACATCAACTTACAGTATGAGAGAGAGAGAGAGAGAGCCAAATGCTAATGGGCCAGTTAGGATCCAGCCCAAATCAGTCATATTATGACGCCCAAGGCCGAGCCCAACATAGGCCTCTAGCATAAAAATCCATTTTTCTGACTTGAATGTTCCTAATCCATCCATTGATCAAGTGGGGCACACATGAACAAAGTAATAGACCATCAGAGGATCCAAACAAATGTTTCTTCCTGCAATATGCATTTGTTGCCCAACCGATGATTGGAATGGAATATTAGTAGGATATAAACACATGTACATATGACATCAGATCAGGCTAAGCCATTGTTAAAATGACTTGAACCTAAGCTGAGTTAGAAATCTAATCGGACCATAGGCCCATGGGCTATAGAAGCTTCCCAGCCCATTCTCAACCCAGAGAGAGAGAGAGAGAGAGAGAGAGAGAGAGAGAGAGAGATAACCTTCCCACATAGGTTGCATTGGCTAAGAGGCCAAAGATGAACATGAGAGGATTCAAGCCCTACACAATGTCAAGACAGGACCCTTAATTTGAAAAAATGCACTTAACAAACAAAGTGGAATCATCAAATACAATCATAGCATGCTATAAGCTTACCATTCCTATATAGTCTTTCCCCGCCAACGTGCCTGGCACGCAGGTCATCTGAGCCATGCAAAAGGTTGGCCCCATCGTGAAGATCACTTGGATGAGAAAATCCATCCAATCCACTTATCAGGTGGGACATACTTGTGCATTGGGCAGTTTATCAACCGTCTGTTGATTTTGATACTCTGGTCCACCTATTGTGGATTGGCCTGATTCTTGTTGAGGTGATTTCTACCGTAGGTGACCACTTGTTGCACACCCAGTTGTCTTACACGTGTGACACGTTTGGGGGAAAAACAGTGTAGCATGGTAAGCTTAGCATGCTATGGTTGTATGCTATTCTACAGTAATAAAATGTTAATTTTATGTACAAGGAGTATTACCTCCACACTCCCTCTTTTAATCTGCTCCACAAACAAGAATCGAATCAATTACAAACCTCCCAACAACAACAACAACAACAATAGTAGTAGTAATAGAGAAATGCTTCAGTGCACCTAGTTGGTGTGGATGAGATGTCGATCTTTGCATAAAGTAGAGGTGTGGATACCCTAATCACTGTCTTAAACGAAATATTTCATTATTGTAGTCCTAAAAAATACTTACATTTAAGCATATCTGAGGAACAAGACCACCGACATATATCGCAGGCCATTATCCATCCCAACCAGCTCCCGTATGCATTGTTCCTGATCCCATGCTCCTAAATAATTAATAATAAAAATGTGGCGAAAAGTTAAAAAATAATAATAATAATAATAAAAAAATCATGAACCTAAGACACCATAACTAATTAAGAGTAATCATACTTGCAGTAATCTCCTCCCAGAGAATCCCATGTATGCTTCCATCATAGCCTTGCTTTGGAATGGCAAGTTGGCAGAACTAACGATGAACGTTCCAAAACCCGCCTGCAGTAAACATGTTTTAATTATGTTTAGTGCATGTTTTAGATGATTAAAATGTGAAAAACAAAAGCACAGGATCAGCAATTCATATGGACCAATGATCCAATTGTATCAGAGTACTATAAATTTTGATAGTTTGATTGACTGATCTGGACTGTTGATTCGTTCTGATGTTCATTTCATGGGTTACCATTCAAACTCCGCGTTGATCAGACAATTCTAACCATCTGATTGACAGCCTATAAAACGTCAAGATCATTTTATTAGAAGTAGGTCGAATGGCTATTTCATTCATCTATCTATTTGTTGGAATGCATTGCATTATAGGACTGCTTATGGGTTCAGAGAATTACCATCATCGCCCAAAAATCATGCCATCCATGGTTTGGATAACAGATGGATATAAAAGAGGAGGCCCACTTCCGTTAGGATTGAATCGTCCAATGTGTTATTTTTGTATCCTGGTCCTTGAAGTCTATGTTGGACCTAATGGACAGCTCGGATTGCTTTAGATTAGGCTGTCCTGGTATCAACTCCGAAGTGGGGGCTCCGGGTGGGGGGTGGCGAACATTGTGGTGTGACTAACAGGGGGGTGGGTGTACTAACAATGGGGTGTGTGTACTAACTAAAAAAAAGGATTTGGCTGTCCAAATTTCCTGACACAACTGACGGGACCATAACTTACAGTGTAGTGAGAGGGCTGGTTTTTTAATTTTTTATTTTTATACCATTCATGTGTTATTGGTCTGGTAAAAGAGGTGTCACGCTCAACAGGTTGTAGATTAGAAAACCGTGGGATTAGCTGAGATTGGGGCCCGCCTTGGTGTATTTATGAAATCTAACCCATCCAGTAGAGTTGTCCCACCATGAAAATGGGATGGCACTGAAATCAGGCTGATCCAATCATCATGTGGACAACATCATATAAAACAATGGAAAACCAACTAAAAACTTCTAAACTCATGTGGTGGACCACCTGATAGTAGAATCAACTTGATCTTTGGGGTGTCCTATTTTCGTGGTGGAGAGACTCTGAATGGGTTAGATGCCATAGAAACACCCCACAGTGGGCCCCAAACCCAGCTAGTTGCACGGTGAGACATCTCCATGGTAAGCTAAAAATGGAATACAATTCCTTGTTTGGATGTTACCATGTTTGCATGGCACCCACTTACGGTTACCAAATGTTTGAAAGTGTGTATTTGATATGTGGTGGAATCCATGTGAATTGGAATCACGATGATGTTTGGCAGCTTGTAATCCAAATCCATTGAAATCATGTGAATGTGTTTGGTAGATAACATTTGGTTTATATTTGTGTGAATTGGACCGTCTTCATTCTCAAAGCTTTCAAAACTCGGACCCCGTGAGTGCATTTTTATGAAGACGTGTACCTTAGGAGGACCACATTATCAAGTGCATAGGTGGTCCATTAACGTGAACAGGGCCTTTAATGTCCGCGTACCCATGTGGCACCAATTACAAGAGTGCTCACCAGACGTGGAATTCTGTTGGGATGGCTAGAAGGCTTTGAATGAGTTGGACAGCTCTCTTCGTCGGAAGATGAGTCATGAAGGCCCACAGCTGAGGGGCCACTTCTCGGAATCCCAAGATAAGATCCAACGGGTGGAGTTCCACTTCTGGCGAATGATCTTGCTGACCTGTCAACACAACAATCATCACAGCATTAACGAGAAAACACTTGGTGGATCCAGACCGTCCATCAGTAACATGGATTGCCCTCGATTGAAAATCACACACACGATGGACTAGGATTCAAAAGGATATACAAATGGCTAGGATTACTCGCTCCCGGTGTTATTTTCAACCGTGGGCCATCTACAGAGTGAACCCCACTAGAAGATGGACTGTGGTAATCTCTAATCAGTGGGATTTTTCAGCACGTTCCCATGTACAGTGGGGCCAATCAGATGAACGGCCACGATAAAAGTTAGGTACATAGCTTGCTGGTAAACTGCTGATTTGATTGCACCATTGTGAAGATTGGAAGGATGAAAAAGCTTCCACATTGGCAGATTACAACCCTCCCATGAAATAAGGGTCCACATTCAAAAAAGAAATGGGGCCCATCAAACCAACGGCCTCCATCACCAATCTATGGCTCTTTTACTTACGTGTAATAAACGCCATTCCGATGAGCTACTTTTGCCGAGGATGCTGGTATGGGTACGCTTGGATTCCATGGCTTGGGTTTGTTAGATTTTGTCGTATCTGCAACCTACATACAAAACAACCCTCTTGACAACTTTAAAACTGGCCGTGGTGTCACTGAAAATGAGTTCTAAGGCAGTTAGCTGTCTGCGCCTGTGTGACGAAAAGCATAATCAGATCCACCCCGTCCATCAGGTTTCACTGCCTCATATTCACTATAGAAACTAATAATCAGGCTAATTCAAAACTCGGATGGGCCACACAATAGGGAACAGTTGAGTTGCCGACACCCAACGGTAATCATGTGTGGGGTTGCCATGGTTTTTATATGCCATCCAAACCATTCATCTGATGCACCTCATCAAGATGAATGATCCAACCAAAATCCAGGCTAGCTCAAAACTCAGGTGGGGCATAACATGATGAATTCAGAGCTTTTGAGTTACGATTTTACACCATTCTCTACAGAGTTGCCCACCCGAGTTTTTCATCTTCCAGATTTTTTAGATCAATGACAAAAAATTGGTTTCATGCCTATGGACGGGATGGATCGCATTCCCCCACATTGGCTGTATTGTACCTACACAAGGTATGCGGTGGGGCTCTAGTTTGCGTTTGGTTGCACCTAATATCATGAAATTTCATGATCTTTGGTGCAGCCAACGCACCCCAAACAAATGCTCTAGCTATTGTTCAGGGTTTTCTCCTTGTGCGAGTGGATTCCATATTTCAGTGATCCAATTCGTTGTTACTGTGGATGGCCCATGAGCCTGTCTCAATGGGTAACTCTAAACGTGGTACACGTGCCAACTTGACAAGTCCGTGGGACCCATGCCCCAGCATGCATAAATCAGGTTGGTGCGCTTATAATGTGGGACACGTGTGCATAAGTGGACCACGGTCCATTTTTTCATACAATGGTTGAAGACCTTATGAGAGAAGCGGATTGCGTCTCTAGAAAGGAATGGGCACATCTGTGTGGGGGCCCACCATGATAGATCTGTTTATCCACGCCATCTATCCCTTCTCTTATATCATTTTAAGGTATGAGCCCAAAAATGATGTAGATCCAACGCTCAAGTGGACCACATCAGATCAACTACTACCTTTCATCCATGATCACACTGCTAAATCACAAGGAAGATCCCTAAGTTATGAGCAGAAGGTTGTAGGGCTCGCTTAGCCCACTCTAAGCAACCAACAAGTAGTTGAATCACTACTATCTTGCCTATGAAACTCCGCTTCCACTATGTTACAAAAAAACTATCACCCATCCAACCATCTCACCTACAAAGCCCGGCTCCCACAGTATGATGAACAAACGACCTTTCCACAAATGGCAATCGTCTCATCTAAGAAGCCTAGTTCCCACCATGTGATAAATAGACTATCATGTCTAAGTTGATTGTAAGAATACTTTTTGTATATCCGTGACAAAAATACCTTCAACTTTTATCAAGTTATGTTTTCTATTTATACTCGCGAATATTGAAAGCCCTTTCGACCAAAAAGCAAAGAGATCATCATCTGAACCCCCCACTCCATGCGATTGGTGGTTCGATAGATGGTTGATCCATATGAAACTTAAGTCTCACGGTCTATGTCAATGCCCTGGGTCATTTCAACTTAAGTCTCATGGTCTATCTCAATGCCTGGGATCATTTCAGCGGTGCATTTAGTCATGGCATGTCAGATCGAATTTGAGCCAAACAATAACCATTCACTTGGCAATACCAAACTTAGTAGCTAATGTCTCAAAGAATCATTTCTCACAGACAGGATGACCATCCCATCAAACCAACAAAACTGTTTAAGTCATAAAAATTAAGGCCAACATTTTGCTGGTTAGAATAATTTGACGAATGTGTTTTGTTAACAATGGCTCATGAAGACAGGCAACCACCCAATGAAGGGTCTAGCTTCAATGATTGAACTTTTCATGTGTCCATAGGCACTGGAATAAAATTATTTTCAACCGCGGATCATCACCAGAGCGTACCCCACAATGACATTGCAGTTGGCCCTTAAGAGCTTTGAGGTAGAGTCTCCATGAAACCTGCCGCATGTGTAAGTGATATGGCAGATGACATTTAATTGTTAGTTAGTTGGGTAGGTAAAAGTAGACTTTTATCAGGACCATTTTAGTCATTTAAAAATTACCATATTATGAATATTTAATCCGAGCATCTACTTTACTAATAATAAAAAATGTAAGTATTTGACGTAGATCGGGATGTAGACATTTTCATGGACAAGATGGACTAGAGGAAGCCCAATAGAAAATGGAAGTGATCCAGGCCATTCGGACCGTAAAACAATCATATCTAACAATCTGATATGAGTTTTAGAATGTATAATATATGAATTTGGGGTAGCTCGAGCTAGTTAAGCGAACCAGGTCGCCCATGTTGGATTTGGGAGATTCGATCAGATCAACGATCATTAGCCTAGTTTTATTTTGTTTTTAGTATAAATAGTAAGTTTTAGTTTGATTATATCTTTTTATCCGTTGAGTTTTAGAAGTTGTATCCAAAATGAAAAGTGCTTAGAAAACTTAGGAGAATTACGTGGTTGGGCTGGATTGAAAACTTATTATTTTTTGTGAAAGATTATGAAGCATAGTAGGAATAAAAACGAATAATAAATTTACTGCTTATAGTAAGTCGCATTTTTTAGGTGTTTTAGTTGGAGTTGGAGTCTGATATTTTATTCTAGAGTTTCGTTTATTATTTAAAGCATTATAATTTCATTTTTATTCATTCAATCAATTATTATGAATTTCTTAAAAATTGTTTCTTGTTTTCTTATTCTTCCCTTGTGATTTTGAGGAAGTCCGGTTGAATATTCTAAAAAGATTTGTCGGTATTTACTGGAAAAAAAACTTTAAAAGTGGTTTTGTTCAAAAGATGGGCATTAACATGAAAAGATCTCAAAAAATAACATACCGCTGACTTAACATCAACGCCCCTGCATTTCCACCATCTACATATGTGATCGTAGTATACGGTCTGCAACATCAGCACCACTGTCGTTGTGGTATATAGCTGAAAAATACACCAGCATATACAGTTCACTATTTAGAGTTTGGAATAGGACTGAAGATCAAGCAAAATTACCAAACTATCCCCCTGCCACTCCTGTGCAGTTTCACTTGCCTATATTCAAAAACCAGGCACAGCTTGTTTTATCAAGAGGCATTTCTGTAATTCCATAAATATAAGATAAAGATGCTGAAATAAATAGATAAATATACACGGAGAAAAGGGATTGTACCAGAGCTGTGTAGAACTGAGTCGGCAGCTGCATCCATTCCACCCGCCAAATGATTTTCAGTATCAAAGGGAAAAGGTGCGTAAATATAAGAGGATCTTGCTAAAATGCTCAGCTCTGCGAAACTCCATGGCGCAGGTTAGCAGCCAGCACACAGTTTCGTTAACGTGCGCCGATGAGCCCAGAGGACTGCAGGAGATGCAGAAGAAAAAGAAATGAAACAGAGATGAGACGAGCGAGCTCGACGGCGCAGTTTAGCAACCAGGCATAGGGTTTCGCTAACGTGCGCCGTGGAGGCCCAGAGGATCCACTTACCGTAGCTGGTTCGAGTAGGCAACCCACTAGATTGAAAATGTCACTGCGTATGAAGAACCAGAAATCTCGATTTAAAAACCAGAAAAAAAAAAAAGGAAAATGGAAATTAGCTTTCTGGAAATGAAAAATGATAGAGAAAGCAAGCCAGAGAGCTCTGTGGTGTGAGCTACAATGGAGTTAGATGGTACGGACCCAACAACCCAAGTCATCAAGAAGGCGAGTGAGACGCCACTGCTGGATTTGGAGTGGAAGTTGGTGATGATTTGAGGGATTTCAGCCACACCCCAACAGACAAGGCCAATGAGCCCAAACCCAAAAGAGATTTCATCGCTTAGATTGCAGAGGCAGTCCTTGAAATATTTCTCCACCCAACCAATACATGGTTTCTTCTCTCTAGAACAGTGCGCCATGGAGAGAATGGGTTGGCGTTATGGCACTCACTCTCTCGCTCTCTCTCTCTCTCTCTTTTGGAAATCGGAATGATTATGGTTTTAAAGAAGGCGACGAGTTATATGGTACTCTGGCTGCGCATGACGCTTGATACGCAGGCACCCAAGCTTTGTACACGTGGGACAGATAAACTCAAATTGAACAGACTTGATCGTGCATCCCACTGCCCCCAAGTCACAGTACCAATATCAGTTTAGGACATGCGACCAACAATGAGCTGTATCCAAGAACGAAATGGACCACCGCAGCGGCCGGCCGTTGAAACATTTGCATGACCACAAAAGTTTTCTACCAAGTTAACATTTTGCGTTTTCAATTCATCCTCAGTAGAAATGACCTTATAATAAATGGTTTAAGTGAGGTGAATCTAAGAAGGTTTCAATTGTAGGTTTCAATTGTAGGCATTTTTTTCCCAATTTTCCCTCCAGTGTGGCCACTTGAGTCTTGTATCTCACTTATTTTTTGTCTCCCATACCAAAATGAGATTTAATTTAGACAGGGCCCAACCTACATTCCCAGCACAGGAAGGCTGCGAAATGTGCCTCAATTTAAACCATCCAATGAAGAAATTACCTCAACTGATTTGCCATCATCAGAGCTAAACAATTACTAACAAGTTGCAGCTCCATCATATGACGTACGATCCATGGCAAAAGCCATATTATTATATTGGCTACAAGGATTTTGCCTTGATCTCCCATATAAAAGTGCTACCCTCTGTTGGCTTTTGTCATCTAATATGTAGATGTTCGGTAAGGTAGAAAAACAGGTGGAAACACGTACATTTGAATTGCTTTGTCCATGTCATCTTTTCAAATATTTTGTTAAAAGGTTCTTTTTAGTTTAAATTGGGTCGTGTGATATGTGTGTGCTATGTTGGGCATGCCAGAACTTGATGCTGCTCAATCCAAACCAAATGCCTTTGACTTTAGCGTTGAGATCGACCAAGAGGTCAAGAATCTTATGGTTTGGTCATTTATTTATCCACTTATAATAAAAATCTAAGTTATTTATGAAAGAGAGAATTTGTCATTTAATGAGTTGTTTTTGTCTTTTAGTTGAAATGACTTTTTCTCTTCACGAGAGTAGTGTCAATCGATAATAATGAAGCATGAGAGTAACCATTGTGTATAGCAGATCATGTGCCTTCGACAAGACATGATACTGGTTCCATCTCAATTTGTCTTCTCGCTGTGGCGACTAAAACAACCTGGAGACGACATGATGAGTTTTTAGATGATCAAAACCGTCCATCTAGTGGAATTTATTTCATAAGAGCTAAACTAAGAATTATATTGAATATTTTGACAATCAATACCTATAGATGAATTTAAAAAGATGAAATGAATATTTTCAATGGCATTAATTCAACAATAAAAATTCAAGGTTAGGATTGTGAATAATCATTTCTATGGATAATAGCTTATTTACAGCATAAAATAGAATGTGGACAGTACAAATCTTCCATTCATCTCAGCCATGTGTCTCATCAAAGAGCCATGAGACTCTCTCATGGGAGAGCCATGCAGGTCTTTTATCAGCGAGTCATGTGTCTTATTGGATAGCCATATGTCTCATCAGAGATCCATGTGTATCATCAAAGTGCCATGTGTCTCATCGAAGTGCCATGAGACTATCTCATGAGAGAGCCATGTGTCTCATCGGAGTGCCATGAGACTATCTCATGGGAGAGCCATATATCTTACCAAAGAGCCATGTGTCTCATCAAAGCCCTGTTTGGATGAGGGGTAAAATGGTCCGAAGAAAGGTCATGGGCGACCCGACCCGACCCGAACCCATTTAGTAAGTGGGCGGGTTTGGTCTATGTTTCAAGGGACCCGTCCAGCCCGAACCCGTCCAGACCCGGTTTTAAGCCTTGTAAAATGCTTGCATACTTAATTTAGACCCGGACCCATTAGACCCGACCCATTTATAAATGGGTCTGGGTGGATCTCCCTTTACCAAACCCGAACCCATTTATAAATGGGTCTGATGGGTTGACTCGGACCCGACCCGGACCCGCCCATTTAATAAAAGGGCCTGGGTCTAAAATTTGGACCCAGACCCGTTTAGTAAATGGGCGGGTCTGGTTTTGGCTAAACCCGCCCCGAACCCGACCATTTACAGCCCTACATGGGGCTATAATTATTGAGATTGAGGGAATGGGCTAATTTTGTCATTTCTCAAAACGTTAGTGCTATTTTGACCAAAAATCTAACATATCCATATTCTAAATGAATTGCACGGACCTCCCTGACGTGTTGACGCCACAAGTTTTGTGAGCCCCACCATGATGTATGTTTTATATTTGTACTCTCAATTCCATTTTACAATATTCTTTTATGGCATGAGCCCAAAAATGATGGAGATGTGAAGGTATAGTGGACCACACCAGGGGATTGAAAGTCTACCATTGAAAGCTTCTTGGGGCCACACAAGTTTTGGATCAATCCGATATTTGTTATTTTCCTCCATCTTGGTCTGTATGACCTAATGAACAGGTTTGATGACAAATAAACATCATGGTAGGCCCTAAGAATATTTCAACAATCGAAATCATTTTCCACTGCTTAATGTGGTAGGGTTTATTTGAACTTTGGATTTGTTTCATTATTTGGACTCATGATTGAAAATTATCTTGCCAAATGAATGGACGGTGTGGATATAAACATATATCATAGTGGGGCTCATAGAACTTGGTAACATCAACACGCCATCGAGATAAGGGCAAAGAGGTGAGAGAGAGAAGATTAGCTTAAAAACCTAAACGAACAGAGTTGATGAGCTTTTCAACGGCAAAGTTTCATCCAGCTGAAGAATCTGTCTTAATTTTTAAGCAAAGCTAGCCCTTAAGCCTAATCCTTCAATTTAAGCCCAGCCCAACGTGTATGGAGTGCTTGGAACCATTGTTGTTGTTGTTTGAATTTGGCTAACAAATAGGGTCAAGTTTGGTCGGCCTTGTGATATTTTACACCCTCTTCTTCCTAAAACGAAGCAAGCTCATTTTTATCCGTCGGTTTCTGCAAAAGAGAACAGAAATTGACACCGAGGGTGCCAGTGACCAACTATATACCCTCCAATGCCTAAGTTAGGCGTGTAGAGCTCGAATATAGGAGTTATGAAGGCGAAGAATGTCATACCATAGTTTGGAGATTAAAGTCCTATTTATAGGACGTAAGGAAGGTCCTCGACGCAGGAGTCTTGTTCCTGACTTGTATGAGATATATACGACTAAGATGAAGCCGGATTCCTATCTCGTTCGGGTTTGATAGGTCTGCCCCAGATTTGTCGTACCTCCTCTCTGGCGGTGGTCATCTCAGGATGTGGAGCTCGGTGCTTGAGGTCCTTCCCTTTAGGTTTTTCATCTGGACTGTAGATCTTCCTAGAATGATGAGTCTGAGCTCTGCCTCTGTTGATCCAGCTTCGTAGCTCATCTTCGAGCCTAAGTAATCGCTCACTCAAATAATTTCCTTAGCCTCTCTGGTTGACTTTCTCAGCTCAGAGTATCAAAGATATGAAGATATATACTTTACTCTAGCTTTAGCTTTTGCACATATTGATATAACTACGGTAAAAGGCTTGACCGTTGATACTCATCGTGTCAAAGGCCTATCAACCTTAAACCTATCTGCTACTCAACTTAGGTGCGAGGACTTATACTTGGGGCTTCTAAGCTTGTGGCCATTATCCATGCGTGGTACCAATTCGAAATCCCCGTAACAATTACTCTGGTGGCCATTTCCTACATAGGAATATCATCGCTATTGCTGAATGTTGAAATTCCGCAAACGTCCAAATAAATGATCGTAAAAAGGAACAGTTGATACTAACAACAAAGACCAGATACGATTGGTCATCAGTTGTGCTTATCCACAATTTTGCCAGTCATCCTCATGTTGGTAGGATACGTGGACGCGGAGTAACTACTGAATTCGACAGTAGCGAGTTACATTACTGAAGTGACGTCACTACATTCTATCAGCCCCACCATGATGTATGTATTATCCACACCGTCCATTCATTTGGAGATGTCATTTTAGAGAATTAGCCAAAAAATGATGTAGATCCAAAGCTCAAGTGGAGCCGTAAAAAAAAACAGTGGTAATAGTGACACCTACCATTGAAACCCTCCTAGTAGTCACTCGTGATGTTTATTTGAGATCCAAACTGTTTATAAGTTAACATAGACATGATGTTTATTTAAGATCCAAACTGTTTATAAGTAAACCCTGACATGAAATAAGGGAAAACACAAATATTAGCTTGATCAAAAACTTATGTGGCCAAAAGAAGTTTTTAATGGTTGGCGTTCAATCCCTACCGTTTTCTATGGTGAGGTCCACTTGAGCTTTGGATCTTCATCATTATTTGTCTTAGGATAAAAAATGATCGCTCCAAATGGATGGACAGTGTGGATATAACACTTACATCATGGTGGGGCCCATAGAATATGGTGACGTCACTTAAGTAGCGGGACTCACTTACTGTCGAGTTCAGTAGCTAATCCGCGTCCAGGATACGTGGCTTCTCGTCGCCGCGGAAGGTCAGGATGCTGGCTTCTCGTCGCCGCGGAAGCTCACCAAATAGGCACGTGTTACTCGCATCAAGTTCGACAACATGGCGTCCGCGTCAGTACGCTGTCCAACCGAGAGAGAGGGCAGCGCTTTAGATCGACCGTTCTGCGGGTGCCAAGTGTCGGACGATAAGTGGTCCCGTCTTTATGTACTTGTACGTTGCGATCAGGATTACAACCATGGCTGAGATTTCCACGCGTGGATTCCCCGCTAATCCCGCCCTGTGGTTGGAAGCTAGGCGGGGCCCACCGTGATGTTTGTGAGAAATCTACTCCGTCCATCCGGTTTTACATGAGACTGAAAGTGAGGGGATCCAAGATTCAAGTGGGCCACACAACAAGAAACAATGAAGATTGAACTCCCACCTGTTGAAACATTGGTTGAGGCAGCAGAAGTTTTGCATCAGGCTTATCTCATAGAGAATGACCTTATCAATGGTTTGGATGGCATATAAACATCTAGGTAGATCGTAGGAAGGTTTCAAAAGTAAGCGTTTCTCTCCCCACTTTTTCTGTCGTGTGGGCCACTTCAGTTCTGTATTTTTTTTTTTTTTTTTTGGGTCTCATGTAGTAAGATAAGTGGATGGACGGGGAGGATTCCTTACAAACATTCCGGTGGACCCCACAAAGCTTCCGACCGCAGGGTCGCAAGCAATCCGCGTATGAGATTTCCTATCTATAAGAAAGAACGAACCGTAGGATCTTAGATAGAGGTAGGCAACCATCTGGGCCGAGCTGAGTTAGCCCTAGTTTGGTTTGGTTTGTTTTTGTACTATTGCAATTTGTGGATCGGTTTGGATTGGTTTCGGGCCGACCCATGCGGCCCGAGTTTGATTTGCTCCAAAAAAAATCTGATTCAAGCCGAGATCGGTTTGGTTGAAAATTTCGAACCCGGCCGAGCCAAGTTCAAATCGGCAACGGCTCTTTTTTCCCTTGTTTATTTAATTAGAAAAGAATTTAAAGGATTAGGAAAAAAAAAAAAAAAGCATAAATGTAGCTTACCATATGATGTTTACCATCTTCCAAGGGAGTGCAACTTCAAAATAGACATGTAAGAGAATTTTCCAAACAAAAAGTACACAAGCATGATTTTACAAGTGCAAGGAAACCGTGTGCATTCATGTATGTATATTATGTATTTATCCATGTCATCATGTATATGTATTATCCATGCTGTCCATCTATTTTACATATCATTTTAGGACATGATTCGAAAATAAAATCATATCCAAAGCTCAAGTGGATCACACCACAGGAAACAGTGTGCTTATAATCTATGAACCGAATCAAGCTAAGCTAAATCAAATCGTACTTCGAGCCGAGTCCTGTACTGCCATGGTTTGAGCTTAGTTTGTTTTTTCAAACGAGCTTGACTCATAGGCTTGGTTTGGTTTGAACTTCCATTCGAACCAATCCAAGCCGAGCTTTTTCGAACCAATCTGAGCCGAGCTTTCAAGCTGGCTTGGTTTGTGCCCACCTCTAATCTTAGATGAGAGACCCGTCAGGTCAGAAACGTGTCCATCACATATTTTGGTTTGGACACCTGACTGTGGGGCCCACTGTGTTATATGTGACTACATCCAGGCCGTCCATAAATATTGAAAGTTCATTTTAGGGCTATGATCCAAAACATGAACAAGAGGTCTAGGTATCGAAACCCATCAGGGTGAAACTCCCGCTGCTAACCGCACTAGTGGCATGCGACGTATGACTGACTGGGGTGGGTGTGTACCGCGATTAAGTGAGTGGGTGTGTTGCATGACTAACCCAAAAAAAAAAAAAAAAAAAGTTCCAAACCCTCGGCCACAGTACAAGAAACAGTGGTGAGCATGAGCCCAGCTCAGCCATGTTCAGGCTAGGCGAATTGGACAGAGAGATAGTTGGTTGATGGGTAGGTGGCCGGGCTGGATAGAGTTAGGGTTGTGAGGAGGGACAAGAACGCTCATTCAAATTGAGAGGATTTTAGGTTTTTAGAATTTTAAGTTTTATATATATATATATATATATTCGAGCTGAATCGAGCTACGAACGAGTCGAGCTTAGGCATGCTCATGTGCGGCTTGAACTATGAAACGAGCTAGGGAAATCCGCTCGGCTCTATTAAAATCCTTCCTCCGAATCAAGTTGAACCGAGCTAGAATGAGCTGAATCGAGCTCAGCTCTAGCTCTTGTGGTGATTGACCATCAAAACCTTCATGGAGGCTACAAAAGCTTTGGATCAAGATGATATTTACATGGTCTCTTCATCTAGGTGTTTGTGACCTTATCAACAAGTTGGATGACAAATAAACATTCCGGTGGAATCCAAGAATTTTTTAGTGGTAGATATTCAATCACGGCTGTTTCTGAGGTGTAGTCAAACTAAGATGTGAGTCAGCTTCATTTTTGGGATCATACCTTAACATGAGCTTTCAAAATGGTGGGACGGTGTGAATTTAAGACACATACATCACTGTGAGCCCCTTAGGTGTCCCGCCCACCTCGTTGGACCCGGGGTCCCATGTTTAGGAGAGCGGATTAGATGTTACCCTGATAGCAGCGTAGTGAGTGTTACCCTAACCGTGTGGTCCCAGATTGATATATTTTCTACAAATTCACGCCGTCCGTCTGTTTTTTACATCTCATTTTAGAACGTGATACTAAACCGTAAGAATATACACATATTGGGTGGATCATACAGCTAGAAACAGTGATAAATGACTATTGAAAGCTTTTTGTGGGCCAGAGGCAATCCGCTCTCTATTTGGAAGGGCGTTGAATCTAGACGTTTCCATTGGTCAGACGCAGATAACGTCTGGTGAGATCCATGTCCAAGGAAGGTAGGTCGGGCAGCGCTACTTGCGCGAGTAGACTGACAGATTATCGCTGCCAAGGGATAAGAAAGAAAAAACTTTAAATACTCTGACAAAATGTGATGGACAGTACAGGGCCACTTTTACATACGTTCAAACGGGGCGCGGATTTCCTGCAAATGCCTTGCGCAGGTGCAACCAAGGTGGAGCCAAAGTGATTTTTTTTTATGAATCCACTCCGTCCATCCGTTTTGGGAGCTCATTCTAGGACATGAGAATAAAAATGAACCGGATCCAAGTTCAAGTGGGCTGAAAACGTGAGAATTAAACGTCCACAGTTGAAATATTTGTGGAGCTGCAGGAGTTTCGAATCAGGATAATATTTGTGTTTCCAGTTCATCCCAGTAGTAGTGACGTTATGAACGGTATGGATGCCATATAAACATTACTGTGGACCCCAGGGAGGTTTCCACGGTAGTAATTTACCTACCTACCTTTTCCTTTAGTGAGGCCCACTTGAGTCTTGGATACAGTTCATTTTTGTTCTCACGTCCTAAAATGAGCTCCCAAAACGGATGAACAGGGTGGATTTATTAAAAAAAATCACTGTGGGCCCACCTTGGTTCCCAAGAACTCCCTGCGCAAGGCTTTCGCAGGAAATCCGCGCCCGCTCAAACGGATGTGGATTGCCTGCTGACACTATCAGTAGTGAGTTGTTACTGGACGGTACTCTCCCCGGCCCACCATGATTGTATATTTTATCCCTGTTCATTTATTTTTACATATCATTTTAAGATATGAGGCAAAAAACGAAGCAGATCCAAATCTCATGTTGACCACACCATAGGAAATAGTGGTGATTGAATGCCTACCATAAAAATTTATTGGAGCCGCAAAAGTTTTGGATGAAGCTGATGCCTGAGTTTTACCTTCACGGAGGGCTGTGTGACCTAATCAACAGGTTCGATGGCCGATAAACAATGGGCATAGGAAGTTTATAATGGCGGGAGTTCGATCACCACTGTTTTCTGCGCACTAGTCCACCTGTGTTTTGGATCTGTCTCATTTTAGAGGAGCCCTAAAATGACCTGAAAAATAGATAAAGAGGGTGGATAAAACACTTACATAGGGTGGATAACACTGCCACCATGGATCCACTGTCATGTATTTGTTTTATCCACACCGTCCATTCTTTCCCGCCATTCATTTTAGGGCATGAGCTTAGAGTTGATGCATATCCAAAGCTCAAGTGGACTACATTACTAGAAACGCTTAAGTGGACTACATTACTAGAAACAGTGGAGATTAAAACGCCTAATGTTGACAACTTCTTGGAGGCCACAGGATCAAGCTCATATTTGTGTTCCGCCTTCATCCAAGCCCTGTGTGACCTTTGAACAGGGCATGACAAATAAACATCACGGTGGGCCATAGGGATATTTCAACGGTCAATGTCATTATTCTCACTGTTTTTTGTGGTGTGGTCCACTTGAGACTTGGATATGCAATGAGCTGGGAAATAGGATGGATAGATATGCCTTATCTATCACAGTTGGCCCCACAAAGTCCTGCCACCAGGGACCTAGTTGTATCAAGAACTGATAATTGCACTTACGGTAGGTGGAGAATTATTGGACGGTTAAAATGAAAATTCCAGTGGTCCTGCTTCAACAAACAAGCATCCAAGGTTAGGATTGTTCATCCGATCTGACTTTGGGTCTGTGTTTTCGGGGCAGTGAGTCCCACAATTTTCTAATGCAAGGAGCATGTGAAATTTATGAGTGCCTGCTTAGGAAGAGTCGTACTCTGCCAGAGATCAAATAACTCAAAAGGGAAATGGTCATATACGAGCCTTGACACGTGTACCGTGACGATGTATATATATTCATCCTAAGCAAGCGATGGCTCGTATTATTTGTGGCTCCAACAATCTGCACGTTGGGAACGCCTTTTATTTGTGTCTCCAAGAAAACGACGGGAATCGGCCGCAATTGAATCCTCTGCACCACCTGCTTTACTGAAAACCCCCATGCATGTGGGGCCCACTATATTGTGGGTGTATAATCCACTTGGTCCATCAGGTTTTGTCACCAAAAATCAAGTTGAACAAGGAGGCCAGTCCCTAGGTAGGAACCCACCGAGACTCTGAGGGGCCAAGGTGATGTATGGGTTTCATCCACACCATTCATCAATTTTTCCATATTGTCATGATGGTACAAACCAAAAAATGAGGCAGATCAAAGCTCAAGTGGACCACATAATAGGCATTAAATACTTTTTGTTTGAAAACTTTCGGAGGGCAACAAGTTTTGGATCAAGTTGATATTGTGCTTTCCTCTCATCTAGCTTTATGTGACCTAATGAACAGGTTGGATGACAATTAACCATCACGGTGGTTCCTATCACCCCCACTTAGCCCTTGGATCTGCCTAGTTTTTTAGTTGAACCCTAAAATGATATGGCAAAATGGACAGATGGTGTGGATAAAACTCATGCATTATGGTGGCCCGGCCCCTCGTAGGGGGGCCGTCTGTTGCTAACTAGGGATTGGCCATTTATTTTCACGAAACTAAGCAAATCGGTGGGGTTGTAGTCTCACGTGTCCAAACGCAACTAATTGAAAGTTGCAAACCCCGAGAAGTTCCTGATCAAAGCCACATGGGGCCTGCTGAGATGTCTGTGAGAAATACACACCCTCAGTTTCTCCATCTGATTTTAGCACATGCTTAAAAAGATGAGCCAGGTGGACCATACCACAGGAATTATTGGGGATGAAACACCACCATCAAAACCTTCTAGGGACACAGACGTTTTGGATTCTAATATTTATGTTATCACTGCTCATCATTGGAGGGTGACTAACAGTGTGGGTGTGTGTACTAACAATGGAATGTTCGAACTAATCCAAAATAATAATAATAATAATAATAATCCCTCCTAGATAAGGAATTAAATTAATATGTACATATGATATTTATATACTATTTCAGGAATCTCATAGCACCATAACTTACAGTGCTCCCAGTTACATTATTCCACTTGGATAATCCAATACATCAATCTGAGCCATTCGATGAGTCAAGAGCATATTCCTTGGACTACTAATCAAACGTTGCAATAACTGGATGATCAAATTCGTCTTGGATTTGGCCTTATTTTTTATAGCCATCCTTTTCCTAAGCCATGAAAGGACAGCTACGATTGCCTAACAAAAGTGGTTATTTAGAATCATAAGCAATCGGTGATGGGGCCTAGCAAGTACATGGATCAAATTGCTGATTAGATTAATTTTCATATAAATAATGTAGATCGTTCATATTAAAGGCCATGGATCAAACGGTTGATATTTCTCAGATTGGTGTGATGTTTTTATGCAGCTCAAGAAATGCATGTTAGACCTAACGAACAGTATGGATCAATAGGTTGGCTGTAAAAGTATCCCAAAGCGGCATGAATATTTAGAAGGAAAGTTGTCAACAGCCTACCTTTAACGTGGGTGGGCGCCCACTAGAATCTTTGTCTTTTATTTTTGTCATACAAATCTCAAGTGGACCACACCATAGGAAACAGGAAATCGAACACCTGACATTGAGGACTTCTTAGGGGCCATGGAAGTTTTAGATCAAGCAAGCTGATATTTATGTTTTCCTTCATTCATCTGTGTCTGTGCGACATTATGAATATTTTTTAACTTTTAGTACACACCCACACCATTTAGTCACACTTCCATGTTAGCCACCCCAACCATTGGAATCGTTACCAGGACTTCAGTTGAAAGGAGGTTATCTTCACTCCGTCTATCATTGTACCAAAGGTGTGGGTTTATGTTAAATGACAAATAAACAGCCTTCGGAAGGTTTCAACGGTGGACGTTATTACCTCTATTTCTGGTTACGTGGTTCACTTGAGATTTGAATATGCTTCTATTTTGAGCTCATGCTCAGAAATGATATGGAAAAAATGTATGGAAGGCGTGGATAAGACACATACATCCACGGTGGCTCCACAGAGTACCCAATCCGCTTCCATTCTCACGTGATACGTTGTCCAGATAATGCACACGTGTTGATACGTTGATAAGTGTGCCAAGTGAAAATGAGAACGTGGTTGCCATAAATGGTCACGACAAACAGGCTAACGAAACCCCATTAATTTGATTACTATCTTTGTGATGCAGTGGACCACTGAAAGACTGGAATTTTAATCTTAGTTGCACACGTGCCAACACTAGGGTGCGTGAGATCCTACCCACCAATAGTTAACAAAAATGCAATAAGGCAAAGAAAACCTTCATCAGTCAAAATTTTAATAAAAAAAAAAAGGAAATGCCGAAATTTTGGGGTTTAATAAAATTAAAAGATTCAAGTATTTTTATTAAAAAATTCTTCACAATTACTACGTTTCTGAAAAGATAGCTGTAGCTTTCCTATTTACGAAAGTTGGTAAAAAGACCTATTTACCCTTATTTTATAATGGAGAGCATACTCACATGTGTGCACTAACACATGTGATTGCATGGCACATATGTGATTAGTCCAACCTTGTACACGTTGTACCATAAAGAAAATCTAATTCAATTAGCAAAGGGGTCTAATAAGGGAAACAACTCATTCAAAGCTATACTTTTGTTTTACAGATTGTAGACCACTAAGTTGGTGGGTCAATCTAGTTGTTGAGTTAGGGCATTAATATAGTAGGGCCATTTTGATTGATGGATTGGACCTCGGACCTATGGTAGTATGCATGTGGGTGCAGATTGGGTACTACTCCCACCTGGACCTAGCTAGAGTCAGATGATCCTTTCAGAGGCTCTGTGGGGCCCACCGTGATGTATATATTTTATTCACGCTGTCCATTCATTTTGAAAGATTATTTTCGCTCATAAGCCCAAAAAGGAAGCAGATTAAAGGATCAAGTGGACCACACCAAAGCAAAAAGTGGTGATTGAAAGCCTATGTTGAAAACTTCTCAAGGCTATTGAAGTTTTGGATCAAGCTAATATTTATGTTTTCCCTTTATACAGATTTATGTGACCCTTTAAACATGTTGGGTGGCAAATAAACATCACGGTGAGCCCTAGAAAGTTTTCAATGGTAGGAGTTCAATCCCCACTGCTTCTTATGGTGTGGTCCGCTTGAGCCTTCTATCTGCCTCATTTTTGGGCTGATGCTCTAAAATGATCTGTCAAAATATATGGACGGCATTAGTGAGCCCCACAAAGCCCATGGCATGATTCTCCATCTCCAGCTAAGTCCCAACGGGGTAGTACCCAATTTGCACCTCTAGCATATGTGTGGCACGTATATATGAGTTTTATTGCATACATCTGTGGGCTTAGTGAGGCCCAAAAATTAAATTTAAAAGAGAAGTTATATGATAGTTATTACTTAGGAAGGTTGATGCATAGTCGTTCAGAAACTGTACACATGACCTACATTAATTCAGATAAAATTAAGTAGTTTGGGTAGGCCTTCATGGCCAAGTCACTATCCTAATGACAGATTGATTGAAGAATAAGAACTTATGAGATGCCTGTTTGTGATGAATGCTACCAATCTCTATACTTTTAAATCACTTCCAAAAAGCTTTTTATTTTAATTAAATATCTTTTAAAAAGGATAACTGATTAATATAGTTTTGCACAAAAAATAAAGGAATGGGCCATTTTTTTTATGTAGCTTTTAAAATATGCATAGCCCATCATCTTTAAGAAAAGTTGTTGTATTTTGGAGGCAGAGCTGTTTAAACCAAGTGCATTGATGATTCATCTTTGTGAGGGCCAATTTGCCTTTAAGACAGCAACACTAACATGCCTCAGCTCTCCAATCTATTTTTCTTAATTTTTATTTCTAATTTTTTTCTATTTTCTACTATATTTCTATAATCTACTGTGAGCAATATAAAGAATTTTAAAAGTATTTTTTATTTTTGCTAAAATACAAAGTTTAAACCAAAATTCTACTAACCATGCACCCACCCAATGAATATTTCTTACTTGAATTTTAGGCATGTGTATGACAACAGTAAGCTTCATCCATGAATGGCCCAGATCCCATGTACATGCCACATGTGCTATTAAGTGTGCATGAGGAATGCTGGTTTTCTTACATTCTGGTATGGGCACGATTCACGACACACATGTGATGAGAATTACCAGCTGAGTTACCAGCTGAGTTACTGGCTATATCCGCATATGTTAAATGTCTTATTGCACGTACTCTTCCCGCCATTATTTTACAATTTAAATCACAAGAACATGCGTCCACGTGAAGCCCAATAAATTGTTACAAATATGCATACTGATCTTTTATACTTAAAAAGGGTTGGAGGGGATTAGGTATTACCCTGACCATGGGCCCCACCTTGATGAATATGTTATATATCCATGCCGTCCATCCATTTTTTTTCATATCATTCCAAAGACGTACTCACAAAAATGAAACATATCCAAATCTCAAGTAAACCATACCACAGGAAATAGCAGTGATTGAATGCTGAATCCGGATCATCTATTGAATCCGAGCACAGAACCTCGGCTGCTGCTGCTCTGATTGGTCCAGCTCATTCTGACCTGGACCAATCAGAGAAGCGACGAGCAGGATTTCTCTGTTCGGTTTCAACAGAGGATCCAAACTCTTGAATGCCCACCACTAAAAGCCACCTAGAGTCTACCCTAATGTTTATTTCCCATCCAACCTATTTTATTTTCTTTCAGGTTCGTCATGCAATGTACCCACTTGGTTAGTCACACGATGCACCCACCCACCCACCAATGGGGTTAGTGTGTCTCCTTAGCACTCAAACCTGAGACTTGCTGTTGAAATGCCTAGGCATCTTCCAGTTGGGCTAGCAGGCGGAACACAGCCCATCTAACCTGTTGACACAAAGATTCAGCTTGATTAAAAACTTTTATAGCCCACAATAAGCTCTTAATGATAAATCCCTACAGTTTTCAGCAGTATGGTCATGAGATTTGGATTAACTTAATAGTTTTGGGATAAGTGGTGAAGTGAGATAGAAAAACAGATGGACATAGTGCATATACAACATATTCATCAAATACGGCACCTAATCAATCCGCTCCCTTAGAGGGTGAGGTTTCAATGATGTGAGTGCTGTAACTCATGTCAGATATCTGACACCTGGTCTGGCCACTCACATGAAAAGCCCAGCCTATATTTTTAGTAGACGGAACCTGTGGCCACGTCAAAGGTTCACAAAGTCCCGTAAGATATTACAATTCTCGAGTGTCTGTTTGGGTTTGGGATCGCCCAGAATCGGGATTTGGTGAGGACCCACAACCTCACCGTATAGGTCTGAGCTCCAGAAGAGGACATGTGCCTTGGATGGACCTCCTGATGAAGGGCGTACACATGCACCACGTGTAGGGTGTCTGTATGTGAAGTCTGGAGTGCGTCTCAAATTACCAATTTTACCTCTTTGAAAGCGAATCCTGTTCCTCGCGTGCTCTCGAAAGCTGATGTGGTTTCGTTGTCAGTAAGGGAGACAGCTCATTGGCACGTGTCAATCGCATGCTTGCTGAATCCATGCGTGTGGAGTGACAGCACCAATGACGTGGCCGACACCACTTGGAAGATAGTTGTTTGGAACCCCTGTGGGGCCAACCGAGATTTACGTGTGCAATCCACTCAGCTAATCAGATTTTCCATCCATGTTAGGATCGCAGCCCAAAAATAAGCAGATCCAAATACAAGTGAGCCTCACCATAGGAAACAGTAGAGATTGAACGCCCACCATTGAAATTTTATTGGGGCCCATAAAAGTCTTGCATCCTCACCATTTTCAGGTTGCGGCTCACTTTTCTATAGAATGGGCTAAATGGATGAAGTGGATGTCGCATGTACATTAAAGTAGACCCTATATAACTGTTGGTGGAGCCTTCAAACCACCTATATCTGAAGGGGTTCAGGGGACTGACTAAGGGGTTGGGCACCCACCTATGTCTGAAGGGGTTCAGGGGGCTGACTAAGGGGTCGGGTGCCCGACCCCACCCGTAAAATTTCAGATTTAGTAATTAAAACTCTCTGGATGTTTTTGGAGGGTTTCGGGTGCCCGACCTGGACCCGTCAGGCGACCGACGATGGGCTCGGGCGCCCTACCCTGGAGCCCAATTGTTAGATGGATTTACACAATTTTGCACTAATTGTTACTAATTCCAAAGTTCTTTTATAAAAAGAGTGTAAATGGGATTAGGGTTAAGACTAATACGTGTTTTATACTATTTGGGAGAAAAAGAGAGTTTTGAGTAAGAGAAAATGGGTTTTTTTCTCTTGGGATTCTTGCTTTTTTGTTGTAATTCTCTGTAATCTTTTGAGTTTCATGGTGGATATCGTCGCTTTATACCGTATTTTATTTTTTTATTTTTTTCCGCAAGAGTTTTTCACGTAAAATTCAAATTGTTCTCTGAGGTTGATTGTGTGCATGCATGTGATGATCGTTTAATTCAACTCTATGCTTCCGCGAGGTTTTCCCAACAAGTGGTATCAAAGCTATCATTGGGTGTAGTAAGATTCGAATTTGAGACGATACATGGCATCGAGCATGAAGTTCGACATTGAGAAGTTCTCCGACAAAAATAACTTCGAGTTATAGAAAGTGAAGATGCAAGCCATCCTAATTCAGCAAGGCATTAAGGGCGCTCTTGGGAAGCGAACAAAGGCTATGAAGGAAAATGAGTAGACCCAGATAGACAAAAAGGCCAGAACCTCTATACAATTGTGCTTGACGGATGATATTCTCTATCACGTCATGAGGGAGAAGTCTGCAGCAGATATATGGGCCAAGTTAGAGAGCGTTTATGCAAAGAAATCTCTGAAAAACAGGCTGTATCTAATTATGCAACTCTTTACCTTGAAGATGATGGAAGGGGCTGATCTGGATGACCACATTAGCACATTCAACCGGTTGATTTGCAAGTTGCTGGATATTAGGTGAAGAATAAAGGACGAGTATCAAGCCTTCATCCTGCTGAACTCACTTCCTAGTTTATACGAGACCATCAGGGACTCTTTGTGTGTCGGCAGGTAAACCGTTAACGTTGAGACTGTCTTCTCAACCCTCCAGTCGAAGGCAATGAGACAGAAGAACGATGACGTTGGGTCTTCCCTCCGATGCACTGGTTATGAAAGGAAAAAATTCAGAGTGGGGTGATGGATCGTTGTGTTCTATCTCCAAATCCAAGGGCAAGGGCAAAGGAAAGTTGAAGTGCTGGGGCTGTGGCCAGTCAGGGCACATGAAGAAGGACTGTAAGAGTCTCAAAATTAAGAAAGAGAAGACGAGAGATTCTTCTAGGGAGGCTAATATTGCACAAGTGTCTGAGAGTAGCGACAGTGATGTTTGTGAAGTTCTGACGGTGTCAAAGTCAAGTTTTCTCTGTGATGAGTGGCTCATGGACTCCGAGGCTTCGTATCACATGTGCCCTGACCTGGAGTGCCTTTAATTCCTGTAAGGGAACAGGAGGACGACTCAGTGTTCTTAGGCGATGACTACACCTGTAAAGTTGCGAGGATTGATACGGTGCGTATCAAGATGTTCGATAGGATCGAACATATTTTAACGGAAGTGTACCATGTTCCTAAGTGGAAGAAGAGTCTTATCTCTCTTAGTGTACTCGAGGCGATGTAGTGCAAATTCACCAGATTTTATTGGTGTTGCAAGGTTTCAAAGGGGGCCCTGGTCATTATGAAGGGACAAAGGCATGGAAACCTTTACAAGTTGGTTGGGAATGTTTCATTAGGTGGAGCTGCAGCTATTGTAGCTGATTCCACGTCTACACGTATGTGGCATGCGTGCTTGGGTCATATGAGCGAGCGGGGTATGAATGTACTTTCTAATCGTTCTTTAATTCCTAATTTTAAGAGCATGAACTTAAATATATGTGAGCATTGCATGTATGGTAAACAGTCTAGGCTATCCTTTAAAATCGAAAAACATGTTTATAAAAGGGTGCTTGAGTATGTCCACTCAGATGTATGGGGGTCGTTACCCGTTGTTTCTATTAGAGGGTCATTGTAGTTTGTGTCTTTTATTCATGACTATAGTAGGAAAGTGTGGATTTATTTTCTGAAAAACAAATCTGATGTTTTCACCACTTTCATTCATTAGAAATTGATGGTGGAAAATTAGACAGGGCAGAAATTGAAATTGCTGAGAATTGATTACGGTGGAGAGTTCATTTTTGGGGAGTTAAATTGGTATTATAAAGAGGAATGGATCGTGAGGCACAACACAATGTGCCACACACCGAAACAGAATAGTGTGGCTGAGTAGATGAACCGTACTCTTTTGAAAAGAGCCCGGTGCATGCTCAGTAATGCTGAGTTGGGCAAAGAGCTATGGATTAAGGTCGTTAACATGGCTTGTTACCTGATTAATCAGTCCCCTTCTACAGCTATAGATTGTAAAATTCCAGAGGAGGTGTGGAGTGGTTGGTCATTAGACTACTCAAGTCTGCGTGTGTTTAGTTGTGAAGCTTATTCTCATGTACCGTCAGTTGAAAGAGATAAGCTAAACCAAAGGGTCAGAAAATGTATCTTTGTTTTCTATGGTGATGGAGTGAAGGGTTACAAACTGTACAACCCTGTCACTCGTAAAATCACCATGAGCCGTGATGTCAGGTTTAATGAGGGTTCTTTGTTCCGAAAGGATGTGCCAAAGGAACCAGAAAAATCAGAGGTTGTTGACATCCAAGTTGGTAGAGATGAGACACAGGCCAATGCTGAGACGCAGTCAGAAGTACTGGATCAGGTGGAGCAGCCACCTGTGCGAAGAAATCCACCTAGGGATCACAGGTTACTGGTAAGGTATAGAGATGACTCAAACATTACATTCACCCTTATTACAGCGTCTAACTTTGAGGAGGCACCACAGGATGTAGATGCTGAAAAGTGAAATGCGGCAATGCAAGATGAGATAAACTCTCTGTACAAGAATGAACTTGGGAGTTAGTGGAGTTTCCTGTGGGCCGAAAATTGATAGGGTATAAGTGAATTTTTCGGAAGAAACATGATTAGTACAAGGCTAGATTAGTAGCGAAAGATATGCTCAGCGTGAATGTGTGCACTTTAGTGAAATCTTTATGCCGGTTGTGAAGCAGGTATCTATCAGGTTCTTCTTGGCACTAGTTTTCCAATACAACCTTAAGCTGGGACATATGGATGTGAAGACTACTTTCATGCATGGAGAATTGGATGAGTAGATTTACATGGTGCAACCAAAAGATTATACAATGAAATAGGCTGAGAAGAAAGTTTGCGGGTTGAGTTAAGGAGATTGTTGTATGGTCTCAAACAGTTGCTTAGGCAATGTACAAAAAGTTTGATTCCTTCATGATGAGTCAAGGCTTTTCCAAGAGCGAGTATGATCATTGTGTCTACTTTAAGACACTAAGTGATGAAAAGTTTCTCATACTGGTATTATACGTCGATGACATGCTTATTGCTAGTCATAGCATGTCTGACATCGATGTGTTAAAGACTCAACTTTCAGGAATATTCATGATGAAGGATCTAGAGGCTGCAAAGATGGTCCTTCGAATTGATATTCATAGAGACAGGAAGAAGAACAGATTGTAGTTATCTCAGGCTGAATACCTTAAGAAGGTGTTGGTAAAGTTTAGGATGGACAAATCCAAATCAGTTAGTGTTCCCCATGCGTCTCACTTCAAGCTTTCTTCAAAGCAGTAGTCCCACGGTAGATGAAGAAAAATCATATTATGTCTGATATGCCCTATTCTAGTGATTGTTGGTAGTTTGATGTATGTCATAGGTCTGTACAAGACTAGATATTTCACAGGCTATGAGTGTTGTTAGCAGATTTATGGCTAACCCTAACAAACAACATTGGGAGGCAGTGAAATGGCTACTTCGATACATTCGGGGTACACAAGACTACGTCTTGAATTCAAAAGGTCAGAGGACAAGTTGGTTGGGTATGTGGATTCTGATTACGCAGGTTGTGTAGATAATAGGAGATCGACTTCAAGGTACTCGTTTGTCTTAGCGGGTGGAGTGATTAGTTGGATGTTGAAGTTTCAGTGTGTGGTAGCTATTTCCACTACTGAAGCTGAGTATACGGCAGTGATAGAAGCATTCAAGGAGACAATTTAGTTGAGGGGAATGATGAATCGATTAAGGCTTCAACAGGAAGCCGTACCGGGTAATTGTGATAACTCTAGTGCTATAAATTTAGCTAAAAATTCTGTTTATCACTCTCGTACTAAATATATTGATGTGCATCACTATTTTATCCGACAACTACGTGAGGAATGAGATGTGACTCTGGACAAGATTTATACAAGCGTAATTTGGTGGACATGCTCACCAAAGTGGTTCATGCAGAGAAGTTCAACTTCTAAACAACTCCTCTAGATTAGCGAATACGGAATGAAGATGCAGTGTGCATGAGAAGAGATGAAGCTGTGATTGAAAATGAGATGACAGAAGAAGCAAGAGAGGAATTTCGGTTGGAAGCCTTAATGAAGTTTGTTGGTAGAGCCTTCAAACCACCTGCATCTGAAGGGGTTCGAGCGACCGACCCCGCCCGTGAAATTCCATATTTAATGCAAAAACTCTCTAAACGTTTTTGGAGGGTTTTGGGCACCCGACCTAGGCCCGTCAGGCGACCGACGATGGGCTCGGGCGCCCGACCTTGGAGCCCGACTGTTAGATGGACTTACACGATTTTGCACTAATTGTTACTAATTTCAGATTTCTCTTATAAAAATGTTGTAAATGGGATTAGGGTTAAGGCCAATATGTGTCCTACACTATTTGGGGAGAGAGAGAGTTTTGGGTGAGAGAAAATGGTTTTTTCTCTTGGGATTCTCTTTTTTTTTTTTTTTGTAATTCTCTGTAAATTGTCGCTTTATGCCGTGGTTTTTTTCCACAAAGGTTTTTCACGTAAAATTTGAATTGTTCTCTAAGGTTGGTTGTGTGCATGCGTGTGATGATTATTTGATTCAACTCTGTGCTTCCGCGAGGTTTTCCCAACAATAGGCTCCATGTAATAGGGATTCATTGAAATTGTATCAGCACCATTGTATCTGCACCATTCAGAGTCGCTTCCAACGTCAGTGTCCTACTAGAGATCATTGTCCCATTTATTTCATGATAATTTTGTAAACATTACTTCATCCATGTTTGTTATGATGGAATTTTGAAATCTTAGATGGAGGGAAAAGGTGCAACCATGCAATTGCATTCTACTTGCAAAGGGATGGAGGAAGCTGGCAAATATGGTTTCTTTGGTGGGTCGTTGATTTTCAATTTTTCTAATGTTGTAGTGCACTCAAGTTTTATATATACATCATTTTTAGGCTAATATCCTAATATAAGCTAGTGCTTTAATTTATGCGAGGGCATGGGTTCGAGCACCCATTGCGGTGTGAGTGCATGGGCTAAAAAAAAAAAAAAAAAAAAAGTAAAAAAGCACTTTAGGTTTCAACACTTGCTTACGTGGGATAACCACTTGCTTATAACAACTTGCGCTTTTAGAGAGCTTTTAGAGAAGTAATGATTCTACGAAAAGTCTTGTGTTCGAATCCCAAGAATGAGAAATATGGCTGAATTCTTCGGAAATCAAGTCCGGCTTGGTAATCGAGAAATCAAGCCCAGCAGTGCCCAGCTTTTAAAAAAAAAAGTGGTTGTTTGACGAGTCAAGTGGGGGAACGAAAGCTTTTAGAAAAAGTAGTTGAGTCAAGCGGGGAGGGAAACATTTCCATGGCGAAAGTTACCATGACGTTTTATATAGGTAATCCATGACGTTCTCATTTTTCTTTTCTTTTTCTTTTTCTTTATTCTGACAAAAGTAACTGACATTTACATATGATAGATGTGTGCCTTTGTTCAGTTTAAAAAGATATCGTAACTTTACCTTCTCTTTTCATGTTTTGGTATGTGACTTTTCTCTGATTCCAAGTTGCCTTTCATAGATTAGGTGTTGGTGTTACCCTGGCAGCTTAGTGGGTGTTACCCCTACCATAGGGCCCACCTTGATGATGTGAGGTATATCTAAGCTGTCCACTCGTTTCTCCGAACCATTCTAGGACAGTGTATCAAAAATTATTTAGATCCAAATCTCAGGTGGGTCATACCACAGGAAACAGTGGTGATTGAGTGCCTTACCATTAAAAATTCAAAAGGGCCTGTTATAAGGTTTTAATAATGTTTATTTGCAATCAAACCTGTTTATAATGTTAAGAAAATATGGATTAAGGTAAATTAGAAATATTAGATCGATTCAAAACTTGTATGGGTAACAAAAAGTTTTTAATAGTTATTCATAACTGTTTCTATTGGTATGGTCCACCTGAGATTTGGATATTCTTATAATTTCGGATATTGTCCTTAAATGATATTGAAAAACAGATGGACTGTGTAGATATATAACAAATACATTAAGGTGGGCCCCACACAATTAAGGTGTTACTCGGGTAACAACTAATCCACTCGCTGCATACTCCCTCTTTCAAGAAAATATACCCTTAGTTAGAGACACATTACGGTGGCTCCATGTTGGAGAAGATTTCTCCTCAAAGCCCACCTTTTTATTAAGATTTGAAAAATAGCTAAAAGTGCCCTTTTTAAAGTCTCCTGAATTCCTTTCTTATCAAATCCGTGGTGCCAAACTAGAGTAAAGCATCCGGTTTCTCCTCACTTCTCCTCAAATCCATGTGCCAACAGGCCATTATATTTTATACAATAACCCTTTCAGCCTTGAATGACATTCAACTAGTTGTTGACGTGTGGCCTCAAAGTAGAGCATGCATGCCATCTAATCTGTTGAACATGACCACACCATAATAAAAATGAAAATTCCAAATATAAGCTAATCCTAACCATCAAGTGGTCCACCACACAATTTGAAGGTTTTAAAGGGTTGTCCATTGTTTTCTACAGGCATTACTTGCCTGATGAATGGATTAGCCAAATTCTTTTAGTATCTGCATTGGTTGGACGCCATTTTCATAGATGCTGATCGTGTGTGTACCGCAACACCACATGGGTTAGTGGTGTTGGGACAGTGGTAGATTTAATCAAGTCACGTCATATGCTTACCCGACTTAACTACTTTCAATACATTTTTATTGAGCCCTATCTCTAAGCAGCACATGACCCAAGCAAATGCCACCACATCCCAACACCACCAACCCACATGATGTTGGTGTCACCATGCTTTCCTATATAACGGGTGGGATCACATGCACCTGAGGCGAACTCATCAAATAGGTTTTGGTCACAGAGCCCTCCTTCGCATCTAAAAGAGAAGAGTTACATACCGAAATCCAAATAAGAGAGGAGGTATTTACAATTGTCATAAATCATAGGGAGGTATTTACAATTATCCTTTTTACTTAGGCTATTCGCGTGTCACATGAATCTGTCACCGGGTGGTTGGTGGACTCTCTCTCTCTCTCCGCCGTAGGATTATGGGAGAGAGATCCAACGGTCCCAAATGTGTGTTTGCGATATGTGGATGCCCCATCCGTGAATCTAGACGTTTCCATGGGCCAGATATGACAATGGCTGGATTCGATTACAGATAGGACATCGGTCCAAATGGTAGATATCTCAGATCCAAAGCTACTTGCGAGAGTAGGGTTTTGGATTCTCCTATATATTATAGCTACTTTTCCAGGCACGAGCCCAGCATGATTATGCATGGCCTGGGGCTAGAATCGGTCTTGAGCCCGGCCCACCAGCTTCTGTTGTGAAAGATCTGTTTGATTGGAGTTACATTCTGCCCCATACATGATTTCTGAGTGCATGCATATGAACCATCACACTCTTCCAGTGTACACAATAATAAACCCTTGGCAGAAGCTTCTCTGCAAATCAAACACGAGACGAGACACCTACCTAGTGCAGGGTTGCAACGTGCTGGATCGACCCACGGGTTAGCTGGCCCAACCCACATTTGATACGGGTTTGAACCAGGCTAAATGGGTAGTGGGCCAGGCTCGGACTAGAAAATGTGGCCCGCTTAAAGTAAATGGCTGAAGTCTCTTGTTGGGTCCTACTCGGGTCCTACTCAACTGGACCCGCCGCCCATATAGCTCATCAATGAACTCGGCCAGACAGCAAACTGAACTCCCCCGCGACTGCAGGGAGTTCCTGCAATTGTAAGCTAGGTGGGAACTACTGTCATGTTTGGGAGAAATCCACCCCATCAATTCGTATTGCAGAAAAAAAAAAAGGCAAATCTAAAACTTCAAGTGGGCAGAGATGACAGAAAACAGAAGGCAGGAATGCCTATTGTTGAAACCTTCTGGGGTCCACTGATGCTATGCAATCCAAACCCTTCATAAGGTCATTCCCACTAGGATGAACTGAAAACACAAAAATATTAGCCTGACCCAAGACTTCTGTGACCCCATAAATGTTTCCAAGATGGGCATTCCCTGCCCACTATTTTGCAGTAGTGCCAACAATTTTGGATCTGCCTCATTTTTTGGCTCATGTCCTAACATAAGCTGATAAAACAGACAGATGGTGAATTTCTCACAAACATCATGGTTGCCCCACCTAGCTTAGTGGAGAGGAATGGACATCACAGATTCATCAGTGGACACCATAGAGAATTTGTCCCACATGCTCCAAATTGGTACACTCAAACCTCTACGGTCACATACATTCAAGCTGTGGGGCTTATCCAGGGCAATGTTTACTTACAATAAACATGTGCAAGTATTTTAATTTTTGGCAAGATTTTCACGATAACATCCCAAGAAAAAGCATTAAATTTGAAAATCCCCAAAGAAATTATCTAGAGAGTGAGATTTGTCACAATGCTTAGAACAATATTTGACTTTTATTATTATTATTATTATTTTTTTTTTTCCTGCTTCCTTTTCGGATTTGTTTTTATGTACTTTTATTGTTATCCATTCACAAAATGTACGGTGGTGATGGAACGACAGTCCGACCTGATCATAATTCTTCCCAAGATCCTTCCAGGAATAACCAAGAAAACATAGAAACAGATCTACTCATTGAGATTTTATTCTATTTTTTTATGAGCTGATACACATTACCTTTCTTCAGTTACACCAAACAGCCATTTGATCTCTATATAGATACAAACAACAAACCATATAAGCTATAAAACCGTTCAGAAAAAAACAAGAAGAAAGTCCTGACATTTACAGGTAATATGCTTCCATGGCGCATTAGGTTACCTCCAAAAGGCAATCTAGAAAGCTGTAGACTGTCGAAATTTCTTTGTGGATTGAAGCTACACTAACTGCAAGGATTCATGTTTGATGTCGAACACCTTGATGAGGACATCCTCGACAACCTGGTCCCAATCACATAGAGACAAGATTACTATTCGTGAACTTGCCAAATATATATATATATATATATATATATATATATATATATATATATATATATATATATATAGTGTGTATTCATGAATTGAAGGCAGAAACTCATTTCAATCAGCACATGGAATAGAAAACTATGGGTAAGTCAAGGCGATGGTTTTGGGACGTATCTACATCATTTCAACAAGGTGAATTAATAACATAAAGCAACTGCACCCTATGCCATCGCAAGGAAAGAAATTCAAAAGAGAGGTTATTATGCTATTGCATCATAGAAGTTCTATGCGGTTCCTCGTCATATCGTGTGGTGATTCTGACATGGGACCGTTGATCTGGTAGGCCACCAACTGGATGGCCTATATTGCAGTGATTGGACAACGCTAAACTATTCGGTTGTTGCAAGTTTTGGTTGTTATGTCCCCTTTCCAGGGGTGTGATGGCTTTTGGACAAGGATTGTCTGCAACTGGTGGCTGCAGGGATCTTCCTGCAGCCCTGATGTGGCTCAATGAAAGAGAGCCATATGCGCCTGTTGGATGTAGGCCCTGCAATGAAAAGCAAAGATTACACTGGTGAAATGACATTTTTGCCCTCTTCACTTCGAGGCCCATATCTAATAGACGCACATGGCGCTTTATCATTAGGCCACATCAGGCTGCAGACGTTTCATGCACCCCATGGTTGCAGGCAATCCGCGTCCATTGCTTTCCATGTCTCTCTATGGTTCTTTAGAGAAATTGGTTCCTTATGTGCAGAGCTCAGCAATGAAATATTGAGGATTCGCCATATTCACTTTTTTTGAAAGCATGCAGGCAGTACTTGGCCTGCAGTTGCAACAGTAGCTCCTAGAAACTTCCCAAGCTATTGAACTTCCATAGAAATTCAAAACATAGGTTTTGGACATTTTTATCTAAATGATTTCAATTTCATATCCGTTAAGATGAAGCTGATGATAACTTTCAAAGAATAAAAATAAAAATAAAATGAAGTTGATGATTAAAGAAAAATCACAAACTTCAAACACATACCCAAACAGAAATCTAGTGCATCAAGCTCAAATTCACGTCAGAAGAATCCCAAAAATCGCAATGTATACAAATCTTAGATTTACCTAAATACCAAACCTCCACAGAAATTCAAAATCTAATTTTTGGACAGTTTAAATGATTGAAGCATACCCCAAAATGAAATCATGGATTTTCAAACAAATATCTCAGAACGAATCTACTGTCTCGAGCTTAAATTCAGGTCAGCACTCAGGAGAGTCCAAAACCCAAATGTATAAAATCTTGAATTACCTTATCTGGAGTAGATGCGCCTGAAGTTACACCTATTGTAATAGGACCCTCTGGTAGAAAATTTTCTTTCTCAACCAGCTCTCCATGCTGTCCACAGTAGAAAAAGAACAACATCAAGACTGACAATTCAAATGAATCATCAACAAGATACCAAACATTTGCTCTCAGATGCTTACATTCAACTTATAGCTTATTCTGTTGCCTGGTCCTACTCGCTCCTCGCTGTCAATCCAATAAGACGGAATTCCTTTGAGCTCCGCAATCTCTTGTAGATGTGAGGTGTTGCTGGAGTTCCACCCACCAACCACTAAAATCAGATCAAGCTTATCCTCCACCATCTTATACATTGCATCTTGTCGCTCCTGAAATATGATAGGGTGAGCTCTCAGAGAAATCATATATAAGTGATCTAGCCTTTGAAATGAAAAATGATTCTTCTAAAGACCCTTGTAAGATTCACCTAGTAAATTGTGCACAGGAATCAACATGGAGGGCTGATCAGTACAATATTGATCCATAACACAAGTAGCTCATAAAAGGTTTCTATTTTCAAGCTTTAGCATCTACAACTTTCATCACATTTTGTAACTTAAACGAAACTTCCAAAATACAAGGGCTTGTTGGGGGCAAGTTCCAGCTACATTATGAAACTGTGTCATTTTAGAAACATGCAGGCCTGATGTTTAACATCTCAGGTCTTGGTTATCGTCTTGTGAGAGTGCCTCTTGAAATTGCTGAATTCTGGAGTTTGTTAAATGTGAAAATACTTATGTTCCCAAAATAAGAGGGCTTCTCCAGCTACAACAACCAGATGGTGAGTCGACAACTTGACATCTGCAGGGCCCACATGTTTCCCAAACGAGTGAGGGCAGCAATTAACTGAACTTGCGGCAAACATACCCTAATGAAGCTAGCAATTGACCAAAAACAAAAAGCCTATTCTATCTGACCCAACAGGCAAAAACAACTGGAAGCAGGTGTGATGGGATATCAGATTAGAGGAATACCAATAGTCACATGCGCCAAGGGTACCAATGGTAAATGTTGACCACTCATGGATTACTCATCTAGGTGGAGTCATCATGGATAGGCCACAGCCCAATAGTTACACCAATCAATGATCCTAACCAGCTGACTCGAGGAGTTTCGAGGGAAAGGGGACAAGTTAAAGAACAATTAATTGTTAATGGGAATAAATCCTCCATTCAAGTAGTTGAGATTATCTGATTACCATCTGGTGTGATCTTTGGGCTATGCTATATCCATGGTGAGGCCCACAGAATGAGCGGTATGGATCTTGAAAATGTGAGTCATGCCCTCATGGAAGCACATCTGACAATTATGTTTGATGTTTGTTTGTGTCAGAATAGTGCATGATACTAGAGTTCCTCATGAAATAGAAGTTGGCATTATGACTAACAATAGATGACGCATGAAGAGCAACTGACAGGAGAGCACTACCTGAGTGGCATCGCAAATTGTATTGAAGCTTTGGAAGTGCTCATTAACATTCTCTATTCCATACTTGCGCATCATAGTCTTCTCAACCAATTTTCCTGGGATGTTGAGCAAATAAAACCTAAATATCACACAATCACCCATGTGCTGACTTGTATAAGATGCCATATCATCTTATAATCACAACTCACCGATCTCTTCAGTTTCTCCCTTGAGCATCGTAGTTTGGTTCGCAATGCCCAATTTCAGCAAATCAGTGTCCGGATCAAATCCCGGAGAAACTGCGTTTTTGAATTTCTGCAGGGATAACCGATAACATCCATCATTTTACCAAAACACTCTATACACTCACATTTTTTATTTTCTTAGGCAGAATGAAATGAAAGAAGCTCGACCTTCATAAACTCCTCTTTTGTTGAGCTAGATCCATCAAGTTCACCTCCAAGAATGTAATCACATACATATATTGCCTGGTTTCAGTTAACAAATTCAGACTACATGAATTTGTGACCAAAAGGTATAACAGCACTCGATGATTTGTATCATTGCAAGGAAGAATAGAAGCAACATCAGGCATAAATGCAAAGTCATACCTCTCCCATGTTCTTCACAATAACATACTTCCCTGCAAAAGATGCGGTTGCGACAGTCTCTTCATGAGAATATTTACCATGAATGATGGAAGTGTACTCCCCCTTCTTGTGCTTTTCAACAGTATTCCAGACCTTGGCAAAAGAAAATGGAGAAATATAATAATATGAAAGTAAATCTCATTACTTTTTTCAACAGATTTTTGTTCACAATAGAAACATTATAAAAGTAAGGCCTTTCAAAAAAAAAAAAAAAAAAGGGAATCATGTTCCAATAAAAGAGCCCACTGCTCACCCCTACTAATGCTTTGGCATCAGAAATGGCCTCTCTTCCAAATTGGATAAATGGTTAGCCTACCAAGGTACCAAATGAAAGCAGAGCATAACTATCCACAGCATGGCACCTTCCATTCTCCCCCATTTAATGATACCAAACGCAGCTTTTTCTACAACTTCTCTAGAGAACCTTGCCACTGGAAATTAGGAAGGCTTCTCTAAAAGAGGACAAAACCACAACTGACCCACTCAGGAGGCAAGGTTGCAGAGCCCGAGACAACCATGTCAATGCTAGAATCGGCACCTCCAAGGATACAGCCAGTTCCCAAGGAGCTGTGACTTCCACAAAAGACTCTATCAAAATGAAGTTTCCAAACATCTAGTGGGGGAGGGAACCAGTGGGCCATGATCTTGGACTTTGAAGACTCGTTCTTCACATGAGACTCAATTCTTTCATAAGTCCAACTCTTAAATTCTTCCTAAAACTGGGATAATAAAGAATAGGATATTATGACTCCTTATGTATTACCTCCTGGATGTGGCTTAGAGATTGACATTGTTGAAAATCCAGTTATTCTTCCAAAATATTGAAAACTATAGAGACACTGTTTGGGGTGAAGGATGCCTCGGTGTGGAGACTGGATAAATCAGGTCGATTTTCCATTCATTCCTTCTATGGATTGCTTGCCCATTCGTCGCCAGATTGTTGTTTGGGTTCTACGGCTTTTGTGGCATTATAGAGCTCCCCCAAAGATTTTGTCCTCTGCTTGATTGGTGGGTAAAAACAGGGTACTTACTATTGATAATCTTCAAAAGAAGTCGATGGTCATTCCCAACATGTGTTCCATATGCCTTAGCAATGTGGAGTCGGTAAACCACTTCTTTATTCATTATCCACTTGCCACATAGGGGGAGAGATTCCTTGCCCTTGTCAAGATTCCTTGGGTGATGTCAGGAACAATTGAGTGCTTGCCTTCAGCTTGTTATGGAGGCAGCCATGGGAAAGAAGGCAAGATCTTCTGGAGGCTCTCCCTGCCTAGTGATATAATTGGCTCAGTTGCATAAACTGTTAGGAATGCAAAATCGGATTTGTTGGATCAGGCTTCTATTTTGAAAATTCATGTAGATTGTATTTCTTTGGGTTGGGGTGGGTATTTGTGTTGTAGTTGTGGGCCATCTTTGGCATTTTTTTTATAAAATATCATTTTTTTAGAGATAAATATCATTAATCTAAATAAATAACTATAGATGCACTGTAGGGGAAAAAAAATCCAGGTTGAGTTACCAAGGAAGAAGTACCCCTAAACAAGCAAAGAGCAAGGCGTAATTGAATGGAAATTAAGACAGTTATTGATTGTGAGGGACCTGGGCCCAATTGTCCTCCCAGGCTCCCACTCCTCAAATCTCTTTTGTACCATGCCCTATTCGAAAGTGAGTTCTGTACATATGAACAGGGACAATAAAAATACAATCAATGGCTGCTGACGTGTGGAGTGATATCTATCACTCAGCCACAAACTTTGTTTGATAAAGTGGGTGAATGGAATCCTCTGAGAATATTTTTAGGAGATCCTTGAAATTTGGGTTTTTTCCAAAGATATAGCCAAGATAATCTCAAGGAAAACAGTCAACAAATAAAAATAGGGATAAATGATTGATCAAAAGCCTATAAAAAGTGCTTGGATTGAGGTCATAAAAAGCAGCCTCAGAGATTATGCTTCCTTCTATATTCCCTCCTAGACTTGACTCAACTCGACTCAGAGATCAACACATTGTTGAGAATATGGTTATTCCTTTCTTTCCAGAATATTGAAAATTCAGATGAACACATTATTGAAAACCCAGAGATCCACACGTTGTTGAGAATCTGGTTATTTCTTTCTTTCCAGAATGTTGAAAACTTAGATCAACACATTTTTAAAACCCAGAGATCCACACGAGGATAAGGCTACCCGCTTCGGTAGATCTTCTCACAATAAATACAGACAGTACATTCAACCAGATGATTAGTTGCATGAAACCTAAGCAAATTTTAGGAGCAAGAGCGGGTAAAAGTGACAATGACATTCTTAGAAATTTGTTGATAGAGGAATATATTAATCTCAAGGGAAGTAATTAACATATAATATTAAACTAAGGAAAACTAAAATGGGAAAAAAAACTATAAAAGGACTTCAACGAAGTCATTGGAAGCAGCCCAAGAGTAGTCCCAACAACAGATAAAAAGATGAAGAGCAGATTGAGATGGTTCAGTCATGTGCAATGAAGGGCAGAGATGACTCTAGTAAGAAGGAGAACAACTAGAGTTGAAGGGCTCGAGAAAAGGATGAAAGAAAGACCAAAAGGACCCTGGCCTGAGGTGTTCGCTTACATAGGATTGATTGATGAAATGGGGCCCGTAAAGCTGATCCCAACCAAATAGCTGGGAAGGCTTTGGTGATGATTGTTTTAGACTCATTCCATTCTAAGTAGTGGAAAGAACCAAGGGGGATCCCCGAGGGGGTTCGGAATATTAGCAAAAGAGGTTGGACCTGGTACCATGGATGTGGAACCTCGCACCAAGAGACTTCCCGTGCAAGCTCATCCACCAACTCCACAAGCATCTGCAGTCTTCCAAAGCGGGTCATATTCGAAGGGGTCGCAACATTGGATTGGGCTAAATCACAGCGGATTATCCAGGATCTCACTGAGCAAGGTCTTCCTCTCCAAGATGGCTCATTCTAACCTTAGCTGATTTAAAATCCGATCCAGACATCATTGTTTTGCCTGAGAAATCTTGACAAATTTGGATGATGACGCTTCAGCACCCCGTTACCTTAAGCCAGCAGAATGCGAGACACATGGCACCTTGTGGCTAGTCCAGAAAAGACAATGTTGAGCAGCTCGCCTCCATTCCCTTGGCCCAACGCCTACATAGTGTCACTCATTACTTGGCACCACTACAAATGCGTCTACCAGAATCAGTGAGAGATAGGAGAGGATAAAATGAGATAACATGCTTGAAGTCTATTGTTTGCCTGTCTCCAGCTCTCTTCCCTCCAGTGTCCTTTCTTAATTATGTTTCTTAGCTACCTGACATGCTTGGTTCAGCCCGTGTGTTGGCAGCAGCAATTTCCTTTTCTTTCATTCTCGTATGCGATTACAAAAGCAAACCTCTACCTTTGCGGCTGATGAAGTTTAGCTTGGATAGCAGAAACGGGATACTTACCACTTGTAAGAAACCTAACTTTAACAGAGGCGTTTGCAGACTAATATATCAAATCACATTCCTGCTTGTCAGCAGTATCAACTGTAGGACAAGACACCAAGTACCCTCACATATCATAGCACATGTAGCCCCCACAGTGTCAATGATTTAAAGAAAAAAAAAAATTTAAAAACAAAAAACATTATTATCGTGTAATCATCATTATTTGTCATCGACTCATCATGGTGGGATGGTGCAGTTCTCCAAAATTCATGAAAATTTTTGCATAGTAAATTGATACGTGCGCGCGCACACAGACTTAACAAACCTAGTAGATATGGCATGTGCATGTGCAATGATGCATGTGGAGAGAGGAAGTGGTTTGCAAAATGTGAGAGGGGGGTGGATAAGAAGTTGAAAAGGGTAGGTCTCTGGGGAGGTCAACCTTTGTGGGGATTACAGCCATTGTATCTGGAGTCCCAAACCATTTATATGATGGGCCTCACTGTGGATGGGGAATAACCAAAAGAAGCGGGGGGGGGGGGGGCGGGGGGGGGGGTTGGGGGGGATCTCCATTTGGAATATTTCAACTCTTTGATTACTCAACTCTTTTCCTTTTGAATATGGACCTCCTCCTTAAGTGTAATTTTATGGGCCATTTATCAAGATTTTAGGATCTTACAATCTTGAATATTTTCGTGGCAACCACCATCACCTGTACCTCATATCAAATAGTCGGATTGCCAAACATGACCCCAAATCCAACATCTATAGTCCTGACTCATCCTATAACAAAGCATCCGGATGTGCTGTAGCAAACCTCTTCTTGCAGTGTAGTTCAATGGAGGGTTTCGACATAACTACCTAAATGCCCCTTTTTGCCACTTAATCATTTCAAAGAACTAATTGTGGGAAATTTTTATCCCTACTTACTTTTGTTATGTAAGTAGAGATGCAGAAGCTAACTAATTCAGTGACTATGTTCAGATAACACTAGAAATTCCATATTCAGAAACAACTAATTGTACAAATACTACAAGATTAATTGGGCTTAAAATATTTTTTTGTGGAAGCACAATAGTTGTGGTTGGTTGTAGGAGCAACAGGAGCCTGAACATTAGCAGAAGTTAAGATCCTACGAAAGAGCAGCAGCTTGAGTAGAAGATTCCTACGACAATGGCCAAACATGAGATTGGTTCAGAAAATAGTACCTTTGATACCCATGGGCAAGTTGTGTCGACTATTTGTACATTTTTTTCACTCAATGTCCGCATCTCTTCCACAGCAGCTCCGAAAGCAGGTAAAATCACAACATCACCCTTATCGACCACACCAAATTGTTTCTTCCCATCCTCTATAGGAATATTCTTGACGTCCATCTCCTCCAACCTCTACCCAAAAAAAAAAAAAAAAAAAAGGAAGAACGAAAACATAAGACGTTTCTACGGAAATCATTTCAAAACAAATATAATTGTTTAGAGTATCAATAGTATTGGCCGAAACTATCAGTAATTAAATCACTGTTCATATGCAACACAATTGAGCATGCATCAACAAATTTGATATGTGAACTTAAACTCTCCTAAGGAAACCATAAGACCACAACATTTGCGAGGCTCTAAACTAGACAACCAGATTTTTTTTTCCCTTTTAGCAATATGGAGGTCGCTTAGGATGGATTTGAGTGAAAATGTCTCACCATGAACAACGGTCCGTAGGAAATGGGAAGCAGAAGTACGTTCAATGCTTTTGCATCATCATAATGCAACTCTCATGTATTACCATTAGAAGCATGGACAGTGCAACCATCGATACGAATTGTCAACTTGGCAGGCCCCACTTGCATTGCACCGCCTGAAAATCACTCTGATTGAACGATCCTTACCATCATAACAAGGATTGCTCAGCCATTAAATGCGGAACAGTCTTTTGATCATCATAAGGGGTCATTTGGAAACCTGGATTTGGATTTGGAATCCCTGGGATTTGAATTCTGCTAGTTGTATTTGGCAACCTGGATTTGTGGAATCCAAAAAAATTTATGGGGCCCACTGTAACGTGAAAAATGACATCCAATCTGTGTATCATGTGCGCCCTCTCATGTTTTCTTTTGCTGCCAGAAATAACGCTGATCAAAAACTCAGGTGGGCCACACCAAGGGGAACAGTTTGGGACACCCACCATTAAAAACCTTCCAAATTACATCTTGTGCCCATCTTTCTTACATACCATCTAATCCATTCAGAAGATTCGTCTGACCAGGATGCATGGACACCCAAAAATCGGGCCATTCAGAAGATGCGACAAATACACATGCATTGGACAGTCCGCATCCCGATCATCAATATGTGGGTCCCGCTCTTTGTTGCAGCAGACCCTATAATCACTCTGATTAAACAATCCTTACCATCAGACCAGCTCAATCCGCAACATAATCTTCATCAGACAATTAGGATCGTTCAAAATCAGACAGATTCTTGGGCCCGCACAAGGTCAACTGTCCAGATCATCTAACATCAATCAACACAAAGCTGATAATCTCACTAATTCTTCCAAACCTTATTGACCGTCGGATTGTGAATAATTTCATTTGTAATCCAAATCTTCTCCACCGGGAACTGCTTCCTCGCCTCGTACGCTATCTGAACCGCTCGTTCCACGCCCCAGCAGAATCCGTACGACTCCGCCAATGTCACCGTCACATCCCCCCACTTGTACACGTTCCCGTTCTCCTTCAACGTCTTTACCACATCGCCTGAAAAAAAAACCCACAAAAAAGAAAATAAAATACAGAATTGACATTTAAACCCACCCAATTTGACAAACATACCCCTTTATTTCAACTCCCGGTACTAAAAATAGTACAAATTTGTACCTTTGTGTTAGAAAAGTAGAGCTTACTTGTGTATTCTTGGTTCATCAGCTGTAGAGTTTCTTCCTTGTGGCCGAATCCCCTGCGGTTGTAATTTGCGCTCCGAGTGAGGTTTTTTCTGAAAACCTTTGCGTCGAAATCCGACTCGACGGACGATTCGGTGCTGCTGCTGCTGCTGCAACGGAGAGAGAGGCGTTTCGGGCAGAGGGAGCGGATTCGGGTAGATGTTTCGGGCATCGAAATGTCTGGTCGGGGGGAGAAGCCGCAGAATTGGAGAGAGAGCGCCATCGCAGGGAGGGTGCGCAGGATAAGATGGAGAGAAAGAGAGGGTGCGCAGGATAAGACGGAAGTGGAGGTGCTGTGAGAAATTGAAGTGGGCTCTGGTGTTCGATGCCCGGGTTTTTATCTCATCTCTCGCCTACTTTTTTGGAATGTTGTGTTTTGGTGTGTGTTTGCCACAAAGTGATGAACTTGTGGCCCACTCATCCGCGTTTGGATACATGCAATTCAGACCGTTGGAAAGCCTCATCGTGGATTGGTTATGTCCCTAGAGAGATACTGACCGCTTGATCATGACATATGGATAGATGAAAGTTTCTTTTCAGCCGTCGTGTTCCATGTGGTCGCTACAGATCAGATGGTTATTAGGATGACTAGTTCATTTTGATTTTGGAGTGTGCTTTATCTACCCTTGGGCCCTACTATTTCTACGACCCCACCCGAATTGGGAGATGCGTGTGGCTTGTGTCCAGAATGGGGCTGCCCCACTCTAGTATTTTGTGGTGAAATCACAGTGGATAGGAATATTTGATGCTCTGTGGAAAATGTCCATGCGCGTGCACATGTTAACAGGACACAAGGCACACAGTCTAACTCATTTAAACCGTCAATATCATGGGGCCATCTGTAAAAGGTATGTCATAACCTTAGTTAGATTGATTGAAGTATCATAACCTCTGATTTGTTTTGGACAGTTTCTTCATTGAATTTGGAAGGCTGGCTATTTCACTTTTAACTGTCGATTGAATATCCTGAAATCGGCCAGTTAGAATAGCAATAAAGTGGGTCAGATAATATAAACTGTTTATTTTGCACAAATATAAGACTAGCGTACCAATTTATGAGTGCATGCGTATGAACTATCACACTCTTCCAGAGTATCAAAGTTTTTTTTTTCTTCTCTGATTAACCTGCCAGACGTCCAAAGTCCACGGGACTGTCGCCGGGCTGCCAAACGCATCAGGTTGCCACGTGTCGGTACAGTGTAGGTCATTGGTGATTTATTTACCCACCTCCATTCACAAATGTGGCCCACTTGATGAGTTGATTGGAATGATCAGGACGTGTTCGTTGACAGCCCCACCTAATTACGGGCACCAATGTTGCACACGTGTGTTATGTTGGCGTGTGTGGTGCCTGGCTAATCACTTCTCCAATCTCTCATTGCAGGAATTACGACGGCAGTTCAGTCCTCGTGATGGATCAGTTACCATGACAGCTCAACCAACTCGTGTATCACACCTTGGCCCACTTGATGAACGACATGGATTTGATAGATACAAACGGCGTTATTAACGTTTTCGTGCTCCTCAAGACCCCGACCTCATGTAGCACGTTTCTTTGTGAGCCACGTGGTACAACTCCTATACTGCTCGGAATCGGATTGCGTGCGGAGTAACTCCGCACGCTCATATCGTGCGGAGTAAACTCTGTTGGGCCCACCTAGAATGTATGTGCTTTATCTATTCCGTCCATATGTTTTTCCAGCTCATTTTAGGGGTTTAGCCTAAAATTTAAGCATATCCAAATCTTAAGTGGACCATGCCACAGGAAACAGTGGGAATAATGATTTCCACCGTTGAAACCTTCCCAGGTCCCACACTGATGTTTATTTGTCATCCAACCTGTTCATAAGATCACATGGATATGGATGAAGGCAAAACACAAATATCAGCTTGATCCAAAACTTCTGTGTCCTCCAAGAATTTTTCAATGGTAGACATTCAGTTCACACTTTTCCAGTGGTGTGGTCCACTTTAAATTTTGATATGCTTCATTTTTTGGCACCATACTTAAAATTTTCTGTTAAGATGGATGGACGGAGTGGATAAAATGCGTAAATCACGGTGGGCCCCACAGAGTTTACTCGGCACGCTTAGCGTGCGGAGTTACTCACTACGCAATCCGCTTCCATACTGGTCCACCACCATTTCGGAATGGTGCTGGCTTGCCCTCCTCACATGTGGAACCGATGCACGGCTATCCAAATCATTCAAATTGTGGGGTAGATTATGGATGGAGCATATTTCTCAAACCGTTCTAATCAAGTAATCCTAGCCATCTAATTGGTGGCTATCAAATGGATGGTTAAAGATAAAATAATGAATTTTCCAGAATCTCAGTGCAAATTTTTTCTTTTTCTTTTTTTTTTGTTGGCTATGTTTCATCTCTATTAATTTTCGTTAGCAGTTTGGACGGTCTGGATTATCATGCAACTATGCCATGCGTACACCAATCAGACTGTCACCGCCAGTTTTAAGATACTGGTGAACTATCACAGGAGTCCGGCCGGCGCACATGATATGGTGAATCTTTGCCGTGTTATCGAGATCCATTCATCAGGTGGGCCCCACTTTGGAAAATGATCGAGAGCGGAAAACGATGAAACATTGCACGGAGAGCAGTAAGTGACTAAGTGTCTGTCCATGCTTCCAACGCTTGTTTTATATGGAAAGAGAAGATCCAACGTTCGGATTTGCATTAATTGTATACGGTGAAATCTGGACCGCTAACCTCCACAACACATGTTGTGTGTGGCCCATCTTAGAACGTACAGGATTCTCCATCTAGGCTTTGCATGGTTTATTCGGGTTTTCAGTTGGGCTGAGTGGTCTGTTTTGCCCGATCGTAGGTGGGCCCGACAAAGTAATCGTAACCCTTGTGTCCCACAAATAGACGGTTAAGAAGAGAAACAACAAAGGTATGCATTGAAGTGAAAAATAGCCCAAGATCAGTGGTGGAGATGTTCTAATGATTTAATTAGAGAGAGTTTTGGCGCATGGTCCATCCACAGTAGGACTCGACAGATCAACGGTCATGATTAATGACTCATGGCCCCACTCTTCCGAACTGAAGCCTCTGCTGGAGGATTCCACAAGGCCTTGTTGCAAAAGATGCCTTGTGATTCTCTAAGTCCGCATGAAAGATGCCTTGTGATTCTCTAAGTCCGCATTTGTCCTTTGCATGCGGAGACCGGTTACCCCTGTGACTATTGTAGAATAAGCTTTTTTCTTCAATGTTGTGTGTGGGGCCCACCGTGATATATCTACCACATCCAGTCCGTCCATAAGGTGAGCCCCTTCAAGTATCTACCATCCCAAAAATGAAGCTGATCCAAACCATAGGTGGACCACACGATAGGCAACAACTGGATGGGTACCCACCATTAAAATATTCCATATTGTTTGCGGGCCTATCTTGTTTTCCAGATTTCATCCAACCCATTCAGAAGACGTGTATCATTAGGATAAGTGGACGTACCAAAAATAAGGCCTTTAAAAAACTCAAATGGGCCACATCACTTGGTTTTAGAGGTTTTGGCGTGATGTTTCGTGGCATGACTCACCTGAGTTAGCCTATTTTTAGGATCTAATGAAAACACGAGGGTAAAAGCATGAAGGATGAAGGACGGCTTGGATGTTATTCACACGTTTTGGTGGGCCCCAAACACAACGCTATATGAACTAGCCTCAATTTTTTTATTTTTTATTTTAAATAATGGCTCACAGGAGTTGCGAATCTCATGCATACAAATATAGTCTGACGATCTGGACCGTCTACATTCTGGATACTACAGTAGACATCCAACAGGAAGAAAATATACGTCGACCAGATGATCCTGACCGTTGTTATATTCTGCTGGATGGTGATCATTGAAATAACAACTTTCAATGGAGTATTTTGAACTCAAGATATCAATGGTTATTGTGTCTCACCTGCTAGCCCACCACGCCTAGGCGATTCAACACCAGATCTCAAGTTCGAATGCTAAGGAGACATAGTGCTAAGTTTTGGATAAATACAAAATATAAAAATCAGATTGATCCAAAACTTTTGTAGCCCACAAAAAGTTTTTAATGGTCATTCATCACCATTTCTAAGGGTGCCCCACATGGTTAGGGTAACACCCACTAAAATGTTCCCGAGTAACAGCTAATCCATAATCTTATAAAAGATATTGGTGTTTAAAAGATATCAGGTCCCGTACATATTTGACTGGGCCATTTCTAAAAACAAGACATGGTCCAATCAGATCCAGCCACGTAGTAGGTGGTGGGATCTGATAGTGCCATGTGCTCTTGTTAGAGATGACCCATTCAAACATTCATTCGACCTAACAATTTTCCAATCTATTTTACCATATCATTTTAGGTCATGAATCCAAAAGTGAGGCAGATCAAAGGCTCGAGTGGACCACACCATAAGAAGCAATGGTACAAATGACACCCATTGATGAACATTTCTAGGCTCACTGTGATGCTTATGTGCCATCTAACCCGTTCACAAGGTCATATAGATTTAGATGAAGTTAACACACAAAAATAAGCTTGATTCAAAACTTTTGTGGCATATGAGAATTTTCCAACAGTAACACTTAATCCCTACCATTGGACAGTCCAATCAATTGATCTAAACTGTCCATTATGTCCAACATAGATTTCATGGGTGATACTGCAAACATTTGATCATTAGCCTTTGATATGGACGGTCAAGATCATTCATTTAAAAATATATCCAATGAACAATTCCATCAATTTATTTGTTGGAACTCATCATAGATTGCGTGTAAATCTAAAGAGTCATTTTTGTTAGGCAATCCTAACCATTCCATCCAAGGCCTAGAAAAAGGAAGGATACAAAAATAAGGACGAATCATGAATGGATTGGATCATTCGATCAGTGTGAGGTTTCCTTAATAGCCCATAAAAAGTGTTCTGGACTGGGTACACGGTTCAGATAGATCAATTGGACTGTCCAAGGGACAGGTGAAGGATAGGAGCATTATAACTTATAGTGCCTGAGATTACTGGAGCATTTCTCTTTGCTAAATACTGATATTGGTTGGAAGAATTTTGCCCATTGAGATTCGACCGTTCGTTGGACCTTTTCCTATCCGCCCATTTGGAATTATCAAGATGATTGTAATCAGTGGCTTGGATCGCCAGATTGCTGCGTATTTTAGGGTACGCTTAGTCAATAGATGAAAGGTCCGGATTTCATGCATGCTTACCGGATTTCGCCCGGATACTCCTCTTTCTATCTAATGTCATAAAAATAAAAAAAAATTAAAAAAAAAAATTTAAAAAAAGGGTAACAGGGGTGGTAAAAAAGGACATGGTTTTGGTTGGTGACCCAACATCAGCCAGCGAGCTGTTTTCAAAGGTCTGTTGGCCCCACCACGATGTATGTGTTTTATCCACGCCGTCCATCCATTTCCAGGTAATTTTAGGGCATGAGTCCAAAAATGAGCTAGATCCACAGCTTAAGTGGACCGCACCACAGGAAACAGTGGGAAGAATGATGTCTACCAGTTGAAACCTTTCTAAGGGCCACAGTGATGTTTATTTGTCATCCAAACTATTCATAAGGTCATACAAACCTTGATGAATGGAAAACAGAAATATCATCTTGATTCAAAACTTTTGGGGCCCTATATTTTTTTAAATGGTGAGTGTTCAATCCCCACTGTTTCCTGCGGTGCATTCCATTTGAGCTCTGGATCTGCCTCATTTCTTTTTGTCTCATGACCTAACATTATCTGAATAAGTGGATGGACGGCGTGGATAAACCATATACATCATTGTGGTGCCCACAGAGCTTTGACACCAGCTGCATGCCTGGAAGTTGTTGGGGTCATCAGCCAAACCGCGTGGGATAAAAAGGGGGGTTTTGATAGAGTGCGGGGCCATGCATGACAGCTTCCATGCGTGGCCTAGCTAAATGTCTGATGGCACTTGTATAAGAGATCTTGGCCATCCATTAGGTAGTACGCACTGTCAAAAGGACGTATGCCAAAAATCAGATCATTAAACTCATGGAGGGATCCACACATATACTTTGAATTTGGACTATCGGAATTTGTTTCTAGCCGCCCATTTTATGCATACAAGTTTGACCTGCTTGATCAGCGATCCAAATTTACCTTTGGTTCATGGTGTATTCACAGCATACACTACCATATGAATGGCTCAGATCTCCAACACGTATGCCGTCCCATGGTTGATCCAATGGTAATTTCCAGTTCACATGGGAGGACCTCGATTGAATGAATCACGACGAAAAACGTCCCTATATCACGTGAGGAACGTGTGAGTATCGTGTTAATCCAATTTTCACTTAATAAAATGATCATAATGGGTCACGTGTCTAAATAATAGTATATTCCTCTCTACATGTTTGCTAGCCCTACACGCACTCATACGTGGCAAAGGTCCGGAGCTGCCACGTGCCTGGGATGTGGCCCACCATAAAGATGATTATATGAGAAAAAAATAATGATGGCCCACCATATGCATATACTAAAGGACCTGATGGTTCACGACAACTTACCAAAAATGAATGTGGACCGCTTTGATATGGCTATTGTTCTAGTGGGGACCACCTTACGCACTCCTTAGATGTCGCACATGGTTGCCAGCAGATGTGAGGGTACGTCTGGAGGGGTGCGTGTGGCAGACTAGCACCAAAGAGTATGAAAAGTCATTTTAGCCCAAACCTACCCATGCTCAGCCCAGCACCCCGTGGGCATTCTATATCACAGAGGCTCACCCCGTGGCCATTTTACATCATATAGTCCCCACCTAGTGGGCCACTCCACCCCAATATAGAGATGCACTTGCATCAGCCACCCACGTCAATAAGAAGAGTCAAACACTAGTATGCTTTGATACCACTTGATACGAAGACTATTGGTCAGTCCACCAAAAGCTTTAGAATGGTTATAGAAGTACTAAAATATCCATTTATCTAGGCCCTCTCCTCTCAAACCAATCGACTAAAATCTTCCCGTAGGCTACCCCATATCTCATAAGTCCCACGGTGAGACCCACCCGGTGGCCATTCTATATCACACATACCCACCGCGTGGCCATTCTGCATCATATGGACCCACCTTGTGGGCCCCCCCCCACCCGAGTGTGGAGATGCACCTACATCAACATATGGATGAGAAATGGGATTTTATCATTTTTCGAGCTCGATCATATTGGGCACTGGGCCCACCCATTTCTTGGGTCAGGCTTGGATTTGCCGCGCTAAGTCCATGCTTGTCTTGGGCCTCAAGTCTTAAAAAAATGTTGGTTGGACCAGGGCCTAGCTTGTCTCAGCCAAAATCAAGCTCATCGCCACGCCTATCTAAGGCCATATCCTCCGTAACTTTTGTAAAGCTAGCTAATTCTACAAATCTGATTGTGGGGGTTACAGTGATTTTATACGGAATCCAACTTGTCAAAAAGGGTTACCCCATCGGGATGCTAAAAAAATATGGCCAATCCAACCGTCACATGAATTTGGAAGTTTTTACATTGGTATTCATTGTTTTCCATAGTGTGGCCCACCTAGTGATTGAATAGGGCTGATTTCCGGAGGCAACCCATCATGGTGGTGGGCTCACTTGATGTGTGGCTTAGATGGCATATACACAACACAACGGACCCCAGATAGACAGTTGAATAACATTGCATGTAGATAATCAGTTTGCGGCATGTTAATCACTTTTATGCACATGTTAATCACATTCACACACACAGGCAAAGAAGAGTTTTTTTTTTTTTTTTTTTTTTTTTGGGGGGGGGGGGGGAGCCTGGGGAATTGGGTTTTCTTTTTCTTTTTCTTTTTCTTGTTTTCAATAACCGTTCTTTTCCTTTTTCTTGTTTTCAATAACCCAAACTATTGATGTGATAGGGTTTTTCTAGGACTGAGGATATTGAAAAAAATCTCAAATGGGACAATTTTTCTCAGTTTTTTTTTTTTTTTTAATCTCAAATTGGACAATTCAATTGTCCATATTCAAAGCAAATGATTGGAATTTAATAGGTTAAAATAATCCAATTGAAAGATTTTATTAATTGTCTTTCCATCATACAAAGTGACACCGATTATATAAATTTATAATGGCTTGAATATGATTAAAATCAAGTCTAGGTCCATCATCTTGGATATGGTTAAAATAGTCTGAGTTGGGTCTAGTCAAGGTCCAATTAATTTCAGAGTAATCTTATATTAAAAATATATTAATTATTATAGCATTAGATGAGTTTTGCCAAGGCACATACGTGCCAGAGAGCTTGATTAAACCACATGATGTCTAAGTGACATAGATGGGTCAGATTTGATCCACATATATTTAGGTGTGCCTAACCAAGCCCGGTTGGATCGAAAGTAACTTATTTGAGATAAGTTTGGTTTATGATCACTTACAAGTAATTTTTTTATTTAAAGTTACCTAATCACTTTACTTTAATAAGTAGAAATCAAGATAAGCTACCAAGGCATAAGTAGCTATCTTAAGTAACTTATGATCCAAACGCCCTTGTAGTGATGTAAATGCCATTTTTAGTGCAATCCACAACCCAACTCGAAACCAAAGTGCAAAGACCCTATGGATATTGTAAACGCCTTTGTGCATGCAAGATGTGATACACCCTCACTTCCTTTGTATTTTCAGTCGTTTCAAGTAGTCACTTACAATTAACTTTTTTATTTAAAGTTACTTAATCACTTTAGTTTAATAAGTAGAAATCAAGATAAGCTACTTAAGGTATAAGTAGCTTATCTTAAGCAACTTACGATCCAAACGCCCTTGTAGTGATGTAAATTCCCTTTTCAATGTAATCCCGAACCCAACTCGAAACCAAAGTCCAAAGTGTTAGGATAGGAGGGCTGGCAGCGAAAGCAAAGCTGAACACAAACAGCAAATTGAATCAAACAAGCAACATAATGCAATCACAATGCATGCAATCACCTACACATAAACAATCCGAATTTAACGTGGAAAAACCCCTCACGGGTAAAAAAATCATAGCACAAAGCGACACCAATCCACTATAATATCAGAAGTTACAAGAGATGGAACCCGACACCAAAAACCCAAGCCCACAAGAGAAATTTCAAGCTTACCCAAGAAGAAAACCCTCTTCTTCAAGCTCTTTCTCTCACTTAGAAGCTCCCTCAATCCCCTTTACAACCTTGAAAATCTCTAATCCTGTAACGCCCCGAATTTACCGTAATTATTTTAAAATTTTCTGAAATTTATTTCTATTTTTTTTATATTAAATACTGGCCATTGATATTAAAATTCAAATAACAGGACATCCGTAGGAGATCATAAGGAGTACCCTTTATTAAAGTTGCTTAGAATAACCTCATTAACAATGTAGAAGAGTTAGATTTCGTTAAACTCGAATATTTGCAAAAATTACAAAAATGCCATTAGTTAAACTTAAGTTAACTGACCATTTTTAAGTACGCATGTTTCTAGCGATCATTAAAACGCAAAATCCTGGATTTGAGCTTTTGGACACATATTAACCATACACATCAAATTTCAGCCCTTAAATCATAGTAGAAGTGGTCCAATTGTCAAATCAGGCCTTGACCCTTGATTTTCATGTCCATCGAGTGAGGAAAGTAGATGGTTAGTCGTAGTCGAATATTTTTCTTCATATGAGTGACTTGGATCGTATTTATCATGGACCAATAGTGTGATTTGATTGCCCCACATTGATAAGCCTCTTTCTTATGTGCGAAATTATCCCGTTCTAGAAATTAACGAGTTACCAACTCTTCTCAAATTTGAACCTTTCAATTTACCCACTTCTCACCATCAATCGCTTCTCAAATTTGGACCACCCATTATACTCATATGACTACGAGTTTACACAAAATTTGGACCTCGATCTACAATCCTACACCGTTAAACCACAAAGCCAGCCCCTTCCTTTTCCGCCAAAAGTTGGAATTTTAGATCTAGGCATTTCTCACCATCAATCAACCACTAAACTTTGTACAATTGTTTGCCTATCATGACTACATACTTTTCAAAATTTGGGCCCTGATCATCAAGCGTAGACCGTTAATTGAGATATAGCCCATTTTAGCACCCATTAGGCCATTTTTAAGGATCGGCCAATCTAGAATGCGGATCATCAAGAAATTTACGTATTCTAACTCTACTTTTCGAGCTTGATAAGATTAATGGATTGAAATCGATCAAAAATCATTAGAATATTAAGATTTGAGAAACCTACCTCGAGAGGTTGTTACACAAGACCCGCGTGCACATCCCTCTCCATATTTCTACTACGCACCTCCAAACCCTAATTCTAACCCTACCTCTATATATAGGGCCCCTCTTAGCCAAAGGTGACTCCCACCCACGAATTTGAGAGAGGGAGAGAGAAAGAGAAAGAGAAAGAGAGAGAGAAAGAGAGAGAGAGAGAGAGAAAGAGAGAGAGAGAGAGAGGAGTACCATCTTGCCATTATTTCATCATCTTGTATCTCTAATAAGTCGAAGATCATAAGGTGAGAACTCCTTTAAGATTGGATTAATAATTTCATATTTTGTAGGTTCATAATTCTTATGTGTTTTTGTTTACATGTGTTTATTTATTCTTTCCTTAATTAGCTATATATGAATGCTTTTAGATACTTTTTTTTCAATCTCATGGTGATGAGGATATTCATTGGACTTAGAGAACTAGTAAGGAATAGAATTATGTTTGTTGCACATAAGAGATTTGTGTAACCAGCTTTAAAGGGACCACCTTTCTTTCTATACTGTATAAAGAATGGTTGTGATTGTCTAATGGAGATTCTTATATTGCTATATATATTCCTTTTATATATATATGGATGGACCCTGATCTGTGGTGATGAATATCGGAACACCCGGTTAAGAGGTTGCCCTAACCTGAGACGATGCTTTTAGCTTGTCCGGTTAAGTGGCCACCCTGATCTGTGGTGGTGGTATCAAGATCGCCCGATTAAGTGGTTGTTAAATCCATTTATTACTACTATTATTATTATATTTACTATTATTATTATTATTATTCCTAAAGTTGTTAAGGATCTCCATAAGACGATAGTTGAGTATGGTTGTTATGAAGCTTAATAGTACGGGCCGCCATCCTAGGATGTGATGCGTCGGTTACGACTATTTTGATGAGTGATGAACCATAAGGAAGGATGTGGTGGTACCAAAGGTTGGTTAGACGATAAGTGGCTTGGTGTAAATTGAAAATAATAATAAAGAATGGCTAACTCATGCATGCACGTGGCTCCATGTGGGTGTATGGATTTGAGAATAGGCTAGAGCGTCCTACTTCTCCCATACACTGTCACGTGTGGATTTGGGCTATGAGTGTCCCGTTTCTCACGTGGTCGGGCAAAAATATGGGCTTGCGTGTCCCAAAACCCCTGGTGGCATGTCTAAGGATTCCTACGCTGGGTCATGCATTATCATGCATTGCATTAAGAAAGAGTAATGGATGTTTTGTTATGATTTTTATACAATTATTATTTCTAACCTTAAAGTAGTTCTTCACTATGCCGCTTTTGACGGTGTTTTGTGGAAATAATTTAGAACATGTAAGTAACGATCCTCAGGAGCCCGAGCCTCAAGGAGACGATTATGATGGCTCGTGGGAGCAGATGGTGGAAGACGAGACCGCATAATCATTCATAGTTCTAGCATTTATTTAGTATTTGAAATTGTAATAAGTCCCAATGGGAGGACGTAGTTATGAACATGGTGTTTAATTGAATGATGGTTACATGGTTTGATGATTTAGTTTAGTTAATGAAATAATATATAAGTTTGGTTTCACCGTCTTGCTCTTGATTTTCCAAATAGTATGAAATGTGCATGTTTGTGTGAAAATTATGTAAGGGGTATAACCCTCACACATTCCAAATAACCTTGGGAATTCGGCCGTCGTGATGTACACGGGAGCCGAAATCTTGGGGTGTTACAAATCCCGTATTAGCCCTTAAATAGACAAAAAAAAATAACGAATTTAGAAACCTATTGCACGCAAACCGTGCGAAAATTCATGTTACACAAGGAAACTGCCGACCGGTCAGACACCCCTACCGGCCGGTCGGCCGACCGGTTGGATGGCCTAAAAACAGCACAGAAGTTTTGCTGCCTTAGTCCTCTGTGACCGACCGGTTGGTAGCCCTGTGCAACTGATTTGAGGCGTCCATTTTCCAACAAACTCCACCACGACTCAAATATCATGCATCACCTTGCCACACACAACCTCCACCTCTACTTCGTTATCATTATAGTCCCGTCTCTTCTCATGCCTCTTCGACTTTATCCTTGCATCTTCACACATATTGTTGCTCTTCCCGTGTAGCTCTTTTTCTCTTGCCACACATGAGCAACCGTGGATCCCGCTGTCGATCCCGTAGCTTCACCATGAATTGTGCTCCCAATCACCTTTTAAAGATTATCGCACCTCCGTGCCTTGATTATCACGCATGCTCCATTCATCACTTTACAATACCGATCGCAGTCGATGAACCTACACACTTTCCCCTCGAGTGCACCAAGAGATATCACATTCCTCTTCATCTCAGAGACATGCTTCACACTTTCAAGGAACCGTTCGACTCCATCAAACATCCTAATGCGCACCGAACCAATCCCCACCACATTGCAAGCGTAGCCATCACCCACAAACACCAATCCACCATCATACTCCTTGTATAACATGAATGAAATTCGGTCAAGACATACATGACATGATGCCCCTGAATCCAAGAGCCACTCTCCACTAAGAGGCTCTATGCCGGATACAGTCATTACAGCACAATCGTCACCATCGTCATCTACGGTATTGGTTCCTTCCCTAGAAGAATCTCCAGATTTCTCCTGCCTTTTTTCGAGATTCGAACGATCTCTCTTCACATGACCTTCTTCTCCACAATTCCAGTATCTTACCTTGTGCCTCCATTTGCCATTTGATTTAGATCTCGATGAAAGAGATCCTCCACCCCATTCAGAATTCCTCCCCCTCATAACCAGTAACTCATCAGTAGAGAGACTCATGCCACAGCTTTTCCTTCTCATCGCCTTTGCCTGAAGGACCAAGATAACGATTTCTATGCCAATAGTTTCCCTACTTGCGCACAAAGAGTCCTTGAACAACTTATATGATTCTGAAAGAGAATTCAACAAAATAAACGCTTGATTCCCGTCCTTCATCGGCTCATCTACATCCATCAACTTGCAAATAAGCCTATTGAAATTGCTGATGTGGCTTTCGACAGCAGCCCCTTCCATCATCCTCAAATTATATAACTAAAGCTTCAAATATGTGTGATTTTTCAGAGATTTCTTCGCGTAAATATTCTCAAACTTCGCCTATGTTTTAGCCGCAGTTTTCTCTTTCATGACGTTATATATGACCTCATCTGTCAGGCACAACTGGTCTGAGACATTGGCATTTTCATCAATCTTCTTTCACTCTTCTTCTTTCATAGCTTCTGGTCGCTCTCCAAGGAGCGTAACTTGCAATCCTTGCTAAACTAGAAAGAATTTCATCTTCACCTTCCAAAGTTCAAAATTATTTTTCCCCGAATACTTCTTTATGTTGAACCTCATGCCTAATGCCATGCTTTTGTGTAAAATTTGAATTTCTACTACACCCTAACGATCACTCTGATACCAGTTGGTGGGATATGAGGGCCGACGGTGGAAACAAAGCTGAACACAAACAGCAAATTGAATCAAACAAGCAACACAATGCAATCACAATGCATGCAATCACCCACACATAGACAATCCGAATTTAACGTGGAAAAACCCCTCACAGGTACAAAATCAGGGCACAAAGCGACACCAATCCACTATAATATCAGAAGTTACAAGAGATGGAACCCAAGACAAAAAAACCCAAGCCCACAAGAGAAATCCCAAGCTTACCCTAATAAGAAAACCCTCTTCTTCAAGTTCTTTCTCTCACCTAGAAACTCTCCTTAATTCCGTTTGCAACCTTGGAAACCTCTAATCCCATATTAGCCCCTTAAATAGACAAGAAAAACGGATTTAGAAACCTCTTGCGTGTAAACCGCGCAAGAATCCGTGTTATACAAGGAAACTGCCGACCAGGTAGGACACCCCTACCGGCCGGTCGACATACCGGTCAGATGGCCTAAAAACAGCACAGCAGCTTTGCTGCCTTGGTCCTTTGTGACCGACCGATCAGTCGACCGGTCTGTGGCCCTGTGCAACTGATTTGAGGCGTCCGTTTTCCAACACAAAGACCCTATGGGCATTGTAAATGCCTTTGTGCATGTAAGATGCGACACACCCTCATTTCCTTTAGATTTTTCACTCATTTCAACTAGTCTAATTGGGGTACTGATATTCTAAGTAAAGGCCTCGGTGACAAAAAAAAAAAATTTTAAAAAAAAAATGAATAAGTTATGCACTCAATTCTACCCAGTATATACATCTGGTATTTATTTTACAAGATTCATCAATATTTAAAGGATTTAGCAAAACTCCAATAATATCACATGTAATCTTACTTTAGAAGATTTATAATTCTAAGCGATCTAAAGAGAAAATATACGATATCTGGCCTTACTTCATAGAGTTTCAATCCTAGATAAGTAAAAAGGAAATAAGTAAGACTTAGCCTTATTTCATAGGGTTTAAGATCTCAGGTAGGTAAATAAAAAAGGGAGAATGTAGGTAGGAAATTAAAAAAAAAAAAGTGTGTTCTGCTAACATTCTTAGAATGGGTGGATTGAAATACAGATTGGCTTGAGATATGGAAATAAAAAGAGAAAATTAGGCCTCTTTTTTTCGCAAAAGAGAAGTCAAATATTCCTAATTTCAAACCTACTCTTACCTTTTAATAGATTTGATAATAGTTGTCCCTTGAGTTAGGCAAAGTTTTAGCACAATTAGAATTTCAGTTGGGCGTCGCAAGTGCACCCTTCACAATCAAAACTCCATGAAACCCTTAATTTCAACCATGTTTTCTCCTCTTTTACAACTCTTATACTACTGCTACTCATGATTGTTAACTTCCCAGAGGCTTGTTGTTGTGCAATTTATTTAGAGATTGACAAGCAGCAATTGAAGAGCCGCCTAGTTGTGGGCTTGCTTTTTCCTGTTGTCCTAGGAAGTCATATAAAGAGACAAGCAGCAATTGAAGAGCCGCCTATAAGTTGTTTGCTTTTTCCTGTTGTCGGCCCAGGAAATCATATAAAGAGGGCCTATAGGTGAATGGTAGCTATGTTGACAGAAGGTCCTTGAAGAGCTTCAGGTCGGTTTTGCATTTTTGTACATATGGTAAATTTCCATGATTTTGGGAGTCAGGTTGAACAACCTTGGTTTGCTCTTCACTGTATTTGGCATTGATCGGATTGGACAGTTGTCCCCCAAAATCATTGGGGATCCTTTCGTCTTGGTTCATTTGGATTTCCTTACCTTTGGAGTCTAGAAAATGAGTCCGGGTTTCTAACAGAGAACCTCTGCTTTATCTGAACAGAGAACCTCTGCTTGCGCCTTTGTGACAGCTGGGACAGACTGTGTCAGAGCCGACCGTCCCAGCTGGATCAATCACAGAGGAGGAAGACAGGATTCCTCAGCTCGGGTAAAGCAGAGGATCCGGATTCCTAGAAAATGTAGCTTGATTGAAGTTGTGTCAGCTGAGGGTTTAGATATTTTAAACAATCGGGCGCGCAACGTCTAATTTCATCAAGTTGTGGGCCCTCTAATCCAGTCCATTAATCATTTTCGGGTCGGGCTAAAGACCTTTTGAATCCCTAAGGCCTTTTGGTATAGTCGTAAAAAAAACAAAATCCAGACCCGACAAGAACTGGACTCAATCAACTTGTCCACGATCTCTAAGACCTAACCTGATCAATGCAACCCATTGAAAGCCTCACCAAAACCAATTTTCAATCCTTAGCGTGTGACTGGTACACAGTATAAAAGATGGAACCAAAGGAGGACAGGTTTAATGGTCTAGGAGAACTACCTCTCTAAAAGAATACTACCGTTCTTCTTCCATAGCCCCCGGTTTTTTTATTAGATTAGATTATGTGTTTGGCCAAAGGCTTAAGAGACTCAGTTTGGTCGACGCTTAGAGACAATTCATCTTATAAAATGTAGGTTAACAAAATTTGGATGGTATCTCATAAATAGGTTAGGATATATTTTAAACATACAGGTAATTGTACATATAGATGTACATAAGCATCTTGAATTCTTGGTATTATGTTATGCTCGGCTTGGGTTGGTCCTAATCCGGATCAGACCTATCCCATTGCACCCTAGATATAGGGGTGCAAATGCGTCAGGTTCATTTGATGGGACAATTTGTATGGATTGGTCCGGATTTCAAAAGTTTCACCTGAATTAAATTATTAATGCATACATCCGAGCCGATCCAACCTCAATTATTTGAATTGAACTCGAGCTTTGATAAGGTCACAAACCTGAATGATATTATTTGCCATCCAACCTATTGATAAGGTCACAAACACCTAGATGAAGAGATCACGCAAAATCTCATTTTGATCCAAAGCTTTTGTGGCCCACATGAAGTTTTTAATGGTCAATCACGACTGTTTCATGGGTGTGGTCCACCTAAGATTTGGGTCAGCTTCATTTTTTGGATCATGACCTAAAATGAGCTTTCAAAATGAATGGACAGTGTGGATTTAAGAAACATACATCAATGTGACACAACCCCCCCAATTCGATGCTATTTCCTGATCATCGTACCTGGTCGCGTGTGCTGTAGATACAAAGAATGATGAGGACCGCATGCAGATGGGCTGCAGGGGATTCCTACGGTCCTAAGTTTTGTAGGGCCAACTGTGATGTACGTGTCATATCTACTCGCTCTATTTGTTTGGTTGGCTCATTTTAAAGGTTAAGATCATCTTATCAAATCTGACTTTGAGGGTAACACTAACACCCCGTCTTCAGTGGGTCCTGAGATTTGGATGAGTTCTATCCAACTGCATGTACTGCTACGTGTTCGGCGGCCCCATGCATGGATATGGACGGTTGTGCTCTGCCAGCGATGTGACATTTTGATGCTTCTTCCCAGAAGCAGTATCCTCGAAATTTCATGGCTTGTCATCTTTGAGAAAGGAACTGGGACGTTCATCATCGACTCTATCTTCTCGAAACAGATAATTACAAACGACAAGTGGCTATTTTGAATTTTTATTGGAGAAATCATTCAGTCTCTCAAAGCACCGTAAGTTATTGTGCACCTAGTTGCATCGGTCCATTTGGACAGTCCAATCGTTCGATCTTAACTGTCCATTAAGTGTACAACACATTTAATGGCCCACCATGCAAAATATTATATTTATCAGATGATCTAATCCATCTTTAATTTCTCTTTATTTTCTTTGCCATACTTTTTTCAAGCTATGGATGGGATGGTTAAGATTACCTAACAAAAGTGATTCTTTAGAATCAATAGCAATCCATGATGGTCTCTCGCAGATAGATGAGTCAGATTGTTGACTGGACTTATTTAGGTGTAAATGATCTTGACCGTCCATATTTATGGCCATTGATCAAATGGTCAATATTTTTCAATCGAGAGTGATCCTTTCATGGTAGCCTATGAAATATGGGTTGGACCTAGTGAACGGTCTAGATCAATGGATTGGACTGTCTAAGTGTCCCAATGCAACATATAGTGCTCCGAGAACACTGGAGAACCCTTTTGTAGTATTATTGAGTGCAGTAGAGGCAGGGCGGCCCAATAATATATGGCACGAGTCCAGCAACATGGGCATATCGTAGAAGCCCAAGCCCAAACATTGGTTGGGCCTAGGCCCATCCAACCTGCCTCCAAGATCGACCAATCTCTATTTCCGAATATGAATTTTTTTCTAATCCATCCGTTGGTCAGGTGGGACTCACATGCAAAATGTAATATGTATTCAGAAAAATGAAAACCAACGGTCCACATGCAAGATGCATGTATTGCCTAAACCATTGATTGGAATGGATATTTATAGAGAATAATTGATTGGGCCACACATTCCAAGCCCAGGTCTGGTCCAGAGCGTGACAGGCAGGCTGCCCGGCCTTTACCACCCAAGAACGTATTATTTCCCATACATACGCAGCCACATGTGCTAATGTTGCTACGTATACAAGATCCGACCCGTCCATCCGGTGGGATGCACTATAGATCCTTTGGGCCAGAAAACTGGCAGGGAAACTCATCATGGGACGTAAAACGAAAGGTAGTTTTTATCAAGGACTAAGCTACGGTGTGCGTTTTGCGCAATTAACTAAATTGTGGGAACTCATTCACCATACACATCTCATTCAAGTCTATCAATCAAGACCGTTAAAACCATACACTCCACCATTGGAAAAGTATCAGTCAGAAGATGATCTTAATCAACTGATCTTTTTCCTATTGAAATAGGACCTCTAGTCATTTTCATTGTAACAGCCATTTGATGAATATCCATTAGATGGTTAGCATCATCTGATCAGTATGAATTTTGGTCCACGATCCATCCATAATAGAACTCACAGTTTGGATGGTCTGGATTGTGAAATATGGATGCATGTGTAAGCTTTTCAACCAGTAATAAATAATCTCTTAGAAATTCCTCAAACAAATAATAAATGTCTAATGGACCATAATAGTAAATGGTCCAAACTTAAAAAAGAAAAAAAAGAAAAGAAAAGAAAAGAAAAGATAAGAAAAAAAAGAAAAAGAAAAAGGAAAAAGTCCATTACATGCCCTTAAAAAGCCCATTGGGCACACATATTCATCCACAGCAACATGGGCTTTAATAATACATTCAAACAAAAGTCATTTTCAAAGGGAGTGTACCAAACACAAAAATCAGCCATCTAACCTTTGCTTTGGGTCCATCTGGACATTTGGAAACTCCCACGAACCTTCCTTCCCTTCTCATTTCTCACGCAACTTCATCTTTCATTCTCTTATGCTTTATTCCCAAAATAGTGGGCTCTATAAAAGCCCATTCCATTTCATGTCACTACTGCAATAATGGCACTTCTAATGCCATCCAAATGGTTCTCTAACAAGTCCCTCAAGCTAAGCCTCCCTCGCCGTCGCCGCAAACCATCCGATGTGCCGAGCCCGCCTGTGTCCCCACCTAAGGTGGAGGATAACGGTCGGGCCCACGAGTTCCATGAAGCTTTCCGGTACTTCGATGGGGACGGCGACGGGAAGATCTCTAGCGAGGAGCTGATGGCGTTCTTCGCGTCGATGGGTGACCACATGTCCAGTGATGAGGCCGTTGGGATCATCAGTGATCATGATACGGATGGTGACAACTTGATGGACTTGCAGGACTTCTTGAGGCTCATGGAAAGGGACCGTGGGGATGACGACCTGAGGAGAGCGTTTGAGATGTTCGAGGTCGATAAGGGGTCCGGGTGCATCACACCCAATGGGCTGCAGCGGATTTTTAAGCGCCTGGGCGACCATAGGTCGCATGAGGAGTGCGAGGCCATGATTCGGGTCTTCGACCTCGATGGCAATGGCGTGCTCGATTTCCATGAGTTTCACAGGATGATGACTTGATGTTTGCATGTCTGGACATAGTACATAGGTGAACGACTAATTGGGCCTAATGAGCCCAATTTACTAAGGTAGGCCCACTTCAATTTGGGTCCATTTCCTAAGGTGGGGCTACTTGAAGTCACTTTGCTCAAAAGCAAGGAGTGTCTTTGTTTTAGCCTCCTTTTATTTGTACGGAAAAGTATCAAAACGTGTAGAATAGAATTCTCTCTTTTTCTTTTTTTGTAATTAAAAGTTAAAACGGTAACATTAATCTTATATAAAATCATGGGGACTGATGGATGTCCTCTCACCAAAAATAACAAGAAAATAACTGGAAGTTCGATGGCCTATTATTATGTACTCTGGATGGTTCATATACATGCATTCAGAAAATCGTACAAGTGGCAGATATAACTCCAATCAAACGGTACAAACGATAGGTAGGTGACCTGAATAATTAGACGATCCTAACCTCTCGTTATTAGACATTTGGTTTATTGAATTCATATCTTTGGCTATTTTTCATCTAACCTATTAGTAATTGTCTGCCAATTAATTGCTCAAAGTCTTTGCGCCCGTCCCATCATGCCCAAATCTAATAATTAAGATGCCACCATGTGTTTGGCATACTTATATGAAGGTTAGAAGCGGTGCTCAAGGAGCATGGAAGTTAGGTAGGATGTCGTATAGATAAATTCCTAACATAGTTAGACCATAAAAAGGCCAAATGAAACCCTGAAATAGTCCATTAGATTTAGAACTAAGGCATGACATAATGTCCAATTCGAAAAAATTCATTTCAAATAGAGAGAGATTGCCATTTGAAGTATAAAATGTAAATCGACTATAACTTTTAATTCGAAAATCATCACGAGATACACGACTTATTGATTTTTATATAGTGGCCCATCAGAGGTCAACAGACCTACAAAGTCGATCGTGTCCATCTATTTTGTAAGAAAACGCGCACGCACACTTCGAATTCAAAAGTGAGATTTTAAGAAAACTTTGTTATTTTTAGTAATTCTATTTTTTTTATTTTTAGTATTTTCTTATTTTTAGAGTTTTAAGGGAGTGTTTGTTTTCGAATTCCCTCTTGTAAATATCAGGAAATCAATAATGATTAATTACGAAGGTAATTCCTACATTGTTTTCTATGTTGACAATGATGGATTGCTTTTTGGACACTAAAATTGAGAAATGTGCTAATTTCATGTGGGGCCCATTGTGATATATGTAGCTCATCCACACCATCCATACATTTCGTGGACTGATTTTAGGGCATGATCCAAAAATTGAGGCAGATCCAAAGCTTAAGTGGACCACATCACACAAAAGAGTGCGTGGTTAAATGCCTATCGTTAAAAACCTTTACAATTTCCTATGGAGTGGGCCACATGAGTTTCGGATCTCCCTCATTTTTGTGCTCATGCCCTAAAATGTTTTCGGATCCAAAAATTGAGGCAGATCCAAAGCTTAAGTGGACCACATCACACAAAAGAGTGCGTGGTTAAATGCCTATCGTTAAAAACCTTTACAATTTCCTATGGAGTGGGCCACATGAGTTTCAGATCTCCCTCATTTTTGTGCTCATGCCCTAAAATGTTTTGCTAAAATGGAAGGATGAAATGGATATATCACAGACATCACAATGGAGCTATGAAGTTATGACAATCATTTTCAAATGGCTTTTGCAAGGAGGTAATTACCATCCGCACCAAACATGAGTAAATGGTAATTATTACCCATTTACGCACATTTACAAGCATTTTACTCCATTTACAGCAAAACAAACACCTATCTTTCTAAGAGATTGATTATAATCATGTCAATATAAGGATAATTTATGACTTTTTATTTTTGGCAGAACTTACTATTTCGAGTAAGTATTATTCTAGTTGAATTAGGACTTCTATTATAGTTAAAATTTTACTATTTTAGGTAATTTTTAATTAGGGTTTTATTTTTTCTTTTGTGATAGCTAGAGTGTGATACAGTTGAGCAAGAATTCAATCTAGCATTTCAAGTCGAAGCACATGGAAGTTTGATATCACTGAATCATTGATACATTACAAGTGCCACAGCTTGAGAAGATCCATATAGATGATAATAAGTCAAACATGATGACTAAGGCATTGGCCAAGGGTAGGTTTGAAGCTTGTAGACGCCTAGTGGGCTTGAAGACGATGCCCTCCTTTTGAGTCAAAAGGAGGAGATTTGATGTCATGTTCTTCCTTAGGAGTGAGGAGAGAAGTGCAGTTCGAGGGTTGTCAGGCGACCGAAACTCACCGAATTTTGGCTGGACTATTTTGAAGAGTCTAGGGCGATCGATAGTTGGTTATCAGGTAATCGAGTCTCAATATCGGGCGAAAACGATCATAATTCCCTTATTACATGTCCGATTTCGGTGATTTTATACTTGTCGGAAATGTAATTTGATAAGCTTTTAGATGGCTTTAGAATCATCTCATTTGGACACCACTTGATTGCCTAAAAGTGGGCCCAAAGTCACCCATACTCCGTTATTTATAGATCCGACGAAAACGGTCATGACTCTCTCGTTACATGTCCGATTTTGGCGATCTTGTACTTGTTGGAAAGATAATTTAATAAATTTTTAAATGACTTTGGAATCACCTTATTTGGACACTATTTGATTGCCCAAAAGTGGGTCCCGTTGTCATGGGATCTGCAATCTATATGGAGTTTGATGATTAACTAAAAAAATATATATATACTTGGAAGCTCGCTGGAATAGAGGGAATGACGCCATATACACGTCGGAAGTTCGTCAGGAGTGGGTCCCACGAAGGTGGCAATGGTCCTAAAAGCCAAATGGTTCCTTCCGAGAAAAAAAGAAGAAGAAGAAAGGAAGAAAATAGCCAAATGACCTTTCCCGCGTAAGGGACCAATCTATTGAACCCATCCTATGTCTTATCTAAGGTCCATTAGATAGTCTTAGAGCAAATCCAAGCCGTTCATATGAAAAAGGGCTTTAATTTCATGCTATCTGTCCAAGTTTGAGGGTAAAACTCATCACATATGGACCACACTGGAAGAAATAGTTCGAAATTAACTCATTACGTTAATGTATGTGTGGGCCACAAAAAGCTCCAATTTTTTTTTTTGAAATGACCCTTCCCATAGATTTATGAATGTCTAATTAAAGTGAACGGATTAGATAGGCCGAGGGGTGGCTCTAATAGTTAATTTTGTGAGGCCACGACCCATTCTCAAAAGGTCCTCTCGACTTATGCAAAAAGCTACTACCATAAGAGACAGTAGTGTGGCATATGGGCATTTTGGCTCAGCAAAATGCAAATAGTGCTCGGCGGGCTAAATAAATAAATAGCTTAGACACGTGGGCCAATGTCACAGATCATACAGCGAGGCTCGTTCAACTATTACCCCTAGTAGAAGTAGAAACTTTGATACTCCTATCAGAGTGTGCTGGTTGGCACGTGGAAAATCGTACACGTGGCAAATACGTACCTCAAATTAGACTTTGGAGATCATGGGGCCAAATCTACATGATCAAAACCAAAGATTGCACTTAAGAAATGATCTAACTAGACGATTCATGGAAACTTAGTGGACGGTTGAGATTAAAAAAAGCCAACGGTTGTAATTCGAAAAACAATATCTCCAAGAATCAGTGGTTAGAATTGTTTATAACACGTACAAATTCTGGGTGACCATGTAGCAGGCATAGCTCGCTGCCTGATTACCAAGTAACTTTACCCGAACACAAAATAGATTTGGAAGTCATACATACTCTGGCAGGTATGACAGTTGATACGCAGGCCCTAAATTAATTTGTGTAAGGGCCTGTGTATCATCTATCATACTCAGCCGGTGTATCAGAAGTCATTCTCAAAAGACTGGTCTCATGACCCAAATCTGAAGCCAGTGTTCGCAGTGGAAGAAGAATGGAAATTGAGGACCACGCAATCCTTCCAACTTCTTCCCAGGCGCGACAGAGCTATTTTCATTGGGGTGGGACCCTCTCTGCTGTGTAATCTCTCTCTCTCTCTCTCTCTCTCTCTCTCTCTCTCTCTCTCTCTCTCTCTCTCTCTGTTTTTAGCTCATTTAAGGGGAATTGATATTTACACCCAACCTGATGGAATTTGCATACACCCATTTTTTTATTTTTTTTATTTTGGGAATTGGAATAGAAAAAAAAAAAGACTGAAGAAATTCTGGGAATGGAGCTTTTAGGGTGTTGCATAAATCCTCGTAGGAATTGGATTTTCCAAATGGGTTTTTCATTTGATCGCTTTATATGTCATCGAAAGGTTATATACTAGAAATGCATTAAGCCCTTTTTGGCTGCCACTTAAAAAATGGGTTCATCTCATTTTAGTTAACAGTAATTGTGTATTAGAGATTTTGATAAGCAGTAAAGAAATTATCTTGATAACCCATAATTATGGAGGTCTCAAGTCCAACTGGTTGGATCATAAGATACCATCCACCCAGGGGATATCTTCCAACATGTCATGTGTATGAGACATCCAACCCCTCCAATTGGTTGGACCCACCATGAGGATCACCTTGGGCAAAAATCGACCCCATCCACTCATTAGCTGGGCCACACCATAGAAAATAATTATAGCTGCTGAGAAATAACAAGGTACGAGCATGGTCCACCTGATGAATGATGGGGCCTTTTTTTAATGAAGGGTGATCCTCATGACGGGGCCAACCAAGTGGATGGGTTGGATGGATGTCACACGCATGAGACAGGATGGAAGTTATTCACCAGGTGGACGATAGCTTATGGTCCAACTGGTTGGACTTGAGACCTCATTATATAACTATGATCTCTAATACATAATCATTTTTAAGTGGCAACCAAAGAGGGCCTTAGGACTGTAGTAATACCAATGTCATGGGAGTGGGAATCTCTATTGGGTGCCTGTCTTATGCTAGATCAATGCCATTGTTTGTGTTTAATGCCAGGAAGCCAATTGCCAGATCAAACTCTGGTGATTCAATAATGCACCCACATTTTCTATGAAGGGAACAGAAGTTTTGTTCAGTCAATTGCATACGGCAAGCTATAATGTGTGGTTGTGCATCAGGTGGGCCCTGCTGTGTATATTATCTGGCCCAAAACTTGAGACTGTTCAAATCATCATGTGGGCTACACCTATTTGTTGAATGGAAAGTAGGCAAGCCCTTCTAAACCATCTATTACTGTCATGCATTAGTGGGCCACCTTATGCATTGATGGGCCTGATTTTGTTGTATACATCTTCACAGGGTAGGGCCATGTGATGCCCTGCTCAATGTCAAATGTCCTGTAGACATGCCAGGTTGGAATATGTGGCTACTTGTAGATAGTGCGACCAACCATGATGTACCATCACCAATATCTTCTTCCGAGCCGAGTGATCTAGTGACTTCTTCGGATAGGTCTGATGTTCCTATTGCAGTGAGAAAAGATAAGCGTGCATGTACCAATCATCTTATCTCCAAATGTCTCCTGTCAATGCTTGTCTTCCATTTTTCGCAAAATTGCGTTGTTCCTCTCCTCTCATTTCATTCGTCGTATTAGAGAGCACTGTTACACAACGATTGGAAGCAAGCAATGAAAGAGGAAATGGCTACTCTTTATCAAAATAAGAGTTGAGAGCTCACCTGTCTGGTTGCCAGTAACCATTTTGTTGGTTGTAGGCGGGTATACACCATGAAGTTTTACCTTGATGGTGCTATTGAACGTTTAAAGGCTCGCTTGGTTATCAAGGGATACAGTTAGACCCTTGGTGTTGATTATATTGAAACCTTCTCTCTTGTTGCCAAGTTTAACTCTATTCATGTTATCTTTTTGTGACTATTAATCATGGCTGGCCCTGCTTCAAACTGGATGTTAAAAATGCATGTTCGTCATGGTGATCTCATAAAGGATGTCTATATGGAGCACTTACCTAGATTCATTACTTAGGGGGAGTTATACAAGGTGTATAAACTGAGAAAGGTGATCTATGGGTTGACACAGTCTCCATGGCATGATTTGACAAATTCAGTAAAGTTGTGATGAATTATAGCTTTGTTTGAAGTCGTGCAGGTCATTCCATCTTTATATAGAAAGACACCTTAGGTCTTATTGTATTACTAGTATATGTTGATGATATTGTTGTTACGAGAAGTGACGATGAGGGGATTAAGGAGCTGAGATCCTCAAAGGCATTTTCTCATGAAACATTTGGGTCATCTTTGATACTTTTTTGATGCGGACACAAGATCATTTCAAGTTTACCAACGAAGAAAGCGCTCACCACAAACACCTTCCTTGTGGTTAGGCGATGATTGAGAAGCATCGAAGACCCTACGCACGTGATTTGGCACATAGAAGACACATGTGTAGGATGGAAGAAGACCCGACTGAAGGAATGGAAGAATACCTGACTGAAGGTGGTCGGGTGCCCGACCAAATTTGTCACCGGGCGCCCGAAATTCTGAGATTTTGAAGATTTCATTGTTGCACGTTTTTGGTCCTAGTCGGGCGCCTGGCCAAATTGGTCACCGGGTGCCCGACCAACGTACGAACTGTTTTTTTTTTTTAATTTATTTTTTACTTAAATTTTAAGGGTATTTTGGTACTTTTGTGTTTTCTTATTGCTTATTTAAGTGGGCTAAGCCCTAAAAACGAGATTAGTTGATTATTAATGAAAAGCAAACCTCTTTGGTGACCTCTCTTTTCTCTCTCTCATGGTGCTTCTTCTCTCTCCTTGATCTTTTTCTTCTAAGTTCTTGTTGTGCCCCTCCAAATTCTTCAAGGTATTATCTTCTTCTTTCTATTTTCCAGTTTTGTTAATCCTTCCTCGATCAAACTTTGAGAATCAATCTAAACCTTAAACCTTCAAATTCTCAAATCCCTAATCCGAGAAACTTCTTAATTCTTCGGACTGGTGATCTTCATTAATCAATTGGGTGTGGCCATGCAAGATCAGGAGGTCTCATCCCTCGCCGGATCCAACCTAAGCGATAATTGAATTCCATACTTCATAGTTGTGATGATGGCCCGATCCATTGCATGTTTCCTTTATGATTTTCTTAGTTATGATGATTAATGCTAGAATTTTAGATTATTATTGTCTTTTATTTCCGCTGAATAATTGTGTTCATAAACATGCATCATAATTAGGTAATCCTGCATCAAATTTGGTATCAGAGAATAGGCTTGCATGGTTTTTGTTTAGATCGAGTTATCAAATTAGGGTTTTGATTTTTGGGTCTATTTTAGGAAAGTTCCAGATTTAAAAAGTTTCCAATTTAGAAACTTTCTAACTTTAGAAAGTTTCCTAATTTGGAAAATTTTCAGATTTGAGTTGTTTCTTGTCTTAATTTAATTGTGTCAGTTCATATTAGTTTTGCATTCATCGCATTCATCTTTTGAGTCATAACACCTAGTAGTCTAGTTGGGTAGAGTTTGGTTCAAGTTTTAATTGTATGCCCACGAGAAGAGGTAGATGTTTCGGACTCCAACCCACTATGAATAACGAGCAGTTATCTAAGCAACTTGCTCAATTGATTCAAAAGATAACCGCTCTAGAAGCAAATCAAAAGCGTGAGTTTGCCCACCTTGAGAACCAAATCACCACTACCATGACTAAGGTCGAGCAGCTAGAGGCGTCCCAAAGGGAAAACCCTGTAGGGGATGATGCTCACTCCCAAGTGGGAGGAATCATTGAAGAACGCGCTGCCACACATGGGGGTAATGAGGATAGGGATCGTGGTAATGGTCGTGGTGTTGTGCGAGAGGCACGAGCCACATATGATTATTAAGACCGCTATGATCTAGATGAGCGTGCGATGAAAAATGTGAGAGTTGAGGCCCCGAGTTTTGATGGGCGCCTGGATCCCAAGGCATTCCTTGACTGGGTCGCTGACATGGACCACTACTTTGAGTGGTATGGCATGTCAGAAAACCGTCAAATGCGGTTTGCTAAGATGAAGCTTGTGGGCCAAGCCAAGCTATTTCGGACCAACACCGAGCGTAAAATAGAAAGAGTTGGTAGAGCCCCTATCACACATTGGTATGAGATGAGAGAGAAGTTGAAGGAGAAGTATCTTCCTCTCTCATACCGTCAGAAGCTCCTTGACTAATGACAATCCTTACGCCAAGGGTCAATGTCTGCCGTTGACTACATCGCTAAATTTGAAGAATATATGATGCGATGTGATATTCGAGAAAACTCTCTAGTCAAGCTCTCGCGTTTCAAGACGGGCCTTCGTGCGGATCTTCAGCGCGAGCTTATGACTCAGCCCTTAACGGACTTGGATGAAGCACATCAAGTTGTGCAGGAACTAGAGCAATACCTGAAAGTTCCTGTCATTGGATGTTTTGAGTCCCGAGACTCTAATGCTAGATTTGGTTTTCAGGGAACTAGACCTAACGTTGGTAGTTAACCTAGAACGCAGGCGACTGTTCCGCCTAGCTTAGGGAGGACAAGGGCAAAGGGGTTCTTGGTGCCGGTCCTAGTGGAGGTAGCCAAGTGAGATGTTACGAATGTGGAAATCTTGGGCACATGTCCAATCAGTGTCCCACGAATAACCGTGGGAAAGCCTTAGTTTTAGGCGAGTCCCACGAGGGTGTTGATGACCAGGGCAATTTTGAAGTAGAAGAATATCACCTTGAAGGAGGTCTTACTGACGAAGAAGCAATGCTTGCAGTAGTCAGGCGTGTGCTAGCTCAGTCTAGGAGTATTGTTGATTGGCGTCGGAACACTATCTTTTATACTCTTGCCAAGTGTGGAGAAAAGAATTGTAAGGTGATAGTGGACGGTGGGAGTTGTCAGAATGTGATTTCCACTAGCACCTTAGATCGTCTGAAATTGAAACCCACACCTCATCCTGACCCATACAAAGTTTCTTGGGTTGACAAAACATCTATTCCCGTCACCCATCAGTGCTTAGTTCCTATCGAGTTTGGGTCATACAAGGGGTCCCTATGGTGTGATGTGATACCTATGGATGTTGGACACATTATCCTAGGTAGGCCGTGGCTATTCGACAATGACGTCATGATCTTTGGCCGTTCGAATGCGTGTACTTTCATGCATAATGGTAAAAAGATCAAACTTAATCCTATGCCATCTGAAAGCATACTAGGGAAGAAAATGGATGAGAAGGCTAGTGAGCCTAAGGAAGTGTGGAAATTCAAATCTAAGTCTCTTCATATAATCAATGTGAGAGAGTTTGAGAAAGAGACTAAGGAGGATTCCATGGTGAATGCCCTTGTGGCAAGAGAGATTACACCTGAGGTTCCATCAAAGTTACCCCATGAGGTAATGTCGGTTCTAAAGGAATACAGTGATGTGTTTCCTGAAGATTTACTTAACGAGTTACCACCTATGAGGGACATTCAGCATGCCATTGACCTCGTCCTAGGGTTGACTCTACCGAACTTTCCTCATTACATGATGAATCTTGCAGAATATGCAAGTTGAAGATGCAAATTGATGAGCTTCTGCAAAAGGGTTTTATCCAAGAGAGTATGAGCTCGTGTGCCGTGCCAGTATTGTTGACACCAAAGAAAGACGGCACGTGGCGCATGTGTGTGGACAGCCGTGCCATAAACAAAATTTCTGTCAAGTGTAGGTTTCCCATACCTAGACTTGATGATATGCTTGACATGATGGCGAGGTCCACCATATTCTCTAAAATTGATCTCAAGAGTGGATATCACCAAATCCGCATACGCCCAGGAGATGAGTGGAAAACGACGTGTAAAACCAAAGATGGGTTGTACGAATGGATGGTCATGCCCTTCAGCTTGACTAATGCGCCTAGTACTTTTATGCGGGTGATGACACAAGTTGTAAGGCTGTTCATGGGAAAATTCCTAGTGGTGTACTTTGATGACATTCTTATTTACAGTACCACTAAGGAGTCACACCTTGAACATCTGAAGCAGGTCTATAGCGTCCTTAGGAATGAAAAGTTGTACGCTAATCTTAAGAAATGTGCGTTTATGTCTAGTCAAGTCGTGTTCTTAGGATTTATAGTGTCTTCAGAAGGAATGCGCGCAGACCCGGTCAGGGCCATAGTTGAGTGGCTTGAACCGAGGAACATTCATGAGGTGCGAAGCTTTCATGGCCTAGCGACTTTTTATCGTCGGTTCATTAAGGGTTTTAGCACGATTATGGCTCCCATTACTGAATGCATGAAAAAGGGAGAGTTCGTGAGGTCTAAAGCCGCAGTCAAGGCTTTTAGGGAAATTAAGGACAAAATGGTAGAAGCTCCTGTCATGCGTCTACCTGACTTTTCTAAAGTCTTTGAGGTGGCGTGTGATGCGTTTGGTGTTGGTATAGGTGGAGTGTTGAGCTAGGAGGGCCACCCTGTAGCCTATTTCAGTGAGAAACTAAATGAAGCAAAACAAAAGTACTCTACCTATGATAAAGAGTTCTACGCGGTACTGCAATCCCTGAGACATTGGCGTCACTATCTCCTACCACAAGAATTCGTTTTGTTTTCTGATCATGATGCCTTGAGATATTTACATTCTCAAAAGAAACTCAACCCAAGGCATGCTAAGTGGGTAGCGTTTCTTCATGAATACTCGTTTGTCCTAAAACATAAGGCCGGGATTGAAAACAAACCATCAGATGCCCTTAGTAGACGAGTGACGTTGCTCAATTCCTTGAGTGTAGAGGTAGTCGGATTTGAGCAATTGAAAGATGAATACCCCACATGTCTTGATTTTGGGGTACTTACGTGTCGCTCTCTAGTGATCAGCGTAGTACGGGTGATTATGTGCTTAAAGATGGTTTTCGTTTTAGAAGAGACCAACTCTGTATTCCCCGTATGTCCCTTCGTGAATTCCTCGTCTGGGAGCTTCATTCAGGAGGGATAGCTGACCAATTTGGTCGTGATAAGACCATTGCCCTCATAGAGGATTGTTTCTATTGGCCAAGTCTCAAGCGAGACGTAGCCAAAGTTTTAGGGCAGTGTTGTACATGTCAGCTGGCAAAGCAACGCAAGCAAAACACTGGGTATATACGCCATTGCCAGTGCCACATGCTCCGTGGCAAGACATTAGTATGGATTTCGTGCTGCGACTTCCCAAGACAATAAAAAAGCATGATTCCATTTTTGTCGTTGTGGACCGTTTTTTCAAAATGACGCATTTTCTCCCATGTTCTAAAACGTCAGATGCGTCTCATATTGCTCGTATTTTTTTTGATGGTGTGGTGCGTCTCCATGGATTGCCTAAGACCATAGTGTCTGACCGTGATGTCAGATTTACCAGTTATTTTTGGAAGACACTATGGCACATTGTGGGTACTCGCTTACAGTTTTCTACTGCTTACCACCCTTAAACAGATGGGCAAACAGAGGTGGTAAATTGAAGTCTTGGAAATCTTCTACGTTGTCTAGTGGATGAACATGTTAAGACTTGGGACCTAATTTTACCAACTGCTAAGTTTGCTTATAATGGGTCAGTAAATCGATCTACAGGGATGAGTCCATTTGAAGTTGTTAGTGGGTATAAACCTAGAATGCCAATAGATCTCTTACCCATGTCAGTCACCCAAAGGTCTTCTGAATCAGCCGATGTATTTGCACGACATATCCATAAATTGCATACACATATTAGACAGCGGATAAATAAGAGTAATGATAATTATAAAATTTCAGCTGATTCTCATTGTAGGCTGTAAGATTTTCAAGAAGGAGACTATGTAATGGTGAGGATAAGGCCAGAGCGGTTCTCACAAGGTTTCGCTAATAAGTTACAAGCGCGTTGTGCTGGACCATTCAAGATATTGCAAAAGGTTGGGTCCAACGCGTATCGGATTGACCTCATACCTGAAATGGGCATTAACCCAACTTTTAATGTGGTAGATCTAGTCCGTTCCCACCATCCCATCGTTGATCCATCATCTCTCTTATGACCCTTTTCTGATTTTGCTTCACAACCCCTTCCGCCCCTTCCTCCACTTATTGTCCATAAAGAAGAAATCGAGGAAATCTTAGATGAGGAGATTGTATCCACGAGAGATTGAGGTTTCCAAAGATACCTTGCCAAGTAGAGGTGTAAACCACCGTCTGAATCTATGTGATTGACTGAAGCGGAATTACAGCGTGTTGATCCAGATTTACTAGAGCCCCATAAGAGTTTTAACTCGTCGGAGTCGAGTTTTTCTCACTCGAGGGGAGTTGATGCGGACACAAGATCATTTCAAGTTTACCAACAAAGAAAGCGCCCACCACAAACACCTTCCTTGTGGTTAGACGATGATTGAGGAGCATTGAAGACCCTACCCATGCGATTTGGCACATAGAAGACACGTGTGTAGGATGGAAGAAGACCTGACTGAAGGAATGGAAGAATACCTGACTGAAGGTGGTCGGGCGCCCGACCAAAATTCCGAGATTTTGAAGATTTCATTGCTGGACGTTTTCGGTCCTAGTCGGGCGCCCGACCAAATTGGTCACCGGGTTCCCGACCAATGTACGAACTATTTTCTTTTTTACTTAAATTTTAGGGGTATTTTGGTACTTTTGTGTTTTCTTATTGCTTATTGTTGAGCTCTTAATTGTGCATATTCTAACCCCAATTTATCACTCATTATGCATGAATTTTATGTTTAAAGACTATTCTAATGCATGGATTTGTGATTGTAGGAATGAGAGGGAGACTTCACTAATTCATAGTTAAAAGAGTCACTTTGTATGCATTGAAGATCAATAGAACAAGTGCCAAAAGGTGGAAGAGAAAAGCAAGAAAGAAAGAGAAGTGATAAAGAAGAAAATCTGAAATTTTGTTCTTAGACCTGTCTGTAAACCAGTCGCCAGACTGGTCGACAGATAGGTCTACAGTGTATTTTTTGGACTGTTTTTCTCCTTTTAGACCGGTCGCCAGACAGGTCGAGAGTAGTCCAGAAACACAAAACTCACTGGACTGTTTTTGAGGTTTTGAGACCGGTCGTCAGCATAACAGAGCTTGTGCGTGAAGCTCCGATTTTCTCTGCGCAATTGCGTAATTCCTTGCGCAATCTGGAATCTTCCGCGCCAATCTATAAAAGGGACTTATCCTCTTCATACCAAGGCATGCTAGGACGTGGGGATCATCAAGGAGGCTTAAGAGATGGATTCTACTTCAAGTTTTCCTAGTTTTTCTTCCTGTTTTAGTTGTTTTTATGTTTTTGAGGCTTCTAGTTTGAGGATGTTAGAGATGAACTAAAACCTCTTAGTTAGGGCTAAGAGGTGAAGTTTTTGATTTGTTTTTTATGGATTGATGCAACCTAGGTTTCCTTTTTATGTTTTAATTGAAGAATTTAGTTCAATATGAGTTTGAATAAAGTACTAGTTTGGTTTTACTTTGATCTATTGATGACTCCGGGTTCATGTGATTCTTAGTGATTCTAAACTTAGTAGCTTATCCTTTGAGCATTGGTTATGCTTGTGTAGTTCATTGATCTATCATCGACTCCGGGCATGGTAGACCCTTTGATCGCCTTGTGTACAATAGCTTGATCTTCATGTGGGAACTCATTCAACTAAAGTTCTTATTTTTTGTTATAATCTGAATTAGTTGTTTGCTGATTGATTTTGATTTAATTAGAGTTCTGATCATTGGTTATGATCGAGTCTAGTGATAGGATTTGATGAAAACTATGGTTGTGAATCTCAACTAGATTGGAAGGAGGCTTGGCCTATACAATTGAGTGTGCTCAAGGCCTGAACATTGTTGTGGGAATTGAATCAATGAATAAGCAACTGTTTTAGATAATTATTGATTGAACCGCTTTATATTCCGATCGGATAGAGATATGAATTCGATTCCGATTGAGTTATGAGAGACCTAGTTGTATTGATGCATTGAAACTTATCAAAAGTGGATCCTTGGCGCTCTAGTGCCTTTTTAGATTGATATTAGCTTACACTTCCACTGTTTAAACTCAATTCACTATTTTCCAGCTTTAGTTGTTAATAGGATCTTAATTATTAGTTGTTTTAGATAAATCCTGAGAATACCCATTCATAAATCTCTGTGGGAACGATACTCGGTCTTTCCGAATTATTACTACTTCGCAACCCTACACTTGGGGAGTGAACACTTATTTAAGTGGGCTCAGCCCTAAAAATGAGATTAGTTGATTATTAATGAAAAGCAAACCTCTTTGGTGGCCTCTCTCTTTTCTCTCTTTCTCTCTCATGGTGCTTCTTCTCTCTCCTTGATCTTCTTCTTCTAACTTCTTCTTGTGCCCCTCCAAATTCTTCAAGGTGATTATCTTCTTCTTTCTATTTTCCAGTTTTGTTAATCCTTCCTCGATCAAACTTTGAGAATCAATCTAAACCTTAAACCTTCAAATTCTCAAATCCCTAATCCGAGAAACTTTCTAATTCGTCAGATCAGTGATCTTTATTGATTGATTGGGTATGACCATGCAAGAACGGGAGGTCTAATCCCTCGCCGGATCCAACCTAAGCGATAATTGAATTCCATACTTCATGGTTGTGATGATGGCCCGCTCCATTGCATGTTTCCTTTATGATTTTCTTAGTTATGATGATTAATGCTAGAATTTAGATTATTATTGTCTTTCATTTCCGCTGAATAATTGTGTTCATAAACATGCATCATAATTAGGTCATCTTGCATCATTTTTAGGTATAGAAGTTGCCAGATCAAATGAAGGATTTTATTTGGCTCAATGGAAATGCATTTTGGATTTGCTCATAGAGATGGGTCTTCTTGGTACCAAGCCAATTGACACATAAGTGGATTTAGATTACAAACTTGTCAGTAATTAAGGAGATATATTTGAGACCTAAGGAGTTACAAAAGGTTGGTTGGGAAATTCGTCTATTTAACTATTACTCGCCTAGACATATCTTATGCCGTGAATGTGGTGAGCCAAATTTTGAACTTTCCGAGAGTACCTCATATGGATGTAGTAGTTTAGATTCTGCGGTATCTTAAAGGAGCACTAGGTTAGGGATATTCTGTATAGACAAAACAATCACGTGGAAGAATAAGAAGCAGAGTGTTGTGGCCTGATAAAGCGTTGGAGCAGAATATAGAGAAATGGCTCACATTACCTATGAGCTAATGTAGATCAAGAAACTATTGCAGGAAATGGGATTTGTGGGAATCTACCTATGCAGTTATTTTGTAATTATCTAGCAACGTCCCGCATTGCAACTTGCAAGCAATCTGGTCTATCATGAAAGAGCTAAACATATTGAAGTGGACTGTCACTTTATACTTGAGCAAGCCTCTAGTGGTGAAATCTCTACTCCAAATATCGGGTTTTTGAATTTACTTGCTGATGACTTGCTGATATATTCATCAAGACTTTACATCACAATCAGTCTACAGGCATATACTTCAAGCTTGACAGTGACTACGTTTATACTCTAGCTTGAGGGGGAGTATTAACAGACAAGAAATATGGGCTGTACAGATGTACGAGCCACTTAATGGATATGGATGTGGGCCGTACAATAGCATGGCCTAGTTAGTACCTTCTCTCGTCTATTCCTCAGTTGAATTGGATTAGGACTCTTGATTATGACTTTGAGGGAAATTTTTTCTTTTGTTACTAAAGGGTGTTTCTGCCTTTTTCACTTGCTTATAATTAATATAAATAGGAGGAGAGGGGATGTCCAGCCGTACAATCCTCTTTTTCTTTCTTTTCACAACTCTCTCTTTTCTCCTCTTATTTCTTATTTTCTTCTACGTCTAGTTTATAAATCTACAAAATTCAAGCTGGGTGGAAGAAGTGGAGATGTGTGTTTGGAGTTTAATGTGATTTTGGCTTACCAATCAAACCGATGAAGAAATTTTATTGGATAGCTATAAGACCAGCCATGCTTTATGGGATAAAATGTTGGGTTAAGGAACAACATGCTCATAGGATGAGCATAGGTAGAATGAGCATGTTGAGATGGATGAGTAGCAAGGTGAGGAAGGATAGAATTAGAAATGAATGCATGCGAGAGTAGGTAATAAGATAAAGTAGACTTAGATGTTTTGACCATGTGCAACAGAGACCAAGAACTGCCTGGCTAGGAGTGAGTTGGTTCAAGTTGAAGCCTCTAAAAGGGCAAGCGGAAGGCCCATAAGGACGTGGGTGGAGAGAAAAGGCTAAGGACCAATGATTTAAATGAGGATATGGTTAGTGATGGAGTGGAATGAAGGAACGGGATTCATGTAGCTAACCCCAATTAGTTGGGATAAGACTTGGATGATGATAATGTGTGGACCTTTGATACGCAATGTCCTTTGGTGGAAGGTGTAGCAGTTTATTTTTTTATTTTGTCTTTTTTCAATAAAAAAAAAAAATCCTCATTATTTTTTCCATTTATGCTACATGGGATGAGTCCATCAGAAGTGAGAGACTGGATTTGGCTGATTTCTCTTAATTGTCCATTTCTTTTGTGCTATGCATCCAACCCAAGGGCAGATTGGCCTGATTTTTTAGACGAGGCATTTGTACAGCAAGGCCTGCATGTTGAGCTGCTTGAGTCTCGAACATGCTTCTACTGTGTGGAAATTGCCAAGCCAAAAAGGTGCAGTTAGTGTTCCTTATATTTCTTCCTTTCGATATATCTTTCCTAGTCATCCTCATCTTGCCTCTCTTTTAGTCTGTTGGTATAATGGTTCAATTTGGTTCTCATTTGTACTTTCTCACTAATATCATGCTTTTAATTTTCTCAGTTGTCCCATGTAGTTAAGGAATTGATGCATCTCTTTTACTTCATTTTTTTCCGCTACTGTGTATGTGGGAGAGAATTCTCAACCCTAAATATGCAATTGTAATTTTCCACCTTTCTTGGGTTAAGACTTCAGGCATCACCAAATTCAATGGAAGAAATCTAGTCTAGATTTTATTAACAGCATATCAAACCACAGTTCCATATATCTTGGCCATTGGATGGGAGAAGCTTCACAGATTCAAGTGTTTCTTCAGCATTGTAATGTTGCCAGCTTCAATCATGGCATGATGCTTGGCTAATTTTTATGGGTCCTTCTCCGAATCATACATATTGGTTCTCCTTGCTTCTTCAGATTTTTGCTAATCCTGAATCGTATGGGGCGGAGATCACATCTGCAGACTTCTCTTTTGGTAGCTTACATCTTCTCAAGTCTACCAACAGTACTTTTCAACATTTTACGGTGTGTACTGTTTCTCTGCTGAAATTACTGATATTTCAATCTTAATTCGTCTGATTCCATAACTAAATTTAGTTTACTTGTGTTGCAGAGGACAGTTTGGGTTGTGGGTTGCCTTTCTGGCTGTTGCATCACACCTCTTTTTTCCCGAAACCTTCCCAGGTCTGAATATTTTCTTGACTCCACCCATTTGCGTCCTGTGAAAGGAGAATGCAAATGAGTTTTGCTAAGCCCACAAGCACCTCTCCATGCACACACACCTCTGCGCAGCCACATGTTTGTGGGTTGTTTGTCCTGTTACGGCCGTTACAGCCCCATAACGCATGACAGTTGCCACTGTTACTGTTATATAATGGGACACTTTGAGTGGGGCCCATCTGCTTCGCAGCTTAGATTCCCCACGCACATGAGCTGAGCCCAAAGAAAATTCAGCATTGGGTTCTTCATGGTCTTTTTTTATGCTGGCTTGGTAGAAAATTGGCAGGCAGAGCAACTTCCTGGAAATGTCAAGTTTGAAATCAACTTGGCATTTTAGAGTTGAAATTGGTGAATCCATCCAATTCCAACTTGCCTTTTTTTCAAAGTTTAACATCGCTGATTTCACCAATTGGAAAATCAGCCAATTTGACTTGAATTGGTTGCAAGAGAGGGTGAAAAAGACCCATTTAACAAATTAGTCGAGTCAAAGAACTCAGACCCATGTTGCATAACTTGCCCGGGTTGCTGCAACTCATCCGAATCAATGGGTCAGCTTGGCTTGGCTTAAATAATCTCGGTACCAGTCTTGAGTCAAATTTCATGGTTTTCTAACGGAGGGTGAGCCTGCTAAAGTTTGACATTCAGATGAAAGAATTACTAAATGAGTGCACCCGAAGGCATTGTGCTGGATTTGGCGCCTCGTGAAGTTGGCGGGGATTTGGTTTCTATGGAAGGAGAGGAATAACAGATGTTTCAGGAGTCGGGTGGGGAGTGTGGAGCAGGTCTTTGTGCTAGTTAAGAAAAATGCGAAAGATTGGGCATTTATATCCAAGGGTGCTGCTGCTGTTCCAGATTTCTGGGGCTGATTTGTAATCAGTAGTGGGGTCTTGTAGTGTCTCGCCTGCTAGCCCAGCTGGAAGATGCGTAGGCGTTTCAACAGCAGGTCTCAGGTTCAAGAGCTAAAGAGACACACTAACCCCACTAGTGGGTGGGTGCATCGTGTGACTAACCAAAGTGGGTGTGTTGCCCACCTAACAGGGTGGGTGCGTTGCATGACTAACTTAAAAGTAGCAGGGTCTTGTATAGTTTCCTTTGCTTCTGTACATTCTGGCTTTGGCCTTTCTCTTTAATAATTTATTTTCTTATCGCTCAAAAAAAAAAAAAAGAAAAAAAAAAAGAAAAAAAAAAAGAAAAAAGAATCTGCAACTGTGTAGAAGAGCCCACTCATTTATCAATTTATGCATGAAATTTTGTAGGAATAGGATCTTGTATTTCTACTGCACGGCAGAAATCTACGATTGGTATGTGTCAAACATCTCTGGTGATCTGGACTGTTTATCTGGTGGGTCAATGAGTGGACCACATACATTTTTTGACCTATATTGCATCACATGGTGGCTCACTAAATTAGTCCTGATCACCATTCATCATGCATGTTTGCCATGGTTACTGTGAGGAGCAAGCTGCATAGGGAGGGAAAACACCCAAGGGAGTGTGATTTGTCTTTGGGCCAACAAGTATGTCAAAACCTTATGTTAATGAGTAGTTCTTGGGCTACTTTTAATCTGTAATTTAACTGTGTTTGCAGTTTCTCGTGTTGTATTGTTTGTCGTCACACCTAGTTGGGTGGCTCATGCACTCCGCGACAGCATTGCTGGATGCATCTCTTGTCTAGTAATCGGAGCCTTCCTTCTATTAGAGCAGATTCGAGGAACCGGGGGCTTCAGAAATTGCTGTGAAGATTGTCACTGGGTTTCTTATGTTGCCATTATATCTTTACTGCTACTCTTTCCCGTATTGTATCTTCGGATGGGATCTTACTAGCGCTTTGAAGCATCGGCGTCTTCTCAGTCCTTTTTGAACGGCTCAGCTCGGTTACTCCTGCATCTGTTTCACCAGTTCTCTGCAATTCGAGCATCAAATCTTCCCATTTTTACCCTTGTGAAAGACTTCGGGTTTGATATGTGTTTCTTTAGACATGGAAGTTTCAAGCCATGTAAATGGGTATCTTTCAGTTTTCATGTTTGATTGGGCATATTGATGGAGATGGAAATTTCACTGTTGTTTGACATGAGGACTAATCTTCTTATGTCATTGCTTATGTGGTATTTATACATTTTATTATGTGGATGATCCTGTATTCTCTCTCTCTCTCTCTCTCTCCAGGCGGGGGCTCTGTTGGGGCCCACCATGATGGATGGGTTTTATCCACTGTTCATCCATTTTTCCATATCATTTTAGTGCATGAGCCAAAAAATTAGGCAAATCTGAGGCTCAAGTGGACCACACTGCAGGAAGCAGCAGGGATAATGATAACCACTGTTGAAACCTTCTTAGGGCCCACCATGATGTTTATTTGCCATCTAACCTGTTCATAAGGTCATATAGACCTGATGAAGGCCTCGTTTTTGGGCTCATACCCTTAAATGACTTAGAAAAATGGATTACAGTGGGCCCACAGAGTAGGGCAGGACACAATCAGCTTCCCAAAGAAACAGGAGGCGCGACTTGGGTGAGACCCCGGAACCAGCTATGTGGGCGGGACCCTGAACCTAGGGCCCACCTGGATGTATTCTTTGTAGATCCATGCCGTCCATCTGTTTCTTCGTATTATTTTAGGATGCAGTCCGAAAAATAAAACAGATGCAAATTTTAGGTGGACCACACGCCAAAAAACAGTCATCATTCATCCGTGACCATTAAAAACTTCCTGGAGTCCACCGTAATGTTTATTGACCATCCAATCTGTTGATAAGGTCACCTGGACAGGGATGAAAGGACAAAACAAATATGAGGTTGATAGAAAAATTTTGTGGCTCACAAAAGGTTTTTAATGGTCATTAACCAGTGTTTCTTATGTTGTAGTCCACCCAAAATTTTAATCTTCTTCATTTTTGGTACCATTGTACAAAATAATCTGAAAAAGCATATTAACAGCATGGATCTACAAGGAATACATCCAAATGGGCCCTAGGTGCAGAGTCCCACCCACATCGCTGGTTCCGGGGTCTCACCCAAGTCGCGCCCAAGAAACAGCTATAGCTCTTTTGCCTCATTTTCTCATTTTTAACATTCCAGATGTGGAATGACTGTCTGTTGGACTTCCAAGGACTGACTTCGAAGTCTTTGGTCCACATTTGCCAACCATAGCATTGACCAAAATCTGCCATTGGAATGCCTAATGATAATCAACCAACAAAACAGAGAAAAAAGTACTAATGAAAAAATAAGTTTCAGACATGAAATTCATCAAAGGAAACCATTTCTTTCTCCACCCTTCAGTAAATACTATATAAAAAGAAAAAAAGATCCATTTATCATTCTCATCCTCTCCATATGGCTTCTCAATCCTACTTCCTTTTTTGCATTCTTTCTTTGATTGCCTCTTATTCGACTCTTGCTCAGCAGCCTTATGCAGGATTGGCTATTTATAAATGTAGTAACACAAACAAATCCACTTCTGTTCTTGGCTACGCTTGCAATGGCCAAAACCCAAGTTGCCAATCTTATCTGATTTTCAGGTCTCGGCCACCATACAACACTGTTCTGTCAATCTCAGAGCATTTGGCTTCCGACCCAACTGGGCTCTCGTTGATAAACTCAGTTTCTGAAGCTGCAACTTTCCAAATGAACAAGATGGTTATTGCTCCTGTGAATTGTTCCTGCTCAGGTCAGTATTATCAAGTGAATTCATCTTATATTTTTAGAGATGGAGATACTCGGTTCATTGTCGCAAATGAAATATATCAGGGCCTGTCGACTTGCCAAGCAGTGCGAGTTCAAACCAGTTTTACAAAAATCATACTTCCTGGTACAAGGATTACAGTTCCTCTTAGGTGTTCTTGTCCTACTAGGAATCAAAGCAGTGATGGTGTGAAGTATCTGTTGAGTTATTTAGTGGCAAAAGGAGATTCCATGGCAGGTATAGCCCGGAGGTTTGGCGTTGATGCCCAAAGAATTCTCGATGCCAATGGGCTTTCTAACATTTCCAAAATCTATCCTGATACAACTCTTCTTATTCCTCTGCGGAATCCACCTTCAAGTTCTCAAACTATAATGCCGCCTCCGCCTCCGCCTTCATCCCTTCCTCCACCGCATAAAGGCTCGAACAGAAGATGGGTTCCTCCGGTTATCGGTGCTGCAGCAGGTTCTTTCCTGTTGGTTGCATCCATCGTCCTTCTTTACGTCTTCTGTAGAGGTAAAAGGAAACATAGCCAATCTCTCACCACAGAGGAACTGCATAAGCGGTCGGCCTCACTACACCAAGAGCTCCTTTCGGGTTTAAGTGATATTGGCCACACCTTAACAGTGTATGAATTTGAAGAATTGCAATACGCGACTGAGGATTTTAGCAGCAGGTGTAGGATCGAAGGGTCTGTTTATTGTGGGACCATCAGAGGGGATGTGGTCGCGATTAAGAAGATGGAAAGAGACGTTTTGAAGGAAATTAACATACTTAAAATGGTCCACCATTTTAATTTGATCAGGCTTTTGGGCGTAAGTTACAACGAAGGCGATTGGTACCTAGTTTACGAGTACGCCGAAAATGGGCCGCTGAGTATGTGGGTGCACGACGAAGTTGTCTCAAAGGATTTGAATTGGGTGCTGAGAGTACAGATTGCTCTTGACATTGCGAATGGTCTTAACTACATTCACAGCTATACCGAGCCTGCCCATGTGCACATGGATTTAACAAGCGATAATGTTCTTCTAGATGGTAATTTCAGGGCTAAGATTGCTAAGTTTGGCATGGCGAGGCCCACCGAAGCTTGGGATGGTGGGTTTGCATGGACAGGACATGTCATCGGGACGAAAGGTTATCTGGCACCTGAGTACTTAGAGCAAGGTATGGTTTCTCAGAAACTTGATGTTTATGCGTTTGGAGTTGTGATGTTGGAAGTGATTACTGGAAGAGAGGCTGCTATTGCATGTGAAGGGGAATATAGGCTCCTGTCGGAGACCTTTGTAGCCTTGCTTCGTGAAGAAAATGCTGAAGAAAAGCTTAGGGACTTGATGGATCCTTCTCTGCATGGAAAATTTCCATTTGATTCGATTATGATCATGGCCCAATTGATCGAAGGGTGCTTAAGGAAGGATGCGGTGAGTCGGCAGAGCATGGATGATGTTGTGCAGTCTTTATCAAGAATTTTGGCCGCTTCGCTGACTTGGGATTTATCGAACAATAACTACGAAGATTAGAAATTCTGGCCATGGCTCATAAGTTTCTTGCCATTTCATGCTGTCCGCGCGCGCGCGCGCACACACACACACATTGTGATGTTAGTATTAAACTTGTTAGATGTACAGATTAAAAGAAAAAAAGACCAAGGTTGACTCAATCGGAGCACTTGACTTGCTGCTGGTAACAGGTTTGCTTGCTCCTTGATTTGGTTGTGGGTTCAACTGGGTCGAGTCGATCTAGTTTATGAGTCAACTCGGCTGAGTTTTGAGTCCAGACACCATGTTTTGAAACTATGGTTGATATATAAATATAGTGTATATTGATGGACCATCATGCATGTAGCATGGCTCACGATTCAGGCTGATTTGAACTCTTATCTCCCTGATGGAAGGGACAGTATTTCTGCTCTTTAGGTTTTAACATTTAGTACTTGTATATTGGAAAATATCAATGTAATTCTCTACAGCAGTGAAACCTGGGTAGATCTAGTTGAGGATCAACCCTAGCCCAACCCAACATAAAGAGGAGTCTGCCAGGCCCGAGCCAGGACTGAATTCGAGCTACCCAACTTGAGGTGATGAAACTCAGCCTGAACACAACTCAGTTTAGGTCGGGTTGGGTGAGTTTGTTGGTAGAATATGGACCATCTTAACACGTTCGTCATCTCTTTTAATTTACGAAAATTCTCCCTTTTTGGCTTTGAAACCCTAACCATGTCCTTTAATAATACAAAGTTTTAAGCCACTCGAAAAATAATTGTATGAAAAATTATGTCCCTAGCTACTGGCGTTGCATGGTAAACTTACATGTAGTATATCATATATACAGGCCATGATTTAGATCGGGTTGGGTTGTCCAAGGCCCTAACTCAAGCACTCCCCCAACCCAACTACCCATATAGCTCATCAATGGGCTTGGTCCCGACCGACCTAGTCTAAAATATGATTCAAATTAGTAAGGCAATAAGTACATATACATACGCATGATATATGTATGTTTATATGTATCCACTAAATTCATCGATAAACATGGGCTTTTTGTGGGCTACTTGATAAAGATTTTGCCGATCCCTTTCTACGTTGAAGTTGGCTTCATTTCTATAACCATTCATTTTCCATGCCATGTATGTGTTGGTTTGGATTCTTTGATTAAAGTGATCCTTTTGCAACTATATGTTTGGTTTTTTGAAACACCATGGAAAATAGAAGTTTTGAAAAACTCATTTTTAGATTTTGAGCTTTAAGATCATCATCAAGTTTCTAAAATACAAAAAAAAAAAAAAAAAAAAATCCAAATCCTATGATTAGGATTTTCTAAATCAATGCCCATTGATAACTGAGGAATGTTGATGTCGATCCTTCAAGAAGTCTATTCCTTATCTATTCTAGATGAAGGGTAGGAGGAGAGCCACATGTCAGCTCCCAAGTAGGATTGGGCTTATGCTTGAGAGTTGTCCAACTATGGAAGGAGGGAGCAAGATTGGAATCTCTCTCTCCCCCCTCCCCCCCCCCCCCCCCCCCCCCCCCGCTCCTCTCTCTCTCTCTCTCTCTCTCTCATAAATGATGCTCAGGGGGCTTAGGACATATCCATGACTCTCTTCTATCTTCTCCCTTTGATATAAAAACTATATATAAATAAGAATTAAGGGTAAACGGGAAACACTAGTATAGTATTCCACCACCATACAAACTTCGGTATACACTTCACTGTATTTAAAAAATATAATCCTAACTTAACTATGCACCGGATTGAGTAAATCCCTCCACTCACTATGACCACCATCTGTTAACGTCAAAAATTGGGATAACAGATGTTGATCAAGGATCAACTTTTGGATCTTCGTTGATCGCTGATGAGATTAATACGGATGCACCAGATGTTGGGACTTGAAATCACAAATAAAGAAACCGTGAGGGGGTGCCAGTCATGCCAGTGGAGGACCTTTCGATGCTTAAGTCAGTAAGCCTGATTGAGCGCCAAAGCTTTAGGTGTATTCTCTAGTGTATGAATAATGTACATGAGATGATGTGGAATAGTCATTTTATAAATGGTAAAGATCCATGATTCTCGGCAGCGGATCCGTTGATCCTATTTTAGAAGACTTATCTAGATAAGATATCGTTCAGGATATGTTTTTGAATTGAGAGAGATTGTGTTTATCACGTCTGGTTCCTGCGTATCCCCGGAATTGATCATTATCTTCGTATAGCTGTGCAGAATGTGTTAAGTTCCGAGGATGTCTGGCATCCTCAATTGAGTTGTTTTGTAGTTAATAGTCGATAGTACAACAAATGTTAATGACTGAGCTTGAGGGCTCAAGCCTCTGCTTTGCGTAATTTGGGATTCTAGGAACGGCGAGGAAGATGTTTGTTATTTTCTTGTGGCGCTTGGTATCCTGAGAAAGAGGGCTCAATCTAATACTCATGGCCTGAGGCCAAGCCTATGGGCTTAGGTCCAATTATACTATCTAAGACTGAAGTTGAATGGTTAGAAACTCGTTAAATATATGAGACTAATCCTGAAGCCTCATACCTCGTTCGTTGCTGAATATAAGTGAGAGAGCTTCTTGCGTTGACCAACTTTGATCCTTCATTGACATGTGTGATTAGTTGGCGTAAGTGGGCCATATATCGGCGGTTACGCGTCTTCCATGTCAGCATCAGGAACCTTGCGAGATTCACCTATAACACCATCCTTAACCAATATGTCATGTCTGTTAGAGGTATGAATCATTAGATTTTAACTATTGAATGTTTTATCCACCTTCCTTCGAAACAAAATAATGGTTAAAACTAATAGTTAATGATTGAAAAAGATATTCAATTAATCAAAAGAAAACCTTTGATGTATGGCTTAGCCTTTAAAACATTTGATTAACAGTCTAAACCATAAAATCAGTTCGTTAGTAATATTCTGAGTAATTAAGTGGATTTCTTGTTAAATCATGTGAGCATTAATTGAGCCTTAATCTGTGCAACCAGCCATACAGACTTGAAGCAATCTTGACAATGTGGAGAATATGTTTCATAGCCATTGTAAAGAAATCATACCCAGCGGATGATCCAATCCACCTCCGATTTGGCCTTGTTTTCTACAACCATCCGTTTTCAAAGTTGTGGATGGGATGGTTAAAATTGCCTAACAGAAGTGATTCTTTACAATCATAACCAATCCATGGCGTGCCCTAATAAATAGATGGATCAAATTGTTGATTGGACCTATTTTTATGTGAGTGATCTTAACTGTCCATATCAAATACCATTGAGTCTAGATCAATGGATTGGACTGCTTAATTTATAAGAAATATCTGATTTTTATTTTTATTTTTTTTAGCAAGATTTTCCTGACAATAACTTGAGAAAATCCTCAAAAAAAAAAAAAAAAAAAAAAATTATCTGCAGAAAATTCTGGGAACAACATTTGTCACAACTTGCCAAGTGGACCGTTCTCTGTTAGCCTGGCCCATTGGGCAGGATTGAGGCCCAATCATGTTTTGGGCTGGCCTTGGGCTCGGGTCATTTTTGGCCGACCCAGCCCAGCCCATCTGAATTGACACACACACACACACACGTATTCTATTCTGCAAACATACCCTTCCAATCCTCGATCAGGCAACCCATGATTTTGAATTTAGACCGTTGGTTTCATTCCTTTAAGTGCCTATTTCTTTGTGCATGTGTGACTGATTTGATTAAGAGTAAATTATGAATATTCAAGTAGGAATTAGGAATAGTATCAATTTTTGGGCTGCACCAAGTCAGGCCTGGGCCCAATTTTTCTGGGCTCTGGTTTGAGCCTATTATGCTCGGCCAATGCGGAGCTAGGTGGGTCTTGGGCCTTATATGTTGCCTCGGGCCCAGACAGCTTGACCCGGCCCATTTCCACCCGAAACATGCCCTATACAAAAAGAGACAAACTTTGATACTCTGGTAGAGTGTGATGGATGATACACAGGAACTTAAAAATGCACACGTGGCATATAAGTATTCAAATTAAACCGTCCAAATTATGGTGCCCAGTGTACATATGTATGGATAAAATAATTAAGTTTTTTCGATTATCTGAATATCAGATTGATGGACATTATTGGACGGTCAAAATGAAAATGTCCTTCTGCCCTAATTCTACAAACAAGTGTCCACGAATCAGTGGCTAGGATTATTCAACCAATCTGATCTTCCGATTGTGACTCGGCGAAAGTGATATGGTCGGTATTCTTTTTGTGTTAGTATAGGCCACGTGTACAATTTCTGAGGGGAGCGGCCCCTGCCTCACCAAAGACGATTGCATGTGCCCCGGGCACAGAGATATATACCTGTGCCCGGGGCTGCGTGGGGCCCACAGATGTCCGTGACAAATCCACTCTGTCCATCTGTTTTTAAAGACCATAATATGAATTCTAAAAGTCAGGCTCATCCAAAACTAAGGTGGGCCACCACAAATGAAACGGTGGGAACGGAAATGTCCACCATTGAAACCTTCCTAGAGCCGATCATGATGTTTAAATGCCGCCCAAACCGTTCATATGGTTATTACCACTCAGATTCACTGTAGGAACAAATATCATCCTGATAAAAAACTTCTGTCAACCTCAGGCGTTCAATCCCACTCTTTCATGTGGTATGGTCCACATAAGTTTTTTATCTGCATTATTTTTAGAATCCCATCCTACTGTGGTCTTTAAAAACAAATGTACAAGTTAAAAAGTGCCTTTAATCTCATCCAGTCGAGTTTGGTTGGCCGAGGCCTAGTAGGGTCGATCGAACCTCCCAACGATTTTTTGGTCGACCAAGGGTTCCTGTGATGTTTTCGGTCAATCAAGGTCAAGTGGGGTTGATTGAAACGAAATGCGTAAGTTTTAGAATGTGCGAGTTTTATTTATCAATCTTGTAAGTATATAAGGGGGTTTCTAAATATGATTAGGGTAACGTGAGAAAGACCCTCTACAATTTCTAGGGTTTTGTAAGGAGAGAAAGCTAGGGTTTCTCATTGGTAAGTTATTCTATCTCTTATAACTTTTTAATATAGTAGATTGTTTGTCACTTTGTGCCGTGGTTTTTTCTCGTAAGGTTTTCCCCATAAAAATCTCTATGTTTCTTTGTATTTGCTCATATTCCTTATTGTTATGTGTGATTTGTTCTAAGGTTGCTTCTCCTCTCAAAAAGTGGTATCAGAGCGTACATTGGAGTTTTCATATTGAATCTAAGACATGACATTGAAGGAATTGAATATAAACTTCAAAACAAAAGTTTACAAGGAAAAATAATTTTGAATTATCTAAGGTGAATACGAAAGCCCTCCTAATCCAGCAAGGGCTAAAGCATGTACTCATTGAAAAAGCGAAACAGTCCCCAATCGATGAAAGAAGATGATTGTGATGAACTTGATCAAACGGGCGATAAACACAATACAATTGTACTTGTCTGATGATGTCCTATATGATGTCATTAATGAGACAACTACCGCAGGATTGTGGACAAAGTTGAAGAGCATATACATGATGAAATCGCTTTCCAATCGTTTGTATTTGAAGAGATAATTTTATAATCTGAAGATGATGCAAGGGTTTGATCTCTTTATCACATTAACGTATTTAACCAATTGGTTTGCAAACTAACAAGTGTAGAGGTGAAGAGCGAGGAAGAAAATAAAGCCGTAATTTTGTTGACGTTACTTCCATAGTCATATGAGTATTTGATGGATACTCTGTGCTATGGTAGGGATACTTTGGATGTCAATACCGTTATCTCAGCCCATGAGGCGAGTAAACGGAAGAAATGTAAATAAATAAGAAAATAGATTAATATTTGTTGAGAAGGGAATGTGTGGAATAACCCGTATTTTGAGCTTTGATTGAGATGTAAGAAAGAGAAAAGGGGAGTCAAACACTTTTTTTTTAGTTAGAAAAAGGATAGTCGGACGCTCCTAATCCTGACTCTACTGGTGCAGTGATTTAGCTAGCTTGATAGAGTTGATCTTCTGATTGGATTGAGGCAGAACCTTGGAGAGAGGATATGATTGCGGTAGGGTATCCTAGGCAGTAGAGTCTTCACGTAACTGGGGATGAAAAGACTAGAAAAAACTATAAAACCATTTTACCAAATTAGGAGTGAGTGAAATGCTCAACTCTGAATGGCTTGGTCCTAAATATGCAAAAGAGGGAGCATCCTATATATAGCCAAATCGTCGAAGGAAACAAATAGGATGATATGAAAAACTATCTCAAAATCCAACCAGCGAAAGAGCGATGTAATCATGAGCACATATAAGAGGTGGAAAAGGCACTCAAGATGCATGCCAGCGAATATCTCGATCTATCAACTGCTCAAAGCGACGATGGTAAATGTGCTCTGATACATGGATAAACTGATGCTGATCTGGCAACAAATTGGCCTTGAGGCTAATCTCCCGAAGACGAGCCAAGACAACGGGGGGAGTAATGTACAAATGCTCCCAGAGCCATACCTACATCATCAAAAGTCAAGAAAATGGGTAAAAGAATGGCAAACCAATGCAGAATTTGTAAAGATCAATGTTCAAAGTCATCACCTGCAGAAATATCGTAAATGTCGGAAGAGAATATGTATTGCATGCGAATTGAAGGGAAAGAGATAACACATATTATGAATGAAGTAAAAGGGAAAGAGAGGATTTTCTTGCTTTTTCATGTCTGCCTGTCCTTTGGGGTTTCATGGGCAATTCGGATGATTAAGATCAGGTAAGTGTCTGCCCTGAATGTTGATTCAAAGGTAACCCCTGAGGATATTCTTGAATGTCATGCGGGAATTCTGACTGAGGCAGAGTATGGAGAATCCTTAAAGTATTAAGGTTATTGTTTTTTGCCTTTACCCGTCGAACTTCCCTTGGATCGAGCGTTAACTGTGCCAACACATTTTAAATGCGAACAACAGGAGAATGTCGTTGGAAATAGAAAAGAATTAGACCATCGGCCTTTGCCGAGCCGACGGTCTGCACAAGCGACACATGGTGCATGTAGACAAATGACAAGGCTGGAGAACCTAATTCTAGAGTGACATGTGGCTGTCGACCCGCCGATAGGCTGACGACCTGGAAAATCCTCCTAGCACTGGCCAACTCTCCCAAGGTTTGGGAACAGCCTGGTGCACTGCCACCTCATGGGTCCAATGAACAAAGACGAATGCTATCATTGTCGCCACATCACAGGTCGTAGAATGAATGATCCCCAAGAGTCCAAAACACCAGCAATCGGACCCCTAAGGCCCCACAAGCACAACCAGAAGTATTCACACCCTGTGACCATCACCATTCTCAAAGGAGGAAGCAAAGAAAAGAGGAAAACAACCATACATACAAGAAAAATGAGCATGTCATACTAGGAAAATCATCAAGTCCACATCCCATCCACAAAAAAGAGAGACTACCAACAAGTCGAAGCAGTTGAGAAAGAAGAACTGAAAGCGAAAGTACATCTACAGATGCACTAGTGGCTCGAGGAAGACAGTTTGAGCGAGAGAATGGTAGGTCGTTATTGAGATCCAAGTCAAAGGGCAAATGAAAGCTAATGTGTTGGAATTGTGGCAGGATGGGACATACGATGAAGGATTGTACAATTCCCAAAATTCAAAAGGGATAGAAATCAGATGATTTGCTGAGGGAGGCCAAATCGGTGACATCTAGTGAAGAGAGTGAGTAGTTGTGATGTGTTGGCAGTGTCCAAGTCCGAGTATGTCAAGCACGAGTGGATTTTGAATATGAGGCATCGTGCCACATGTACCCTCATCAGCATTGGTTCAACATGTATAATGAGTATGAAGGTGGCCTAGTTCTTATGTGCATTAATCATACATGTAAGATGGTAAGAATTGGTTCGGTGTGCATTAGTATGTTTGATTGGATGTAGCATACTTTGACAGATGTAAGACACGTTTCAAACTTAAATAAGAATATGGTATCTCAAGGAGCTTTCAAGGCACTTAGGTACAAATTCTCCAATTTTAACAATGTCCAAAAGGATTTCAAAAGGGACAATTATATTTATAAAAGCACAGCAGAGTGAAAATCTTTATAGGTTGATCGGGAGCACAATATCAGGGTAGAGCCTGCCTCGTCTATAGCAAAATCTACGTATGCACGTTTGTGGCATGCGCACTTAGGCCACGTGAGCAAGTGTGGCATGAAGACGTGCTAGCATAAGTATCAGATCCGCCCATAGCTACGTGGGTCACAATGTGAAGATCAAGGCATTCATCCTCAAGGTGGGCCATGTCTTTGTTCGAAGATAGTCCAGTGATCATCCACACGCATGACCAACCCCCTAATGGGCCTATCTTGTCTTTTGGGTCAGGGCATGTTAGCAGTGAGACCCGGCAAATGAATGGCCTTGATCTTACGAGGAACTTTGTGCTGTTGTTCCCTCATCAATCGCTGATTCGCTATTCTTCGTTTCTGGAAGATAAATATTTGAAACTCGGCAGAGCGTGATGGGTGATACGCAGTCTGTTTTTCTACCGTAACTTACCGACAGTAGGTTCGTGTGTGCCTGTGTATCGAGCATCGTTCGCAGCCAGAGTATCAAATAACACCCCTTTGATGAAGGAAGCGGATTATAGGGTGTTACCACAACCGTGTGGGGCCCACCCTGATGTATTTTTTTTTTTTTTTTTTATATCCAGGCCGTCCCTTAGATAATGGCTCAGGTCAAAGATTGACTCCCCAACGCAACTGATTCCCAGCATCTTTTGACTTCAAACGCCTTAATTATTTTTATTTTTTATTTATGATATTGGTAGTGTGGCAGATGGTGACACATGTCATTAACGTAACTCAAAACCAACCGTTGGAATCCTAGAGCTCACGTTAGATGGATCACAAGCCTCCAATTGAATAGAAATTTTGCAGAAATCTAATGGATGGTTGACATAGACTGGTACGATTTGAACTATAAGATGTCTATCAATAAGTGTTTATTATCATTCATTCAATCTGATTTTTTTTATGTTTACTACTTAAATAAAGTGGGTCCCACTATTTGGACGGTTTGATTTTCGTTTAACATCCTACGATTTTGAGTGCATACGTACCAACCATAAGAACTCCTCTTTCATCGCTCGCGAAGAGGTTCCTAATCCCACACGCGCTTTCACACAGGCGGTTGATAATTCCACACACGTGCAAATATGAAACACGTTTCTGAGATCTGAGCTTTCAATAAGGCCGGATATCATCTTGAGATCTTCTTTCTAAAAAAATTAGACAATATCTCTCTTAAGGTGGGCCACAACGTACAAAGTAAGTTAACGGTTAAGATTCTTGTTTCGATATGCTGGAGCACACCTCAGTGGTAAAGTGGCCTGATTTTTATGCCAGAAGATCTAAACGGTGGAAATCTCAGATCTCGCACGTGTCACTTTATGACACACAGACATGTCACATGTGTCCGCGTGTGTGGGTATACGGCTCCCACGCGTATTTATGAACCTTATATGCTGACACGTGTCAAGTTGACACCACCAGGCTTCTGCCTGAAGGCGCCTATGCATATGGTGATCCAAACCATTTATCTACTGGACCCATTTTCTATTTGGCCAAGTACCGACATTCGTGCATGATCGCACGCACGATCCTAACCGTCTAAGCTACAAACTATAAACTAATGGCGTGTTTGGGATGGAATGATATTAGGTAAGATTAACATCATTTATTGCACAATAATTACATGTCCAATAATCCTTGATATTTTTATATCTAATCTAATGTTTGGATCAAATACTTACTCGGAAAAATCATTAGATTAAGCAAAATCTTGTTTGGTAGACCATGAAATTGCAATTGACAGACCTCACAATGCACGTCACTTGAATATATATATATATATTGTCATGTATAAAGGACTTATATTGATGGACAGCATGGATAAAACACATGCATTAATGTGGAGCCCACTAGCATGGGATTTTGAAATCTCACTTAAATCCCACATGGGATCAAGTGCAATTACATTCCACCTAATCGCAAGCCTCTCATCCTCCCCCCAAACATCATATGGAATTTGAACATAACTAAATTTAATTTCATTCCACCTAATCTCATCTAATACCATACATTGCCCAAACACACCCCAAAGCTGGAAAAAATGGCCCACCGGGATGAATGGTTGTTACAAACCAGGGTAGCCCCTTTTGGACGTCACCATATTGTGTGACCCATCAGATGGAGATTAAGAATGGCTTTACATCCGTCAAATCTTTACTTTGTCGCATGTCGGCTGTCCATGACTTCTTCCACGATTTTACAAATTCAAGCCAGAGAGACAGGGCGGATTAGGTGCGGCCCCAGGCACACCCAAGATGGTGCGGTTCCTACCGTGGGGCCCACCTTGATGTATTTTTCTATATCCACCGGGTCTATCCATTTTTTCAGATCGTTTGAGGGCATGAGCCCAAAAATGAAGAAGATCCAACTCTCAGGTGGACCATACTACAAGAAACAGTAGTGAATGTCCACTAATGGCTACTTGCGAGAGTTCTCAACCCATTTCTACTCTAATAACACGCGTGTGGGATCCTGGCCGTTGATCAAGGTGGTTCGTGTATTCCTGTAGTTGAAATCCGTCCGCTCCATGAGACCTCCATTGCACACACCTGATGAGAACTAGTCAATTTGAAGCGCACCAGATGGAAGATCAGGATCTTGTACACGCGTGCCACGTGGCGTAGGGTGATAGGACTGGGATTGATTTGACGGCTTAGCGAGTGCCGAGTAGGCGCCCCATTTCTCAATCATAAACGATTGAGATGGTCAATGGTCCTTGGTCAACCATATCGAGTCAGGGAATCCTACTAAATAGGCTCGCGCGTGCTAGATCGTGAAGGGGCCACGCTGTACGCCTGCAAACGTGGCAAAAAAGTGACATATCCAGCCCGTTCATTTCGTATATATTTCCCTATCAGGTACTTTAAAATAAAAAAATTCCATCCATCCATAGTATAGAATACACATTTACAAAAAAAATATTTATACAAGGCTACAAAATGTTTCAATGGTCCACATTCAACTTAAAGTTTTTCCCAATCAAAAATTTGACCGGTATGAGTTCCTACCTTATGAACGGACTAGATCTTTTACATTTATATCACACTAGAATGTGTTTAGTATGCTGTTTTCCATCTCACTCGCGCGAGTCCCGTTTCCAATGCTCAATATGAACAAATCCAGACAGATGCCGAAAGAGTATTTCCAGCGAGGTAAACAACTTCGAAACTCGAGGACCGAGAGGATACTCGAGTTTCAAGTTGGTGCATGTGGGGCCCCTATTTCAAATGATCCAGACCATTGGTATGATGAGAAATGCCTTTGATAGTTTCTGTCCCAAAAATTATCGCTGATAGGAGGATTGTCTTATCGAATAAAGCACACCTCTGTCATACTTTTCTTTCTAACCGTCTATTTTATTGAAACAAAATGAAAGGTCAGGATCGTCATATCAAAGTAATTTTTTTCGGAATGGTCCATCCACTGCGGGTCCCAGCAGACCAACATCCTGTATAACTGAAACATGGGCCCCACTTGTCCAATCTGAAAGCGCGTGTACGCTTTGCATATATCTAGGACTCTGTAAGCCTTACACAAACACGTCCGCCACGTTCCGCCACCTTCCTCTCAGAAAACACCATTACTTTCAACTTCGTTTTTAAAAACGCCATCCAAACACTCCACCATCCCATTTCAATTCCAGGGAAATGTCTATTCAATCTCTCATCTCCCTCATATTCCTATCCTTCATCTCCTCCTCTTCTTTCCTTCTAGCTCAACAGCCATACACGAGAGCTTCCACAACCGACTGCGGAAACGCTGACAATTCGAATTCTGTTCTTGGCTACACATGCAATGGGCAAACACCCACTTGCCAATCCTATCTAATTTTCAGGTCCCAGCCTCCATACAACACTCCATCTTCAATCTCATCCCTTTTATCATCAGACCCATCTCAGCTTTCCTCAATTAATTCGATTTCCGACAGCGAAACCATCCAAACCAACACGCAAGTCATCGTTCCGGTGAACTGTTCTTGTTCAGGTCAGTACTCTCAGTACAATTCATCTTACTCCATTAAATCAGGAGACTCCTATCTGACTGTTGCAAACGATACATACCAAGGCCTTTCGACGTGCCAAGCTTTGCAGGCTCAGAACAGATATTCCCCGACAGAGTTGAATGTCGGCATGGAGATTAGAGTCCCTCTAAGGTGTGCTTGTCCTACTAGGAATCAAAGTAGTGAGGGTGTGAAATATCTGTTGAGTTATGTAGTGAATTGGGGTGATGATGTTTTTATTGTAAGCCAGAGGTTTGGTGTAAGCATGCAGAGCTCTCTAGATGCAAATGGGCTTTCCGTGACAGATTCGACTATCCATCCTTTCACAACTCTTCTTATTCCACAGCAGAATCCTCCTAACATTTCTATGACTATAGTGTCGCCACCACCCCCTTCGCCCCCACCTCCTCCGCCTCCCTCGCCTATGTCCGGAAACAGCTCAAAAAAGACATGGGTTTTTGTTGTTATTTCCATTGTGGCGGGCGGTTTGGTGTTGATCGCATCTATTGTATCCTTTTGCATTTTCTGTAGGAGGAAGAAAGATGTCCCAATTCGTGCTGTTGTGGAATTAGACAAGGATGAGAAGCCGAACAAGAAGTCGGCGGTCCCTGAGGAGCTTCTTTTGGGCATGTCCGACATTGGACATGTACTGAAAGTGTATAAATTCGAAGAGCTGGAATTGGCGACGGAGAATTTCAACTCTAGGATCAAAGGGTCTGTTTATCGCGGGGTTATAAAGGGGGATGTAGCTGCTATCAAGAAAATGAATGGCGATGCATCGAAAGAAATTGAGATACAAAAAAAGATCAACCACTTCAACCTGATCAGGCTATCAGGCATTTGCTTTGATGGTGGCCACTGGTATCTTGTTTACGAGTATGCCGAAAACGGGCCTCTAAGCGATTGGATCTACGATAGAAGTGGCTCGAAGGTTTTGAGCTGGACACAGCGGGTGCAGATCGCATTTGACGTGGCCAGTGGTCTGAACTATCTTCACAGCTTCACAGAACCTGCCCATGTGCACAAGGATATAAAGAGCAGCAACATTCTTTTGGATGACGATTTCAGGGCTAAGATTGCTAATTTTGGTAGTATGAGATCGGTGGGAGGGCAGGAAGGCAGGTTTGCGCTGACGAGGCACATTGTCGGGACGAAAGGTTATATGGCGCCTGAGTATTTGGAGAATGGTTTGATTTCTCCAAAGCTTGATGTGTATGCATTTGGGGTTGTGATGCTGGAGATGATTACTGGAAGAGAGGCTGTTGTCAGATGGGCTGGGGGAGAGTTGATGCCTTCAGAGGCCTTAATAGCCCTGCTTGGTGAAGGAAATGCAAAAGAGAAGCTTACTGAATTTATTGATCCTGCTCTGGAAGGGAATTATCCCTTGGATTTGGCTCTGAATGTGGCCAGATTGATTGAACGTTGCTTAAAGAAGGAAGCAGCAAGCCGACCGAGCATGGACGAAATTGAGAGGTCTCTTTTGATGACTCTGTCTACTTCTCTGACTTGGGAATTATCAAATAGCTCAACCGAGCTCCCAAGTTTCGAAACTGATCCAGAAATGTGACGCGGGGCCTTCACGACTTGCTCGAATTGTAACTGTCAGAGAGGAAATGTATACATTTCTGTTAGAGTTATGAAAACGATTTCTGATTTTTTAGTCGCAAACAGGTGTTTGGGTGTCCTTCCTACATTTTTTTTTTCAGAATCTTATCACTACTTTGGTGTTTGGAGTATCAATGCATCCCATATTCATTTAAGCTGTTATTTCTTTTAATGGGATTCTGGTTTTCCTTTGTGTATCTATCTAGAGTTAATAGTAGTTTTATTTGCTAGAGTTAATTTCTTTGAGTTGGCTGACTCATAAACGCATCATTGTATAAGGCCGTGTTTGGGTGCACAAGCGAATGGAATTGCAAGTCAATTTGATTGTGCATCCAAACACATTGCTGTGCATATGACGGTAATCAGCAACTTCTGTACTAATTGGGTTTATGGTGGCATGAGCTGTAATTTCCGGTCATGCAACAACTTCACATCTTTCAATAACAGGGGTTTTGTCGAGAAACATGCAGAATGGTTAAATGCATAAATGATTAGGAGACTAAGACATTTGGTTCATTTTTCTTTAATTCTACTGTTATAGATGGATCAGCCTAGCTAATTTCTCCATTAGTGGCGCATTTGGCTGCACCAAATATCACGAAATTTCATCACTAATCATTCTATTTTGTGCAAATTTTCATGATATTTGGTGCAACCAAACACACCCTAAACTGTCTGCAATATTCCAACTTCCAAACAATTTCATTAGGAAAAAGGACCTAAAACAATGCAGCAGGCCCATCTGAAGAATAGAATAGTGCTGTTTGGAAACCCATTTGCATGAGGTCCCAAAAGCTGTTTGAAACCTTGCCGCAGCTGGCCACATATAAAATAATGCTGATCTTATACAAAAGGTTACAGCCGCAAAAAAAAATAGATAAACCAATACATAAATAATATTCTGATCTTTCTATTTTTAATCACTTCTGACGGACTGTCCATTAATTAATAAAAATAGTTTTCTTGTTGAATGTTTCCATTCATCTTTCACAAAATTATAAGGTAAATATGAGGAACTGGTGGGACCCACCGTTTGGTGATCTGAATCATTGTATCTGATGGGTCACATGGTGAATTTAGGAAGCTCCATTGAATATGAACTGTCTATTTGTTGGCTAACAGTACGAGGGTTAGGATTGTCCAATCAGGGTAGATTTCATGGGAATCCCTCATGCACGGCGAGGGCAATCAAACAACAGATCAACGATCCATGGCCCCCACCTGTAGGGAATCCTATGCATCAACAAGCTGCAGTTTGTTGTGAGCAGGATCCCATAATTCCAGGAGTACGATTGTTAGAAATTGGTATGCTACCATATTCCATGATGGGATGATCATTGCTATCTGTTGCCGAACACGTTTGGAAGTTCCTGCTTCCAAAGCCCCATTGACATGGCTTCCATTTCTGCACCACCCCAAACGCCAAACGCACCTTATGATGTATTTAATCAGATTGCTGTAATTTTCTCCTCACATTCCACATGTTTCTCTCTCTTTTTTTTTTCTTTTTCTTTTTCCCCAAGAACTTGAAATTAAAAAAAGTGGGTGTCCCCTAACTTGCGCTTCTAAGGACAACACACTCAACAGAGGTACATGATCTTGGCCATTGAATTTTTGGGGTAGTTCCTGTCAACTGTTCAGATCAAAAGCCTACATAAACAAGTAGGCTAAAACTTTATTTAAAAGACATGAAGTGGATGTTAAGATTCTTCTGTCACCAGAAGACAACCATGAAAATTCATCTTAAAATATTAAAACTTGGAGTCCACAATCAGTGTTTTAAAGCCTCTTGTTTTACTGAAATAGTAGGGAGTTTTATCGATTAAAACAACTGAAATTAGGTGAATATTTGGTCCCATATTGAAGTCATTCAGGGAGAAAGACAACTCAGATTGTTCCATTTGGTCAATGGTCCATTTCTTACATCTGATTTTAAAATTCCAATGCGCTTTCCCACCTCAGATCAGACACCAATCATCTTCGACATCATCCTCAACTTCTCAAGTTTTTCATCCACCCATCAATCATTTCTTCAAGAAAACCATCACCATGAATCGGCTTCTCCTGAATTTCTTCATTCTCTTTTGCTTTTCCATTTCAAATCTCGATGCCCAACAAAGATATTCGGGAAATTCAGAGCTAGATTGCGATAGCCCACATAAAGCTGACCTTTCTCCAGATTTTCTTTACATCTGCAATGGCCAAAGCCCATCTTGCCGAACTTTTCTGATCTTCAATTCTCAACCCCCTTACAATTCAGTCCATAACATCTCAGATCTTATGTCTTCAGAACCGTTGGAGCTTGCGCATATCAACAATGTCTCAGCATCCACGACGTTCCCCACAAACAAAGAGGTGATCGTTCCCATAAGCTGCTCGTGTTCAGGTCAGTTCTATCAGGCCAATTCGTCTTACGTTATTCAAAATGACAGTGACAGTGATACGTATTTTACGATAGCGAAGGACACGTACCAAGGGCTGTCTACTTGCAGTTCTCTTGTGGATGAAAATAGTTTCAGTGCTTTGAATCTGTCGAGTGGCTTAAATTTGACAGTTCCTCTTAGATGTGCTTGTCCCACGAGTAATCAAACTGAGGAAGGGATAAAATATCTGTTGACTTACCCGGTATATTGGGAAGATAGTGTTCCTGATGTTAGTGAGAGATTTAATGTCAGCCAAAATAGGACACTCAATGCAAACGGGTTTTCCAAACAAGATCCTGTTCTTCATCCTTTCACAACCATTTTGATTCCTTTGCCAAGCGAGCCTTTAAGCTCCCAGACCATGATTCATTTGCCACCGCCTGTTGGTCCTCCACCTGTTCTTACTTTTGTGGTTAAAAGGCCAAAGAAACAACCTTGTGTGGTTATTGGACTTGCTGCCGGTGGTTCTCTTCTAGTCATCTTTGTGGTTCTTATCATTGTCTGCTTCTACAAGAAGCTGGATAGAAGCAAGGATCAAAAGGATCATAGAAAGGGAAAGAAGCAATGTGTTTTGCCGGAAGTTCTTCTTGCTGGTTTGTCGGACATGGATCGGACTTTGAAATTTTTTTCATTTGAGGAATTGCAAGCTGCGACAAATAATTTCAGCTCCGAGTGCAGGATCAAGGGATCTGTTTACCACGGGGTGGTTGACGGGAGAGCATTAGCAATTAAAAGGACGAGTACAGATGTATCCAAGGAGGCCAATTTACTGAACAAAATCAACCATTTCAATCTGTTAAGGCTTCATGGGATCTGCGTGGGTGGCGAAAACTGCTACCTTGTCAACGAGTACATGGAGAACGGCTGTCTGAAAGATTGGCTCTGCAATAAGAACCGCTCGAGCATTCTTAGCTGGACTCGGAGGGTTCAGATTGCTCTGGATGTTGCTAATGGGCTCCACTATCTCCACAACTTCACAGAACCTGCTTATGTGCACAAGGACATCAAGACCAGCAACATTCTTTTGAATGGCGATATAAGGGCTAAGATTGCGAATTTTGCTCTGGCCACATCTTCAGAGGGGAAGGAAGGTCTGTTTGCAGTGACGAGGCATGTTGTAGGGACGGTAGGTTACATGGCGCCTGAGTACTTTGAAACTGGATTGGTGACACTGAAACTCGATGTATATGCCTTTGGAGTTGTCATGTTGGAGCTGATTACAGGGAAAAATGCTATTATTGAGCATGCTGGGGGAGAAACACTTCTCTCGACGGCAGTCATCTCTATAGTGGAAGGAGGAGATGTCGATGTCAAACTCCACGAGTTCATGGATCCTAATCTGAGTGGTAACTATCAGATAGATCTAGCACTAGCTGTAGCCAAACTAAGTGTTGCCTGTTTGAGAAAAGATCCAACAAGCAGACCAAGCATGGATGATGTAGTTTCGATTCTGTCGATAATTCAAACTGACTCTCAGCATTGGGAATCCTCGAATGTTGAGCTGGCATTAAAATGATTGCTGGTCCATCCGCAATTGAAACTTCTGAAGGCTTAAGGTAAGACAGGATTTGTGATTTTACGAGAGGGCCGGAAGTGCATGTACAAGCTCCGCCTCTCTATTGTCGCCAGATAAAAAACTTGAATGACATAAACTGAATTTTAGAGTGTAATCCAAGTTCATGTAATTATAATTTGTAAATGTGTTGAAAATGTATACTTAGGGAAACTGACTTCTGGTGCTTTGAACTTCAAGAACATGCCTCTGAATTTAAAGATACCAAGGATGAGTAGTTCATGTTAGCATTGTTGTATTTCCGAAAGAATACAAGCCATCATTGATATCTTAGGGCCTGTATGGGTGCCCCATAAAAATGGATTCATCTCATTTTAGTTCTATATTAGGGCCTGTTTGGGGATCCCCTTAAAAATGGGTTCATCTCATTTTAGTTCTATCTTAGGGCCTGTTTGGGTGCCCCTTAAAAATGGGTTCATCTCATTTTAGTTCCATCTTAGGGCCTGTTTGGGTGCTACTTAAAAATGGGTTCATCTCATTTTAGTTCATCGTAATTGTGTATTAGAGATCATATTCCTTTTTGGTAAGGAAAAAAATAATCTTGATAAACAAATAATCTCTAATACATAATTATGATCAACTAAAATGAGATGAGCTCATTTTTAAGTGGCACCCAAACAGGCCCTATTTACATTCAAACCCAAAAACGTTGTCCCTCTTTGGAGTTTCAATCTCCCATGGTGCCATTACTTGTCGAAACATGCACATGACAGCTTGAGAATTTGCATTCAAGGGTGGATATACATGTTGGAAATGAACAATAATCATCCTCATGATAGATTGAATGTATCATGCTGTTAATTATACATGTAGCGATGCCATGGATGCAATTTACATGAAACCCAGTGGCAGATCAGGGACTAAAATGGTTTCTGTGGGGCCCCTCCCTCAGAAACAGTCTAACAGTTTGAAATCAGGGAGACATTGAATCAATTGGGTTATTTTCATATTAGAGAATGGATACGAAATGAACTCGGATCTTGAATTACATAGGAATATACATCGTCTAGATCTATCTCATTTTTTTGTAATTGCATTTTTTATAACTACGCATTAGAGCTCTGTTTGCATTACATCCATCTAGCTAATGATCTTTTTGTATATGATCAGCACTAAAACCAAAGGACAAGAACATACAGCTATATGAAAAGCAATAAAAATTGTGAAACTATAGACACAGTAACACCTTTGTTTCCCATCCTATCTACAATGGTGTTGGGCTTATCATGCGGCAAAGACACCAAGACAACAAAAAAAAAAAATTTAAAAATAAAATAACCCACCAAGAATCTCAATCAAACATCTATTCAATGATGATATTGAAGTTTCACCATTCCTTGAGGGAAAAATGAAATTTTTGCTTGTTCCATCATTGATCACAGACATTGATTTGCATTCATTGGTAGAACGCCACCACCGCTCTGAGATTCATTGTCGTCACAGCTAAGCATTTTCAGCTTACCCACATCAAGTTCATATATTTAACTCATAAACAAAGGCTGCTTCCACCCATTATGAGCATGAGAACTGCAACAGTCCATCTCTCCATACCTCTCCACAAAATCAGCGGGCTTTGATTGGGCTGATGATTTCAACGCTTTCCTCCACTTCTAGGCCAGACATCCAAGAACTTTCAAATGCCTCCGTACTCGACTGAGTGAGAACTGAAAGGCCAAAAACAATCTCTCCCATACTCGGCCTCGCAGATGGCTTATCCCACGTGCAAGATCTTGCCGTGGCAGCCAAGCTCAGCGCACCATCGATTGGATAAAATCTCTCCAAGCTCGGGTCCATCCATTTCCGTAACCTCTCTTCTTTCTTCTCTTCGCATTCTAATATTGCCCGTATTTCCCTCCACGACATCACTATCTCGCCATCTTCCCTTGTTTCCATTGCTTTCCTCCCTGAAAGCAACTCTAACAAGATAATCCCAAAAGCATAAACATCTACTTTCAACATCATAGCATCTGCAGCTGGTCTGGCCAGGGAAAAATTTGCAATCTTGGCCTTGAAGCGAGAGCTGAGGAGGATATTGCTCGTCCTGATGTCCCTATGAACAACGCTCGGTCTTGTATGTTCATGCATGTATTGGAGTCCATTTGCAACATCCAATGCTATATTTAGTCTCTGTCGCCAAGAAAGGAAACTTGAAGAGCTCGAACTTGAGGACGGCAAGGATTTCGGGTATAACCATTTATCCAATGACCCATTTTCGGCAAATTCATAAACCAAGAAGCAGGTATCGTCCATATCGGTTGAGACGCCCGTCAGCTTCACAAGATTCCCATGGTTTACTTTCTGCAAGATCTTCAACTCCTCTGTAACATTTTCTTTGGTCCGCTTTACAGCAAAGAATTCCCCTTTGATTGATGCCCGGTAGACAGATCCCCCGATCCTGTACCTCTCATTAAGATTCATTGTCGCTTCCATGATTGTTTTTGTCTCATAGATGGTCAGCTTGCCTAAATAGACAGAAACTCCAGCCAGTAGCTTATCCTGTCCTGTCCTAGGACTAGAAACTTCATCTTTGCTACCTTTCTTCATGCGAATCAGATTAATCGTCTCTAAACGGGATTCCTTGAGATCGGCTAATCGAGACTCCTTGAGATCGACGGCCTTTGTTCGGTAGCATTTCCAGTAAATAAAGCCCAACAAAGACCATAAAATCAAAACAGCTCCCACGGCGCAGATAACAATCACTAGGTCTCGGTGGGATGAGGACATGTGCTTCTTTTGAACAAGCGGAGTGATATTAGGAGGTTGAGATAGGATCGGCAGTTCTGAAACCGGAACCAGCACTGGAAGATACACAGCAGCACTGAAATTCCGGTAGTTATTTTCGGCTTCAACATCGGCAACCAATGCTTTTAGCAAATGACTCAATTCCGAAACCTCATCACCTGCTTGCCATACATAAGTAATGAGGAATTTAATGCCTTTCTCCAGTTGGGTCTTTGTGGGACACTTACAGTATATCGGAAATACCACTTCATCGCCAACCTGCAAGTTGTTAGGCTTCAGCGTTGGATTCATAGCTTCCACCACGTGATAATCGGTGAGGTTCTCGAACGCATGAATCGAAACAAGGTAGAAGCTGTCGCCGCTCTTGATCTGATAAGTGATGTTGGCAAAGGACTGATTTCCAGTGCAACCACATGATATCGGAACTAGTAAGAGCTGGTCACGAAGAAGCTCAACTTCTTCGGAGACCAGATTACTAGCTCTCTCTATCGACAGTTCACTGACCCCGAACAGATCGGAGACATGCCCGAGATCCAAGAACTCTGGCAACTGGGCACGGTATATGACATAAGTGTCACAGGAACCAATGGAGTCAGGCAGGCATGAAAAATCTGTAGCATTGGTGGGTGTTGTTTGACCTGTAGTATGGGAGGTGTGAAAGAAGAGAAGCATGAAAAAGAGAGCCTCAAAAGAGGGGAGAGAGATCGTCATTGTTGTGGATTTTTTTTGTTTCTGGTTTTGAAGCTGAATTTTTATTAAAGGAGGAGATTGTACAGTAAAGGTTAATGAAAACGCTAATGGGTGTTGTTAATGTGGAGCTTTCAATGTAGAGAAGAGCCTTTTTAAAAAAATATATAAAAATTGAAGTCTGAGGGTCGTTTTCTGGGCTTCGGTTGAAATGCTTCTCTTTGTTTTGTCTTCCTTGCTAGAGATGCCATGCATTTACCTGCATTGTCATGACCCGGCTCGGATTATTTTAAAGTTTTTTTTTTTTTTTTTTCCCCTTATGTTTTGCTAATCTTTGCATGAATGTATTTCCTGATATAGTGTGGTGTATGCACCTGAATGTCCAGTACACAGCTGTTGATCAGCATAAAAGTATGACCGGATTGTGGGACCCCTACCTTATTCCCATGCAAATTTGCTCGGTGGGCCCCAACCTCCCTATCAAGTTGTGGGCCTCATTGCTATCTGATGGTGATTATCTATCGAGCTGCAAACCATCGGTTCAGTGGAGCTATGGGCATAACCAGAAGATGAAATGATAGCAAACTAACAAATAAAAGAAAGGAGCATAGCATCATCAACGGTGTGACTTTTCTTTTGGTTTGGTTGTCGCTGCATCCTCATTTTATATGGCAAAGGCAGGTTCTGTCAGGAAGCATGCCACTGTATCACATCATGCTCAAGCATATATGACCATGCACAAGTCATGCTCATCCTCACACATCGACATGTGGGTGCCGTAGAGTATGCTTGAACTGGATGCATGGGCACATTGGTAGATGGACATGCAGCCTGCACACATGTATGCATTTATATAATAATGATGTATCAGTGCTAGCACGAGCAAACATGCATAAACATTGTAAATATAGAGGCATTAAATGCAATATATACTGCAAATACTGCAAGCATGTAACACATAAACATACACATACACATACACGGACAAATGCACATGTGCTACATAGACGAATCCGCTCATAGGTTCAGAGTCATAACATTGTTATGATGTTTCAGCCCTAGATATTTTCCCCATAATACAAATCCCATTGCATTAAATCAAGCTAATATTAATCAGAGCATTTGAAATCTTTTGTCGATGACTAATCACATCACTTTCTCATATGATGGACTTATCTCCAGATATTGTAAAGTAAAAGCTTCGGAGAGTTGGAACCAAAGTCAGATCATGATCATAACTCGAGCATGATGAACTCCCTTCCTTCCCTTCTTCCAAATGGTCGAGGTTCTTTAGTTTCTGCATGATCCCTCTTGTCAACCTTGCATGTCCTTGTACTCAGATGAATGATGATGGTGCCAAATGACAATCTGAAATACAGAGGATTGAAGTTCCCAATCACAAGATATTCCAAATCATAAAAAGAAAAATGCCTTAAAAAATTAGTTGTATCAAACATGATGTACCTTTGCTCCTCAATCATGTATGCGCCATCTCATGACATTGGATTGGCCGTCTGTTATCTGCATGCAGCAAGTTCTTTGAACATAAGGATGATTATTCAAAGAGCTTTGCTAAGCCCACATGTGTGTAGTCTGCAAGTGCACATGCCAGCATGGCGGGCAGGTGCAACATTCAATTCCAGGCCATCCATCAGAAGGGTACCACTACGCAGAGTACCTATGCCAAGATTCAGGCCGGTCCACTAATCAGGTTGGCAACAATTAATGAAAACTGTATGGCTGTAAAAAAATGGCAGTAGTTTTCTAACCCGTCAACTTCTAATATCATGGCACACCTACTGAATGGACAACCTTCTATAATTGAACAGGAACATCTGGTGAGGTCCACTTGATGGATGCATTGGATATTTCACCTGTCTGCCACGTTGGCATATGTGGTAACATGTGCATTAGCCAACTTGTACAAGCATGTGGGCTTAGCAAAGCTCTTATTCAAATACATAGTCATTAGAACTTAACTGGCAACTACTTCAGAAAGTTTAGAGGTATTATATGATGCCCAATCCAATTGTGTGTTATTTCCCTTCTGTTCAGCAATGATACAGCAGGGCACACCTTCTGGTAATACAAGTAGTTGACCTGGTGGGCCTCATGGGATGGGCCATGCCCCAATATCTCTCCTATAAGATGACCCTAGCCATCCAATATAAACTGGCAATTCAATCGATAGTCCACATTTTATGGGCTCTAATCAAGCAGTTAGCATGTGTAGAGTTTGTTGGCCTCAGCAACTGCTTGATCAAGAACTGTATATTTCCTCATATGCAAGATTTAGGGATTTTTGTAAATTAGTACCTCACTAATTGGGTTTTTGCATCCCCCCCCCCCCCCCCCCCCCCACCCCTCCCATCATCCAGGTACCTTCCATCAAATTTCTTTGATGTTTGTTAGTTTAAATGGTTGTTTTTGGTAAATGTACCATGTATAAAATAACAACAAGCATTATAGCCATCAATATCACTAAATCAGCTAGTTAGAGCACAATTCCAGAAAGGGCCACTGTTTTCATAAACCATCTGACGTGGGTTCCACTGCCTAAACTTTAGAACTTGAGCCATAGATTGCAATTTGTATGGTTTTTGTGTGCATTCATATCCACCATCACACTGCTAGAGTTCCAAACTTTTTTATTTTTTTTGAAGGTTAATGGAAATTTTATTGAAGGCCTGCTCGCAACACACAAAAACAGGAAAAGAATACAAAGGTGAGAAAACAGCCCGCTCGGGCCACACCAAAAAACTATCCTTTACAGCCGGATAATTTCCAAGCCGAGACCACTCTTTAACCAGGTGCACTACCACCTCAATTGATCTCGCGGAATCTTGAAATCAACGCCTATTTCTCTCCCCCCAAATAGCCCACCAGACAGCCGGAAGCGTCATATGCCAAGAGCTTCTACCTCCTTTTCCCTGTGGCCTCCGTGCCACGCCCAAAGTAAGTCACTAACCGATCCTGAAATCACCCAGGATACTTGAAACGATGTCAAAATGTAATACCATACCTTCATGTTTCAAGGGCACAAAATGAACAAATGATCGATAGTCTCAGCATCTCGCAAGCATAGGCAACACATGTTGGGGATAGGCATTGATCTTTTTTGAAGATTGTCAGTAGCGAGCACACGTTTCCTTCCATCCAACCAAGTAAATGCCGCGACCCTAGGGGGAATGCCGTAGAACCAAAAGTTATGCACATGGCCCCCTCCAAGCTGAGAATTGCTTAACGTAATTGAATTATAGAATGATTTAACTGAACAACGACCTAAGTTGTGCGCACCCTAGAACATGGAGTCAACTACCACTGTATGATGAATATACTGCAACCTGCCCATAAGAGCAATAAACTCATCCATCTCGTCATCCAAGAGATCCTGTCTGCAAGGTGGACACCAAACTACAAAAGAACCACATGCAAAGTAGCAGTCATATGCTTTCAGATCTTCTGTAGTAGCTAGACAAGCCAAACAAGGGAAATCCTCACGTAAAGGTGAGATGCCGCACCACACATTGTCCCAAAATTTGATTCTGGATCCGTCCCCAATGACGAAAGAGACCCCTTGCCAAAACTTATCCCTGACTGACATCACTGATTTCCAAATGTGCAAAGCTCTATACAAGGATTATCTTCTTGTTTCCCATCCACCGTCCCGCAAACCGTACTTAGAGGCAACCACTTTACGCCATAGGCTTTCTTCTTCTGTGCCAAACCCCACAACCATTTACCAAGAAGGGCCGAATTCATGTTAGCAAGATTCCTCAAACCCGCACTACCTTGGGATATAGGTTTGCAAATTTTAAGGGTAGCATTGGTTTAGGACAGATTAAGGGAGAGAAATTGAAGAGTGCTCACAAAATGGAGGTAGAGGTTCAATGAGGGGAAGAATGCATTGCGGAGGAAAGTTGTAATTGAAAAGTAGGGGTGCATGAATAGGACGTCAGACTAGAGAGTAGTAAAAGCATGGCAAGGATCCCAATATTTGGAAAGGCACAAGCAAGCTGGTACGCAAGGAAGCACTAGACTCAGTACAGTTATTGGGTACAGAGTTTGCTTCCGGGAGAATGAGCGGGTTGGTGAAAATCAGTTGGCCATGTCATTACCAAGTCTTCATAGAGTGGCTTCCAACAAAAACTAAGCTGTTAAGGAATGTTGTGATTATCTTGGAGGTCATTTCAAAAGGAACCTCAAAGACGACAAAGCAAAAGACTTCCAAGAGCTATTGGACATGCTTCAAGTAGTATGTATTCAGCATAGCAGGGAGAATTCCAAACTTCAGAAGTTAAATGAATCAGGCAGTAGCGTTTTAAAATGCTTGAAAAAGGAAGAAATCTCTGTGTGCCATCCCTCAGTATGGGATTCAGTTGGACATTACAAACTTGTAGCATTCATGTGTTCTGTAGTGGCAGACAACATTTTTTTTACTCCAAACCACCTTAAAAAAGTAATTTGAAAGTTCTGAACTTCACAGATCCAAAACTGTCCAGCACTAGAGGATGACTTTTTATAATTTGGATGTTGTAAAAAATGGATAAAATACCATGGATATTTTAAGTCCCTCATTCACAGGAATGTTAGTTTTACCAAGGCAGGCAACTCGGACACCTGTAAGCTTTGCATGATTTTTCCAAGCCATTGTGGCCAAGTGAAGGACCATCAATCAATTTGGTGATGATTGTTTGGTAGCATGGATTTTGGGCAGTTAGGATTTTCAATCCTGGATTCTGAATCGAAGTCGTGTTTGGCACCCTGGATTTTGGTGGATTTCAAATTCATCCACAATTGAATGTCCTCAAAGGAGGCCCTTTCTTATTCTATTATTGAAGGTGGGTTCCAAAATTCAAGGATCTTCAATCCTCTTCAACCATCATAACTGCTCTCCTCTCTATAAAGTAGCCTTTTAAAAATCCAGGTAGCCAAACACAGTGTCTGAATACCACAGGATTGAAAATCCAGGCAGCCAAACACAACTGATAGAAGAAAATCTCAGGGATTGAAAATATTGGATTTAAATTCTTAAGTTAAAACTGAAATCCAAGGTGCCAAACAACCCCTTTTTTTATGAAGTAGTGAAATGATAAAAACACAAGCCATGTAATGTAGGTAGGGATAACAATTAAGAAAAACACTATGAAGATGGGCATGCCGGCTGCCATAGGTGACTTTCTACTCATTTGGCATGCAGCAGACGGAGGAATGTTAGGCAGCAAGAGATGGAGGCTCATTCTTCTGGCAGTACTCTGGGTTGTTTGGGAAGAGAGAAACAACCAGTGTTTTTGCAACGAAAGTCTCTTGGCCAATGGCGTGTTCAACAAAGCGATTTTATTATTCCGGGATTGGGCTCCTTGAGTTGTGTGTTTTGGGTATCTTTTGGCCTCTTCTGGGTTTTTGAGTGGCCCGGGGGGCTGCTGTTGTATTTTTTTCTTTTTCTCTTCCTAGGTTTCTCCTTCTGTTTTGTTATCTTTGTTTCTATTCTTTTACTCTTTTTAGCTTAGGTTTGTTTGTTTGTTTTTTTTTTTCTTTCTGTTTGCTATCTTTGTCCTTGCTTTTTTTGGCTTTGGCCTAATAAATTTACACCTTTCAAAAAAAAAAAAAAAACACTGAAGATTGTGTGTTCCAAATAAACAGAAATGATGGATCTGAGACCTATTGTAGTGGGCCTCAGTCCTAGAAGCTACTCCAGTGGTCCCGCAGAGCCATATGCATGATTCGGCTGCAGGTATTTTGGTATTTTCAGCGTGCCACATCCTGGCCTGTTTTCGATATCAAAATGATGTCTGATCGACATAAAATTGGTAGTCTCATAGCAAGTAACGTTTCCAAAAGGCCCAAGATTGCACCAACGCATGTACCAATTTACTGATGAGGCACAGGGTTGTAACATGATCCAGAATTTGGTGTCATCAAGGAGGGCCACAAATAACCCTTCTGACCAAATGTGTGGGACTTCAAGGGGCTTTGAATCATCCTGGTTTAGGAGTTTGCAAACTTCTAGAAGAATCTAAACATTTTAGATTGGTTAGCTTGATTATCAAGTTAGCTAGAAGAGTCTTAAACAGTCAAGGCTGGTTTAGATAAGAAATCTTTAGTCAGTTTTGAAAAAAATGTAAAAAGATCTTATAGACTACTAGAAATGGTATCAAAAAACAGTAAAATTATGTCTGTGAAGGCCGTTAGGCGAAGGAAACGGCCACCCCTGTCACACGATACGAGGGTGAATCAGTCTGTTATGAAAGAATTGGGTTGTATCTACCCATATTGGCCGATATGGGCTGATAGACCCCATATCCGATACACCACTACATGCCTATACAATCATAAAGGGCCCATTTTGAAAATTTTGAAATTCTGTATTTTCAATTTTTCTCTTGTTTTTCCAATTCTTAATTCATTTCAACCATAAAGGAAGCTTGGAAACCAAGTTTAAACTACATGTTGGACTATTTTGAGGATGAAAACACAAAATTTGAATGGGATTCAATGAACCGAAATGGAGTGGACCATTTTGGTAAATATCAGAAGGATAAACTATCATTTTTTCATTTATCTATATTCATTTTGTTGTATTTATATGTAATGGGCCCTAATCCACTAAATTGTAACTTGTGTTCGATTAGGACCTATTTGTTTGACTTTCAAGAGGAAGTTGACAATGCCTGACTGACAACCTTTTTACCAAAGAACGGCTTGGTGTAATACATGTCCAAAACCAAAAAAGAATATCACTTTTTCTTTTCTGTTTTTGTTTTTTGTTTTTCATTTTTAGAATTTTATCAATAACTTTTGAGATTTTTCCCAAATTAAAAGTTTCCGGCATTAAAGGGCCATATGAGCCAATATGGGAACCGTATCGTATCAGCCAACAAGCTAGCCAATACGCCAACTATTGCCGTGACGTAATCCCAGTGATATCATATGGGATCGCATATGCCATTCTGCCATTCTGGGAGTATATGCTGCATATGCCATAGTGGCATATGCGATTTTATGAACATTGAGCATTATGTCATGGCATATGTGATTATGCCGTTGCTTTTGTGATATATATATATATATATATATATATATATATATATATATATATATATATATATATATATAGGGGCTGTGCGTATGCAATCGTCGCATATGCGCACAGCCCCCTTGGGTCGCATACAATTGCTTTAGTTATTTTGACAACAATGCATAATACCTTGCTCCTAAAGTATGAATCAAATAAAGAGACTATAGTTGGTGTTTGTTTGGGGAATGAATTCAAGGGCTGAGATTGGATATTATCAATAGCTCAATCTTTTGGAGCTTTTAGGCTTAATTTTGGGGCCACTTTTAAGTTCTTTTACAAAGAGTCTTCATACATGCTTGTAGATGCCATATGGCCAAACTGAGTCTAGATGTCATGAGCCATTTTTCTTCTTCTTCTTCTTCTTCTTCTTGTTTTTTTATTTATTTTTTATTTTTATTTTTTATTTTAGAGAGAGAGAGAGAGAGAGAGAGAGGTAACAACAAATTTTATTAAGAAACGCCCCAAGATGGGGAAAAAAAATCCCTTGACTCATTTATATGAGAAGCACACTAAACAACTAAATCCATCGCCCTACCCAAAACCTTATCCACATTATTACTAACATTACGAAAGCATTTCCCGTTTCTTTCAGCCCAAAAAACTGCAAGCAAACTTAACCTCTACAAAACCTTATCCTGCTTCCAAAGCCCCACCCCATTCTAGGCGAAAGAAGATCACCAACATATTTTGTTTCTCCCATAAAACGTGAAAACTCCTTAGGAAACCAGACCAAATCTGATTTGCGAACTGACAGCGAATGAAAAGGTGATTCACAAACTCAGCATCTGCCATGCATATAAGACAGATGTTCAGGATAATCACAGCACGCTTCTAGAGGTTATCCACGATCAAACATCCTCTCCCTTCCGACTAGCCACCCAAAAGCAGCAACCTTCGGTGGAGCTCCTTATCTCCATACATATTGAGTTTGCACTCCGTCACTAGCCCCATAAGGATCAATCATAACATAAAAGGACCGAACTAAGAACCCTCCAAACTTGTCCCACCTTCAAACCAGTTTATCCCAATCCTCAATAAATGAGTGACAACGCTGGACATGATTTAATAGCATCCTCTTCACCAATAAGAGATCCAAGGCAGGGGGGGTGGAGGGGGCCATACTGCATAATCACCACAAAAGGAGTAGCAGTGGAAAATCAAAATATTAGTAGTTAGAAACAACCGGGTATTCTTGGAAACATACTTTCAAACGGGTTTTGCCTAGCCACACATCTTCCTAAAACAAATCCTACTCCCATTCCCCAGAGAAAAACCAACCCCTTTAAAAACTTCCCCCACACAAACATCCCCTCTTTACAAAGTGTCTACTGTATAATGAAGAGTTTTTGGTGCACCACACATCCTCATTACTACCATACTTGGTAGCAATAGACTCCCTCCAAAGCACATCTTCCTCCACACCGAACCTCCACAACCATTTCCCCAAAAGAGCCAGAATCATTTGCTCCAAATCCCTAATCCCCGTGCCTTCACTATCATATGGCTTGCACACCTCTCCCCAAGATAAAAGGTGAAGCTCCTCTTTCTCGCTTTCAAACATTTAACTAGGGCATAAAATAAATGGAAAGATTGGAAAGGGATGCTTTGACAAGAGTGAGTCGACCGCCTAAGGAGAGATATTGGATCTTCCACTTGGCAAACTTCCATTCAAATCTTTCTACAATTAAGTCCCACAAATGCTTTACCGGCTTTCCCACGCAAAGGGGTGACCAAGATAGGTGGAGGGGAAAGAACCCACCCTAGACCCGAAAATCTCAGCCATCTAATTAACCCCCTCATTAGACAAACCCACCTACCACATGAGACTCTTAGCAATGTTAAGTTTTAACCTTGAGATGGCTTCAAAGCAACAAATCACCATTCACAACCTTTTCACCATGAACACATTAGCATCGCAAAATAGAATCATATCATCCGCGTATTGAAGATGGGAAATCGGCCGACTCATTCTGCAAATGTTGAACCCGCGACACAACCCATTTTCTTACCCCTGCTCCAACATTCTGCTCAAGGCATCCACTACTACCACAAACAAAGCAGGGAAAACAGATTCCCTTGCCTCAGACCACTCAAGCTTTTAAAATAACATTTCAGAGACCCGTTGATCAAACACCGAGAATCTAGCTAAGCTAATGCACTCCTTAACCATCCCCTCCATTTACTTCCACAACCAAACCAATCAAGCATATAGTCCAAAAACTTCCAATCGACGTGATCATAAGCCTTTTCAATATCTAACTTATACACTACACCTTTTGCTCCCTCCATATGTCTCGAATCAATACATTCATGAGCTATCAAAGCACTATCCACAATCTATCGACCTTGAACAAAAGCTCCTTGATTTTTGGAAATGATCCTTGCAAGAACCAGCCAAAACCTTGAAACTAAGCCCTTAGCAAGAATCTTGTACGAGTTGCCAATCAAGCTAATGGGGCAAAAATCTTTCAAATTCTTGACACCTAACATCTTTGGAATTATGGCAATAAAGGAAGCCTTCATTTCCATTGCCAACGGTCGCTTTCATGGAACTCAAAAAACAACAAGATATCTGATGCAGGATGGTCCAATTATGATGCATCCATGAGATCATATATAATCCAACGGAATAACATAAGCAATAATAATTAAATATTCAACATTTACCGTCATAATCTAAGAAAATCAAAAGGAAACATGCAATAATGTGGGCCATTATCACAACCACGTAGTAAGAATTTCAAGTATTACGTGGATTGGATTCGGCGAAAGATGAAACCTCCCGATCTTGCATGGTTACAACCCAAACGTATAATGAGATTCACTAGTCCGGGGAATCAAAAGATTTCTCGAATTAGATTATCAAAATCTGGAAAAAAAGAAAAAGAAAAAAGGGTTTGGATCAAATCTCAGATTTGGGGTTGTGGGAATTGATAAGAAGTAGGTTTAGAAGAAAGAGGAGAAAATATGAAGTTACCTTGAAAAGAGTTGGAAGAAGGAGAGGAAGAAGAAAGAAGAAGAAGGTTGGGGAAGAAGAAGAAGATCCACAGAGAGGGAGAGGAAGAGGAGGAGCCACCAAAGGGTTTTTTTTTTTAATAATAATCAACTAAAATTCGTGTTTAGGGCTTAACTCCCTTAAAAATAAACATCAATTAAGAAAGGAAAAGTCAAAAACTACCCTTAATACTTAATAAAAATGAACTAAAAAAAAAAAAAAAACTTGCGCAATCGTCAGGCGCCTGGAGAGTAACTCTTCAAATCGGATGAATTTCGAGCGCTCAATGACCATCGGTCGGGCGCCCGACGACCTCCAGTCAGGTCTTCTTTCATCCTACACATGTGTCTTCCCATTGTGGGGTCTTCTAAATGCCAAATCACATGTGCAGGGCCTTCAAGGCTCTTCACCATCTCACGTACCATTATCTAACCACAAGGACGTATGAGATGCTTGCTTCTTTCACTGATACACCTTAAAGGGCTTGATGTTCGCATCATTCTCCTCGATTGAGAAGAGCCCGACTCCGGCGAGATAAAGCTCTTGTGCCTCTCTAGCAAGTCTGGATCAAGTCTTTGCAACTCCGCCGCAGTCAACCATGTAGAGTCGGACAGTGGCTTGTTCTTCCATTTCACAAGGTATCTCTGGAAACCTCCATCTCTCGTGGAAACTATTTTTTCATCCACGATCCCTTCAATTTCTTCATTAAATGCAATTGGTGAGAAAAGAGGTGGAGTGAGTTGTGAAGCAAACTCAGAATATGGCCATAAAAGAGAAAAAGTATCAATGGCAGGATTAGGAGAACGAACTAGATCTTCCACATTAAACGTTGGATTAATGCTCATTTCAGGTGGAAGGTCTATCCTATACGCGTTGGACTCAATTCTTTGCAATATTTTGAATGGTCTAGCACTGCGAGCTTGTAATTTCTTAGCGATACCCTGGAAAAACCGCTCTGGCCTTATCCTCACCATTACATAGTCTCCTTCCTGAAATTCTTGTAACTAATAATGCAAGTCAACTGAATGTTTATAACTATCGTTGCTCATATTAATCCGTTGTCTAATATATGTATGCAACTCATGAATGTGTCGTGCAAATGCATTGGCTGACTCTGACGATTTATAGGCGGATGACATGAATGAAACTAATGGACTCTCTAGCAAAGCAATAGACTCGAAATAAACAACTCTATGGAAATAAACAACCCTATCAAAAGGACTCTTCTCGTGGGTGACACAAAATTTCTCATTATAAGTGTTATAAATAAGGATGACGTTCAGGTATCCCAATACTTGAGAACACATACTTTTGATGCCAAGTCTTGAACAGCTCTTGACATTGGCCATTATGCTCAACGTGTCATCAAGATGCGAGATGGGGCCCCTAACCATCACATCCATCATGCTGTGAATACATCGCACTGAGATTTTGTGGATGGCCAGAATGTGCCCACACGTGCGCCACATGTCATTTTTCTTGAAAGTGAAAAGGGCAGGCACACAGAACAAAACTCTAACTCAAACTTTCCTAATTGAATTCTTCCCTGAGAAGTTTATCAAATTGACGCTACATTTCTGCATGTTATGCGGGGTTTACTTGGTATGGAGGAAAGCTTGACAGAATCGAGCCAGGGACAAGATCGATTGTGTGTTGAGTGTCCTGATTAGGTGAAAATTCATCCCATAAATCATCAGTTGGGATATCACAAGTCATGTGGGTATCTACCATCATATCTTCACTAGTCTCTTTTTCAAACTCATTCATTTTCATTATGGTAAGAGACTTAGATTGGGACTTTACATCACTTGAGTCACACATGACATTTGGAAGTGATGCGGTCTCAATTTCTTTGACCTTTTCATCACTAGCACACACTTCGTCATTCTCAACAATGATGAGCGATGCCTCAATTTCTTCTATTTCATCACTATCGATGTCAAGCATATACTCTTCCACTTCATAAACAACTTGTTTGGACCCTTCCAACTTGTCATTCACCAAGGCATTATATTGATCATCTTTCCATAGCCGAACTAGCCTGGTTGGATGCCTCTAATTGGTTGATGAGATTCTGAAAGGATTTTCTAGTCTAGTTCTCAAAGTTATCCAGACATCGAGATAGGGCGGCCAAAGCCTCCAGAATCTGATCCTGATTCATGGTGGTGATGTGTAATCCAAAACCATAACCAGAACGAATGGGCACACAATGAAGAATTTGTCCTAGGTTCTTCCTAAACTCGACTTTATGGACCGGATGACTCATAATGTGAATGATATGACTCTAATTCTATGATGATGCATGAACTGACAGACTTCCTAACCCTAGACTCACCAAACCAGAATTTTTTAATTTAGGAAATTTTCTAAATTTGGAAACTTTCCAAAAATTGAGAAATTTCTAAAAATTGCAAATTTCGAAAATAAGACTTTCTAAGTCTGGAAAACCCTAAATCTGGAAACTTTCTAAAAATGGAAAGTTTCTATTTTTGGAAACTTCCTAAATCTGAAAATTTTCTCAAACTGACCTAAAGTAAAACCCTAGGTTGATAACTCGATCTAGACACAACCATACAAAACTCTTAAGCTCTGATACCAAAAATTGATGCAGGACGGTTCAATTATGATGCATGCATGAGATCATATATAATCCAACGGAATAACATAAGCAATAATAATTAAACATTCAACATTCACCATCATAATCTAAAAAAATCAAAAGGACATGCAATAATGTGGGCCATCATCACAACCACGTAGTAAGAATTTCAAGTATTGCGTGAATTGGATCCAGCGAGGGATGAAACCTCCCGATCTTGCATGGTTACAAACCAAACGTATAATGAGATTCACTAGTCTGGGGAATCAAAAGATTTCTCAGATTAGAGGATCAAAATCTGGAAAAAAAAAAAAAAAAAAAAGGGTTTGGATCAAATCTCGGATTTGGGGTTGTGGGAATTGACAAGAACTAGGTTTTGAAGAAAGAGGAGAAAATATGAAGTTACCTTGAAGAAAGTTGGAAGAAGGAGAGGAAGAAGAAAGAAGAAGGTTGGGGAAGAAGAAGAAGATCCACAGAGACGGAGAGGAAGATGAGGAGCCACCAAAGGGTTTTCTTAATAATAATCAACTAAAATTCGTGTTTAGGGCTTAAACCCCTTAAATAAACATCAAATAAGAAAGGAAAAGTCCAAACTACCATTAATACTTAATAAAAACGAACTAAAAAAAAAACTCGCACGATCGTCGAGCGCCCAGTGAATGGCTGTCCAAATAGTCCAGTGACTAAACAAAAATATCAGATCCCGATGACTAGTGGTCGGGCGCTCAATGACAGTCAAAACTGTTCAGAGAGTAACTCTTCAAGTCGGGTGAATTTCGAGCACCCAATGACCATCAGTCAGGTGCCCGACGACCTCCAGTCGGGTCTTCTTTCTTCCTACACATGTGTTTTCCCATTGTGGGGTCTTCTACGTGCGAAATCACATGTGTAGGGCCTTCAAGGCTCTTCACCATCTCACGTACCATCATCTAGCCACAAGGACGCATGAGATGCTTGCTTCTTTCCCTGATACACTTTGAAGGGCTTGATGTCCGCATCAATATCCTTCTTCACGATCTCCCAAAAACCCTGAAAGAATGAAAAAGAACCCATCTAGACCTAGGGCTTTATCCCTCCCCAAGAGTCCACTGCTGCCTTGATTTCTGACTCCAAAAACGACTTCGCAAGTGCCAATGAACCATCAATGGGAATGCTCAGAAAAGATATATCGTCTAAATTTAGTCTCAACCATCCCTCGTTTGACAACAAAATTTTGAAATATTCAACCACTTTTCCCACGCGTTTTCTTTATCCTCCAGCTGAACCCTATCCACCTCAATGCTAAATATCTTGCTACATTTGTCGAGCGCGGCTACTATATTATGGAAAAACTATTTTTATCCCCCTCCTTAAAGCCACGTAGCTTGAGACCGTTGCTTTCACTTAAAATGTTCCTCCTTTAGGCGACTACAGTAATCCACCCTCAACTTATTTTGAAGGTCTTTATTTTCCTCTGAAATGGCCCACTACTTTGCCATTACATCTAACTCTTGAATTTTACACAATATCTCTTCCTTCTCCAATTCTCTTTTTCCAAGCACATCACTCTTCCATTACTGATTTTTTCCTTTTAGCAACTTAAACTTTTGACTTAGAATATAACCTGCGTATGCTTCCACGGTGAAAGATTCCCACCATTCTTTAACAAGACTTGAGAAACCTTCCATCTCTAACCACGAAAGATCGAATCTGAACGGTCTGGGATCCCAATTTTCTTCCTCGACCTCCAACAAAATCGAACAATGGTCAGACACTGGTTTTGGCACTCCACATTGCGAGACAGGAGGGAAATGATCCACCCACGAAGTGGAGACAAGAAATCTATCAATTTTGGTCATAATGGCATTTTCTTGTCCGTTTAACCAAATAAACTTCACATTTCCCATACGAAGATCAATAAGCTCATGAGAATTTACCAATCCAAGAAGCTCCTCATACTACTGGATATCCTTCCCCCATTTGATTTTTCGTAGGTAAAACTAGTAAACCTCCCACACACCAAGGATAATTACTTCTTTCCTGAGCAGCTCAGCCTCATTCAACTCCTCCCAAAATTCAGATCTTCGAGCTGCAACTTTTGCCCATAAACCGCAGTGAACATGCATTTGAAGTTACTTGACAGATGTCTCAACAAAACTGTAATAGTGAAAGATAAACCCCCCCCCAAAAGCTATGCATAACTTGCCACAAGAATTCCACAAACAGAACCAGACACGTCAGTGGCCACCCAATCCTTAAATCTAACCCCCCACAGAGAGTCCAGAAATCTCCTGTCCATTGCCTGAGATTTAGTTTCCTGGAAAGCAATCACTTACTCTTCCCTCCTGCAGACATCACGAATTTGAACTCTTCTCTTTACACCACAGCCCCCTCACATTCCAACTCAACATCCTCATTTGGAAACTGATGTAACCCTTCGTCCCTTTCTCCCCAACAAATCTACTAACTCATAATTAACATCAGAGTTAAGGTGTATTAAGTTTAGTAAAAAGTTTATTTCATGGAGAATTCTCCTCTTTTGCAGAGGTTGAACACCTAGAGATCACTTGAACATGGCGTCCAAAAGGTGTGGGAAGATCTCTTTTCTCTGTTCTTTTTTCATGATCTTCGTCTTCCTACAATACGGCTATCACCATATGCTATCATGATCCCACTAGGCCCATATGATACTAAGAATCATTATTGATAATCTTATCATCATCATTGCCATCGTCGTCGTCATCATTTAAGCCTTATCGCAAGTAACCGGGTCAGCTACACGAATCCTGTTCCACCATCCCATTCTATTGAAATGTCAAATTGCCAAGATTAATGAGAAAAAGCTACGTCCAAAGTTTGTCGCAGGCTGCCAACCTAACAAACCCTCTACCCGTGCTTGGGATGGGCAATGAGAGTGCAAAACTCCACTAGCAAAGTTAATTGTATAAATTATCTGAACACTAAATAATAGTTCTCCCTTTTTTCTTTTTCTTTTTTCTCTCTCTTTTTTTTTTTTTTTTTTTTTGCCCTTTTTTGAAGATGAACAAGATTTGTGTAAGAACTAAGGAAGGGGAAGGGAATTCCCAATGCAGCGAAAAGACACGAGGCCCCAGAAAAGGCTAAATCAAGCACCATCAGATTAGGGTCACTGATTGCAGGGGTAAATAATAGTTCTCATATTGATTAAGAACCAGTATTGTCCAAGAAATAACTTCCAGGATGTCACATTAACCTAGAACTTTTGTATGTTCAACCCTACAGTGACAACCATGAGGACCATGCACTTAAGTATGATATCCAAATCTATGGACCAAATATTATACATAAACAAATCCACTGATTTACAAAGAATCCTGATCAAGCACTCACAATTAATACCGATGAAACAACATGGAAGCATACTGGTAAATCATAAATCTGATATGTTTTCAAGCACAGAGATCCAAAGAAAGCTAGACCAGGCCAAAGCAGAGCCATTACTTGAATATTTTCATCCAATTTCATAGGCAAATGAGAGCTTACCCATCTAAGGAAAATTCTAACCACCTTCCGTCGTGAAGCTATTGGTATAAATATCATAAACTTTCATGAGATCAGCAGAGCTCACGGTCCATACATGGCCAGGCAAAGCAACCGGAAGCCCATCTCTAACCTCCTCGCTTCTCTCCTCCACATCGGCAGCCTCTCTTAACTTCCCTTCTTTCCAAAGACTCTTCACAAGCAATGCCTTTGTGGCGGCATCTGGCACCAAAGCAGCATTCCTCATATCCTCAAAAACCCTCAATGCGAGGGCCGCTCTCTCGCGCTTGCAGTAAGCCCGGATAAGCATCTGATACATATAAGCATCCGGCTCCAACCCGCTCTGCCTAACCATCCCAAACAACTGCTGCACCGTCCTTAAATCCCCTTCCAGCGCAAAATGCTGCATCAACCCCGAAAATGTCTGGATATCTGGAAGAACTCCCAACAAGACCATCTCTTCGACTAATTCCATTGCCTCAGAAGACCTTCTACACTTCACAAAAGTCCTTAACAAGGAAGAATACAACAACCCAAGATTTGATTTTGACACTGACCCACAAACCGAATCAAGTTCCCGGAAGATCCTCAGAGCTGCACCAGCATTCTTAGATACACCATATGAATCAATAACCAATCTAACGGTGCTAAGTGACAGCCGAATTCCCTCCCTTTTGATCTTGGACACAAGCCGATCAACCGATTCAACATGCCCATGACGAGCGAGGACAACAATCATCCTTGAAACTGTATAGACATCATGCATGAATCCACCAGGCTGGTAAGCAACCCAACAGAAGAACTCCCACGCGGTCTCGGGCTTCTTGAAAGCACGCAAAAGCTTACAAACCAACCTTCTCGTCCAAACAAATCCTGCATTCTCCAACGCTGATACTTCACTATGGTCCCAATCACTCAAGGCACTTGCAAGCGCACTTGGATCCAACCATGGCTTCAACCGAATCGCATCTGGCTGTCCTTCTACCGCATCATCATCATCATTATCGCTGTCTTCGTCCATGTCTTCACTGTCACTGCTATTCATACAAAAACCAAGATTCGGAATCCTTCTGTCGGGTGAAATCTCAGCCACAAACTCCTCCGTTTCCTTGACAAATCCTGCTTCTCGCATTTGCATCAATACAGACCGTAGATTACGATCCGGCAGAATTCCATCTTGGCGCATCTCTCCAATAAGAATATAAACCGCATCCAACCGTCCAATTTCGAAGAATGCGCCTGCAAGCACTGAATACTGCCTCGACGTCCGTCTGATCCTCATCGACGGCAGCCTCTCGAAAACCTCCATTGCCGAATCAGGCCACCCCGACTTCACGAGATGCTCGATCATGACCGTGTATGTCCTCGAATTCGGGTTCGCCCCCTCCCCAATCATCATCGAAAAGATCCGGGCCGCTTCTGAATCTTGCCCCGCCTTCGCATAAAGACCCATGATCAGATTATAAGATTCTGTGCACGGGTGCCTCTTTACGCCCGATATCGCGGACCGCATCTCGGTCCAGACATGGATGGAGGATTCGACATCTCCAGCGGCAGCATGCCATCGGAGGAGGTCCATGGAGGAGAAGCGGGGGATTTTCGGGAATTGACCGGAATCAACGGCATGGATGAGAGATTGGAGGTCAGCGCAGCGGGCGGTGGAGGCGAGGGTTTTGGCGAGGGCGTGGAGGGTATTTTGGGAATATGAGAAATTGGGGAGGGCAGAAAGGGAATGAAAGAGGGAGAGGGCTGAGTCGGGGGAAGGGGCGGAGCGGAGGGCGTGGGTGGCGACGAACGAGTCGGTGATGGGAGGTAGCGAGTCGAGGGGTGAGTTGGATCGTAGGTGGAATCGGATCGAGTCGATGAGTCGGGCGCGTTGGAGGTAAAGAGCGACTAGGTTGGGTTTGGGAGGAGTTGGAGCGGTGAGTTTGCTGGGTGAAAGGAAGCGCGTCGAGTTCTTTACTAACCTTTTCATTTCTCACTGCAAATCCTCGCGCTGTGACGGTCATCCATATCCCTTAGAAGAGAGAGGGAGGGAGGGAGATGATTATATGGTCCTTCTTTCGGATTGTCAGTTCGTACAAGTTGGGCCCATTTGATGATCCAGACCGTTGATCTGATGGACCTCGCCATTAATGGGAAATGTGCAACCCACCGTCCCTAATTCTTAGTCCCAAGATGAGATTGTTTGAACAATCCTAACCACTGATCCGAGGACACCTTTTCTGAAATATGAATTGACCGATCCATACTCTTATTTTTAAACGTTAAATAAATGCCCATTAATCGGATGGTCAGATGGTCAAATAAGTCTAATTTTGATTAGTTATACATCTAAACTAATACCCACTTTTTTGGACACTTTTAATTTGAAATGCTTAATGCCACGTATACAATTTCCAAGTAAATTCTAAGTGCCGTTGTATCATCCATAGCACTCTACCAGAGTAACATAACTTCTCTCCTTTACAACCTAGCCAACCAAATCTGGCTAACTTGCTGTTGCTGGACCATTTCTTTTTTTCTTTCTTCTTTTTTAAATGAACCATCTATTTGTATGCTAATGATAAACGGGTTAAGATCTTCCAGCTAAGGAGATTCTTCAGAGTAATCAAATCCATGACAAAATCCATCAGATGAATGGCTTGGATCACCTAAACATGACCTCTAGTTTATAGGAATCATCACATCAGTAGAGCCCACATCACCACTAGCAACCCAAATTTGAGGGCCACAATAATCTGCATCACTAATGAACAATCCGAACCATTGATCAAAAGAAAATTATTAAGGCTTAATACCCCATTTATTCAGTATTAATCTAATGTTCATAAATAGTCTTAACAGATATAATCGGTGATCAATCAGTCACATCTCACGTGTATAAAAAAGAAGCATTCCATAGATAACTCTTTAATCTTTCTATGAGTTTCTCATATTATGCATCAGCCCCTAACTCTAATTGGAGGGCCAAGCATTCCACTTATGGGACCCACCATCGGATAGCGGTTGCCCCGGCTTCAGCATGGGAAGCTCCCCGTCAGCTTGATATGGTCAAGGGTCCGCCGAAGGCCATACTGAAGCACTGCCTGGTTGCCAGCTCGGAAGCCATCACCATACGCCGACGAAGTGTCCGACTCAATCTGGTGTTTGAAGAAGTCCCCGAGCTTCTTCTCAAACTGGGACCTCGTGCCCTTCTTTGATGATGTGGATGAAGAGGAAGAGGAAGATGACGCTGAGCTCGATGCAACATTGCTGCCAGACCCTGACATGATCTCCGAGTCAAGCCACATGTGGGCTAGAACCTGGCATATGCCTTCTTCGACTTCTTGACTAAGAGTGCGGTAACCTGAGAGAAGAAAACAATTTCAACAACTAACATTGATTTTTATGTCCATGTTGGATATGCAGCGATTGCATATGCACGCTTGATATTGGGGCTTGTTTGGATTCGGTGAAAACAAAATAAGGAAGGTATAAAATAGTTAATGAGCTAATCAAATGTAAAGTTCTCATAATGATGGAGGAAAGAAAGTAATTACCTATCGGTTCTGTTAGAGAGACCGAAGGAAAATACTTCTGCTTTTTTATTTTCTAGTGTTTGAGTTGCAATTTTCAAAGAGAAACCTCTTTTCCCTTCAATTTTGCCATTTGAAGTATCACATCAAAGGAAATATCTTTTCTCACCAATTGACTTAAAAAGAAAAAAGATTTTACTCCCTTACTTGGGAAAGAAAATCGATTTCCTTCTCTTTTTATATTTCTAAAAAGCAAAGGAAATGTCGCGTCAAAGGGAAATTGTTTGCTTTTATTAGTTTTCCTTCATTTTTCCCTCCATCCAAAATAATGTTGTCCAGCCCACAAATGCTAAGTCAAATCAAGTTCTAAGCTACCAATGGACTTATCAAGACCTGAAATGCATGAGGGTGTGTTGAGGTGTTCCCATTTCCCAAAGCACATAGAATGTGTAGAAAAGTGGGGAAATGCGAGTAAATAGCACAGGTTACACTTTCCAAGCCAAAATTGCCAGACCAATGGGATTTTGGGGTTCATCTAGACAGACCACTGAGTTATCATTTGCCAACAGATTGGAAGTACCTTTAAGCCGCAGCCATGCATGCATCATCTCATGAGCTAGGATCGATCCAGTCAGTAATCTGCATGCAGATAGATTTTCAATAGAATCAGATCATCAACAAACAATATAGCTGAAGATAAAGCCACACCCGTTGGAATGGTACATTTCATGGCAAAGCCCAGAAAAGAAGGAAAAAAATGTGGAGATGCGTCTGGCCTTTGATTTTATTCAATATACCCATATGCCAACTTTAAAGAAAATGAATGGAGAAATGCAATGAACTCAAATTGAAAAGGTGAAAGTCAAGAAGAGGGCCAGGAAAGAACAGAAGAAACAAATACCTTGGGAGCCCATACAAAATGAGAATGGCCGTCACTTCACATCGGCGAGTGAGCTTATATGGTTCTGTTATCATCTCCACAATTCGATTTCCGGCCCCAATCCTTGGCCTCCTTAAAATCTGGCATTTCAGAAAAAGATAAAAAATAAAAACCAACCTCTAACAAAACCAACAAAACATAATCTTGTTAGAAATGCATTTTTTCCATATTCGAGGTAACATCATCGAAGCATCCTTACAGAGCTGACAGTCTGTTCCTCAGACAGGCACAACCCACGGGTCTCAGGCAAGTGATGATGGCCCTGTCACACCAAAGAAAGGAAAACCCAATTAACGGAAATTTGTTGAAACTGGAACTCAGATGGTTTTCATGCAACCTGACTTACATTTCTTTCTCCCTCCATGGCCTCATTTAGTGCTTGTCTTTCAACCAAGAGTAATGGAACTTGCTGCTCCACTTTCATATTTAGACCTTCATAGAACTCTTGTATATCAAGATAAAGAGGTTGGCATTCACTGGTGTCCATGATCGCAGAATCCAGACACTCCAGGCATAGTTTACGACCATCATCCAAGGTGACATATCTCGTATCTCTTGGCTGTGAAATCGGCACATAAATAGCAAAATCTTAGCAGCATTACAGCACACTAGGGGTATGGCATGTGCAATGCATGTGGAGCAAGGAAATAGAGAGAGACAAAAAAAGGAGGGAGAAGTGGCAACTGGACACACACAGACCCTTGTTGTGGCCCAACGCCTAAAGTCCGAACGTGAGCAGATGCCACACAAAGATGAGGACGGGTCAGTGCGGCCTACACATGTTAATTAAAAGTGAACCTAGGTTCAATCTAGATTGTCCGTGGCATCCTTGTGCAGTAAAATCTGAACCATCCTTTTCTAAGCAGCTACATTTTTTAAGATGGTTATGCCCTCTAATAACCAAAGTTCCCAAGACTAGTTGTGCAAGCAATAATGTCCAAAACTACTTGAGTCATTTTTGATATATAGATAAACTACAATATGTGGAGATGAATTAAGCGATGGATCGTGAACATTGTTTATCAAGGGTAGTGAAGGCTACATTTGGTAGTATCCCTTCAGATGCGAAGAGGAAGTTAAATGACCAAAACATGAGTTCGGGTGGAGAAAGCGAGAGGAAGGGAAGCTGCCTAATGCAATTCTTGTTTTCTGAGCTGTCCCAAATGCATAGCAGATTGGTTCCACTGAGAAAGCAGAATCAATCTTACTTCCACGACCAGAAGGGCTATAACGCACAAAATATTTCACGGTTTGGACCTCAGAAGGCAATGATACTGCATCAGGTTCATGCCATGATATACTCACAAGACTAACTGGAGTCACCATGCATTTCTAACATTTTGGAGCATGCATAGTCATAGAAATTTCTTGCAGATGTCTAAAATATCTCAAACCTCCATTCGCTCACAGCTGCAGCAGCGGGGAGTCCCATCAAGCTCATGCGAAGGACAATATTTCTGAAGCCAGAAAGGATGAGCCCTATATTCAATGAGACCAGAAGCATTTGTTGGAATCTGCAAGAAAAGGTCCATAACAATGAAAAGCCTCCAACACAATAAAAGAAAGCGACTTAGATTTTATCACACACACATTTTCTCCACTTGTGACATATTTCAGCACAATGAAAAAAATTCCACAACTTAAAATATTTCAAAGGGTGCACCACTAGGACGTCATGTTTCTTGCAAGCCTTAGATGCCGAACAAAGAAACCATAACCAATGTTTTCCATATCAGTATTGACGGATGTATAGCACCCTTGGGATACGGAAACATATCAGTTTTTGCATGGAAAATAAAGGATGTATCATGTATGTTTTTCTATTTTTAGGAAACATTGCAAAATTGGTTGAATTTTTCAATGGAACTTCAGGGAATGTTAAAAAGGACAACATTACGCACTTAGAAATCAAAAGATCACAAAAAAACAAGTGCACGTAAGAAGTTTCCTTTGTGTAAGGTCCTAAACCATGCTTTGTATAACAGAAGTGATACCAACTATATTCAAAATCAATTCATATCATTTGTAAATCTAAAAAATAAATTAGAAGTGGAAGATTTGACAAAAAATGGGATCTTGTAAGTTTTTTTTCCGAACTTTTTTATTTTTCTTGGGAAACCCAAGTGTTCCTATCAATATTGACGATACTATCATCGACACATCATCGATATAATGCAATACATTGCATAATATCGTCAATATCCTAAAGTCTCACAACTTCCTGCGGGTTTCATATCACAGATGTGCAACATCAATAATATCGCAAATATTGACCATAACTACGTAATAAATTTCATAAGATAATCCCAAATACATGTTTTTTTTTTTTTTGAAAGATGAGAATTCATTAAGAAGGGCAGCAAAGGCCACAAGAGAAACTATACAAAAAAAAAAAAGAAAAAAAAAGACTTAATTTGTCTTTTTTTCTTAGTCTTCCATAACTCTGGTCTCTTTGCATGTGGAGAGAGGAAGCGAATTGCCAAAGGGAGAATGATTTTGAACATATTACAGCTCTGTGCGGCCCATTGTGATGTGCTGTCCATTAGATGTCCTCCTCACGTTAGGCCTATAACACTTACACAAGACCAGCTTAATCCGTAATTCAGGTGTGGTTACCACAACAAAGGGAACAATGGGGGGCACTGGGGAGGGTGATACCTACCATAGAAACTTTCAGATAGGATATGGGGTTTACCACGTTGTGTATAGGCCATCCAACCCATCATCAGGAGATACCCACGAGGATGTAGGGACAGACCAAAATGCAAGCCATTGAAAAGCACAGACAGGCCATACTATGTAAATATATAGTTTTAGGAGTGATTACACATTGCTCCATGTGATGTGTCCCACCTGAGTTTTGGATCATGATTATTATTCAGATGTACAGTGAACATGAGGAGGCGCAACTGATTCACGGTCTGGATTCCACCTACACATCATGGGTGGACCCCAAACAGCTCGAGCGAACATTAATTACCATACTCTACCAATGAATTGAAGTTTTTCTCACTTTTCAAAAGGAAACAAAGGGTCTCTACAAAATTATTTCTATGTTGTATCTTCTCCTCTTTCAATAAAATCAAAGTTCTCCTTCGAAATTATTAAAAAAAAAAAAAAGAAGGAAAGGACAAGTTATTGAACAACCATACAGCTTGACAAAATTACCTAAGTGTCCAATCCTTTCATGTGAAACCCCTCTAATGTCTTTCAATAACCCAAAGTTTTAGCCATTCCTAAAACTAATCCCTAGAAAATTTTGCCACCCCCCAACTCCACATTATATGTAGTAGAGATATGCCATTTACACAATTTTAAAGTATTCCATTTAAAGAATAAGTACTCCTTTCCTTTATCTTGCGTTTTTATGAAGTAGAATGCTCATTTCAAATCCAATCATTCCCGAAAACGGAATTGGGTGTAATAGAATTAATCAAAGTGGGTTAGAATCTGAAGATATAATTTACCTTACCAATATCGGGTGCTTTTATGAATTCATCGTCGTCGTCATCCAAGACTTATCCCAATTAATTGGAGTTGGCTACATGAATCTGGTTCCGCCATTCCACTCTATCAAGGGCCATGCCTTCAATTAGACCAGTAGGTCATCAAGTCTTTTCTCACTATCTCCATCCACGTCCTTTTGGGCCTTCCCCTTGCCCTTTTAAAGGATTCAACTTGTACCAACTCACTCCTTCTAACTGGCACAGTTCTCAGTCTCTATTGCACATTACCAAACCATCTAAGTCTACTTTCCCTCGTCTTATTACGTATTGGTGCTGCTCCTTAGTTCCCTCGAATGTGTTCATTTTTAATTCTATCCTTCCTTGTCTAGCCACTCATCCATCTCAACATCCTCATTTCAGCTAAACTCATCCTATGAACATTGTCGTTCTTAACTGCCCAACAATTCATCCTCTAAAGCATGGTTGGTCGTATAGCTATCCTATAAAATTTCCCTTATTAGCTTTTATGAACTAATATTGAAATCATAGCATATCTTGTGACATAATCATATAATTACATAACCATGTGGATGTGTTGGTGTCTGCTGTTTGAGAACCTCTGACCAAGGTACTCAGTAATGGTAATGGCTGGGATAAAGGCTGAGTGTATGACCATTAGGATACAGGTTGCAACGGCCTTTATAACCCTATAACGGTAAAAAATAAATAAAGGGAAAATATGTATCAGCCCCACATCGGCCCATTATGGGCCATTTCTTTCAAATCACAATCATGTATTGTGTAATGGGTACCACCGTCACAGTACGGCCATTTCATAACCATTTTTTAATACCTTGCCTCCGACCATGCCTGAAATTGAAAGAAGTGTACAAGTAACATAGCATAGAATCATACAGCATGCATTAATCATTTCATAAATGCATCAATCCATATAGAATGGACTGCTGCAACTAATAGAAATTTGAGAGATTATCATTTTGATTGCAGAATAGAAACTTACAAAATGCTTGCAGACATCGCATTTGGGATGATAATTCTCCTTGTAACAGGACTTGTGATAGGGGTGATTTCCAGACATGGAGAACTACAGAAAAGACGATCCACACATATCAGCAACAAACACCTGATCAAATGATACCTCAGATTCATGAAAAAAGAAGTAACAAAGAAGCAGCTGGAAACTAGCAATTCCATCTAGATTGGTTGTCCTTGGACAACAATAAATTAATATCCCTACCTCATAGTCAGATATAGGCAGATTGCAAGCATGGCAACGGAAACATTCTGGATGCCAAACCGCACCCATGCAACTCAGGAAGCGTCCATGACCAATCTCAGTGTTGCAACCAGCACAAATTCTAGAAGAAATATTATTTAATAATTATGTTAGAAATTTGGTTGGTTTGTGTACAAATGCATCTTAGAATAGAAATTCACCACAAATCATTTCTATTGTAATATGTGATGTATGAATTATGATTAAGCAATATCTCAAAGATGCCAATGTCGAAGAAAATTCAAACGCAGAAAGATAGCTTGAAAGTAAAATAGGGACATTGGGTCAGCAGGGGTTGTGATTGGTACTTGAAGGAAGATTCCATGATCGCTTAAAAAATACATAGACAACACAAAGACTACCGGTACCTGAACCCTGTCGAATAGGGATATTGTATGGGTTGATATAGATGGCCATTTTCACGGGGAGGAGATTCAGTGTTTAAACTTTCTTGCAGAGCTCTGGCTAATTGTTCATCTTCCTCCAAATGAGATCCGTTATCTAAGGAAAAAATAAAATAACCAATGAAAACCATGAAGCATACTATAAACATAAAAAATTTTGAAAACCAATATGAGAACTACAAATTCAAATCAGCAGACGACATATGGAAACTGAAATCCAGGGAGGATTGCCTCCCGGCTACAGAAGCTGAGGAAGCTCAACCACCTGATTGGCAACAGCATCTGCCAGTGACTATTGCTTTGCTAAAATATGAGAAATCATCAAACCATCTGAAATGCCACTGCCTCAACAACTATGAGATCTGTCTCTCCAAATGGACTCGTGTAAGAAAAACAGTTCCCTTGTCAAATTACCGAAGGGACCATAAAACATGTTGAAAACCCCAGCAAGTACCAGAGGCAACAAAGTTGGATACTCTTGTGAGGTTGGAAGCCTCCACAACTCTAAAACCTCACTAGCGAAAGGGAAGTGGCTAATAATGCCATGAAACAAGGAAATTTTCACTTTCACCTCCAACAGACACAATGCAAAGAATTGCAAACCACCTTTGAGAATGCCCCCATTTAAAAAATTAAAAAAAAAAAAAAAATCTCTTTATGACAAATACACCAAAACTACTACCAGAGCCCTTGGAGGCTTATATTGTTGTTGTTCTTGGTGTCGGTGCTGGTGTTACCATTAACATTATTTTATTATTATTTTGTCACGTGGCAAAGTCGAGTTGGATGGATTCGAGGGCAAATATCAAGTGGATTGTGGATTCTAAAACAGCGAGGTCGACTATTAAGTCAATATGGATATTGGGTAAAGGTCTGACAAATAAATGCCACTTATGGTTATAACACCAGACAGTCCAAGCCCCGGAAAGGAGGGTTGACGTCAAGTAGGCAACCAATTGTCAAAATTTTGCAAGCAATCATGAGAGCCAACCCCAAATATCTGGGATACAGCCATGACAATGATGAAGATGAAGATGATATAATTGTAATAAATAACGCATGCAATTGCACTTAACAGCTCTGGATTAAATAACTAATCTGAATTGAACTCATATAGAAGTCTGGGAGAGAAAGTATACATTATAGTATCAGCTTGGTCCATATCCACATATGACAGGTGCATTACTCACCAGGCACATTTGACTGTTTTTGCTCTTCTTCTGAAAGGGAAAGCGCTATTGCACGGTCTATATCTTCATTCTCAAAATCAGAATTTTCATCCTACATTCAAGTTCACCAACAAAACTAAATAAGCAGCAGCAGAAGAACACAGTACAAAGGTCGTGCAATGATAACACATTCCGCTATCTTAACAGGCTATGGTGGGTGAAATTAACACCAAATGAATGATCTGAAATATAAAAAAATATAAAATAAAATAAAATAAACACTAGGCCTGGTAAGGGAAATAATAGTCTCCAGCAGATCAAAACAAATCTCAGTTACGCAATGCATCTACAGTATATCATAGTTTGAGAAGTTTAATCAAGTCATTGTTCAGCCAGGTCAGGTCGACTCGAAAATTCAATTCGATATTTGATAATTATAATTAAAAGTATTGAGTATGAGTAAATATCTAAAATAGTTAGAAATAGTATACATAATAAAAAATACATACAACTTCACGAAAAATCAAGATGGCTAGTTTGTAAAAACCGTCTCTACTTTCAGAAAGGTTGTTGGTTTTATTCACTTCGTCCACATGTTCTTCAATTCACTCAGGTCAAGTCACCATTACAAGTCGTATCGAGTCGACCAATAAATTGAGTCGACTCGCCCAGTCATCACGGGTCCTGGTTGAGACAGACCTAGAATCGAGTTTCCAAGAGACAGATCGAAATCTCCAAGTCAAGTTGACTCGGCTCACTTTTGAGTCGAGTCAGTGAGTTTTAGAACTATCCACTATACCATATCTTACAAGGTAACTTGAAGACGTGACCTACACTCTTCATAATGGATAAACGTAAGGAAACAGAGTAACATCATGGTACACGAGTTGAGAAAGTGAAAAGAAGAAGAACAAAAGAAAGAAATGGATGAATTTCAAATATAATGAGGAATTGAAATTACCACAGAACCAGAGTGTCCGTTCCAAACCCTATCCTCTCCATATTTTCCATGATATTGCCCCTCCGAGATTCTATGGCTGGAAGAACCTTTAAAAATTTGTTCAGCCAACCCATCATGCGAGATTTTATTTGAACATGGCCCGGCAAAATTTTGCCTGCACATGTAATAACATTCATCATAAAAAAGAAACAACAAGGAAAAGAGCAAAACTATCACAACTAAAACAAACATGAAATATATTTTCTACCAATCCAACCAAATGCTTCTTCTATCGGTATAACTAAACACACATCAGCAAATGTTTAGAACACGAAAGTTCAAGAAGCAACAGCTTAGGAATACTTAGCATAGCAAGATGCACAAATGTAAAAGATGAAATGGAAAAGATGAAATGGAAAAGATGCACAAATGTACATGCAATAGCAAGATGCTTTACTTCATATTTCTGTATTAAACTAAGATGCCATATAATGTATCCAACTGATTAAAGAAAAGAAGAAGAAGAGGAAAAACAAACAATCTACCCATAAATACTCCTGAAGAAGCTTCATTGATGAATGAGTGTCTCGTCTCCTTAACAGAATGTAGGAGAGCCGTGAAAGAAAATCTTCCATTGATGATTTCATTGTACAACAGGTATATGCAGAACATGCATGAAGCAATCTAACAAAATATTAGATATCCGCCCTCTAATTGGAAATAACGGGTGGTTAGCAAACATTGCAGAACTAGGAATGAGGATTCTGAGTCTTGAATGGGGTGCTTGATGTATGCTTATCTTGGCTCCTGAGTCTTGAGAACTTATTCAGGCCTTTCTACATCCTCCAAAAAGAGAGAAAATATCAAGACGCTATACAGTTTGTACTTTGGCAACAGGAACTTGAGAAAATTTGAAATATCTTCTAGAAATTCCTTACACCTTCAATCTTACCATAGACAACCGTGGTATCTTAAAAACATCATAAATATTCATCTAAACGCATATTGTAAATATGCAGCTTTTGAGGGGGGAAAACAAATTTTAAAGAAAAAGGAGAACGATCCCATAGAGCTCCCCATTTTTAAGTAATAGTATGCAGTAAACTAAATATTTTGATCATGTTGCTAAGTGTAGTTCAAATTTTTTTTTTTGAGAATCATTAGGCTCGAGATCATAACCATTCAATAGGCGGAGTTGATAAATTCCTGAATTGATTTCAGAGATGGTGTTCCTAGACAAAGGCTCTGAAGTTGCTTCCTACTGAAACTCTGTAAAGAATCATTATAAAGCTGAGAATAAAAACCACAGTCCATATCTATTAGGCACACCTTTAGAATAGATGGATAACAGGATACATCACTAGTAGACCACAAATTAATTAACTCATAACAATAGTAAAGCTAACACATTTCAATCTAGTCCATTCAAGTTAGCATTCGCCGATTGATCAAGCTATTCATCATAACTTGAAGCTTAGTCAGTCCAAAGAATTCCCGATGTCAGACTATATGCATTCATCTTTGACTATAAAATAAGGCATTTAAAGTTGTAGAGGCTCTACCGACTAATGTGCCGTGGAAAAGCTAAGCAGCATATGTGGAAAAATTTTCTCTGCAAAATTACAGATGATCAGGTAAATGCACCATGAGCAGTTAACAGAGGCCCTGAACGAACCTCAGAACCTGCTCATTTCATTACACACCCACGACCAGGAATGAGATAACACTACAAACACAATGAAAGGAGAAGGCCAAGTGGGCACATAGAAATCACTGAATACCATGTTTTCAAAGTTCTCAAATGCTGAAATGTCTGTATCGTTGAGGATGATCTTGAAATTTGCAACTATGCCAAAAAGGGAAAAAGAGAAAACAAATGCTCCATGGTGCATAGCTTCCAGCATCCCAATTACATAGCGTGCAATCCAGAAGCAATTCAGCATACAACATGATTGAAGTGAAGAGAAATTCTCAAGAGGGCCCACCCAAATTGATTTCTCAATCCACCGCATTCAAATGGACTTCTCAATGCACCACATTTAAAAAAAAAAAAAAAAAAAAAAAAAAAAAAGGAAACTGCTTTCATTTCGAGCATCCAATTGCTTTCCTCCCAAGTAGCCTAAGCTAAAGCAACTATTCTGATTGTCCACCAATAGAATCGTATAGAGAACATACAATTCAATGCAAAAACCCGAATCACGCAACAGAAATAACATCAACAGCATGCTACATGCAGAAAATTTCAGAACGATGACCCAAAATGGTAATCCGAAGCTTCATACCCCAGCCAAAGGTGCATCTAATATCTGATCCAAACAGAAGGGTCCTTCCCCAAATCAACAAAGATGATCAAAACAAAGAAAGAATGAAAACAGCAAAAACCCCACCAGACATCGAGCTAGACAAGATGATTAGCTTCCAGGATTCTCCCAAATTTCCAATAGAATATCAGTATCATAAGTCAGCCTCCCGATGCTTAATATAGATAGCAGAAAGGGAGTGGGGAAAAAAAAAAAAAGCGAAAGGTTCTTCCAGCTTGATCGTTCATCGATTTCATGAATTGAGATGTAAAAATAATAATAATAAAAAAGACCAAAATAGAGAGGAATTGAAAGAGGATCTGTAACTCACCTAAGGCAGATTGCAACACTGCAAAAACGGTGGAATCCAAACAGACCCAGATCGAATAAAAAGGAACGAATTTGCAAAATCGATGTCACCAGATGTATTCACGGGCAGGGACAAGATTCCCAAGCAGACCCACCATTTCTCTCAATCTGAAGAAGAATCTATCAAAGCAGAAACCTTCAGGAAAAAAAACCCAGATCCCTTTTTAATCTGCTACATGCAGGAAAGGAACATTCCAGGTAAAAGAATCTCAAGAAAAGCAAGAAAAAAAAATCATACATTACTTCATTTTTAAGCCAATCCAGGTCAAAAGAATGAAAATCCAGCATTTCCTGCCTTTTGGTTTCAACACCCACTTCAATAAAAAAGGGGGGCCAGAAAGGAATGGAGAAAAGGCATCAAAAACCATATGACTGTTGAATATTTTCTTTTTCTTTTTCTTTTTTTTTTTTTACGCAAGTGGGGCCTATGCCTTTCACTACAAAAACCCAAAAAAAAACCTCACTAAAAAGTGCATATTTTTCTTTGTTTTCTTTTCTTTCTTTCTTTTCTTTTTTTTCAGATTTCTTGTATTCTATGATTTGGGTTTGTACTTTGTGTTGGCGAATATAACATGAAACGAAAGAAGAGCTGAAAAAATGCTGATTTTGTGAAAAGCCCAAAGAGTCAAAATCTACCTTGAAATGTCCTTGAAGAATCAAAGAACAACTCTGTTGGTGGGATTCTCACAACCCACCTACCAAAAAGAAGAAAATTAATGATGGAGAATGAATTTTCAAGTAGAAATCATGGCCCATGCTAAATCGGTTGGTGTGGAAATTAGCTAAATACAAGTTCCTCCCTCTCTCTCTCTCTCTTCTAAGGAAATGCCAAAAGACCCCTAGTCACTCCTGATCAGGGAAACCACCAGTCAGGGAATTTCTTTCTGATGATTGAATTTTATTATGAGAATTGATATTTTACACCCACCATTTGATTTGCATACACCCATTTTCCCTTCTTTTTTTTTTTTTTTGGTAGCACAAGAGTACACTTGGTTGCACCCATTTCCCAAATGGTTTTTGAATTCTTTTCGCAAGTGAGCCAATCAATCATCTATTTCAATTCTTTTCTTTTCTTAGGAAAGCAATATATGCAGTCCTTATTTTTTAATGCCTCCACCTTTATGTGCTATTTCAATTCCCAAAAATAGAAGATTGGTGTAAGCAAATCAATCATGGTAAATGATCCAGTGTTTTAGTGCTCCTAGTTGCATTTGTCTATTTGGACAGTCGGTCTTCTAATTCCAGAACACTTTTATTAGCCACCATGGAAAAACCACACTGATTGGATGGTCCAACCCATCCATGATTTTTCCTTATTTTTGTAACCATCCATTTTTCTGAGCCATTGGTTAGGATGGCCTAAAAGAGTGACTCTTTAAAATCACAAGCAATCTATGGATAAGAATGGTCAAATTGTAGATTGGAGCTGTTTTATGCAAATAATCTTCACCGTCCATATTAAAAGTTAATTATCATAGAGTTAAGATTGTTGTATGGATATAATATTTGCATGGTGGCACATAGAATATAAGGTAGACTTAACGGACGGTCTAGATCAATCAATGGGGTTGCGAATGTGTCACAATGCAACTAAGAGCATTATGACTTTAAGTGCTCTCACTATAGGGGTTCGGGTCTGCCTCGATGGTAGACTCAGTATAGTTTCAACAAAGGTGTCTCGGCTTCGAACCATTAGTCGGCTTCGAAACCCATTAGTGGCGACATATCACGTTCTTATAACATCGAACCTATCCAACATATGTAATCCACTAATGAGATTTACATAGTTTTAAAATAACTTTTGCTCTTGAGGGTATGATCATTCATACACATTCACTCGTCAGTTGCATGTGATCACGCATGTATACGAAATTAATATCTCTAAAATCTTCAGGCCCAATGAGATTGATGGGACGATATTAAGCTCTGATTGACGAGCATTTCTTTGTTGAATTTGAATGTCCAGTATTTACATTTTAACCATCCATTAAGTGTTTACCAATAGGCCATATGGGCCTGTTATGGTGATAGCTTAATGCATTTTTTGGTTGATGATCCATCTGAAGCAGGTGCGATCTGGACTGTTTAATTCAAGGAACATACATGCCACGTGTACGATGCACCATTGCATGTGTGCAAAACATCAGATTTTAGGCACTTCTAAGCAATTGGATTGGGATCTTTCTCTGTGATCCAAACTGTTCATTTGATAGGACTTCTCGTTGATGTGGAAAAACAAACAAAAAAATCTCAGATAAAAAATTTAACTCTTTGATTCTACAAAAGTTATGGTGACCGTTCATTTCAAAAAATAAAAAAGAGCTAAATTATCCTGAGAGCTTTTATTTGTTGATTTTCCACTGTAAAAGGTGAGATTCGTTGTATGAACGGTTTGGATCATTGGAAGATGACAAAGATTCAAAGGCTAAAGTTGGGACGTATTGTATTGTATTGTAATAGGCCTACCTCGATAGAGAAATGTCAGATGTGGCCGAGGTATCATATATGTAGAACATTCTACCCGTATAAAAGGTGACACGCACCACGATCAGTACCTGGTATGAAAATTAGTCTAATGCACTCAGTGGGTGGGCCACACCAGCACGCAAACTCATGCCATCGGCTATTCATTGATATTGATGTTGGATCCTGCTCAGCTTGTGGTCAGCATGACTTTCACATCAGGCGAGAATCATGGGTGACCCACATCTTTGTATGGATATGATATTTTGCATGTGGCAAGTTGGGGGAATGGTCTTTTCATAACTTATGATACACCAGTTGCATGAATCATTTCAATGTGACATTTATACCCTTTTTTATTTTATTTTATATCCAATAAAGGACAAGGAAAGCCGCCTTCTCACTTCAGAGTCGCGGTCATGATTTGGTGATCCAGGCTGTTGATCTAAATTTTCAAAGCTTGAGAAAATGATCTGAATGGGCAGATTTCCAGCCATCAAATATGGCCCCTGTACAGGTATTATGTTATACCCTTTTCTTAGTCATTTTTCTTTATCATATGTTTTTGGGCCATTGATCAAAGTTTAAGATCTTTCAGTCACTGTAGGGTCTTTCTGATCAACAACCTAGATTATCATGGCTAGGGGTGGCAATGGGTCGGGTTTAGCCTAAGCTAGACTTATTCACTGAACGGGTCAAGAAATCTTGCCTAAACCCAACTGAAGACCTATTATTCTCTAACCTCACCAGACCCACTTAAAAGCTCATCAAGCCCGACCAGACCCAGCACAACGCATTTAATTGTAAATGGGTTGGGCTCGACTGACCGACCCAACCTGCCATGATCCATTTTAGGTTTAAGAATGGAATATGACATTACAACCTAGCTCAGAAATGAATATTTATTTATTTTGGGTCATGGGTCGGGTTGGTCAAGTCATTTTGCCCATTATATGGACATGTCAGATGAGGTAGGATAAAATCCAAGCTTTGCCCATTTACTAAAAAGGGTCTTATGTCCAGCTAGAACCTGGCCCACTGCTCACTTCGCTTGGCTTGAACCGTCTTCAAAAGCATGTTAGGTCAGTTAACCCGTAGTAGATCGACCAAACCCATTGCCACATCCATTCCTGATTATGCCCTTATGCCTGATTAGCCAATTCTATCAAGAGTGGCTTAGCAGCCTAGATTTGAACTTTGCTGTAATTGCATGTAAATCATAGCAAATAAATAATGATGATTTTATAAATATGTTATTATGCACAAATTTTGAAAAGAGATTTACATCTACTTTGTCAGCCTTATTATAATGTTTGTACTTTATGTTGGAATCGGGTGACTAAAATATATGTTTATAGGGCTTTCGGGCGACTGGATTTAGGTATAGCGAGCTCTCTGGACTTTTTTGGGCATTTTTGAGTGCTCGACCTAAGTCCATCGGGCAACTAACGTGGAGTTCGGGCACCCGATCGGGTGACCAACCGTATGTCGGTTGTGTTATATAGTTTGCGCAATCTTGCATGGTTTTACATAAGATGTTTTTAATTTTGGATTTATTGCTATATAAGCGTGTGTAAAATGAGATTAGGGTATCTTAAATGTGTAAGGGTGGGTTGAGAGAGTTCTAGGCTAAGAGAAAGAGCTTGTGAGGCTTGGGTTTTCTCTTGGGTTTCTTGCTTGTGGGTTGTTCATCTTTATAATCTTTTTATTCATAATAGATTCACTTTTATGCTATTGTTTTTTTACCTATGAAGGGTTTTTCCACATTAAAATTGGATTGTCTTTATGTAGTTGAATGCATGTAGGTGTGATTGTGTTATGTTACTCGTTTGATTCTATACTCTGCATGTTTGGTTTGCTTCCACTGCGGGCCACTTTTCCCAACAAGTGGTATCGAAGACAGGTTATTTGCTCAGGCCTAAGCTCCAGGCCCACGTGGGAGGAGGGGGAGGCCCCGTGCATACAGCCTAGGTTCCACTTGGGAGGGGGGGGGGGGGGGGGGGGGGGGGGGGGGGGGGGCCAGGATATGACTTTATATATTAGGGGTTCCTCACCTTTTGGGTATGACACAAGACTTTATTCACGCAGATCCAAAACTTCTAGTAACCCCGAAGAAGTTTTCAATGGTAAGCATTCAACCCCCACTATTTTATGTGGTGTGGTCCACTTGGGCTTTGGATCTACCTTATAAAATAAATGAATGGCATAGATATAGCACAAACATCATAGTAGGGCTTAACTGTTATAAGGTTGAGTCTTATCAAAATTTTGAGGTGGGATTCCAACTTATACCAAACATTAGGGAGTAAATTGTGTTCGACCCCGCTCTTTGTTGGGGCCCATCGTGATGTATCTGCAACATCATCCATTCCTTTTCTTAGGTGTCCATTCCTTTTCTTAGGTCATGTTAGGATATGGGCCCAAATACGAGGCAAATGCTCAAGTGGACCACACCAAATAAGAAGTGATCACATCACCGACAGTTTTTTATTAGAGGCCCACGTGGGTGAGCTTTAATCTCCATCACCTTATGGCGAACGGTGGGAGTCTAATGAACCTTGTTTGCATGTGATATCTTTATTGAAATGGGCATTTTCATCTTTTTAATTCCTGCTAATGCAATGGTGTTTAGCTATTTTAGGAGGAGGTAACGACCATTTTATCCCTCAAAACTTTCTTTATCCTAATGCCCTTAGATAAATGTGAGGATAAATCAGTCATTTTACCAAGTGTAAACATCAATCCCTATAACCTGGTGGTGAAAGTTGGTGGCGTAACTTGACTTATTTAATATTTTATCATTTTAATCACTCTTCTTAGCATGCTGGCCATTCTATGAAATGTCGATTTTGCCCCGTAAAACTTTCTAGTCCTAATAAAACCACAAGGAAAATTCCGGTATTTTTGGGAGGGTAGATAATAACCATAATCACCCAAGACACGTAATTTGGGCTAGATTGGTTAGGTGTAAATGGTGGTAAATAAATAATTATGACAAATGCTTAATGTTTGGGAAGCAAATTGCATTAGCAAGGTTTGATCAGATTTATGTGTAGGCCCACCGTGATGTATTTGTTTACCTACACCGTCTATGCCTTTTGTCGTATCATGTTAAGGTATGGGCCTAAAAAATAAGGTAAGTTCAACGCTCTAGCAAACCACACTAGAGATGACTCTTGCATTTAATGCAACCTAAGCTTCTTATTTGGTGTGGTCCACTTGAGCATTTGCCTCGTATTTGGGCCCATACCCTAACATGACCTAAGAAAAGGAATGGACACCTAAGAAAAGGAATGGACGATGTTGATAAACAGATACATCACGGTGGGCCCCAACAAAAAGCGGGGTCGAACACAATCTACTCCCTAATGTTTGGTATAAGTTGGAATCCCACCTCAAAATTCTGATAAAACTTAACCTTATAACAGTTAAGCCCTACTATGATGTTTGTGCTATATCTATGCCATTCATTTATTTTATAAGGCAGATCCAAAGCCCAAGTGGACCACACCACATAAAATAGTGGGGGTTGAATGCTTACCATTGAAAACTTCTTCGGGGTTACTAGAAGTTTTGGATCTGCGTGAATAAAGTCTTGTGTCATACCCAAAAGGTGAGGAACCCCTAATATATAAAGTCACCGACAGTTTTTTATTAGGTTGCATTAAATGCAAGAGTCATCTCTAGTGTGGTCTGCTAGAGCGTTGAACTTACCTTATTTTTTGGGCCCATACCTTAACATGATACGACAAAAGGCATAGACGATGTAGGTAAACAAATACATCACGGTGGGCCTACACATAAATCTGATCAAACCTTGCTAACGCAATTTGCTTCCCAAACATTAAGCATTTGTCATAATTATTTATTTACCACCATTTACACCTAACCAATCCAGCCCAAATTACGTGTCTTGGGTGATTATGGTTATTATCTACCCTCCCAAAAATACCGGAATTTTCCTTGTGGTTTTATTAGGACTAGAAAGTTTTACAGGGCAAAATCGGCATTTCATAGAATGACCAGCATGCCGAGAAGAGTGATTAAAATGACAAAATATTAATTAAGTCAAGTTACGCCACCAACTTTCACCACCAGGTTATAGGTTATAGGGATTGATGTTCACACTTGGTAAAATGACTGATTTATCCTCACATTTATCTAAGGGCATTAGGATAAAGAAAATTTTGAGGGATAAAATGGTCATTACCTCCTCCTAAAACAGTCAAACACCATTGCATTAGCAGGTATTAAAAAGACGAAAATGCCCATTTCAATAAAGATATCACATGCAAACTAGGTTCATTAAACTCCCACCGTCAGGGGCAAAATGGTCATTCGCCATAAGGCGATGGAGATTAAAGCTCACCCACGCGGGCCTCTAATAAAAAACTGTCGGTGATGTGATCACTTCATGGTTGCATGGGGCCCTTAGATCAATGGACTAGATCATCAAAATGGAATTAAAGCTTATCATGTTGCACATTATTTTTCCGGCCAACGTGCCACATGTGTGGGACATCCCAACCATGTAGAAGATAAGAAAAATAGTGTAGATCACTTGGTGAAAAAAATCAGGCCCATCCACTCATTAAATGGATATGACTTTATATATTAGGGGTTCCTCACCTTTTGGGTATGACACAAGACTTTATTCACGCAGATCCAAAACTTCTAGTAACCCCGAAGAAGTTTTCAATGGTAAGCATTCAACTCCCACTATTTTATGTGGTGTGGTCCACTTGGGCTTTGGATCTGCCTTATAAAATAAATGAATGGCATAGATATAGCACAAACATCATAGTAGGGCTTAACTGTTATAAGGTTGAGTTTTATCAGAATTTTGAGGTGGGATTCCAACTTATACCAAACATTAGGGAGTAAATTGTGTTCGACCCTGCTCTTTGTTGGGGCCCACCGTGATGTATCTGTTTATCAACATCGTCCATTCCTTTTCTTAGGTGTCCATTCCTTTTCTTAGGTCATGTTAGGGTATGGGCCCAAATATGAGGCAAATGCTCAAGTGGACCACACCAAATAAGAAGCTTAGGTTGCATTAAATGCAAGAGTCATCTCTAGTGTGGTCTGCTAGAGCGTTGAACTTACCTTATTTTTTGGGCCCATACCTTAACATGATACGACAAAAGGCATAGACGGTGTAGGTAAACAAATACATCACGGTGGGCCTACACATAAATTTGATCAAACCTTGCTAACGCAATTTGCTTCCCAAACATTAAGCATTTGTCATAATTATTTATTTACCACCATTTACACCTAACCAATCTAGCCCAAATTACGTGTCTTGGGTGATTATGGTTATTATCTACCCTCCCAAAAATACCTGAATTTTCCTTGTGGTTTTATTAGGACTAGAAAGTTTTACGGGGCAAAATCGGCATTTCATAGAATGACCAGTATGCCGAGAAGAGTGATTAAAATGATAAAATATTAATTAAGTCAAGTTACGCCACCAACTTTCACCACCAGGTTATAGGGATTGATGTTCACACTTGGTAAAATGACTGATTTATCCTCACATTTATCTAAGGGCATTAGGATAAAGAAAATTTTGAGGGATAAAATGGTCATTACCTCCTCCTAAAACAGCCAAACTCCATTGCGTTAGCAGGTATTAAAAAGACGAAAATGCCCATTTCAATAAAGATATCACATGCAAACTAGGTTCATTAAACTCCCACCGTCAGGGGCAAAATGGTCATTTGCCATAAGGCGATGGAGATTAAAGCTCACCCACGCGGCCTCTAATAAAAAACTGTCGGTGATGTGATCACTTCATGGTTGCATGGGGCCCTTAGATCAATGGACTGGATCATCAAAATGGAATTAAAGCTTATCATGTTGCACATTATTTTTCCGGCCAACATGCCACATGTGTGGGACATCCCAGCCATGTAGAAGATAAGAAACATAGTGTAGATCACTTGGTGAAAAAAATCAGGCCCATCCACTCATCAAATGGTCCACCCCAGCTTGTTTGATCATATCCTTGGTGGACCCACCCAATGAGCAGATTGGCCTGGTTTAAAGTCCAGGTAATATTTATGGTGGGCCCACTTTTTGCATGTCTCATGTGACATGGTAATACAATGACAATCCAGAAAAAAACCCCACCTTGCTTCTACCATTGAGGCAGTTGGATGGAGTGGGGCTCACTTCTCTTCATGATGGGCCCATTGATATTTGGTAAGATTCATTCAGGCGCAGCGAAATTTCACAGCTGGATATAGGAGGGGTTTGACTCACCAAAATCAGTGCCTTTAAAGTCGTTTTTTGTGACTCTTTTGAGATTGGTTAGCCATTTTCGGATCTATTCTCCACCGTTCTTTCCAAATGATATTTATAGATTACAATACATCATGCAAAACAAACATCAGCATTCACCGCCCTTGCTTTTGTTGCTTTCGAATATTCCTTGCCCCAACCCCATCACATACACACTATATCATCTCCTCCCATTTCAATCCATGAATGGTGGATCATACACATGCATACATCCACTTTATACATATGGTACATGTATGTCATAGGCCCCATTTCCAATGTATCATGTCCCAAAATTCAAATAGATCGGACGATCCTAACCATTTGATTTTACCTGTTGAATTTAGAGTGTGCGACCATCTTCGTTTTCAACCGTCTATTTGATGACCACGCATCAGATGGCTAGGATCATTACTAATTGTAATTTTCCACCGTGCCCATTAAATTGGAACTTGATGTACACTCACACCATGTGAAAGGTCAGCCCTGAATGTCTATGACCCATCATATGAATCTCATTTAGGATAATCCAATCCATCCTTTATTTTGCCTTATTTTCTTTGGCCACCTTTTTTTTTTTAATCCAAGCCATTGGATTAGATGGTCACGATCGTATAACAAAACCGTTTAGGATCATAAGCAATCCATGATGGGCCTAATAGATAGATGGATCAAATTATTGGTTAGACTTATTTCGTATAATTGATCTTGACGGTCCATATCAAAAGCCATTGATCAAATGGTTAATATTTGTCATAATTGTGCTATGTTTGCATTGTAGCCCACTGAAATTTGTGCTGGACCTAATGAACAGTCTAGATCAATGGATCAGACTCCGAAGTGTCCCAATGCAATAGGAGCAGGTTAACTTATAACTCTCTTGGAGTACCGGAACATTTCTCTTTAATTACATTGAGCATCCAAACGCACCAAGAGCACATATTCCACGGTCTTCAATTTTCTGTAATATCAAAGGTAATGTACTATATCCACCATCCATCGCAAGCATCTGAAAGCAGTTGAAACATGTCTTTTCTCTTGTATTGTTTTCGTTGGAAATGATCCAATACAACATGGTATGTTAACTTAACATACACTGCATCTATTTTTCACTTACGTGTCACTTCAATAGAAAATCCGAGCCATGGAGATGGTGGATCATGCCATGAAAATGGCCCAAAACTAAAATTGAAATACCCCATTCATCAGGTGGGCCACACTCATCTCAAGTCAGATCATCGCCTGTACTTTGATTTCAACAGACCTGCTGATTAATGGGCCATCCTGGTTCTTTCCTGGGATAATCTTTATGATGCGATCCACTTTTTGCACCGCTCGGATGCTTTACACAAATGATACATAGGGTTAAAAATGAAAGCCTAACTTTGCACGTGATCATTTGTCAATATTGGCAATTACGTAGACTTTTATTCTTTAACACAGTAGATTACGTCTACGGTTTAAAATAGGGAAAAAAAAAATAAAAATAAAAAAGACCAAACAGACTATTTTGGTGGACCATCAATTAGTCATGGTCATCCATGATGGCTGGTAAGATACGTATCAAAGCTGATAGCACGCAATCCGTTCAAAAGGTGGGTCATCTGATGGCCCCACCTGCACCCTCTCCACAAGTGCCTTTTCACACTCGGCACACATGTCAAGCTGGCAAGCGTGTGGAACATCCGAGCTGTGAGTGCATGAGGTGGTCTCCACATATGCAAAAAACCAGGCTGGTCCAGTCGTCAGGTGGGTAAAGGAAAAGATGGACGGTTAAAAAAAAACTGCCATTGGTGCGCACTCAACGCAGACATGTGGCCCGCCATATAAGTGGTCCCACCTAATTTCTCGGTATAGTCATCTTCGTGGTGGGGGCCACCTTATGAACCACTCAGATGTCAAGTGCAAATCGCTGAAATCTACATTAGCTATCTTCAGTCGCTCATTCTTGATGCCTAAGGCACACATAGGGCTGCACATCTGCCTCGTTAACCCGCCCGACCCGCCCGACCCAACTTGGTAGAAACCCGATCCGTTCCGACCCGGCCCGACCCGGCTGAGAAAACAATCCAGTCACGAGAAGAAGCGGCTGGACCGTTTTTAATTTAGGTACGGTTTAGGGTGCATGCCAAACCCGCCCAACCCGACCCGTACCCTGACCCGTGTATACTCGACCCGTTCCACCCGACCCTGAACCGCCCCGTTTATACTAGTTTATTGCTTTTAGAAATATCTATATAGCATTATCAATAGGTTGAATGGTCAATAAACATTAGGGTGGAGTCTAGAATCTTTTAACGGTGGGAGTTCAATGACCACTGATTTTTGTAGTGTGGTCTACTAAACCTTTTATCTGCTTCCTTTTTGGGACTATGTCCTACAATAATCTGGAAACATAGATGGACAGCATGGATTTACAATATATAAATCGAAGTGAGCCTCATGGTTAGGGTCTCACCCACATGGCTGGTTCCAAGTCTCACTGACTCTCACCCAAGCTGCGTTCACCTCACACTCACAAGGAGCAGATTAGGTAACATTGACTATGTCTTAAATCCACATCGTCCAACTATTTTGAAAGGTCATTTTAGGATATGATATCAAAAATGAAGCTGACTCAAATCTTAGGTGAACCACACCATAGAAACATAGTCCTAACCCAACCCGACCCGACCCGACCCGACCCGATCCAGTTTAGCATATAGGGTAGGGTAGGTTTAGGGTTGACCCTTTTACAAGTAGGGTAGGGTTAGGGTTGGGTTGACTCAACCCGATCAAAACCCTGAACCGAAACCCGAACCTTTAAATATATTTAGGTTCGGTCTAGGGTTGGGCCCAACCCGGCCCTAACCCGACCCGTGTGCAGGCCTAGGCACACATATAGGGGATCTGGACTATTCATTTCTTGGTAACTACAACGAAAGGAGCATATACGGGGAAAAAAAAAATCATAGCACCTGGGTAATAGCAGCTCTGATTGGATGACTTTGAGGATTGCAATAGGACTTTTTATTGAAAATCCGGCCATAGTCTTCCAAACACCAACATGTAGTAGTATTATTTAAAAAATAAGAAAAGAAAAAAATTACTTACACAGTATTTGTCGGATCTTTTATTTCTTTGGACAGCAAGGAAAAAACTTTTACTTAATAATTACATGTGCGAATATTCTATGCTAGATGCTAATTGCATTTATGACTTAATACCATAGGAGATGATAACACATTAGCACAGTCAAATTATAATTATATATATTCAATTCAATTTGCTCAATCGTTTTGATTTGCTATAGAATGATACAATTTGATTGATCGGAATTAAAAATTAAAATTGAATTGAATTAATCCTGGGGAATGATCTAATTCAATAAATTGATCCTAAATTGAATCGTGTGCAGTCCTATTTAATTCTCATTGTTTCGTGTGGTGTGGTCCACTTAAGCTTTGGATATACTTCAATTTTGGGCTCATGCCTTAAAATGAGCTGGAAAAATGGATCGACGGCCTGGATAAAACACATGAATTACGGTGTGAGCCCCACAGAGTTTGCTCACTCACCGCACAATCCGCATCCATCCTAAGCAGGCCCATCAGATCAATGGTCTAGGTCAACGAAGAATGGCCCCCATTTGATGAATCAAGATGTTATGATTCCTCTTGGGTTGACTTTTAAATGGTCGATAAAGCATGGATGGATAAGATCCCCCATCTTTCACGGCTTCAAGATGTTAAAAGCATTGTACCCTTTAAAGGAAATGCTTTTGGTCTGATGAAAGCTAAAGTGGGCCACCTCAACCTCTCTTTTCTTTCACCCAAAAAAAAAAAAAAAAAAAAACCCGAATTCCATATCTCAGCCATATAAATCTTTTCAAAGCTTCATAATATTCTCTTGAAGAAGAGGACTCATTTGATACAAGGCCCGCATCTTTGCACAATACACATGCGTTTTTAATCTGGCAAAGTGGGGCCCATGCTTCGGTAATCCAGACCGTTGCACTCTTTGGTCCCACTGTTAATGGAGAGTGGCTCAAAAATATACGACGTTGGATGATGCTTGCTCCCAAAATTTGTTGAAGGTGGTGGGGCCCACATCCCAACGGTTTTTGGTGGGGCCACACATGCTTCAATGATCTCTTTGTAACCAAACATGGATAGTCACACATACCAACATACCACATGTGTGCGAGATTTTGGCCGCTCATCAAACGGCCACCACTACTAATGTTGATCGTCTAAAAAAAAAAGTGGTATGCACACTCATCAGCTGGGCTCCACGTGTGTTCTATCTGGACAGCTCAACCATCCATTTTAATACGATAGTCCAACTGACAAACGGCCTTGATTGCTAGCACGTGTGCCATTCGAGCCCACATGAGGGCAAACAGGTTTGGGTATTTCAGATGCGCGAGTACCTTTTTCTAGATCTTTTGGAATCGAGCATCTAGCATGCGTCAGCCTCTCGTAAGTGTGGCCCACCACATACCTAATCTCCTTCATCACCACTCAACCATTATCCTCACAAGATATGTAATCTCTCCATTATTGAGTAACATAACATTTTAAGGGAATGGTACAACTCAACGCTAGTAAGCATGCGATGCCTCGCAATGTCATGCGAGTTTCTATTGATCCTGACCGTTGATCTCGTTTCTTTCTCCTGGAAGTATGATGATCTTTTGTGCATAATCCATCCACACACTACCATCCATGCCAGCATGCATGGCACATGTGTTTGTGATCCAGGCCGACCATGAGGTGGATCCCACCATTTCAGATGCCTTGGCCCAGGTATGCCACACAATCTAGAAGACAAAACGATGGCTTGAAACAGCTTGGCCAGGTTTCTATAAGTTGTCTGCTTGCTTCCAATAGGACGTGGCTTCCGTAGATCCCTGACTGTGGGGACCCACCTTGATGTATGTATCTTTTATCCACGCTGTTCATCCAATTTGCTTTGATCATTTTAGGGTAGGAGCCCAAAAAATGCAGTAGATCCAAATCTCAAGTGGACCATGCAACAGGAAATGGTGGTGATTAAATGGCCACCTTTAAAAAATTCTTGGGGGCCACCAGAAATCTTATTTGTCATCCAACATATTGATAAGGCCACAAAAACCTAGACGAAAAGATCATACAAATATCAGCTTGATACAAAACTTTTGTGGGCTCCAAGAAGTTTTTAATGGTCAATCACCACTATCCCTTATGATGTGGTCCACCCACATGAGATTTGGATCTGCTGCATTTTTTAGGCCCATACCCTAAATGACCCGGAGAAACGGATGGACAATTTGGATATAAGACACATACATCATGATGGCTCCAGTAGAAGATAAACGTCGGCCAGGATGTTAAAAAGTGGGCTATATAAATTCCTATTTGTTCTCTGATCCCTTGTCCTTTTCTCTTTCTTTTTGTGTAGAACAAAAATTGATAGTGACAAGAGATCAAATGGAATTAGCCATCTAATTTGAGAGGAAATGGGAAAAGTACTTTAAGTAATTGAAAGGGTATTTAAATAATTCGTAAGAAAGTTGTGCGGTAACTTTTTCTTCGCTTATCAACTTTTTTATAATTCACCCAAGTAAGATAACGATCGAAAGAGAAATGGACTTTTAACTTAAGGACCCAAAGGAAAGTCATTTAAGGACACCATATGGCCTTTTTTAAGAAAGGAAAGGTGACATGGCCATTCAAGCTCTGCATGAAATGGACCGGACAACAACCACATCAAACAGTTGGCATACGTGGTTGCACAAAGATGATCTCCCTTGTAGGTGCATGTGAGGCTAGGATTGCAACTCGGGTGGGTTGCGTTGGGTCCGACCTGACCTCAAGAGGAACCAACAACTTGACCTTACCTAAATGTAATCTAAATATCGAAATAAATGAATCATCCATGCAACAATAATGAAGATTTTAAATTATAATCTTGAATGTGTACTTGTGTGGAAAGATATTCTCATTGTTGCGATGTTGCCGAGAGGGAATGCTTAATTTGCTATACCTTATACTCTTATAAAAACTTTTTAATGAGGCTAAGGTTTTTATAAAAGAGGATCATAGAAGTTTACCCATCACACTTATTTCCTCTGAAGTCTTTACATCCTACGTTTTCATATTTATTTTAATAACCATGTATATTTATAACGGTTTAAGCATCGTTACCTAAAATGTATTTGTATCGATCACAATTGTAGTGGGGCTTACCAAATCGCTCAATTTGAATAACCCAACGGTCATGTTAAAACTAATGATCATATGTGGCCCACTTAATAAGACTCTTACTCCAAATTGTAATATGAGATTTCCAACCTAAATTAATACATACTCCACCTAAAACCAATCCAATCAAACCTGACCCATCCTAAATTTGCCCCAAACCCAACTTGATTTCAAATTAGGTTGAAGTTTTCCAACCCTAACCCAACGCAACCCAAGGTCGCTGACAACCCAGCCCCAATTCATGTTTGGGCCAGGTTGACCTGAACCCAAGTTATAGCCCTAGCATGGGCTCACCAATCCCCAATCAAGAAAGCAAAGAAAGGTGGCAAGCTAATAGAGCAAGAACAAAAACAGTACACCATCCCATGCACCTTTTTTAGGTGGTCCCATATTTCCTCCATTGACTTTGAATCAACATTCCAATAGAGGTGAGATTTTGATTTTGGAAGGATATATATTGCAATAAAACCTCCCAAATGCATGCATGTAAATGAAGGGCTGTTTCTATCCTTGGCCGGGCAAGATGGGGGTGTGAATTTCAGGTTTCCAACTACTAGCTATTTTTCAATGGTATAGCTGGCTTCATGTACTTTATGAGACGTGGCATTAAGTGCGTTTGGATTTTCATATGTGAATATTGTACCTCCTCATATGTTCATTGGCTTCAAGTTAATTAGATAGCTAAGTGCCCCCACATGAGTTTGAAATAGCCAACATCATTGAGGTGGACCACACTCTATTGTTCCGGTTATAGAAGGTCAGATCATAGTTTAAAGGTGTGAACGCTTGACGACTCTACTAGAAAATTGGGCTGTTTTTTTTTTTTTTTTTTTTTTCAACTTAATAGTAAACAGTGTAAAGTGCGTTTGGTTGCACCATATATAATTGAATTTCATGGTTAAGCAGTTTCATTCAGTAATTTCATGATAATTCCTGAGATTTGGTGCACCCCAAAGACAACTTTCAACATGTTAAGTGCTTGTGATATCCAATCATTGGAATAGGTTGGCCCCACCATGAGGTTCACCTAGTGCAAAAATCAGCCAGATCCAATCATCAGGTGAAACATGCCATAGAAAATAGTGTATAGCCATTGATAAATAGCACAATATAAGTGTGGTCCACCTGATCATTGGACGGGGCTGATTTTTTCATGAAGTGTTCCTCATGGTGGCGCCAATCTATTGAATGGGTTGGATGTCCTATGCAGTTGACAAGTAAGAAGTTATTTACAAAATTGGAACATAACTTATGGTCCAATCATTGGACTTGAAACCTTCTCTCTTTTATATATAAGAGGAATGCTCACATGCGCACTAGTTCTCGTAAGAGTTCGTGAGCACTTTTTGAAAAATCACCACACATGATGTAAGCGCAAAATTCGAATCGTTCACGTGATGTGGCATTTCAAAAAGCTCCCAAGGCCCAACTTTCAACTTGATCCAAAATTTTTTAGTGGGCCGTAAGAGAGAGAGAGAGAGAGAGAGGGAGGAAGTTTTTTTTCAGAGTGCTGCATCACATGGATAGTTCAAATTTTGGGCTCACATCATGTATGAGTTATCAAAAAGTGCTCACAAGTTCTCATAAAAGTTCTCAAGTGTGCATTATATATATATATATATATATATATATATATATATATATATATATATATATATATATATATATATATATATATATATATAGGGGTGGTTAATGAGCCAAATTATTCGTGAATGGTATGAGTTCGGTTTGATTAATGCTCGTTTGAGTTTATTTGATTAGTAAACAAACCAAATTCAAACCTTACTTTTAAGTTCGATTAGTAATCAAACTAAACTCAAACCGGCATGAGTTCGATTTGGTTAGGCTCGATACGGTTCGTTTATAGCTAAAAAAAACATTGTTTCTTACGATATGGTCCACCTGAGATTTGGATCTGCTTCATTTTTTAGCTCCTACTATGAAATGATTTGATGAAATGTATGAATGGAGTAGATATGGTATATATGAATCAAGGTGGGCCCCATAGTAAGAGCCTCACCATCTTGATTTTTTTGGATATGGAATATATGTTGGATATGGAATATATGTTGCATGGTGGGCCCCGCAATAAGCCTATCTAAAGCTCAAGTGGACTATACCACGCCGTCCAACCTCTAATGAATTCTGAAGGTATAACATCTTATTTACACAGACATTTAAAATGTTGCAAATAGGGGTGGTTAATGAACCAAACTATTCGTGAATAGTTTGAGTTCGATTCGCTTAAAGCTCCTTTGAGTTTGTTTGATTAGTAAACAAACTAAACCCAAACTCAAACTTGAGTTTTGATTATCAAACTCAAACCAAACACTGGTGGTATTCGGTTCGATTTATTTACTCTCTCTCTCTCTCTCTAGCGAGAGAGAGAGAGAGAGAGAGATGCTATCCTGGAAATAGTTCTTATGAGAACTTTTGACACATAATGTGGGTACGAAACTGGGACAGTTCACTAAATGAATCACCTAATGAAATTGTAAGGCCTGATCTAAAAATCTGGTGGGCCATAGCAAAGTAAGAGGTAAATTTAGGGCCAGGGGTTTTCCACTATACTATGGCATACTAGATTTTAAGATCTAGCCAAAAAGTTAGTTGGGAAGGTTTCATTAGGTGACTTATCTAGTAGACTACTTGGATTTTATACCTACATCATGTGTCAAAAGTTTTCATAAAGTTTCCATGAAACTAGTTCATAGAAGAGCGTTTTGCTACACAGATGCATGTCCTGCAACCAATGTGATGTAGAGCGGTCCGCCAACTATTACATGGCCCAGATGGACTAAAAGAAGACTGGTCGAGGTTAGAAGTGATCTGGACCATCAGGATTGTAAAACTGGTCATATCTCGCAATCCGGAATGAGTTTTTGGACATATAATATATAATTTTGGGGTAGCTTGAGTTACTTTAGCCAACCAACCCTGCTTTGCTGGGTTGCCCATGTCGGAATCACAAAATTTGAGCAGATCGACGGTCATTAGGCTAGTTTAATTTCAAATTTATTATTTTATAAGTTTCATTTTGATCATAACTTTTAAGCCGTAGGGTTTTAGAGTTTATGCCCAACACGAAAAGGGCTTAAAATAATTAATAGAACAACAAAATTGGGTCCGTTTGAAAACTTTCTATTTTTAGCCGAAAACCATGATTTCTAATAGGATTGAGAGACTTCTATAAATAGTAAGCTGCATTTTTTAGGTATTTTAGTTTAAGTTGAAGTCTTAAACTTCTACCTAAGGTTTAATTTCTTATTTAAAGTATTGCAATCATGTTAAATTTAATTCAATCAATTATTATGAATTTATTTAGATTTATTTTATGTTTTCTTTTACTTTCCCTCGTGGATTCGAGGAAGTCCGGTAGAAGATTCCCAGAGGCCTTGTGGACTCAAGGTACTTATCCGATTAAGTAGACAATGATTGACCTAATCATGCCCTCCCCGCGTCACAATGTCCCCACCCTTGATGGCAACATCTCCAAAGCTTTTATTTACACATAGGATGCCTAATTGTCAAATAAGACTGTTCATTCAATAGTAGTACCGGGAACAAGGGATGGTGCAAGAATTACACTGACGGGATGATCCTAACCCTTTGAATGGGCTAACTTGTTACAACCGCCTAATGTCTATGCGCCATGTCTGTCCGCGCGTGTACTCAAGTTGGTTGAGTCATGTTTTGTTATATTTTATTAAGTTTTCTCTAGATTTTTTGCTATTTTTTTTTTACCAAGTTGGGCTTTCTCCAGTTTTGACCAAAAGTGACCACTCACGGTCAGGCCTTTATTATTATTATTATTATTTTTGTTTCAAAGGTTTTAAATTATGGGTTGGAGGTCTTTCATGATTGGGGACCTTACACACTTGAAAGATCCAAGCCGCTCATCAGCCGGATCACTACCATGTGGATAACCCAGTTGAAAATAACATCTAACATGCCTTATGTGCATGCTGAATGCGGATCTTCGCTTTGTATCACTTGATGATGGTCCATTTCTTCTTTGTGCATATGGCCCATATGAAGAGTGCATAGGACTGATTATTGGTGCAATGAATCTATAAAATGGCCTAACTAACAAGCAGCTTTGATCTCAAACACTGTATTCCATTCTATCATGCATGTGAGTGTGTAGCAAAGCTCTTTTCCTTAGACTACAGCTCGATAACCAGCTGTTGAATGGTTGTCACAATTAAGAGAAAGACAGGGCTATTAAATATGTTGGGGCCTAGCTCAAGAGAGTCTGAGCCATGCACTTCGGATCACCAAAACACCAATGGCAGATCATCATCATCATCATCATCATCATCTAAGCCTTATCTTGACTAATTCGAGTCAGCCACATAAATCCCATTCTGCCATTTGATGCTGTCAAGAACCATATACTCAATTAAATTATAGTTACAAATCTCGCTCTCATGAATTTCTCAGCTAAAATTTTTTTTGGCTGAGTTTCAAATCTTGAGGTTCTTCTTAGAAAATCATCCTGAAAATTTAGTAAAGAATGAAAAAAATAAAAATAGCTCTTTTGATCACCATAACAAGAATAATAAATTCATCATCATCTAAACCTTATCCAAACTAATTGAGTTAGCTGCATGAATCCTGTTCTGCCATCTCATGAGATTCAAACCCAAATCCTCAATTAACATATAGTCATAGATTCCATTCCCCGGAATTTCTTGGAAGATTTTTAAATCTAGAGGTCTTTCTCCAGATATTATTGGGAAAATCCTATTAATCATAAAAAATTAAAAATACATTTATTAGTAATTAATAAATGTATAATTATATAGAATTAGTTAAAATTTCAAATGATTTTCAAGTTGATACTAGGATACCCTAATGAAAATCGTGAAAATTTCATAACCATGGATACTTTGGAAGTCTTGTGATATAGTTATTTCTTTTGAATTTTAGATACAAGTTGGTCTGAGTACCAACAAGACTGGACTGTTTGGCCTCATATTAGTCCCAAGAAATTGAGAAATACCTTCACATATGTACATATGTGTACTCATACACCTATACCATTAGATATCAATAGGATGTGAACTTTTATTAGGTGGGCCCCACATGATCATCAGTTTAAATCATACCATTGAATTATTGTACTTGAGTATATTAATAGCCATACAAATAGATTCAAGATGATATATATTCACACTGTTTTCTATCCACAATATTCAAATAAGAATGATCATAGATTTTAGAAAGTATGGCAATCAGTTAGAGCTATATAAGACCCATCTGTGATGTCTATAAAGAATCCAAATAGTGTATCTGTAGAGGCGCCTCATATTCACCGTCTATCCCAAAGAATCATCCTGATTAAAAGCTCAGGTGGGACACACAACTGGAATTCACTATTGTGCTTGAAACCTTTATATTTATTATTGTGGCCCACCTAAGTTTTGGAATGGCTTGTGCTTTGGTGAGTTCCTTCATCCTGGTGGGGACGTGCATCATGACCAGTTGGATGACATATGTACAACACGGTGGATAACACATTCCATCTGGAAGTTTCTTCAGGGAGCGTCCCCCTCCCCAATGTCTCCCAGTTTTTCCTTTCGGTGTGGCCTACCTGAGTTATTTATGAGGCTGTAATTTGGAATCTAAGCCTAACATAGGGTGGCACAACTAATGGACGGTATGGATGGCACTCACACACACATCAATGTGGGTCTCTCACATAGGCTTGGAAATCGAGCCCCAGTAAAGCCCATGGGGCGATAAAAACTACATGGGCACGGCCATAAAAGCCCATCTATTGATTAATGAAACTCCTACAAGCATCGTTGTCATCAAAGATCAAAACTGTTGGAGGGTGGAGTGGCAAATATACAAATCTAAAAGGTATATTTGAGATCAGTACTATTCATCAAGTGGGTCCCACCATGCATGTTCCATGGCCTGAAAATGAGGCCGTTCCTGTCATCAGGTAGGCTATCTGTATATGTTGAATGTGGATGGTCAATGTTTTTTTTTATCTTTCAATTTTCCACACGTGTGGCCTACCGGACAGGCCTTAATTTGGGTCTCTCTGTATACACTGTGAGGCCACTTGATGAATGAGCGGGTTATTTCATAGACGTGCCACATTGGCACCTTGAGGCTTCAATCTCAGCCGTTGAAGTTGTGAGAGTAATATAGCCAGCCCTGTTGATCAGAGGATCATGATATCTTTTGCTTAATAACTTGGAGCCGTTGATTGAAATTGACCCGCCCATTAGTTAGTGGAGCCCACTTCCAATTCATCATTAATTAGGCCTAACAATGGGTGGGCCTGGGTTGGTCCAGGCCCAGATTCTAGTTGGGCTGCGGACTGGGCTGGGGCATTCCTAAGAAATAAAAAAAAGTTGCATATACCTGGTCCGCATGACTGGCCTAATCAGTTCAAAATCTGGGCCAAAAATGTCTGTGGGCCGGACCTGTTGACAGCCCTACCCACAATCCAATATGGTTGTGATAATCACAAATTGACACTCATTATGCTACAATGTAGCAAGGCCCACCTAATGTATGGCTTGAATATCATGACCAACTGCCAGGTTGGCATGCTTGGCTACGGTCGGCAATGTACTGGGCTAGCCCATTGGGTTTTGGGTCCCAGCGGGTCAATATTCTACTATAATTCGGACATGTGAGATGAGTATGTCCCTGGATTTGAAGCCCAATTCATATACGGATTTCATTAGGGCCTACGTTTAGAGCCCATCAATGACGTGGACAAACTGGCATGGATCGGTGGGTTGTCAATGGGTCCACTTGGGCTGAGTCAAGGTCTATCCAAGACCGACTAAGTCTCATGACAGCAAAGATAAATAGGCCCGATCCTGGCCAATAATAATTTTACAAAACGGGAGCTGTCTGGTCCTAGCCGAAGTCCAATCCCAGCCACTCACTTTTGTGCAAGATCTGGCCCACAGGTCTAATATTTCAGTCCAAGGATGGCTTGAATCAAGCCTCGCCCATGCCCGAAAGCCCAACGGGCTAGCACACCCATTGATAGCCCTAGGCATGGATCTAAAAACGAATTCCCTATTAACAATGGGCAGGCCTGGGCCTGACTTTCTCAGCCCATAAGTAATCTTGTTGGGCTTGGCCCCATGTAGACCTGGCCCATTCCTTCCCCTTCGTAATATCGTAGGAACTGACCATTGTTTTCCTGCATGCATGGCCCACCTGATCAGTTTGACAGATCTGATTTCTGCGCCAGCTATCTGTACAGTGGGGACCACACAACATTTTCGCACGTGCGTCCTTGATACAGGTGCACGTGGCAGTATAAGTGTTGGCCTGGCGAAGCTCTTCTTGGAGCGTCCATTTCAAAATGGACTGCGGTAGCCTGCCTGGGACAAACTTGCATCAGATCCACCCCGTCCATCAGGTGTTCCATCAAATTCTGACCATGGATCCTAAAATTCATCCAGATATAAGACTCAAGTGGGCCATACCATAGGGAACAGTGTAAAACCATGCATAAAAATCTAAATTAACTGGTGTGCCCCACATGAGATATGGAATGTCCTGATTAATCCATTCATCCTGGTGCAGCACTCAGATGAGTGGATCGGGTGGCATAGACAAGCACGCATGAAGGTGGACCCCACATACAATTTGGATGATTTTAATGGTGAGACCTCCCATCTCAACTGTTTCCCATGGCGTGTCCCACCTTAGTGTTGAATCTGCCTCCTTTTTAGGCACCTGTACAAACACAGAGTGGTGCACCTGATGGACGGGATGGATCTCATCCACTTGAAGTCTTCTGTACACGTCAGCCAACCTCGATTTCAAAATTCAAATGGCTTACGATTGAGACCGCCAAACGCGCTGCCAAAACACAAAGAATCAAACATAAGACAAAAGGCCTACGCATCAAAACTGCCAAAGATTCTCTGCATGACAACACGCACAAATAAAAGAAATTTCTCCAGTCATTTTCACGAGCATGCTTACTTCCACCGTCCACGTGGCATGCATGTACCTCACTCCAGACATTGGAAACCGTGACCCCCCACTGAAGATTGGAAGATCCTGACCTCTTATAATGGGTATTCTTTTGTTCGATTAGGACCATTGAGTATTTTCATTTTTAAACCGTCCGTTTGTTGGCTTTCAATGGGCCAATTACGATGATGATTTGGGGCCGTTTGGATTATAAGTTACTTAAGATAAGATACTTATAAGATAAGTTACTTGTCTTGGTTTTTACTTATTAAGATAATAAGTATGTTTGGTAAACAACATACTTATTGCCAATAAGTAAATAAGTATGTTTGGTAATAACACATGGATAAGTAACCTTTGGAAAGAAAATTCAAATCTACGTATAATAAGCAATATATTGACATGAAAAGAAAAAGCTAAGCGTTGGCAATAAAGCTCATGAACATGTTATACATGTGCTAGCATAGCACCATTGGTCCGAGATACATTCCATCCATCAGAACAGGACCATTATATGGATGCCCTGGCACAAGAATCAGGTTGATCCACTTGTCAGATGGGCCATAGCCTGCAAAACAAATGTGCGGCTTTGGAAGACTCGGCTGAAGTTTTCTAATCCATTCACTTGTTTCCAATAGTCGGTCCACATGGTGAGTGGGCTAGAACTATGTTTGGAAAAGATGTAAAAGATCAGATCAACCTGATTAGTGGATTGGATCTTACACCAATTAATGTAGGGCCCATCTTTGATGTGGGCCGTCTACTGTGTGAGCCCCACCTTTGATAGGACAATCCATCATGTGGGGCCTCCTTTGATATGGATGGTATGAGAGAGTAGTAATTGAGCGAACCATGAGAGAGAACTTTGATATGTGTGTGACATTAGAGAAATAAGTAGAAAAGCCAAATTGGAGGGTGGTTCATTAACATTGGAGGGTGACTGGGTGTATCCTAACCCACCCCAGGAAAAAAAGAAAAAGGAATAAGCAAAAAAGTCAAAAGTTAAAATGCTAAAAAAAATACTTACTGATATAAGTAATTTTTAAGAGATAAGTTACTTTTCAATTATACTTACCAAATGAACTTAAGTATCAAAAGTAACTTAACGTCCTAATTTCAGTCGGAAAGTAACTTATTTGGTAGTATCCAAACGGGCCCTTAGTGTTATTTTGTGGCATGTGACCAATCTAACGTGGATCCCACTATTTGAACGGTTTATGTCAGGTTAATTTTATGACAGGTGTACAGTGGTTTTGTGGCTGCGTATGGATGATCGTACTCCGCTACCATCAGATTGTCTCTTGCCTAGCACCGGAAGCGCGTGCATCACCCGGCTTGTGTCACATCCAGTCCGTCCATCAGTTGGGAGCCCTCATTATAGGACATTAACCCAATGTTAAGGTGGATACAAAACTCAGGTTGGCCACAGACAACGGTAGTGATGGGAGAACCCACGATATAGACCTTCCTGGGGCCCTCCGTCTTGTTTTATGTCTTTCGACCCGTTAATCAGGTCACCCCAACCAGGATGAAAAGAGAGGAAAAAAAAAAGTGCCCGATCCAAAACTCAGGTGGGCCACTACGTGCCAATTCCAGCGCGTTTTCACATTATTCCAATAGTTTAGACCGCCTGACTTTTAATTCGAGCTGATTTTTGTGATGTACGGTGTAAATAGGTTCCATCAACGGATGGACGGTATAGATAGCATAAACACATTACTTTGGGGCCCACAGGTTGTTCCGGTCTACTCTCAATTCTCGTGTGTCGAGAATATCTGTAGCAATTAAAAAATCGGCCGATTCGGCTTCGTCGTTTTCCCGATTCAGGTCAAACTCAGCCTTCTCGGATGCTACAGAAGTGCCACCGAAGCGATTTTCCTACCTGATTCTTGAATCCAATGCATGTAGACGAACAGAGTTTTATGACTTCATAAGGTATATTGTACACGTGGAATATTTCTATCATGATCTGAACTATCTATCCTAAGTTATAGTCTATTTATTTACAAAATAAAAAAATTTAAAGAATTTATATAATCTAATAAACAAAATTATTTAAACAGAAGTTGACCCGTTGATGATTTCTTCTTTCAATTTTAGTTGTTACGCCAATAATTGGAGGGCTAGGATTTTTCAATTTTTTTGACATATGGTAAAATAAAGATATTGAAACAAAAAATTCCGAGGTTTTAGTCCCATTCATGCATGCCACGTCCGCAGCGACGACATAGAGGCACAAAACCTCCCATGATCCAGCGTTTACCGGATGAAATCTTTTTCTTGGTATTGCATCGTGCGTGCTAGCCGTTCCCTTTTCTTTTTCATCATATAAAAGACAAAAAAAGAAAAAAAAAAAAAAGGTTCTCTTATTTTACGAGGATTAGTTTCGTAGCCACCAGGCACACTCAAACTTGTAGTCCGCAGGGCCCATTCAAAAAAAAAAAAAAAAAAAATGTTTCTCTTATCTTCTTTTCTGTGTGCCATCCAAACGGTGCGTCAAGTGAGTCCCACCATGTTGATGGGGTGACCAAAAAATCAGGTCTATATTCATCATAACGTGGGCCACACGATAGAAGAAAATGGACATCCATCCAAAAACTTCCAAATCACATGGTGGATCACGAGATTGCTGCATCGGTCTTACTTTTGGGGCGTCCTTTCAGTGGGGTGACCCTTCTTGACGGGTTGGATTCCACACACAAACAACAGTGGTCCCTAAAACCAGCGTTGCAAACGTTGCATAGGATCCGGCCTCATGTACAACAGTACAAGGGTCATTTTGTCATTTTGAAAAAGAAGACTGTCTACGTTGGTTCTGCTAAGGCCACGCGCGCGTGGGGGACCTGCCAATACACGCGCAAATACACGTGGATTTTAAGGAACGGTCCACCCGAGGAGAGGAACGGTCAGATTTTTAAGGAAGAAGATCCCATCACTATGTCCCAAGTGATGGACATATCCCGCACGTATGTCATATCGGCACGCGTTCCGAGCCTTGAGAAAAACGCCATTTCAAGTGCGAAGAGCAAATCCTCTTTCGGTCGAACTCGGACGGACGCGGATTAGCTACTGACAAGTTGAGTAGCTGTCTCGCTACTGAAGTGACGTCACCAACTTATGTGGGCCCCGCCAGGATGTATGCTTTGTATCCACACCGTCCATCCATTTAGAGAGATCATTTTAGGCATGAGCCAAAGAATTATACAGATCAAAAGCTCAAATGGACCCCACTAAAGAAAACAGTGGGAACTGACGCTGATCGTTGAAACCTTCCTAGGGCCCACCATGATGTTTATTTGAGATCCAACCTGTTCATAAGTTCACACAGACATTGAAGAAAGGGAAAACATAAATATCAGCTTGATCGAAAACTTCTGTGGCCCCAATAAGTTTTTAATGGTAGGAGATCAATCCCCACTGTTTTCTTTGGTGAGATCCACCCGAGCTTTGGATCAATTCTTTGGATCATGCCCTAAAATGATCTCTCCAAGTGGATGGACGGTGGGGATACAACACATACATCATGGCGGGGCCCACATAAGTTGGTGACGTCGCTTCAGTAGCTGTAAAGTCGGGGTTACATAAATCCCCTGTAAGCCCAAGCTCTGTAGGTCCCACCGTGAATATTTTGTTAAATCCACTCAGTTCAAACGTTTCTTCTGTTCATTTCATGGCATTGTACAAGACATAAGGTATATACGAAACTCGATTGGGCCACACGAGTGAGGATTGAACTCTTACCATTAAAGCCTTACTTGGGCTACGTAAGTTTTGGATTAAGATGATATCGTTTTTTCCCTTAATCCAGGTTAGAATCACCTTATGAACGGGTTGGATGGAATATGAACATCACGGTAGACCAAAGATGGTTTCAACGGTGGGAGATTCCATCTTCACTGTTTCCGGTGGTGCTGGCCCATTCGAATCTTGAATTCCCCCTCATGTTGGGGATCAAGTCCTAAAATGAGCTTTTAAAACGGATGGACAGAATGGATTTGATATAAAAGTCACTTAATGCTGCCCCACAGAGCTTGGTGTTACAGGGAATTCCTATACCCCCATTGCAGGCCAGTCGTGGTGTCCGACTCGGACTCATCGGTCATTATGCTGACTCGAGTTCCCTGCAACACCTGTGATAGCTGCAACACACGGATCCATGAGATTCACCGAGGTTCCGGCGTAAAATCCAATCCGTTCATCAGTTTCTCCAGATTATGTTATGAAAATATTCCAAAAATGAGCAAGATCCAAGAACCAAGTGGGCCATAATACAAGAAACAATGGGATCGAATGCCCACCACTGAAATCTTATTGGGGCCCACTAAAATATTTAAATAAGCCCGATATTTGTATTTTTCGATTCATCCTGGTGATATTGACCTTATGAACGGGTTAGATAGAGAATGAAAATCACTGTGAAGACAAGGAAGGTTTCAATGGTGATCATTTCTTTCCCTACTGTTTCCTACAGTGTGGTCCACTTGGGTCATGAATATCCATATTTTTTATTTTTTAATACTAAAATAATATATAGAAAATGATAGACGGAGTGGATTTTATGTTTATATCTAAGTGGGCCCCACGGAGCTTTGTGTTGCAGGAAACTCCGTCCGACGAGTCTTAAAAAGAAGATAAGATGATGGTTTTTTTCCCATTCGCTGGTTTTTTTCCCATTCGCAGTGAGAGAGAGAGAGAGAGAGAGAGAGAGAGAGATGAATCGAAGCTGCGGAGGAGGGTGTTTGGATGCAGAGTCACCCATGAGAATAAGCTTCAAGAAGCTGCACCAATGGCCAGAGTCAGAGGCAGAGTTCTTGAAGTTGATTGCAAAGAAGGAGAATTCAAAGCCCTGGCATGAGAGATACAGCAGCAGGCAGAAGTATCTGAGGAGTTATACTTTCAGCAGGAAACAGAGTCTTTCAGAGAAGACAAAGAGGTGGTTTTTGAAGGTGACGAATAATAAGGAGACGAAGGAGAGGAAGATGGGTTGTGGGGTGAACAAAGAAAGCTCTTGTTCGAGTCTTGGAGCTGTTTTCAACTATCTCTTTGCCTGCATTGCTACTGTAGATGTCGAGGAAATGTAAGACTCTTGTAGAAAGATTAGTTTTGAATTTTAGATGTCTACAGTCTACTGTTCTTTTTTATATTCCTCTCCTTGTCGTGTTTTTTTTTTCTTTAACTTTCTTTCCAAATATGGTTAGGGCTCTTTTTTTTTTTTTTTTTTTTCTTGTTAAATATTTTTCTTTCTTGAGATTAGGCCAGCAATGAGGTAGAGTTCGGTATGCATATGTGATGAGTTCGGCATTAGAAAGCGGACTCAAAAGGTTTAAAAAGCCTAACTTGATGCATTCCATTAGCTCTGGAGCTTATGGCCTATGGGCTAGCTTTGTAACAATTGGTATCATAGCCAACACCGCTTAAACCTTGTTCAAGACAGACTAGTGAAGATAACCTCATTTCAACACTGAAGTCTTGGTATCTAAAACTCCCAAGTAGGGGTGGCTAACATTGCCGTGTAAACCTGGGGTAGGTGTACTAACAGTTGGGTGTGTACTCAACTAAAAATAAAGCAGCAAGAACTTATGAAAAGGTTGACTTGAACTTGAGTAAAAGCCGCCACATTATAGAAAGGGCTGAGAACCGGAGTGCACCCGCCATAGTGTGGAAAGGGCTACCTAAGAACTATAGTGCAGCCACCAAGTGAAAAGGCCTACCTAGATATAGTGTGAGTGCCATCACAGATTGTACGCTGTGGCTGTGGAGCCTGGTGGAATGTTACCGTCTTAAACGGTTAAAGAGTCTAACTTGATGCGTTCCATTAGTTCTGGAGCTTTTGATGTATTGGTTTGGTTCTTAATAGAAAGTAGGATATAAGTTGGAACCTTCAACTAATGTGTAATAAAAAAAAAATTAAAAATAGAAAAATATCTTTATCATATATAAATACTATTTTTAGTTTTACACACACTCACACCCCTAACACACCCACACCACAGTGGCTTTTTATACCATAATGGGCATGCGAATCCATGATGTTGAAACTCTTGTACCTCTACCACTGAGGCATGAGTTATGACCCAGATAAATACTATTTATACTAGTGAAAAATTAACTATATATATAACCTTTGCCAATATCAAGTTGTGAATCATGAACAATTTAAACAAAAAAATTACTGATTTTGACAAAAGATAAATTCAACTAACATCAGTGGTCACCACAATAACCCCATCATCCAAGTCAATGCTAGTTAATATGGTAGAATTTAATATATCATATATTATTATTTAATATTTTAATTAAGTATTATAGTTGGGTAAATTATGAAATTGTTGTCGGTAATCAGGTAAAAGGATATTGATATGGTAACCTGCTTAAAAGTTGGATGATTGGGTAAATTTTTTTTTTTAATTGGGGTTAAAATTATCAGGTTGGAAATGTTGGGTAATTGGGTAAATGGACATCCACTACCAACCACTCCTTGCATATCCAACTTGAAAAAATCGGAGTAAGATATGATAGTTCTTTTCCAATTTTAAAAATTACCTATTTTACCTAGCTATCTGATTACCCAAATCCTATGTGGATGGGATATAAAAATTAGCCGTTGGATGAAACATACAGGTGGGACCCAGATTTGGTGGTCCAGACTGTTGATCTGATCAGTTCAATGGACCATGTATTCACGGGGATCCTATCTTTGGCCTCTTTCCCATGCAATTCGGATCATTGCTTTTTTTTTTTTTTTTTCTTATGAGATCACCATAGGCCATGGTCCATCCACGGTGGATCCATCCTGTCCATTGTATACGTGGGTCCAGTTGTTGAGAATGGTCCAGGATCATTGAAGAAGACGAGCCCATGAGCCATTATGTGATGATTTTTGGACCATTCATCTAGTTCATTTGTGGACCTTGTTTCTTTCCAATGGATCTCATATTGGGATGAGATCCCAAAAATGAGGCAGACCCACGACCCCAAGTGGGCGACAGAACAAGAAACAATATCGAGGATTGAACGCCCACCACTGAAACCTTATTGAGGCCTAAAAAAATTCAGGCTGATATTTGTATTTTCGCTTCATCCTGATGAGAATAACCTTATGAACGGGTTGGATTGCGTATAAACATGACTGTGAACCTAAGGAAGGTTTCACTGATGAGCGTTTCCTTCCCCATTGTTTCCTGCCGCGTGGCCCACTTGGGTAAAGGACCTGCCTTAGTTTCGGTCTTTCTTCCTAACATAATCTTGAAAAAATGATAAACGGAGTGGATTTCATGCCGATATCTTAGTGGGTCCATGGAGTTTTATGTTCCGAAAGGGATCCAATCTTTTGGCCTATTTTCCATGCAATTTGGACCATTGGCTTCTTTTTTCTTGCAATATCACCATAGGCCATGGTCCATCCACGGTGGGCCCATCATGTCCAGCGAATATGTGGGCCTCAGTTTTTGAGAATGGTTGAGGATCACGTCCATCAGCCATTATGTGATGATTTTTGGACCACTCATCGAGTCCATTTGTGGGCCTTGTTTTGTTCCAATGGGTCCCATCCCAGTTTGACAATTTTTGTTTTTAAATGTCTGAGGTTGATGTAGAGTGGGCTGCCGGCCTATTCATGGCATGGATGGATTGAAAAAAGCCTGAATAAAAGCCGGTGTAGTCCATTAGATTTAGGCCCAGTCCTACTTGGGCATGACGTAAGTGGGCCCTTGGCGCGTCCGGATTGTGGAGATTCATCCCAGATGGGGAGAAATTGCCACTCGAAGTGCAAACCATAAAACAGCCATAATTATGGCTTAAAAATAGCCTAAAACCATGAAGGTCAAGAATTATAAGATTTAGGGTTATGATACATGTATGGTGGGTTCTTTAAATTGGACTATACGGTTTAACGTAAGTTAATATATCATCACACATGTACAAATCAAAATGTCCACTAATCAAAGGTCAAGATTGTTTAGATAATTTTCCTTTTGGAAAATGACCTACCTAAACCCAGCACTGCAATCTGGATGTTTTAAATTGAGTCTATGCTAAATGTACAATTTCTGAGTGTCTGTGTATCAACCATATCACTTGCCAGAGTGCAAATAACTCCCTTAAGATAAATACTGTTTGGATCCCTTGTATTGGTCAATCCGGAATTAGCCAAGACATGTATTTCAAACTAAGATGGCAGCCAAAAAATAGTTTAAAATGCATTTATTGGCTACATGGATCGACCAATGTAAGGACTCTAATGGGCCCTTAGATCAGCTGTTTTAGGCCCACCCAATGCAAGTTTCCGGTCGTAGATGTCATTTGGCATTTTCAAATTTGTTTAGGATCTGTTTTTAAATATCTGTACAGGTGACCAGTATTAGAATATAAAGTCATATTGGTTCCAAGCTCAATATTTTTCTACACCATGTGTAGGGGTGGCTCGTGGATCAACACCCAGCCTGCTACTGAGCTGGGTTCGAGACAAGCCAAATGGGTAGTGGCTCGGGCTTCAGCTAGAAATATTGGCTGTTCAAGTTCAAAATCTGAAATCATGGTTTGATTAGAGAAAAGTAGCATTTTAGATAGTTGTTGGAAGAGCCTTCAAAAGTCCTGTTTTTTGAGTGTCTGACCGGTCTGAGTTTGAGACAAAGAAGGCAGCAATTGTTCCTAAAGTGTCAATGGCTGACTAGTTATGACCGGTTGGGTGTTTGAGGCAAACATGAATACTTTTAGTGTTTCTCTCATGGACTGTTTTTTGACCGGTCCAACCAGTAAGCCATGGAGTTCAACCGGTCATGACTGGTCGGTCGTGTATGCGGTTTCTTATGCAGTTACGCAGATCTATACAAATTGTTTCTATTTTCGGGTTGTTTGTTATATATATGGCATGTATTTGGACTTAAATGATATCCTAAGGTGTCCAAGGTTTCCTAAGTAGATTAAGAAGATGAGACATTGTTTTGAGAGAGAAAGAACTTGTTTTGAGAGAGAAAGAGCTTGGGTTTTCTCGGGATTTTCCTTACTTATGGGTTATCAATCTCTGTAATCTTCTGAATCATAGCGGATCGCTTTGTGCCGTGGTTTTTTACTTATTGAGAGATTTTTCCACATAAAATCAGATTGTCTCTTGTGGTTGAATGCTTGTGTGATTGGTTGCATAGTATTGCTCGTTTGATCGCAAATTCTTCCACTATTGGCATTCTATTCCCAACAAAGTTCTTTTCGAAAATTAAAGGTTCATTTCAGCTATTTATTTGCTCTTAGTTCCTCTGCTATTTCAGTCGTAAAGTTGATGTGTTCGACATTAGAAGCAGACCCAAAGGTTTAAAAAGCCTAAATTGATGCATTCCATCAGCTTTGGAGCTCATGGCCTATCAACTAGCTTTTTAACAATTGGTATCAGAGCCAACACCGCTTAAGCCTTGTTCAAGACAGACTAGTGAAGATAATCTCGTTTCAACACTGAAGTCTTGGTATTGATGACTCCAAGTGGGGGTGGCTAACATTTGTGGTGTAACAAACGTGGGGTAGGTGTACTAACAGTAGGGTGTGTACTCACCAAAAAATAAAGCGGCATGAACTTATGGAAAGGGTGACTTGGACCTGAGTAAAAGCAGCCACGTCATAAAAAGGGCTGTCTAAGAACTGGAGTGCACCCGCCATAGTGTGGAGAGGGCTACCTGAGAACCAGAGTACAACCACCAAGTGAGAAGGCCTACCTAGATAGTGTGAGTGCCACCACAGATTGTACGCTGCGGCTGTAGAGCCTGGTGGGATGTTATAGTCTTAAATGATTAAAGAGTCTAACTTAACGCGTTCCATTAGTTCCGGAGCTTTTGATGTATTGGTTTGGTTCATAATAGAAAGAAGTAGGATATAAGTTAGAATCTTCAACTAATGTGTAATAAAAAAAAAATTTAAAAATAGAAAAAATATCTTTATCATATATAAATACTATTTTTAGTTTTACACACACTCACACCCCTCACGCACCCACACCACAGTAGCTTTTTATACCATAATGGGCATTCGAATCAATGGCGTTGAAACTTTTGTAAGTCTACCACTAAGGCATGAGTTATGACCCAGATAAATACTGTTTCTACTAGTGAAAAATTAACGATACATATAACCTTTGCCAATATCAAGTTGTGAATCATGAACAATTTAAACAAAAAATTACTGATTTTGACAAAAGATAAATTCAACTAACATCAGTGGTCACCACAATAACCCCATCATCCAAGTCAATTCTAGTTAATATGGTAGAATTTAATATATCATATATTATTATTTAATATTTTAATTAAGTATTATAGTTGGGTAAATTATGCAATTGTTGTCGGTAATCAGGTAATTAAAGGATATTGATATGGTAACCTGCTTAAAAGTTGGGTGATTGGGTAAACTTTTTTTTTAATTGGGTAAAAATTATCAGGTTGGAAATGTTGGGTAATTGGGCAAATGGACATCCACTACCAACCATTCCTTGCATATCCAACTTGAAAAAATCGGAGTAAGATATGATAGTTCTTTTCCAATTTTAAAAATTACCTATTTTACCTAACTATCTGATTACCCAAATCCTATGTGGATGGGATATAAAAATTAGCCGTTGGATGAAACATACAGGTGGGACCCAGATTTGGTGGTCCAGACTGTTGATCTGATCAGTTCCAGGGACCATGTATTCGGGGATCCTATCTTTGGCCTCTTTCCCATGCAATTCGGATCATTGCCTTTTTTTTTTTCTTATGAGATCACCATAGGCCATGGTCCATCCACGGTGGATCCATCCTGTCCATTGTATACGTGAGTCCAGTTGTTGAGAATGGTCCAGGATCATTGAAGAAGACGAGCACATCAGCCATTATGTGCTGATTTTTGGACCATTCATCTAGTTCATTTGTGGGCCTTGTTGCTGTCCAATGGATCTCATATTAGGATGAGATCCCAAAAATGAGGCAGACCCACCACCCCAAGTGGGCCACACAACAAGAAACAATATTGAGGATTGAACGCCCACCACTGAAACCTTATTGAGAACTACAAAAAAATCACGCTGATATTTGTATTTTCGTTTCATCCTGGTGAGAATAACCTTATGAACGGGTTGGATTGCATATGAACAACGCTGTGAACTTGAAGAAGGTTTCAATGGTGAGCGTTTCAGTATCTGCCTTAGTCTCGATCTTTCATCATAACATAATCTTGAAAAAGTGATAGACGGAGTGGATTTCATGCCGATATCTCAGTGGGTCCATGGAGCTTTACGTTCCGAAAGGGATTCAATCTTTTGGCCTATTTTCCATGCAATTTGGACCATTGGCTTCTTTTTTCTTGCAATATCACCATAGGCCATGGTCCATCCATGGGACCATGGCGGGCCCATCATGTCCAGCGAATACGTGGGCCTCAGTTGTTGAGAATGGTTGAGGATCATGTCCATCAGCCATTATGTGATGATTTTTGATCCTCTCATCGACTCCATTTGTGGGCCTTGTCGTGTTCCAATGGGTCCCATCCCAGTTCGACAATTTTTGTTTTTAAATGTCTGAGGTTGATGTAGAATGGGCTGCTGGCCTATTCATGGCATAGATGGATTGAAAATGCCCTGAACAAAAGCGGGCTTAGTCCATCAGATTTACACCCAATCCTACTTGGGCATGACATAACTGGCCCCAGGTGCTTCCGGATTGTGGAGATTCATCCCAAATGGGGAGAAATTGCAACTTGAAGTGTAAACCGTAAAACAGCAATAATTATGGCTTAAAAATAGCCTAAAACCATGAAGGTCAAGAATAATAGGATTTAGGGTTATGATACATGTACAAATCAAAATGTCCACTAATCAAAGGTCAAGATTGTTTAGATAATTTTCCTTTTGGAAAATAACCTACCTAAACCCAGCACTGCAATCTGGATGTTTTAAATTGAGTCAAGGTATGCTAAATGTACAATTTCTGAGTGTCTGTGTATCAACCATATCACTTGCCAGAGCTCGATCCCTTAAGATAAATACTGTTTGGATCCCTTGTATTGGTCAATCCGGAATTAGCCAAGACATGTATTTCAAACTAAGTTGGCAGCCAAAAAATAGTTTAAAATGCATTTATTGGCTACATGGATCTACCAATATAAGGACTCTAATGGGCCCTCAGATCAGCTGTTTTAGGCCCACCCAATGCAAGTTTCGGGTCGTAGATGTCATTTGGCATTTTCAAATTTGTTTAGGATCTGTTTTTAAATATCTGTACAGGCGACCAGTATTAGAATATAAAGTCTTATTGGTTCCCAGCTCAATATTTTTCTACACCATGTGTAGGGGTGGCTCGTGGATCAACGCCCAGCCTGCTACTGAGCTGGGTTTGAGGCAAGCCAAATGGGTAGTGGCTCGGGCTTCAGCTAAAAAGATTGGCTGCTCAAGTTCAAAATCTGAAATCATGGTTTGATTAAAGAAAAGTAGCATTTTAGATAGTTGTTGGAAGAGCCTTCAAAAGTTTTGCTTTTGGGGGTGTCTGGCCTGTCTGAGTTTGAGACATAGAAGGCAGCAATTGTTCCTAGATTGTCAATGGCTGACCAGTCATGACCAGTTGGGTGTTTGAGGCAAACGTGAATAGTTTTAGTGTTTCTCTTTTGGACCGTTTTTTGACTGGTCTAACTAGTAAGCCATGAGGTCCGACTGGTCATGACTGGTCGGCCGTGTACACCGTTTCTTATGCAATTATGCGGATCTATGTAAGTTGCTTTTATTTTCGGGTTGTTTGTTATATATATGGCATATATTTGGACTTAAATGATATCCTAAGGTGTCCAAGGTTTCCTAAGTAGATTAGGAAGAGGAGACATTGTTTTGAGAGAGAAAGAGCTTGGGTTTTCTCGGGATTTTCCTTACTTATGGGCTATCAATCTCTGTAATCTTCTGAATCATAGCAGATCGCTTTGTGCCGTGGTTTTTTACCTGTTGAGAGATTTTTCCACGTAAAATCAGATTGTCTCTTGTGGTTAAATGCTTGTGTGATTAGTTGCATAGTGTTGCTTGTTTGATCGCATATTCTTTCGTTCCCGACGTTCTATTCCAACATAGTTCTTTTCAAAAATTAAAGGTTCATTTTAGCTATTTATCTGCTCTTAGTTCCTCTGCTATTAGATGGTCTGCCTTTACTCAATTCCTTGTCAAATTCCGAATTGTGGGTGGGAAAGGAAATGGGTTGGGCTTGGGTTGTACGCTATCCAACCCAATTACCTGCCCAATCCACCATATATGCTTGACAAGATGACCTGACTTAGTCGGACCCTACCCAAAACCATAACAAATTACTAGGCAGTATGTATGGATACGTCCATATGTTATATCTTACAAATATGTCGTCCCAATCTGTCCGGCTGGGCCTCGGCCTAGCCTGTTTTTACCCGACGGGCTCATGAGCAAATCTGAGTTCTGGCAAGTGTTCATAGTTAGTGTGCTGAGTCAGGTTAACCCATTCAGGTTTATTTGATTTGGGTCAGGGTCTTAACCATGCGGATGTGCACATTGTGCATGTGTGATGTTTGGGCTAGTAATCAGGCGATCCATACTTTTGGACATGAGATGTCTAAAAGGAGCAAATCGGTTAATACTATATTCCTAACGTTGGTTACACGTGTTCCTTGCGTTTAGACAAACTAGTCAGTTTCTCTGGTGTGAGTGATCATTTGTTTTGGTACACATGTGAACCATTTAATGGTGGAACTGGCCTGATTTTTTTAAACATGGCATCTTCACTCTAGGAATTGCTTGATGAATGGCTCTGATATTACAAACATATGACTGTAAGACTACGAACGCACTTACAAAATGTAGTCACTTTCCAATATAGAAAGGACAGTTTCAAGGATTCCCAAATCTCTTGGGACCAGAAAGTCTACCGTCCAAACGGACTTGGATTGCCTCCCATGGGTCGTGGAGAGAGGTTATGGGTTTGTTAGAGATGAGCCCACGTGAAGCACGTTTGAAAGTCTTAGGTCAAGTAACTTGACTGAGCCCATCTCTGATAGTGACACATTGTCCAATCAAATCTCTCCACATTGCAGCACCACTGATCTAAGAGGCATTGGGGTCATGATATCGTTGGGCATGGGCCTACTGTGGTGTGGCATCTAAACCGTCTAATAGTGTGCTTTATATTATGATGATGAGATTCCCTAAAAATCTGGTCAATCACCATCAAGTAGGAGACATCATAAAATGCAAAGAACTACTGTCTAAAACTTACATAAATTCTACACCCACATTCATATGTTTAGAAAGAATACCTCATAATTGGGAAACTCGGTGACCCGACTCGGAACTTGGTTGGGATTTTGAGGTGAGCGTTTATGAAACTTGGTTTTAAGTTCAATTCAACCTCATCGAGTCGACTCAACACTACTTAAAGTGAGTTACTCGAACCCAAGACCTCTAGTAATGAATTATTAAATGTCTTTTACTAAGACACCATATATATGCTACACACCTGATGTAGGACAGAACCCCCTAATGAAGGGTGTGGATCAAGCACATTCTTATCGTACATGGATCACAAAAGATCAATGAAAGTTAGACAAAAATTATCAATTATTGCATGGATGGACCTCAAGAAAGTGGACAATAAATAAGCTATAGCTTTTGATCCGGGAGGAGTTACGAGATGCACAACATATGAATTCCTATTAAAATTTCATTTTGAGGTGAACTGACCCACTAGGTCATATCGATCCTTTTGCCAGAAAAAGTGCGGTTACAATAGAAAAGTGAGATTTTAGGAAAAAATAACTATTTTTAGTAATTTCGATTTTAAGTGTGTTTCTTTCTTTATAAAGTTTTTGTTTAATTAGGAATTTCTATTTTTTGCTGAGCAATGAGTTTTACAAAGAGTCTATTTAATAGTAGTATTCAATTAGGGTTTTTACCATTTTTAGTAATTTTCTATTTCGAAAAACTTTCTATTTTTAGTAAGTACGAATTAAGATTTATTTAGGAATATATAAAGTTGTTTAATTCATTTTTAATGTTAACTTTCATATTATTATTTAATAAAATTCTGTTTTTCACCAAATTTATCTCGTGGATTCGAGGAAGCCCTGTTGAGGAATCCAATGAGTCTTATGGATTCAAGGTAATTATCCCGTGAGAAAGATGGTGATCGACCTTACCATGTCCCCCTTGCGTCATTGGTATTAGAGCGAGGAGTTACTTTGGGCCGATGTCTCTTTACAAAGGTATGGACAAAATCCTCATTAACGATGATTAAGGGATTCGTTATCTTTCAGACGGAATGAAAATTCTCCATCAAGAGAGACGGTTAGCCATGCAAGGTATACATGTACCCCTTTGTCGTTTTACAGATGCACCAATTTCTCCCCGTGCTCATGGTGATGTTTAGCCTCCCGATGTGGCTGAATCGCACAATCAAGTTGCTCGTAGAGCGCTCTCGACAATGAGTCGCAGGGCTACCCCCAACCAATCACACTCAACAGATCGATCCTACAGGAGGGCTATAGCTCTTCCCAACTTGAATGGTCAGGGTCGCATTGACGAATGGATCTCTGAAGTCGAGTATTGCTTCAACTACATGTAGATTCCTGAAGACAGAAAAGTTCAAACCATGGCATATCATTTGAAGGGAGGCGCTTTAGCTTGGTGGGAATACGTTTAGTACTATCAGAAATAAGAGATGAAAGCACTGATACATTCATGGTCGCGGATGAAATATCGGATGTTGAGGCGACTTCAATTCTTATACGATGGAGGGGTGATCTTCTGTTCTTGGTCAAAATCTCATCGACAAATCCGATGGTGCGAGCGAGATCCTTAGCTTAGAAGAGGAATGTGACATACAACCCATCATCGTCTCAGAAATTGTTCAAAATTATGAGGTGGAGGAGATCGTTACCCTAGATGTGATGAACGAGGAGGATGATCCTATGGCCGTTTTAAAAATTGTGGAGCCCGTTTTGTAGGAATTTATGAGCATCGCAGATGCTACCACGCTGATAAAGTAGGAACTCGAGGTGATTGTGGTCGCCGAATTTTCTGATGAATTGTTCCTTATGCAAAAAATTATCCTTTCTCAGATAGAGCCAACCTTCGATATGCCAGAGCGAGTTGCAATTATTCATGTTGGCGTTAAGAAGAAGTTGACGGAGTCAGTTTTAGTGTGTTAGAGAAAAGCTAAGGACACAAATCACAAGACAAGTCCGTTGTCAATTTCGCACACACAGTTGTGGCCCTAGATTTAAGATAAACTCGAGGATGAGTTTTTTTTTTTTTTTTAAAGTGGAGGGGTCTGATGTAGATAGATACCCCCTGATGAAGAACGTGGATCAAGCACACCACAAATGATCAAGAAAAGTTTGACAAAAGTCGTCAATTTTCACATGGATCGACCAAAAGAAGGTGGACCGTACATCGGCCATAGCTTTTGACTCGAGAGGATTTACGGGACGCACAACATATGGATTCCAATTAAAATTCGGTTTTGGGGTGAACCAACCCATTAGTGTGTTGCGTTCATCCCTTTTCCAGAAAACACGTGGTGACAACAGAAAACACGTGGGTTGCGTTCATCCCTTTTTTAGAAAACACGTGGTGAGAGCAGAAAAATGAAATTTTAGGAAATAAGTATTTTTTTTATAGTAATTCTAATTTTTAGTGTGTTTCTTTCTTTTTCGAGTTTTTGTTTAATTAGAAGTTTCTGTTTTTTGTTGAGCAATGAGTTTTGGAAAGAGTCTACTTAGCAGTAGTCTTTAATTAAGATTTTACTACTTTTAGTAACTTTCTATTTTGAAAAACTTATTATTTTTAGTAAGTGTGAATTAGAGTTTATTTAAGGATATATAAAGTTTTTAAATTTATTTTTAATGTTAACTTTCATATTATTATTCAATAAAATTTTGGTTTTTATCAATTTTATCTCGTGGCTTCAAGATTTTCCCTCATGAATTCAAGGAAATCCTGTTGAGGAGTTCAAGGAGCCTTATGAATTTAAGTTAGTTATCCCATAAGGAAGACGGTGATTGATGTCTCCCGCATGAACACCTCTTTTGTATGTTTATTTAAATTTTTTTTATAAATAATCTAATTATTAAATATCTAATAGAGTCAAGTGAAGACTCATCTGAGTCTTCGAGTCAACTCAATCCAACTAGATGTCGAGTTGAGTTTTCAAGTTTTTGGACTAGCATATGAATAACTGTTGTAGGTTAGGCTTTCAATGTACAGCAATTGTACCGAAAACGCCTTTCAAACTTTCACCAATCAGGTCACGGTCTAGAGTGTCCCACCTGGCTTGAATAATGAACATGACAGAAGATATGGCAGTCTTCGCATTCTTTCGTTTCATTTTCATTTCATTTTCCTATGAAATCGAATTCGGATGCGAGAGATGCAATGAACCGTTCCATCGCCAGAGATAAGATTAGTGAAATCTTCAGTGATACTCATTATCATTCAACGATGCATTCAGTAACACCAGAGTGTCACATTTGGGAGGGTCCCACACGGATTCTTGACACTACGAAAAATCAAATTAGCCAAGACATGCCATATGATTAAATATAAATAGGCCTGTTTCGATACTTATTTACATCCTTGTATTGGTCAATAAGAAATTAGCCAAGAGATGCATTTTAAACTAAGATGGCAGCCAAAAATTAGTTTAAAATGCACATATTCGCGTCATGGGTCAACCAATATAAGGACTCAAATGAGCCGTAAGATCAGCTATTTTAGGCCTGCCCAGCCATTCGGCATTTTCAAATCTGTTTAGTGTGTCTGGTTTGAAATATTTGTATCAATGACCATTATTAGAATAAAGTTATATTGGTTCCAAGGCTCAATATTTTCTTAGACCATCTATGGGTATGGGTGAAATGGGTCAGTTTGGTCCGTGGATCAACTGGTCCAGCCTGCTGCCAAGGTGGGTTTGGCAAAGCCATATGGGTGTGGCAAATTTTGCCCATTCAACTAAATGGGTTGGACTTGGTTGAATGCTAACCTACCCGAGATGACCATTCAACCCAAACCCAACCTGCCCATATAGCTTATCAATGGGCTGTACAAGCTGACCTGACCACCTGACCAGACCCAACCTGACCAGACCCAACTCATAACCTGACACAAATAGGCAGTAACTCACTTGTCTTAAACACAGGTGGTCGGTTAATTTCATTCCTCTTAAGACGTTTAATTCTTTGTGCATCTTGGGCTACTTGATAAATAAAAAGACTTATACAGGAAGGATAGTTTCAAAGGCTAGTAATTCCCTTGAGACCAGAAAGTCCACCATCCAAACCGACTTGAATTGCATGGTGACCCCACTACCACTTAGCTCGGTGGTCTTAGGATGTGGAGAGAGGTGATTGGTTTGTTGGAGATGTGATTAAGTGAAGTATGGTGGAAGTTATTATTCTACAGGTCCATTTTTTACTGTGACACATGGTCCAATCAAACTCACATAGTTCGCGTCTCATCCAAACAGTCCTTAGACGATATTAGATTTTGATTGACTGGGATGGAAATATGACGGCAATAAATGCAAGCAATGGTGGAGCCTCGAGGGGTTTCCCACTACATAAAATAGAATGCCATGCGAAGTATTAAAACTAGTTGGGTATGGCCCATTTTGATGTGGCATCCGAATAGTCTAATAGCAATGCTCCATCACAATGATGAGATTGTCTAAAAATTAGGTCAATCCAGCAGTAATCAAGTAGGCCACACCATAAAAAACAATGATGGTGTGGTAAGATTAAACTCATAGTTTGGAAACTCAGTGACTCGACTTTGAACATGGATGAGTCAACTCAACTTTACCAGATTATGAGGCCAACCTCTATGAAAATTGGTTAAAAGTTTGCTTGCTGAGTCGACTCAACACTACACGATGTGGGTTACCTGCTTGAACCTAAGACCTCTAGTGATGAGGGAAGTAACATCTCTAACTAACACGTACACCATGTGCTGCACACCTAGGCCTGGCAAAATTTTACACGATGTGTTAACTCGCACGAAACTCTCACGAAAAAACCAGTGTTCAGGTCAAGCCTTATCGTGTTGGGTCACTAATGGGTTGACCCGTTAAGACCCGTTAACATAACGGGTCAGGTTAGTGTTTCACCCGCAAACCCATTTAACCCGTTAATATAATGGTCTAGATCAGCAAACCATGACCCACCTATGAACCTTGGCACTCTATTATATGCAATATTGCAATGTACAGGTGATTCTTCCCTCGTCTCACTAGTGAATCCTCTTGTTTTCGATGATAGAATGGGCGCACTAGGTGGACCACGACTATATGTTGGGTCGGACTGTCAGTTGTCCTCATCAACGGTGTGGCCATCTGATGAGTAGATTGGCCTAACAGGGTTAAACAGGTCAGGTTACAGGTAACCTGTTAAATTAACAAATGAGTTTGGATTTCTAGATTTGGAACCGTTAGTTAACGGGCCGAATTTGGGTGAGCAAATTTTTGTCACAACACGACATGAACACAGTTCAACATGACCTGTTGCCAGGCCTATGCACACCTCTTCATCTTTTTTTCATTATTTTTATATTTCACCTCTTGCATGCCTATTAAATTATTTTAAATAACCTAATTATTAAATAACCTATTGAGTCAAGTGAAGACTCATCAAGTCTTCGAGTCAGCTCAACCCAACAATACATCGAGTCGAGTTTTCAAGTTTTTAGACTATCACATGAATAAGCGTTGTAGGTTAAGTTTCCAATAAAAGTTACTTGTGAAAACGCCATTCAATCTTTCACGGAACCAATCCGATCATGGTCTAGAGTGTCCCGCCTGGCTCGAATAATGAACACGATGGAAGATACGGCAGTCTTTGCATTCTTTCACTTCCTTTTCATTTCATTTTCCTATGAAATCAAATTCAGATGTGAGAGATGGTGTGAACGGTTCTATCGCCAAAGATAAGATTAGTGAAATCTTCGGTGACACTCATTATCACTCAATGTCGATGTATGCAGTAACACCAGAGTGTCACATTCATCAGGGTCCCACCCGGATTCTTGATGCTATGAAAAATCAAATGCTGCTTCCCAGAAGAAGCTATTATCGGACACATCTAGACGGGGACGGGTCTGTTCCCACTTGGGCTAAAATTGCAAGTGGTATGAGAATCCATGTAATGGTCGACGTAACCATCAATAATCCAAACCCGTAATGTCACCGTAGTTAGTTCTTCTATTCTAATATTAATCTTGGTTGAGACATGCAAGCGTCTGCGGTGGGACTAGGGCTGTAAATGGTCAGGTTTGGGGCGGGTTTAGCCAAAACCAAAACCGCCCATTTACTAAATGCGTGGGTGCGGGTCTAGGTCTGGGTCCCATCAGACCCATTTATAAATGGTCTGGGTGGATCTCCCTCTACCAGACCTAGACCCGTTTATAAATGGGTTAGGGTCTCGATCTAGTATGCAAGCATTTTTACAAGGCTTAAAATGGGGGTTGTACAGTTCTGGGCTGGACGGATCCTTTAAAACATAGACCAAACCCACCCACTTACTAAATGGGTTCGGGTCGGGTTGGGCCAAATATAAAGGAAACCAGACCCATACCCGTTTACCAAATGGGTCTGTTCTTGAACCTAGACCTGTACCATTTAACAAATGGGTCGGGTCTAAATGGGTTGGGTTTGGGTACCCCATCGGGTCTATTAACCCATTTACAGCCCTAGGTGGGACACCGAGCCATAGGTTTTGAAAGTTGGGATGTTGAACCATGGTTCTAAATATCGGTTTTGGGGTGCAACTGGTCTGGAGACAAATGGCTATGACTCACCACGACTCGTTCCATTTTGAATACCTGTTTGAGTCTGATGATTTGTGTGGTTCTTGACTCGGTAACTAGGCCGACTCATTCGGCAATGAGTTGGGTTGAGACTCACCTGAGTTGGTGGATTCTTGGCGGAGCCAGGCTGCTCACCGTCTGTTCTCAAGGCCAACTCTCTGTGGGATTCAGATTAGAGTTGACTGAGTCTGAGTCGACTCGGACAAGTCATCAATCCTTGATCACATGAGCTAAAAACTGGGTGGCGTGTAGGGTGAGAAATGGGCCGCACAGGGACAGCCAAACCTGAATAGGGCATGGCCTAGCCCAGCCCTACATCCGAAGGTAGCCTACTAATTAATGTTGACTAGAGCGGGCCTCGATGGGCCTAACTGTTGGGCCTTTATGTAGATGCAAGCCCATGTTCACCCGACTTGGTTGTTTGACCTGAAACTCAAGCCTATGTCCAATGGAAACGGATTGCGTACTGAGTAAACTATGTGGGGTCCCTATGTATTTTATCCACTCCGTCCATACATTTTACCAAATAATTTTAGGGCTAGAATCCAAAAACGAAGCATATCCAAATCTCAAGTGGACCACACCACAGGAAATAGTGTGAATTGAACGTTTACCGTTGAAAACTTCGTGGTGGCCACAGAAGTTTTGGATCAATTTGATCTTATTTTTTACCCTTTGTCCATGTCTTTGTAATCTTACGAATAGATTGGATGTCAAATAAACATCACTTTGGGCCCTAGAAAGGTTTCAACGGTCGAAATCATTATTCCCACTGTTTCCCATGGTATGGTCCACTTGAGCTTTGGACATGCTTCAATTTTTGTATCAACGCCTGAAATAAGCTGGAAAAACAGATGGATGGCGTGGATAAGCAATATACATTCAAGGTGGGCCCAACTGAGTTTACTCAGTACGATAAAAGCCTACTCAATCCGATTTCTATGTCCAATAGTGGGTGTTGCGGCTCAGCCCAAAGGGGCGTGGGCTCGAGATGGGTAAAGCGAGCCTAGATGATTTCAAGACTCGGCGACATATCCGAGATGACTCGGACTCGGTCATCAGAGCAATTCTGGTTCAAAAGCACGAGTCACCTAGATGATTCACCCAGGACTTGAATGAGTCAGGTCGAGTCACCCATGACTCGGGTGAGTCCCGACTTGACTCGAGAATAAACGAGTGGGTTTGAAGCGCTGAGTCTTTCCAGCCATTTGCCACAGTGAGCCAAGCTGAAATGGGCCGAGCCAGCCAGAAAACGAATTCTCTTAGCCGTCTATCACAGATCCAGCCAAGATGAGATGGAGGAGAGGTTCCAAGCAGCAAGTTGAAAGATCAGACCCCTCAAAAGGGAGAATTTTTTTGCTACACCCTAGAGTTAGATACGCTAGCTACACCGGGTGTAGCGATGATCCCACCATGATGCATGTGTTGGATCCACGCCGTCCATCCATTTGGCACATCATTTTAGTCCATGACACTAAAAATGAGGCAGATCTGAACCTCAAGTGGCCCCAATAAGTTTTTAATGGTTGGCGTTCAATCCCTACTATTTTCTTTGCTGGGTCCACTTGAGCTTTTGATCTGCCTCATTTTTTGGTGTCATACCTTAAAATGATCTCACAAAATGGATGAACGGCGAGGATACAACACATACATCATGGTGGATCATTGCTTCACCCTGTGTAGCTAACGTAGCTAACTCGTGGTTGTAGCAAAAATTTCTTCTCGAAAGGTATCCCTCCTCCATGTGCTAAAAAATCCCACGTGGCAATGCTGTCAACCCTATCCGCTCTTGGGTCCCACCCTGATTAACTCGCTGACCAGCTTGGCACCTCTCAGGATCCGACACGTGTTAACAGAGCATCCATACGTGGCACATGGGCTCCTTCCTCCCCCCCCTCAATGGACCACAGCACCCCCCACGTGGCTCGTGGCCATCCCTGTCGGATCCCCTGCCACGTGTCTCTGACAACTTGATAGGACCACCTTCACTCAGACGTCCACGTCATCACCACATTGATTTTAAAAGTGCTATGCTTTAATAATTTCATGTCCATATCGACCAGTGCCATCATTCACAGGCATGGGATAAGTATCTCAATCTACACTTGCGATTCGCGCGAGGATAAACTGTAGATCCCAAACGCAATGCGTGTGCCAACGTGGCACACGTGTGTAGGTTCAGCTCATGGAACTCGTATGAATTGAAGTACGTGTTAGGATTTTTTTTTGGTTACATTTTTTTTTTCCCATTTTTGTGGGCTCATACAAATCAACGGTTTGAATTGATCAGATCAGCAAACCTTCTCGGCCGATCGAGAGTGGGGCCCACTTTAGGGAAATCTCAATTTCAGTATGAAAATGCTATTCTCTAAATCCAATTTGTTTCACTCTATCAGGTGGGCCACACTGGTGAGTGCTGCTGCCAATCTGAAACACGTGTGGCACATTGTCACGTGTGAACGTACCATTCCTCGGTTTTTCTCAGTAGAGGTAGGAAAGATGTTAAGAGAGGAAGATGAAAGTGTTGAATGTTAGGAAAAAGAGTGTGGAGAGTCGGGACCATAGCAGGGGAATGTTGGCTGTCTTCAAAAGGTACGCTGCGACGGACAGCGACGCTGGGTTCGCATGAGAGGGATGTTGCTGTTTGGCTAAAATTTCAAAAAACCTCAAATGGAAATTTGAAATGGGGTTTAAATATAAAATAAAATAAAAAAATAAAAAGACAACGCATTGAAGGGATGTTTTATTGTACCACATGTGGGACCGGACATCCACCGTACATGAAGCATGCGTTACCTTGATAAGGACCGTCCGAATTCGGAGTGCCTAAATAATGCAGAACTTGTACTGATCAGACAATCGTATGTGTGGTCGTTGGAATTCAATATGTGGTTCGCTTGATGAGTAGAATGGCTTGAGCTTATCATTAGGTCATTTACATGATTGAGCCGCTAACTCAAATCTCTGCTGTTATCTGTGACCAACCACGTAGGATTTTAACAGCGTACTCTCTAGATAATTTTGAGAGGGTTTCGGCGTACCAACATTGGGTTTGGGCGTTCGACTAGAAGCTCAACTGTGCCTGTGATTTTACGCGATTTTTCGTAAGGTATTTCTAATTCCGGTTTTTTGCCTATTTAAGGGGTGTAATGAGAGATCATGGGTGAGCAGGCTAAAAGGGCCGGGCATCTTAGAGGGATTGAGAGAGTCCTAGGGAAAGACAAAAGCGAGGAGAAATCTTGGAGTCTTTGGGATGAGGGAAAGGGCGCCTGTGCGTGTCCTTCTCATGTGGGAAAAGCTTTGGGTTAGCTTTGGAATTTCTCTTGTGGGCTAAGATATGGGTTTTGTTTCTTTATTCTCTTGTAACTTCTAAGATCATAGTGGAATTCGTTTTATGCCGTGGTTTTTTACCTGTCGAGTGGTTTTTCCACGTAAAATTAGATTGTCGTTCTTGTGTGTGTTGATTGTTGTTTTGTGATTGCCATTGTGGTTTGCCTTAGTTTTATTCACTTCCGCTGTCAGTTTTCTCAACAAGTGGTATCAGATCGAATGTTGGGAGGTAGATCGGAATCTAAGACGAAGTATCAATGACATAAAGCATGAGGTTCAACGTAGAGAAGGATTTCGTGGAAGAAAAACATTGAAAGCGATAGAAGAGTTGAAGAAGGTGGATCAGAAAGCCAATATCTTAATCAGGTTCATCGGCTACGATCGGTACTATAAAGTGATAAAGGGGACGCTCGTGTGGATGAAGGCATGGAGGTGTGACCATCTTTATAAGTTGATTGAGAGCACGTTTTATGCTGGAGCTATGGGATCGACAGCAAGATCCACGGCTGCTCGTATGTGGCAAATGCCACTCGTATGTGGCAAGGGCTAAAGGGCCACATGAGAAGAGCATGGGGCATGAAGGTGTAAGTATAGAGTCGGTGGAGGCATGAAAAGCGATGGAGCTATGCTAATGATGAAGTAGAGGTGAAGGATGGGTGATCGAGTATGGCGAGGTGCGGCATGAAGATTTTCATCACGATGGAGATTGTTGGAATCATGCGACTCAAATCTATGCTGGACAAGGCCATCGGGCGATCGATCATGGTGGTTGGGTAACCGACCACTGTAGGATTTGTACAACGAACTCTTTGGACAATTGTGAGAGGGTTCAGGTGATCAAACCATGGTCATCGGGTGACCGATGGTGGGTTCGGGCACCCGACCCAAAGCCTGACTGTGTCGGTGATTTTACGCAGTTTTACGTAAGATGTTTCTAATTTCGATTTATTGCTTATTTAAGGGGTGTAGTGCAAAATTAGGGGTGAACGACCAAAGGGGCCGGGCATCCTAGAGGGATTGAGAGTGTTCTAGGGCAAGAGAAAAAGCTAAGGGAAAGCTTGGAGTCGTTGACATGAGGGAAATGGCTGTGCTTGTCCTTCTCATGTAAGAAAAACTTTAAGTTAGCTTTGGGATTTCTCCTGTGGGCTGAGATCCGGGTTTTGTTTCTTCATTCTCTTGTAGCTTCTAAGATCATAGTGAAATTCGCTTTGTGCTCGTTGTTATTTTTCTCTGTTGAGGGATTTTTTTCATGTAAAATCGAATTGTCTTCTTGTGTGTGTTGATTATTGTTTTGTGATTGTCATTGTGGTTTGCCTAGGTTTGATTTGCTTTCGTTGCCAGTTTTCCCAACACCACCTAGACATGAATTCGGGTGCTTGTTATTTCTATTGTTCAATCCAGATGCATAGCCACATGTGTACCGAACGGTCCAATTTTGGTTAAACGTGTGAATAGATTAAGTGTTGGATGTGCTAGAGTCATGTTCGACGGAAATTAAATTGAATGCTTGTGACCCTAGGTGTCGAATTAACTAGATTATGATCAGATCTGTGAAAATTGACCCAATTATTCAACTAACAATTGATAAGAGAAATTAAGCGATTTATGAAGGGGAGGGTTAATATTTTTAATTGTGTCATTTTTTCATTGAATACAAATACTTTTCTTTCAATGATGATAGCTTTGAGTTGTATTTCTTTAATACATCAATAAAAGAGATGGGGACCTGTATTTGTATGGTCACGGAGACCTGTATTTGTTGTGTTTTGTTAAGGACTAACTCTTCTTTATACGAGTTGGATGTCTATGTCCCATGTTCTGACCGGAGATCCAGGCTGAGACTGTCAGGGTTTATGGCCGGGAAGGACGACTCTGGGCCCGCGCCTGTCAATGTATGGACAGGTGACCTCGGGAAGTCCATTCGCAGTCGTGTGGACCTGAGCAGCTCAACCAGCGGATGCCGTTTTGGATGGGTAGGGCATCGACTGTTCTTGAAGTGTCAATCTCTTAACAAATTGTGTGTGATAGTTTAGAGCTCTCCCGGTATGGTTTATCGTGGTAACCATAGTCCCCTTTGCTTAGTCCGGGCCTGAATCCGGGTCATGTTGTGATAGTACATGTAATGATGATGCATCAGTATGATTTTGGGCACTGGCGGCCTCTTTTCAGGAGAATTGCTCCGTTCAGCTCGTTGGATCGGATTAGACTCCGAAGGCTTGTATTCCGCTCCCTGGGCAGCCCGGACTAGTCATTTGACTGCTCCATCGCGTCCGGAATGCTCGAAATACCCAAAATAGGCTCAAACGGGGCTTGAAAACGTTGTAAAATGAAGATTTAAGGGTGCTGGAACGAATGCTCATGGTGCTGATTTTTGCGATCCGCTGGCCTGGTTTTACTGATGCGCTGGGGCCAGAGCGTCCAAAAATGTATTTTTCTGATCCGCTGGCCTATTTTAGCGATGCGCTGGGGCCAGTGCGTCCTAAAATAACTGTTCGTGTATTTATCCAATCCGCTGGCCTTTTTTGCGATGCGCTGGGGCCAGTGCGTCGTAAAATGTATTTTTTTGATCCGCTGGCCTATTTTGCGATGCGCTGGGGCCAGTGCGTCGTAAAAATGCCATTGTTTATGAATTATTTAATCCGCCGAGGATTTTTCTGATGCGCCGGATCACTTTTACGATGCGCTGAGGTCAGCGCGTCGTAAATGGTAACTTAAGTTATTCCTCCGGACCTGGTATGATCGGAGGTGCGATTTCCGGCCAGGGGTTCCCGTGGTCGGAGAAGGATTCCGGCGATCGGAAAAAAGTTTTCCGGCGACGAGGTTCGTTCTCTCTCTCTCACTGACTCGTGTAAATGAGACGGTGGGGGAGGGTATTTATAGGCAAAGTCGCCCAATAGGCGGTCGACACGTGTAGCGAGTCGAGAAATTGGGTCGGCGCGTTGATTAAAGCCACTCGGCGCGTCTCAAAATGGCTGAGTTCGGAAGCTGATTTTCAGGGCGCGCTAGCTGTCAGTGCGTCCTGAAATTGGTCGGTTTTCTGGATGCGGTGGAAGAATTTTCGGACGCGCTGGAGTCAGTGCGTCCTTAAATTCAAAAATCACTAAATTACATGATGCGCCAGGTGATTTTGTAGACGCGCTGGAGGCAGTGCGTCCTTAAATTCAAAATCACTGAATTACATGATGCGCCGGGTGAATTTGTAGTCGCGCTGGAGGCAGTGCGTCCTTAAATTCAAAATCACTGAATTACATGATGCGCCGGGTGAATTTGTAGACGCGCTGGAGGCAGTGCGTCCTTAAATTCAAAATCACTGAATTACATGATGCACCAGGTGATTTTGTAGACGCGTTGGAGGCAGTGCGTCCTTAAATTAATTTCTGGATGCGCTGGACGTTATACGTGTCTCCCACACTTGGGTTTTGCAAATTGGGGGATTTGTGAGGTCCGCCTCGCGATGAATGCCGATGCACTGCTCCTATCTCTTGGTAATTGAGGTAATCCCCCTACATTTTGACAGTTTTGATCATGATGATCGGTGGGGTCCACCATTGGCTCAATTTCCTATTCTTGGCCAAGTCTAATGCGTATCGTGATTCGTGCCGCGATTTCCGATGCGCTGGTCCTAGATTTGATCGGGTGATGGTTTGAGCATTTGGAATCATCGTTTCGGGGACCTTCACTTTTGGGACCCCAACATACATCAATAAAAGATAGAAAAACTAAAAAATAATGGTTTAATTGTCAATTTTATTGATTTAAATGTGAATGCAATATAATCGGAAAAAAAAAACTAAGTAGAGGAGATTATTGATGACGGTTTGTGATGGCGAATAATAGTGGCCTTGACGGTATTTCAAACCTGAAGAATCGTGAGATGGTTGTGGTGAACAGTCAGCAAGACATGATCAAATGATTACCAAGTAAGAACTTTTTTATTTGGGTTAGTACTTAGTACATGCAACCCACTATTAGTACACCCGCCCCCACTTGGGAATTGATACTAAGACCTTAATGTTGAAACGAGGTTATCTTCACTCAGTTTTCCAAGAACTTAATAATATGGGCATCCAACGACGAGATTGTGGATGTTTATACTAATCTATTGACGTATTGCAGCAGTGTGCTAGACGATAGCGAAAATTAAGCTAAGAAGCTAAACTAAACATTTCGAGCCTGCTGCAGCATAGTGTTGGATAGAGGTGAAGAGATATACAATGAAACTACTAAGAATAGATGTTTATGAAGGACAAAAGAGATAAGCAAAAGCTGAACGGTTTGTGTGTGATTGTATTGGCGTGAGGCCCTGAGCACTTCTTCATGTGTTGCTTACATAGACTTTGATAGGCGGTGGCTATGCGTAGCATTCGACATCGTGAGAGATTTGGTGCAATTCTACTTGATCCTCCATGTAAGTGCACCCTATCATGTTCGGCCACGTATATTAGAGAGATCACGTAAGCCTTTTGTGTTGCTCAGCACGCTAACAACGCTGGTGAACAGAGATCCAATCTCCGGTCTCACCCACAAACGATAAACAGGAAGTAATAATAACTAGAAAAGGAATCACACAAACCAACAATCTATAAGACAGAGATTTACGTGGGAAAACCCAACAAGGGTAAAAAACCATGGGTGCAAACTTCACTATGAAGAAAAACAAAGTTACAAGCAATACACTTACCTTCTCCTATGCTCCCATGCACAGAGATGGCCCTTTTGCTAATCCTCTCGCCTTTTTCTTACCTTGGATGTATAGAAGCCCTAATCCCCTCGTCTAATCCCGGTTTACACCCCTTTATATAGTAAACCCAACAATTAGAACACTAAATAGGAAACCTGCACTTTGGGTCCACGACCGGTCGGGCGCCCGGTCATAACTGGGTCGGGAGCCCGGCCAATACAAAATATGTCCAGCAAACAAAAGACTAATTTCAGGGTATCATTGGGCGCCCAGTCACTTTGACGGTCGAGCGCCCAACCGTTTGTAAAACAGTCCAGTGGCTGATGGGTTAAAACAGCCTGAATTTCGGGCTCCCGGTCCACAGACCGTCCGAGCGCTCGACCATGCTCAGATGTGAGTGGTTCCACACACTACGTGTAGTCTCCACACTCAACAATCTCCCACTTAGAGACACATCACCACATGATCCTTCGTTTTCTACATCCGGAGTGCACCGCCTCCCAGTCTTTAAGCCTAAAGACCAATCAGAGCTGAATAGAGCTTTAGCTTCTCTCGTGTGACCGCCTTGGTCAACATATCTGTAGGATTCTCACTTGTATGAATCTTCTCCAAAGTAATCGATCCATCTTCCAGTAACGAACGTATGAAGTGATATCTGATGTTAATATGCTTGGTCCTCGAATGAAAGGCTGAATTCTTAGCCAAGTGTATTGCACTCTGACTGTCACTGTACAGATTGCAATCTGCTTGCTTCTTCCCCAACTCTTCCATAAAACCTTGCATCCACACCACTCCTTGCACGCTTCTGTAGCTGCAACATATTTTGCTTCCGTTGTACTGATGGATACTATCTTCTGTAACTGAGAGATCCAACTGACTGCAGCACTATCTAGGGTAAAGACATACCCTGTAGTGCTCCTTCTGCTATCGATATCCCCTACCAAATTTGAGTCGACGTAGCCTTATAGCTTGATTTCCGATCCTCCATAACACAGCCTTATATCCATAGTACTTACCAGGTATTTGAGGATCCACTTCATAGCTTCCTAATGTTCCTTCCCGGGGTTGTTCATGTACCTGCTAACAACTCCCACTGCTTGAGCAATGTCTGGCCTCGTGCTAACCATAGCATACATGGGGCTCCCTATGGCTGATGCATAAGGGACTTTAGCCATGTAGTCCCGTTCCTCCTGTATTTTAGCTCCTTGCTTCTTAGAAAGCTTGAAGTGGTTAGCTAATGGAGTGCTAACTGGCTTAGCACCTCCCTATGCTGAATCTATCAAGTACCTTGGCTATGTACTCTGCTTGTGACAAACCTAGCTTCTTGCTTTTCCTGTCACGCTTTATCCTCATGCCTAGGATTTGTTTTGCAGCTCCTAAATCTTTCATGGCAAACTCTCTAGATAGTTGTCTTTTGAGATCTGAGATGTCCTTCATGTTTGATCCGGCCATAAGCATATCATCAACATACAGAAGAAGAATGATATATGACGTATCAAACTTCTTCAAGTAACAACAGTGGTCTGCATGACATCTCCTGTACCCGTTTCCCGACATGAAACTGTCGAACTTCTTGTACCACTGCCTCGGGACCTGCTTCAGACCATATAGACTCTTCTTCAGTCTACACACCCTGTTCTCCTTTCTTGGTGCCACATATCTTGTCGGTTGATGCATATATATCTTTTCTTCAAGGTCTCCATGAAGAAAGGCTATCTTAACATCTAGCTGCTCTAGATGTAAGTCCTCTGTAGCCATTATGTTCAAGACCATGCGAATCGTAGACATTTTCACCACAGGTGAAAATATCTCTGTGAAATCGATACCTGCCTTTTGTTGGAACCCTTTCACAACCAGTCTAGCCTTGTATCGTTTTGAACCATCGTGCTCCTCCTTCAGTCTATAAACCCACTTATTATGAAGAGCTTTCTTGCCCTTGGGTAGAGTAACTAGCTCCCATGTACTATTAGACTCAAGAGAGTCCATCTCATCTTCCATGGATTGCTCCCACTTAACCCGCATATCTGACCGTAACGCCTCTTCAAAATACTCTGGCTTACCATTATTTGTCAGCAGTAGATAATGTAAGGAGGGTGAGTATCAGACCTTGGGTCTCCTCTCCCGAGTAGACCTCCTCACAACCAGTGTCTGCGGCTCTGCCTCATCATGCTCCTGTGCATGCTCATCCTATGGCACTGTAACACACGTGTCCAGTAACTCTTCCAACTCTACGAATTCCTTCTCATCTGCCTTGTTCTGCTTTTGCTGCACACTATCCTTATGCATCACTTTTTCATTGAAAACTACGTCATTGCTTCTGATAATTTTCTGGTTCTCTGTATCCCAAAATCGGTAGCCAAAATTATTCTGCCCGTAGCCTATGAACGTGCACCTTCTGGATTTCGCATCCAGCTGGTTTCTGTGCTCTTCATCAATGTGAACATAAGAGGTGCAACCAAACACTCTGAGATGTGCAAGGTTCACCTCTTTTCCAGTCCATGTTTCTTCTAGTAGCCCACCATCCAATGGTGCTGAGGGACTTCTATTTATGAGATATACGGCAGTATTCACAGCATCTGCCCAAAAAGTCTTGGGCAACCTTGCATGTAGCCTCATGCTCCTAGCGCGCTCAAGGATGGACCTGTTAATGCGCTCAGCCACACCGTTCTGCTGCGGTGTCCCTGGAATCGTTTTTTGATGTTTGATTCCATTTACTGCACAATACTCCTCAAATCTCTTGTCACAGTATTCTCCCCCATTATCCGATCTGAGACACTTCACAGTTTTACCGGTCTCATTTTCTACCATAACTTTCCACTTTTTAAATACATCGAATACATCTGATTTTTGTTTTAAGAAGTAGACCCACAATTTTCTACTAGCATCATCAATAAAAGAAACAAAGTAACGTGAGCCACCAAAAGATGATACCTGTGTCGGTCCCCACACATCAGTGTGTACAAGCTCCAATAAATGCGTCTTTGGAGCGCGTCCAGTCTTCTTGAAGCTAACTTTCTTCTGCTTGCCATACGCACAGTCCTCGCAGAATTCCAGATCGATTGCCTTCAACCCTGGTAGCTTCTTCTTTGACAATAACACTTTCATCCCTTTCTCACTCATATGTCCCAACCTTTGATGCCATAACTGCCCATTCACTCCAGTTGATGCGACTGCGAGTGAACTATACGATCTGTAAGTCACATACAAAGTACCTTCCTTCTTGCCTCGAGATATTACCAAGGCACCTTTTGTGACCTTCCATGCATCGCTCGTGAATGTCGTCACATATCTGGTATCGGCCAACTGCCCTACTGAGATCAAATTTCGTCTCAAACTCGGTACATGTCTGACATCCTTCAGCTTCAAGACCGTTCCGTCTTTCTGACTTAGGTGAACGTCTCCTTTGCTAACAATACTGCATGGCTCATCATTACCCAAGTAGATTCTTCCAAAGTTACCGACACATAATCACGAAGAACTTCTTTTGATGAAGCGGCATGAAACGAAGCACCCGAGTCTATAACCGAAGACTCATTCCGCGCATCAAGAGACAAGATCGCCTCTGTGTCACTCTCCTCAGATAGATTCACTGAATCCTTCCCACCTTGAGAGCTTCCTTCTTGTTTCTTAAGTACCTTACAATCACGCTTCATGTGCCCCTTCTTCCCGCAATGCCAACACCCGTCTTTGTCTTTCGGTCCCTTGGACTTATTCCTTGACTTAGAACGCCCGTGTTTATTGCTTTCTTTGTTTGAAGATCTTCCTCTTCCTTCAACGTTTAGAGCATTTCCTGAATCCCCTGAAGTTCCCAATGCATTCTTTCTAGATTCTTCTTTTAGAATTAGACCGACTACATCATCGAATTTCAACTTTGTAGATCCTGAAGAATTGCTCACGGCAATCACCAAACCATCCCAACTGTCTGGCAAACTGGACAAGATCAATAGTGCCCTGACCTCATCATCAAAAGTGATGCCAACGGATTCCAATTGTTTCGTGACCGTATTGAACTCGTTTAGGTGTTCAACCACGCCCCCACCATTTGACATCTTCATGTTGAATAGCCGTTTCATAAGATGAATCTTATTGGACGCCGAGGGTTTCTCATACATCGTAGCCAAAGCCTGCATCAATTCTTTTGTGGTCTTTACTTTGGATATATTGAAGGCGACACTCTTAGACAAAGAGAGTCTGATCGTTCCTAAAGCCTTCCGATCCACTAAAGCTCATTCATCGTATGTCATCTTTTCTGGTTTCTTCTTTTTTCCTCCTAAAGGAATGTAGAGGTCATTCTGATACAGATAATCCTCCATTTGCATCTTTTAGAAGGTAAAGTTTGAACCATCAAACTTCTCAATTCTAATTTTTCCATCTTCCGTCATTGCTCCCACTTGAACTAAACCAATAGCTTTGATACCAGTTGTTGCGCAGCACGCCAACAACGCCGGTGAACCGAGATCCAATCTCCGGTCTCACCCACAAACGATAAACATGAAGTAATAATAAGTAGAAAAGAATCACACAAACCAACAATCCACAATACAGAGATTTACGTGGAAAAATCCCAACAAGGGTAAAAAACCAAGGGTGCAAACTTCACTATGAAGAAAAACGAAGTTACAAACAATACACTTACCTTCTCCTATGCTCCCATGCACAGAGATGACCCTTTTGCTAATCCTCTCGCCTTTTTCTCACCTTGGACGCATAGAAGCCCCAATCCCCTCGTCTAATCTCGGTTTACACTCCTTTATATAGGTAAACCCAACAATTAGAACACTAAATAGGAAACCCGCACTTTGGGTCCGCGCCCGGTCATAACTGGGTTGGGCGCCCGGCCAATATAAAATATGTCCTAGCAAACAAAAGACTAATTTTAGGGTATTATCGGGCGCCCTGTCACTTTAACCTTCGGGCGCCCGACCATTTGTAAAACAGTGAAGTGGCTGATGGGTTAAAACAGCCTGAATTTTGGGCGCCCGGTCCAAAGACCGTCCGGGCGCCCGACCATGCTCAGATGTGAGTGGTTCCACACACCACAGTGTAGTCTCCACACTGAACATTTTGTTGTTCCGGTCAAGCAACATGCATGGAAGGCTTTATGGGAGTTTTGACATTATTGGACTCTTGCCTTCACAGAGAGTTGTTTTTTATATGACTTTAATATTTAATGCTTGCAAGAGAGTTGCTTTGATGTAATTCTATCATTTAATGATGTCTGCGTGTACACGTCTCTATCTTATTCCCTTTAAAGTTCGTCTACACCACATGGTATACATGACTACTATGTGATATCCTCTGGGCCATTTGATTTAGTTAGCCAGGTGTAAAAAATTACAATCAAGGGTAGTAATGGATTAGGCCAACTTTAGAGCTTGAGTCGAACCATTTTAAGAGATAAAGTCATTTTTCATTAATATGATAATTTTCATTATTTAGATTGTAAAATGTATCTATGAAAGTTGATTATTATCATTATATTTTTTTATTGAAAAAGTGAGTAAATTAATTTATTCTTGAACAATGAATCTATGAATATTTCTATGATGATGAAAAATCAATGGGTTTTCAATATTTCCACATAAATCAAACATTCAAAATCAACAAATAATACGGCGGAAATGGGTCTAGAATTTAAGCCCGAGGCCTAAGCTACGAACAAAGTAATAAAAGTCCAAGCCCCACCTGACTCCACAAGCGTACCTAATGGGTCTCATTATTGCGCCATTAGTGGGCCAAATGGGACTAGTCCAACCCTGACCCATCTGCCTAACGTGTCTCATTATCGGGCCCAAACCTGACCTGCAATGCTACAAGGAGTCCAAACCCAACTAAGAAGGTCAGGACAGCTTGCTCATGGGCCTAGCTACCCAATCCAACCAACAAATGGGTTGGAGGCCTACCTGCTTGTTACCCTTCCGGAAATGACTTAAAAGTTGAGGAGAAAAAAATATAAGAAAAACAGTTAAAAAAATGAGAAAATATTATAATAATTCACCCAATGATCATGGCCCACTTCCCCATGATCCGAACATTCCATCTACCAGGTCCTATCACGGTCCATATTTCCCAAATGTAAATATGGTATAGGGAGCTTCCTCAGAGTAAGATTTGGTCAAAATTGGCTCAACAGGATCCTTAGATCAACATGATATCTGCACCATTCTCAATGAAGACTTGGTCGGACTGAATAGACGGTTCAGATCGATTGATTGGAGAGTCCATGTTTCTTAAATGCAGCTTCCTTATCTAACCAACCCAACCCAACCCACATATAATATACATTTAACTTGTTAATTACCATATACTAATGATGTCGCTCTCTAAGGATTTGGTGTCCACAAATGCATTCTTTAAGTAAAAAATGATCATTTTTCCTTTAGAACGAAGATTTAGGAGCGTCATGGCTTAGTAGTTAGGATGTAAGGATCGGAACGGTTGACATCGACGTCTCCAATTTAAGTAACGTTGAGCCCTTATCTTAGACATGATAATGAAATTTTAGCGGTCTGAATATTTTCATACAAACACAACAACTTTCTAAGCATCCATGGCCGTAAAAAGGGCTACAACACGAAACAATCATAGCAAATAAGAAAACATAAACTTCTTTCATGTTTTCATGAGTGCTTGTAGTCTACAAATCATCTCCATCATGTAATCTTGAAAAATTACAAAGAAATTTCAATAATCTAATAACATTTTAGGTTCAACCACTGTTTTTGTTGATTAAAGGACCTGTTGTGGGGTCAGGTCGCATGCCCCACATGGCAAAGGCGGACTTGATTTTGTGATCATGGGGTGGACCCTGATGGTCCACAAAGAGAAGAGGCTGTACTAAACCAATTCAATTGGAATTTTCAGGACTTGGGGGCTGCATAAATTTCATACAAAAGGGTGATGAGAGATGATGAAGGTGGCTTGCATGGGGCCCATAGGAATTGAAGGGCTGCTTCAAAGTGGGGACTCACTTCGGAAAAATATCATGGGGGCATTATTACAATCCCTGGTGGTTTATGGGCTTAGATTATGTGTTCCATCGGTGCTGAGGATTTTGGCATGTTGCAGGATTCTTAGGGCTTGTTTGTTTTTCATGTAAATAGGTAAATCAATGATAAAAGTGTAATGATAACTCATGCCGGATGTTTGGAAATAGTGGAACTTGCACATAAAAAATGGGTCAAACTCCCCTGGTTTCAGTAGCAAAACTTTGAGAGCCCCACTATGATGTATGTGTTATATTCAAACCGTCTATTCATTTTTCTTAGATTATTTTATTGCATGAGCAAAAAAATGAGGCAGATCCAAAGCTCAAGTGGGCCGCACCATAGAAAACAGTGGGTTCAATGGTGGTGTCATTATTCCCACTACTTCCTATATATGATGTGGCCCACTTGAGCTTTGGATCTGCTTCATTTTAGGCTCATACCCTAAAATGATCTAACAAGACATGGATAAAACACCTACATCACCCTGGGGCCCACAAACTCTGCATCAATTTCCAAGTTTGGCCTTACTAAAAGCTGTAGATGTCAACATCTTATGTTTGACGGTTTTTAAAATTTGCTATGCTCAGTAATAAATTATTAAACATTAAATTACAAGTAAATACACCGGATCAAAAAGGAACAAGGATTGGGTCGTACCCGATCATCTTTAGCCCCATCCAGCATATCTGTGGGAGGGCCCACCATGATTTATCAGTTTATCCATGCCTACATCCCTTTTCTCATATTATTTTAAGGTATGAGCCCAAAAACGAGGCTGATCCAACTCTCAAGTGGACCATACCAAATAGTAAGCTTGGGTTGCATAAAATGCTCAAAGCATTAAATGCATCCAGAGTCATATGTGGTCCCACTTGACCGGCCTTATTTTTGAACTCATACCTTGAAATGACACGGGAAAAGGGAAGGACAACTTGGATAAATAGATATATCACGGTGGGCCCCCTAGTTTTGCCTGAACACCGCTTGAGAGAGGCGGGGTAGGTCACAATCTGCATCCATAGAAAAAGCCCTTAATAATTGATGTATATTAGAGCCAACACCACATCCTGTGAGCGGGTGGCCTGCGAAGAGGCTAGATTTTGAGTCACCACAAGATGAAAATGGACAACTTGGACATAGGCCAGAGTGAGTGCCGCTACATAGCATTGTTTGTACACCTGAAAACTTAACTCGGCTTTGATGTTCAGCCGGGCTGAGTCGACTCGAAAATTCGACCCCTCGCAACTCTCAACATTTAATAAATACAAAATCAAAAGTAAGGAATAGGAGTAGGTATCTAACATGGTTAAGATAAATATTATAAAATGCAAATAATTTTATTTATACACTCCGTGTTGCACTGTTAAGGTCATCTTTCCTGTAGGAGATGCCGTGGTGCAACTCCCTGACTCACCGAGTGACTCAGTTTAAGTCACAATGAGCCATGTACAATTAACTGAGTGGTCAAATCGACCACAAGTTGGATCAAGTCAGACCCGGGACCTAGTTTTCCAGTGATTTGGCTCGAAATCTTGCTGAGTCGAGTCGAGTCAGACTCGGCTGAGGTTTGAGTCAACCCAGTGAGTTTCAGAACAATGCCACAAAGTGGGCCCCCCCCCCCGGTGGCTGTCGGCTGCAGCATGGCGGTGTGTTATGAGTCATAGTGGTTCAAGGACCTCACCTAACAGGTCCCATCAGTCGTGAGCCTTTTGTCCACTGGCTAGGTTCTTCACTCACACCATGCTTGCCAAATGTATCCATCTAGTTATTTGGTGGCCCACATGTTGAGACTTTTCATACCACCGCAAAAGCATGGTGGGCCCACCTGTTGAATCATCCAGAAGGGCCAAAACCACGGTGGCAATGCTTCATTGGCACGTGTTGGGAGATAGGTTAGAAACGGGATGGCCCACCAATTTGAAGGATCCATTTGAAATCTTTCAAATGGGGTTTTAATACATTTGATGATTTCATGTAGGGTTACTCTTTTACTTAGTCTAATGAATATCCTTTTTCAGTATTTTTTTTATGATTCCTATAAAGCTTTTCAGATTAATGAGGATGATATCTCTTCACTCCCCCAAATGGATTCCTACATAAAATATATGAAATATAAAAAAATGCTATGTGAACAAGATGGAGTACACATTTTCCTGTATGCCCCTCTCACATTAGACAACGCAGCATACATGTACAAGATCCAGGCCGCTTATCAGGTGGCTACCATCGCTTAATTGCATTCCGTAAAAACATGCTGATCAGATGGCTAACATATAAGATTAAATCTGGACCATTTGCCAATTTTTCCTAACCATCTATTTCCTTTATCGAAATGGAGCTGATCGAATGATCAGACCCGCCTGACTGATATTTGGGGCCCACCCACTAAACGGTTTCCATCGTGCGCGACACGGTTGCGGCGTGTGTGGGAGGGGAGTACGGATGAGCTGTACTCACTCGAATTCACTTAGCAATATTAAGACAAAAATGAGACACTGTCCTAGATATCATGTCTCATTCGTGTGACATGATTGGAACCTTTGAAGTGCAAATCTCGACATTATTTAGTTCAATCATACATATTATAAGATTAAAACAAAAACTTTAAATACTCTGGCAGTGTGTGATGGATGATACACAGGCACTTAGAATTTACTTAGAAACTGCATACATGGTGAACAAGCAATTAGAATTGAACTGTCCAAATCATTAACCGAAACTTAAGATCATATAATTGTCTGACCATTGGATTACTGGACATTTATTGGACGCTTAAGAATAAAAAATATCGAATGGTCTACGTGTTGGAGGTTAATTAGGATTTTTCAACTAATCCAATTTTGTAATTTTGAATTAGAGAATATGGGTTAAAAATTTTAGTCTGTTTATTTTGATCTAATCCATGCTATGTGTCCAATTTATGAGTGCCTGTGTATCAAGTTTCATAGGCTGCCAGAGTATTAAATAACTCCCCTACTTACATTATGTGATGGTGCTTGCGTTTCAACTTTCTAGACCAATAGGAGAGGAGGCTGATTAATCTACACCTTAGGTTGGGTGAGAGTATAGTCACGAGGCATATGGCCCATTAAAATATTAGATCTAGGGTCGTTCTTTATCATATACAGTATCTAGATACCATGAATAGAGTATGCTTTCTAAAATCATTAGGTGAAGTGTGCCATTTTTTTTATTCCGCGCAGAGTTTCACTCCCTACCCGTTGGAATTTTCCTGTTTGGAACTTAGTTTGTAGATGTGGTGTCTATAGTTAGTCTATCATAGCCATTAACCTGATGGTCCTCATCATGGATGGACCATTTCTCCAAAATCACCCAAATCGGACGATTGTAGCCATTGAATCTTCAAACTTTCCTTCAACAAATGTGGTCTGTTTATGTATTTCTTTTCAACCATATATTTGCAAGCCAATAACATGAAGGTTAGAGTTGACCAATAGAGAGGATTTTAAAGGAGTCGTCCATCCATGATTGGGACCGTCAGATCAATGGCTTGGATAGACCAACCACATCTACAAACTAAGTTAAGAACAGGTTCGGACCAAACAGGAGCTCCATCTCTTTTTATTCATACTAAAAAGACAAGCATTTTGGATGTGATCGCTTATATTTCAATGCCATCTAGTATATTTAAATGAGGCTTCCTAAGCCGACACACGTGTATGAACTTGCACTGATACATGCTAGCACACGTGCCAATCATAGTGCATTTGTGAGGATCCGAGTTTTCCACAATGTGGACCACATTATCTACATCATGCGACCCAAAAAATCAGGTGCATGTTATAGCCCAGAGTGTACAGAACAAATGGAAGGCCCAAATAAAGTTTTCCCTAGCCATCTGTTTGTCTCAAAGACAGTGGGCTAGACAGACTGACTCTTGGATCAGACTATCTAGACGGTGTGGCCCACATCATGGAAGGTTTGGATCGTGCAAAAATTTGCCATATTGGCATGTATCGTGTCGTGTAGGTTAGAAGAGCTGTACAGGTGTGTGGGCTTACCAAACCTGTGTATTAAAATGCCTAAAACCTAAGTCTACCCCACCAAAAAATTGGAGTGTGACAAACTTGGGTAATGGGAACCTAGGGTTTCTTGTGGTCTATATGTTTCCATTCTACCAACTATATTAGGGTGGCCCACCTTGATGGTCCATTAGATTTGGCCTTCACTTCCAACCCAGTTGACTGAGGGTGGGCTCCGATTTCAGGGTAAATAGATAACTGATCTAGGCTTAGCACCTGAATTGATCATGGATTGATGACATGTATGAGCCGTATGCGACTTGTCTGAGTTGACTCGGACTCGATCGAGTCAGGTTTTGTTTGACATCACTAGTCAGTATTGAGAAAAGAGGGTGACTCAGCCTGACAAAGTAAACTGAACAAGTTGGTCCGAGTCGCTGAGTCAGATAACCCTGCCAAGCTTGGGCATGAATTTCAAGCTTGTGGGGCCTGGTCTAGGCTCTGGATGACCTAGGGCAGACTCAACTGTTAGAATATTATTCAAGTTGGGTTATTAAGCAGTCATGTAACATTCATGACTATGACTGGGTGGGACCCACTACCCTTATTTATTTAATTTTTGGGATTTTTATTAAATAACACCTGTTTTTATGCATAATTAGACTTAAAAAAAGGAAAAGAAATAAAAGGCTACCCATTTTATGAGGCATTTTTATGCATTATTAAATATCACCACCGACGTTTTGAAGGGTCACTTTATTGCCAAAAATCCAAGTCACATCTATTAGCATATTTAGGAAAAGAAAAAAATACCCTAAAAAGTGGTCACATCATTGAATGTATTGATGGAAAGATTGGTCTATATTGTTGTACACCATCATGGAACAATCCTGATGATTGTTCACTTACCCTTCAATGGTTTTGATTATTGTATACCATCTTTGAATGATCTAGATCACTGTCAACTTACTTTTGAACGGTTCAGGTAATTGCCCACCTAATTTTGAATGGTTCAAATCACTAGCTAGCTAGTGTTGAACGTCTAGATCTCTGTCCACCATCTTGGAATATTCACACTTTTCTGAATGGTTCAAATCGTTATCTATAGCTACCATTTTTTAAGAGTATTTTCGTCATTTTTAGAAATAACTAATGGCTGTTATTTAAATTTGATGGAAAGTAGTAAAATAAAGAGACTAAAAAAAAAAAATGAGGTCCAGTGATATCTAAGAAGAATTCTTTTTAAGGTAGTTTTGTTTTATTGGGCAAAAGATTGGTGGGATTTTGTAAAATTTCTCAAATTTCAAGTATATCTTGAGTGGACCACCTCGATCGACAGCCTGATCGAGTCATGACTCAGGGCAGGTGACAATCAAATGAGTGAGTTTCCATGTATGGCATGCAAATGACCATGTCACATGAAGTTAAATGGACTCTCAAGTGCCACATTGTGTCATTTGTTATTGTAACCTATTAAGGGAAAGCATGCAGCACAAATGCGCCAACGATCACATGCTAGCAAGAATACCAACATGGGCTGTGTTATGGGTAGATTCGGGTGAGCTCAAAGCACAGAAGGAGCAGTTGGCCATGAGTACGGTCATGGACTAAGTATTTATGACCGAAAGCTAAGTTCGCCTCAGCCTACTCGGCCTCGGCATTCGGCCTACTCGGCCTTGGCATTCGGCATTCGACCTCGGCCCGCTTGGCTTACATTCACTTGGCCTACTCGGCCTCGGCATTTGGCACTCGGCCAATCAACCTCGACATCTGAGATGTGTTTGTTTGTTATCAGACCTCAACTCGGACTTGGGCACTTGGCCTCAGCCTGGTCGGCATTAGAACTCAGTCGAGTATGTTCTGCATCGCCATAAATGCGCACGGGAATCAGAGCAAACCCAAAAGATAAATATGAGATATAATTTATCTCGAATAATCCGCTGGAGATAAGGACTATCCAACCTTATCACAATCCATAATGGGCAAAATTCAGATTTGTTGCCGCAAATCATGGAATTGCCAAAGAACGTGGCCGTAATTCTAGCCTTGTATGGCCCAGAATCCTAGCCCATAATGGTTCTCCAATTCTTATAAAAGGTCCTCCATGCTATAACTTAAGGTATGTAATCTACTGCCATTAAAACTGTAATAAGCTTTTCTTTTAATATCCATATTGACTTTAGCATCGGAGGCTATAAGTCGGGCTAACCGGCGGCGGTCCTAACTCTTTCTCGATGGTTGTAGATCCCTTGATCCAGTCTATCCATCCTCAATTGAAGATTTGATGGCGAAGATACTATTTGGTCCCCTGATCAACTTCTGTTGGCGAATTTTAGCATTAACAAGCTGTTTTTAGTCAAACATACAAGATTATGTCCACAATCGCAATGTTCGGGTAAGGTGGGCCATTTTGCCTGACCTTAGCATAAAATTTTCTTTTTCTACCTTTTTTGGTAGATAAGATCTGATGGAAAATATGATTTGACATTTCAACCGCCGAGATGTTGCCACATGTGTCTAGATAATGTGTATGGTAAGAATATTTTAACTCTAGAAAAAGGGAAGGTACCTAATCAAAGTACCTAAAGTAAAGACAATGCATACTTATGCCCGGATGGAAAATGGGGCACCATCCAAATGGCCATTTCACCAACATTTATTGAAGAGAAATGATCACATACAACATTGTATTGTATTATATTTATTTTACACCTATATGGAAGATTGGGACCGTGAAAAGGGTGGGCCATATCAGGTACATCTCCTAAAGCGAAAATTGAACCAATCCACTTATCAAGCAAGCAACAAACAAACATCAAGCCAGAATAGATGAATGTAGCATCCTAATGTTTTTGTTGGGACCTTTTGTTGTATAGATTTGGACAACTAATGTGGATGACTGAGATTAGCCACATGACCTTTTACCTTCATGTAAGAGCTTCCTTAGATTGCTGAACCTGCAAGAGGGAGACACGGTAGGTAGCAATGAGGTGCCATTGGACGGCTAGAAACTCTCCAATGCTTAAGTTAGGTTTAAGACCAGTAGAATTAGGATTTAAGGCTAATGAGTTTTGTACCTTGAAGGTGGAGATCCCGGTCCTATTTTTAGGGCTTGGGAGCGGTTATGGAGAATCGGATCCTTTGCACATACGTTGATAGAGTCTCAGTTTTAGTAAGATTTTCCATTTCGATTGTGTCGGAGATGTATTGCTAGGATGAAAGTAAATCTCGGAATATCTAGATCTCCATGGGTATCTTGGACGGCCTTTAGGTAGTTGGACGATTTCATATGAGGAGCTCGACATCCGAGCTCTCTTATTCGAGGTCTGTTTTAAATTGTAGACTTTCTTCAGGCGAGACAAGGTCTTTGGTTGCATATTTCTCCCAGGCGGAATGTTATTGACAGGTTTTCAGTCATCGGCCTTAGCCGATGACCAGGCTATACTGGTGTTCTGCTCATCACAATTGTTGAAGTCAGTAGAGGTCGTTGTCATATCACCTTGGCTCATTCCAAGCTAAAGAACTGATACTGGGGCCTTTCGGCCAATGGGCTTCTTACATCCATGGACGATCTTGGAATATCCTAATAATAGAGGCAAATTTTTACTTGGTCTATATGTTATACACTAGTTATACATCAGCAGGAAAATAAAAATAAACAAAAACAAGTTGTATGTGATCATTTCTATTTATAAAATAGCAATTGTGATCAAAATTAGACACGCACATGTTTCTGTCCACTCATTGTGACCAATGAAAGGCCTCATTCGTTTAGGTGAAAGGGATCATATGCTATATTTTTTATTAGAGTTTTGCATGGGGTGTTACAACATGATGCACGTATCCAAAATCTGGGCCATACGTCAGGTGGGGACCATAATTACATGCCCTAGCCAAAATATAGGCCATACGTCAGGTGGGGGACCACAATTACATGCCCTAGCCAAAATATAGGTCAATCCAAATATCTGGCTAAGACTAGGAGCAAGAAAAATGTACAGATGGCATGGCCTTAATTTTCCACGAAAGTCACGTTGAAAGAGTCCACCTCTCCCTGCAACAAGAGGGGGAAAGACCCAATTGTATTTAAGTGCCTTTCAATAGGGCGACTTATCCAAATTGCAATGGGAATATCCAAACGGGTAGAAATTTGGGTCAGATCATGTTCATGATGGCCCACTTGATGAATGGCCGAGATCTCAAATTTGGCACGTGTCGTGCGAGTCATCCTTACATTGTTGCAAGGTTGTATGCTAAAGAAAGGATTTTCTAATTAATTATCAATCACTATCGCTGTATATATACTAATCCTTGTCAATGTCATTAGTTTGGGTATTATTTTATTTTTACTGAGTTATCACTCAATGCTCGGCCTCAAGTTTGGTACAGGTGGGTTGCGTTTTCGGTTTGCACAAGTGGGGCCCATGGTTCACTGACCGTTGATATTATGGAATCGGCTGTAAATAGACAATGCACCAAAATTATCCCAGATGGGAAGAATCTAACCCTTCAATTGTTGGGCAGTTAAAAGGAAATTACAGCAATGGTCCACATTTAATCTATAAAATGACCAATAATCTGTGGCTAGGATTTTCTCAAATACCTTTAGTTTTGGCGAATACACAATCCAGGGACAGGGAGATCACATCAACGGTTTGGATCATTGAACCATGGCCCATGTTTTGTGTATGAGGTGTCATGAGGCGATTAAAAGTAGAGCTATGATTTTGACAGTTTTCTCGCTACATGGCTGGTGCGACACTGCGACGTCTTAACGAAGCGTCAAAGTCGTAACACGTGTGGAAGTGTGGTGCAGTTTTCGTGTGCTTTCTCTTATGCGATGGCATGTCACATGTGGGAAATCATAAGATACAACCCTCCTTCTACGGTCCACATTGCATGGTGAAGATGGATCAGAACCGTAAAACCTCGTGGACCACATTAAAAAAAGATATGCCGATGAGCCCGATTGATGGACATTAAAGGACGGTAGGAATAAAAAAAAAACCAACGATTAGCATTCACAACCGACAGATGAGTGAAAGAGACGGAGAGGATTTCCCTATTGGAGTGATTTTCGTTCCATGCATTCAATCCGGTGTCACCTGCCACGTGGACGGTGGAAACCATTCCATCCTATTACGTATGTCCCTTTCCAGAGGATGAGGGAGTTCGTGATCACGAGATGCACGGATATTGACGAGCCGGCTTTCTACCAATCTATTGGAGAAAATGATATGATAGTGTTGCAACATTTGTACGGTTCATCTGCAGGTTAGACGGTCCAATGGACCGTGGACCTAATCTACCCTACCATGTATGACAGGTGTATGAAAATTCATTAAAAAAAATGGATGATCCTAGGTATCTGATTCGTGGCTGTATATGGACCATAAAATGCAGGAAAAAAAAAAGGGGGTTGATATTCACATGGAAAGGTGAGAGAAAGTGACGGTTGGGATTCTCTTATCGGTGATATTTTTTAATGATGGACCATAAAAATCTGGGTGGCACACAAATAACATTTAATTGGATCACATATGTACGTCCAATGTGGACCCTCCATAGTGGAGCCCACATCACGAATACGGCATTCTGATTTCTGGGCCAGGGCCTATTATCTGCCGTACATATGGGGCACTTGGGTTTGACGACTGCAATATATAGGGATGCAAGTGGGCTCGGCTGTCCATTCGACGACATTAGGGTTGATCGGGGCAGACGCCAGAGTACACGTCGTCTGGGCCTTCAAAAGATCTTTTTAGGATTTAAAAACAACATGGTCGCCCAACAAGATAGCCTGGCCCGGTCTGACTCATATAATGCGTTTTCAGGTAGGGTGATTTGACAGCATGCAGGGCCTGGGTTAGACCCAGCTGAAGTTTGGCTAATTAGGTTGGGCCTACCATGATGTATGTGTCTTATCCATTCCGTCCATCCAATTTTCCAGCTCATTTTATGTTATGGACAAAAAATTAAGGTAGATTCAAATGTCAGGTGGACCACACCACATGAAACAGTGGTGATTGGATGCGCACAGAGAACTGGAAGAAGGGAAAACACAAATATCAGCTTTAAGTTTTTAATGGTAGTCGTTTGTGTTGTGCCTCACCTGAGATTTGGATCTACCTCATTTTTTTGGATCAATCCCTTAAGATGATTAAAAAAAAGATGAACGAAGAGCACGGATAATGGTGGAGCCCCAGTACGGAGTATGGATGGGTCACTACCGACTGATTAGGTTTGGGTCTTGTCGGAGTGGGCCAGGTTCTCTTGACAGTAGGTCTCGTGTTTAGGACCTTGACCCGAATCTGATTCGTTCCGGGTATCCGTTGGGTCTGCGAACCTTAGTTCCGGGTCCTGCTTGGGCCAGATCCAAATGGGTCTGATCAAATAAGGGCATTTATTTGATCGGGACCACCTGATGTATGAATTAGACCACACACGTGTGTGTGCCCCCTTTGACGAATGCGTGGTAAATGACCGGCTGTCTTACATAGTTGCAGCTTATCAAACCTTCTTCAATTATATATATATATATATATATATATATATATATATATATATATATATATATATATATATATATATATATATATATATATATATATATTTGTTTGTATGTGTGGTAAATCTGAGCTGACCTCAAATTACGAGAATAGCTAATAGGCCCATGGGTTTAGGTATAGGTCCTCGAGATTGTGCACCGACAGCCAATTCTAACAAGAAAAATAGTTAAGGACCATTACTAAGGTTACAACAATTCAACCTTTATGAAATACATTTTGAATACATCAAAACAAGCTGAGCTAAGCTGTTCTATTGACATAGGTGACGAGCTGATAACTTCATCTTGGATTGCGAGACTATTAGGCTAACCTGAATTACGACCAACATAAAGGCGCGCGATAGTTCAGGGATGAGGTCGAATAAATCAAACGCGTTCTCAATAGTTACAGGCGTGATCCCCGTCCCTGGGAATCACGCCGGCCATTACAAGCATAACGCCCACCATCTAAGCCTTCCAAAGCTCTTCGGTTATCTTAGGTTACCCCCTCATTGTTATAGGTCTACACAACTCTACCTATGAAACTTGCCTCTACTATTTAAAAACTTACATCCAACTTAAGGATCAGAAGGCTAATAGTCGGACCCCAGCCAACCTCCTTAGCTTTTCTCTTGTGTTCTACAAGATTAGCAGGCTTTCGGTCTAGATTCAATTCATCAACTTTAGAAGATCAGAGGTAATCTTCCATCCAAAAGTGGAGATCTTATCATTGCAACCGCGCAATGTGTAATTTTTCAAGACAACAGCTCTAATCAAATAAGGGTATTTGTATAATCAAGACCGCCTAATGTATTAGATCACACATGCGTGGTACATAGCCTGCTCTCTTACATACGTAAAGCTTAGCAAACCTTCTTCCATTACTAAATTAATTAAAATATTATAAATATTTATACAGACCCAGTCCCACCCGATCCGGGCTCGATATTTAAAACGGTTTAGAAAAATTGAGGCCAGACCCGAAAAATCCGATCACGCCATTGGGGGTTCATGCGGGTCCGGGTACCCGGGGACAGCTCTCCCCTGGCAGGGTTCTTCTCTGCCCAGGTAATTATAGGTCAATCATTCGGAAGACTTTGACTATCGTCAATTTACATGAATTTCAATATAAAATAGATATATTCCTAAAATAATAAATTAAAAAAAATAGAAATTCGAAACGCCACGTCGTCCAAACCCAGATACCGCTCCGCACAGTACGGAAAAGCGGTTTTTGAGAGGAGGGGGTGTTAAGCGGTTTTCTTTTGCGTGGTGGGGCAGTGGTCCCCTCTCCCTCAGCAATGACTTAAAAAAGGCGGGAGGGAGGCGGGCCCCACCGATTCCGTAACGGGGCGGCAAACAACGTCGTCGCTTAAACGGTGGGCCCCACCCCTACGGTTGTCGTTTTCCCGTCGTGGTTGCGCGAAACGGAAAGGCACCGCATCTCTTAAGATTACTAGACTCCGTCACCTCTAAAGCTTATCTGAGCCATCGATCTCGACACAGGCAGCTAATGGCCGTCCATTCTCCGTCAGCCTCTCGGCCGTTAGTGCGTACACTAACGATCACGCGAACCATCTCACCCGCCATTTGGGCGCTGGTTGGCTGTAGCTTTCCTTGGGTTGACACGTGGCGCGATGTTGGCCTCCCGAGGAATCTCTTTGAAAAGTCCTCGTTTAGGTCTCTCTATCTAGTCTTAGCCGAGTGCGAATTTCGTGGGCCAAGGGCCACATGTGTAACAGTTGGCTTCGAGCAGTGTCTCAGCTTGCATATATGGCTTAGCCGGCGCAACAGCCATGCTCGGCTTAGCCAGCTCCTCCTGAAAGCTCCAAGTGAATAGAAGGGACCGGGATTGCAGACTCAGTAACTCAGCATGCTAATTCATTTGGCCCACCGTGATGTATGGTCGTCCATCCGTTTTTCCAGCTCATTTTAAGAATAAGCTCGAAATTGAAGCATATCCAAAGCTCAAGTGGACCACACCACAGGAAACAATCCCAGGTCCATTGATGTTTATTTGTGATCCAACCTATCCATAGGGTCACATAGACAATTATGAAGGAAAAACACAAATTTCAGCTTGATTCTAAACATCTACAGCTCCCAAGAAATCTTCAACAGTAGGTGTTCAGTTTCCTCGGTTTCCTATAGTGTGGTCCACTTGAGCTTTGGACATGCTTCAATTTTGATGCCCTAAAATGACCTGGAAAAATGAGTAAACGGCATAGATAGGACACATACATCAGATGAGACACATACATGACGGTGGGCCTCAGTGTGATTTAATACTCTACTGGAGAGTGATTTAATACTCTAGTGGAGCCTAATGCTTGATATGCAGGCACTTAAATATTATACACTTGGAACAAATTAAGCTGACAAAATTATCAAACCTTCAATCGCTAAGTCACAACCCCAAAATTTGAACTTCTAATTCGTGAATATATTTCATTTGGATTGTGTTGTCGTTAAAAACTAGACAACGGATGGGATGACTTAATCTCCATTTTGGACGGATGGATGTTGCTAATCTTCTGTAGGTGTGCGGATTGGATCTAGAGTGAAGGTCCGCTGGATCCTGTGGAACACAAGGAAATCTAGGGGGGGTGGCCGGGGTTTGGCCATTGGCCCTCTGAAGCTTAAGTCAGTTGGGTATAGGAGAGTAGAGGTAAGTCTCTGGGTAGATTTGTACGTATCTTAGGCTATGGGAGAGCGCCTCTATATATAGGGTCATTGAGAGCAGTTGAGGGCCACGATTGTGGGCATCATGTCCCTTGAGGGCGTGATTTTCGGAGTCATAGATCACGCCTGTAATGTTTAGAGACATGTTCGTCTTCTCCGGGCCCGTCCATAGACTTTTGCGCATCTTTATGACGGTCATGGCCCAAGTCGGCTTAGTGGTAACATAGGCCGAGGCCGAGCTCTCTACTTGTTGATCATGTCACTAGGACAACCTAGTCCGGGTTGTTTTGATATATCCAAAATGACCTTCGTAAAGGCTAATCTGTCGTCACATCAATTATGATCCTCAGCTCTCTTCCAATCATGGTCGGCCATCTTGCATGCGCTCATCATCTCAAATTTACCCATAAGAGATTGCACTCTATTGACCATGCATCATTACGAAGGTATGCCTACAATTAACCGAGCACCGGGACAATGTGCATCAGACTCATCTCATGTGCATTGCTACATTTTCACGATAGATTTTTTTATTTATTTTATTTTATTTATGGGTTAGTTCACACACCCCATCGTTAATACACACACCCACACCCCTATTAGTCACATAACAATGTTAGCCACCCGGTGTGGGAGTTGATACCATGACCTCAATGTTGAAACAAGGCTATCTTGATTCAGTCTGCCACTTGAGCTATGGACCTGGGTGTATTTTCACCATGGATCTTAAAAATAAGTTCAATCTAATACTTAAATGGACCACACAGTATGAAACATATATTATAAAATCATGTCTTAAAATTCTAAATTCACATGGTATCCATATGACTCTTGGAGTATCCTTGTTTCTAGGAATCCATTCATCTCAATGTGGCGCGTTAGATGAGTATATCCGACGAATATATATATATATATATATATATATATATATATATATATATATATATATATATATATATATATATAAAACATGGTGGACTATACCAACAATTTGTACCATTTTTATGGTTAGACTTCCCATCCCCACTATCCCTGATCTTACGGTGAATTGGCCTTATTTTGAGGTCATGCACCTGATGGACAGACATCCATACAAAGTCATCCATCCACGTCAGCAATTAGTCATGGCCCACATGACCACTCTTAAGTCCTTCGATGGCCAGACGATTCATAAAACCAGCTTGGAACCCAGAATTTAGATAGTTTAATTTAAATTATTTGTATTCCAAGAATACAATTTGTAAGTAATATTTCAATTGCATGTGTATCATGTTGAAAGCTTAATGTAAATAGAACCTTCCAAAGTCCTTCATAAACATGCCATTTCACAAATAGCATATGATCATTGTTTTGTGATGGGAATTTTGCAATTGTTAAGAGTCATTAGTATATCTAGTTAGATGAGAGATCTAATGAGACAGTGACACACAGTCACCATTGATAGATCATGAGTCCTGTGACAATGGTTGGTATGTGAACGTGATTTTTTTAATTAAAGTCGTATGTATTGTAGGTAAAGATGAATGATAATAAAGACATGAGTGTTCAGTTAAAAGGCCCACTCAACCATTGTTCTTTACTTTCTTAAGTATCTCTTTGTATCTAAGTATCAGGTCTATATATATATATATATATATATATATATATATATATATATATATATATATATCATCCATCAGACACTGCCAGATTATTAAAATTTTTCTAATGGAAGAAATTCAAAGGAGGCTCTTGGACTCTACGTACAGTTCTCAACAATTCTTACAGTACTCTGGTGGTAGTCTGGTTCATGCACTGGCCTTCCACACGTGTATAAGTGTCTCATATGTGAAAGATTCAAGCCAGCGATGGCATGTTGTCCACAAATGATTAGGTTGATTCACGGACGTCAATGGCCTGCGAAAACCAACTTCATGCGACTGGAAGATAGGTGGGGTGCACCATGTTGTTTGTGAGAAATCTACTCGATCGATTCATTTGTCTTGCCGGATCATGTTGGGACATGGCCTAAAAATGAAGTAAATACAAAACTTAGGTGGGCTGCATGACAGGAAATAGTGGGGATTGAACGTCCACTGTTGAAACATTGGTGGGGCCATGGAAGTTTTGGGTCAGGCTAGTATTTTTGTTTTTTCAGTTGGCCTAGTAAGAATGACCTTATGAACGGTATGAATGGCATCTAAACCTCACAGAAGAACCTAGGAAGGTTTCAATGTTAGGCATTTCCCTGCCCACTTTTTTTTCTACCGTGCGGCCCACTTGTGTTTTGGATCTTCCTCAATTTTGAGGCCATGTCCTAACATGATCCGGAAAAATGGATGGATGGAGTGGATTTCTCACAAACGTCTTAATCTTGCGCACGTGCCATATTGCCTCACGTGTGAGACAAGTGCCACAAAGTTTATCAGGTGGGAGTGGCTCATCCATTGTGTACACGTGCCTTGTACCTAACTTGATCAAAACAATCTAAACCTGGATGGATGGCGCAGCTTACATCTGGTGAGATCGACCACTCTCTCTCACAAGATACCTACCCTAATCCACATAGCTATTGAGACTTCTCAACAAGTCTTCCTTGAACCCACAAGGGGATATCTCGAATCTACGAGATCAATCTTCGAATCCACGAAAAAATAAAGACTAAAATCTAAAATTTTTATTAATTAAAGAAGAGATCTTCCTAACAACGAATTAAAATAACTATTTATAGATAAAACTAACCCTAAAAATCTTAAAAACGTAATAGAGAAGAGTTTTAACGAAAACAGAAATAAAGCGCGCAAAAATTAGAATTATTTCCACTCAAATCTACGCAATACTGCGGAATTGAGAGACTGATCTCAGGGGGTAAGTGATCGATCGTCGACCACTGGCGATCAGTTGCCCAGCATCCCTGACTGTCTAAAGAGGTGGGATGTATTCAAGCTGAAATTCGGCCGGTCGTAGGCGATATGTGACTAGTCGACAGAGCCAATCGACTGATTATTTTTCTGAGGTCTTGGCCACCTCTTTTGATCTTTCTCTTTGGCTCTTTTCCGTCCACAATCAAGGGACCTCTTGCTACATCAGACTCCCTCACTTGAAAGAAAACTCATCATTGATGCACATTCTTCTTTCCTCTAGCAAAGCTCATTTGCCTTGCCATTGAAGATAAGGAGAGATTATCCTTCCACCTTGGATGTCCTACCGACCTCCTTTGGAATTGCGGGGGTGAGAACAATCTTCCTTCCATCTTGGACGAATGTAATATTGTTGTCCCGCCCGTGATGTATGACATCTCGATCAAATTTTCATGGTCACCCAAGTATCATGTGACAAGCATCCATGTCGACGACGTCACACAACACTTGGTCCTTTTAGGTCTTTCCAATTGAAAAGGGGATGAGGCATTGGTCTTTAATCGTTGTCACATTGTCTTTCTGGATCCATCTAATCGTGTATAAAGATGAGTGTGGTGTAGTTTCTAAGTTTAGCTTCTTTACCATCATCCGTGAGACGATGTTTTCATAACTTCCACCATCAGTGATCACACTGTAAACCTTCTCATTGACGAAAAAGGTTATAGCGTGTGGATCGACTCCCAACTCCGGTGCTTATATCTACCTTTGCACAATAATCGATACTCCCTGATCTCCAAGAATCCATTTGGTCTGCTCTTCCTCATACTCGACATTCTCAGCTTCGTTAATTTTTGGGTCAGCTTGCGCATCCGCTATGGCTATGGTAACATTAGCCATGGGCTATTGAGGATAAGTGTTTGATAAATGGCTCGGTTGTCCACATCTGAAACAATGATTAGACCTAGGCTGACTATAGGGGTTTGGGATTTTACTTAACTCGGTACAACTGTTGCATGTTAGGGCCTCAGGGGGCCACTACTCGATGCATGGGTGGTGGCCACAGGGGGCTGAGGACGATCTTTAATTTGTTCTTTTCCCTTGGACGGGGATGAATCTTGAGTGGGACTTGTTGTAAAGTTTGATTGTGTAGGGGCCCTTGTAAGTTGTGTCTTTGCCTTAGTGGTCAATTGGACAACCTCATCAAGGTCCAAATCAAAACCATCTGAACTCGATCCTAAATCGTGAGCCGTAATCCGCCGATGAACTGCACTACTTGTAGTGATTAAGATTCTGACAAGTTATTTCGCGTTCTCAAACATTAGAACTCTCTTAGATATTCAGCTACAGACTGATTCCCTTGTCGACCGTTCTAGTATTGCTGGAATAGAATCTGCTCCTTGTCGTTAGGGAGGAAGTGAGTCTATAAAAGATGCTACATTCGAGGCCACGATCGGATGAGCGTCTTGTTCTGTTAATATGGGTCATCTGAAGTTGTTCCCACCATGCTGATGCACTGAATTTCAACTTATAGGTGACCAACTTCACTCACTTTTCTGCCGGAACATCAATGTATTCAAAATACCATTATACCTCGGCTAACCAATCGATGAACTCTTCAATGCATAATTGGCCATTAAATTCGGGGAGACCTTACCTTGATAGTATTTTCAGCACGATATGCACATTTGTCTCCATAAACAGGACGTCGGACCATGACCCTACTGAATTCCTTGTCGCTGGAGCTCGAACTATCTAGAGTAGCCCTGCGGTTTGCCGTCGAGAGTGCCCAACGAATAATCGGATTGTTTTGTACAATAACTACAGGAGGTTGAACTTCGCATGGGGCTTGGGGCAGAGTAAGCGTATCCGCGATCCGGTCGAGAGAGGCCTGCAGCCCTTGCATAACCATCTAATTCTCCCGGTGGAGAGCTTCCATCTTCTCCACAAGATAGTTAATCCCATGATCAACATTAGTAGGGATTTTGTTGTTGCCGTCACTAGAAGTCATCTTTTCGGAGTTGTTCCTTGCTCTGATACCAACTTAGCGTAGCATAGCGTAGATGGGGTGAGATCAATCACTGTTTCTCTCACAAGATACCTACCCCGAATCCACGGAGTTACTGTGACTACTCAACCAGTCTTCCTCGAACCCACACGAAGATATCTCGAATCCACGAGACCAACCTTTGAATCTAAGAAGAAATAAAGAATCAAAGTATGAAATTTTCATTAATTAAAGAAGAGATCTCCATAACAATGAATTAAAACAACTATTTATAGATAAAACTGTTGGGTGCGTTTCACACAAACCTTCGGATCTCGCCCCCCAATACACTAGAATTATGGACTATGCTAATGCAATAATCAAGAATAATCATCAACCACACGAACACAAAGAGTTTTACGTGGAAAACCCTCAAAAGAGGTAAAAACCACGGGACCTAGTCCAGATCAACAATCCACTATCTCAGAGAACTGTTACAACCGATCACAAGCACACACCGCTTGGATCAAACTTCTTCACCCACGCAGGGATGGATAAACTACAAGAGAATAGTAAAAGAGAAACGATCTCACCGATCCCGAGGACGTAGAAGCGCTGAGATGACCGTTGCGCAGAAGAATCCTTCTTCAAGCAACTTCTCCCTTCTACAAGCTTCCTCTTTCTCTCTCTTCTCTTTCTCTCTTCCTCTTTTTCTCTCTTTCTCACCTTGGACGTGTTAACAACACAATGGGATGCCCTAATCCCGTTTTGGAGCGCTTAAGTACCAAAAATGGAAGAATTAGAGCCATATTAGGAAACTGCGTACAAGCAGTCCGCGTCGGGTTGGGCGCCCGGTCAACCAGAAAACAGTCTAGCGAGTAACTGAGAAAAAAAACTGAATTTCAGGCGCCCGGACCAAACATGGTCGGGCGCCCGGCCGGGTCATCGGGCGCTCGGTCACTTTGACTGTCAGGCGCCCGGCTGAAGCCAAACCGGTCCAGCAGCATTGCTGCCCAAAAGCTCATTCCTGATGGAATTTCGGTCGCCCGGCCCCAATTTGGTCCGGGCGCCCGGCCATACCAAGAGGAGGAAATCCCATCAAAAACTAACCTTTAAAAACTTAGAAACGTAATAGAGAAGAGTTCTAACGAAAACAGAAATAAATCATGCAAAAATTGAAATTTTTTGCGCAAATCTGCGCAATGTTGCGGAATGGAGCGACCGGTCTTAGGGGGCATCGACCGATCACTGTTGACCGGCAACCGGTCATCGGCCACTGGCAATCGGTCACCCAACATCCTTGACTGTCCAGAGAGGTGGGCTGTATTCTAGTCAAAATTCGGCCAATTGCAGGCGATATGCGACCAGTCACTTGGGGAGTGCGACTAGTACACAGAGCCAGTTGGCTGGTCATTTTTATGAGGTCTTGGTCGCCTCCTTTAATCTTCCTTTTGGCTCTTTTCCGTCCATGACCAGGGACCTCCTTAATGCATCAATAGATCATAACTAGATCCTAAGCATCCATCGGTGGCTACTGTCAAATGGACAGTTTAAAAAGAAAACTTCTCAGCTGTCCAAATTCAACAGCCTACAACAATGTACCTGTCATTTTTTGTGTGTGTGGATATTCTCCATCCAATGGTTCCATGATTTGGACGGTCGTGAATTGACTTACATGCACGCGAATAACCTCGACTCCTGAAATTCTATTTTCTAAGCGCAATTCTTACAAAACACGAGGGTGTGTTTGGATGCATTATCGAATTGAATTGCAATAATAATTTACTCTAGAATAAAAAAACATGTAAACAACTATCATTCTCCAAGAGGAAAATTTTGGTTGGTGGGGGAATTTATTCCTTGATTTTAATTTTTTTTTTTTTTAAATTAGAATGATTAATTTTTTTTTTTGGTCAGTTATGCAACCCACCCACCCAGTCAGTCATGCAATGCACCCACTGCGTGCATTTTCACCACTAATGGTTTCAAACCCAAGACCACTTGCTTGAAACTCCGCAGAATCTACCAACGAGTCAAGAACCCGAACCCAAATCATTAGATGGGTTACAAGTGAATTTGGATGCTTTTGGATGATGAAAATTACTTTTTATGATGCGGTCCACTTAATTTTGGATCCACTATATTTTTTGTAAATCTAATTATCACGATGGTGTGTATCTGTTGAATACTTTGGATATCGTAAACATGCCAATTGGGTCCCACAATTCTAGACTTCGGCTAAATTGTACACTTCAACTATGAGAACTCTAAATTTAGAATCTTCTTGCTCCAAGTGGGTCCACATATTCCCTTCCACCTAATCCTCATGCAACATGTGTTGTAGTAGAATGTGTAGAAGTCTCGAATGCGCGTGGAACTAAATGCCCTGTGGCCCCACCAATAGGAAGTTCATGTATAGAGAACGTATGTGAGGCTGTCTGTAAGAAATCCACTCCATCCATAAGTTTTGGAAGCTAATAAGAGGAGAATAACCTAAAAATTAGTAAAATCCAAAACTTAAGTGCGCCACACGCCACACGACAGGAAACATTGAGAATAGAAATGCCATCCAAACCGTTCATAAGTTTTTCCCCATAGGATGAACTAAAACTACAAATATTAGCCTGTCCTAAACTTTCATGGCCCCACGGAAGCTCCAATGGTGGGTGTTTCTATTCTCATTATTTCCTGTTGTGTGGCCCACTTAAGTTTTGGATATGCCTAACTTTTGGGTTTCTGTCCCATTGAGTGGATTTCTCACGAACAACATGATGGGCCCCACATAGCTTCGGCCAATATGGACTTTCTCTTGGTATAGCTTCTTGGGGGGCCATATATCACTCTCCATGAATGACAATGCGACACATGCCTTGTCCAAGTTGGAACCTCATCGTATGGTGTAAGGACCCCATCAAATGGTCTAAAATCTGGACACGAGATGCAACGATGGTGTATGACCGATTACGAAAAACTATTCTCGCATCCAAGCCTATGTCGATAATTGCACACAGCCAACTTCGCCACATTAGCTCTTTTTTCAAGTTAGTTTGCAAACTCCATGGGAGGTATTTTGTGGACCCAACAAGATGTAAAAGAATTTCCTTTTTTTTTTTTAAAAATTTTTTTGGCTTACCCCACGTTTTGTTTTCTGATTGGTAATTAGTTTTAGGGTTTTGTTGTGATTTGTTACACTTTTTAAGGTAGTTTTGTATTAGTGGTCGATGCTAGCATGAGTAGTGTTTAGGTGAAAATTTTCACCTGTGAGTTACAACTTGTAAGTCACATGTAAAGCTTGTAATTGAAAACATGAGGAGGTGGCATGTTTTCACTTACCGGTAATAAGATACTTATAATCTCCAAGTCACTTTCAAATATGCAGCGTGTAAGTAACTTATACCCGAAAGTCATTTTCAAGAGTCATCACTTAAAAAACTTATAGACATCCAAATAACCCTTTGGTAAAAAGTCCGAAGTCTATTGTAATTAGTGGAAGCTATGTGGAAGTATTATATTAATTGATTTTTAATAAAAGAAGTCTATATATAGGGATCAATTTTTTTTTTTTTTTTTTTTTTTTTTTTTTTTTTTTCCATTTTTTGAGATTACTTGAGGAGTTTCTGCCGAGCTGCTCATTGACTCCTAGTTTTTTAATTTCTGTTGCTAAATTGCTCTTAGGGTTACTAGATTGAACTATGGATGATCTTTGATTAATATTATATTTCTTGTTAATTCTCTGCTAAGTTGCTAATGAAGGGAAGGACGTGGATAAGGTCGATCACCATCTTTGTCAGAAGATAAATACCTTGAATTCATAAGGCGCTCTTGAATACATAAGAGAATTCTCGAATTCATGAGAGAAAAGTGATAAAAATCAGAATTTTATTAAGAATAATAATGAAAGTAATTACAAAAAATGAATTCAACAACTTTATATATTTCTAAACAAACCCTAATTCGTACTTAATAAAAATAATAAATTTCTCGAAATAGAAAATAACTAAAAATAATAAACTCGTAATTAAAAACTATTACTAAGTAGAACCTTTCTAAAACTTATTATTAAGCAAAAGTAGAAACTTTTAAGTAAACAAAACTCTAAAAATAAGAAAATATTACAAAAATCAAAATTATTAAATATAATAAATTTTTCTAAAATTCCATTTTTAAGCTGTAACCGCGCATTTTCTTGTGAAACGACCTTGACACCACCCACAAAATAGGTCAGTTGGCCGCCATGGCCTGTTCTAGTCCAAATTCATAGATTGTGCGTCTCGTAATGATATTTGAATCAAGAGTTGTGATTGATTTATAGTTCACCTTCTTTTGGTTCATTCATGCGAATAATGCAACTATGCCACGTCCTACATCAGTTGCTTACAGAATAACATTCTCATTTCTTTTTGTGACTATCATCATTGTTCATCACTTCCATTATGAGAAGTCCGAATTAGTTGCCTTAGCAACTTGAGCAATTGGTACCTGATCAAATTGATCCTCCAACATACATCCAAACACCCCTAGAGAATATGAATGCACAATGGTACATTACGGTGCTGCCCAAACTATTCATTGATGCTTTGAATTTCACTCAACCAACTAGTTAGCCATATAATGCAATTGAGAGTCTAGGCAGTATAAATGAGAAAAATGAAAATTTGGGCCACCCCAAGGCAAAGTAGTTTGCCAATAAAGTATGAACCAAGGTTTTGAAAACAGTATACTGACCTTGTAAGCCAATTCATATTATTCAGGTCCGGCTTCATGGCTAATTAGTAGACAGACTTTGTTTCAACATTGAGATCATAGGATCGAATGCTCATGCGATGTGGATATATATATGTGTGTGGTGTAGGTATGTGTACAAAAATAAAAAGCCAATTGATATTAATATTACTGGTGGGTATGGCATGTGGAATGCACATGCAGAGAGGGAAAGAGAGATAAGGAGAGAGACCTATAAGGAAAGGGTATGGGCTACACACAAAGAAAGAAAAATGATGCAGGTTGAGAGGGGGAGGGCTAAACATATAAAGTGGGTAGGTGCAGGCTACATGCATGAAGCAAAGAAAGGGTGCAGACTATTTGTTGGGTGCGTTTCACACAAACCTTTGAATCTCGCCCCCCAATACACTAGAATTATGGACTATGCTAATGCAATAATCAAGAACAAACATCAACCACATGAACACAAAGAGTTTTTACGTGGAAAACCCTCAAAAGAGGTAAAAACCACGGGACCTAGTCCAGATCAACAATCCACTATCTCAGGGAACTGTTACAACCAATCACAAGCACACACCGCTTGGATTAAACATCTTCACCTACACAGGGATGGATAAACAACAAGAGAATAGTAAAGGAGAAACGATCTCACCGATCCCGAGGACGTAGAAGCGCTGAGATGACCGTTGCGCAGAAGAACCCTTCTTCAAGTAACTTCTCCCTTCTACAAGCTTCCTCTTTCTCTCTCTTCTCTTTCTCTCTTCCTCTTTTTCTCTCTTTCTCACCTTGGACGTGTTAGCAATACAATGGGATGCCCTAATCCCGTTTTGGAGCGCTTAAGTACAAAAAACGGAGCAATTAGAGCCAGATTAGGAAACTGCGTACAAGCAGTTCGCGCAGGGTCGGGCGCCTGGTCACCAGACCGTCGAGCGCCCGGCCAACTCAAAAACAGTCCAGCAATGAACATGAGAAAAACTGAATTTCGGGGCCCGGACCAAACATGGTCGGGCGCCCGGCCGGGTCATCGGGCGCTCGGTCACCAAAACCGTGGGGCGCCCTAGAAATGGACAAAAGTGTCCAGCAGCAAACCTCCTTCTGGGGGGAATTTCGGTCGCCCGGTCACTATCTGACCCGGGCGCCCGGCCTCACCCTGCTGCATTCTCTCCTCTGACAGTTTGAGGAGGAAAACTCCATCAAATCTCTCCCTTTCCGACTCAGGGGAAATTCACCTTCTTCAAGCCAGTCAGGTTTCTGCAAACCTCAAACTTGCCCTTAAGCAAAGCCTTGGTCATCATGTCTGACTCGTTATCGTCCATATGGACCTTCTCAAGCTATAGCACCTTCTGTTCCAAAGTATCCCTGATCCAGTGATACCGAATCTCTATATACTTCGACTTGGAATGCTGACTTGGATTCTTGCTCAAGTTTATAGCACTTTGGCTATCGCAATAGACCACGTGCTCCTCTTGCTTCAGGTTGAGTTCCTATAGGAACCTCTTCATACAAAGCATCTCTTTGCATGCTTCTGTGACTGCAATGTACTCGGCCTTTGTCGTCGACAATGCTACGACCTTCTGTAGCTTGCTCTGCCAAGAGACCTCTCCGCCTACAAACGTGAACATGAACCCCGATGTAGACTTCCTGGAGTCTATGTCACCTGCCATATCTGCATCTGTGTAGCCTTCTAACACAGGTTTTCCGTCACCATAGCATAGGCTCAACCTGGTGAGCTTCTCAGATACCGCAGTATCCACTTCACCGCTACCCAATGTTCCTTGTCAGGATTGGCAAGATACCGGCTGACAACACCAACCGCATATGCTATGTCTGGGCGCGTACACACCATAGCATACATCAAACTTCCTACCGCTGACGCATAGGGTATCTTCCGCATCTCTTCCACTTCCGTCTTCGTCTTGGGACACTGCTTGTCCCTCAATTTGAAGTGACCATCCAGTGGAGTACTGACTGGCTTCGCTGCATTCATGTTGAACCGCTCTAGGACTTTCTCAATATACTGCTCTTGTGACAACCAAAGCTTCCTGCTGCTTCTGTCACGAGTTATCTCCATTCCTATGATTTGTTTTGCCGGGCCCAAGTCTTTCATCACAAAAGACTTGCCCAGCTTCTGTTTCAGCCTGTCAATCTTCTTGATGTCTTTTCCCATGATGAGCATGTCATCAACATACAATAGCAGAACTAAGAAATCACCGTCTGAGAACCTGCGAGTGAACACACAGTGGTCCGACTCCATTCTGTCATATCCATGCTTCAACATGAATGAGTCGAACTTCTTGTACCATTGCCTAGGAGCTTGCTTCAGCCCATACAAGCTCTTCCTAAGCCTGCACACCATATGCTCTTTGCCCTTGACTTCGAACCCTTCTGGTTGACGCATGGAGATCTCTTCTTCCAGGTCATCATGAAGAAAGGCAGTTTTGACATCTAACTGCTCTATCTCCAGATCCATGCTAGCTGCCAACCCAAGCAACACCCGAATGGATGTCATCTTCACCACTGGTGAGAATATCTCCTTGAAGTCTATTCCTTTTCTCTGACCAAACCCTTTCACCACAAGTCTGGCCTTGTACCTTGTTTGTGAATTCTTCTGCTCATTCTTCTTTCTGAACACCCACTTGTTGCTCAGAGCTTTCTTACCCTTAGGCAATTTCACCATGTCATAGGTGTGGTTCTTATGCAATGATTCCATCTCCTCTTGCATAGCTTTCAACAACTCCCCCTTATGCTCGTCGGCTAGGGCCTCAGAATAGTCTTCTGGCTCTCCCCCATCAGTGAGCATAATGTACTCATGCGGCTGAGTACTTCTTAGATGGATGTCTGTCCCTTGATGTCCTCCTCACCTGTGGCTCAACAGGTGGATTAAGTTGGGGCTGCTCCCCCTGTCCATCTTCTGTAGGGACTCCCTCATCCTCTGCACCTTGCTGTACTCCCCCATCATCAGGCACCACGGGAGGAGTAACCGGATCCATGTCCTCCAGTTCACCTGAACTGGGTTGGGTCTTCACTGGCTTTTCAATGTCTTCTATACACTGATCTTCAATGAAAACCACATCTCTGCTCCTGACGAGCTTCTTCTCGGTTGGATCCCACAATCTGTATCCGAACTTCTCATCAACGTACCCTAAGAACACACACTGCCTGATCTTCATATCGAGCTTGGACCTCTCGTCCTTTGGTATGTGAACAGATGCCCTGCATCCAAACACCCTGAGATGACTGTACGATGGATCACGTCCAGTCCACACCTTCTCAGGTACTTCTCCATTCAACGGGGCTGATGGGGACCTGTTTATCAAATACACCGTCGTGTGCATTGCTTCTCCCCAGAACATCTTGGGCAACTTTGCATGGGATAACATGCATCTGATTCTCTCTACAATGGTGCGATTCATTCGCTCAGCCACACCATTATGTTGGGGGGTCTTGGGAACTGACTGTTCATGCCGTATACCCAGTGACTTGCAATACTCGTGGAAGTCACCTATGTATTCACCACCATTGTCAGTGCGGATGCACTTCAATGATCTGCCTGTCTCTCTCTCGACCATAGCATGAAACAATTTAAACACACCAAAGACCTCGTCCTTGGATTTCAAAGCATACACCCAAACCTTCCTAGATGCATCATCTATAAAAGTGACAAAATACAATGCCCCACCCAAGGTTTTTGTCCTCATAGGACCACAAACATCAGAGTAAACCAAATCTAATGCATGTACTTTATTAGTATGAGAAGCAGTTTTAACAAAAGAAACTCTATGCTGTTTTCCAGATAAACAGTCAATACAGGTTTTGAGAGGTATACCTGTCACGTCTGGAAGGAGCTGCTTCTTCGCTAGTAGGTGAAGCCCTTTTTCACTCATGTGGCCTAGACACCTGTGCCACACGTCAGTAGCTGAATCCTCTGCTGCGTTCAATCCACTCTTGCATACACTGACACTTGCCTTGTAAAGAGTGGAACACTTCTTTCCTCTGGCAGCGATCAACGAACCCTTGATGAGCTTCCAGCGCCCACCAGCAAACCGGCTTTCATAGCCATCATCATCCAGCCTTCCCGTCGAAATCAAGTTGAGACGAAGGTCTGGAATATGTCTCACATCCCTGAGAACCAATGTGCAGCCCACATCGGTCTTCAAACAAATATCACCTGATCCCTACGATCTTCGAAACACTAGAATTTTCCATCTTCACTGTTCCATAGTCACCTGACTTGTAGCTTGTGAAGAAATCTCTGCGTGGAGTCGCATGAAACGAAGGCTCCCGAGTCTATCACCCAGTCGGTGTCCTGACTCGAGGCCGTGAGACAAATATCGTGATCTGTCGAAAGAATAACAACAACGTCACCATCTGAGGCGACCGTAGTAGAATCTGATTCATCTTCCTTCTCCTTTCCTTTACCCTTCTTGTCACTCTTCTTCTTGTGACATTCATGCTTATAGTGGCCCTTCTTGCCACAATTTCAGTATTCAACATCTTTCCTGGCAACTGACTTGCCTCTTAATTTATCTCGGGCCTTTCCGCCCTTTCTGTTCTTTCCTCTCCCCCGATCTTGTGTCACAAGGGCCTCTTGTTGAGCAGGCTCTAGGGACTTCCTCATTGTCTCCTCATTGAAGAGACAGCTTGTTACCTGATCCATGGATACCTTTCCGTCTGGCGCGGAGTTACTTAGAGACACCACCAATGTCTCCCAACTGCCAGGCAATGAGCTAAGCAGTAGCAAAGCCTGAAGTTCATCATCCAGGACCATCTTCATGGCGAGAGCTGGTTCACAATGTTGCTGACCTCATTCATGTGTTCAGCCACAGAACCACCATCTTTGAACTTGAGATTCACAAGTCGTCTTATCAGGAAAATTTTATTGCCGGCTGTCTTCCTCTCATACAGTCCTTGCAATTTCAGCCATAGGCTAGCGGCTGAGGTCTCTGTAGACACATGGTGGAAAACCGAATCATCCAACCATTGTCTAATGAACCCCACCGCCTTCCGGTCCACTTTCTTCCAATCATCATCTGACATATCCTCTGTCTTCGTCGATATGCCTAGAATTGGAGCATACAAGTCCTTGCAATAGAGCAAGTCCTCCATCTTAGCCTTTCATATGGTCCAGTTAGAACCATTGAGGCTGATCATCCTTGATGAGCCACCTTCCATAATTCAGAACCGATCCCACACCGTTCAAACAACCTGAACTCTTTGATACCACTTTGTTGGGTGCGTTTCATACAAACCTTCGGATCTCGCCCCCCAATACACTAGAATTATGGACTATGCTAATGCAATAATCAAGAACAAACATCAACCACACGAACACAAAGAGTTTTTACGTGGAAAACCCTCAAAAGAGGTAAAAACCACGGGACCTAGTCCAAATCAACAATCCACTATCTCAGGGAACTGTTACAACCGATCACAAGCACACACCGCTTGGATTAAACTTCTTCACCCACGCAGGGATGGATAAACAATAAGAGAATAGGAAAGGAGAAACGATCTCACCGATCCCGAGGACGTAGAAGCGCTGAGATGACCGTTGCGCAGAAGAACCCTTCTTCAAGCAACTTCTCCCTTCTACAAGCTTCCTCTTTCTCTCTCTTCTCTTTCTCTCTTCCTCTTTTTCTCTCTTTCTCACCTTGGACATGTTAGCAATACAATGGGATGCCTTAATCCCGTTTTGGAGCGCTTAAGTACAAAAAATGGAGCAATTAGAGCCAGATTAGGAAACTGCGTACAAGCATTTCGCGCAGGGTCGGGCGCTCGGTCACTAGACCGTCGGGCGCCCGGCCAACTCAAAAACAGTCCAACAATGAACATAAGAAAAAATGAATTTCGGGCGCCCGGACCAAACATGGTCGGGCGCCCGGCCGAGTCATCGGGCGCCTGGTCACCAAAACCGTGGGGCGCCCGGAAATGGACAAAAGTGTCCAGCAGCAAACCTCCTTCTGGGGGAAATTTTGGTCGCCCGGCCACTATCTGGCCCGAGCTCCCTGCCTCACCCTGCTGCATTCTCTCCTCTGACAGTTTGAGGAGGACAACTCCATCACTATTCACATGAAAGAAAAGAAAGGATGCCAGCGAGTGGCTAAACTTGTCAATGCTGTTTACATGGGGCAATTATGTGGGAAACACCCCCTACTCTGGCGAAGCAAAGATGGCTGTCTCTAATTGAATGCTCATCCTCTTAATATTTGTCCATAAGAATTTATAACCGTTAAAGTTGGTTTAGGGAACGAACGAAGCTTTCTGGTGTGATTCCTACGGTAGCATTAGTTACTCGATGATTGCCACTAAGGTGAAGAAGGTCCTTTAAGACACAAGTGTAGGTAAGTGATGGTAACGGGTTCCTAAAACAGTAAACACATGAAACATGGATGACCTATCCAAATCCTTTCCAATGTCCTTTTAAACATTAAAAAGCATGACTTCGCATGCATACGGTTGTAAAGTTGTCTAAAGCCACTTGACTGATGTACAGTATAAAAATAATGGATGATAACAATGGGTGCTATATAAGATTTAAAAGAATAAAAAGAGATTGAAAATGGACAACATCCGGCCCATGAAACAGACACAGCCATTGTATAACACCCTCCTGATTACTATAGCCGTTATAACGGCCATTGAGGCATGTTTTTAAACCTTGTTGTAGGCTCGAAATGCACTTGAGTTTCAAGCAGACTTTACAATGAAAATCCAAGGAAACAAAGCATAAATTAATGAAAACTCCTTACCTATAATAAAATAAGATAAAGAACCGTTAACATTACGTTTTTTCATTTTGGAAATTTAAATGGCACATTTTAAATCCCAAAATGAAAATAGGCAAGCCAATCAAGGTGATTTTACTGTATGAGGCCCACCAAGATGTGCCATCCATTATAGGCACCCCTCGTATTAGGCCTAGATCCCAAAATTCAGCATGATCCATGACTGCAGGTGAGCCCCACCAAAGCGAACAATGGGTGACATTCGTTGACATGATCGAATCTGCCACCGTCCATCCTGTTGATTCCATCCAATCCATTCATCGGGTGGGTCCCACTAGGATGAAGGGACACACCAAAACTCAAGTGGGCCATACCACTTGAATATGCAGCTTTTAGGCGTGATATAACATTGCTATACCTGTGGTGTATCTCACTTGAAATTTGGATCCGATTGTTTGTTGGTCTGTATGTATGGTGAAGATCGAGAGGGTTTGCACCAGAAACACGGTTTGGGTTCCACATGCACATCAAAGGTGGGCCCCAGGCAGCTTGGACGTAAACGTATGTGATAATTCTCCGATGTGACTTTCTCCAAGTTTGTGATTTATGCATGTCTGCACGGTATTTCAATCAGTTTCACTCAATTCAATACGTTATTTGGAGGTACGCTGCTCCTTTCAGAAGACAGTCTGGTTTCGGTCCATTTCTAGATTGCGAAGTTTTGCCCTCAAGGTGAATCCAGACCATTCATCTAGTGGGTCCCATATATGGATTGATAAGGTTGAAAATCACAAAGAATAGACCATCCTAAGCATGAAAGATGTGGCCTTCAAGTGACAGAAAAAAGCAAACGAACTTTCAATGTTTCACAAGGAAAAGTGATGGAGTTATTTTGAATTGTGGCCATGGATAAGGATCCTCGAGATGGACGGTTTGGATATACAACCCCACCTGCCATGTCACATAAACTGGGCCACATGTGTCTCTTGGTGGTCCAACGGGGTAGGTCAGAGCATGTCTTTTTAACCCTCTGTCCACCACCACGTTGGTGAATAGTGTTGACGTTGATGGTGCATGCCATTGCTGCGCATGCATGTCCATCTGTCACATTCAATAAATGATGTGCGTCTTGGATTGGTTATGACCCAAAAATGTCGCATAATCCGGTGATCCTAACCGTCCATTAAGCACCTGGCTTTTAGTAGTGATCGTTTGCAGCCTATGTATAAAGAATTTTATATTGGAGTTCTGATAAACTGCAAAGCTTTTTGTAGGTTAAGCTTAACCCCACGTACGATGCAGTATGTGGGGCCCACCGTTATTTGCACGTTGATATTCAATCAATCCGTGCATTATGTTTGAACCTCTGATCTCTATGCAGGTTGGCCACACCATGTAAAATCATGTAAAAAAAACATTTAGTATGAAGCGGTGTGGAGCATTTCTCGAGCTAATTTTGGAGTGGCCTGATTTTGTGGTGCCGATTCATTCTAGTTCAGAGCATCTTCTTAATGGATTAGATGACATGTACAAAACATGGTGGGTCCCACACACAGTTTGGAAGGTTTTCATTGGTGGGTTACTCCATACCAACTGTTCCCTGTGGAGTTGCCCACATGTAGGGCTCTCAATGGGTCGGATCTGGATCGGATCTACTTGGATCCGGCTCCAAGTCCGTATATCTGTAGACGGATTCGGATCCAACTCGGATCTAAAAGGTGATATTCATATCCTGATCCATTTATAAATTGTTAGAACCATTTTTGATCCAAAATCCATATAACCATCGGATTCAGGTCAGGATCTAGGTCCGAATCCACCCCATTAGAAATCTTAAAAAATATATGGTATAAAATATAATATATTTAATTTAGTAGAAAAATGATGCAAATCCTGCTATTTACTATGGCATGGTCAACATGGCCTAAAATAATTTGTAAAACAGATGGCCAGCATGAATATAATATATACAGATCTTAATCGGATTCGGATCAAACTCGGATATGTTCCTGTGAATCCATATCCACTCCATTTAAGTAATCGGACCTATTTTAAGATCCAAATTCGGTCCATTTAACTAATCGGACCTATTTTAAGATCCAAATCCGCATTATATGGATTCGGAGCGAATCGGATCTCGGATCTGACCCGCTCCATTGAGAGCCCTACCCACATGAGAGTTTCTGATAGCCGGGCGCCGATTGGGTACCACCTCACACAGAAGGACGGTCATGTCAGGGGCTCTGTGGGGCCCACCTGTGATCTATATGTTTTATCCATGCCGTCCATCTATTTTGACAGATCATTTTAAGTAACGAGCCCAAAAAGTAGGTAGATTGAAGATTTAAGTGGACCGCACCACATGAAGAAGTTGGGATTGAACTCTTACCGTTGAAAACCTCCTAGGGCCCACTATGATGTTTATTTGCCATCCAACCTGCTCATAAGGTCACATAGACCTGTATGAAGGGAAGAAAATAAATATCAGCTTGATCCAAAACTTCTGTGGCTCTCAAGAACTTTTCCACGGTAGGCTTTAAATCCCCACTGCTTCATGTAGTGTGGTTCACTTGAGCATTAGATTTGCCTCCTTTTGGGCTCATGCCATAACTTGATCTGTCAAAAATAGATGAACGGTGTGGATAAAAAATATAGATCACAGTGGGCCCACAGAGTCCCTGACATGAACGTCCGACTTTAGATAGGTACTAGTGGGGGTATTACCCAATCCCGCCCCTTATGGACCAGATTTTTGGGTGCCTGAAGCGTGGGAATGCCGATGGTGGACGTATTCATTGTCATGCATGCATTACGGTGGGCCTCACACATGGCTTTTCTGATTAAACTGCAAAGCTTTGTAGTGGATCCGGCCTCATTGATTTGGCAATTAGGACCGTTGGATTGATGTCACTTTTGGAATGTGGTCCATCACAGAGGTAAGACATTGGCTAAATACCTATTCCACAAAGGATCTGGACCGTCCAATTGTCAGGCTGCCTCTTGAAACGATCATAGCCTTTCGCATTGGATACATTGGACGGTTTAGATGATTGAAAACGTCATCTGTTGTTGTCCCCTGGTTGGCCATGTGGATCACTTTAGGAAGTAGCTCCCACCATGTATAGGCCATGGGAAATCCTGCTTACTAGAAATATGATAGTAGCTATTTACAAAATGGAATTGAATGTAAATAACCTGACCATCCCACAACAGTGTTTGCCCATGACTTGATAATGGTGGGACCCACCTCCTCAACGGCTCTGATCACCCATATGCCTGATCCAAATAGCTGCTCTACTTGTTTTAGTTCGTGGGCCACAAATCCAGGCCTCAAAGGAAATAGAAAATCTCCAGCCAAGCATTGGAGCTAAGCCCGAGTATCGAATGCACTCCCCCTTAAAACGTGAACATTAAAAAAGAAAAGAAAAAAAAAGAAGGAAGGAAGAAAGCAATAAAGGAAAGGAGATGTTGATAAAAGGGAAGTCATATAAGATACTCAGGCGGCGTATGACACTCGATACGCTGCCACTCCCTAAATTGTACACTTGGCATACATCAACTCAAAGGTGACAGTATCAATATCATATTCTTCAGTGAAAAATCCTAACCACTGATTTTGGGTCACTTTTTTGTTGATATATTACCATTGGATATCTTTCATTTTCAACCGTCCAGCATATGTTTAAAAATCCGGTACTCAGTCTATCAAATAATGTAGTATTTGGTTCACAGATACATCTACAGTGCAAGACGTAATTTAAACAGTTTACGTTGGCTTATTTTTCTGCCACATGTGCAAATTCTAAGTGCATGCGTATCATCCACACACTCTACCAGAGTATCAAAGTGCTCGTGAAAAAAGTTGCCCACCGTAGCACGTGCGTAGCCGACTTTGGCACGTGAAGGGGGGGGCAGCTATAACATAGCGTGGGATGGTACAGGTGGTGGTCGTGTTCTTTTGTGGTCCTTGAGAGAAGAGAGAGAGGCACGTGCGGGTGTGCACGCGTGTGGGAGGGTGAGGTTCACGTGACATCACCCAAAAGGCGACAGAGAGAGGAAGGTTGGCCTGTCAACTATCAATCCGGTTTGCAGTTGGGCCATATTTTTTATTTTATTTTTTTATTTTTAAATTTTAATATTTCGATCTCTGCATGAGTAAAGAAGGGGAAAAAGCACCAACCAGCTCGTGACGTACCGAAAAGAAAAACGAGCGGGTCTGATCATCCACACGTGTGGGACCAGGAAATCACACGTGTCAATGTGGGTGTGATGGATCAGATCTTCCACAGGTGGGCATCCAACAACATAGAACAACAAATGCAACGGCTAGAAAAAGTTTTCTTTAATCATCTGTTGGCTTTATAGATTGTGGGCCCCGCATGATTTTTCTGACCAATCAGATGGAAAGCTCAGATCTCACATCTGTATGGCTTGTGGGCCCACCTTAGGCACATGCATGCAGTGTGTGCGTGTGTTTTTATAATACGTACTCTTGCAAGGTATGTTATAGTAGTAATATAAAAAAAGATAGTATAATAAAAGGAGGGAAATGAAAATTAAGTAAACGTTTCTGGCCATAGATGGAAACCAAATCCTCTCTTTCCAAACCGAAAGGCAGTTACATGTGCCTTTCGCCTAGCATGATGCCTCACCTATCTCGAGCATGCCCTTTTGCACGTGCCACACGTACTAACCCATGTCTGGTTGAATTGGTCCGACTCACCCGAGTCACGAGTGACTCGTGGTGTTGATTCGGATCGCTTCTCACCAAGTCCGAGTCGACTCGACCCGACTTGCATGAATCACCTTAATGTGTTTTCAATGTAATTTTGTATACGGTCAGGATGCATACGGTTGTGCATTTGTCCATATCTTCCAAATTGTGGGACCCGGGAATCACACTAATACGAGAATTCTAACCGTCCAATATGGTATGTTGGATTTGGAGCAATTTTTTTTTATTGTTATTATTATTTTGTGATCTATTTGATGACGAAAATTGGGTGCTTTTGATTGTGGGGTCGGCTTGATTTTCGGGCTATGCTCCATTGCCAATGGGGCCCATGATTTGGACCGTCTGGATTCAAGTGCATTTTCTTTCTCTTTAGTAAATTGTAGGAAAATCACATGGAGTTTAGCCCACGAATATCACCTGAATTTGATTGTAGTGTGAAAGGTCCGTGACTCGATCTTGGGTGAGTCAACTCAGCTTGACAAGGTTTTGAAGCCGAGTCACTAAAAAACTCGATGCTTTGTGCTGCAAGAGTTCATTTTGCCTCCATCGACGCTTGAGATTCTTCCCCTGGTCATGTTTTCATTACTCTTCGCCTTTAAATTTTAGAGTTAAATGCAGGCCATTGAAAATTCAAATTCATATGCAGATGGTGATTATATTAACCATCTGTGCGGGTAAGTTTTTTGTGCCCAGTAGAGCACATGGTCCACAAAATGGACGGTTCTGATCGTTGGATCACTCAGAAATGGCCCATGGGCGAGAGAAGCTTGACCCTGAAATGCTACTCAGGCAAAGTGAACTCGTGCCACAAGCACCTTAATTATTAAAAACCGAATCGAGTTAAGTGAAGACTCAATTGAGTTGACTCAAGACGACTCGGGTGTTGACCGAGTCAGGATTTTGAGGTGTGAATTTAATTAATTGACGGAAATACCCTCATTCCCCATCACATGGAATTCCTCCGGGTAAGGCCACTATTGTAAAATAGGAGGGCTTTTTAGCGCGGTGGTTTAGGTGAGGCTTGCTTTTCTCCCTGGAGTTTGTTATACTCCGTTAGCGTAAGATGCTTGATACGCAGGCATACATAAATTTTCCACGTGGCATAAATTAACTCAAAATTAAGCCACTTAAATAATGTGGGATACTTTAACTAATTTCCATTCCCCAAATAAGATTAGTTATTCAATCCCTATCCTCTGATTCGACGGCACTTGTTTACTGAAATGGGACCAATTAATAAGTTTCATTTCTACCGTCCAATTATTTCCCACTAATCTAGTAATTTTTTAAATCAAATAAGTTTTTTTTTTTTTTTATAACAAATATAAAACAGGATTTATATTTTGGACAGTTCAATTTTTATTTTTCGAACTCCACGTGTACAATGTTTTAGTGCCTGAGTATCAATCATCAAACTCTTTCAGAGTACCAAAGTCTTTCTCAGCTTTCTTTTTACGCGCTGGAGGTTAGATGAAAAAATTGAAAAAGACATCCATGCCCTCGGGAGTCAACTTGCACATCAGCAAGTGGTGGAGAATGATTTACGTAGAAGTTACATCAGAAACAACAACTATTTCCATACAACCGCTGCATGAGGTTTCACATATAGTCCTGTCATTCCTGCCAGTCATGTCACTTGAATTAAATATCCTACCGTCCAAAAGGTGGACCGCACCATCAAGATCACCTGAGGTGAAAATGATCAGGCCTCGCACCGTGTAAATCAACAGGCAGCAGATGGTCTGACTTAATGTACAGATGTAGACCACGTAACGAGTGAATCTACCTGATCTCTAGGGCAAGTAATCTTTGTGGTGTGGCCCATCTTTTGGATGGCTCCGATGTCCCACACACATAATGTGATATTATTGGCAGGAAAGAGGGGCTTGCATGTGAAAAGTTCACATACGGCCCATTTGGGAGCTTGGATTTAGAATGCATTGGAATCCATATTACAATTGCTTTGGAATCAAGGTGATTCCAAATCTTCATTTGTATTGGGCTGAAATGCACCGGAATCTAAATCTCCTATTTGGGAGCTTGTTTTTGGAGGGCATTGGAGTTTTTCAGGACATTCACATGGCTTAGATTTAGTTAACAAAATTAGATTTCATACTCTAAATTATTATATATATGTGGTATTTGATAGAATAATGGTAATAAGCCCATTAAAATATATACTTTGGCAAAAAAAGAGGAAATTCTAAGTCTTGGGTGGGCCACAAATGCAAGGATCACAAATAGGCGACTTACCAACGTTTCTTAACCATTTATTTAAATGTTCAACATTTGGATGGTTCAAATCATTCTATTGATATGATTTTAGTATTGCAGCCGATAATTGAATTACTTTGGGGTATCACGTGTCTAAATGATTAGCAATTTAGAGACATTTTTGTTACATGTGTGACTCTCCTCCCCTTAAAAGGGAGGTAAAAAAGACATTTCCTCTTAATTCCATCCGAATCTCATCATATTACTGAGATTTCAAAACACAAAAAAGGGAGATTTAAAATGCCTCCAATTCCAACTGCCTCCAAATCTAAGGTTGCCAAATACAAAAAGCAACTATATGGATTTGAACACCCTTCAAATCCTTCCAAACCCAAAGTGCCAAACAGGGCAATAAAGTGCCTCTCATTAGTAGCCACCTGAGTTTTAACTACAGATAATACAGTAAAAACTCGACTCAAAAATGCCCTAGTTGACTCAACCAAATTTAAGAACTCAGTCAAGATAGACAAAATTTTGAAAAACTCAACTCTAACCCAACACAAGGAAATAAAAAAGGGTCCTTAGGTCTGGGGTTGGAGAACCCATAGGTTGTGAAATCCCACTATGTTGTGAGTGTGGGTGTGTGTGTGCGTGCGCGTGGGTGGTGTGGGGTGCATCTGTAAAATTGAAAAAAGAATAACTAGACATACTTGTACATTAGTGGAATATGCCATGAAGGAAATGTGGGGCTACAGGCAGGTGCATGCTATATATAAAACAATAGAAAAAAGATTTAAGGATGAGCAACCTATACTTATTATTTCCTTTGTTGTTACCAATTTATAACCTGCAAACAACCTAAATTTTAGGTTGACATATTAATTAATATGAGCCAAAGTAGATGTCAAATAATCATCAAGGTGGCCTACATGGAGCCTATATTGTACTTCTCCTTAATTGTTTTATTGGGGCTACACGTAAAGAAGAGGTTGGGATGCATAACACACATCAGCAGAAGGGAAAGGAAGTGGGTGCAATTTATGTAGTCCCTTGTGTGGTAAAATTTCAATAGTTTTCTGTGAAGCAGCTACATTTTTATGATGAATTTATTCTCTCTTTACTAATGTTGTGAAGATTAATTAGGTAAAATGTTCAAATCTAAAAGCATCATACATGGAAGAGATGTATTTTTTAAATTTTAGATGTTACTAAAAATATAGACAAAACTAGGAGTCTTTTTAGGAACTCATCAAGTTTTTCTAGTCGAGTCGAGTTCAATCAGGTTTTGCATCACAAAGTCCATTTATACAATGCCCTTGTCTTTGTTGGCTGTTGTGGCATCTCATCTACCTAAATTCAGGGGTAATTAGGTTAACGTGGAGAAATAAAGAAGCTTTGATGATTTTCAAAAGAAAAATAAAACTTGGCCTTTCATTATTTACCAAAATTGTTCCTGTGGTTGTACAGATAAGATTTGAAAAGACCCATTTGCCTTTACTTTTGGAATTGAGAGAGACCGGTTGCACATGAGCCAAGCACGTACCTAATCCACAGGGTATCCAAAAAAATGCCTCCCCGGGTAGTCTAGACACTGCCTTTAAGTATCCACAGTTTTTTGACCCACCATGTTGTATGTATATGAAATCCACTGCGTCCATGATGTGGAAAACCTTTCTTCAATTGTACATACAAGAGATAGTCTGTATTAAAGACTCATATGAAAAATGAAAAATTACTGCTAAAACCTCAAAATTTTGTACCTTATGTTACTGAGCTTTTAGTCGGGCTGATTTTTGTATCTTCCTTTCATCTTGATTAGTCAAACTTGATGAATGGGCTTGATGAAAGATACGTGTCATAGTGGCCCTTTAAGCAAACCTATCATTGGCATCTCATCTTCATTCTTCCTTGTGATGTGCCTTATCTAAGTTGTGGATCTGGTTGATTTTTTAGAACTTAGTGTTGGGACCCGCGGAAGCAAAAAAAAAAAAAGAATTACACAAAGCACTCCAATCACACAAGCAAGTTCAGGCAGAGAATACATCAAATTTGCATGGAAAAACTCTTGTAGGAAAAAACTATGGCACAAAATGATAATGCACTATGATAAACGAAGGTACAAGAGATAAAACCTTACTGAATCAAACTCCCTGAGAGAAAATCCTAGATTTTCCTCTCTCAACCTGTTAGAACATCTTATATTAACCCTAATTCTGATTACATTCGCTTATATATTATATAACCAAAATTAGAAACAAATTACACAAAACTGCGTAAAACAGCACGAACCGTTGGTCAATCGAGAGGCCTTGATCGATTGGTCGATCATCCAACCAAACAAGGTTGATCGACCGAACTTGTGAGTTTTAGCATAAATTTGAATTAATTTGGATCGACTAACCAAGGTGGTCGATTGATTGATGGCTTTGTTTCAGCATAGATTTAAGGCATCCGATTTTTAAACACTAAGGTCTATCATTACTAGTGTACATGACGAATGAAGCGGATTTCAATAGGTGTTTACATACCTGGTAAATTAGGTGTTTGTAGAAAATTCTAGTCAATCTCCCCCTTGTGTGGGACATCTGCGCCATGTAAAAGTTAAACCCCATCATGAGCATAAGCTGCTAAAAGAATCAGGCTAGTCACCCGCATGCCATTGGAATACAGGATAGCCTTTTTTTTAACACATGCACCCGACAGTACTCACACACTCACACCGTAGTGGGATTTCACCACCTATGAGACCCAAACCCCAAGCCTTATGTTGAAACTCCCGAGAGTCTACCACTAAGGCAGGAATAAGAACCCAGGTCACCTATTTAACAAGTGGATCATTTGATCATTGAGATAAGTGATCCTTGTTGTCCAAAATTTGGCTCTTCCCTATTGAGTGCTTCTCAACCGTCTAACTACAAGTGACCCAAGAAAGGGCTAAGATCTTTCAATTTAAAAGAATTTTTGATCTTGTATAAATTGAGCCAGGCGCCTCAGTTGTACGTAACATAAGTTTTGGGGTCAAGGATTACATAAGATGTCACATTGTACCATAAGTTCATGAGAATGTGGGTTTGTTTCTTCAAATCATTGATCAGATAGCCCTCCACATGCATGGACCAAATTGCAAGATTAAGAGACTTGAGTATTGTACCTTTTGTGGATAAATCCAAGTTGGCCTTCTATTAGTGAGGAAAGCTCATTGGTCTATAGGCCCAAATGCAAGTCCTTGGCACATTCCGATCAAGGAGAGTGTCGGCCTCGGACGCCGAGGTTAGACCTTCACTAGGGAAGGAGTCGAGGACGAAGCTAGCAATGGTTCCACCTTTACGAAGTACATTTTGGATACATCAAAGCAACTTGAACTAGGTTGTTCTACTAACATGGCCGGCAGGTCAAGAGCTCGGCCTTGGACTATAAGACTGCCAAGCCGATTTGAGCTACAACCACCATAACGAGACGCGATAGTCTAGGGAAGAGTTCGGAGAAACCGAACACATTTCTGGTGGTTATAGGTGCAATCCCCGTTGATAGGATTCATGCTGGCCATTATGAGCATAATGCATCCAAGCCTTCCACAGTTCTCTAGTAACCCTATAAATATGATACTCTCTTAGTGTTATAAGTGCACACAACTCTACCTACAAGACTTGCCTCTACCTTTCAAACTGCCATCTAACTTAAGCATTGGAGGGCTAATGGTCCAACTCCACCTCTGTAATTTTTTCCTTATGTTCTACGGGATCCAACAGACCTACAATCCAACTATGATCCACTCACGCCAGGTGATCAAAGGCAAAGCACTATCCAATCTTATCACCTGGAAATGTTGTCCAATTTTAACGACAACAGTACTCATCTATTTACGTTTCCATCCATGGTCCATCCATAATGGGGCACATCATGGTACTGATATGCCTTGTAGGGTCCTCTTAGGGTACCATTTTAGGGGCTTTATTAGATGGACGGTCTTGATGAATACACTCCTTTCCAACGTGTACAATGGGAGCATTTTCCGATTTTCTGTTGGCCGAGTACAAACTAGGGCTCATTTTCAACTGTTGTAACCGACGAGGGTAGAAGAGTCTTTTTCACCCTCATTTGTAGGGTGAGAAGCGCGGTTTCGTAAATACGAAACCTAATAATCTCTTCTTGGGGGAAATGATAATTAACTGTGAGGATTTTTTTTTTTTTTTACTGTAAAAACCCCTTTAATAATAGTAATTTTTTGAGGGTTGGAAAAGGGAGGAAAGAGGCCAAAACAGCGACCTTTATTTTCATATTTTGGCCCTTTCTGGGATCATCTTACAAGTCTTCCAATCTCTCTCTCTCTCTCTCTCTCTCTCTAAAACTTCTTCCTTTTCAGAAGGCGATTGTAGAGAATACTGCAAAGAGCAGCTACAACAAGAGAGAGATGGTGAAGGAGCTCAACAAGCTTTCAATCCCGCAGAAAGAAAACGATGTCTGAGAGCTTTGTATCCTTTTCAACTCTGCATCTCTGAGGTAACCATGAACTACAATACAACAAAAATCAAACTTTAAAAATAACCATTTCAAATCTCTCTCTCTCTCTCTCTCTCTCTCTCTCTCTCTCTCTCTCTCTCTCTCTCTCTCTCTCTCTCTTATTACTACTTAAACCTGATTATGGGTCTTCTCTCTCTTACTTCCTTCTAACCCATCCATGGAAATTGATAGGATTTGGTGGTGGCAACGGCGGTGTAGAAGAAAGAGATGAAGAAGACGTCACCAACATGGGCGTAGCAGCACCAACTCAGCCTCTGTTCTCTCACCCATATCATCCAAACCCAATTGCAAAAACCGGGGGCCCCGGCCCGCCTAATTCCGTCACTTCTATGTCCCAAGGCTTCCACCCAGGCATCTTCAGCTTCTCCGATGGATTCGAAAGATCAGCGCACCAAGAACAGCAGCAGCAGCAGCAGCAACACATCGCGCAACAGAACCGGCGAGATAAACTGAGGGTGCAAGGATTCGAGTCGGCTCCACCACCGTTGGTAGCGATCGATGAGGAAGAACAGGCAGAATTGCCCGTCTATGAAACAGGCGGCATGCTGTCGGAGATGTTCAATTTCCCGTCGGGCAGTGCAGCCACTGCAGCAGATCTTCTTGACAATCAGATCGCGTCAAATTACCGCCTCCAGCGGGCTGCACCGCTCGGTGATTGGTATGGTAGCAGGCAAGGGATAGTGGGGAGCTTGGGCCCGCTGGGAGATGCAAAAGAGAGACAGCAGATAGGGGGCAGCAACAGTGGAAATGGCCGCAGGCAACAATAATAACAGCATAGCCCAACACCAGATGACAGGCATAAATGCAGAATCAGCTGCAGCCATGCATCTTTTCCTCATGAATCCACAGCCAAGATCACCACCTTCACCTTCTCCCCCAACTTCCTCATCTACACCCATCCACATGCTGCTACCCAACCCATCTCCTCCTCTCCAAGCGTTCCACGCAGCAGGGCCCACCGCAGCAGCAGCGTTTGGCAACAGTCCGATCCCTCAGTCCAATTTCACATGGATCACTGGCAGCGGTGATGGTAACAAGATTGGAGGAGTTGGGGAGAGCCAAGGACTATCATTGTCGCTCTCTTCATCGCTGCAACAATTCGAAGCGGCAGCCAAGGCCGAGGAACTAAGGATGGGAGATGGGGTTTTCTACTTCAATCAAGTAGGTGGGCCTTCCCCTTCCTCGTCATCATACCCGTTGAAGAATTTGGGAAGCCAACAGCATCATCATCACCACCACCATCAACAGCCTCTTCATAATCATCATCAGCAACAAGTCCATACGGGGTTTGGGTCAATGGGTGTGGTCAACGTGCTGAGGAATTCGAAGTATGTGAAGGCAGCCCAAGAGCTGTTGGAGGAGTTTTGCAGTGTTGGGAGGGGTCAGCTGAAGAGCTCAAGGCACGGAAGGAACATATCCAGCACAAACCCTAACCCTAGTGCTTCAACTGCCCCTCATTCTAGTGCTAGTGCTGTTGGCGGGCCATCTTCTTCTTCCTCAAAGGATTTCCCTCCTTTATCACCAACTGATAGGTTTGAAAATCAGAGAAGAAAGGCCAAGCTCCTATCCATGCTTGATGAGGCATGTAAAACCTTCTCTCTCTCTCTCTCTCTCATTTTTCTGGCTGATTTCAAAAACCACTTTCATTTTTCTGACTGATTTCGAAACCACTCTCATTTTTCTGACTGATTTCACAAACCAAAAATAAATAAAAAATTCAAGGCCGTAGCTGGCCATTAATATTAACATTAATATTATTAAAAATAAAAATGAATTTATTATTATCATTATGGGGAGAGACAAACAAGCTACTATGTGGGTGTCATGAATGATATTAGGCTGATTTGATACGGTGGCTATTTTCATCTCTCTCTCTCTCTCTCTCTCTCTCTCTCCTCTGTCTCATTTTTTTTTTTTTTTGGAATTTTCCGAGGGGTGAGACCTGTGAGCTTACTAATAGAAGGTATGTCCAACGGGAAACGACGCCCTTTGATTGGGAAGATCGCCCTTTTCATAAGCTCCTATAATACCCAAGGAGGTTGTTAGGAAGTCTGCTGCCCCTAACAGATCCCTACCCATTATAGTAAAACTGCAGAATAGCCATTGATTTCTATCTATGTTGACCTAGGGATTGTGTTTTCCATACAACCCTACTATCTTATATTATAATAAATTGTGTGTGTATGTGTGAGGATATTCTTCCATACAATCATTTATATGCATTCATTGATTCTATTTTTGGTGTTATTATCACGCTTCAATAGGCCTTCCTATCTTTCCGTTCTCATTGAGCTAAAAACAAAAAATTTAAATTAGAAAAATAAAAACTGTTTCGGATTTCTACTTCTCCTCCTTCACGGAATTCTGCTAATGCTTTTTTTACAGAAAAAAAACCTTGACTTGATTTCATAAATGGGTTCGTGGGTGTAGCAATTTTTTTTTTTTTTTTGTCATTGTCTTCTTCATCTTCTTTGAAATTCACTCATCTTAATGACAGTTTGGGTTGAAGATTACCAACATGAAGAAGCATGTTATCTTTATGTTTCTAACTTGGGTTTTATGTTCTCTATATCCAGGTGGATTTTATTTTGTGGTTCTACACCTATGTCACGGAAAAAATACAGTAGTTGGGTTATGGTTAAGAAATTGACATCTTCACCCACCTTGATTGATTTGGGTCCAACTGTTTACCATTTCGGGAATCAAAATAGTACAAGTGGGTGTAAACAAATCAATCAGGGTGGGTGTAGCTAGAGTCCCACTGCAGTTGTTGTGGCCTTTTTCTTGTCTTCTAATCTTCCCTTATATTATCATTGAATAACACTTACTTAGCAAGCAAACACGTAAGAGGATTTGGTTTTGAAGTCTTCAGTTCGCTTGTTCTCAATTTGGGTTGTTGCAGGTGGATCGAAGATACAACCATTACTGCGAGCAAATGCAAATGGTGGTGAATTCATTCGATTCAGTAATGGGTTTTGGTGCGGCGACCCCATACACTGCCCTCGCACAAAAGGCCATGTCGCGGCACTTCCGGTGCTTGAAGGATGCGATCGCTGCACAACTGAAGCACACATGCGAGCTGCTTGGGGATAAGGACCCAAGTGGTGCTTCGGGGGTCACAAAGGGAGAGACACCGAGGCTTCGGTTGTTGGAGCAAAGCCTAAGGCAACAAAGGGCATTCCACCAGATTGGAATGATGGAGCAAGAAGCTTGGAGACCTCAGAGAGGCTTGCCGGAACGTTCTGTGAATATCTTGAGAGCATGGCTGTTTGAGCACTTCCTTCACCCGTATGTTTTTCCTTCTCTCTATAATACATCTCTTAATCTTACGTAGATGATAATTCTTGTAAGATAAAAAAGAATAGTCTTTGCATTTCCTACTTATAGATTTTGAGTACTTATGAAAAAAAAGAAAGAAGAGATTAAGGGTAGAACTTGGATTGAAGAAAACGCTATCTCTTAAACCATGCTACTGGAGCTGTAGACCCGGGAAAATCGTTGATTAGGGCAAAATGCCTCTTAACCCTATTTTGTTAAAGGGAGTAAAATACAAATGGTGCGATGTCCTGAGGGAGCACCAAAAATAAGAAAAATACACTTTTTTCCTCCAACAGATTCTAATTTCCCAAAAGAAGATAATAAAAAAAAAAAAGAAGAAGAAGAAGTATATAATTGTTAGGAAGAAGTAACTTCTCTTTCCTCTCTTTGTATTGTTGAATGAGACTATATTTAAAAAAAAGAAAAAAGAAAAAGAAAAGGAATGAAAACTAAAATTAAGGTCTAATTTGGAGAAGAAAAAAAAACATGATTTTGTGAAGAACTCTCTCTTGATACGCATGGTATAGAGGTATGGGATCTGGAGTGTTCATTTGTTGGTCTTATTATAGATGGGGCCCAGCCCAAAAATCACCTTGATCCAATGATACGGATCATATTGACTGGAGGACTTACGAGGATTGCAGAGGCTGTGAAAAAGGTCCAACCAACAATAGGGATACAAAGGTGGGAACTTCTCCATCATAGTACAGGTGGTGAGATTTATGGGTTTAGCCAACCTATTGTAGGGCCCCAAAGATGAGGGGTCCCTTTCTTGTGCATGTGGGCCACAGATCTAGGATAGAGTGCTTGATAAGTAACATAAATATATGCTTTTTAACAGTTCATAGGAGTGACTCTAGTACATGATAATAGAATGATTAGGGAATAGGGATCTGCACCCACCCTGATTGATTTGCATGCCAAAAAAAAAAAAAAAAAAAAAAGTACTAGTTCAACTCAAGAAAAGGAAAGTGGGTGTATGAAAATGAAAGAGGGTGGATGTGATTAGCGGCGGCTCCCAATGGTAATGCCCTTTGCGTGTTAGTTTTCGTTCGTTGTATTGAAAGGAAGAGTAATCCAGTGTCCTTGTGTGTTGTCTCCTACAGCAAAAAGCTGACCAAAATTGCTTGTCTCTTTCTCCTTTTCTCTTTTTCTTTCTTCTTTTTTCTCTTTTATTTCTCTGATGCAAAAACAGCCGAATCGTCTCTACGGCTATCTCTCTTTCTCTCTCTCATGCAAAAACAGCTGAATCGTCTCTACGGCTCTTTCTCTCTGTCTTTCATGCAATAACACCTGAATCGTCTCTACGGCTCTCTCTCTCTCTCTCTCTCTCTCTCTCTCTCTCTCTCTCAAAAACCCCATTATAATAACATGAAATATTTTTCTCGCTCAAAGCCGCCGTTATATTTTCTTTGCTGGGAGAGAGGGAGAGAGAGAGAGAGAGAGAGAGAGAGAGAGAGAGAGAGAGAGAGAGAGAGAGAGAGAGAGGCTGTAGCTTTCAGTCTCTGAGTTTCTGTAGTAAAAGGATAAGAGGACTAAATGCAGGGAAATGGTTCAATCCCATCTGGTCTGGGTACATATTATGCAGTTTTGGAGAGACCTGATGTCATTGTCTGCCTCTCCCTCTCTCTTCAGGTACCCAAGTGATGCAGATAAGCATTTGTTGGCACGGCAGACTGGTCTATCAAGAAATCAGGTTCCTCTCTCTCTCTCTCTCTCTCTCTCTATCTCTCTCATTTTCTAACAATGATGATCAGGTGTGCCACACGTGTAACAAAAAAATGAATCGTAAATTGAAATTGGACCAATGGTCGAAGCTTCATACTGTTCTATGCGTGTGACCCACCTGATCATCATATTTGCCTTATTTTTTATGCATGGAATCTAAACAGTGAGGATAGTTTGATGATTCAATCAGATTTTATACATGTGCGATGCTTCTCCACGTGTGAACTGACTGGACCACGCGTGGAATTTGCATTTTTCATTTCCGAGTTTGGTTTTTAGTGGGCCCGACTTTTCATCAGAAAGTTCAAGCCTTCTATTTACTTTTTCTTTCTAGAATGTGCATAGAAACAATAGGAGGAGATTGCACGTATTTCGTTCTGAATGTGGTAGAAATGGGTCTTTATGCTCTGGGTGGGGTTTTTTTTTTTTTCTTCTTCTTTCTCACTCTTCTTTTCCTGTTTTTGAGTTTCATGGCTTCAATCCTTTTCTTTAGTTCATAAATATTTAAGCCCTGTTTAGCAGACCCTAAAAATAGGTCATTTTACTTAAAAATAATTTGTATTAGAGATCTTCATTGAGATCTTGGTCTCTAACACATAATGAGTGCACACTAATAGTACTTTTTAGTACATAATGAGTTTATGTTAACAGTAACTATATATTAGAAATTTCTAATAGATCATCACTGTTAACTAAAATGAGCAGAACTTTCGCTAAGATTTGAGGGCTCCTCACCTTGGATAATGCTGGGGTAGGTGCCATTAGGAAGGGCAAATCCTAGCTTAGCTTCTATATGTTGGCTGTGGGCTGAGTTAGCGGGTATAGCTTTTCTTTGCATTGAGCTAGATTCACGATAGGGATGGCCAATCTTTTTGTGGGCCTGCCAGAATTTTCTTGTACTACTCTTCCCCTTTCTAATAATATTTGGTGGCCTTGCCCCGTTTTTACCAAAAAAAAAAAAAAAAAAAACTCAATTTTAAGCTGGTACCAAAGAGGATTAAACTTTCCTTTTAACTAGGTTATAACACTTCTTGATAGGGAAAATTCAAAATATACACTAATTGAAATCCTTGAGAGTTGAGAATGAAGGAATCCCATAGTTGTTTTCTTGTTTGGTGACTGCTATATTTTTTTTATGAAATATTAAAAGATCAATGGTAAAAAGTGAAAGATCACTCTCATACTCTGTAATAATTTTCCCTTCCTTTTCTATTTCCTAACAAAGGAAATGGCCTTTACAAAGAAACATCAAAATGAATATCATGCTTGCTGTTTATCTCATGTTTTTCCTTTGGGTCTTTTTGGGTTTTAGAGAAAAGGAAAAAAAAAATTATAAATTTCTAAAAAATGAATAAAGAAGAGTGTTACTATCATATAATCATTTATGTCTTAAGTTTTTTATTTAGGTCTCTTTTGTAGAATAAGCTTCCTCTAATCTTATTATCCTGTGTGTAAAAGCTATTAACATCTGTGTAAAAGTGAATTAACATGCATGGAAACTTATTCACTCACATGTTATTTAACTGTCTATGTGAGGTACACCATGTTGTGTTCAAGCCATCCAATGTGTGCATGAAGTGAACCCTACGAAGATTATCAGCACCTAATAAATTAGGCCTATACAATCATTTGGTTGGGCACACTGTAGGAGCTAATGTGCGTCCACCCAAAAACTTACAAATTCACAGTCGCTAGCTAGATATTAGATCAGCCTTGGTTTTGGGGCGTCCCACTTTCAGGGTGGGGCATCGCCCAAATGTAAATGTTGTTGACCTGTTTGTATGGGGTCTACCAAGTTACGTGTAATCTATCCAACCTTCGCATTGACTGAGCCCCACCACAACTTAGGGATGCCAAAAAAATTAGCTCTCTACAATCATTAGGTGGGACACCACAAAAAACAATGAACACCCTCACAAAAACTTCCAAATTTACTTAGTGGCCCATGTGATGGTTGGATCGGCCTTAGTTTTGGGTCCCAATTTGGTGGTGGCCGCAACCCATCTGATCAACGGCTTGGGTTCCATACAAAAACCGCGGTGGGCCAAAAATCAATGTTGTAGGATAAACTTAATCAACAGATAACGTAGGGGATCCAACATGCTAAAGTAATATTTAGGAGTACGATAAAGTTGGAAAAATGGGAACTGAGGATTCTAGCTATTCTTTTTCTTATGTTTTGGGTTTTTTGGGTCTCTATATATTTATTCAATCCAACACGAAATCCAACTCAACAATGAGAAGATAATTAAAGAGATAGGCAACTCAGTATTTACTTATGGGACAGACTCCTATGTTAATTTTGCACCATTTAAAAAATGGCGGTGACTCATCCTCTTCATATCTGACACCGACAGCTATCCACACCATCCAAAATGTGGATCCCATTGTGAGTGGAGCATATGCCTAAAATCACACTGATCAAGCAATCCTCAGCATCCAATTAATGCCCATCAGATGGTTGGTTAAAAGTGAAATAATAAGTGAAATGGGAAAATTAGATTGTTAATATTGTTTTTGGGTGAAGTTTTTACAGCTGTGCTCCATAAAAAGTTGGGAAGCAATTTGGATGGTTTGGATTACCTTACGAATTTGCCATATGTACAGGTTTGAAGAGTCACTGCTAATTTTTAGATGCTGCAAAGCTAACTTAGGACCCTTTCGAATTCCAAAACCAAGAAACCAAATTCTTTAAACCAAAAAATTATATATATATATATATATATATATATATATATATATATATATATATATAGAGAGAGAGAGAGAGAGAGAGAGAGAGAGAGAGAGAGAGAGAGAAGTTTTCAAAATAAGACACTATCTACACCCACCTCCTTTAATAGATGCAACTTTATTTTCGACTTTTGTACTATAATTACTGTACTCCTCAAAGTTGACAAGGTGTATATATAAAATGTGCTGGACCTAAATATAATCACAGTGTAGGTATTGTATGGGTTTCCCTGTGTCAAGATTTGATTGGACAACAGATTGTTGTTAGAGATGAGGACAAAATTTAATTGGACAAGCTAGTGCTGAAGACGAGGCCTGTCAAGCACGCATTCAACTAAACAACTTTCAAACATGGTTGCATGAGCCCATGTTGACATCATCTGCCATCCAATCAAATCATGCCAAGCTAGAAATAGACAAAGCTAAATCTAAGTGGATAGTACCTAATCTAAGTCCAGTAAATTTATTACATGTGTACAATATTTCAGTGCCCATGGGAGAGAATCTTTGATGCTTTAGTAGAAAGTGATGGCTCATATGCATACACTTAGAAATTACTTACAAATTGCATGTGGGTGCATGAATAATTTAAGTTTAATTAACCAAATTATGTATCCTAGTTTAGCTGTATTATAAAACAAAAATTACACTTCTTTGATAGTCCGACTATTGGATGGGTGGATGTGAAAAATATCCAACGGTCCCATTTCAACAACTGCATGTCCACAGATCATTCAGGAATCATTCCACCAATGTTATTTTGGGTATGTGACTTAGCGACAATCGGATCCACTGTTTAGTCTGGGTAACTCTAGCTAAGTATGCCACGTGTACAATTTTCGTTCCTGAGTATTAACCGTCATTAGCTGCTGAGTATAAAGAACGGATTCATAAGACATCCCCACCATCACATCGATAGCTTGAAAAGATAGGTCTAGAAAAGAAGGCCGGCCTTTGAACGTTAAGGATTATCGGATGTGTTGGATATTTTCATGGTTAACCACTCAAGATCTATTAAACGGTCTAGATTGATTAATTAGACGGATCCACGTGACCCAGTATGATAGAAGATCACTCTCCTAATAACAAGGTGGCCATATGCTCCGGCTACCATGCCAAACCGTTTTTCCTGCCAACGTGTCACATGTGCACCATATTAGAGCCTTCTAGAAAGTGGGTCCCGTCATGAATTGAAGACCACCTGGCGTCAAAATCTGGCCGATCCACTAATTAGGTGGGCCCTACTTGTAGAATGGGTTGGATCGTTAGCCATACATTAGTTTGATGGTGTGTCCCATCTAATGACTGTATTGATCTGATTTTTCACAGAAGGTGATCTTATTGATGGGGAACAACTTTTACACGGGTCAGATGTCTCACACATGTGCCACGTCTTAGGTGAAAACTGTATTGCATGGTAAACTCTCATAGTAGCTGTTAGGTCAACGAAATAAAAACGGGGAGTTATTTGATACTCTGGCCGAGTATTATCTCTCATACGCATGCATTTCGTAGTTGTACAAGTTGCATGCATATAAATAAAATTAAACTGTCCAAAATGTGGTTATAGTCCCAACATAATTACTGAACCTTTGATTCTTTTCACTCACAATGTCCATTAGATGTCTACCAATAGATCAGCCTCTACATCTTTTCAGATTAAATTCCGCTCTGCAACACATATAGAAAGTGGGCCCCCACCAATTGGACGTTTAATTGAATTATATGTTTGTAACGTTTTCAAAGTTTTAAATGCATGCGGACGAATTCATTATGATCTGCCAGAGTATCATTTTTTTTTTTTCCTTCTGAAATATCAATGTCCACACAAAGGACACGGACATCCACCCCTCACAGCCCTATCAATCAAAATCCATCAATCCCCATTAATATCAATCATCAAATGACCCTGTACACAGCTACTTCAATTCCATCTTCCTCGAGTGCACTTTTGGAAGTGCACTCTCTTCACACGTGGACACGATGAGAACGTGCCAAAGATCGGATCCGCTCGTCGAAACATCCTTGATTGATTTCATATATGTGTCAAAAACCAACCAGATAAGATCATCAGGTGAGAATAACACTTGAATCAGAACTTAGACCGTTCATTTTTTTAGTAACGGTGTGAACCACCTGATGATCGTACAAGCTTATTTTTTTTTTAGTTTTCACATGTAGCGAGTGTAGATGTCCTGATGTGCAGATCGGATATGACACACGTGTTGCAGTTCTCACGTGAGGGAGTTCATTGTAAGGTACACGCATGTACAGTCCATCACATGCACTACGTGGCACATGTGTGAATGTTCCCAGCTTTGCATGGTGTGTGATGGACCATCCAGAACTTCTGGCCCAAGAAAATCAAGCTGGTTCACTCCTAATGTGGGCCAGTGTCCAAAACAAATGGATGGCTGTAAAAAAAATCATCTAGACCTCCCATTAGTTTCACTTACTCTGCTGCACCTGAGTTAAAACCCAAGAGTTTTGGGCTTATAAAAAATGTGACCCATCTCGTGATAAGCTTGGATCTTGTACGCATGTCCCATGTTAGCACATGCAATGTCCAGATAATCACATCCAATCGATTGGACAGTTAACCTACCGTCCAACCAATAGATAATTTTCATCCTATCACATGTGCTGAACATGCAACCTATGAAAAGGTTGGCCCCACCATGAGAACAACCTTGTAATTAAACATATTCATCAAGTGGACCACATCCACACATTCTAATTATATTAGTGGCCATCCATTGTCTTCCATGTTGTGACCCACCTTGTGAGTGAATAAGGCTAATATTTAGAAATAAGAAATCATCGTGGTGGGCCCAACTTATTAGACGGCTTTGATATCACATACAAATGACAGTTTGGAACTTTTGCACACTGGTTGTACATGAGCATTGCTTTATATATAGATGCGCATATGTATCTTAAGTTTCTTACAGACCTGTGAATGTGTGTCTGTCTGTCTGTTGGAAATGTGGAAATGTATCAGGTATCGAACTGGTTCATAAATGCCAGGGTGAGGTTGTGGAAACCCATGGTGGAAGAGATGTATCAGCAAGAGAGCCGAGAGGATGAAGATGAGGAGAGAGAAACTACAAATGAAGAGGATCGTAATAACAGCCACAGCCAAACAACACAAACACCAACGCCAACAGCAGGAGGAGCAGGGACAGGAACAGCAGGCCCAGGCAAAAGATCCGAAATCAATGCACACGACAACGACCCCTCACACCTTACAATCAATAGGCACCGATTCGTCTCGGAAAACCAAGTAAGTGACGTGGGTAACATCCTCGACGCTAACGAGGTGGGCCAGATGACGAACATGGTGGGCCACCCCCATCCTTCTGACACATGTGGGGTCGTGGATGACACTTGTCGGAGGAGTGTGGTGGGGGAGTTTGGGACCACCGGGGGAAATGGTTCATCCGTCGGGTCCAGCCCACTTGTACGGTTTGGGACCACTGGGGATGTGTCGCTTACGTTGGGGCTTAGGCACGCTGGCAACATGCCTGAAAAGACCCGATTTTCGGTTAGAGATTTTAGTGGGTGTTGATAAATAAAAAACCCAATTTCTTTCTTCTTCTTCTTTTTTTTTTTTTTTAATGCATGTTGAGAAAAGATATAGGGGGAGATAAACGTACACATTCTATTTTTAAGGGTATAATAGATTGTTTTGTTACTCTTTTTTTTTTTTTTTTTTTTGTATAATTTTTTTTCTTTCTTATAGGTAAGCTGTTGAATAAGCTCATTCTTGCATGGGTTTCAAGTGGGGCCCACCATAGTGAGTGTATGGGATCCAATCTATCCAGCATTACGTGGGCACCATGTGAATTTGGGTACTGATTGTCCTTTTTTCTTTTCTTTTTTTTCTTTTTTCTACCGTATTCTCTACTTAATGAAATATATGGCCACATTTTTGGGGCATACTGTCATCATGATGGGCTCATTTAATGCTTGGGTTGGACGGTTCATGCACAACAGGAGTGAGCCCCACATAAGAAATCGTGCATGAGCAGGTGAATAGACAGCATGTGAATGTGGTGGTAAGTAACATTTACAGGCTGGTGAATAACGTTTTATTGGTTAGGTGAGTAACTTATAAAATAAGTCTTGAAGCCTCTAATTTCAATTGAATGTTTTATAGAGTTTCCATGGTGTTTGTGCAAGTGGGTCGATTAGATTTGAGATCTAAAAGGTTGATCTTATTGGTCTATTCTGGTGGGCCATGTGACAACGGTAATTGAATGAAAGTGCTACTTGTGATGCATTTAATGGCCTTATGTATTTAAAAGATGTCACAAACGCATAATTAGAATTAAAATAGAAAACTTTCCTGCAATAGTAAAAATTAATACAAATAGCAAAAATATATTTAAATCAATCACAATCAGTAAGAAACTCTTAAACGACCAAAACAAGAACTTTGAACCACAACCTAATTTTTAGAAACACTTAAAAGACTCTCATTAGACTAAGCACTCTCGATGGAACCCTAAAATTGATATAATTGAATGAAAGTGCTACTTGTGATGCATTTAATGGCCTTATGTATTTCAATAAAAATATATAACAATTGAATGAAAGTGCTACAAAGCACACTTAAAAGACTCTCATTAGACTAAGCACTCTCGAGAGTGCTTAGTCTAATATTTTTATTGAAAGCACTTTCATTCAATTGAGAGAGCACTTTCATTCAATTGAAATATATAGCAAAAATATATTTCAATTGAATGAAAGTGCTACAAAGCACACTTAAAAGACTCTCATTATACTAAGCACTCTCGATGGAACCCTAAAATTGATATAATTGAATGAAAGTGCTACTTGTGATGCATTTAATGGCCTTATGTATTTCAATAAAAATATATAGCAATTGAATGAAAGTGCTACAAAGCACACTTAAAAGACTCTCATTAGACTAAGCACTCTCGAGAGTGCTTAGTCTAATATTTTTATTGAAAGCACTTTCATTCAATTGAGAGAGCACTTTCATTCAATTGAAATATATAGCAAAAATATATTTCAATTGAATGAAAGTGCTACAAAGCACACTTAAAAGACTCTCATTATACTAAGCACTCTCGATGGAACCCTAAAATTGATATAATTGAATGAAAGTGCTACTTGTGATGCATTTAATGGCCTTATGTATTTCAATAAAAATATATAGCAATTGAATGAAAGTGCTACAAAGCACACTTAAAAGACTCTCATTAGACTAAGCACTCTCGAGAGTGCTTAGTCTAATATTTTTATTGAAAGCACTTTCATTCAATTGAGAGAGCACTTTCATTCAATTGAAATATATAGCAAAAATATATTTCAATTGAATGAAAGTGCTACAAAGCACACTTAAAAGACTCTCATTAGACTAAGCACTCTCGATGGAACCCTAAAATTGATATAATTGAATGAAAGTGCTACTTGTGATGCATTTAATGGCCTTATGTATTTAAAAGATGTCACAAACGCATAATTAGAATTAAAATAGAAAACTTTCCTGCAATAGTAAAAATTAATACAAATAGCAAAAATATATTTAAATCAATCAAAATCAGTAAGAAACTCTTAAACGACCAAAACAAGAACTTTGAACCACAACCTAATTTTTAGAAACATAAAATAAAAAAATAAAAATACAACTTACTAAAAATAATAGATTTTAGCTTATTACCCTACTTTGAACCTTAAGATGATTGGATTTTACAAAATTGCTTGAGGGGTGATGGATCCTTGGCATTAGTCAAGATCCAAAAGATGCAAATCTCCTCGATAGCTTTTCGATGATATATTATGTATGCAAAATAGATAATTAATTATAAAGTTATGACCTTTGGAAGTTATAATGTGCATTATGCCTTTTTTTTTTTCCTTCCTCGTAAGCCATACGACTCTCTCTCTCTCTCTCTCTCTGTGTGTGTGTGTGTGTGTGTGTGTGTGTGTGTGTGTGTGTGTGTAGTTAGGTTAATTGAGATTAAAAATTTCTACACATTACTCTCTCTAATTTATATTAATAAACTAATAAGAGAAGACATATGGTAGTTCATAGGACTACCAAAGTATAATGTTCCCATTTCATCACTCCCCCTCAAGTTGGAGCACATATATCTATCATACTCAACTTGGAACATATTGAAGAAAAATGTACATATGATATAACCTTAGTAAGGATATATCCGCAACCCTTGATTTGGACTGAAACGATCTTCTTCTGGATGAAATGACAATCGAATTTTATATACTTAGTCCTCTCATGAAAGATTAAACTATTTGTGATGCAGGCCACTGCTACAATAAAGCATTATAAGACCACCTACAAAAAATTGAAGTTTCTACAATAAAGACTTAAGCTATTACAGCTCACAAACTCAAGTACAATGTTTTCATTTCAGCATTCTTAATCTTATCCAATCCTACAATTGCCCATCCATGTAAAAAATTGAACTTGTTCTTGAGTTTACAATGATAGTAGCACATAATAATGATCTGCCTTTCTAGAATGTATTCTTTAGCGATGGCATCAACCAGTGCTGAAGTCCTGCATTCGGGATTGGAATTTCATGTATAGGATAGGATCGATGTTTGAAAGTAACATTCTACATTTCTTTTCTTTACAATCCTTCATGTTTAGTGTGCAATAATAGATTTATGGTCATGGATTATTGAGGCATTGATTGTGGATTCAAGAGTTGTTCTCGATCAGCATCCTCCGTTGGCAATAGTGTTGTTGTTATTACTACTAACTTTGGATCTGTGTATTTTGGTCATTGCTGAGAAGATAAAAGGGGCCAATCTTTGTTGAGTTTGTTGGGATGACAACAAAAGTGTTCATCTCCTTGGTCATCAAATTGTCTGTAGTTATATATTGATCCATCAATCTTATATATTGATTAATCTATCAGCCGATGTTTTGACTCAATTGGAAGTTTTTCCTATTCCAATAGAAAATACAGATTAATCCATCGTTTGATCCATCCATGGATCTATCAAGAAATCTGACAGAGTCTTCATGAATAAGCATTTATCTATCTACATAGGTATACTCTTCTTCCTAATCTAATTGGTTGACAAGCATTTGACTTCCTAAGTTAACTTGGTCTTCATAAGATTCTGAGTCTACAATCTGATAGTATATACCCCACCAGATAAACAACTAAGATCTCTAACACGAGTTCTATCTCCTTGAATGCAAGGGAATTTATTTGATATTTCTAGCATGGTGTATATTTCGCTTGATACACAGGCATGAGGCACACATCAACTCAAACTAAACAAACCAAATTGTGGAATCCACCATCAGTACGTCACAACCTCAAAGGCAGGTTGTCTTACTGAAATGACATAATCTCTGATTTATGAATACTTATTTTAAATGGCCCATTTTTTTTATTATTAATATATGAACCATGATAGTCCGTGATTATTTATTTCTTTATTATTTTTTGTTCAAGTGGCCCAACATCTGATTCATGGATGCTTTGTTTTTAATTAAAACTGAAAACATGTTATTTTTTAAGAAGCAATTCTCAGTAAGAAGTAAAGAATACATTTTTAGAACCAACTCTACAAAACACTGTTTTAACTAACTTTCGAGAAAACCAACCTTATAACCAGAAAACGGACCTTATAACAGCTGACTGCCGTTAGTACTGCTACGTACGGCCAAAGTGATAGATGGGAAAATACAAAAAAAAAAAAATTTAATTAATTAATTAAATTTAATTTCATTTAAAAAACTCAAACCAAGTCATGAGAAAATATCAGCTGTCTTTCTGTAAAACGTGAGTTACATGCAATGACATAGACACTATTTTTTTTTTTTTTTTTTTTTGTTCCCGAGTTACGTGATTCTCAGGCCTCATGTGAGGCTTGATACACAGGCAATATAAATTGTACACGTGGCATATGTTAACTCAAATAGAACTGACTACATCGTGTAGCGCAGTCTCCAAGTCACAGAGATAAGATTGGTTGAACAATCCCAACCTCTGATTCGTGGACACTTGTTTGTGGAAATAGGACTGTTAAATGTTTTTCATTTTTGACCGTCCAATAAATGTCCACTAATCCAATAGTCAGATAATATAATAAACTTAATTTTTAGTTCATGGAAAATCTATATTGAGCACATTAATTTGGATGGTTTACTTTGACTACTAGGATGCCACGTATGAAATTCTCAAGTATTTCCGAAGTGTCTGTGCATCATCAATCATACTCTTCCGGAGTATCAAAGTTTTTCCATTTTCAATGGAAGCGGATTGAATGTGACCCTCGGCACACAGATACACCTGTGTCCGGGGCTGTGTGGCGTTCAAAGAGATGTCCATGACAAATCCACTCCGTCCATCTGTTTTGAAAGACCACAATAGGACAGAAATCTAAAAAACAGGAAGATCCAAGACTAAGACTGGCCACACCAAACAAAAGAGTGAGAACAGAAACGTCCACCTTTGAAACCTTCCTGGGGCTGACCATGAATTTTATATGCCATCCAAATCGTTCATAGGTTTCTTACCACTCAGATAAACTCTAAGAACAAATACCCCCTTATCTATCATAAGGTGGCCGTACAGAGAAATCAGACGGTCCACTAATAATTCCTCCCACACGTGTACATTGAATGTGGGCTGTTGACAAGGTGTGTACGGTTAGCCCACGTGATGAGTGGACCACCTCGTGAACCGCACACGTTTGGTGCATTTTCCAAGATGGCTCGTGTGCTGTGTGTAGGTGCATGTGGGACCTCCAAAGTACATCTCGAACCTTGTGACTATGATCGAGTATCTAAACTGGCAAGAGTAGCCGATAGATGCAAGAAAAAAAATCTCGTGGTTGAGATTAAAGACAGGACAAGGATAGCTTTCAGATACAATTCAATGTTCACATGAGATAGTAGTCTTTTTTCAGGGGTTTGATACTCTGCCTGGGTATGACGCTTGATATGCAGGCACGCTGAAATGGCAAGTGTCTGTTGATATATGGTAACTCCAATTAAACAAATGAAGTCATGGAACCCTGGCTGCTGAGTTCATTGCAAGAAAACAGACCATTAGCCATGATTTTTTTTGCCTTGGTTAAAAATTGAGGCTATAAGTGCTATCTGTCGCTAAGGAACTGAAGCTAAATGTCAGGTTTTAGCCTTCGCTGCTTACGAATAAAGGTTAACAGTCAGCTTTTAGCTACTGTTACTAACAAATCGAGGTTAACAGTAATTAATTTTTTTGCCTTAGTTACTACGAACTGGCGATAAAAGTCAACTTTTAATCACAGTTGCTAAGGAACCAAGACCTGTTGATGACACTTGCTTCTTAAGAAAGAAAATATCTAATAGCCTTGTTCCATCAATCAGTTGTCCACAAAAAGAACTAACTGATTAAAGGTTTAAGATGGTTCTAACCTAAATTTTCTTTTAGTTAGTCTCCATCTAAGATGGGTTCATCCCATCATATAAGTAATTTGGATCATTAAGAAGATATCCCAAATTCATTAGCTGACAACACATACATTGAGTGAAAATTACTAACAAGTGTCTTTAAATCCTTTTGATGCTGGACAAAGTCAAGGCCAATCTCATGGATGATGAGGGTCTTAAAATAAAAATGCACCAAAAAGTTCGGTTCCAGGTTTAACGTGGAAGTCATAACTTTGTCATCGGTTACTCCTTTCACTTAGATAAATGTTGTTGAAGAGTTAACTATGAGCTTTATGTCCGAGTCAATGCCAAAGGCCATTGGCCACTTAATTTAATTTACAAAATGAGACTGTTTTGAGGTTTAGTTCTTAATTAAAGTTAAAATTAAATCTTTTCTTATCGATTCCCATAGTGGGGGTGGCTAACATTGTGATGTGACTAACAGGGGTGAGTGGGTGTACTAATAGTGGGGTGTGTGAACTAACCCATAATAAATTAAAAAAAAAAAAAATCTTTTATGATAAGTTATAGTTTTTACTACCATTGGGGTCTATTATGCTTTAGAGGGTTTTGGAATAACTTAGAGGGTGTTTATTTTTTCAATTGCAATGGTAATTGATTAGAAAAAAGTAACGATCACTTACGAGGTATTTCTGGAAATTAAAATAATAATTTTTTCAGTGTAAATGGGCAAGGATCACATTTTCCTTCAGCGATGTAACTAAAAAGTGTATTTGACTATCAATTTTAGTGTTGTAATAGTTTCCCACACACACCGACACCACAATGAGTAATCCAATCCATGACCTAGTGCTGAAACTCCTATGAGCTCACCATGAGGCATGAGTAAGGACCTAAGTCCTTAAAGTCAATGTTTGAGATGTATAAGAAAGTTTGAGTCATTAGAAATAGTTTACCATTTCAAGAAAATTATCAATTTAAAGTGTTAGGCCTTTATAAATGTAAGAAAAATTTATTCAAACTATTACTTATTATTCTATATAATATTCTCTTTGTGCATTTGTTTTACTTTGTGCATTTAGTATTCTTGGGAATTCGACGCTTATCATAGTAAAGAATAAGTCTGGCAATGGGTTATGTTAAACTATGTTCGTGTCGTATTATATTGTATTCGTGTCGTGTCAAAAATGCCCTCACTCAAATCTGACCCATTAACTAATGGGTCAAAATCTTGAAACCCAAATGTATTCGTTAATTTAACGGGTTACCCGCAACCTGGTCCGTTTAACCTGTTAAATAAATGAGTTGTACTTTCATGGGCAGAGAGATGAGAAATGGGCTTGATTCGACAAAGATTTTGGAGCGTGGCCGTGTGGGGCCGTGGGCAGAAGATGGAGAAAACTCCCGAGTGTGTGTGTGTGTGTGTGTGTGTGTGTGTGTGTGTGAGAGAGAGAGAGAGAGAGACTTATTAGTTGTCTTAGCTTCTTAAGGATTTCTCATCACACCAAAAATAATTACCAAAATATTCTCACTAATGGGTTAAATGAGTTTCATAGGTGAAACATTAACCCGACCCGTTCTCTTAATGGGTCTTGATGGGCCAACCTGTTAGTGACCTGACACGATAAGGTCGGACCCTAGCATTGTATTTTTCACACGGCTCGCATAGAATTTTGCCAGGCCTAATAAAGAAGATGGTGATATGTTCCTCCTCCTTTTACACCATAGGATTCCTACACCAAGGGGTAATTTTTTTTCTTCCCGAATCACTATGTAAATAGGTACAAGGACACCATGTTATGTCCATTTATACATAAAAGGGCCCAACTTAATAATTGAACCCAACCAACAGTCCATCCACCCAACCACCTAACCCCAATTATAAGCCTAGCCCAGCCTTAAGGCCAAGTTTAGGTACCCTAGCCCTAGCCCCACTACATGCTCATTGCTACTTCACTTAGTTTTATAAAAAAAAATAAAAATTGGCCAACTAAGAATTTAATACACTTAGTCACTGGGGCCATTTTAGATTGGTTGAGGTCATCCTAACCATCCCATCTATGGCTTAGAAAATGGATGACTTTAAAAAAGAAGGGCATTTTACAGCCATTAAATCAGTGTGAAATTTTTTCTTGGTAGCTCTTAAGAACGGTGCTCAATCTAATGGACAGTCCAGATCAATCGTTTGAACTGTACATGTGTACTGATGAAAAAAGGAGTACTGTAACTTGTTGCACTCTAAGAGCACTGGATCATTTCTCAATAAAATTACAGGCGAATGTACGTTTTTACAAAAGCGAAGTCCATAATGATAATTGCACGCTCTTTCAGTGAATGTGTGGCCACAAAACATTATTAATGGATTAAGAGCCATCTTCGAACGATTATCGACCGTTTATTGGGCCTCCATCTAAAACAGGGAGATGTCCCATTTAAATGAACGGTAGCCTGTAGGGAATGACACCTAACTCAATAATGATATCTTCCTGAGAGGTTTATTAACCCCACATGCAGGTTCACAGGCAGCAAAGTACCAATCTTTCAACTATTTGGGTGGGACATCTGATCGTTGATCTAGATGTTTTCCACCAATGGACAATCAAAGGCATAGTGTTTCCCTGATCAATATCTACCATTCATCATTTCTACTCTCTACCTTTGGTTTAGAGGCCAGTGAGTGGATGGCTTGGATCATTGCTGACCGGACTAATTTTTCAACAGTTTACCATCCATAGCATGGGCCACTAAATGGACGGGACGGATTTATCATCACCCTGCCACGTGTACAAAAGGTGGATTAGGATGTCAAAGTCCATCCCATGACTTGATGACTTCTCTACAGGCCCCAGCCAGCCTCTCTATGGAGCCCACCAATGCAAGTGGACTGGGCTTAACGAATTTTTTGGGCTGATGCAAGTCCATCATCATCATCATCATCATCATCATCATCATCATCATCATCGAGGCCTTATCTCAATTAATAGATGTTGGCCAAATGAATAAATATTCCACAATTCTACTCTACCAAGAGCCGTAACTTTAATTAGACCCTAAGTCATCAAGTTTTTAAAGAGACATTTGGATCGTAATTTACTTAAAATAAGTTATTTATGCCTTAAGTAGCTTATCTTAATTTCTACTTATTAACCTGAAGTAATTAACTTTAAATAAAAAAGCTATTTATAATTGATTATAAACCAAACTTATATCAAATAAGTTATTTATCTATTACTGTTAATAGAAAAAGATAAGCTAAAGAAGACGCTTAGGCGTTTCAACAATAGGTCTCAGGTTCAGAATGCTAATGAGACACATTAATCCCATCAGTAGGTGGGTGCATCGTGTGACTAACCGTGTGGTTGCATTGCATGACTAAAACAAAACAAAACAAAAAACAAAAAACAAAAAAAGTAACTTAATTGGTGGTATGCAAATGGGTCCTAAGCACCCAAACACATCAAAAAGCAATTCAGGTCAATTGTTCACCCACACGCACCCAAAAGCAATTCAGTTCAATTGAGTAGCCAAACACGCCGGTAAATACCCCCTTTGTTTTTTACTGTACCGTAAACTCACTCCCCCGTCATTGTCGAGGACATTGCGTTACTTTCTTTCTTATTCTTGTCGAACAGGTTTACATTTGGGGCGTGTTTGATTTTCATTTACATGTTGTAAATGGTGGCAAATGGGTGAAAGTATGTAATTATTATAATTTTTCTCCGTTTGATAAAGAGAGTATTTACTTCTTGTAAATACATCCAAAGAATGATGGCCATACATTCGTGAGGCCCATTGTGATCCCTGTCATATATCCATGCTGTCCATCTAGTTTAAATGAATATTTTAGGGGATGAGCCCAAAAATGAAGTATATCCGAAGTTCACGTGGCCCACACCATAGGAAATCGTGGTCATAACTAATTTTTATGGTATATATTCAAACCACTATTTCACGTGGCGTGGTCCACTTCAGCTCTGGATTTACCTTGATTTTGGGTACATGCCCTAAAATGACCTTACAAAATGGATAGACGGTGTGGATAAGTCACATATATCACAGTGGGACCCACAATAAATATGTACCTTCCTTGATTTTAGTGCATAAAAAACAAAACAGTCATTGTCAACGAGTACAAGAATTACATGGAAAGTAATAATTTTCCATTTGCTAGTGTTTACCCTATGTAAATGAAAATCAAACACGCCCTTTATATAGCGAGAAAGCAGAACATTGTACCATAAATTATCAGTACCGGTATCATAGTCAGCACTAGGCAAGATAAGGGCCTTTCAATTCCTTGAATGTGACAATAGTACGGATAAATTTTAAGATGCATGTGTATGAAAATAATGGATGGTTAAAATAAATGTACGATCGTGGGCCCCCTTGATGATACACCCGTGGCCCTATCGATTTTTCCCAGACCACAGACGTGTCCCACTTTAGCATCCTTTCAATTTGTCCCAAGCCCAACCCGTTTATTAAATAAATGTGTGGCCCGAACCTGATCGACCACCATTACCCTGTGGCCTGACCAGCTCACATCAAATTCATCAAACCCAAGCCTGCCGAACCGACAATTCTAATGGTCATCAGTTTGGGCTCGATGGACCCAACCCAACCCAGTACAACCTCACTCGGGTTTAAGAATGGAATGTGGGGCTAAAGGTTGGGTTGGGGCAGGTTGTCTAGCCCACCCCATTGATAAGCTGTATGGGCAGGTCAGGTTGGGTAGGTTTCAACCCCAGCCCAACCCATTGACTTAAGTGGACGACATTTTTCCACCCAAGCCTGATAGACAGCCCAAACCCGCCTCAGAAACGGGTTGGGGTTGTGAACAAGAAAGCTAACATGGCCCATTGCCGTCCCTACTGTTCATCTGGTGGGTGCCACCATGGATGAACTAGGTTACATAAATTGAACTGATCATCAGACCAACCCAACTGTCAACTCAATGGACTTCCTTAAATTGAAGGCGCATCAGGCCATTGTGGGGCCCACCAGAGACAAATGACTATGATCTCGAGGATGGACAGGTGTTAGGTGTAGATTGCCTGCAGGTCACTGTCCTGGATTATATCTTCCAGTGCAAGGATAAGTCATGACACTTCATCTTATGGGTGCAAGTGGGTTGGACCGGCCAGCTGAGCCCATTAGGAACCAGCTAGTTTTGAGCTGGATCTCACGTGCCATTCCTAACCAGGCCCAGTTCCACACTTATGGGATAGAGACTGCACCGTTTTCGTACGGAGATGACTAGGCCAGACCTAGGCTCGGATCTTTAAATCTTAGACCCTTCCTGAAGGAGCCTGAACCAGGTCCATTTCCACATGCATGGGTACCTCCTTGCGTACCTGGCAGATCTTTTGAGCAGAATGCCTTTTCCTTGCAGAAACCCATTCCACTTTTCCACGCTAGGATCAGGTTTTCAGTTTGTTTTGCTTGTCCTTGGCATAATCATAGGATCCTGCACCGAAGGACACTCATGCCCAACTCCTTTTGAGTGGGGTCCATCTACTGTAATCCATGGTGTGGAATTGATGGTCCCCCCTAATGCAAAGGCCAGCCCCTATAAACCATACTCAATTAGAAAATACTAGTCGTCCAGGATTTTTCTGGGGCGAGGTCAATGCAAGTTGGGGTCCTTTAGATCAATGGTTCCTGATCTTGATCATTGACCTGATGGGTGGATGGAACATATCCAATACCTTCCAGATTGGAAGATAATAGTCGTGCATTCTTTGGTCTTTCTTGAATTGAATGCAGACCGGTGTGATTTTCTAACCATCTATTTGCATGCTACTCATTGAAGGGTTCAGATAGTCCCATCAAAATGAATTTTGGGACAGTCTAAGATTGATAGATCACAATCGCTGATCTAGGAGGCAATAACCCAAAAGCAAAAACATGCATGAAAACATGGATATCCATGGTTCGCCGTGATTTTTGGCTGGGTCACTAGAGTAAACGAAGAAAGTCCAAATCATCACTCACAATCAGTGCTTGTGATATCAGCATTTTACATGTATTGTCGGCTGGGGATACGAAAGCATGTATCGATATCGCTGGTAATTGGAAATGTATCATTGATTGAGGGAAATATTGGAAAAACATGAGAAATTTTGTGGAATTTCTTAATGAAATTTTAAAAAATGCTAAAATACACATTTGCATATATAGAAATCAAATAATTTCAAAAAAGATGCATACCTATTAAGTTTTCCTTTAATGGGAGCCCAAATGCATGTAACATTGACTCATAGAAACATTATGAAACATTGAGATAATGGTGAAAATTTTCAATGATATTCAAGGAGATGCTCAAATGAATTTATTTGCATACTTAATAATCAAATAATAGTAAAAATATGCATATTTGCATATTTAGGATTCAAATAATAAGTTTTACTTTAATGAAGGCCTAAAAGCTTGTATTGTTGATTCAAAAGAAACATTGGGAAAACATGGGGAAAATGATAGATCCATCCATGCATGCGCATATATAAATATAAACACACATGCATGATCCATCCATCCAACCATCAATGCATGCATGCATACATATACACACATGTGCATGATCCATCCACCCATCCATGCACGCACGCACGCACACACACATATACATACATACATACATACATACATACATACATACATACATCGAACTATCCATCCATCCATCCATGTATACATACATACATACCATCTATGCATATATATACATACAAACATACATTTCATCATACAATCAGGCACCCGTAAAAAATTATTATTTTTAATAAATAGATTTTTGGTGATATTATCAAAATATCACGGATACATTGGCGATTCAAGTGAAACCTGGAATTTACACAGTAAAAATCATTAATGATACATTGGTGATAGTTGATGATATATTGGCGATATATTACCAATGCCTAAAATTTATGATACTGCCAATATTATCGGCATAGCTGAACTAGCGATACTGATAATATCAGCGATATGATCAATAAAATCACAAACACTAGGAATAATGCTCACAACACATCGTCCATCCATCCACAGTGAGCCCAATTCAATTCAATCAATGATCTGGATCATCAAAACATGGACCCAATGTCGGGAAATTTTCAAACGCAATTTAAATTTGAGAAGGCAATTGGTGAGAAAAGACGACATGGGCTTAGCTGAAATCCCGCATCTGATTCATAGATGTACAATGTTCATGTAACTGCAGATTGAAACATACATTCAACAAGCTTTTGAAGTTCTCACAAACACCAATCCAGATGCAATTATATCACAATTCAACACAATTACAATCCTGTTTTCACCTACAGTGCATGCATTTTGCATTTTTAAGCAAATCTTCCATCACTGTAACAGAAAAATCTCTTACATCCATTCCGCGGGGAGCTAAACGTGGACAAGAATCTAGCACACATCAAACCCAGATGACACAACATGGCATGCGTGTGCGGGAGCCAGGCTTTTCATCAGATGTGACCGGTAATGTACCCCACATGTACATTGAATGTGGACCATTGGCAATCTTTCTTGAAGGCCCATTTTTAAATCAGACTTGTGTGATCTTGGGACATGGCACGTTTGCGCCTGCGGAGATCTGGGTTTGTCAAATGTAGATGGGCGTCTGAGATTTAAGTATCAGGTTCTTCGATCATGCTATGTCAGTGTCAATGCACTATCATCTGGTAGCAGTAGATTTCCATGCTGTTCTACATGTGGCCTTATGAATGTCCTCCTCCACCATACTTCGAACGCTTTTTGAAGATTTGGGCAGTTGTCACCAACCTTCAAGAAGTTTCCCAGCCACGCCAGCAAAATGCTCTGCTGGTCTTCCAGCGGCAGCGTCAGAATAGTCCTCCCAATCCCTTCATCCACCATCTTTCGGTCGAACGATCTGCAACCGTGTTGCAACCAGCTGTAATCATCTATCAATGGCTGCAGCCACGTCTCCAGTAAAAGCAGCCGAGTTTCCTTTGACGGAAGCATCTCTCCTCTCCCAATCCCAACAAAGAGCCTCGCTGTAATGCAGCTAACAAGGTGGCGGGACACAGTCGGCAGCTTTGAATGTAGCCCTGCCAGCTCATGCTGAGCAGCCCACATCGTTGCAAACTCGTCCGCTACTTGCCTGTCCGATAGAATCTCGACCAACCACAGGAGATTATCAGCCTCCAGAGCTATCTGCCGCACCACAGGCCCTTTACTCTCCATGGAATTATCTGTAAACCCAGGCTCAGATGCTTGTTTGAAGAGAAGCAACAGTGAATCCAAGCAGTTTCGACATGAATCATATATATTAACATTGCAGATGTCGACTGAGCCATTATTTAGGAGACTGCTTTCCCTTAGCAGCTTCAACACTAAGGATTTCATCTCACGTCGACCTCTGTCTTCGTTGCTTTTGAGAACTAGCTGTATTATGTGGGCGAGTGTGTCATGAGGAGGGTTGTAGATATCAGAAGAGACCCGTTTCAGTACCGGGACGACGGCCTTACGATCACTTCGAAGATGTAGGACTGATGACACCACCTTCTCTTCATCTTCTTCAACCCATGGGACTGCTTCCAAGTACTCCAAGCATGACTGGATGCATGTATTGAACCCAAGTGATTCTGCAACCTGCAAAATGTTTTATTCGCTTGTTTTATTTAAAGATTGATGAGTTTACAAAGAAATGATAGAGTTTAACTGATGAGATGTGTTCTGGAGATGAAGCTGTTATCATGCAATGTGATCACAAAAGGGCAATACCATTTCAAAAGATCTGTTCTTGAAGGATTCAAGATACAAATAAATTAAAAAGAATTCTTCTTTTCTCATTTCATGAGCTCTGTGCAGCAGCTCTCACACACCCACCTCTACATGCTTCAACAACATTGCACATGTGCGATCCGACGTGTTTATTAAGCGAAACCCACCTGTTTAGATGGCCCGTTCCAAAAATAAGGTTGGTCTGATCATCAGGTGGGTCGCACATGTAAGTTAGATGTGGACTGTCCATTGATTTTTCATACCTGAGTGGCCTGCCCATTGAGTGGACCAGCCTGATTTTTGAGCCTGGTCATTCACATGGTTCAGCAAACCTGATGCAAGGCTTGGATTTTTACCCCACACACAGCAGTTTAGAAAGTGTGGCCGCATGTAGAATGCATATAAGCTTAGCAAAACTCATCATTTCATATTAAAAATGCAAAAATTGAAGGGAAAAATCTGAAAATGTTACTTTTATCATGTAGAATGTATCAGTGGACAAGGCAAACTTCCGCACACACTTCACTCAGTTTGATATTCTGTTACTATCAGATAGTTGCTTCCATCATTTATAGCATCAAATCCAATTCGACTTTATTTAGTAAAACATACATGTTTGCACATGTATGGACATGAATGATTTCCTATTTTTATTCAGATTTCCCACATGAAACAGGTTGCCAATCAAATAAATTTCATTGATGCTGAAAGAGAACATATTAATTGATAGGCAGTTGAACCAACTCGACTAAAGCAATCTAGAACATCTTCACAAAAGATCAGCTAGAAAAAGGCACAACTGAAGTAGAGTAACAACAAAAAAGAAAGAAAAATCAGCAGAGAGAGCATGTAGACTTGTATTGAATGGATACGATGTTACTAATAAGAGAGAATCAGTTGTTGCAACTGAAGCAGGAACTGAAATCATGTGTTGCTTGGACATCGAAAGGAAGTGCTTTTTTTTTTTCTTTCCTCTTTTTTGGAATAATGAAAGTGAATTGATTTAGTCACAAGAATTAATATGATTTGCATGCAATCAGTTTTTCCTCCCATCCAAGATAAAATTGCAACTCATCATGGCATCCCTTATTAGCAACGATGTGTTACCGACGAGGGATTATAGGGACTTGATGCATCAGGATGCGAATGGTGTCTTGATGTGCTTGATTGTATAAGAAAGGATACCTCACAAATCTTCCAGATTGAAATGTCCTCACCATTGATTGAAAGATCGGTTACACATGGTTAAGAAATAAAAATACAAAAATTGTCCAGAAGAAAAAAAAATTGGATGGCTGATATTTTTACCAATGTCAAGGACATTTTAGGTCATTGCCATCACCTTTGCGGACCAAAAGATTAGGTTTGATCATGGAACAATAGGCCACATCATGTATTCATGCCCTGATGCATCAGGACCTTATAATTCCTTGTTATCAAATTCTCTACAGCATTGGGAATATGACTGTGCTTCAGATGCTAAAAGAGCTTTCTGAAAGAGCAAACTGTTTATTGATTGATTACCACCCTTTCTATTGATATTTGTAGCAAGGGTAAGATCAACATCTAATTCTACTTGGAAAATTCTTTCAATTGAGCCTACCCATATACATATGAAGGCTGCAGTTATATCTTTTGTTTCAGTTGTAATTTATGGTATTCCCCTTTGAAACTTGAAAGGAAATTTTTATAAGAGAGATATTCGACTGGCTATGCTTTATTGGGTAGAGTATTGGGCAGTTAGATGGCAACATGAGTAGAGCATGAGCATTGAGAAATGTTTAAAAGGACGGTGAGAAGTTTCGGAAGGACAGAATTGAGAATGAGGTTGCAGCGTAGAACCTAACATCATTTATATGGTTGGTCTGTAAAAACTAAGATTGGTTTGATGTATCATTTATATGATTCGAGCCACAAACTATACCAAGCAGAAAACAGTTGAAAAAAATTTGGACAATGTACTTAGCATCATGGTAGTCCAATGTACCCTTTTAACCCAAATAAAACCAAAAATCGGATTGACTAAATGCCAATAGAAAACATTAAAGACTAAATGACAATAGAAAACATTAAAGCTACAGTTCTTGGAAGCTGGAACCCTCTCCAAAGGATGCATTTAGATGCTCATTTGGGTTGAATTGCAATAAATCAACTAAAAAAAGAGCAAATGACCAAAGTGGATCTAGCTGCATTCTATTCATTACGATATAATAGCTCCCAAATTGCCGTTATCACCATTTCGGGTCTAACTTGAAATGCACGGAATTGCAATGAAGCGTTTGCGCATCATCATGAATTGAAATGGTGGGTCCCCCCAATTTGGTTGATTCCATTGTTTATGATTTAATGGATTGAATGAAATGCAATTCCATTCATTTGAGCATCCAAACACACCTTTACCTTGATCAACAAACAAAACCAAGGTTAAGATAAAATCATTATTCTAGCAAGTGCAGAACATGTTCAGGATTCATTTCGTCTAAAGGAACACGGCTAATTTGAATTCAGACTATCATTTGCAAGAAAAAGACGAAATTAAGCACCGGCTCAGAAATTACCTTGAGAATACGGAGCACCCGTGAAACACTTTGCTTGATCAACCTTTGCCTCATCTCTTTGCAATACATCAATCCTACCGTCTCAACATAACTCTCTACATCCTCACACTCCCCAATTTCAATGCAGGATAAAGGAGAATGTTGGGAAATCTTTTCCGCGAAGAAATTGCTATGCTCCACAAGCACATTCCTATGAACATTCATCTTCACCGAAAATCCATGCTTCCCAGATAAAATCACTTTCAAATCTCGGGTTTCGGCCTCGCCAAACTCAACAGCTACCTTCCGCTGCAAATTCTCCGGGTTGGGTTTTGGCCCTCTCTCACTAACAACAGATGTATTAAAACCAGAAGGATCAGAGTTCAAACATCTTTGATCATCAGAAACAACCCTCGATCTAGACGGGGTGGAAATCGGTTTCCGCTCAGGTATGTGATTCTGCATCTTTTGAACAGAGGTTCTCTGAGATGGGACAGAAGGTTTGCTTTTGTTTTGGTGGTCTTGATGGCTTTTGAGAGTCTTCTGAAAAACGACAGGAGAGGGGCAGCACCAGAACCCTTCTGGCGTTACGGCTATTGGGACATTTCGGATGTTGGTGTGTCCTTGTTCGATCCGCCTAACTCTAAAATCAGCCATTTTAACAATGCGTTTTTTGGCTAAAATTACAGACAACAGAACGCATTCAGATTCAGTGCTCAAGTACTAAAAAATCACTTAAAACTTCTTCATTCAAATGAATTAATCCTCTCCCAAGATAGTCAACAAGAATTCAAATTCAAAATCCCCCAGGTCAAAAACTGTAAGTGGCCTATTCCTCTTGAATCAAGAACTGGGTTTCCTTCGAAATTACTCAAAAGTATAAACTACAGAGAAAAGCACGTATATTAATTTAGAAATCTTGTACTCTTTCTTTGCAACTATGAAATGGATCTTTCAGCAAACTACAGAAAAAAAAAAACATTCGAATCCAAAAGCCAGAAACTAAAATCTAAAACTAACAAGGACACACTCTCCCTTCCTCTCTTCAACCATGATTTTGGTTCTCTCAGAAACAGCAGAAAAGGCTGTATCTTGAAGAAAAACCAATTCGATTTCAATACCAGGAACCAAAATAATGAAAGCAAGAAATGGCCCTTTGCCTTTCACCAAACTCCAGAAAAAGCATTCCAATCCAAAATCCAGAAGCTAAAATTCAAATCCCACTCACTCTCTCCTTCCTTCTCTCTGCAAACATGAATTGGGTTTCCACAGAAACAACAGCAAAACTGTATTTTACAGGGGGGGAAAATCATGCAATTTCAGAACTGGAACTCTTTCTCAGGAGCCATGAAATGGGTCCTTAGAAAAAACTATTAGAAAAATCAAACAAATTCAGAAACAACTTACTGTTCCTCCTCCTCTCTGCAACCATGAATACTCTTCAACACGAAACCTCAGAATCTCTCAAATAAGAAAAACCAAGGAACCAGAGCTAGAAAACACCTCCAACCACGAAAAAATGGGTCTTCTGCAACTCCATTGAAAAACCCAATTCTTATCTTCTCCAAAGCTGTTACTTTCAATGATTGAAACAAGCTTTGATGCCAAGCATCAAGGGAACACAGAGAGGGAGTTACAGATGGAATGATGAGTGTTTGGAGTGTCTTTTCCTTTCTCTTTTTTTACCAGAATGCAATAAAAAAGAGAATGTGGTTTTTTGAGCTTTTCCTTTCCTCTCTTTCTTTATTTGAATTTGGTCTTTTAAAGCGTATGAGATGGGAAGCGGATTGCGTAGTGAGTAACTCCGCACGCTCTGTGGGGCCCACCGTGATTTAAGTATTTCATCCACTCCATCCACCCATATTAACAGATAATTTTAGCTATGGTTCCAAAAAATGAAGCATATTAGAATCTAAAGTGGACCACACCACAGGAAGAGTGTGAACTGAATTTCTACCATTGAAAAATTCTCGGGGGACACGGAAGTTTTGGATCAAGCTGATATTTGTGTTTTCCCTTCATCCATATCCATGTGATCTTATGAACAGGTTGGATGACAAATAAACATCACTGTGGGGCCTGGGAAGGCTTCAACGGTGGAAATCATTACTCCCACTGTTTCCTGTGGCATGGTCCACTCGAGATTCTGATATGCTTAAATTTTGGGCTCAACCCCTAAAATGAGCTGGAAATACATATGGACTGAATAGATAAAGCACATACATTCTAGGTGGGCCCAACTGAGTTTACTCCGTACGATAAGAGCGTGCGGAGTAACTCCACACGCAATCCGATTTCTAAGAGATGTTGAACATTGTCGCTTTTTTGGGGAATGAGTCTGCAGTATTCGATCTCTATTCGATCTCTCTGTGTCATCAGGCTCGCCAAACCACGCCTGTCTTTAGATCTTTCCCTCTCTCTTTATACTCCGCTTCTGCTTTTTCTTTGCTTTGGAGATTCGCGCGAGTGTGCAGACGAGCCACGCGTCTGGAGGGTGGGTCCCCGCCCTGTGGATTCCATAAATCTACGATCAAGAAAGTCTAAGGGTTCTGGTGCAAATGAACCCATTTAAGCATCAGGTCCCGTTTCTCACACAAGTAATGCTCCTTATGATCAAAATTCCGTTTGACACGTTCAAAAGGCAAAAATCAAATGATTAGAATAATCCAATTATGACATGTTTGGATGGTGAAAAAAGAAAAGAAAATGAATGAGTTTTTCTATTGGACGTTACCCCATGTTTGAATTGTTTGAATTGCAATAGAAATATTAGATTTCAAAATATAATTATTAAATATCACAGTCAAATATTCACTTATTATCCAAATACTACCTTCAAAATGGATTCATGGAAATCCATTCGCATAAAAATCTTAAAAAATTATTATAATCCTTCTATATTTTCTTATTCTTTTTCAACATCCAAACAAGCCCATTAAAGCTTGAGCTTGTTTTGCTAACTTCCATACTAAGCTAACAAAAATGGCTTATTATCACTGTTTCATAATGTTTGTTTAAACAAGCATCTTAATAGATATTTTGATGATTATAATCAAATGCAACAGAAGACAAATAAAAAAGTTTATAATCATTATAAATTTGCATTATAGTCTGGTATGAACTCCAATCCACACCCACACCCACACCCACACATTTGGGACAGTGGTAGACTCAGTGAAGATAATCTCAGCTCAACACTAAAATCTAGGTATTGAATCCCATCATAGGGGTTGGCTAACATTGGAGGGCGACTAACAATGTTGGTGCATGTATTAACTGTACTGGGATGTATTTATCAACTAAAAAAAAAAAAAAAAAAATTCCAATCCAAATATCACTATTAGCTTATCAGCTTATTTTGGTGTTAATTTGACGTTAAAGTAATATAAAATCGACATCGCTACATTTTCACCATGATAAGTCAAATAATGTAACTAGTGTCATTATGCAATAAATATATCTATATCACCAGTCAAGTAACTTATAATTATTGTCAATTTTATTTACTTTATTATTGTAATTGATACCTAAGCAAGTCATTAAGATAATTTTCGAGATATTAGTTGTTGGCGATAGAGCCTGCCAATCGCACTATTCAAACTATAATAAGAATACATAACCATATTAGACAAAAAAAAAAAAAAAAAAGTGGACCTAACCATGCATCTCAATTAGACACATCTATGCTGGACCTGACCATGCATCTAAATTCGACTTAGGTTGAGTCTAATAACTTGATTTTGAGAAGACTAGACTTAGCCATTAAGCAGCGCAGTCAAACTTTTGGACCTAATCCACCCCATGGGTGCAGATTTTAGACCTAGACCCAACCGTTGCCAAGTTGGGTCCATCAACCAATCAGGTCAACCCTACCCATTGCACCTTTGGAAAGGTGTGGTGGTTAGGTAAGCTACACATGTGCATGGAATTTGAATGAATGGGTGATTTCTCTTATGATGTGGCCCACCAAATGATGGTATGACCATGGCTTTTTTAATGCTGCATGGCTTGCATAACAAGTTATTCTGATCTCGTGCACGTGTTCGATGGGCAGATCATGATGGCCCACAGACAAGTAATAAACATAGCCATAACACAACAAAACATGAGTTTACGTAGTTTATGATGGTGTTTGCATAAGTCCACTTGAGAAGACCAAAACAGAGCACGTGTGAGAGGCAAGTGTATTCTCATTCATCCACCAAGGGGCTGAAGGGAATGTTTGTTTCACACGCATGAGGCATCAGGGCCTTTCATCATATGGAGCATCATCTGGGCTACATATGCATTTGATGTAGACCTTTTATCCACCAATTCCTCAAACAGGTATGTCCTGACTTAGCCTGATTTTTAACCAAGGAAGGCTGACGGTGGGCCCCGCTCGATGAACGGTCCAGATCTCTATGACACCTGCGAACTTCTAGCTTTTGGACAGGAGGTCTCCTCTTCAATCTGCCTTGTCGCGACTATCTTTGGCATTTCTATTGAAAATTTCAACCGTTGGCGCCGACTGCAAAATGGAAATTACCATATTACCCTCCAGATTTTTACTGAACTAGCGTAAAGCTGTCGAGAATGGACGCGGACCGGACACTGGAGTAACTCAGTACACTGTAGCATGTTGAGTAGATTCTGTAGGGCCCACCATTAGGGCATGAGCTTAGAAAGATCACACAACAGGAAATAGGGAACTGAACGTCTACGGTTGAAAACTTCTCAAAGGCCACAGAAGTTTTAGATCAATATGATATTTATGTTTTCACTGTGAGCCAAGGAAGGTTTCAAGGTGGGTAACATTATCCCTATTGTTTCCAATGTTGTGGTTCACTTGAGCTTTCGGTATGCAGTGCGTGGATAATTGCACATACATTACGGTGGGCCCAGGGAGCTCAGTAAACTCTGTGGACCCACCATGGATGTATGTGATTTATCCATGCTGTCCATCTGTTTTTCCAATTCATTTTAGTGTGAACCCAAAATTAAAGCACATCCATACCTCAACTGGACAACACCATATAAAAGTGGAGATAATGATGTCCGCTGTTGAAACGATCCTAAGGCCCACAGTGATGTTTACTTTCCATCCAACCTGTTGATAATTTCACATAGATATGGATATGAAGGGAAAACACAAATATCAGCTTGATTTAAAACATTTGTGGCCCCTAGGATGTTTTCAACCGTAGGCCTCTCCAATTCCCACCATTTCAAGTGATGTTGTCTAGTTGATATTTGGATGTGATTTAATTCTTGGCTCATGCGGTAGAATGATCTGGTAAAATGGATTAATGAAGTGGATAAGACACATACATCACAGTGGTCTCCACATAGTTTACTCAGTACGCTTTACTGCTCTGAGTGACTCCACCTTAGATTTCTATTTCCTTCATTTTTGAGCTCTTGCCTTGAAATAATCTAGCAAAATGGATGGACGGTAGTGTGGATATAGAATACATACATCAATGGCCCCACGGTAAGGGCCCCTCCGACTTGGGTGTGGCCAAGCAGCAGGGAGTGGATTAGGTGGGACCGGGTAACACCTTAGTGGGTGTTGCCCTAACAGGGGCCCACCTGGATGTTTGGATTGTATATCCACACTGGCCATCAGTTTTTCCAGCTTATTTTAGTATATTGTACCAAAAATGAAGCAGGTCCAAATCACAAGTGGACCACACTATAGAAAACAGTGGTAACTGAACGCCCACCATTAAAAACTTCTCAGGGCCCACTTAATGTTTATTTGCCATCAAACTTGTTCACAAGGTAACACAAGCCTGGATAAGGGAAAACACAAATATCTGCTTAGATAAAAATAAAAATAAAAAATTGGGAGCTTCAAAAGGTTTTCAATGGTGAGAATTCAATTCCTATTGTGTGTTCCACTTGATATTTGGATCAGTTTCAGGAACATTTCCTAAAATGAACTGGAAAAACCGATGGACAGGCGTACAACACAGACATCAAGGTGGGCCCCATGGTCTGGGCAACACTTACTAAGGTGTTACCCGGATCACACTTAATCCGCTCCCTCTCTCTCTTCCGCTGCAGGGCTCCTACCCCAACATTTCGCTCCACCATGAAGAGCACCTAGTGCAAATTTCAGCTCCATTTACTCATCAGATGGGCCATATCATAGAAAACAATATCTAACCATTGATAAATAAATAAAAAAAAACAAGTGATGTCCACTCAATAAATAAGTAGTTCTTGACTGACTGATGATGGAGCCAACCCACTGCACCAATCGGATGTTGCATGCACCTGAAAACTGCAAAGTTAATTTGCTGGGTGAACTGTAACTTATAGTCAAACCAGTTGTACTTAGACCTTCTTTTACACACACACATACATATAAAGGTAGGCAAAACAGAATCTGTTAAATGCAAATATGGAAGTGAAAAATTGCTGTTTGTGTGACCTGTTTCCAATTTAAGAATTTTCAATTCCACTGTGAAATGATGCACTTTGCCATTTGCCCTTATGATGGGGTGAATAGACAAAGGCAAACATGGTGCTAACATGGAATATCTTTGGGCCTTCTTTTGACCTCCTTTTGCATTATTTCAAGGTATCGGGCAAATGACTCTCACTCCAATAATGAAACTTCCAATTGATAATACAAAGAAAAGGGGCAGACAAAGCCATCCATCATCCATGGTACCAAAAAGAAAAAGAAAGGAAAAGCTAAAGCAAACATTCATTGCATGTGGGTGGTGTCTCTTGAAATTATAACTCACCTTCACATGCGTGAAGGGATGTCTGATAATCTCATTTTACATGCCAAGGGCTTGTTTGGTTGCCACTTAAATTTGAATTCATGCCATTTTAATTAATATCAGTTACAAGTTAGTGATCATCTTTAAAATTCGCTAGACCTAAGTGGTGTTTAGCCAATTTTACCCCTCCAATAGTCGGATGGAGAGAGTAAACATTCCATTTTAAAAGCTAGATGGGATGCGTCTGGCCCTTTAATTGAGGCCATTTTTTTCATTTCAAATTTTTTATGCAAATAGCCCACTCGACTTGTGTTTGCATCCTACAAACACGAAGAGAAAAGTTGTGTTATTTCAATAGTAGGTAGCTTGTCATTTCAATAGCTCTATGCAAAAAGCCCACTCGACTTGTGTTATTTGAAAAACAACATCTAACATAGACCATCTGTTATTTGGTTCATACCGGCCAGAGATGAGTGCCCAGCCAAACATTGTTTGCTATCAAACAGGCCCCGGGAGATCTTGTTTATTTATTCTGTTAATATACATCATTTTCTATGGTGTGACCCACATGATGACTATATGGGGCTGATTTTTGCACTTGGTGATCTTCATGGTGGGACCAATCTTCATGGTGTCAAATTGCGAGTTGGAAGGTTTGGCCTTCCGGTCAACTCGACTGAGGCACGGAGTCAACCCAACCCAATCCAGTTAGACTATCTCAGTTGAGTTGGCTTTTGGTTTTCCAACTATAGTAATTGATCTTGAATTGAAGATCGAAAATGGACCATAGGTGGACCTTGTTCTGGAGCTTGAGGTAGAAAGCAAAAAATCAAAGATTTCATGCTAAGTTGAATTGGTTAGTTCATGGCTCCTATGAGAACACCTGGGTAGGGCTGCAACCTGGGTTGGGTTGGTTGGGTTGGGTTGGGTTGGGTTGTTTAAGTTCCTCGGGTTGGGTTAACGTTGAAAAGCGCCAACCTGATTTAAATTCAGGTTGAGCAAATTCTGGTCGAGTTAAACCGGGTTGGGAATAAACACATGTCACTGGGTTGGGTTGGGCTGGGTTGGGTGGGGTACGGAGGACTCAGGCTGGATTCAGTTTAGACACCTCAGGTTCGAATTTCGGTCAAGTTGCAGGTTGGGCCCTCTTGAGGATGGTTGGGCTCAGTTGACCTTCAACCTGACCTGACCTAACCTGTGGGAGTTGCACCCTTAGACCTGAGTGCGGGCCCACTGATGCATTGGTTTCGGTCCTATCAAAATGATTATGTAGACCCGATTAATAATTAAAAAAACAAAGAGCTACAAGAACCATGGGCCCACAAAAATATTCACAATTGGAATTTTTGATGCAGCCCACAAAAATCCTAAAATTTTTAATGGCCGTGGTCTTGGGATTCGTCTGGCTGGAACCATGGGCCCACAAGAACCAAGGATGCATTAGACGCGTGGGCTGAAGCATGCCATACACATAATGGATGGTGCATCCCACATGCTTATAGTCTAATGTTGGAGTATGTTTGACATATATTTCTTAGAATTTTGATTGCCTTAAGTAGGATATGATTTGATTAATTATTTTCCTTTCTTAAGATAATGAGATGTTATTTTCTTTCTTCTTATTTTATAAGATTGCCTGTTTTTCTCTACTTATGTTAGTTATTAACAAGTAAAAAGCATGTGCTTGCAAGTAGGGACACTTCAATTGTAAGTGGGCCCCACTCGATGAGTGCTAACAGCTGTTTTGGGGTGAAAGAAAAAAAACATTGGCCTGCTGTGACCCACTTGATGGACTGATCAACAATCCACATTGGCGTGATGGATGGGCTGTACACCATCTTGGCTGTCACTCATCCCCTTCATGATTATGCAATGTGCAGTAAAATCAGAACCGTTTATCTTGTCAGCACCATGTGTACGGCCATGACCCATTAAATAAACAAGAATTCGAGCAAAAAAATGAGTAACGATCTGTATACAACTGCAGAAATTGCACCAACCAATCTACTAGATGGTCCAACCACTGCAAGTTTTGGGCTATAAGATTGTCCAACCACGTGTGGTGGATGTGAGAGAACGACAACGTACATGGCTCGCCAAAGCTCTTCAAGTCTAACACTTTGATGAGGTATATGATCCTTAGCCAATAACTTGAAGAGTGTCTTTGGTTCTCTTTCTCCCCCAAATGGGTACCTATGGTTCAGCGATCCAACCCCTAAGTTGATGGATCTCCTTGTGGATTGACCATCTTCCCACGATACTCTTGGATATGAAGATCCTAGCCATCCATTCCAGAGATGTGGACCATCATTGAACTTTGTTCTTAACCATCCATTGCTACTTTTCTATCACAGATAATTTGGGGTATCACTAATTAGGGAAGTGTGCTCAGTCAATGGTCTCACCATCATCTGAAGTCGGCTACATGATTCCTTTTACCTTCGGATTCATGTTGGAAGTTCGATACTGGCTGCCGACATAAAACAACTCTCCTCCTAGCTGGTGGCCAGCAATGAGAGTGTAAAATTCCCTGGACAAACAGAAGATCATAAGATGGGTGACACCATGAGAATATTGCGGCAAAAACATCTATGTACCGCATTGTGGTTCTGAACTTGGCTGATTTTTGTGTAGATCTTTCATTTTAAGTGAGCCCCACCTGATCATGAACACATTTGATGAGATATGGACACTATGGTGGCCCCACACATAAACCTATGGTTGGCGTTTCATCCCCCATGGTTTGGGTGCATAACACCCAAGGCATCAATTTATACAGCGTGGCCTACCCGAGTTGTTTGTTTTCCAGTTCCACCTTTATAAATGCGTCTAAATAGGTACTGTATTAATTCCAACGCCAATCTCAAGGAAGACATTGACCTTTTGCTTTTTGAACGCTTCGGGGTGCAAATTTCATGTGGGCCACTGTGATGTATATGGCTTATCCATGCCATTCATCCATCCTGCTAGCTGAGTTTAAGGTATGTACCAAAAAATGAGGCAGATCCAAAGCTCAAGTGGACCACACCTTAAGAAACAGCAGGAATTGAACACTTACGGTTAAAAGCATCTTGGGGCCAAAAGTTTTGAATCAAGCTGAAATTTGTGTTTTCCTCTCGTCTATGTTTGTGTAACCTTATTAACAGGTTAGATGGTAAATAAATAATCTTATAAGCTCTAAGAAGGAAAAACCTTTTAAGGGTGGAAGTTTTACTACCACTTTTTATTTTTTTATTTTTTTGGGTCACTTAAGCTTTAGATCTGCCTTATTTTTCGATTCATGACCTAAAATTAATTCTTCAATATAATAATGAATGGCGTGGATATGCCACATACATCATGGTGAATGCCTACAAATTTTAGTTGATCCTTCGTACACAGATTTTAGAGCCAGAAATGCTCACCTAAAATAAAACCAGCATAAGGACTAATAATGACATATATACTATGTATTTACAATGGAAAAAAATAATAATTCAAACAGCCCGTGAAAGCTTGGATCTTTCACACATATTCAACATTAGGAAGTAAGCAGCGTTCCTAGCGAGTGTGGGCTAATCAGACTTCTTAAAATAGCTGCTTAAATTAGAATTGTTATCTTTGAAGCACAAAAAAGTATTAAATAGAGAGAAGAGGTTAATCAAAAGGAGTAGGTCTATAGTCGTACTGGTTGAACTATAAGTTATGGTCCACCCATTAATAACTTTCAACCTTTCATGTATGTGTGATATTTAACCCGTCCAATACGTTGGTTTTATCGTAAGGATCACCTTGTTAAAAAAATAATAATAAATAATAATAATAATAATAATATTCGGTCATCGAGTGCACAACACTTCCTACTTTTGCTATTTATTAATGATTAGAAATTGTTTTATACAGTGTAACCTGCCTTATAAGTAGATAGGGACGATTTTTGCATTAGATGATCTTCATGGGGAACCAATCTATTGAAAGGGTTGGATGACACGGACACTTAATAGGTTGGATGTTATCCACTGGTTGGATATAGGTGTTTGACTGTAAATTTCCCCATTTCAATGAATCCATCAGTGGAAATTAAAAAACAAAGCAAGAAGAGAATCCGAAGGGCCTGAAAACGTTGACCACCCTTCTGATCCCTCCAAACGCTCATTTGGACCACACCAAGAGAAAAATGGAAACACCCAAGAACAGATCTCTTCTATTCTCTTCATGTTCTTTATTCATGGCCTCTCTCTTTGCTTACTCTGCATCAGTTCAGTTCAATGACCCTGGTAATCCCTTCAAAATCCTATTTTTCTTTCAAGAACTTTCACTTCTTTCATTAAACTACAAGACCCAAATCTCTTATTCTAATCTGTTTTTGTTTAGATTGGTATTTTTGGTTCCCTTCTATGCTTCAGCTGCAGCTGTTAATCTTCTTCATACCAACTCCCCATCCAAAACAAGCAATCAGATAGCCAAACTGGATTTTGGGTTTGGAATTTTTTTGTTTCTGAAGGTTTTGGTGGAAGGATATGTGAATGGGTCAGCTGGATTCTTTTGTTTAGATATGAATGAGAGAGTGGTGAGAGAGAAATTGGGAAGTGGGCTTGTTGTAATTTCCATGCTTTTGCAATTGAGAGCTTCTAGAATTTCCAATGGGCACATGAAAAGGAAGGGAAAGGAAGTTGGAAAACATGTGTAATGGGGTAAGATCTATAACGCTCTTTTGTTCTTTTGCATTTTGAGAATATTGTCAAAAGAAAAAAAATCAAAGGGTATTTTTGGAATTTAGGAAAAGATGAAATGGGGCCATGCCATCCTTTGGGTTTCTCATTATTGTGAAGCCCTAGACCTAGTTTTTGAGTCCTTTCAGGAAAGCTAGGGTTCTGGAGAACAGAAAAACTTCATACTCTGGCAGAGTGTGATGGATGATACACAGTCACTTAGAATTTACTTAGAAATTGCATGTGGTATATAAGTAATTCAAATTAAACTGTCCAAATTATGGGTCAGTATTAGATATGTCATTAATAAAAAAAAAAATTACGCTCATTTGATGATCTGACTATGTGATTGGTGGATATTTATTGAACGGCTAAAATTGAAAGATATCTGATGGTCATGTTTAAATAAACAAATGTCTACCTATCAGCGGTTAGGATTGTTCAACTAATCCGATTTTGGGATTGTGACTTACTCCAGTGGGTCCCACAATTTATTCAGTTTAATTTTGAGTTAATTTATGCCACGTATACAATTTTTAAGTGCCTAAAGTATCAAATAACTCACCTTTGTAGGATGATTTGACAAGAATGCGACAATTAGAATCCGACTCCACCATGCATGCCAACATGACATGTGTATGAAAGATCCGGGTCGATCATCTGGTGGGACCCACGGCCAGATGTTATGAAAAAAAAAAAAAAGCTGACAGTTGTAGAGAGTAGACCTATGGTCAACATTGGTCGTGGATATGTTGGCCCACCAGATGATTGGACCGGCCTGATTTTGGGGTTCTGTAAACTAAATGGTAGGGCCAACCTGATGAACGGCTATCCATTCACTTGCCACGTTGGCACATGTGGGGGGAGAGCAGGATTGATATTGCTTCTCAAAGCAGGAGTCATATACAACCTGTGTTTAAAAAATCCGAATTCTTTGTAGGGTCCTGATTAGGACTACAACTGAATTGTCCAATGTGCTAGGCCCAGGCTCGAGTTTTTAGGCCCACCCATCGGGACTGCATCAAGTGGGTGGGCCCTATCAAGAACTACCCAGAATTCATATCATAGCCATCATTTTTTTTTTCTTATTCACTTGCCTACTTTGGATATGGACAATGGACCAATCTGGTTTCTACTGTCAATTTGATGGATGGTCCCAAATGATAAGTCACCTCTCCAAATGGATGGTACTGATTCTATAGTAATTCCTGACTTTTTTCTTCTTCTTCTTCTAACTTTTGAGCAGGGATGGCATTGTTGGTGGCTGTGTGTCTTGGCCTTACTTTAGCCTTCTTTGTGCTAGTAAAGGAGATTTGAAGCTGTAGACATGAAATCTTTGTAATGGAATTGAACATGAGGATGTGATGGGAATTGAAATTAAGATGCAAGGGTGTAACTTGACTGGAGTTTTTGAATGTGGGGCCCTTATTTCAACGGTCCACATCTCTGAAATAGCACCCTTTATTATTTGGTCTCTTCTTCATTGAATGTGGATCATTGCTGTATTTTTTTTTTCCTCTGAATCGTGTAATTTTAGGCTGAAATATCAAAGGTTTGGCGTACTGGAATTTTGGAGATCTCTTACGTATCCACCATCTATGGGGAGGCCAATTGTATAAACCATTTGGATCATCAAACCATGGGCCCCACATGCACTAAATCTGGGGCCCCATAATAATTCCAGTGTTCCACATGATATTGTAGTGGTGAACACTAGGATCATGCCTCCTATGCCAATGAAGTTGTTCTTAAGCGCTGCCAACAGGCTGGGCCTGAGGTTGGCTTTGGCCAGGATTTTGAACGGTTGAGGCTGGGCGTATTCAAAAATTTGATTTTGTGGGCCCCGTTCTGGCCCATTGACAGCCCTGAGATCCTTTTTCTTCCGAGTGTATCCTGAAATGTAGCTATCTTCTTTTTCGCTCTGTGTAGCTCAATTCTTAAGAAGAAGTTGTACGATGATAGGTACAGATGCATGCAGTGGTCTTCAGTTTGTATGTGGGGCCCATTGTTCAGTGGTCCAAACAGCTCACATGATGGTCCCCATTGTCCCAATTCGAAGACCCTAACGACTAGACCTTAGACCTTTTCCCAATTGAGTGTGAGCTTTTGCTGTCAGTTTTCTGGCCACTAGGGGCCTATTTGGATGCTACCAAAAACAGTTACTTTTTCTACCTACCGCAATAGATAACCTATTTTGGATAAGTAAGCTTAGTTTATGATAACTAATAAGCAACTTTTTAACTTCAAAATACATAATTACTTCCGCTAATATTTTTAGCTTTTCTATTTTTTCTCAAGTTGCTTAATAGAGGAATAGGAGAGGTGAAAGAAAGGAAAAGGATATAAGCAACCATCAAGGCAGGCCCCACATGAATAGAGAGTGTTGGTGTGCACAGTGGGTGCATGTGATGGGCAGTAGATATTGAAGGTGGCCCCCACATGAATAGACAGTGTTGTTGTGCACGGTGGGTGCATGTGATGGGCAGTGGATATTGAATGTGGGCCCCACATGATGGATAATAATATTGACGGTTGGTCCTACTTGATAGATGACCAACATCAAAGGCGGGCCCTACATAATGAATGGTGCACATTGAAGGTCAGGCCATGACGATGAATTGCCCAAATCCAAGGTGGGCCCTACATGATGGATGGCCCACACAATGAATGGTCCACATCAAAGATTGGCTCCACATTGAAGGTGGGGCCCATATGATGGACAATCCACATGGGAGGTGGGCCCAGATGATGGATGGTCCATGTCAAAGGTGGTAAATGGCCTACATCCAAGGTGGGTCCCACATGATGGATGGCCCACAGTAGTGGGGCTACATGATGAACAATCCACATCAAAGGTTGGCCCCACATGATGGGCAGTAGATGTGAGGGGGACTACATAGACTTAAGGGATGATTACTTATGATGTTGGAAACCAACTTATCAAATAAGTAGCTTATCTTAAGTAACTTACAATCCAAACGGGCCCTAAGGGAGTGTTTGGATCATAAGTTACTTGAGATAAGCTACTTTTTCCTTAAGTAGCTTGTCTTGATTTCTACTTATTAAGCTGAAGTGATTATAAGTAACTTTTAAGTAAAAAAGTTGCTTATAATTCATCTTAAACCAAACTTGCTTATCTTAACTAATCTACTGCTGTAAGTATAAAAAGTAACTTATTTGCTGGTACCCAAACGGGCCCTAATTGAAGGGTTAGGCTTTTTTTCCATACGGGAGAATTTTGGGTCATGGGTTTTTCTGTAGTGGGCCTCATTGTGTTGGATCATTAGACCATGGACTCTACTTGTACAAATTGAAAACACAAGGAAACTGCAGCTAATATGAGCCAGACTAGACCTAGCGAAGCCTCTCCAAATTCGACCATGTACAAATAAGGCCCTTTGAGCATGCCCAGCCAGGCCCAAATTAGGCCTGGGACATGTGTTGCTGACCATTCAAATACTAATCATGCAAGGGGTGGCAAGAGGACGGATTCGGACTGGGACAGGGTCAGCCCAAGCACGACCCATTTGCTCAACGGGCCAAGAACTCTTGTCCAAATCTAACCCATGAGCCATTACCCTCTGACCTGACTGGACCCACTTATAATTCATCAAGCCAGACCTGATCTGACCCATTTAATTATAAATGGTTCGGGCTCAGCTAAAAGGCGAAATGACTACAATAAAATCGCTTAAAGGGTGGACAACGCCTGTACACACAAATATGGGATATCAGCTTCTTTACTAGTACCAAAAATTAAGCTAGCTACAGAGGTAGAGATTAACGTGAGGATGATCTTCATATGCACATTCCAATGGGATTACTAGTGCAAGTCTGTGACATTCGTCATGTGGGACACTGTTGGCAGTAGTGACATGAAGACCCTCACCTTGAAAACATTTCACTTCCAGTCTGTCCTGCAAATGGGGTTGTACATTGTCCTTGCCACCTACGAACCTCCATTTCCTTCTCGCTAACCTTGCGTTTTGCACATTCCAATGCAAATTCTAGCTCTTCAATCCGCTCTTGTTGTCTTCTTTCGAGAAGCTCATGCAATCTTCTCTCTAGTTCATTAGGACAAACTCCATGTCTCTCCTTGCTGTATGCTTGTTGAGTGTCATACTCTTTCACTGAACGTGCACTAAAGCTTCTTCTACCAAGTGGTGCAATGTTCTCAACAACCATCTGTGATTTTCAATGTTTAGAAATTTGGAAAACATTAATAGAAATATACATGTATGAAAAAGACCAAAGCAATACAGAATATACAAATTTGCAGACAGCATCTAAGAAAGGGTGCCCATAAGCATTTTGGTTGGTTTACATAGGCTATGAGACCATGTAAATCTGAATATAGCACCCTTTGTTATTTGGGTTGATAGCTCATTAGGGTTTAAAGTATAGTCCAAATGATGTGTATCGCCTGATGTGTATCAGCATCCATGACCAACGACACAAACAAGTCGCACCAATAATCTCTTGATTCACCTATTAATATCACATATTCAAGGGAGATGGTTTTTAAGAAATGTTTATTAACATGTCTCACCGCATTCATTTCCTTGGGGATTTTGGACAGTTTTGTAGGCGTATTGTCCGCTCATGGACAGTACAATACCCAATATGCCGATTTTAATTACCCTCGTAGCTTATGTGACCAATCAAATCGAGCCCAAGATATACAATTTGATAGATTTACACATCAAAGTGGAATGTAAGCACTCGTTTGTTCATCGGGCTGTCCTAGAAACTTGCTAATGCTCATTATGTTGTACATCCCGAGCCATTAGTAATGGTGGGACAAGCATTGCTTAACTCACCAAAGTCATGATTATGGGGAATTCTTGCCCGAGTGGACCCTAAGAAAATCACAGATTAACTAAATTGGGAACTAACTGGATATTTAAGGGTCCATGTGAGTAGGGGATTCTGCACAATTGGGATTAGGAATTAAATCTAGTTTTGATCTTCGCAGGGACCCATGCCCTCCACATAGGATTCGCAAGACTAAAGAGCCCCTTTCCTTGGCGTGAATGCAATTAAAAAAGTATTTAAAAACTAAAAATGCTGCTAATTTCATTTAGGGGGAGGAAAGCACTGCTTTAGTGTGGTGAATCCTACATGGAGGGTGTGGGGCCTGCCAAAATGACTTAATCCCGATTACGTTAGATCCCCTGACCCAAACTGGCTCTAAACATTGGAATGACTGAATATCATTCGACTGAAAGTATAACTTATTATGTTACTACATGAAAAATGAAAACTAAGTCATGATAAGAGGGCATACAATGTCCTTATTTCTATCTACTGAGTACATACCTCAATGCTCTGTTGCTCTAACTTTTCAGCGTCCAATCTAAGTTGCAGAAGTTCCAACTCGGCTTCAAGTTCAGCTTCCATCTCATCTCTTCCAACACTTGTCAAACTGTTAGATGTAGAACTGAAATTGGATTCTTGATTACATCTCATGGCAAACTGCATCTTAGATGAATCTTTAGATGGCCTACCATTTTTCACAGGAAGATGATTTTTTGTGCCTTCGAATCTGTTGAAATTCGAAGCTGGATAGGGAAGACAATCATCTTTCTTGGGAGAACTAGATCCAACATCGGTCCTTCGCACTCTGTCTTTAATGTTTTTAAGCAGTGTGTCCATTTGCATCCGCAGGTGCATCGTCCTATCAAATTCATATTTTCTCTTCGCGACTGAGAAGAAAGGCACCAACTCCAACCCCTAAATTAAAAGAAGCCGCCTCTACATTTCTTCCTGAAGAGGGAAATGAGAACTTACCACATAATAACTTATCATGCAGGCCTATCTTTTCCACTAACACAACTTTTGTAGGACATTCATACAATGCAAGCAGTATGCCCAACTAGAAGTCACTCAAGGTGAGGAATGAATTTCGACTATTGTGATCCCAATCAGCAGTGCATAAGAGGAAATTGGGACAACTGAATCGCAGGTGACTCCCTTTTCGGGAGGGAGACATGTATAGATACTAGTTCATTGTAATTAAGCCACATGTATCACAGTAGGCCCCCACATGATATTCGCACCCTTCTTGATTTTAGTATGCATAAAGCAAACTATCAACGTCAACCTTGAAAAAGGTGATGAAAATTACATTGTAATTAATCATTACACATTTACTTGTATTTACACAGTGTAAATGGAAATCAACACGCTTACTACCACAAAAGCCACACATTTTTCATTCCAATTCAGTGTTCCAGATCATGGATCATTCGTGATGTAAATTGCTATTTCTAACAATGCAAAATTATGGCCCTCCTTTCTTACTATTGATGAAGTTATTACAAATTTATATTTACAATGTAGTGATATATACTTTTATTTATTTGGTTATAATAATCATACAAGTAATAACATTCGTCATTTCATACATAAGTTGCGATATGAATTCATATATAAAACTATATTGCATACATGGTATATGAATTGGAGTGACACACATTATCCTAGCCCTAGGATGAATTAGTGTACCATGTACCAAAGTGACCATAATCCTGGTAACCTTGTCCCACCCCTCAACTTCTCATGTAAGTGCAAAATGAAGGCTTATCTTATGCCACCACACATGCCCTCAATTTCAGTGTGTGGAAGTTGTTCCAGCTTCTTGTGCGAACGCCATCTGCTCTTTAGCGTCTCCTTGCTACTAGACATATTAGTTTGGGAGACTATTTATATGCTTAAATACTACTGCTCCATTCATCAGGTGAGCCACATTGTTGGAATCTATGGACAACTTGCAGATTGACTCAACTGCCCAACTTGTGGTCCATTTGATGAGTGGATCAGCCTATTTTTTAGACGAGGGATCTTCATAGTGGGGTTTTCCATGTTCATGGGAAGATGTCCTCCACATGTGTGTACAGCACACGTCAGGTCAATGCTGACGAGTGGGGCTCATGCTTTGGAAATCCATGCCAAAGATCATAGGAAACAAGCTCACCTGATGATGTCGAAGCTCTGACCGCAGACTCTGCAATAGTAGCAGTACAGACAGTGGAAGTACTCTTCCTCGCCTTAGAATAGTTCGAAGTGAATTCTCGGCCTGAGAAATCAAGAAATCAATTAGAGCTAATGCCATTACATGTGAAACACTGGATTAACCGTGCATTAGGTTGGGACCCACCTGGTCCCGAAGTTTTGCTGGTCAACAAATCAGGTCAGGTAGGCCGTTAACAAATGAATTGGTAAAGACACTTGGTTTGGCCATCCCTGACCAGCGGACCGGCCTGATGTTTAGCTTGTCACGTTCACAAAGTGGGTCCCGCCTGATATTAAATATTAAATTAAAATTAAAAAAAAAAAACCCTCAAACCAAACAGAAAATCACAATCAAACTTAAATAAAAAAGACTGACTCAATTCCAGTCTCAATGAGTAATGAGTCAAAGGGTGAACTCAGTGAGTCTTGTCAAGTCTCCACCGAGTCACACAGCTCAAGGATAATGGTGCAGCTTGGACGGTTGGGTAAGGTTGAGGGTAAAATGCCAGTCCAACTCTACATCAAGCTAGGTCATCCGTGGCCCGATCCAACTTGAGATTAGGTGTGTCAGTGCACCAAATGGGTACCCAGGTCCAGCCTGATATAGACGGGGTATGGGTGTAGCTAAAATGGGTGTTGGTATCTTTTTGAGCCTGAATGATAAATGGGCCGGGTGTGGGTATATCCCAACCCATACCCAAACCTGAACATATATAAATAAATAAGTAATTAAGTATGGGTTTTTCCATCATATGTAGGTTCATGTGGGACATTAGCAACCTCCCTGTACCTTTTAAATGGCACAAGGGGTGACTTATCTAAACCATTCAATCATTGGTACTATTAGGAGCTAGCCATGGTGCAAGAATAACGCTAATCGGATAATCCTAAATCTTTGAATGTGACCAATATTTGTTACAATCATCCGTTGTATACAAGCTGTGAATGACATTGTTAGAATCATCAAATCAAAGTGTCACTTTAAAATCATAATAATACAAAGTGATATCTAAGCAGATGTTTCAAGATAATGACCTTATTTGTCTCTCCAATTGGCATGATTTTTGCACCATAGCTTGCTCCTAGTTGTACGAATGAATGAATGGTTCAAATCAGCTGTAGGTCATCTGTGTGCCACTTAAAAGGTTTGGGGCATCTACAAAACTAAAAATTATATATGTACTTCATATTTAGAATAGTGAATTATCTAGACCAAACCTACCAACTACCTATTTTGACATAGACATGTGGATTGTTGGAGATATAAAATAGCCAATGGTAGAGCGCTAGCGTGCATAATCGTGTTGAATTGATATACCAAATCAAAAGTTTTCATGTAATTAATATTTCCATATCAAATCAAGAATAGCCTTATTTCAACACTAAGGTCATGGTATCGATTCCCATAATGGGGGTGGCTAACATTGCAGTGTGACTAACAAGGGGGGCGGATGTACTAACAGTGGAGTGTGTGTACTAACCCTTAAAAAAGAGTCAAGAAAAAAAAATAGTGAGTTATTTAATATTCAGGCTATATATGACACTTGATATTCAAGCACTAAATTGTACATGTAGCACACAATATCTCAAATTAAACTGAGGAAATTGTGGAAATTGCTTTGGAGTTTTAACAAGAGGTCATGGGTTCAAAACCCAAAGGTGAGGAAAAACCCAACTAGAGAGTGAGCGGGGTGTTTGTGTGCATGGGTGTGCGTGGGTGTGGGGTGCCTGGTGTAAAAAAAATAAAAAATAAAAAAATCAAATTGGTTGAACAAGCCTATAATTAACCTCCGATTCACATACACTTGTTAAAATAGGGTCATCAAATTTTCACTCTTGACCATCCAAAAACCTTTCATCAATTTGACAAGAAAATAATAAAACAAGCTTAACTTTTGTGTTAATTCTACATTTAATCTGGGGCATACAATTTGGACTGCTTATGTTTGAATTAGTTGTACTCCATGCGCCTTCGGTACTGTGATAGTTTTTATAGCTTGTAATCATGTAGTGGATTAAAAATAACATGAAGAAGGGTTGTTTCTTAATCCAAAACAATGTGCTCTCATGCCATATTTTATGTTTTTTTTAACAAAAAAAACCATCATTTGCCTTTTGTTATAAAATTTAATCTTTTGAATTAATGGCATGTGTTTATTTAAATCTTAGATTATAAATGACCTACTTGATAACTTAATGAGCATACCAATATCTTAGAGGGTACAGGAATGAGTGTCCATTTCAAGCTTGACACGGCTATGGGCATGAGTGTAATATACATTGGTGGGTATAAATATGGGTCATCTTGTGCACGGCAGAATGGCTTGCATTCTGTCTTTTTTTGTTGTAGGGGTAGTTTGGTTGACCGGGAAATTTTGGGGTCGACCAAAACTTGTTGTGATGTTTCCGATCAACTGAGAGTCTCTGTTGAAAGCTAGGTCGACAGAAGGTATGGCTGATGGTTTGCCCATTTTTGGGCAAGTAAAGGGTATTTAAATGTAATTTTGAATTAAAGCTTGGTCATTATGAACATTTTCTTTCTAAGGGCAAAGGCTTGCGAGGTGAGAGGGTTTCAAACGTTTGTAAGGGTTTTCCAAAGGTTATGTATTGCAATGAAAGATCGGGTACATCTGTAATCGAATAGGGTGAGTTTGTAAAACTCTAAGATTTTTACTACAGTGAATCTTTGTCGCTTTGTGCCATGGTTTTTTTTCCTACAAGAGTTTTTTTTATGTAAAATATCTCATATTCTGTAGTTACTTGATTGTTTGATTATTCTAGTTATTGTTATTGTTCTATTTTCAATAAATATGTTTCTGCAAAGAATATGGAATAACAACTGGTGTTAGATCCAAATTTCTAATGCCTAAGGTTGATTTAGGTTTATTGTTGGCTCGAAATTAGAGCCACTTCACTCGCAACACTGAGGACTCCAACACATGCCTTACTTGATATATCATGTCCTCAACTCTAACCCATCTTGGGTTGGCCAGGTGGGTTCTAGTCCAAAGCACTCAAATGTGCACTCTACCATAATAATTATCTTATATTAAACATTTATGAAGGGCAAGTTTGGTTGTCGGGAAATTTATTCCTTTGTTTTCTTATGTTTCAGGTAATGTTAGAGTTTACCTATAATTTCTTGAGGAACCGATTAAATTTGGTTTGGTTGATTAAAAAAATTGAAAAAAAAAAAGTCCAAAATTTTGTTCTTATTAGCTACCTTTTAACTCCTCAACTAAAATCTAAGGCAAGTATTTTAGAGATAAGCTGAGAATAGAATTTTTGAGGAATGTAAAATCCAACTAAAATGTGCAAATCAAAATTTGTCTTTTATAAAAATGAAAAAAATATAAGAACTAGCAATAATTTTTTTTCAAAAACTAATCATTTCTACTATATAAGTAATACAAGACTGAGTTCAGGTTGTGCCTAATTACCAAGGCCTCAACTTGACTGGTAGGGTCAGGTTCTGGATTTTCGGCAAGGCCCAACCCGACCAAACTCTCGGATTGGGGTTGAGCCCTGACCCAAGTTGCACCCTACTGACCGAGTTTCATAGCCTGGAAATCGATTCGAGTTGACTCGGACGAGTTACAATTTGACTCACTCAGTTTAAGAAGTATATGAGTAAGCTCACCTGGTCGGACAAGTGCGTCCTTGGATTTGGAACCGTTGGTCGCAGCCGCGTCCATCAAAATGTTATTCCTCTCATTACAGTCATCTAAAGTGGGCCTAGGTGAAGGGAAACCGTGCAACAATCTGTACTCTCCCTTCTTTCTGTGACTCAGTAATTTCGTGATCTTGCTCTTCCACGAATGCAAGACATTCTTTTTCCTTCCTCCTTTTTCTCCACTCTTCCATGCACGTGAGTCTTCTTCTTTGAAAAGATCTCCCAGCTTCATCTCTCTCTCTCTCTCTCTCTCTCTCTCAAAAGCACCCACGAATCTCTTACACTGTCATTCAAACACACCCACAAGAAATTTCTTTTCTTTTCTTCCAAAACCACCCACCAAACACACCTCTTCTTCTTAAAAGGAATAGAAGCTGGAATTTCTTGTGGGTGGTTTGGATTAAAGATTGATTTGTGTCTGTTGGAATGAGGACACTCGATCAATGGCTTGGATTAAATAGGAATAAACGAATTTTTGAGAGGATTAATCTGTCTGTTCTTGTGTATATTTGTGTAAGGATACGATGTATATATATAAAAGGGATTATTACAAATTCCTCAATCAAATCCCTTAATTGGGATTTACTAAAAAAAGAAAAATACAATAATGAGTTGTCTAATAGAAATTAATGGCTGGACACTTCACTGATTTGGCCTTTAATTACGCTAGTGACTGGCACGTGCAAGCCATGTGGAGAGAGGCCGTCAATAACCAGAAGGGGATGATCACGTGAGCACATGGTAGCTTTGTCGGGCCCACTACGATGTTTGAATGTCATCTAACCCGTCCATTAGACGCCCTTCCACATATTAGGTCTATTTCTTAAAACTTAGGTGGATTCATAACTTAGGTGGACCACACCAAAGGGAACAATGAGAGACATTAGGAAGGGTGACCGCCTACCTTAGGAAAATTTCAGATGGAATGTGGGGTCTACCGTGTTGTGTTTTTATCATCCAAGCCATTTGTCAGGAGATTCCTCGAAGGATGGAGGGTTAGGAATAAACGTAGGATACTGAAAACTACAAATAGGCCAAAAACCTGAATATATCAGTTTTTATGCGTGACTGTTGTTACATACGTTGTGCCCCACGTTAATGTTGGATCATTTCTTGATTTTGAGTGTAAGCTGAATACGAGGAATCTCAACCGATTAACGGTTTGGATCCCACCTACACATCATGGGTGAACCCTAAACAGCTCAAACGTGTGTAATAGTGTTTTGTACCATCACTTTCGGAGTTATTGTCTTTCAAGGAAGGAAGGAGGGGAAGCGGATTGCCTGTAGCACGACGTGTGGCCCAAGCTCTGTGAGGCCCACAGTAATGTATGTGGGCGTCCATCCATAAACGTTCACCAAATCTGATTTTAAGATATTTAAATAAACTTAATTTTGGTCATGAGACATCTAAAAAACCGGTACACATAATATGGACAGTTTAATTTGAATTAATTATATCACACGTGTACAAATTTTAAATAATTTCTAAGTGCCTGTGTATCATCCATCCAACTTCAATCCCCACTATCCATATGTCTAACGCGGATTAGCTACTGATGGAGCCCTCATGATGTATGTGTTGTATCCACACCGTCCATCCATTTGGAGAGATAATGGGGCAGGTCCAAAGCTCAAGTGGACCCCACCACAGAAAAGAGTGGGGACAGCGACGCCTACCCGTTGAAACCTTCTAGGCCCCACCATGATGTTTATTTGAGATCCAACATTTTCATAAGTTCACACAGACATGGACGAAGGTAAAACACGAACATGATGATCTTGATAAAAAAAACTTACACTGCCCCCAATTTATTTTTTAACGGTGGGCGTTCAATCCACACTGTTTTCTGTGGTGGGTTCCAGTTGAGCTTTGGATCTGCTTCATTCTTTGGTTCATGTCCTAAAATGATATCTCTGAATGGAAGGACGGTGTGTATATCATGGTAGGCCCACATAACTTAGTGACGTCACCTCAGTAGCCATAAAAGCTATTGAAGCTGTCGGTAGCTACTGTCCTCCGGATCCGCCGAGGTGGGTGGGACGGGCGCGAATTAGGTGTGACCTGGGAACAGCTTAGTGGGTGTTACCCCTACCGTGTGGGGCCATCTTGATTTATTTTTGTATATATCTACACTGTCTATCTGTTTTTTCATATCATTTTAGGATGTGATCCAAAACCCTAGGAAGATCCAAATCTCAGGTGAACCATACCACTAGAAACAGCGATGAAAAAACATTAAAAACGCTTGTGGGCCATAAAGGTTTTGGATCAATCTGATATTTATATTTTCCCTTCATCAAGACCTTATTAACATTATCAAGAGCTTGGATTCCAAATAAACATTAACAAAACCTTACAATAAGCTCTTTCGAATTTTTAATGGTGGGCCACTCAATCACACTGTTTCCCGTGGTATGGTCCACTTGAGATTTGGATCTGCATAATTTTTGGAACCTCATTCTAAAATGGGCTGTAGAAATGGATGGACGGAGTGAGATATAGAAAATATCATCTATGCGGGCCATACGGTAGGGGTAACACCCACTAAGTTGTTCCCGGGGTAACACCTAATTCGCGCCCGGTGGGACACCTAACTGTGGGGCTCACAGTGATGTATGTGTCTTAAATCCAGACTGTTCAACCATTTTGAAAGCTCATTTTAGGGGAAGATCCAAAACATTAAGCTGACTCAAATATTAGGTGGAGCCCTACGCTGCAAACAGTCGTGATTAAATCTCCACCATTGAAAACTTCATGGATTTTACCGGAATGTTTATTTTCCATCCAACCTGTTGATAAGGTTACAAACACCTATATGAAGAGACCACACACATATCATCTTGATCTAAAGATTTTGTGGCCCACAAGAAGTTTTTAATGATTAATCACCACTGTTTCCTGAAATGGCCCACGTAGGATTTCGGACTGCTTCATTTTTTGGATCATGCCTTAAAATGAGCTTTCAATACGAATGGACAGCGTGGATGTAGTCAGATACATCAAAGTGGGCCCACAATAAGGGTTCCCACATAGGGCTGTAAATGGTCGGGTTAGGGGCGGGTTTAGCCAAAACCAGACCCGCCCATTTACTAAACGGGTCTGGGTCCAAATTTTAGACCCAGACCCTTTTACTAAATGGGCGGGTCCGGGTCGGGTCCCAGTCAGCCCATCAGACCCATTTATAAATGGGTCCAGGTCTGGTAGAGGGAGATCCACCCAGACCCATTTATAAATGGGCCGGGTTTAATGGGTCCGGGTCTGGATCAAGTATGCAAGCATTTTACAAGGCTTAAAACTGGGTCTGGACGGGTTTAGGCTGGACGGGTCCCTTGTAACATAGACCAAACCCGCCCACTTACTAAATGGGTTTGGGTTGGGTCGGGTCGGGTCGGGTCGGGCCTAAAATAAAGGAAACCAGACCCAAACCCGTTTAACAAATGGGTCTATCCTTGGACCCAGACCCGTACCATTTAACAAATGGGTCGGGCCTGGGTCGGGTCTAAATGGGTTGGGTCCAGGTACCCCATCGGGTCCACTGACCCATTTACAGCCCTATTCCCACCCCACCTTGGTGAATCCGGAGTCTCACCTAATCTGCTCCCGATTCTTTTATTGTTCCCGCCGTGTTCTTTGGTGTAGTCCACTTAAGCTTTGGATCTGCCTCATTTTTGGGCTCATGCCTTGAAATGATCCGGGGAAAAGAATGGACGGTGTGGATATAACACATACATCATTGTGGGGCCCACAGAACTTTACACAGTACCGACTGCGGTGCTATGTAGTGTGCATCCTGAATTTTGGGGCGCACATGATAGACAGATTGGATGACTTGCAACATCATGGTGGGACCACCTACCGTGTTGTAGAATAAGCTCCTTAGTTTGACGAACAACTAGTTGTATGTACTCACATTCCTCTCTCTCTCTTCTCATACACGCAACACATGCACACAGACGGACCAATAGGATGATCCCAACCTTTTAATCAGGTGCTCGCAAAATGAACGGCTCCAATCAAAATCACCCGAAGGTTTACATCTTAGCGGGCAGAGTTCCTTACATCAAACGGTTATGATCACTCATCCAGTCTGATCTTTTTACTGTCACCTATCCACAGTGGGCCCCACCAGATGGATGGTCGGTACTGGGCCTGGGGAACCAAGGGTCATGCTAAGATGAGCCATGCCAGCATTGCACCGGCGCGCTTGAATCTTTAGTTGGAAGGCATACCACCACCAGATACAAGCCAAGAGGGCGTAACTTTATGTGGGACCCACCATATCTTCACATACAGGGCGTTGGATATGCCACGCTGGACACATCCAGCAATTAAGATAATTTCTTTTCTGCTGTAATTTTGTTGAGAAAAATAGGAGAAAAAAAGAAGAAAAAGATAACGAAGCTGCACCTCTTTAGTGTCTGAGCAGGCAAAAAAAAAAAAAATTAAGAAAAGAAAAGAAAATCCATCAATGGATCTCCTCTCACTGTATTCTCCTTCTTTAACAGCTCTGCCATCCTCTAGAACGGCTTTAATGGAAAAAAGCTCCTTCCTTTCTGGTCAGATTCTCACAATTGCCAAGAACAAGAGGCACCCAAATGACAGAAATCTCAAATTCCTTGATTTCAGAGCTCGAACTTCCGGTATTTCATTGTTTTGAGAAATGGGTTTTTCTGCCATTTTCTATTTCTATCTTGAATTTTCATATTATTATTATTATTTTTTTTGTTTATAGTATGATTTCTATTTCAAACATGGAAAGATTTCGTCTTTATATTGTCAATTAGTCAGGAATTTTTTTTTTTTATTATTAGTCAGGATTAGTTACGTATTTTCATTTTGAGAGATGATCCAGTAACGCCACTTGCCTGTAACCCAAAGCTCTGTGGTGCCCACCACGATTTTTGTGTTATATCCACTCCGTCCATCCGTCTGTCATCTCAGTTTAGGACATGATTCCAAAATTGAGGGAGATCGAAAACTCAAGTGGGCCATACCATGGGAAAAAGTGGGGATGGAGACGACCACAGTTGAAACCTTCCTGGGGCCCACCGTTATGGTTAGATGTCATCAGATGTCATCCAACCCGTTCATAAGGAGATTACCACCTGGATGAAGGGAAAACACAAATGCAGCTCTGACTCGAAACTTCTGTGACTCCCACTAGGTTTCAACGGTGAGAATTCAATCCTCACTTGTGTGGCCCACGTGAGTTTTGGATCTCCCTCATGTTTGGGCTCATCTCCTTAAATGAGCTGACTAAATGGATGGACGGAGTGGATATAACACCAACATCATGGGCGGGGACAAGAACTTTGGGTTATAGGTCGCGTCCATGCTCCAATGCTTCTCGGAGCACTATAAGTTATAGTGCTCCTAGTTGCATTGGGACAGTTGAACAGTTAAATCAATTGATCTAGACTGTCCATTAGGTCCACCACATATCTCATGGGCTAACATGCAAATATCACACTGATTTGATGATCTTAACGTCCTGATCAACAGCCTCCAGTATGGACAGTTGGGATCATTTGTACAAAAAAAAAACAGGTCTACCCAACAATTCAATGCATCTATTTGCTACTTCCCATCATGGATTGCTCATGATTCTAAAGAATCACTTCCGTTAGGCGATCCTAACCATCCCATCCATGTGTTGGGAAAAGGATGGCTATAAATATCAAGGCTGAATCTAGGATTGATTTGATCATCAGATCAGTCTGATTTTTCCGTTGTAGACCTTGAAATGTGTTCTGTACTTGATGGACAGTTTAGATCGATCTATTGGACTGTCCCAAGTTACCTGCTGCAACTATAACTTATTGTACTTTGAGAGCAATGGAGCAGTTCTCTTTAATTTGATTACTGCCAAAGGTATTTTTGAGAAATTATATTGTAATCTGGCAGACTATGGTGGATCATACACACGCACTAAATGTACACAGTAGCATACATGTGAATGAATCCAAACCGTTCATATTGTGGGTCCAACTACAGATTAGTCATAAGACTCATAACCCATAAATCCCATGATCAGGCAATCCTAATTCTCTGATAGGTGGCATTGAAACGGCTGGTTAGCAAAAATGGTCAAATGTCCAAATTCACCAAGCTAATGTCCACCAAATTGGGTGGTTTGGATTCTCCAATGGACATGATATTTGGACTATGACAAATCCATAGCAGACCCTCATTTTGGGCTGGGTGACTGGGTCCTTACTCATCCCTCAGTGGTAGACTCTCAAAAAGTTTCAACACAAGGTCATGGGTTTGAGTACCCATTTTGGTGTGAGTGCGTCGGTGTGTGTGGGGGTGTGAGTGTGTGTGTTAAAATAAAAATAAATAAATAAAAAAGGGCCTCATTTTGGGCAGTCTGGATTTCATACATGTGCGCCCTATATACGGCAGTGGCATACAAGTTGTATCATCCACTGATACTTTCCCCAGAGTCTCGAATAATTCTCCTGTATTTCTAGCATAACAGGATAGAATAACAAACCCTTTATATGTTAATGAATGTGATTTTATGGAACATTGATGAGATTTGGATTTGTGAATTGTAATCATATGAGCCACATTAGCTGTTTTCCACATTAGTCATTGTATATAATAGCTCTTAGACAAATAGTATTGCTTCAAAACATGGTATATACCATTACAACCTCACGAAATTTGGTTTCCGTGCTTGAGCATACATCCAATACAAAGCTTTGTATGTGAAGTTAAGCGTGGCTAAGTGCATTTGAAAATGGATCTTATATGCACGGGGAACTAGGACCCAGCCTGGCGATACAAGAACAATACCGGCCAAGTCGTCTAAGTGAGTCTTAAGTTTATTGCACTTAAATGAACTTGAACACACTTACGAACTGGGTCTGGCTCCATGGCTCAATGGTAGACAGACTCTGTTTCAACACAGATCATGGGATTGAGTGCCAATCATGGGATTGAGTGCCTATGTGGTGTGGGTGTGAGTGTGTGTGGTGTGTGTGTTTGTTAAAAAATAAAAAGTAAAAGAAGAAGAAGAACACATTACAAATTATTATTATACACACTTAGATGCACTTAGATGCTCTTAGATGGTCATAAACACACTTAGACGCACTTTTGCATCATACAGAGCGTTACATTGGATTTGCATCCAACCTCTCTATGCTTTTATTACTAAGTTTCTCAAGACATGGTATATACCACCTCACAATATATCTGATAAGATGTTACCGCTAATCCGTTTCTCTCTACTGCCTTCCATTTTATGTTAAAGGGTATGCACAGGGCACAAGCAAATCCAATCCAGGGACTAAAAATGCCATTAGACAGGAAATGCAGTCAAAAGACGATGATCTTGCATTCGTTGCGGGTGCTACTGGTAGAGTAGGTTCACGCACTGTAAGGTCATGTGCTACTGCTTTTCTCCCTCAAATGTCAAATGATTTTTTCTAAGTACTCGAATTTTCTTCAATGGTCTTTTCTTTTCTTTTTTTTCCTTTCTTAAAGTCAGCTTTTCTTTTCTCTCACTCACTGGTGATCAATAGTAGATTAAATCATGAATCGTTGAAATTTTATCAGGGAGCTTCTGAAACTTGGATTTCGAGTGCGGGCAGGTGTTCGGAGTCCGCAGAAGGCAGAGCCTCTAGTGCAAGTATGTAAATCGTAGTAATTCAGATCAATGAATTCTTGTTGCGTCGTTGCAAACCATTGATTTTTAACAAATGTTATGATATTCTCTCGCAGAGTGTTCGACAAATGAAGCTTGATGATGCAGGTACAAGTACTCTGGGAGCTGAACATAAGAAAAGCTAGTCTTGCCAACATGGTTTCCATATTCTCTCTCCAAGGGTGCAAGATCTATGAAGTTCATCTGGTGGGTCCCTTTGTCTGTCCCATGGCCCAAATATTGGTTGGTTCAATCATCAAGTGGGCCTTACATGAAAATTTAGAGGTTGAAAAATTGACAAATGGTCTACATTTGACAACATGTGTGACCCATCTGATGATTGGACTTGCCTGATTTCTGAGCCATCGAACATTCTGGGCCCTCCTATTGGACAACCCATGGCTTGGACCCATGTGTGAGGACAGTAGAATCCGCAAGTAGCCATAGTGGGGCTCCAGTTGAATGTATACATGTGCACAGCTGATGACAGACACTGTTTGGTTTGTAGCCCAGCTGTAGAGAAGCTTGAAATTGTTGAATGTGACCTGGAGCAAGATGCGATCGAACCAGCTATCGGCAATGCATCCATAGTCATATGTTGCATAGGTGCCAGTGAGAAGGAGGTTTTTGATGTCACTGGGCCCTACCGCATTGACTATGTAGCAACTAAAAAACTTATTGATGCAGGTAAATCAGATTTAGGAGCTCCATATCTGTTCATCTTTTGATCTTTCTTATTTTATATGACTGAGCTCTTTTCCTTTGTAATGGTTAGCAACTTCTGCAAAGGTTAAACATTTCATCTTGCTAACATCTTTGGGGACAAATAAGATTGGATTCCCTGCATCAATTCTAAAGTAAGTAACAGTCAATGGTTTTTCTGCAGTTGATTTTTTTTTCCTAGTTATTTTGTAAAATAATCATCAGAGTTGCATTTGGAAAGAGTGTGTTTGGGCATTACCCCAAATGTGCATTGAGGCAGATATGTTATTGGAACTATTTCTGCTTCCTTTGGCTGAGTGTTTGGGCAAGTAGGGTAGACTGGAACTTTCCACCAAATATCTCAACTGAATCACATTCAGCTCCTACATTAGACAAAACCAAATTGAGATTTTATGGGAAAAGCATCTCATTTGTCCCCATCGACACTTGGAAACAGGGGTGCAAATGGGTCGGGTTGACCCAGCAGGTCATTGGACATGACCGCATACTAAGTGGGTCCCAGGCATAAACTTTGGACCCATGGAACGGGTCTGAGTCCAATTCTTCAACCCAAATTACTAAATGGATCAGATCTGGAACCTCTCAAAGTTAACCCCATGCAACCTGACCAGGTTGTTAAATGGGTCTGATTTGAACCACCCTAAAATGGACCCGGCCCATACCGAGACCTGACCCAAACACGGGAAAGTAGTAGTCAATATGAGTATAGGAAAGTGTAAAAGTAATTGGAATAGGCATTTTGTTCATGGATTTTCTTTCTTTCTTCTTCTTCTCGTAGTGTGTGCTTAGTTTATTGAAGAAATTTATACTTTTGACTTTTTTTTTTCCTTAAATTCTTCTCAAGCTTATCTAAGATAGCTTATGACCATGTGCTCTTGGAGCTCATTGATTTAAACCTTGATAGAAGCAACTAATTTGGAGCACTATTTGTGTAAAAACTTGTAATTTTCAGACCCAATGCAAACCCGATCCATGAGATCAATGGGTCGGTCTGGGTATAGGACTGAGGCCTGCACATTAACTAATTGGATCGGTCTTTTCTTTTGGTTTTTGTTCTTCTTCTTCTTCTTCTTTTTTCCATTTTTTACTTGGACCCAACTCGAATTTTGTTGGATTGGGCATGGAGCCAAAATCCTGACCCGAATATTAAATAGGTCAGGTCCAGGACTCCCCTTATTCGGGCCCAAGTCACCCAACCCAACCGATTTATAGCCCTGCTTGGAAATCCAAAGGGGCCTTAAGAGTTCAGTTTCAAGCAGCTCAAGTAAAGTGTGTTTTATAGTTCCTTCCGGTGTTTTCTTTAGCATCTAATACTAATTAGATAATGCACCTCTTTCAAGAACATGATGTTGAAAAAGATGCTGATTATGGAAACTAGCAGAGCTAAAATCAGAACCTATTGTAGAAGATAATAATTGAAACCTCTGCTCCAATAGCATTAACCTTCGGGTCTGATGCATTAAGCTCATTAATTGCTTCATCTGTAGCTCAACTAAGAAGCAGTGTGCAAAAGCTTGCTGATAGATTTGAACCTTGGTCGAGTTGATCCAACTTGCCCAATCAGCGAATTCAAAGCCCAAACTCTAACTTCATAAGTAGTGCTCCAAGTAATTGGTTAGCCAACCTTTATAATATTGGAGTTTTTCATTACAAGTACAGTTTCTGAAATGAACATATGAGTTAGTATACTGGTATGTATGATTGATAGTAAATTCAAGTGACTGAGATTTACTTTTGCTGAAGTTTGTTTTGGGGAGTCCTGATTTGGAAAAGAAAGGCGGAAGAAGCATTGCTTGCCAGCAGTCTGCCTTACACTGTGAGTGTACTCATTGGAATTAAAATTTCTGCAAGGTATTCCGTAACGGTAACGGTGGCCGTAACAGCTACCACCATTACCTATACAATACAGGCATAAGGGCTGTGATGGTCGTTACGGCCCCTGTAATGGCTGTTACGGCCTCTCTCTTTTTTCTTTTTCTTTTTGAAAACAAAAAACCCGAAAAACTTGTATGGGCTCCATAATGGACCGTTACGGCGTTTATGGGGGGCATAACAGGCTGTTACGGGGGCTATAAAAGGCCGTTATGGGTCACTTTTTCTGTAATGGCCATTACAGCCATTATGACCCTGTAATATGTAATGGCTGCCACCATTACCATTAATTAACAGCTGTTACGGCACACCATGGATAGGATAGTGCCAAAATTCTTCCTCCTGGAGTGATGTTCCTAAGGTCAGCGCAGGCCAATGCCCAATTGGGAGTGAGATTTGTTCAGAACCTTTCCGTACATATCTCACTAATGATTTGGAAAGTCGAAACCCATTTAATGTGGGTTCCAAAGGTCCCATTTTCCTTGGTGTCGTAAAAGCAGATCCTACATTGTGGGTTAGAAGTCCTGCCAACTGCAATTTGGCAGTACATCCAAATGTAAGTCTTCATATTTAGATAAACTGCTGCTGTAGATTTACCAGACATAGGACTTTCTCACATGCTCTATTCTTAGCTTAAAAGAATCCATACTGTTGTTCAGATAGTGAGGCCCGGAGGGATGGAGCGGCCTACAGATGCTTATAAGGAAACCCACAACCTCGTCCTTGCCAATGAAGACACTTATTTCGGTGGCCAAGTTTCCAACCTTCAGGTATCCATATTTTCAGAATCTGCCTAGAATTTGAAATCATTTATTATAATCAGTTGTTGAATTTAGTGAATATTCGTGAGTTGATGCATTGCAGGTGGCAGAGCTCATGGCATTCATGGCGAAGAACAGGAGCCTTTCTTTCTGTAAAGTCGTCGAAGTAATTGCAGAAACAACTGCGCCACTGACTCCAATGGGAGACCTTCTTGCCAAGATCCCACCACAGCGTGTAGATACTTCCTTGAAGAAGGTATTCTCAATCTGTGTCCAGCAAAACTGAGAAGGCATTTTTGGGTCGGTGGTGTTAAGAAATAAGGGACTGTTCCATGATGATTTTACCAACTATATCTGAAAACATACATTACCATAGATGATGTTGGAATCTTTAGCTGCTCCAGTTCTCCTTTATGACCCAAGTCCATTTATTGGATTTTTACTAAACAAGTTACCACCAGGAACCAAATTACATTGGCATTGGTTTTCTTGTCAGGAATTACAAACCGACAGTAATGCCCGATCCTGCACCATTACAGAGCATTGAAGCCAAAAGCACTGTTGTTGAGAAGGAACCAATACAAACTGAGGTTCCAAAAGCAAGGCCTCTCTCACCTTATATTATGTAAGCCAATTTAACTTATATTGCAGGTCATAAATATGGGATGTCATCTAACGAAGGATTATGGCTTTTACAGATATGACGATTTGAAACCGCCAACATCTCCTACTCCAACACCAAGCACTACTCCTGGGGGCCCCAAAGAGAGTCATTTAAATGTTGTATCAGTGGAGTCAGAGCCTGTCCCTGCAAATACTCAGATTAGCGTATCTGAGCCCACAGCTGGTAGCATTGAGAAGGAATTGACCGAAGTCAACGTTCCAAAACCAAGACCAAGCTCTCCTTTTTTTGTGTAAGCAAATTACCCAACACCGCCTACCATAGCTAGAGCTGTACACGAACCGAGCTAGCTCGAAAAGCTCGCTCGGCTTGGCTCGAAAAAGCTCGGTTTGGCTCGATTCGGAGGGTGGATCAAGCCAAGCCAAGTATGTGGGCTCATTGGAAATTCGAGCCAAGCCCGAGCTTGACCTGAGCTCAGCTCGGCTCGACTCGGAGAAGGCTCGGTATATTTTTTACTTAAAAATTATATATATATATATATATATATATATATATATATATATAGAAAAAAAATTAAATAATATAATAAAAAAAAAATTCACACCCTTTCGCCCTAATTCTTTTCTTCCAGTACCCTTTCACACTCACCCACCCACCCCTAAAAATCAAAAACAAAACCCCCTCCCCTCCGGCTGAATCGATCTGACCCGGCAACCCCGGCCTAACCAGCGACCTCCTCCGGCCGACGGCCTTACCTCCTCCCTCTCTGGCTCTCCCTCATCTCTGATTTCTCTCCCCCATCGCCCGGCCTCACCTCCTCCCTCTCCGGCTCTCCCTCATCTTGAATTTGTGAGTTGTGGCTCGAAATAGGCTTGAAAAATGTCGGCTCGAAAGGCAAGTTCGATGTAGGCTTGAAAGCTCGGCTCAAATTCAGGCTTGAAAGCTTGAAGCTTGGACAGGCTCGAACTCGGCTCGAAAGCTCATCCAAACCAAGCCAAGCCCACCACCTGGGCTCAAGGACCAAGCTGAGCCAAGCTCGAGCCCAGGTCGCCCGCTGACCAAACCAAGCTAAACTGGGCAAAGCTCGGTTCGGCTCGGCTCATGTACACCTCTAACCATAGCTCATGCAAGGCTTCTTCTTCTTCTTCTTTAACCAAGATGTATTGACAATTATGAGGATTTGAAGCCGCCAACCTCGCCAACCCCAACACCAAGTTCTACTTCAAGTGCAAAAGAAAAACCGGTGATTGATGCATCACCAGATGCATCTATGCCAGCACCTAATGCAGGAGATGGTGTAGCCAGAAAAACACCTGCTGTTGAAAAAGAAGTCCTGCAAGTTTCATCTTAGAACTCATATCATCTTTCACCATATTACATGTAAGTCCGTTTTCATAACCGTCCTTACTGGAATCATCTTTGGAATCATGAGGAATGCTATCATCACACACTCCGGGGGGAATGCGTGGAAAACAAGTATGTCATATGGACCATGTTAAACTTTTATGAAATCGAATCAACGGTTATGATTCCATAACTTGTGAAACGCATACATACACAATGATATCAACTGGAAAACCACAAACCAGAAAAGAGATTGCCATGTATCTTGAGCTACACCAACCCGACGATGTAGGTGTTACGATCCCAAGGGTTTAAGAGCCTAAACTTTACACGTTCCATCAATCCTGGGGCTTTTGGCGAATTGGTTAGGTTCTTAACAATTGGTATCAAAGCCAACACCACGTCTCGTGTTTGAGTCACGGAAGGGGCGACCTGTGGAAAGGGCAACCTGGACCAGAGTGAAAGCCACCACGGCATGGAAATGGCCACCTGAGCAACCAGAGTGAAGCCACCAAGTGGAAAGGGCTACCTGGATAACCAGAGTGCAGCCACCATGCCTTGGAAAGGGCTACCTGGAATAGAGGCCAGAGTGAGTGCCACCACGGAGTGGGCCGCGGTAGACGTCGGCTGTGGAGCGTGGTGGAATGTTACGATCCCAAGGGTTTAAGAGCCCAAACTTTACACATTCCATCAGTCCTGGGGCTTTTGGCGCATTGGTTAGGTTCTTAACAGTAGGACACTCCTATAGGCAGTCGGACTTGATGATAAATGTCTCCAATCATTGCTCCACACACCCCTACATGGTAGATGCTCTTGGATCACCTTGTTGGCTTGTCCCCAATTCTGCCTCAAGTGTGTGCAATAGACGGCTAGCCCCACATGTTTTTTTAGCTTGGTTTCTATGATGGGAAAGGGGATCCAAATCTGATTGTAATTAATGGAAACTGTTTTCAGGTATGATGACATGAAGCCACCTACTTCTCCATCTCCAACTGCCCCATATGTATCAACAAATTCAACTCCTCCAAAAGAGAGCAACTCGCAAAAGCCTCCAGTAGCCGATGCCAGCACATCCCAAGTTCCTCCTGCTGATAAATTGGGAGATGAACAGCATTTCAATCAACAAAAACTAAGGCCACTTTCTCCTTTCACAATGTAAGATCACCAGCATGTCTTTGGCTTTTCTTCCATTATCTAGTAAAAACTATGTTTACATCGATTCCCACACATTCAATATCCATATTTATAAACAGGTACGAGGACTTAAAGCCTCCAACCTCTCCAATTCCATCGTCGAAGAAATTCTAGGACCTTTCGATCCCAATATGGTAAAAACCACATCTTAGCATGCATTTGCATGCACCATCGAATTGAAACCTGTAATTCGTTTTCATTTGTATGATTGTCTCATTTCATCTTTTGTTTTACATGCATTTTGATTGTATGATCTCAATCTTGCGTTATTCGCATTATGAGAGTTGTTCTTGGATTCTTTCAACCGCTTTTCAGGTTGTTGAAAGCACAGTTCTATCTATTCAGTTTCATATTGAAGAATCTGTTGAGGAAAATGTTTTGGGTTCATGGTCTGCTCAAATAAATAAATAAGATCAACACATTTTCTATATTGTTCACATTTTCTATTGTTCACTGCTCAAATGAATATTAAACACATGATGGGCAGGTGGACAGCACTTTGTGATTATAGCATCTTCCAACAACTATTCCAGTACGTTGTTAGGTGGGCCATGAAGCATGTCTGAAAAGCAGTTGTCCTGAAATCCTAATCGATGGAGCAGACCCAGTCTACCTTGAATCCGGGTTTGGATTCACACTTGATGTCCATCGGGTTGTATCTGGATCCAGATCCTAGGATACAATTGAGATCCTCATGCCAACCAAGATCTGACATAGTCCACAATCCTAAAGGGTAGAGAAGTGCCCAATCAAATTTGGATGTCAACCCACATTTGGGTCTGTCAGGCCTGATCTATAATCAGGTCGGATAGGGTCTACCTAGATCAGAGCGGTGTGCTCCTTCAAACAAGGCAGATGGAGTTGATCCACCAATGGTTGAAAATCGATTCACCACTTGCATGAATGCAGCAAGCATGATTCATGAATTAGCAATCCCTGAATTATCATAAATGTCTCTTAATCTTTCCCGACAACTACATACATTAAAATTCATGAATCCTCACCTGTAAATTACACAAATCTAAGCATGGTTAGCAAACCTTAGAATTTTTTTTCCCCATTCCTGGTGGTATCAAGATGCTGCTATGCTGGGGTATTTTACTTGTTTCTCTAGGAAAATGAACATCTCCAGAGAAGATTTTCAGTTCATTTTTTTTTTTCCCTATCTACTCGGACCAATCCTCCTACTCAGCTTTTTGTATTTAAAGTGATTCGTGTATCTACTCCAATGATACTATTGTTCCGTACCATTATGGGCGAAGATCTGGGTAAGATCTGCACTTCTTCAGGAATGATGAAAAAAAAAAAAAAAGTCGATCTACTTTCATTTGGTATTTTGGCCTAAGTTCTTTTGCTCCTTGAGACTCAATCAAATCTTCTTTTTGGAAGTTTGAGTCCACCTCAGTGATCCCGTACTTAGTTATTTCTGAACTGCTACTTCTGTATTGGTGATCGTCGAAAAAATAAAATTTACGGATATTTCAATTAAGATACCAGAACAGGACATTAATTCTTTCTCCAGTTCTCGATCATTTAAAAAAAAAAAAAAAAAAAAAGACTCATATAATTGATTAAACATTTAAAACTCCGTGTGTATTTCAGAAGATAATGAAAAAAAATTTGGCCAATTGTATTAAACATGTTTTTTTTTTCCAATAAAACACATTTTATTAAAAAAAATTTGTGGCAATTTGAAAAATGTGGATTTGTAGTATCCACCCATTGATAAAACTGTGTACAAGGTGATTTTTTTTAGCAGAGATGAATTAATTATACGTGGATTACTTGAGAAGGAAGGATTTGAAAGTGGTAAAAAAAAATGCCATTCAATTATCAATATACATTATGGTTCAAACATATAGATATTATTATTATTTTAATTGAAGTTTTCATTTTGACCTTATTCATTTATAATATATCGATACATATATAACCATTTTTTTTAAATCTAGCCTATATTAAACCCAAACCCTTTTTTTTTTTACAATCAAGAACGAATGGATTGAGTATACAAACCACCAAGTAAATGTTAGTGAACAGAACTGAACAAATCGAATTCATGTGTGATAAAATTAAAAAAAAAAAATTACAATTTGCAGACTGAACTGAGCGGGGTATTCGACAACTATGGTTGCAAGAGACTGGTCGGAATTAATTTGAATTTTACTCCCTCCACAACCATTATGACAATGGTTCAGCATCCAGGCCATGCTGCATTTTCTAATTTCTACTAATCAAGGGGTGGAAACTAATTTCTCCATTGACAGTAAGAAAAAATGCACCATATCGAATTATTTATGTTACTCTTTTATTTCAAGTTGGTTATTTTTTTCTTTTCTTTTTTTTTTTTTTTTATAAAGGGGAATGAAATCGTGGACCCACATCAAATAAGACCACTCATCTAACCTTGTTACAGACCGTCCATCTTTCGCTAGTTCAATCTCATGGTAAGGGTTATTTGTGGGCCCATCACTGAAATGGCATGCAGCAAGGATTAGCCTTATTTTCAGTTCGTTTTAGCTGTCCATCGCCATGCCATCTGTCCTATATTCGGGGTTGTGAATTTTGGACCACATGGGGCCCACTAGATGAATGGATAACATGATGCTAATATTGTGGCCATGATATCATGGGCATAGGTTCATCCATGATCGGGGACATCAGATCAATGGCTTGGATAAATCAATTTTGGGCCCACATTTGGAGACTAGGTACCCTACTAGCACCCTGCTCGGTCTATTCAAGTATTCAATATTTCTGTTTAATAGCTACCCTTCTTGGCTTAGATGGAAAAGTGCGCGTGCATTCACGTACCGAGCACACGTGCAAATGAATCTAAACCGTCCAAATTGCGATTTCACTAAGATCATTTTTATTTGGATCCATTACTTTATTAAAAAAATGTGATTAATGTAAACAAATCCATTGTCGTCTAGTCCGGTTAGGATATCTGGCTTTCACCCAGACGACCCGGGTTCAAATCCCGGCAATGGAAGATTTTTATTTTTCATTTATGGTGATGATTGCTTTTTTTTTTTTTTTAATATTTAATGGTACATCTTTTTCCCATTTTCCATTTCAATGGTGATGATTGCTTCTTCTTTTTTTTAATGTTTAATGGTCCATCGATCGGCAGGCCATTAGTGATTGTTTCACCAATCACTCATCAATTGGTCATTCTCTATTGGGCTTGCATCCAATTTTCCTAATGAGAGGCTTGGATCTGTCACAGGCACAGACACATGATAAGCTAATTGGACATGGGTGGGCCCTAAAATGGATGGGCCACTGTACACAAATCATATGGACTGTATGATCACCTCTTTGGGGAAATAAAACTTGCCAGTAGCCTGCATTCAAAGGGGACATTCTGATGGCTATGATTGTCTTTTGGGTCCAGTAGTACTGTTTGGTGGTCTATCCTTGTTGATCCTTAAGATGGACCATCTGATCTTTCGACCAATCAGTGATTGGGTTGTCGGTCCAGAAATATTCACATCTTCTCACGGCAAAGTTAATGTCCATTTGGGTGGGAAATTGGGAATATGGAACTTTAATCTGCACCTCAAAATCAGGCTTTTAAAAATTCAAATTTTTAAAATGCGGCTAGATTCCCGCCAACCATCTTGACAGGGTGAGAGATAGTGGGTGCGTGACTCTCGTGGGCTTTGTGTGGCAGACGCTTCATAGTCAGGCATCCAGAAATTGTACACGTGGCAGTATGACACACTTTGACTCAAACTAAACCGACTAAGAACCAGCTCTTACTATGTAACTGTGCCAAAATCACATTGTTTGAATAATCCTGACCTTTAATTTGTGGGCACTTGTTTGTCGGGACAAAACCATTGAATATCTTTTATTGTTCACCAATCTACTAGTCAAATAATCAGCATAATTTTTTGTTCATGATGTATTTAAACTGGAAATTATAATTTGGACAACTTAATTTTATTTACTACTATTACACGTATGCAATTTTCAAGTTATTTAGACCTAGTTTTGGCGCTTATTGTGGACCAATGAAAGGCCTTCAATCAACACAGGGCAAGTGTTGGGGTTAGGAGTCCGCAGCGGAAGCAATCAAAGCAAGTGAGGAACACACCTCAATGGCAATCACAATAGCAAATCAACACACACAAGAGGCAATTCGATTTTTAAGTGAAAAAACCTCTCACGGTAAAAAATCCGAATCCACTAATCCATTATGATATCAAAAGTTATAAGAGATTGAAAAAACACAACCCGAATCACAGCCCACGAGAGAAAACCCAAGCTAACAAAGCTAATTCTCACATGATGAGGACAAACACATCAATTTCTCTCAGTCTCAGAGAACTCCAAGCTTCCTTCTAGCTCTTTCTCTCACCCTAGAACTTTCTCAATCCCTTGGCCCATAGGTGGCAACCCTAATCTCGAATTACATCCCCTTAAATAGAGGAAAATCAGAATTAGAAACCTCTTGCGCAACTAAATCGCACAATAAACACCATCTCAATCTGGTATTCAGGTGAACCAGATGGTGAAAACAGTGTACAAGGCAATGCTAGCACTTCAAACTATTTTGATTAGTGGGGCTCAAGTGAATCATAGAGAGGTATGATTTTTTGTTCAAAGGCCTAAATATGTGTGGAATCTAATGGTTGGAGTGGATTTCATATAATTGTCACGGTTGGACCGGACAAATCAAGGGTAGACTTCACTCTCCCAAAGATTTTTAAGGAATTTTACAAAATAGTACCTCATTAATATGGTATTTACATATTAGTACATTTTTAAATTATGCTTTCATTAAGCTACTTCATTAATCAAGTTATTGTTTCTATCCAACAGTCTCCAGCTCGGAATGGGCATGATCTCGAGTGGCCATATTGATGTATGGGTTTTATCTAGGGCTGGTCATGAGCCGAGTCAGCTCGAGAAACTCGATCGACTCGACTTGAAAAAGTTCGCCTCGGCTTGACTCGACTCAGTAAAACAAGTCAAGCCAAGCTTCATTTAGGAGCTCGAGTTAGAAATTGAGTCAAGTTCGACCATTGAGTCACTCGACTCGATTCAAGCTCGACTCAACTCGAGCTCGAGCTCGACTCGTTTCATATAGATATTTGTTAAAAAAAAAAATCATAATCTTCTTATTTCTTGGTTCTCTCTCCTCCCTCCCCCACACACACATTGGGGTCCAAGCTTAGGACATATAAAACCCTCACACATTGGGTTGGTTTCTTAATCCTACTATTTTATTCAGGTAAGAACATTTCTTGTTGAGCATATCTGATGGATTGAGTAATTTCAAGTACAAAATATGGTGAGCACACAATGGTTGTGTGTTTTACACGCTACGCAAACACAGGTGCTAAGGTGAGACCACACACCATACACATCTACAAAACAGGGTTATGGTTAGACCAAACACCATATGCAGCTATTGATTGCAATTTTACGAGGGAGGTGGTGCATTTGATCCATGAATCAGCTGGCCTCATCATGAAAATGGTCCACACAATAATTAAGACTGTCCATTCACGTGGCGAGCTATGCATGTAATGTGTTAATTATGGTTCATAAAATATTACTAGTGGTCTGCATTCAATGCATGTGTGACTTGGCCAAAGAAAAAACCGATCAAAGCTATGTCATTTTAATGGAGGGGTCCCACCTATAGAAATACTATTCTCCCCTAATATATGTGTGACTTATCGAACTTATTGTTGTTGACTTCAAGCTCGACTCAACTCGAGGTGAGATCACCTCAACTCGATCCACTAGCTCGCCTCGAAAGTTTTAGTAAACAAGGCAAGCTCCAATGGCAAGCTCGGGTGAGCTCGAACTCGAGGAGAGCACAAACGAGTCAAGCCAAGCTTGGCCCAGCTTGACTCGACTCGGCTCGATGTACAGCCCTAGTTTTATCCACACCATCCTTCCATTTTTACATATCATTTCAGGATATAAGCCCAAAACTGAGGCAGATCCGAGATACAGGTGGACCACACAATGGGGATTAAACTCTTCCCGTTGAATTTTTTTGGGCTATAGAAGTTTTGGATGGAGCTGATATTTGTGCTTTCTCTTCATCCATGTCTATGTCACTTTATGAATAGGTTCGATGGAAAATAAACATCATGGTTGGCCCTAGGAAAGTTTCAGCGGTGAGCATCATTACCACCACTGCTTCATATGGTGTGGTTCACTTAAGCCTTAGATTTGCCTAACTTTTGGATCCGTTCCATAAAATGGCACAGCGAAAGGGATGGATGGTGCAGCTAAAACCCATACATCACAGTGGCCACTCAGAGCGCTTGCTCGTTCCCATTTGGAGACGGGTCAGTCTCTAGCCAGAAATAGACAGGAGTTTCGAGTGGCCACATTGATGTATGGGTTTTTTTCACACTGTCCATCCATTTTTTACATATCATTTCAGGATATAAGCCCAAAACAGAGGTAGATCTAAGATACTGGTGGACCACACGATGGGGATTAAACTCCTACTGTTGAAAAAATTTAGGAGCCACATAAGTTTATTTGTGTTTTCCCTTCATCCATGTCTATGTATCTTTATGAATAGGTTGGATGGCAAATAAACATCACATTGGGCCCTAAGAAAGTCTCTATGGTGAGCATCATTACAACCACGTGGGCCCCCACTATGATATATATGTTTAATCCACGTCGTCCTTCTAATTTGCCAAATTATTTCAGGATGCGGAAAAAAACTAAGGAAAATCTAAATCTCAAGTGGACCACACCGCAGAAGCAATAGTGATGAACGATCGTCATTAAAAACTTCTTGTGGGCTACAAAAGTTTTGGATCAAGTTGATATTTGCCTTTTCCCTTCATGGATGCATATGTGTCCTTATTAACAGGTTCAATAGCAAACAAATATTATGGTGGGCATTAAGATGGGCCCTATGAAGTTTTAAGATTGTAGTGGGGAAAATCAACATGAGTGAAAAGCGGTTGAATCCGGATCGTCACTTTGCACATTTGGATATACGAAGCTAGATTCCCTAAGTCCCCATAGTTCTCCATTGGTGATGAAAGGAAGTCTCAAAGTAAGACATTCTCATGTCAATTGGATTGATTCAAGCTTGGTATTCATCTGATCCCAAGCTTCCTCCATATGCTCCACATGTCTCTCCATTAGAGTTGGCTTCTTTTACTGTCTTTTTGTCTTTCTCAACATGCCTAGAAAGGGTGGTCTCAAGCCCACATGAAAAGAAGGAAAGGGTGTCCTCTTGTGTAAAAAAGCTCTTAAAGGTAAGATTCACGTACTTCTCATTATTTTCTCAAAGAACTACATAAAAAGAGCCATGGAATCTTACATAGATGGCAAGATAAACATAAATACCAACAACCAAGTAAATTTCCTATTTTAACACAGATACTATCCTATTTAGAAGAGTAAAGAAACCAACTACTAGCCCAGCTGAAGATTAGGATTCAACACCTACTATTGAGAAGAAGATTAGCCCAGCTGAAGATTGAGAAGAAGAATGGCCGAAACTTTAGGATTCAACACCTACTATTGGAAACTTTTTAGAGCCCGTGGAAGTAACTCTATGAACAGTTTGGATGGCATTTATACATCACGGATGGCTCCAAGGAAGGTTTGAATGGTGGCCGTCTCCATTCTTATTGTTTCCTGCTGTATGGCCCAGCTCTTTTTTTTTTTTTTTTATGGATTTCTGTCCTATTGTGATCCTGAAAAGCTGATGGACGGAGTGGATTTTTCACTGGAATCTATATGGTCTCCACATCATGTGGCGGGGCACAGTGCGCTCCAGTCATTCCGGTACCACCGTAAGCCTGTAGTGCTACCATGCTAGGTGGGACCCACCGTGATATTTTTGAAAAATCCATCCCGTCAATCCTATTTGTAAGTCCATTTTAGGACAAGAGACCAAAAAAGAGGTGGATCCAAAACTCAAGTGGGCTACACGAGAGGAAACAATGGGGATTTAGTGACCACCGTTGAAACATTTGCATGGCCACAAAAGTTCCGTATCATGCTAAGTTTTTCTTATTTCACGTCAAACCAATGGGAATGAACTTATAAAAGGTGGAGTCCAGGAAGATTTCAACTGTAAGAAACTCTTTCCCAGGTTTCCCTCTTGTGTGGCCTACTTGAGTTCTGGATCCACCTCAATTTTTGTCTCAAGTCCTAAAATCAGATAAAAAAATGGATAGACGGAGTGGATTTCTCAAAAACATCACGGTGGGCCCTACCTAACATCCCATTGCAGGAACTTTCTGCGAAAGGCTTCCACAGGAAATCCGCGTCCGGGCAGAAGTGGGTCCTGGCGGGTTAGGTATCACATCCAAGTCGTCCATCGGAAGCGTCCCATAAGATTACCTTCAGGGCATGAAAATAAACTCAATTCAAAACTCTCAAGTGTTCAACAGCACATGGAACAAGGTGGGAGGGAACACTCGACCTTGATTCACACCGTGGCCCACCTGAGTTAAAGAATAGCCTGATTTTAATCCTAACCCTTCATCCATTGAAGATGAATGTATGGACTCCCTGGATTCCTTATAAACAACATGGTTGGTCCCCCACGCAAATCAACCTGTCCCATGAGATGTGGCCCACCAGAGATTCCGTCTGGACTGGCTGTGGATCGTAATTGTAACGTGATACGATGCATCTAATGGACAGATCGGATGTCGTGAATACAGCAAGTGGAGCCCACTTCTGCCCCACTACCCCAATTAGGAAAATACCAACCGCCCCTTCCTCTATTTATCAATCTAAATCTTGCAAGTAGGCAACCCTGCACTGGTATTTCTCTTCGGATTCTGCAACGGTACGTTCTTCTCGCTCCTCTTCTTTCTTCTTTTATTCTTCTTCTTGAGAGGTGAGCCCTTCCGCCTAGATCACCAAGTATTAAATTAAGCTGGTCCGGTCATCAGGTGGACCACAGGCTTGCAGACCCACTCCACATGCATCTTTTACATCCAGACCAAACCTGACATGTGATTCTTGAGCGGTGGTTCACGGTGCCAAGATCATCAGATGCTAAAAGATCAGGGCCGGTCCACTCATAGTATGGACCACACACAAAAGCAACACAAGGCTAATCGAAATATGCCAGAGTACCTGCACATGTTTTATTTTTTATTTTATAACAAAATCATCTTCACTTTAGGACACATCTGATCAACGGCCTTAAATGTCAGCATTGCCATGTTAGCCAATATGGAGGGATGGGGTCGTGTTCCCAAACCCCAACACATGCGGGCGTGACTTGGGTGAGACCCCGGAACCAACGATGTGGGTGCGACCCTGAACCTAGGCCCCCTGGATGTATTCTTTGTAGATCCATGCCGTACCATCTGTTTCTTCATATTATTTTAGGATGCAGTCCCAAAAATGAAATAGATGCAAATTTTAGGTGGACCACACCCCAAGAAACAGTTATCATTCAACCGTGATCATTAAAAACTTCCTGGAGTCCACCGTAATGTTTATTGACCATCCAATCTGTTGACAAGGTCATGTAGACAGGATGAAAGTAAAAAACAAATACCAGGTTGATAGAAAACTTTTGTGGCTCACAAAAGGTTTTTAATGGTCGTTAACCATGTTTCTTATGTTGTAATCCACCCAAAATTTTAATCTTCTTCATTTGTGGTACCATAGTACAAAATAATATGGAAAAGCAGATTAACAGCATAGATCTACAAGGAATACATGCAGGTGGGCCCTAGGTTCAGGGTCCGTCCCACATCGCTGGTTCCGGGGTCTCACCCAAGCAGCGCCTAATAGATGCTATGTCATGTCTTTCTTTTTTTTTCATATTTTTAGATAAGATATAGTTTGATGAATCATTATTTATAACTTTAGAAAGGGTTGAAATCGAGACTTGTGGACCCAACTAACATGCATGTCACATACAAGGTGTTCAACAGAAGCACCCCATCATAATAATCAGGTGAACAGAAAATATGATGGGTCCCACCTAGATAATCAGGTTAGCAGAAAATATAATAGATCTAATCATTAGATGGCCACACCATAAAAATAAAAATTACTCACCTGAAAATATCCAAATTTACTTGTAATCTATCAAATCACCACTTGATCTAAAAGCTGGTAGAGGATAGCATATTAATGTATATCAAGGGACTCTAACACTCTCCCACACATGCGGGGTGGAACTCCATACAGGAACATACTAGGCAAGGGTGGACGGCACACTCACAGCTCACACCCACGTGAAGGGATTCAACTCACATCATAAATGGCCCCCGGTGAGAGAATATATTATTGATGGCATATTTGCTACTTCTGGGATTTGAATACAAGACATTCCTCTCTGATATGTTGTCCTCTGTAATCTTTATAATGAAAAATCTTCTCAAATGTCCTTGCTTGTAGACATAGCCACTAGTATGATAAAGCAAGTGACTTCTATTTTTGCTTCCTCCTCTTTTTTATTACTTTCACATTTTTTTTCATCAGCTTATACTCATAATTAAGTTTGCAAACATAGGTATCATAACTCTCTTTCTATATAGTACAACTCAATTTCTCGATTTGCTTTGAGTTTTTCTTTCTACTCCTTACTCCTTAGAACTTGTCGCATACTAACTTGTCATGCATTCCCATCTTTTCCACCAATATGTCACATGTGTAGGACAACTTACTATGCAAGTCCATCATGTAGATGACTATCGAAACTCATACTAAACCACTTATCAAACAGGCCAGACCTGGGAGTTGAATCAGACAATTCGTTGTCCTTTGATTCAAATGATATATGGTCCACCTAGTGAGTAGACCAATAAGATTTTTGTGGTAAACGATCTTCATGCAGGGCCTACCATATGTTATTAGGGAATTTAAGAGATTGCACAGAAATTCATGATAAATAAATAACTTTTGAATTAATTAAGTCTAATATGCACAATGATTGAAAGGAATGAATTACAAAAAACAAAATACCAGGAGTGTGAATTTTTTTTCCTCTAAATATGTGGTCCATCAAGAATATGCTCGTAATTATCTATTCCACTGAATCATAACTATGAAACTCATTAAAGATAAATTCCAACATTTCTCACTACATGTCATAAGACTATCATACCTTTTTTTTTTACCTTACATGTAATAATGCAGTACTGATATCAAATCACTTAAATACAACTTATTTTTAGCTAGTAATATTTTTCTTGAGATTTCCATTCATTGAGTTGGGTTTTGTTATTGGTGATCCAATTTATATGGGTCTTAGCCTTATTACTTTCGATGTGTTCATTGCTAACTCTCTCTATATAGATGTTTAGTTAGTGGATTAGTTAAGTTATCATTAGACTTTATGAAGTTAATTACAATTACTTCATTCTTGAGTAATTGTTTAATTAAGTTATGTTTTGGACATAAATGTTTGGACTTTTCATTACAGGTTCAATTATTTGCATTAGCTATTGTAGCTTAGCAATCATAATGCAAGGCTATAGCTACTATAAGTTTATCCCCACAATGATATATTTGTAAGTTAATTACTTAGCAATTATGCTCCTTTTCAACTATTGTTAGAGCAATAAACTCAGGCTCCATTAAGTAGTTTGCAATTTTGTCAGTTCAGATTTGAATTTGAAATTATGTTGTTTCATTATTAGTGTGTTTTTCTATTTTTATTAAGATAAAAAAAAAAAAAAAAAAAAAAAAAAAAAAAAAAAAACCTCATAATAAACTGAGATATACAAGATTGTTTCTTTTTTCATGACATTGCAACCCTCATATAGTGAAAACATATTAACTCGACTCAATCGAATTTGATATTCAGTCACGATACCCTTCTAACACAATAGAATATCTACCATATCTAATATTATAATTATAAGTCTTATTTAAGTATCTTAATATTCTAGATATGGTTTCCTAATGTTCTTGTCCTAGGTTACTAGTATATTATATTTACTCAACTTCCTGAAGGCATAGGCTACATTCGGTCTAATACAGTTCATTAGGTATATAGGATAGCGTACTATATTAGAGTATTTAACTTCTTCTTTTTTTTTTTGTTAGTACACCCACTTTACTATTAGTCACACCACAATGTTAGGAATCGATACCAAGACCTCACTGTTGAAATGAGGTTATCTTCAGTCAGTCTATCACTTGAGCTATGGATTGGGGTGTCAAAGTATTTAAGTTTAGATACAATACCTCCCTTATTTTTAACTAGTTTCAAATGGGGATATAAATGTGTACTTGTAAGAATATATCTAAGTATTCATACTCTTTCAATATCATCTCAATATAATGAGATTGAGATAATGTAATATCATTAAAAATTTTAATAATCTTCATTGTTAGGATTACATCTGCTTCTCCAAAGTGCTTCATGTTAAAATGGGATTACAAAAAAGATTTTGTTTCTATCATAATTTTCTAGTTGATATAAAAAAATAATGTCTTCTACGAATATGCATATAATGACACTAGTATTGCTTTTTTTTTTTTTTTTTTTACTATATACATATTTATCAAATTCATTAATTATAAATTCATTAAATAGCAAAAATTAATCAAAATTTTCATGCCATTGTTTTGGAGATAGTTTAGGATGACACAAAATTTTAATTAATCTACATACCCTTTTTAGTTGTCCGGTAACTATAAACCTCTTAGGTTGCTTCATATAAATTGTATCTCCTAGTTCACTATATAAGAATGTAATTTTAACACCCATTTGATGAATTAAAAAGTTGTGAATATTAGCAATTGCAAATAATACATGAATAGTTGTAATTTTTGTAACCAGAGAGTAGGTGTAAAAAGAGTCACAACCTTTATTTTGTTTATATCTCTTTGCATCATAATGAGTGGGCCAACATATGTTTCACAACAGATCATCCTTAACGTATGTCCTGCATCATACATGTTACACATCCCAAACACTTGCCCAACCTCTATAGCTCACTTGATGAGTGGAACAATCTGATCTGTGAACAGGACATCCATACTGTGAAGCCCACCTGATGGAGTGCTAGATGATGTTCAAGAAAATAAAAATGTTGTTTTTCAATAAAACAAACTGTATCACAAGGACACCAAAATGGATGTTCAAGGGATCGCCACCAAGTACCCTCCACCTCCCATAAAAATGGAGGTTTTGCATGCCTCATAATATGGACCTTCAAGTGAATGAATGGTGGCAGTTGTCGTATGTTGCTAAAATTGAATAATAGTGTTTATTTTGAAAAACCATATTATACATGTAGACCTTTGATGATCCAAATCATTCATGGACCAGGCCATATTGTAGAGCAGAGAAACCCCGAGATCTCCATTAATGGATTACTCCAACCATTCGATTGGTTGACTATTGTTTTTAGTAGGGGTCGTTGATTTCTTCATTTCCCTTCTTGTTCTCTCTTCTTGATCTTATTTTCTCTTCTTTTCAATGTTTTCAGGGCTACATTGAAAGACTCAAAAGTGTGAAATTTTCAATTATCAAAGTTCACATACCTATATTGGAAGGCCTGGTGAACAAAACTGAATTTCTTACTCTAAAATGGAGATGGGGCTACTTCCAAAAGTAGATGTGATCAGCAACCTACCAGAGAACCTCATTGAGGCCATCCTTGTACTTTTGCCAATAAGAGATGCTGTGAGGACAAGCATCTTATCACGCCAGTGGAGAAATAAATGGACTACTATTCCACAACTTGTATTCAATGAAAAATGTGTCCCACCTCCTTCCGGAAACATAGAACTCGATCAATTTAAATGTGTGAACATCATCAATCAAGTTCTCTTACGTCATAGTGGCCCAATTCTCAAGTTTGAATGCTCAAGTTACCTAAAAAGTTGTCCATATATCGATCAATGGATACTATTCTTACCTAACCATGGGATTAAAGAATTCACACTTAATTGCTTAAAGGGTGAGCTTTATAAGGTTCCTTCATGTCTCTTCTCCTGTCAACATATGACTTATTTGAAGTTAACTAATTGCATATTCACACCATCTCCCACCTTCAGTGGCTTTCGCCATCTCACCTCTGTCTATCTTGAAAACACTTACAACTACAACTATGAGAATTTGCTTTCCAACTGCCCACTTCTTGAGAGTTTATCATTAGAGATCTATTGCCCGACTCCTAAACAACTTAAAATCTATGGTCCAAAACTTCGAAATGTTGTTATATTCATATTCGGTAACTTCGACAGTATTTATTTTGAAGATACCCCACTTCTGAATATTGTGGGTATTAGTATGGATCGTTTTATTGAAAATGCCACTGGACAAACAGAACAAGATGATAGTTGCAATCTGGTTAAGGTTCTTAGTTGTCTATATAATGTTCAGACACTTGTTATGCATGGTCAATTCCTTCAGGTAAGTAAATTCAATTTGACTTTTTTTTCCCTTTCTATAGGACTGATTTTTTTCAAGTGAATATCCAAACACGATTTTAGCAAAGAGCTTGACTTAATTTCTCTTGGGAATTGGCCTCCCTAGTTTTTGGCAATAGGAAATTTACCAGAGAGGCTTCCGACTTCATATGGTCATCTAAGGTTTCTTTTCCTACATATGAGTTTCAATGCTTTAAAGGAGATCTCAGCCATCATTTGCCTGTTTAGAAGCTCTCCTAATTTAGAAATCCTCACAATCAAGGTGCTTGTAAACGTAAGCTTTTTGGTTTATCTTGTAATTGTTAAATATTGATAATTCTAAGTCAAGTGTTGATTTGTAGGCCCACTTAAAGAGAGGAACCGATGATATGCATGAAGCTCAAAAGATTTATGGCAATGCACAACAAGGATTCTTAACTCGTCTCAGAAAAGTGTGGATGACTGAAATCACAGGGACAAAGCTCGAATTGGAGTTTGTAAAATTTATACTCGCTAATGCACCACTGCTTTGTTGGATCGTCATTCGTATTACGAAAAAAACAGATGCTGAAGAATCACGAATTGTGAAAGAGTTGATTCAATTGCCAAGAGCTTCAGCACAAGCTAGAATCTACATCAGATGAAAGTTAGTTTTAAGGGGAGATTTAGTACATGTTTTATTACGTGGATTAAATATGGTTGGTTTATTAACAGAGTTTTTCTTTACTACTGTGTTTAGATATGATGTTTTGTGACTTTGATTAGGTGCATAATCATGTGGGCCATTTGATCACATAGGTTGATCCTAACCTCACATATAATGACTGATGAACTTACTCCATCTTGGCCGTCGAGTTTTTAATTTTTGTACAAGACACTGAAAAATATTCGGTACAAGGTATTTAGAGTTGGCGACTCAGAACAAATTTTCTGGTCATGATCAAGTCATGACTCAGAGGTCATTCCATCTTGATGTTTATATGCCATCCAAACTGTTCATAAGGCGATTTTCACTAGGATGAACTGATAACACAAAAATATTAACTTAATGCAAAACTTCAGTTTCCCCACCAATGTTTAACGGTCGGCTTTCAATCCTCATTTTTTTGTGTTGTGGCCCACTTGAGTTTTGGATCCATCTCATTTTGGGCTCATGTCCTAACATGAGTTAGCAAAATGGATGGACAGAGTAGTGGGGGTGACTGGCAATCCGCTTCCCTTCCAGATGTGCTAGGGACTGCAGTGACGCCTCAGCTCTATACTGGGCCGGTGCTCCGTGGCCCTCACCATGATGTATTTATTTCATCCATAAGATCCTTCCATTTTTCCAGAGCTCATTTTAGGGCATGAGCCTAAATAACGAGTAAGATTCCAATCTCGGACCACGTACACCACAGGAAATAGTGGTGATTGAGCGCCCACCATAAAGAGATTTTGAGGGTCACAGAAGTTTTTGATTAAGTTGATATCTTTGTTTTCCTTTTATTCAGGTTTGTCTGACCTAATCAACAGGTTGGATGGCAAATAAACATGAGAGCAGGCCCTAGGAAGTTTTTAATGGTGCGTGTTAGTTAAATCACCATTGTTTCATGTGGTATGCTCCACCTGATATTTGGTTCGGTCTCAGTTTTTGGCTTATGCCCTGAAATGAGCTCAAAATGTGGATGGATGGCATGTATAAAACACATACATCATGGTGGGGCCCACAATTTTTCCAACACCGAGCTCCTCCATACTGGACGGGTCATTATAGAAAGTCAGAAACTACGGATTCCCGGTGAGGGTGGCTAACATTGTGATGTGACTAACATTGGGGTCATGGTATCGATTCCCATAATGGGGGTGGCTAACATTGTGATTTGACTAACAGTAGTAGGCCGGGTGTACTAACAATGGGGTGTGTGAACTAACCCATGCAAAAAAAATTAATAAATAAATAAAATCCCGGTCCATAGGAGACGGGTGATTCAACACCCAATATTAAAAACTTCTTGGGGCCTATTACGATGCTTATTTGCTATCCAACCTACTCATTAGGTGACATGGACTTGGATGAAGGGAAAACACAAATATCACTTGATCCAAAACTTTTGTGGCCCTTGGGAAGTTTTTTAATGGTGGACATTCAATCACCACTATTTCTTATGTGGTCCCCCCCCCCTAATTTTAATCTGCCCAATTTTTTTGGCTCATGCCCTAAAATGATACGGAAAAATGGATGCACAAATGTGGATTGCATATTGACACTGCAAGTAGTGCAAGTACCAACTTGTTAATGGATGGTGCTCTATGGGCTCCACCATGATGTATGTATTTCACCTGCATCCATCCGTTTTTCCAGCTCATTTTAGGGCATAGCCTAAAAAGGAGGCAGATCTAAATCTCAGGTAGACCACACCACAGGAAACAAGGGTGATTGAATGCCCACCACTAGAGGCTTCTTGGGGCCACTAAAGTTTTGGATGAAGCTGATATTTATGTTTTCCCTTCGCCCACCTAATCAATAGGTCGGATGCAAATAAGCGTTAAAGTGGCCCTAAGAAGTTTTTAATGGTGGATAATGAATCACCACTGTTTTCATGTGGTGTGGTCTACCTAAGATTTGGATCTACCTTATTTTTAGGCCATGCCTTAAAATGGGCCGCCAAAATGAATGGTGTTGATGATAAAACACATATATAGTGGTGGGTCCTACAGAGCACCGTCGTGTCTGTATCCAATTGGCGATTGTCCCAAGCGGCACAAAGGGAAACTCAGGTGGGCCACATCTCATTAGACAGTGGCCAACCATGTTATTTTTACGGAGTCCAAGGCATCCAAACCATCATTGGATGAAGGGTCAGAACTAAAATCAGGCTATTCTTAGACTCAGTTGGAACACGATGACCATCAAGGGTGAGCGCCCCCTCCATCCTGTCCTATGTGCCGTTACAAAACCCCAAACACAATCACTAGAGAAAACAGTGAAATAAACCAGCGTGGTGGATTTAGCCTCACAAACATACCTACGAAGATTTCCATCTTAGAAGGCTATTGATCTTCTTCTTCTACAAAACTCCCTTTTCTTTTCTTCTCTCTCTTCTTTTATTTTTTTCCAATAAAGAAAATTTTCAATTGTTGTTGTGTTATATATACTAATATATAATAAGAACTTATTTGCTTATTTAAAAAAAAAAAATAAAGAGACAATGTCATATATACGCCCATATTTTGGTTAAATTTCAAAAAAATGCTTAGCTTTAAACTCTTTCCTAAAACCCGCTTAAAGTTTATACCGTTAGCCAAAAAAAAATACACTTCTTCTAATGCCGTTATCATTTTTTCTAAAAGACATTTTTACCTTAAAAAAATTGAAAAGAAATTCTTACACCCAGATGCACCAAGCTAGCAACCCCCATGTGTGCCTAATAAAGTGCCCTCTCTTTCTTTCCCTCCCACGATCTGAGAGGAAATGCAGATAATGCACACTACTGCCCACCGTTGGAACCTTCCCAAGGCCGCACCACTGGATACACAATGTATAAATCAAGTGGAGCGTATGGTCAAGTCCCACCCATGTCACTGGTTCGGCGGGGCTTCGGTGGATACCTAACTGTGGGGCTTATTGTGATTCATGTACCTTACATCCACGCCCTCCATACATTTTTACAGCTCATTTTAAGGTATGGCTCAAAAAATGAAGTAGATTCAAATCTCAGGTGGACCACATCACATGAAACAGTGGTGATCGAATCCCTACCATTAAAAACGTCTTGGGCGGTGCCAAAATATTTATTTGCCATCCAACCTTTTGATAAGGTTGCAAAGACCTCCAACTTGATACAAAACTTTTGTGTACCATAAGAAGTTTTTAATAGTCAATCACCACTGTTTCATGTGGTATGGTCCAACTGAGGTTTGGATCTCCTTCATTTTTTGGATCACATGCTAAAGATAGCTGTGAAAATGGTTGAACGGCATGGATGTAAGGAACATACATCAAGGTGGGCCGCACAGTTTAGGATCCCACCTACCTCGCTGAATTGGCGATGCCGCTGGTTTCGAAAGCGGACGCTACTGAAGTGATGTCACCACGTTCTGTGGGCCCCATCATGATGTATGTGTTGTATCCACACCGTCCATTCACTTGGAGAGATCATTTTAGGATATGACCCAGAGAATGAGTCAGATTCAAATCTCAAGTGGACCCCACCACAGAAAACAGTAGGGATTGAATGCCTACCATTAAAAACTTGTTTGGGCCACAAGTTTTCAATCAATCTTATATTTGTTTTTTCCCCCTTAGTCCATGTCTTTGTTAACTTATAAACAGGTTCGAGTTCAAATAAACATCATGGTGGGCCCTAGGAAGGTTTCAACGATGGGTATCATTGTCCCACTATTTTCTATGGTGGAGTCCACTTGAACTTTGGATCTACCTCATTCTTTGGCTTACACCCTAAAATGATCTATCCAAATGGGTGGATGGTGTGGATACAACACGCACATCATAGTGGAGCCCATAGAACGTGGTCTCGTGACTTCATTAGCGAGATTTGATACTGTCGGGTTCAGTGGCTAATATGTGTACTCTGGAAGATTTCCTGCCAAAGCTTAGTAGGAAGCTCCTCCGCTGGGAAGCTAGGTGGGGCCCATTGTGATGTGTGTGAGTAATCCACCCTACCCACTTGTTTTACGAGCTCATTTTTAGGACTTGTAACAAAAAACGAGATGGATCCAAGACTCAAATGGGCTACAGGAGAGGGAAATTTGGAAAAAGAAATGCCTACCGTTGAGACTTTTCTAGGCTCCACCTAACTTTTATATCCCATCCAATCTGTTTATGAGGTCATTTCTACTTGGATGAACTAAAAAAAAAAAAAACAAACTTATTATAATACGAAAGTTTCATGACCATACAAATATTTCAACGATGGTCATGAAGATCCTTTGGTGTGGCCCACTTAAGTCTTGGATCCAGCTCATTTTTTATTGCCTAATCTAAAATGAAGTTGAAAAATAGATGAACAATGTGGAATTCTCGTACAAGTCAAGGTGGGCTCCACCCTAACTTCCAAAAGCCTCTATGAGGAAATCGGCGTCCACTGGTTTCAAGTCGCAGCCACGGAGCACTACCTTCTCCGCTAGGTTTCAAAATCTGTGGCCCTGATATATGTGGGACATTCAAACCATCTATTCATTTTTTGGGGTCATTTTGGAGCATTGACCAAAATATGAGCCAGATTCACATTTCAAGTGGTCCACACCATGGGAAACGCAAGGAATTGAACACTTGCTCAGTTGCCCTTGATAAATTCCTAAAGGCCAAACATGTTAGATGACAAAAAGGAATTACAAGTGTTCCCTTAATTTAGGTCCACATCACCTAATGAATAGGTTGGATGGAAAAAAAAAAAAAAAAAGTTACAATACTGGGTTATACCATTTTTTTTATGGGGAGTTTAATTGTCACTGTTAACTCTTGTGGGGTCCACCTAATATTTGAATCTTTTTTATTTTTGAGATCATGACTTCAAAACATGTTCCATGAAGGATGGATGGTGTAGATTAAACAAACACATCACGGTGGGGTCCACGACGTAGTACACTTTTAGAGTGGAATAGGCAACCTTGCATAAAGAGCAAAAATTTAAAGAGGGTATAATTGTCTTTTTGAAATATAAGAGGCCGAATTACATGACCACTATTACTCAAAGTTAAAATGAGTAGTTTTTTAACGTATTTGAAAACCTTAGGCAAGTTTTGGAGAAGAGTTTAAAAGTATGAGTTTTTTTGGAATTCAACCAAAATATAAGCATTTTTACGGCATTGTCTTAAAAATAAACTCTTATTATGAAAATAGACCGTTTGATAAAGCTTTCAGTTTAGAGCTTATTTTTTTAGAAACAAGTAAAAAAGTTCTTAAATAATAAGTGAGAAAGAGGTCACTTTTTCTTTAAGGGCTTATTTAGCTTAAGCGCATAGACATTTTTAATTAATTTTTGGACAAACTGAAACTTTTTAAGTAATTCCCATCTTTCCCTCTTCTCTTTTTTAGAATATTTCTAAGGTGGGCCCACTTGATGAACAACCCATATTGAAGGTGGGTTTCCACATCAAGGTGGGCCCACATAATGCATGGTCACATTAAAGTTCGCCCCACATGATGAACACCCACATCAAAGGTGGGACCTACATGATGGATGGGGGACATTGAAGGTGGGATCACATGATAGAAGGTTGACATCAAAGGTAGGCCCACTGATGAACAACCCATATTGAAGGTTGGGCCCCACATGATTAACGATGAACACCAAAGGTGGGTCCCACATGATGGATGACCCACATTAAAATGTGGCCCCGCATGATGGATGGACTATCCACATCAAGTGAGCCCTATATGACGGATGTTTCATAGCAAAGGTGGGACCCACATGATGGATGGTGGACACTGAATGTGGGACCACATGATGGAAGATTAACATTAAATTTGGGACCACATGATGAATGACCCATGTTAAAGGTTGGGCCCCACATGATGGATGGTCTATAGCAAAGGTGGGACCTATATGATGGATGGTGGACATCAAAAGTGGGTCCCACATGATGGACTATCCACATCAAGTAGGCCCCACATGATAGATAGTTCACAACAAAGGTGGGACCCACATGATGGATTGTCCACATCAAAGGTAGGATCCAAGTGATGGATGGTGGATATTGAATGTGGGCCCCACCTAAGACGGTCTACATCCAAGGTCTCTCATGATGGATGACCCATATCCAAAGCGGGCCGTATGATGGATGATTCATATAGAAGGTGCACCTCACACGATGAATGGTATATCAAAATTGGGCCCCACATGATGGACAATACACTTCAAAGGTAAGGCCCACACTATGGACATGTCAAATGTGGAGTCCACATGATGGTGATAGGTAGTGGACGTTGAGGGGCCCCACATTAAGGACGATTAGCATTAATGATGGGCCCACGTGATGGATAGTCCACCCAAACAACCATTTGGATTACTCTTATATTTAAATTGTGTAAGCTTTAAAAATGACATCAACTAGCCTTAAAAAAGCTCTTATTTAAAAGTTTTACCAGACGTGTTTATTTTAAATAAAAAGCCTTCATTTTTTCTTTTTTTTAGATTTCACCAAATGAGCTTATTTAAAACAAGAGCTAGAACAAAAAGAACTTATTAAAATAGGTCTTATTCAAAAAGCTTTTATTGAATTAAAGTAGAAATGCAAAACACCCCGTGAAATTCACCAAGGGTATTTAGTTTGACTGTAGGTCAAAATTGAGATTTACATATGGAAATTTCCCAATTAGAAAGAGGCCCCTGGGACCCCATAAGCTTGCGGTGCTACCGGGCAGAAATGGGGCCCTCATAGGTGTATGTTATCACATCCAACCCGTCCATGGGAAGCGTCCTATCAGGTTACCTTCAGGGCATGAAAATCAGCTCGATTCAGAAGTCGAGTAAACAATACCACATGGAACAATTTGGGACCGGGACTCTTTAACCTTTATTTGGCTGGCTAGTGACCCTGCCACTAGGTGCTCCGTGGGCCCCACCATGATGTATGTGGTTCATCCACGCCGTCCATCTATTTTTTTCAGACCATTTTATGGTATGAGCCAGAAAATGAGGTAAATCCAAATCTCAACTGGACAACATCACAGGAAACAGTGTTCATTGAACGTCCACCGTCAAAAACTTATTGGGGCCACAAAATTTTTGGATCAAACTGATTTTTCTTTCCCCTTCATCCAGGTCTTTTTTACCTAATCAACAGGTTAGATGTCAAATAAACATTACAGTGGGCCTAGGATATTTTTAATGGTTGACATTCAATCACTACTGTTTTCCTGTGGTGTGGTTCACCTGAGATTTAGATCTGCCTAATGTTTGGGATCAACACCTAAAATGATCTGGAAAAATGGATGGACGGCGTGGATGAACCACATACGTAATGGTGGGGCCCACAGAGCACCGACCACTAGCCTGGTCCCCTCCATCAGCATTCTTATTTATGGACGTGTGAAACCCCAGCACTCGTGTTTCTCTTCGACTTCTGCAGCGGTACGTTTTTCTTGCTCCACTTCCTCTTTTTTTCTTTTTTCTTTTTTCTTTTTTTCTTATTTCTTAGGAGGCGGGCCCTTCCGCCAAGATCACCAGGTATTAAATCAGGCTGGTCAGGCCATCAGGTGGGCCACAAGCGTGCAGTGGATCAGACCGTTTGTACCCACTCCACATACATCTTTTACATCCAGACCATTAACCGGGGGGTTTCAAATCCCCTCAAAGAGAGGGTTTGAAATCCAAGGTAGAAGCTAGGATTACATCTAAAATCCTCCATTGAGTCGCATGCCTAACATGTGTGTCCCTAGACTACTAATCTATTCAGCATGCGGCCCACTGATGATATCTCAAAACAATCAGATTATCAACTACATCACTAAAATTACTTCAATATATTGATCTGCGCAGTCCAAACATTGTCCATATAAATCAATGGTTAAAAATCATTGGTTAGTCGCTTGGTTGTGATCCTATGCTTGTGGCCATCTGAGACTTGGAATTTCATCATTTTAGACAAAAGTATATATTTCAATTGGCTTATCACAATCATTATGTCAAACGTTACATATGTACAGTGATTAGGGATGATAAAGTTGATTTAGTAATTAAATTCAAACTCCTATAAATATTCCATGGATATCTACTTTTGGATTATAGGGGATTCCAAATCCAGGGTGCCAAACACAACCAGGATATTCCAAATCCTCGCTCCCAAACAGGCCCTACATGCATGCCTTTGTTCTTTTTTCTTTTTTTAACACAAGGTCACCTTCACCTTAGGAAACATCTGATCAATGGCTTACATGTAAGACATGCCAGGTTAGCCAATATGGAGGGATATAGGGGCTATCAACAGGACGGGCCTGGGGTTGGTCTCAGCCCGGATTTTGAACTGTTTCGAGCCGGACCTATTCAAAATGCTGATTTTTGCAGGCCCATTGACATCTCTGGAGGGATAGAGTCGTGTTTCCAAACTCCAACAGATGCCCGGTTATGTAATTCTTTTTCGTATTTTTAGATAATTTATATTTTGATGAATCATTTTTTTTTTCTTTAGAAAGTGTTGAAGTCAAAACTTGTGGGGCCTGGTTGGCATGTGTATGATGTCCAAGGCGTCCAACAGATGCACCCCACCATGATACTCAGGTGAATAGAAAATATAGTGAGTCCACTCATTGGGTGGGTCACACCAAAAAATAACTTACTCCGTCCAAATTTACTTGTAATCGATCCAATGATTTGACATGCTCAATTTTTGTTTGAAAGATCACCATGTTCAGGTGCATATGTTAGACAGGTTCGATGTCATACAGAGACCACGTGGTCCCTACAAGTCTCAATTTTGTTGCTTTCCAAAGAAAAAACTAATAGAAGGCATTTCATTAATTTTTCCCTCAAAAGCACCAGTGGCATTATTCCCTATAGTCATAATTTTTTTAGGAATTTTGCCGTAAAAATTTCATGGCCTATACAAAATTTTGATTTTGTTAGGGCCAGGCTCAGCCTTATGCCTTAGGAATTCAAAGGGGCGCTCGGACATGGTAATCACGCCAGTCGGCGCGCAATGACCTAGTACTTAGCCGAATTTCGGACTTAGTCAAGTAAAAGTGCATTTCTTCAGTGTGAGTTAGTCAAGTAAAAGTGCATTTCTTCAGTTCGCGACAAATAGTATACCAACAGTGGCATGTTTTAGGTGTGAAAGAGATGTTGTATTTTATAATCATTACAATGAAAAAACTCGTTACAATGAAAAAACTCGTTAATCATCTTTGCTCGTAGATGTAGTCACGGTAACAACAAAGCACGTAACTTCTATTATTGCTTCCTGCTTTTCTTATTACTTCAACATTTGTTTTTCATCGACCTATAGTCATAAGTTTCACAAATATGGGTACCAAAACCCTCTTTCTGAATGGTACAATTCAATTTACCAATTCGTTCTGAATTTTTCTTTTCACTTTTTATTCCCTACAACGGGCTCCATCTTTCCCACCAATGTGTTACATGTGTTGGACAACCTACCATGCAAGCCCGCATGTAGATGACTGTCAAAAATCATGCCGATCCACTTATCAAGTAGCCTAGTCTTGTATGTCAAATCAGACCATTCATTGTCCTTTGATTCAAATAAAATGGTCCACCTAGTGAGTAGACCGGCAAGATTTTTGTGGCAAGTGATCTTCATATGAGGCCTACCATATATTATTAGGAAATCTAAAAGAGTGCGCAAAAATTTATGATAAACAGATTATTTTTAATCGAATAAATCTCATCAACACAGTAATTGAAAGGAATGAATTAATAGCAGGATTGTGATTTTTTTTTTTCTCTAGATTTGTGAGTCCATCACAATTTTGAAACTCATTAAGGACACGGTTCAACCTTTCTTATTACAAGTCATAGCACTGCCACAGCATTGGAATGGAGCCCTTGTTTATAATAATGTGGTACTGATATTAAATTACTCAAATACAACTTTTTTTCCATTGAACTTGTTTTTGGAATCTCTAGTCATTAGGTTGGGTTTCCATTGTTGGCGATTTAATTTATATGAGTCTTAGCCTCATTCCCCTCGAAGAAAAATGAAGTTAGCTAATGTCATCATATTTAGATAGAACAAGAAGCATGAAATCATGATAAACAAACCTTAAAAAAGAGTAGAAGAACTCTTTTAAATAGAGCTGGACATCGAGCCGAACCGAATCGAGCTGGGCCTAGCTCGGCTCGGCTCGACTAGCAGACAATCTTGGCTCGAGATCGACTTGGCTCAGTCATCGAGCTGGAATAGCATGCTTGGATTGGTTCGGTCAAGCTTTCGAGCCGATTTCGAGCCTAGAAAAGCCCAAATTTTGAATAGCCCAGCCCGAAAGCCCGGCGTAAAACAATTCAAAATCCAGGCCCAAAGGTAGCCTAGTGCCGTTGACACCACTTACTGCAGCTTTTATGGACAACTTTCCCTTTTATTCCTTTTCTCACATCCGATGTGGGACTAAAAAACCTCACTTTCCAGCTACCTAAGTCGAGTCAAACTCGAACCGAGTCAACATGAACCGAGCTTCGAGTCGAGCTGAATCGAGTTCGGTTCAGCTCGAGCTCAACTCGGTTTTTTTTTCGAACCACACCTGCCTAGCTCGACTCGGTTTGAACTCAGCAACGAGTCGAGTCGAGTCGAATCGAGTTTTTTCGAGCTGAGTCAAGGCGAGTTAACCGAGTTAGCTCAGCTCGTGTCCATCTCTACTTTTAAACATACAAGAAGAAAATTGAAGTTAGACGATCTCATACTTCATATTTGGATAGAATAAGAAGCACGAAATCATGATAAACAAACATTAGAAAGAATACAAGAACTCTCTTAAACACGAGAGAAGAAAAATGAAATTAGACGATCTCATACTCCATATTCGAATAGAATAGGAAGCACAAAATCATGATAAATTGAATTGGAGAATGTCTCTTAAGGCATATTTAATTGAGAATGTTCGAAAATGCCATGAGGATTATAAGTAATTGTTATGCGTGTGGAAAACTTGACCATTTTATTAAGGAATGTCAAAATCGAAAAGGATAAAACAATGAGAAACCTCAAGCTCACATGGGAGAAGAATTCATAGGTGTCATTATGGAAGCTTTTATTGCTACTGATATATATGATTGGTGGATTGATTCTGGTGCCACCAAACATCTTTGCTCCAAACGAAGTTTGTTTTCTTGTATTCTTTCTATGAAGATGGAAGTTTCTCAGTGATAACGATAGATTCAAATGCCTCATCGATCATCATACTTTCAGATATAATCTTATTAGTTATCATTTGTATATCATACACTTGATCTATCATAGGTTTTTCATTAGATATTTTGAAGTCAATATAATGACCAACAACATATTTTTTAGAACTTGCATCTTCTGTTTTAAAATTTTCTCTAAATGTTCCCAAAACTTCTTCATCGAAGTGTGGTTATAATACACATCATAATTGTCATTAGTCATTACACTTAATATATGATTTCAGTAAATAATCATCTTTTACCCTTTTATTTCTTTCAACAGAAACAGAAAGTTCATAGATATCAAAAGATGGAGTCATATTTTTAATAACATGAATGAGTTTTATTGAGTGGTCAAATAGAATTCCATCGTTAGTTATCATCTCTTAAAAGTTCTTCCATCAAACATCTCAATCTTAGACAATTCAGGAATATATGCCATTACTGATCTAGACTAATAATGGAGACATGAATCTGTCTTTAAAATGTTATTAGGGAATTTAAGAGATTGTACAGAAATTCATGATAAACAGATGACTTTTGAATTGAATAAATCTAATTAGCACAGTAATTGAAAGGAACGAATTACACAAGTAATAATATCAAAAGCAGGAGAACCAGGTCACATTATTGGTTGTCTTAAAGACAGATTCTCCCCCATCATACGATGCAGTTGGTCACGGCTTATCTGCTTTTAGGATACGACTCCCTCTGCCTGATTGAACGTCTCTGACTAGGTGCACGCGCAACTAAAACTCGTTGATCATAGACTTAATGAAGCTGTTTACCTAAATGAAGCACCAGGAAGAAAAAAAGGCAAGCAAATTTTTAATCTGAATTTTTATTTCTCTGGATATGCTCACTTTTTCTGGATAGATTATGGTAGATTTTAAAATACAAGAGAGAGGAGGGAACGGTTTAGAAATTCAAATTTCAAGTGAATTTGAATTTCAACTGCAGTCAGAAGGTAAAAAATAATAATCCGGTGAAACACTCACGTGCACCCGTGGACACACCTCAGCTCAGCACGTGCATGTGGCAAATAAACATGTGCCAAAGATCCCACAAAGTCTCCTCTCTATAGTTTGCAACACAAACCCAAGGAAATGAATTATTTATAAAGGATTTTCAAAGTTTGTGACAATCTGATATGGGACTAAGCTCTCCCACAAGAAGACAGAAGAACAAAGGTTCTACAAGAAGATAAAAAGGGCTACCTCCTTATTCTCTTTCCCACCACGTTTATATCGTTTTTAATCCAAAAACAAAACTAACACCATATTCATGGTATGATGTCATACACAAGTGCATGTTGTTAGGAAAGAGGAGGATATGTTGGCATACATCCAAATGTAGGTGATCAGATCTCTACTTTGTAAGTGCAAATTGCTAGTAAAAAATGGGTTTGTAGGCTTCATAAGCCTACTGCGGGTCATAGGTGATTAGTTCTCTCTTTAGGTGTGCTAAGCCCATATGTGTGTCGAGCCTTAGCCATCACCATTTACTTGTAGGGAATTACATGACGCATGAGCATAAATGCATGCCAACATACGAAGAAATTTCACACAAGATCCAAGTAGGTGTAATGTCCTCTAATATTTTTTGCACCAAATTTTTAAGAAGTTTGCTACCCCCACAAGCACTTACACACTCATGCCAACTTGGCATGGGTATTACATCTTACCCATGTCTGAGGTGGAACCCACTGTGCAGAAGAATCAGGACGGTCCACTTATCTGGCGGCTCATGTGGGTCCTGAATGTAAGATTGTCGGCAAGTCACAGGTTTGGCCCACCCGATGAGTGGGCGAGCATATATTTCACAACAGATCATCCTTTAGGTAAGTCCTACATCATACATGTTACATATGTCCCACACACTTGCCCAACCTCTATAGCCCACTTGATGAGTGGAACAATCTGATCTGTGAGCAGGGCATCCATACTGTGAGGCCCACCTGATGGACTGCTAGATGATGTTAAGAAAAAAAATGTTGTCTTTCAGTAAAACAAACTGTATCACAACACCAGAAAAATTGTCAGAATGGCACATTCCCAACTCCATCAGAATTGAGGTTTTGCATTGCCTCATAATATGGCCCCTCAAATGAACATATCAAATGAATAAATGGTGGCGGCCATCATCTGTTGCTAAAACAGAAGAATGGTGTTTATTTTGATCAAGTGTATTGTAGGTGATCCTTTGATGATCCAAGGTGTTCGTGGCGCGGGCCATATTGAGGATTAGAGAAACCCCGAGATCACCATCATTGGATTACTCCAACCATTTGATTGGTTGACTATTATTATTAGCATGGGATCGTTGGTTTGTTCGACCTCTCCTTATTCTCTTTTTCCCTTGGTCTTATTTTCCTATTTTTTTCAATGTTTTCAGGGCTACAACAAAAGACTCAACGGCGAGAAATTTTCGATTACCAAAGGTTCAGACCTAAATTGGAAGGCCCGGTGAACAGAATTGAATTTGTCACTCTAAAATGGAGATGGGGCCACTTCCGAAAGTAGATGTGATCAGCAACCTACCAGAGAACCTCATTGAGGCCATCCTTATGCTTTTGCCAATAAGAGATGCTGTGAGGACAAGCATCTTATCGCGCAAGTGGAGAAATAAATGGACCACCATTCCACAACTTGTATTCAATGAAAAATGTGCCCCACCTCCTTCCCGAAACAAAAAAATTGATCAGTTTAAGCGTGTGAGCATCATCGATCAAGTTCTCTTACATCATAGTGGCCCAATTCACAAGTTTGAGTGCTCAAGTTACCTGGAAAGTTGCCCATGTATCGATCGGTGGATACTATTCCTATCTAAGCATGGGATTAAAGAATTCACCCTTGATTGTTTAAATGGTGAGCTTTATAAGGTTCCTTCATATCTCTTTTCCTTTCAAGATATGACTTGCTTGAATTTAGCCAATTGCATAATCACACCACCTACCACCTTTATTGGCTTTCATCATCTCACTTCAGTCCATCTTATAAACAGTCACAATTACGAGTATCTGCTTTCCAAATGTCCACTTCTTGAGAGGTTAACATTAGCATTCACTTTCCCAACTCCTAAACACCTTAAAATCTCTGGTCCAAACCTCAAAGTAGTTAGCATATCTGGGAACTTCAACAGTTTTTGTTTTGAAGATAACCCCCTTCTTAAGAGTTTACTGTTAGTGGTCAATTCCCCAACTCCTAAACCCATTAAAATCTCTGGTCCAAACCTCCTATCAGTTGCCATAGGCGGGAATTTCAACGGTCTTTGTTTTGAAGATACCCCACTTCTGGCTAGTGTGAGTATTATTAGTTTTCTTTATATTAACAATGCCACCGGACAAACAGAACAAGATGGTAGTTGCAATCTGATTAAGGTTCTTGGTGGTCTACATAGTATTCAGATACTTGACATACGTGGTCAATCCCTCCAGGTAGGTAAATTTAATTCGATTTTTTATCTTGTATAGAATCTGATTATTTTCTAGTGTGCATCCAAGATGGCTTTAGCCAAGAACTTGACTTACATTCTTCTCGTGAATTGGCCTCCCTAGTTTTTGACAATAGGAAATGTACCAGTGAGGCTTCCGATTTCATATAATCGTCTAAGTTTTCTTCAGCTATGTATGAATTTCAATGCTTCAAAGGAGATCTTGGCTGTCCTTTGCTTGTTTAGGAGCTCCCCTAATTTAGGAGAACTCACCATCGAGGTATTGTCAATGGTGTGGGCTTTTTTATTTATCTTGTGATTGTTAAATATTGATAATTCTAATCTTATTGATAATTTCTAGGCCCACTCAGAGGAAGGAACCGATGATAAACTCAAGGCTGGAGAGATTCTTAGCAATCAACAAGAAATATTCTTGACTCGTCTTGTAAGAGTGTCTATGAAGGGAATCACAGGGACAAAGCTCCAATTGGAATTTGTGAAACTTATACTTGCGAATGCGCCGGTGCTTTATTTGATCGACATTAATTTTACGAAAAAAACGGATGCTAAAAAATCACAGATTTTGAAAGAGTTGACTGAATTCCCAAGAGCTTCAACACACGCTAGAATCAACATAAGATGAAAAGTAGTTTTGAAGGGAGATTATGTACATATTTTTATTAGATTACATAGGCTAATTACAGTTGGATTTATCAAGAGATTTTATTTTATTTGGTGTTGTGTGACTTTTTATCTCACTTGGAATGAATGCTTTACTTTGGTCTCAAGAACTCTCACTGGTTGTTGAGGTTTTAAGAGCTGGTGACTCAGGACCAACTTGTCTGAGTCGTGATTCAGTAACTTCTGTGGCTTCACAAATTTTTCAACAGTAGGTGCTCTATCCCCACTGTTTCGTGTCCTGTGGCCCACTTGAGTTTTGGATCCAAGTTGATATACGACACATACATCAAGGTGGGCCCACAGTCACGACCTGATTGAATCCACTCCTCTTCTAGATGAACTGCCTTCCACACGCGTTTGAATGGGTGCTGCGATGCTAGACGGCAGAAGTGGGGCCTCCATGGTGTATGTATCACATCCAACCCGTCCATTAGAAGCGTCCCATCAGGTTATCTCCATGGCCTGAAAATCAGCTCGATTCAAAACTCAGGTTAGCCTGAATTTGGTGCTGACTGTTCATCCATCGAAGGTAACAGTCTGGATGCCCTGGATTCCCTATACACAACATGGTCGGCCCCTAATGGAAATCAATTGTGTGCGTCCTCTCTCAACCTGTCCCATTAGATGTGGCCCACCTGAGTATCCATTTGTGCTAGCTGTGGATCGTGGAGGTAACGTGAGACGATGGATCAGATGGACGGACCGGATGTAGTGAACATACCATGTAGGCACCACTTGTGCCCACTCTCCCAATTAGGAAATTCCAACCACCTTCCTCTGTTTATCAATCTTAATCGGGACACGGATTGCGTAATTGCTACTCGACAGTCCTCTGTGGGCCCTGTTATGGTTAATTTCTCATAACTGACCCGAGGACAAAAGACCTCGGAATCCTACAGTAAGTCGAAGGTCTGCACCGATGACTTCCCCCCTTTCGAGGTCAGATCAGAGAAGACCTAATCTACCGAGCATACGAGAGCCGAACTCATCCCTTCCTTCCTGCCTATAGATGATAGCGCATCCCCTCAAGATCGGAACCATCCGAAAGATCAGAACGGTCCGAGATTCTCGCCCAGATTTCCGGAGAAAAGGCAAGATATGTGCCGTGATCTCAGCTCAATAACTCTATGATCAATGCCTATAAATAATCAGACTAACTCCAAACGAGAGGTAAGCTCTAATCTCTAGAACGAGTCATCTTACAATTATCAAAGGTGATTACTGATTTAGGCATCGGAGGGCTCACGGCTGGATCCCAGCCACCCCCCTTTACCATTTTCTGTGGTGCTTTGCAGAACCTAACGGAGGCCATCGATCCAAACATCTCTGCCGATTCATCCGAAGGATATCTCTTCCGACGATCTGTTCCTACATATACAACTTCCATCACCTCGTCTGCTGACCAGAAAACGGTATCAACAGATTGGCGCCGTCTGTGGGAATCTCGACAAAAGCCTTTTCTTTACAGAATCCTTCGTTCTAAACAACCAATGGCTGGTGGGAGAGGCAATAGGAAGGGGAAAGCCCCGGTGAACGACGAGCTCTCCTACGAGCATCATTCCGAAAGTGAAGCACCTGTTCGTAATACTCCAATGCTCCACCTCGGCAGCTCGTCACACCGCCTCAATCTTCTGAGTGGACGGCAGAGGTCCCGAAACCGTGGGACCAGACTGTCCACATTAGAAGAACGGGTGGGAGGCGTTGCAGAGCAGTTTGGTGGGGTAGATAGACGCTTCGAGCGCGTGGACGGGAAATTAGACGAAATTACAGCCTTGCTGAACAGTCTAGTCCGACCCGCACCTAACCTCGAAACCAACCCCGAATCTGGACAACCTCAGCGAAGTTCTCATCCACCACGCTCACACTCAAGCCGTCCACAACACGACGAGAATGAAGTCGTGAGCCGAGCCTCCGCCTCGAGAGTTCGAGTGGCCACGGAACTTCCTTCTAATGATCTAAGACACAGAATAGAAGAAAGAAGATCCGCCCGAGCTAGTCAAGATCAAGGGCGAATGGACGATAATATTACTCCCCTCGAAGCCGAACTAAAAGAGCTTCGGGAGAGGATCGGTGATATCCAGCGGGCACAACTTGCCCGAGTACCGACGGCAGCAGATGTCCTGGTAGACTCATCTGAGTCCCCGTACACTGATGAGATCCGCAACGAACCTCTCCCGAAAAGCTTCAAAATACCCCAGCTCAAGCAATATTCCGGGATAGGAGACCCGGCTGAGCACCTTGAAAACTTCAAGGTCCGAATGGAGCTCCATGGGGTTAACGGCCATATTATGTGTAAAGCTTTCCCGTTGTCTTTGACTGGCTCGGCCTGGACGTGGTTTCGCAATTTAAAACCGAAGTCCATCCCTTCTTTCACCGAGCTGAGCAGAGCATTCGCAACTCAGTTCATCGGAAGCACTGACCCGAGGAAGCATTCGACGCACCTCGCTGCAGTCAAACAGAAAGACAACGAATCATTGAAAGATTACCTCTCACGATTCAACGCTGAAGCGGTTCAAGTGGAGAACCTGTCCCAAGATGTACTGCTACACACAATGATAGGAGGGTTGCGGGATGAGAAGTTCCTCTGGTCAGTAGGGGAACAGCCCCCTCAATCAGTTGCTGAATTCCTCGATCGAGCTGCGAAACACATAAACGCAGAAGAGCTGGTGAACGCTCAGGGGTCATCTCATAAGAGGAAAGAACGCAAGGAAGAAAGTAGCAATAAACGACATCGTCCAGACCGCCGATCTCCGAACTCAAACGCTAATCCACGCGGAGCCAAAACTTCGGTTCCAAAATTTGAGAAATTTACTCCGCTCAAGACAACCATCGAGCAAATATTCTTAGCCGAGAAGAACAAACAGGCGTTCGGACGACCAGCGAAGATAAAAACCGACCCCGACAGAAGGTCAAAATCCAAATACTGTCTATACCATAAAGATCATGGTCATAATACTGTGGATTGTTTTGACCTGAAGCGACAAATAGAAACGCTGATCCGGCAAGGATTCTTAAAAGAATACATCACCCAACGTCCCGATAACGATAGAACTTCAGGTCGGGAAGAAAGAGGAGAGCCGGTCGACAATAACCCTATGGAAGAGATCCATGTGATCTTTGGAGGGCCTACCACTGGAGATTCTGGCAACGCCCGTAAATCCTATGCTCGTCAGGCACGGACATCCGAGCCAGCTTGGCAGGTGAATTTAACCAGCAGACCTATAAAAATTCCTAAGGTCGCCCAACGCATGATATCTTTCTCCGAGGAAGACGCCAGAGGAATTATACACCCGCACGACGACTCTCTGGTAGTATCGATGGTAGTCGCAAATAAGAAGCTCCACAGAATGATGGTGGATACAGGGAGTTCGGTCGACGTAATATACGCTTCGGCATTTGACAGAATGAAGATTGATCGATCTAGACTAAGACCGGTCAAAACAGCCCTAACCGGATTCACAGGAGATTGTATCATGCCTGAAGGAGAAATAACTCTACCGGTCACCGCAGGAGATGAGCCAAACCAGAAAATGATCATGGTCGATTTTTTGGTCGTCGACACTCCCTCGGCATACAACGCGATCGTCGGCCGACCCATCTTACGAGCTCTAAAGGCTGGCATCTCCATCTATCACCTGGCCATGAAGTTCGAAACTGAAGATGGAATCGGTGTGATCCGAGGAGACCAGCAAGAAGCTCGTCGGTGTTATGAGCTGACCCTGCGCGGAAAAGGCAAAAACCCGATATCCGCCATCTCACATGCAGCCCCCCTGGATCCCAGGGAAGAAACAAAAGAACGTGGATCACCAGCTGAAGATTTGATAGAGGTCCCTTTGTCAGAAAAGGACCCGAGCTTGGTCGTCAAAATCGGGTCTCAACTGAATGACGACATCCAAACGAAGATGATCGCTTTTCTGAAAGAGAATGCCGACGCCTTTGCATGGTCCCATCAGGACATGCCCGGTATAAATCCCGAGGTAATGGTCCACCGACTAAACGTGGACCCGTCCGTCAAGCCGGTTCGTCAGAAAAGACGAGCCTTCAACACAGAAAGATATGCCGCAATTGAAGAAGAGGTAAAGAAATTGCGTCAAGCAGGTTTCATTCAAGAAGTCCGCTATCCCGATTGGCTCGCCAATGTCGTCCTCGTCAAAAAAGCCAACGGGAAGTGGAGGGTTTGCATCGACTACACCGACCTCAACAAAGCCTGCCCGAAGGACAGCTTCCCGTTACCGAGAATAGATCAGCTCGTAGATTCGACCTCGGGACACGAGCTTCTCAGCTTCATGGATGCGTACTCTGGGTACAATCAAATCCAGATGCATGCCCCCGATAGGCAAAAAACGGCGTTCGTCACCGACCGAGGACTGTATTGCTACAAGGTGATGCCTTTCGGGTTGAAGAACGCGGGAGCAACGTATCAGCGTTTGGTCAACAAAATGTTCGCAGAGCACATCGGCAAAACCATGGAAGTCTACGTGGACGATATGCTCGTAAAAAGTCTGAAATCAGAAGACCATATCGACGACCTCCGGGTTATGTTCGGAATCCTGAAGAAATACGGGATGAAACTCAACCCGGGAAAATGCGCCTTCGGGGTAAGATCGGGAAAATTCCTCGGATTCATTGTGAATCAAAGAGGAATTGAAGCCAACCCTGAAAAGATCCGGGCGTTGGTCGAGATGAGTTCGCCAACCACCGTGAAAGAAATACAAAGCCTCACGGGGCGAGTCGCCGCACTCAACAGGTTCGTATCCAGAGCTACCGACAGATGCCTCCCGTTCTTCAAGCAACTTCGCAAGTTGAACGAGGTGGCCTGGACGCCAGAATGTGAACAAGCCTTCCAGGACCTAAAGGCGTACCTCGGTTCACCTCCGCTACTGTCCAAGCCCGCACCAGGGGAAGAGCTACTGCTATATCTGGCCGTATCCTCCGCGGCAGTGAGCTCGGCCCTAATCCGCAATGACCGAGGTATACAAAGACCAATATACTACATCAGCAAAGCTCTCCTGGATGCAGAGACCCGTTATCCTAGCCTAGAAAAACTGGCTCTGGCTCTAATTACAACGGCGAGGAAATTACGCCCTTATTTCCAAGCACACTCGATAGTGGTATTGACGAACCAGCCGTTGAGGCAGATACTACAGAAGCCGGAAACTTCGGGTCGCCTTGCACGCTGGGCCATCGAGCTCGGAGAATTCGACGTTCAGTACCGACCCCGCATGGCGATTAAGGGGCAGGCTGTGGCTGATTTCATCGCCGAGCTCACCGACCTCTCCGAACCTGAAACTAATGCCCCCTGTCAGGATAACATGGACGGACCGAACCCGGTAGAAGATTCGAACTGGTCGCTGCATGTCGATGGATCGTCGAACTCGCAAGGATGTGGAGCGGGAATAATCTTGACTTCCCGTGATGGCATAAAAGTCCAGTATGCCCTAAGGTTCGGTTTCAAAGCTTCAAACAATGAAGCCGAATATGAAGCACTCCTCGCCGGATTACGGCTAACCTCGGCAGTCGGAATCCGATGCATCACGGTATACAGCGACTCACAATTGGTCGTGGGTCAAGCAACAATGGAATATCAAGCAAAGGGAAAAAAGATGCTCGCGTACCTGCAAAAATATCGCGAGTTATCAGCTCGGTTTGATCGTTGTAAAGTTGTCCGAATACCGAGAGGTCACAACACCCACGCAGACTCCCTCGCGAAGTTAGCGTCGGCTGGAGACGACGAACTGGGACGGGTCGTCCCCATTGAATTCCTCCCCCAAAGAAGTATCACGGACAACGTTAAAAACGAAGTATGCGCTGCTTCAACTGAGCCTGATTGGAGAGACCCTATCATCCGTTTCCTACGGGAGAACGTATTGCCCGAAGGAAAAATAGAGGCAAGACGAATCCAGTATAGGTCAGCTCGGTACGTACTACTCGACGATATATTATACAAGAAGGGTCTCTCGTTGCCATATCTCCGCTGCCTTGGATCAAATGAAGCCGACTACGTCCTAAGGGAAATCCACTCCGGCGTATGTGGAAATCATTCTGGAAGTAGGGCATTAGCGCAAAAAGCGGTTCGCCAAGGTTATTACTGGCCGACGATCCAAAAGGACGCCCGCGAGATCGTCAAGCGATGCGACAAATGCCAAAAGTTCGCATCGATTCCTCACTCACCTCCCGAAGAGCTCACTCCTATGTCCGGACCGTGGCCCTTTGCACAGTGGGGGGTTGATATCATTGGTCCTCTCCCTACGGGCAAGGGACAGGTCAAGTATGCGATCGTGGCCGTCGATTATTTTACGAAATGGGTCGAGGCAGAACCGCTTGCGAAAATCACCGAGAAGAAAACAACAGACTTCATCTGGAAGTCGATCGTATGTCGGTTCGGTGTCCCAAACACTATCGTCACCGACAATGGGCCTCAGTTCGATAATACGAAATACCGAGAATTTTGCCAGAACTTGGGTATAAAGAATGTGTATTCGTCTCCTCATCATCCCCAAGCCAACGGGCAAGTCGAGGCTATCAACAAGATTATCAAGAATCATCTTAAAACAAAACTCGGTGAATTCAAAGGAGTTTGGGCCGAGCAACTTCCCGAGGTGTTGTGGGCATACCGGACCACAGCTCGGTCAACAACAGGAGAATCCCCATTCTTCCTGGCCTTCGGAGCAGAGGCCGTAGTCCCGGTCGAAATAGGGCTACCAAGTAACCGTACCAATAATTATCGACCCGATCAGAATCAAGACGAGCTCCGAACTAACCTCGATCTGCTCGACGAAGTCAGAGAAACCTCCCAAGTTCGGATCGCAGCATATCAACAGCGCGTTGCGAGATTCTATAATTCCCGGGTGAAAGAAAGACGGTTCAGGGTGGGAGACCTCGTCCTACGGCGGAACGTACGTGAGAAGAAAGATAAAATTGCGAGCACATTCAATCCAAACTGGATTGGACCCTACAAAGTTATTAAAACAGTTCGGCCTGGAACTTATTGGCTCGAAGATTTACAAGGTCATGCTTTACCTCATCCGTGGAACGCGGAACATTTGAAAATCTACTATCAATAAAAGCACATTTTTGTTGTTGAGGTACGAACAGAGGCTAATTTGGCCCACAGTCGTATATGAGCTCTAAGCTTCCATTATTTTTGCTAAGTCCTAAATACTTCGTATACGACCTAAACTTGCTCGGCTACGAAGTAAATGGATTCATTATTTTTTTTGCTAAGTCCTAAAATACTTCGGCTACGATCTAGATGCTCGGCCACGAAGTAATTTTTGCGGCAATGTACAAAAAAAAATCTGACAAAGTGCAAACACAGATCAGAAAGAGAAAAAAAGTAATTCATTTCATAAGACCATGAAAAGGTCAGATTACAAAAACAATTACATAAAGGCCCTAGAAACGGGCTACATAAAAACCCTAAGGGGCAGAATCAGCGGTAGGCTCAGCAGGGGCTGCAGTATCTTCGTCTTCCTCCACCTCGGAGTCCAGAAATGAAAGGTCCAAGCCCGGATGATGTTCTTGGACGGTCATCCGACACTTCTCGTAGCCGAAGTCAAACGCTTCATCGGCCTCGGCAACCTTTACCTCCAACTCCGCCTTGGTGGTTTCCAACTCCGACCTCGCAGACCCCTCGGAGGCCTTCAGCTCCTCCACCTGGATAATAAGGTCAGCTTCAGACCTCTCCTTGTTGGATAGTTCGGCCTGGAGAGCGGCGATCTCCCTCTCCCGCGCATCCAAGGCCTTGACCGCCTCCTCCCCGAACCTCCGGGCCTCGTCCAAGGAGTGCTTGGTGGCCGTCAGCGTACCCTCAAGGCCGGAGATCGTACCCTTGTCCCGGGTGATCTCGTCCCGGAGCATCTGGCAGCCATAAGCCACCTGCACAAACAAGAAATAAGTAAGTGAACGAAATACCTAACTAAGTTGTTTTTATAGCAGAATGGTATTAAATTTCACCTTAGTGCTGAAGACCCCCATCATGTTCAGCAAAGAGAGAGCCGGGGATCTCGCCATAATGTCCACCTCGGCCTCGGGGACTGCCTTATACGCCCACTTGCACAAGTTGTACAAGTGTGGCGGCATCTCCGGCCCCCGGCGAATGGCAGATGAACCTTGAGCCGAGGTTTCCTGGGCCGATGCCCCAGATGGGCCGGCCTCACCGCCCTCCACCAAGTCAATAACTTGGACAGGAGGTGGAAGCTCAGCGGGAAGGTCTGGCCGCACAACCTCGACTGGAGGTGCTTCTGAGATCGCCTCAGCGGCTGGTTGAAGAGGAGCATCCTCCGCCGGGAGGGAAGAAGGGCGCACTCGGGGACGCCTCGTCACCACCTTCTGCCTCTTCTTCTCTCGAAGCTGCTCCTTTTCTTCGGCCGTCATGGTCGACATCTTCCTTCGGGAAGTAGGAGCAGACATACCTGAGGAAAACAAAGCATCACGTTAGTAAAGTACAGAAGAAGAATCGAACTGATCAGTACTCATGAATACCTACCTCGAGGGTTAATGCCCAGGTCGGATAAGGTTTCAAAGGACAAAAGAATTTTTACGCTGCGGAAGCTCGGATCTAGCTCCCACACAGCGATTAGGCGCTCTTCCTCCTCCGAGCTGAGGGCTGGGGGATCACCACGAACTAAAAAAAAAAAAAAAAGGGAGAGGTCAGTCACAAAAAAAAAAGGGAGAGGTCAGTCACAAAAAAAAAAAAAAAAAAAGGGGAAAGCATCGGACCCGACCTGGAATTGAAAACCAGTTGTTGACTCTTCGGTCTGGGAAGTTAACTTCGGGTCGGGCCCCTTCCCAACCCTTGGATACGAAGAACCACTCCTCCTTCCACCCGTGAATTGAGGAGGGTTGGTCTTCTATCAACCGATGTCCTTTCCTCCCCCGAGGTGACATATAGAACCACCCCTTTGAGTCAGGATGGCTCTTCAGTTGGTATAGATGCCTCAGTTCGGAGGAAGTCGGGTCCGAAGCGTGGAGTTGGCGCCATAGAGCAACGCAGCTAATTAAAGTTCTCCAGGAGTTCGGGGCCAACTGGCCCGGAGCGAGGTTAACCGCGGATAAATACTCCCTCACAGCAGGAAGGAGGGGAAGGCGGAAACCAGCCTCAAAGAATGAGGCGTACACAGTAACCTGGTCTCCAGGTGGACGGGTCGGAAAATCATCAAGGCCAGGAAGCCTGAGGTCTAAAACCCCAGGGATACAATATTCCGACCTGATCCTAATCAGGTCAGATGGTCTAAGAGTTGTCCAGATCAGGTCGGCCGGGTAATCAGAAACCCGGTCAGCAACCCGACCTGAAGTCCCAGCCACTGGAACTTCGTCCGAAGCGAAGGACGAAGGAGTTTCAGCCAGCAAGACTTCTCCTGATGGTTCCGCGATGACAACTTGGTTTTCCATCATACTGGATTCCCCAATGGCCAAGGACAAAGTTCGCGAAGAACTATCCTCCGAAGCAGTCATTGAAAGAAAAAAAAAAGGGGGAGAACGAAGAACTGGAAAAAAGGACGGAATGTAGATCAACCTACCGGATTACTTTCCGGACAAAAAGTGGGCCAAAGATAGAAAGCAAGGACAGCTTGCTGAGATCACAGCGGTCCGAAGGGGATCTCGAAGACTGGCCCAGAGAAAATCGCGAGGGAATCAAAGGAAAAGGAAGAGAGAAATCGCAAACGGGGAAGATGAAAGAAATCCGGAAAAATGCTTAAGTACAGTATTTATACTGTAGCTGGAGACAGCACGCAGAACGTGCTGTGCCACGCGGCAGTTATCTGCGGTCTCAAAGAACGAACCGACGCGACTATCGACGAGGCTTGCCACGTGTCAGCATCTCATTGGATAGTGATATTCGGCCCGTCCGTTCGAAGATACGAGGCCCCACGTGTCATCGCACCATTCGTCCGCCGAAATTAAAAGCTGCCACGCCGTACGAATATGATTGCGCCTTTTCGAAATTCGAAACAGCGCATTTAATGCACAGTTGCCGCCAAAATGAGGTCAAATACTGTATACTCCCGAGATAGAAACATCCACCTCAGAAGTGGGGGGACAGCTGTTATGGGTAATTTCTCATAACTGACCCGAGGACAAAAGACCTCGGAATCCTACAGTAAGTCGAAGGTCTGCACCGATGACTTCCCCCCTTTCGAGGTCAGATCAGAGAAGACCTAATCTACCGAGCATACGAGAGCCGAACTCATCCCTTCCTTCCTGCCTATAGATGATAGCGCATCCCCTCAAGATCGGAACCATCCGAAAGATCAGAACGGTCCGAGATTCTCGCCCAGATTTCCGGAGAAAAGGCAAGATATGTGCCGTGATCTCAGCTCAATAACTCTATGATCAATGCCTATAAATAATCAGACTAACTCCAAACGAGAGGTAAGCTCTAATCTCTAGAACGAGTCATCTTACAATTATCAAAGGTGATTACTGATTTAGGCATCGGAGGGCTCACGGCTGGATCCCAGCCACCCCCCTTTACCATTTTCTGTGGTGCTTTGCAGAACCTAACGGAGGCCATCGATCCAAACATCTCTGCCGATTCATCCGAAGGATATCTCTTCCGACGATCTGTTCCTACATATACAACTTCCATCACCTCGTCTGCTGACCAGAAAACGGTATCAACAGGCCCCACAATGGTGTTTGTGTTTTATCCACACTATCCATCCATTTTTTTAAGCTCAGATTAGTTACTAACCCCAGGTATTGGTGGAGAGTAGAGGGCGTACCTTGATGGTACCTGAAATGTTTATTTTTGGTCTCACCTGTTCAATTTAGAGTTGTACACCAGCTCAGCCTTCAAGCTGGAGTGCCACACTTGACTTAGTTCGGTTGAGCTTTCAAGCCATGAAAAAACTAAATTTTGAATAGGCTGGGCTTAAAACATGTTATTCTACTTATTTTTATAGACAATTTTCTTTCTTATTTCTTCATATTCTTTCAACATGAGACTAAACAACCTCTCTTCCAAATTAGCTGAGGTGAGACAAGCTCGAATCAAGTCAATGCAAATTGAGCTTCAAGTTGTGCCAAATCAAACCAAAGTCAACTAGAGCTCGACTTGAAAATCCTAGAGCTGAAAAAAATTGGCTTGACGGAGACTGAAATCAACAACGAGCCAAGTCAAGTTATTTTGAGCCGAGTAGAGGTGAGTTAACCTAGTTTGCTCTCTACTGTTCATTAGGTTAGACAGATCTCATTAGTGGAAAAACAGAAATATCAACTTGATCCAAAACTTTTGTGCCTTTAAGAAGGTTTTAATGGTGAGCATTCAATGACTATTGTTTTGTGTGGTGTGGTCCAACCAAGATTTAGATCTGCCTCATTTTTATGATCATGGACTAAAACGAGCTGGCAAAATGGATGGACGGTGTGGATAAAACACATACATCATGGTAGGGCCTGCTGAGCACTGACCAGCAACTTGACTGCGAGTGTACTATGCACGACCGACCTCGGTGGTGTGTTTTTACGTGGCAAAGTTCCACAGGCCCCAGCATCCCACTGCTTGTTGTCGTGTGGTCCACTCGAGCTTTGGATCTTTGGATCTACCTCACTTTACCATGCAACACTGTTCGAACCTGGGTGGTGTGCTGAGCATTACGCAATCGAAGTAAGGCAAGATCACCTCATATTCTCTTCGACTTCCGTACAGGGGAGTGGATTAGGTGTGGCTGTAGCCTCGCCCAAGATAGTGTGGCCTTACCTTGGGGCCATCTTGATGTATGTATTCTATATCCACACTTTCTATCTGTTTTGCCGGATCATTTCAGGGCATGGGTCCGAAAATCTAGCAGATCCAAATCTTAGTTGGACCATACTATAAGAAACAGTGGTGATTGAACGCCCCACCAATTAAAAACTACCTAGGGCCCACCGTAATGTTTCATAATATTTATTTGTCATACTACCTTGACAAGGTTGCATAAACTTGGATGGCCCATAATGAGTTTTTAATAGTTTTCATATGGTATGGTCAACCTGAGATTGGATCTGCTTCATTTTCGCTCTGTCCTTGAGCAAAACGGATGGATGGCCTGGATAAAAACACATACATCGTGATGGACCCACCGAGCTTTGACACCAGCTAGCTGGCTGGTGTCGGGGTCCTAGCCAAACCTCGTCCATTCTCTTCGGCTTCTGCAACGGCTTCTTACTACTCTTCCTTGTTTTTCGGCGGATTCCTGATTGTGGGGCCCACATTGATGTATGTACCTTATATCCACGTCATCTATCCATTTGGAAAGATTAATTTAGTGGATGATCCCAAAAGAGAAGTATATACAAAAGACAGGTGGACCACAACAGAGGAAACAGTAGTGAGTGAATACCCACCATTAAAAACTTCTTAGGTCCACCAGAATGTTTATTTTCCATCCAAACTGTTGATAAGGTCACAAAGACCTAGATGAAGGGACCACACAAATATCAGATTTATCGAAAACTTTTGTGGCCCACAAGAAGTTTTTAATGGTCAGTTGCCACGGTTTCATGTGGTGTAGCCAAGCTAAGATTTGTATCTGCTTCATTTTTTGGAATCATACACTAAAATAAGCTGTCTAAACAGATGAACTGCGTGGATGTAAGTAAAATATATCACTGTGGACCCCACAGATCCACCCACCTTGGGAAGCCACGCCCATTCTCTTCGACTTCTGCAACGGCTTCGTACTCCTCTTCCCAAGTCTTCTTCACCTCTTCTTAAATGGTAGGCCCTGCCACGAATATAACCGGGTATTAAATGAGGCTGTTCCTGTTGGAGTTTTCCCCCTCAATGTCAGTAGAGAGAGAGAGAAAGAGAGGAGTGCTCCCATTTGGTCATCCACTAGTCGTAGCCCCCGGCTGGCCGGTTTGTAACTTGACAAAGATTGGGATTACTTACTGGATTGTTTACTGTCTAGTCTGACCGGTCATCGACCGGTCGATGGTCCTGGACTATTGATTGTCTGACCGGTCGGTGACAGGTCTGAATTTTTCTGTTTTCTCCAGAACTCTCTAGACTGTTTTTGTAAATCGCCGACTGGTCGACAGTTTTGGCCGACCGGTCGACGATGCACGCAGACTGCAAAATGTAGCTTCATATTGGCGCTCAAACTCTTGCGTAAAGCTATAAGAGGGCTTCCAAATCGGGATTTAGGTATTCCATTAAGGGGTTTTCATGTCCAATGTGAGAGAGAGAGAGAGAGAGAGGGAGAGGAAGAGAGAGAGAAAAAAGAGAGAGGAAGCTTGTGGAAGGGAGAAGATTGCTTGAAGAGGTGATCTTCAGTACAATCATCATCTCAGCGCTTCTACATCCTCGTGATCGGTGAGATCTCTCCGTTTTCATTATTCTCTTATTATTTATCCACTCATTCATGAGTGAAGAATGTTTGATTCAAGCGGTGTGTGCTTGTAATCGGTTGTAACGTTCTACTTCATAGTGAATTGTTGTTCTGGACTAAGTTCCATGATTTTTTACCTCTTCAAGCATTTTCCATGTAAAAATCTCTTGTATCGCGAGATTGTTGATTTGCTTTTAATTATTGCATTATCATGAGTGGTCCAATTCAAAAGTTCGAGTGCTCAAGATACCTAAAAAGTAGCCCAAATATCTTTGGATGGATACTATTCCTATCTAACCATGGGATTAAAGAATTCACCCTTGATTTTTTAGAGAGCGATTTTTATAAGCTTACTTCATGTCTCTTCTCCTGCAAGATCTGACTTGTTTAGAGCTAACCAATTGCATAATCACACCACCTCCACATTTAGCGGCATTCCTCATCTCACCTCCCTCTTATCTTCTAAACTCATATGCATATGAGAATTTACTTTACAATTGCCCACTTCTTGAAAGATTAAAATTATCTGTCAATTTCCCAAGTCCTAAACAACTCAAAATCTTCGGTCTAAACCTCCGACAAGTTGCCTTACGAGGGAGCTTCAGCAGTCTTTGGTTTTAAGATACCTCGTTACTGACTATTGTGGATATTTATATGGATTTTTTTATTGATAGTGTCATTGGAAAAACAGAACAACATGGCAGTTGCAATCTGGTTGAGGTTCTTGGTTGTCTACATAGTATCTGTTGGAGGTGACAGCAAACCCCCTGATATACATTGTCCTGTCGTTCCCTAACAGCTCGAGCTTTTAGCGCAACTGGTCAGTAATAGTATTCAGACCCTCACTATACATCAATATTTCCTACTAAGTAGATTCTTTTTTCTCTTTTTTTTTTTTTTGGATAAAACTAATTATTTTCAAGTGTGCATCCAAAAATGATTTTAGCAAAGAACTTAAGGCTTCAGACTCTTAAGGCTTCTTTACCTATATATGAATTTCAATCCATCCTTCAAAGGAGATCTGGGCTGCAAATTCTCTTAATTTAGATTGTTTGTCAATTATGTGGGTTTTTTGTTTGTCTTGTGATTGTTGAATATTGATAATTCTAAGCTAACTGCTGATTTGTAGGCCCACCTAAAGGAAGGAATGGATGACATGCTTGAAGCTGAAACTGATGATATGCCTGAAGCTGGAGATATTGCTCATAATGCACAAGAAAGAATCTTGACATGCCTCAGAACAATGCAGATCGCTGGAATAAGAGGGGCAAAGCATGAATTGGAGGTAGTAAAATGTATACTCACTAATGCGACGGTGCTTTGTTCGATGGTCATTTATATTACCAAAAACGCGGGTGTTGATGAAAACTGGATTTTGAAAGAGTTGATTCAATTCCAAAAAGCTTCAGCACAAGCTACAGTCTATGTCATCTATGTAAGATGAAAAGTAGAGTAGCTTAAAGGGTGATACTGAGCAAATTTTAATTATTTAGCCCAAACATAGTCAAGAGGCGGTTTTCTTTTAGATAGGGTACTATGGTGTGACTTTGTTTACGTGAAATGTTGATCCTGAACTCACCTACGATGACTGATGATCTTTGAGTCTCAGGAACTTGAGTTTCTAATTTCGAACAAGACACCCAAAAGAAGACTCGGAAGTCGGAACACCGTTTTAAGAGTTGGTGACTCGGACCAGTCTGGTGATGATCGAGGCATGTTGCAGCGGTCATTACACCTTGATGTTTATATGCCATTCAAGCCCTTCATAAGCTCATTTCCTGTGGGATGAGTTGAAATCACAAAAATATTGGCCCCAAAAATGTTTCAATGGTGGAAGTTCAATCCCACTTTTTCCTTGTGGCCCACTTCAGTTTTGAATCTACCTCATTTTTTGGTTCATGTCATGAGGATAGATGGTTTGGATAGTTGAAACTTCCCACAGGTACACTAGAAATCCGCGTGCGTGAGTCCTATGGTCCCACCTCAATGTATGTGTCGTATATTCATGTTGTTCATCCGGTTTGCCAGCTCATTTTGGACGTTGATTGCCTACTGACAGCAGCCAGTTGTTATTGGACGATGGAGCTGTGCGACCACCATGATTTCTTCTTTTTTATGGCATAAGCCCAAAATGAGGAAGATCAAAATCTCGGGTGTTCCAGGTAATAGTGGTGGTTAAACGCCCCACCATTAGAAACTTCTTGGGGGCACAAAAGTTTTGGATCAAGCAATGTGGGTCCCACAGCACCGTCTAATAGGGACTCGGATTCGGTAGTAACCCCTCCAATACCCAGCCACCATGATGTATGTGTCTTATCCACTCCAACCATCCATTTTCCCATATCATTTTAGGGCATGGTACCAAAAATGAGGCAGATCCAAATCTCTGGTGGACCACACCATAGGAAATAGTGTAGGTTGAACGGCCACCATTAAAACTTTCTCAGGGGCCACAAAAGTTTTGGATCAATCTGGTATTTGTGTTTTCCCTTCATCCAGGTCTGTGTGACCTTATCAACAGGTTGGATGGAAAATAAACATTACCGTGGGCCCTATGAAGCTTTTAATGGTGGGCGTTCAATCACTACTGTTTCCTGTGGTGTGATCCACCTGAGATTATTATCTACCTCATTTTTGGGTCCATGTCCTAAAATGAGGTGGGAAAATGGATGGACGGCGTGGATAAAACACATTCGTCAGGGGCCTCTGCAACATTACGTTGTTGATGCTGCTATGCCTTCTCTGTTTTTTGTTCTTCATGAAAGTTGGACCCTACTGCCAAGATCACCCGGTGTTACCTTCGGCTTCTGCAACGGTACATTCCTCTAACTCCTCTTCCTTCTTTTTTTGGCCCTACATGAAGATCACTAGGTATTAAATCAGGCTGAACCAGTCATCAGGTGGGCCACAAGCTTGCAGTGAATCAGACCATTTGCACCCACTCCACATGTATCTTTTACATGCAGACAATGTGCCAACAGCCAACTTGACATGTGTGGGATGCTACACCGGTGTGTAAGGTGGGCCATGTTGCTAAGATCAACAGATGCTAAAAGATCAGGCTGGTCCACTGATAGAGTAGGTCACACTCAAAAGCAACACAAGGCTTGTCAAAACATTCCAGAGGGAAGGGCGTAAAGTAATGAAGAGAAGAGCACCATCTCCCACAAGTAAGCAAAACTTCAAATCCACAAGGTAGTTCTTGAATCCTTAAAAAAAAAAAGGAAAAAAAAAGAAGAAAAAAAAAAAGAATGAAGAAATTGTATTATTCAATAATTATTCTGAAATGCTTAATTACACCACTAATAGTAGCCCTACTTTGATTAGAATAGAAATTACATGTAATAGTAAATTTTGTCAAAAATAGTAACCTGTAAATTAACCTCGCCGGAGGATTTCAAGCATGATTAGGAGCAATTTTTAAGAAAGACTGAAATCCTAAAACTCAAAAAGTAAAGAGATACAATAAAAATAGAAATTACTATAGGTCGTCATTTTCGTAACGACATCCAGATCAAAAGTTATGGCTGATTTATGATCCAGACTTCAAGCGGCAATTTCCCCCTACCTAGAGTGGATTTCTTTGATCCGGACATGTTTGGGGCGCAAGTGCATCATGCAATATGTAGGACTAGGCCCGGATCTAATGGACTACATCCTCTTCCATTCAGACTTCTTTCAATTTAGTTGTGCCAAGAACACGTCTATAGCCCTCTCTCCATCAAATACATGCATACCTGATTCTTTTCGTCTTTTTTTTTTTTCTTTTGAACAAACCATCAAATACATGCATACCTGATTCTTTTTTGTTCTCTCTCTCTCTTTTCCTTTTGAACAAAGTCATCATCACTTGAGGACCCTTTTGATCAACAACTTAGATGTCAGACATGCTAGTTATGTAATTCTTATTGGTAACTTTAGATAAATTATATTTTGATGTATTTTTTTTAGTATTTTTCTCACATAAGTAGGTGTTTGGAAGACTCGAACCCAGGTTATTTGGTATTTTTTAATTGAATTTACTTATGATATCCTTATTAGGCCGGGGGCAACGCCAGCCCTGTTGTCAAACTTGTACTTGTATGGTCATTGGCTATTTATGGAAATGGGTTGGGCTTGGGTTAAACCCAACCTAGCTTGCCCATATAAAATTGGAATTAAATAGCATTGTAAGTAACTCAACACACTAAGTAAACTCTATGAGGCCCACTATGATGTATATATCTTATCCATACTGTCTATTCATTTTACCTGCTCATTTTAGGGCATGAGAGACAAAATTGAAGCATATTCAAAGGTCAAGTGAACCACACACAGTGAATTGAATGCCTACTAACCAAGACTTCTTGGGGCCACTGAAGTTTTGGATCAAGCTGACTCAGGTGGGATGACAAATAAAAATTACTGTGGGACCTAGGAAGATTTCAATGGTGGACATGATTATCCTCATTGTTTTCTATGGTGTGGTCCACTTGAGTTTTGGATATGCTTCAATTTTTGCTCATGCCCTAAAATAAGCTTTAAAAACGGACAGACAGCATGGAATAAGACATATATCCACAATCTGAGTTACACAGTACGCTAAACGCCAAAGCGTACTGGTAACTCAATACGCAAATCACTTCCTAAAAAATGGGCCAAAGTCAATTTTCACTTTTATGTGATAAAACATTTGCACTCACTTGAAAAGCAGAGGATGTCGTGATAAACTATTTTCTTTTTATTTACCTCCTCAATAAGGGAGTAATTCCCTTTTCTTTTTTTTTTCAAGAAGTTAAAAAGAAGGGAAAGAGATTGCTTCTGATGTAACATTTTAAATGACAAATTTGGAGAGAAAGAAGGTTTTCCTTTATAAGAATGCAATCCAAACACTTTCAAATGCAATGCACGAGTATTATTCAGGACTTCTCTTTAGCAAAATAAACAAGTGTCAAGGGTTTACTTTCCTTAGCGATAGGTCAATCTACCATCCTCTTATCTCGTATTTTTCTTTCCCTTCCACTCTCCTACCTTACCTTCAAGCAAATTGAGCCTTTAGTTTTGCTGCAATATGTCCACCAATTGAGAAAAAGGCTATCTTCAATAATCTAAACTGTTTATACGACAGGCTTCATTGTGATTGGATGATAAGGTAAAAAGATTAGACTCCCATTGGAATATTTCAACCCTTTGCCATCTTCAATCCATTTTCCTTTGTGACATGGATCATCCCCTTAATCAGTGTTTTTTGAGCCATTCATTGAAAGTTACAGATCTTTCAAACGTGATGCAAATCCGATGGCTATAGTCAAATAAATCCTATAACAGTACACCAACAGCTGTGGTCAAATATATCCTATAACAGTATCCCGGGCGTCTCATAGGAAACTTCTGAATTTTGATTTTGATGACTCAAGATCACCAACTCACCCCATGGGGTCCACATGCAATGATGGATCCCCTGGGTGCCATTTTGAATGGCCAATAATCCAATCATCACGCAAAAAAAAAAAAAAACAAAACAAAACAAAACAAAAGACCCAAACCATTGATTTATTATTTTTAGATAGGGCAGAAACCTCTCATATCATAGTTAAGTAGATTGTTTACTTAGGTCAGGTTAGAATCTTTTGTAATTTTGGGTTAAGTGTTAAGGTCATGTTTTGTACTCTTAATTTTGTACTATTTCATTCTAAATTTAAGCATGCCACTCTTAGATTGTACGCTCTCTCTCTCTCTTCAAAAATAATAATAGTCCCAAACAAAAGTAGAGAGAGAACATTGATTGTTAAATGTGAGCCCTTAAAAACTTCCTTTCCATGGTCCACTTTCGGGTAGACATCAACACCCCCCCCCCCCCCAACTATAGCTAAATTTTCATAACGAGGTTTTCCAGGTTCCATGGGAATCTTTCTATCTATTCCTAGTTTTTTTTTGTTTTTTAGGTGGGAAAGAAATGTTCAACTTAAAACTACAAATATTAGGAATCAAAACTCTCTCTTTCTGAATGGTACAACTCACTTTCCCAATTCACTCTGAATTTTTCATTTGGCTTTTTATTCCCTACAGCTGGCTGCATACTGACTTATCATGCTTCCCCATCTTTCCCACCAATGTGTAGAACAACCTGCCATGCATGCCCATCATGTAGATGATTATAAAAAATTATGCTGATCCACTTATCAAGTAGCCCAGAGCTGTATGTTCAATCAGCCCATTGGTTGTCCTCTGATTCTTTTTGTGGTGACATGTTGTTAGGAAAGAGGATGACAGGTTGGCATGCATGTGTGTCCTGAATTTACTGTTGGCAAGTCACAAGGTTGGCCCACGCGATGAGTGGGCATGCTTATTTTCACAATATATTATCCTTGAGGGGTGCGGATTTCCTGCGAAAGCCTTGCGCACGTAGTTCCTGCGCTGGCAACCAAGGTGGGGCCCAAAGTGATGTTTTTTGATAAATCCACCCCGTCCATCCATTTTGGGAGCTCATTTTAGGGCATGAGAACAAAAATAAACCGGATCCAAGACTAAAGTGGGCCGAAAACGTGAGGATTGATCGTCCACAGTTGAAATATTTGTGGAGCCACAGGAGTTTCTAATCAGGATAATATTTGTGTTTCCAGTTCATCCCAGTAGTAGTGACGTTATGAACGGTATGGATGTCATATAAACATCACTGTGGACCCCAGTGAGGTTTCAATGGTAGTAATTTACCTACCCACCTTTTCCTTTAGTGAGGCCTACTCGATTCTTGGATTCGGTTCGTTTTTGTTCTCGTATCCTAAAATGAGCTCCCAGAATGGATGGACAGGGTAGATTTATCAAAAAACATCTCTTTGGGCCCCACCTTGGTTCCCAGAGCAGGAACTTCCTGCGCTGGCCAGGAAGTTCTTACCTTGGTAACCAAGGTGAGCCCACATTGATGTTGTTTGATAAATCCACCCCGTCCATCCATTTTGGGAGATCATTTTAGGACATGAGAACAATAATAAACAGGATTCAAGACTCAAGTGGCTGAAAACCTGAGGAATTGAACGTCCACAGTTGAAATTTGTGTGGAGCCACAGGAATTTCGAATCAAGATAATATTTGTGTTTCCAGTTCATCCCAGTAGTAGTGACGTTATGAACGGTATGGATGTCATATAAACATCAATGTAGACCCCAGGGAGGTTTCAATGGTAGTAATTTACCTACACACCTTTTCCTTTAGTGAGGCCAACTTGAGTCTTGGATTCAGTTCATTTTTGTATTCATGTCCTAAAATGAGCTCCCAAAACGGATGGACGGGTTGGATTTATCAAAAACCATCACTGTAGACCCCACCTTGGTTCCCAAGAACTTCCTACGCAAGGCTTTCGCAGGAAATCCGCGCCCGCATTTAGATGTGGACCAATTAGCTTGGCCAAACAGGGAAACCCTTTGTTTGGGCCGAGCAGAGGATCCGGATCCATTATCCTTTATGTAAGCCATGCATCATACAAGTTACATATGTTCTACACACTTGCCCAACCTCTATAGACCATTTGAAGAGTGAAACAATCTGATCCATGAGCAGGGCATCCATAGTATGAGTCCCACCTGATGGACTGCTAGATGATGTTGAAGAAAAAAAAAATGTCGTTTGCTCAGTAAAACCACCTGTATCTCGGGACACTAGAAAAACTGTCTGATTGGCACCAAGCGTTATCCACCTCCATCAGAATTGAGGTTTTGCATGCCTCATAATAGAGATCATCAAATGAACATATCAAATAAATAAATGGTGGTGGTGGTGGTGGTGGTGGTGGTTATGTGTCTCTACAACAGAAGAATGGTGTTTATTTTGATCAAGCATATTTTACATGTGGACTTTTGATGATCCAAATCATTCATGTAGTGGGCCATATTGTTGATCAAAGAAACTCTGAGATCTCCATCATTAGAAATTGGTTGACTATTATTAGCAGGGACAGTCGGTTTCTTCGTCATGTCCTTCTCTTTTTCTCATCTTGCTCTTATTTTCCTATCTTTTCAATGCTTTCATGGCTACAGCGAAAGACGGTGTTCACAAGCTCAAGGAAGTTACGAAAAGCTTCAGAATGAAACTGGCATGGGCTGTTAATTTCAGCGCAAGCTCGAGTCTTTAGGCTTCATTTATGCGAGCCAAATAAAGCAACTGATCTCTCCTCTCCTGTCCATGCTGCGCCGACTCCCTCCTCTTCTTTCCTTTGGAAAGGGATTAGGAGGTTTTTCCCGATGAATTGCAACTCTCTCTCTCTCTCTCTCTCTCTCTCTCTCTCATTGGTTAATTGGCCGAGGGGACTGCAGCATATGATCTGATGATTGGACACGTTTGGGGCCTCTCAGCTCGTTATCGCTTGGTCAGATTCCTGCCTCTCTTCAGGATCTTCATGTTAAAGGCAAGTCTTAGATCGTATTCGCGAGAAAGGCTTCTCCATCTTGGATCGGGAAGATAGGTGCGTGTGGACGGCTGCCCCTCAGGCAACTTCGAAGTCAAATCGACTTAGAATCTGTGTAGAGCAACCTCTGGCAGAAGATGGGTCTGGCACACAAAGCTATACCTCCCAAGATTTCCCTCTCTCAGTCGCTGTCTTAGCCTCAGGATTTATCATACGCCGAGAGAGTCTAAAATAGTGTAGCGGATGGCCTGGCGCACCTAGGGAGCGGGTCCAAGAGTCTTGGGTTTTCCTTGGCTATTCGGAGCTCCTTCAGTACATGTGGGGCAACCTCTTTCTTGATCGGGTGGGTCTTGGCCAAGTTAGGATGGGCTGATGCTCTTGCTCTGAGTGGGGTATATGATAGGCAGGCCTTAGCTTCTTCTTCTTTCTTTTTTTTATGTGAATTGTAAAGCTCCCATTCCCATTAATAAAATTCTATTTTATTCAAAAAATAATAATATAGGATGGGCTGATGCTCTTGCTCTGAATGGGGTATATGATAGGCAGGCCTTAGCTTCTTCTTCTTTTTCTTTTTTTTATGTTAATTGTAAAGCTCTCATTCCCATTAATAAAATTCTATTTTATTCAAAAAATAATGATAATAATAATAATGGCTACGGCGAAAGATTCATCATGTGAAATTTTTTATTCCCAAATGTTCACGGACCTATATTGGAAGGCTTGATGAACAGAAGTGAATTTCTCGCTCTAAAATGGAGATGGAGCCACTTCCTAAGCTAAATGTGATCATCAATCTAACAAGGAACTTCATTGATGCCATCTTTGTGATTTTGCCAATAAGAGATGCTTTGAGGACAAGTATCTTATCATTGAGAAGCAAGTGGGACACTGTATTCAATGAAAAATATGTTCCACCTCCTTGCAGAAACATATAATTCGATCAGCTTAAGCACAATAATATTGTGAGTTCGAGTTCTTTACTTACCTGAAAATTAGTTGCCCATATATCGATTGATGGATATTATAACTATCTAAAGGGATTAAATAATTCACCTTCAATTGTTTAGAAGGTGAGCTTTATAAGGTTACTCCATGTCTCTTCTTTCATCATCTCACATCCCTCTATCTTGCAAACACTCTCACCAACGAGTATCTGATTTCCAATTAACTGCCCACTTTTTGAAAGGCTAACATTGATTAATTTCTGAGCTCCTAAACACCTTAAAAACTCCGGTCCAAATTAACTTCCAAAAATTTGGGAAATGCAGGCTCTGGAATATTTATGTGGATATTTTTTCATTGACTGCCACTGGAGGAATACTTGTTATAGTGGGCCTCCAGATAGGTAAATTCAATTTGATATTTTTGTATTTGCATAGAATTTTATTATTTGAATCCAATTCAAGTATGCATCCAACTTACATTCTTTTTGCAAATTGGGCTCCCAAGTTTTTGACAATAGGAATGTACCAAAGGCTTCCTACTTCATGTGGTCATCTAAAGAGTCCTCGGCCTGCATATGAATTTCAATGCTGAAGATCTCAGTTGTCCTTTGCTTGTTGAAAAGCTCTCTTAATTTACAAAGACTCCAAATCAAGTGTTTGTCAATTGATTATTGAATATTGATAATTAATCATAAGCCGACAGTTGAATTTTAGGCCCACCCAAAAAGAGATAGATGATACAATTGAAGCTGAGAGATTGCTCTCAATGCACAAGAAAGATTCTTGACTTGCCTCAGTGCAGTGCGGACGACTGGAATTACAAGATCAAAGCTTGGAGTTGCTAATGCGCAGAAAGAGTTCATTCAATTCGCAAGAGCCTTGAAACAACTAGATGAAAAGTACTTAAGAGAGAGAGAGATCGTGCAAATTTTGATCATGTAGGCTAAACGTAGTTGGTTTATCAAGAGATCTTCTTTTTATAATTGTTTAGATATGGGGTTACCTGACTCTATTTAGGTGCATGATCCTTTGGGACATTAATCGTATATGTACGATGATTGTTGATCTTTGGTGTGAGGAGCTTGGCCAGAAGACTCAAACTTTGGACCCATCTTGATGTATGTGTTGTATATCCAGGCCGTCCATCCATTTTGTCAACTGATTTTAGGGCATGGACCAGAAAATGAAGCAGATCCGAATCTCAGGTGAACCACATCACATAAAAAATTTCCTGGGTCCACTGTTGCTGTCAAACTTGTATATTGACAAATTTCAAGAATCCTTTGACTTCAATTTAGTTTACAGTTGTCTGGACATCTTCCATCCATCATTGGGCACTAATAAGGATGGCTTGTTTCAAAAGTCAAGCCTATCAGAGAATCCTATCCACAAGTTTCACTCTAGCCAAACTAATTTTTGTTTTCTGCTATTGATTTAATAGCCACTGGACTCTAATTTTAACACTAATATGCCTCACAAAATGTCCACGGAAAAACAATTGCAAGAGGGCAAATTTACGAGCGTCGGACTATGGATGACTTGATCTAGGAATGGAGTGTTATTTCTCTCGATTTGATATCGAGGATATATAGAAATTGAAGGGACTAAATTGGTGTCTTTCCTAAAGAGATAGTACTCTTATACCTCTTTTAAGGCGTCCATACCTATTCACAGCAATAGTTAGTGTTTCATGAATGGACATAACTTTGTCTTGTGACTGTTATTTCTGTTATTTTTGAACAAATATAGTTATTCAACCATACAAAATTGTTACCACATGTACCCAGATCTTAGTCTGTACAACTACCATCACATGTATGACACGTAGCAACAATGTATAGTAATATCATTGTTGCTTTCTTAATTAGTACTATGGTTAAAATCTTAAAAATTAATGGGTGAAACATCTGACTTGACCTTAGTTCACTCCTAATTGCATCATGGCTTAGATGGGTTCGAAGTTTGAACCGAGTGCCAAAAGATTAGGCTTATTAAGCTCATTGTGAGGATGCATACATGTGAAGTGTAAATTGGGCCCAACAAAACATCCAAACAACCCCAAAACGTGTACTTGCACCATCCTTAAGGAGATCCAAACCTTGGTTTTTGGGGCAAAAATCCTTCCTTTTACCATTAATTCTATAAGAATGTGTTAAGAAAGTTTTCATATATAATATATATTTACTTTCTAAAAGTAAATCTTTTATTTTTTAAATTTATTTTTATAATAAAAACACAACATGTTTCTCTTGAGTCGAGCAGTATTGACGCAGGGAGGACGTGGTAGGTCGATCACCGTCTCCCTAACCGAGTGTTCTCGAATCCACGAGAAGAAAATAAAAGAAAAAATAAAAGGAAATAAATTCCGAATAATTGATTTATTGATAATTGAATGAATAATCAAATAAACATAATTAACTTGCTTTAAATAATAAATTAAATCCTAAATTCGTAATTAATACTAACTTGCAAAGGAAAAAAAGAATCCTAATACAATTAGAAAAGAAATAGAAAAATCTGCGCAATTGTATAACGCCAGCACCGTCTTCCTTCCGCTGATACGAGCAATCCACATATCTAATTACCACGAAACTTTGTGGTTTTATTGATATCAACGTACTCTTCAAGATGGTCGGCTTAGATTCCCCATATCAGTAGTATTGGGCCACCTGGACCATCTCCAGTTTCAGTGGGCGGAATTCGGAACTTTCTGGACAGTTCGTACTATTTTGGACGCCACGATCAATCCGTAACTCGGACTGACGTGAAACTTGTTGCGTTTTCTCGGCGTCGAGCATCTCTACAAAATGGACGGAATGGATCATCATAAATGATCAATATGGACCCCACAAGTTGGGCCGAAGTTCAAAAACGGGAATAACAATTTCCTGTTTGAGTTGAAACTCCAAAATATAAAATTCCTTAGTTTTCTCTTGTTTTTCTTCCTGTCCATCTCCCGCAGGAAGGTGCGTGATCCACGCCCTCGATCATGGGGTTCTTCTCCTACATCAAGTATCCCTAAATTGCATGTTAGCATTTTACTTGTGGGTCCCACCTCGATGTCCTGGAGAAATTCACTCCATCCATCAATTTCACCTACTCATGTTAGCATGTTAGTATTTTACCTGCAGGGCCTAACTTGATGTATGGGCTGTATATCCATGTCATCCATTTGTTTTTCCAAGCTCATTTTAGGGAATGAGCCTATAATGAAGCATACCCAAAACTCAAGTAGACCACATGAAAAGTAGCATTGATCGACCATTAAAAGCTTCTTGCAAGCTACAAAGTTTTGGATGAAGGTGATTTTTTGTTTTCCCTTCATCCACATTTGTGTGAGCTTATCAATAGGTTGGATGGCAAATAAATATTACGATGTGCTCTAGGAAGTTCAATCACCTCTGTTTTGTGTGGTGTGGTCCATCTGAGATTTGGATATGCTTTATTTTTTTAGCTCATGTATTAATATAAGTTGGCAAAACGAATGAACAAAGTGGATATACAACACATATATAAAGGTGGTCTATATATGTTCACGGCCTGACTGAACATGGTGACACCTTAACTTGACTGAATTTGGCTTCCATCCCAAGGATCAGGGCGAGCGAATGAGTTTGTAGCATGGGGTAGGACCCACCATGCTATGTTTTCGAAATCCACTATGATCATCGGGTGCATGACCAATTTTTAGTTATAGACTCACAAACCAGCCTCATGGAGCATATGATTAGAAACAAAGTATAGGGCAATATTACCAACACCTTCAAATTGTTTCTCTCAGTGTGACCCACCCGAATCCCGGATTATTCTGATTTTTTGCATTAGGCATAAATATTTTGAGTGGATTTCCTATAATCATCATGATGCCCCCTAAAAGTCTAGGGTGGACATCTCTCTACCAATCATTTTGTCCAATGTGTTCCATCAAAATCACAAGCAAGCCTAGCTTGGGATTAGACATCTAATGGTCAGGGTGGATTTCACATACACATCACAGTAGGGTTGAGTGTAGATCCCATAATTATTATTTTTAAATGTACATTAAAGTCTCTTCCAACAGATTTTTTTTAACACACTCACACCCACACATACACAAACACTCAGAACCCAAACCCATGACCTCGTGTTGAAACTCTTGAAAATCTACTGCCAAGGCATGAGTAAGAGCAGTCAAAGGGCATCACAATCTCTTTCAACAGTTGTCAAAGGGCATCACAGTTAATTTTTTTGTGAAGCCCATGTGTATATGATCCACTAGGACCATTAGATGTGTAACCCAACATTAGACCCATGGCTAGAAAATAGGCTGACCTTTATGATTTATTAGATGGGCTATATGAAATGAAATAATTGGGAGAAAGACGTCCACCACCATTATTTTTTTGAGGGTCAGCCATGATAATTACATGAAATCTACTTGAACCATTAGATGCCACAAAATCATTTAGGCCCTGTGCCTAAAATGCAGGACAATCCGTGATTCAGATGGGTCATGCCAAGGGAAACAGTTTGCCAGGTACACTGCTTCCAATGGTATGATATACCTTAATCTAAGGATGTGGATTCAATGTAGGAAACACAACCAGTTGGGCCCACATAGCTTCTTGATTTTTATCAGTGTATTACATTTTCCCCTTGTCTATCCATTTTTCCAGGTTAGACAAAGCCCAAAAATGAAATAGACCCAAATTTCAGTGGACCATATCATAGGAAAAAACGATGATTGACCATTAAAAACATTTTGTGCTTGAAAATAGGTTTGAATCAGGCTGATATTAGTTTTTTCTCTTCATTTAGGTTTTTGTGATCTTATCAATAATTTGGACGGAAAGTAAACATCAAGGAAACAATAATGTGGGCCCTAGCAAGGTTTTTAATGGTGTGGGGTTTAATAACCACGGTTTCTTAGGGAATGGTTCACCTGAGAAATGGATCTGCTGGCTTCATTCATAAAATATTCCGAAAAACGGATGGACGGCGTGGATATGGAATACATACATCAAGGTAGGGCCCTATGGTAACCGCCGCACAGTCTTGGGTGAGGGGTGAGGAACGTTTCCTTGTAGGACTCGGATTGCGTAGCGTGCACACACCTCCGTGGTGGGTTGATGTGGCAAAGTTCCGTGAAACCCACCATGATGTGTCTTATACACACCGTCCATCCATTTTTCCATATCATTTAGGGCATGGGCCCAGAAATGATGCAGATCCAAAGCTCAAAGTGGACCGCACCACATGAAGTAGTGGGGATTGAACACCCACAATTGAAAACTTCTTGGGCCACAAAAGTTTTGGATTAAGCTGATGTGAAAAATTTTGCTACGCACATGCTTGCGTACATTACGCAGATCCATATCTTGAGGAGATTTTAATGTTCTTTCTCCTCGCTTCTCTCTCTTTGGAGAGTCTCTTCGAATGGAGAGCAAAGGGATGCGGAGATTTTAGGCTTAGTGGCTGTTACCCTAACCGTGTGGGGACTACCTTGATGTACCTTTTGTATATCCATGCCGTCGTCTGTTTTTCTATATCATTCTAGGGGACTATTCTAAACCTTGAGAAGATCCAAATCTCAGGTGAACCATACCATTAGAAACAACGATAAATGACTATTAAAAACATTTTTAAGGGCCACAAAAGTTTTGGACCGATCTGATATTTGTATTTTCCCTTCATTCATCTCTTTGACATTATCAACGGGTTTGATGAAAAATAAACATTACAAAATCCTTACCATGGGTCCTTTGGAATTTTTTATAGTGAGGCATTCAATCACCACTGTTTACTGTGTTATGGTCCACTTTAAGATTTGGATCTACTTAATTTTTGGAACTCCGTAATAAAATGATCTGTAGAAACAAATGGATGGCGTGCGTATATAATAATTCATCAAGGTGGGCCCCACGATAGGGTTAACACTCACTAAGCTGTGACCCAGCCAAGTCAGCGCCCTTTGGCATGAAGTTACTGCATAGCAACTTAGGTGGGGCACACCATGATCTTTCTAAGAAATCCACCCCGTCCATCCTCTATGTGAGCTCATTTTAGGACATGAAACAAAAAAATGAGCTGGATTCAAGACTTAAGTGAGCTGCACTAAAGGAAAAGGTGGGTAGGGAAATTCCTACCGTTGAAATTTCTCCTAATCATATATGCTAATGTGTTTGCAGCATCTGTACCATGCAAGATGTCGGATGAAAGTGTCGGTGGGTCTGATCTAAACCGTCCTTTGTTTCTGTACATGAGGGTAGTCTGCCTGAAGATTGAACGGCCCTTTTCATGATGAGGCCAACATTTCTCATGGCTGAGATGCGGTGCATACTTGAGACGTTGGCACATGGAAGGGTCTGTATGCTAACCTACAATTCGTTGCAAATGATCATCACTCATTTTAATTTTCGAAAATCATTGATCAAAATGCTAGGGTTCATTGTTCAACAATTCAAACCGTTGAAATGATGTTCCTAACCATGGATGACCCTCGCACCAAATGATCAGTGGATTGGAATGACCTTAACCATTCCATAGGTGGCCAAGAATAGACAGCTAATGAAGAAATAGATGCTTAAGAATCAGGTTCCTGAGACAGTTGATTCAATTACCAAGAACTTCAACACAAGATAGAATCTAGCTTAGATGAAAAGCGGTTTAAAGAGAAATTCTGTGCATGTTTATCATGTGGCCTAAATATAGTTGGCTTATCAAGTGATTTTCTTTTTATCATTGTTTAGATATAGTGTTCTGTGGCTTTATTTAGCTGAATGATCCTCTGGGCAAATGATCGCATACATTGTTATTAAATGCACACACGATTAGTATTAAGATCTCTCCCTTTTTTTCAATTGATGCTAAATGTACACTCACACCACAATCAGTGATCAAACCCCTAACCTCTTGTTGAAACTCACTTGAGTTTACCACTGAGCCATAGGGTCACTCTCAAAAACTCTCATTTTGCTATTCATGAGTTTTTAATTGTCCCAGGCGACATTCAAAAGAAGATTCCATACAAGGTTTTAAGAGTTTGTGGCTAAGACGAACATGTCTTGTCATGAGTTAGTGGCTAAGACCAACTTGTCTAGTCATGATTGAGTCATGACTCAGCCTAGTTGAGGTGACTCGTTTTGATGACTCAGGTTAACTTATCTAGTCATGAATTGAGCTACGACTCATCCAGCTGAAGGTGACTCCGCCAAGTCAAGCTGGGCACCCTCTATTTATTTTCATTTCTATAACTTTTGGCGCTAAACTTGATTAGACTTGATTAACGCCAGTTGTCAACCCATGATTTAGAACCCACCATTTACATGGGAGGCTATGAAAATAAGGCTGATCATAAATCAGAAAACCTAAGAAAACCTTGACTCAACAATGCCCATCTGGGTCGGGTGGGCTTGAGGATTCAACCAAGTCTTTATTTGACTCAACTTGATATATCAATTTTTAAAACATAAACTATATGGTTTGTGTTTAACATTAAACATTTTACACACTCCTAAAATAAATAAGAACTAATGGAAAAAGGATACGGGAGTGTCTCGCGTGCTACCCCTGCTAGAAGACACCTTGGTGTTTCAACAGCAGGTCTCATCAGGGTCGAGTGCTAAGGAGACACATTAATTGCACAGGTGTGCGCATCATGTGACTGACAAGGTGGGCGCGTTGCATAACTAACAAAAAAAAGAGGACATGGGTTTGAATTCTATTCTAAAAAATTAAAAAAAATAAATAAAAAATTAACCAGGCAAGTGACTCAGTCAAATCGTGTCATGTTGCATAAATGGACTGAGTTTATGAGAGTCATGCACAGTAGTGAGTTTCCAAGAAACTAGGCTCAAAATCTCATTGAGTTGAGTTGACTCAGCCGTGTTTCAAGTCAAGTCATCGAGTTTTTTTTATCTCTGAGGCCGATCCAACCATCATGCGGCCCAATATGTGAATTCAATGTTGTTGGCTTGTTGAGCCAGGTCACGCCCTATTTTCAATTCTGGCTAATTGTGGCTTAGGACCAGACACTGATGAGTCGCATCCAACTTGAGTAGTCAGCCTATCATTTGCAATCATATGGCAAAATATTTTATATTTCAAAAAATTGGAATGTCCTACCCAACTAGTTGTATATGATCAAACAGTTCAGCTAGCTGCCTGCTGGCTCGATTGAGTGGTTGTCCTTCTTTCTTTTTTTCTTTTTTGTGTGACCCATCTGATTATTGGATGGGCCTGATTTTAGGGCCATCCCATCTGCAGTGCCAGCAATCTTAAGTTCTTAAAATCTCAAGAATTCTTTAACTTCAATTTAGTTGACAGTAGTCTAACAAAAACACTTAAGAGAGGATTGGGATCCTCGTAATAAGTATATATTTTAGAAAACTAGTAGGGAATTGGGCTGATAAATGGCGAACATCTTCCCTCCATCATTGGCCCCTAATAAGGATGGCTTGTTTCAAAAATCAGGCCTATCAGAGAATCCTATCCATCAATTTCTAATAGCTAATGGTCAGATAAGTTTTGTGTAACCTGCTAGCGCAGCTGGAAGATGCTTAGGCGTCTCAACAGCAGGTTTCAGGTTAAAGTGCCAAGGAGTGAGGGTGCGTTGCATGACTAACAAAAAAAAGAATGGACGGCGTGGATAAAACACGTGCATTATGGCGTGCCCTACAAAGTCCAGTAACTAGGCAATCCGCGTCCTACTCACCTTTCTATACCATCTAACGTATCGCCAAGAAACGATACGATATAGTTGTATCGCCCGAAACATGCGGATGTATGAGAATACAACCCACAGCAGCGTGAACGACATGATACTTGGTGTTGGGCGTGTAGGCATTTTAAGTGCTACACTTGCAAGAAATCAAGGGTTTAGATTACTCTACACCTCAAAAATCGTTCAAAGTGGGACAATTCTACAAGTCCATCAGTGGTGCAAATGGAACTATCACCACTCAACATTCGAATCTGCCCAAATCGAATTCAACGGTCAGGATTACCGGTTTCCTAATCCTGATGTGATTCTATAGCTCATATGATTGGTCAATTTATCGAGGAATCTGGATCGACAAATTGGTGGGCCACCGAAAGCCAGTGCTAAGAGAATTGCATCGTTGACAACTGCTCTGAATTTTTTACCGTCCAAAAGTATACGGCAGATTAGATAGTTATGACTCATTAGCTTCCAAATTCCAATCAGTGCGACTTGCGCTGCGGTCCATTCAAGAAGTGGGTCATTGATTGAATGGTCCAAATCAAATCTCCATGCGTACCAATCCAAGTGGTAAGTGGAACCCATGTATTTGAATCCAACCCAAAATCAAAGGCCAGATGGCCGAATCACAACCAAACGAGCTTAAAAAGCATTTAATTTGGTATGAAAGTATGGGAAAAGGGTGATGGCCCACCAGAGCATCTCTAATCGTATTTTTTGGGGAGTCAGACACCGTCCCTTACACGAACATTTCATCCCGGGACACCTACTGTTGATGGCCCAGGATGCCGAACTCCAACGGACCGGATTGCAAATGTGGGCCCCACCGCGGCCTGAAAACAAACCCCTCAGAGTTAAAGAGGCCAATGGTTTCCATTCAGAGAGCGAAGCTACATTAGATGAACGGATGGGATCCTCCTCCCATAGGTCAAGGTATTTTGGTCCCATTAAGAAAAAAAATAGTTTCAACTGCAAAGAGTGGGCCGCGAACTACTGTTTTAGCTACTCCCGCGGAACAAGACATAAGTCTTGGCCACACCTTTTCCTTGTTACCAAAACCGAAACGAATCGCGCGAGGATGAATTGAGATGCGATGTTCTCACGCTTGCCTATGTGTAACACGTGCTCATGAATCCAGGACACTCATTAGGTGGAGCCCACCTGGTTCAGAAGCCAAAAAGACTCTCTAAATAATTGGGCCACTCAGGTTATTTAAAAATAGACCTCGGCCTCGATCGTATATCTAACTATTGACCTTCGATTACTGTTTTGGTCCACATGATGAGTAGAAAAGTCTAATTTCTGTGGACCACACTTGATGAACAGCTCTGATCTCGTACAAGCATCCAATCATAAGCGCAGATCGCCTCATCCATCTCTAGATTCCCTCCTCGCGCGAATCGCCCAAATACATCAATATCTTTGCTCGCTCGCTCGCTCGCTCTCTCTCTCTCTCTCTAAAAAAGAAGAAATTAAGAAGAAAGGGGAACTCCTGCCTTGCTTTTGCTTCGTCCCCAAGCCCTTCTTCTCTGATGCGATCTCACCGATTTACGGCAATTTAACGGCCAGAAATCTCTCCATTCCAACGGCCAGGATTTCTCCAGATTTCTCATTCCTCTCTCTCTCTCTCTCTTACCTCTTTCTCCGATGGCGGATTCGATGAGCAGCGACGATGAGCAGGATTACTACTCCGATCGAGACTCTCTCCAAGGAATCGAAAACGACGATGAAGACGATTGCGATTGGCCCTCTCCGAACGTCCCTTCCTGTCAGGTCTGTAATCGCATCAGATTCTTCTCGAGAAGATTTAAATATATGTTTGAAATCTGGATTCTTCCTAGCTTTGAATCACACCCGTTGGTTTTAGTTTGTTCGGTTGATTCTTTAGATCGTGGATGATGATTGCTCAAAAAACGGATTTTTAGGCCTTTTCTCTTATTACTTTCAGCTGCCGCCACGGCGGATCCAATCGTATGGAAATTGAGAGAATTGACGGAAGTGGAATCTCGATTTCTGTTGTAATGCGTGCAAATTATTTCTGTGTGGAAGATTATTGCTTGGATTGGGTGTGAAATTTGCAAATTGGAAGGATTGAAATCTGCTACATATTTTAGGTGGAAAATTAGTTTCACGATGGAATCTTATTCACTTTTGGGGGATTTTGATTTGATTGATTGAAGATGGTTCAATTGAAAAGATACGCTTTGAATTACATGGATGACCTTCGACCTGTTTGATGAATGGGATATTTTGAGGTATTACATGATGCTCCGCAGAATGAATTGTGTGTTTTCTCCCACAGTAACTGTATACTTAGGTCCACCTTTTGGTGATCCAGACTGTTCATCTGGTTGAGCCTTTGATGAATAGGACGGGGTTCAGCAATTTCCTCTGTCGGGTGATCTTAACTGCCTGAATTGGGGCCTTTGAATAGAGAGTTTAGACAACCCAACCATGAAGGTGGGCCACCTTTCTGTCTTCCATCCCATTCAACCGATGTGCGGCCCATGATGAATGGTTATATATTAAAGTTTCCAGTTACAACTCCCAGAACCCGTGTGTAGTCGTGCTTTTGTTCCGCCTCCAGAGCGAGATCTGTAATGTTTGGCATTGGCCTTTACAGGCAGAAAATCGGAAGCTAATCTCATCTCAACTTTTTCATTGAAACAGTGTCTCTATGATCAACATGTATGTACCTGTGATGGTGGCCATGAACACCATATTGCAATGGACTGCTTGAATCCTTCCCTTGATGGAGATGGCCTGCTGTATGTCCTCTTCACAATCTTCCTTGCCTTTTCTCCTCTAGACAGTTAGTCGAGATGGATACTATTCATGGAAGTCAGAGAGTGGCTTGGGGACCAAGTCCTAGTAAAATGTGGAAGATCGGAATCCTTCCTTTCGAAAATTCCTTCCCAAACAGGTCTCCACACAGCTGAGAATATTTCCCCATACGCGTCTTGGAATGTTGTAACACTGAAACATAGAAGAGCACCAACCCATTCTCAAGCTCTTGTGATCACTCCAAAGTGGGTCCCACCAGCAAGCTCATATTTACAAGATCAGTGGTCTGGTTTTGAGAAACTAACCGCACGTGTTGGCCACAATGACTTGAATGAATTCTAATAATATTTACTGATAAGATGATGAATTGCATCTAATTAAGTTTGTATTTTTTTACCCCCTCTGAGAAACTTAACATGTTCTAGTTATCTGCTTGGAATTTTGCAGGTTATCACAAAAGAATCACTTTTGGCTGCACAGGTTATAAATCGTCTCCATGTTTTCCCCCTGTGAATTCATCTCCAGACCCTGGGTGTAGTTTCCCATGTTTGATACTGATATAAATTCTTGCAGAGAGAAGACTTGCATAGGGTAATTGACTTGCTAACACTGAGTGAACAACATGCGCGGACTCTACTCATCCATCACCGTTGGGACGTTGAGAGGTTGTTAGCAGTACTTGTAGAGAAGGGAAGGGATAGGTTATTTTCTGAAGCAGGTGTAATGGTTGTGGAGCGTCAAGGCCTTTCCTCATCCCAGTCATCATCTTCAATTACTTGCAATATCTGTATTGAGGATGTTTCCCCACATGCGGTTACAACAATGGACTGCGGCCACTGCTTTTGCAATGATTGTGAGAGCTCACCCTATTATCTACTATGTCTTCAACCATGATTGTAAGAAAAGAATGGTGATGGCTGCTTCCATGAGTAGGATTCTGAATCTTATTCTTGCTGCAGTTTTGTGTGACACCTGGATTATGGACAGTTCATCAGGTGTGCCATACTGTGTATGTGCCACAGTCCAAAAATCATGTCAGTCTTGTCTTCAGGTTGGCTGCATGTGAAAATGGATTGTTAAGAGGCATTTACTAATGATTTGCATTCAATGTGCATTTTTGCCCCACCTGCTGACAGGACAGGCTACATGTGCTACATTGGTACATGTAGGGAGAGCAGGATCCTACTTTAGCGAGTAGCCATAGAGTGCTCTTGCATAAACCACAAAATGGGGTTATTTCAATGTTTCTCTATGTGCAGGTTGGACGGAACATTTTATTGTAAAGATAAATGATGGGCAAAGCAAGCGCATTCGATGCATGGCCCACAAGTGCAATGCAATTTGTGATGAAGCCATCATCAGAAATCTAGTCAGTGCTAAGCATCCTGATCTAGCAGAGCGTTTTGATCGCTATCTTCTGGAGTCTTATATTGAGGACAACAACAAGGTGAAATGGTGCCCCAGTGTGCCACACTGTGGAAATGCCATACGCGTTGAAGGCGATGCTTATTGTGAAGTGGAATGTACATGTGGACTGCAGTTTTGTTTCAATTGCTCCTCGGAAGCACACTCGCCTTGTTCATGCCTGATGTGGGAGCTTTGGACCAAGAAATGCCGGGACGAATCGGAGACGGTCAACTGGATTACAGTTAACACAAAGCCCTGCCCCAAGTGTCACAAGCCTGTGGAAAAGAATGGTGGCTGCAACCTTGTTAGCTGTATCTGCGGACAGCCATTTTGGTGAGAATCATTCCTTATATCTTGTGGCTGTTGTCAAACATTTATGCAGATCTTGGATGTGAGATCATTCTCCTTTTAAGGCCCGTTTGGACGCACCCTAAAAAAGGGGCCTCAAACATCAGAACAATGGTTAGGGCCACACCTAGTTTGCATGGTGTTTGGATGCACTTTTGCAAACTCCATCTCACCCCCTTTCGGAAAATATCTTTCAAAAAGAAAATAGGTGCTAAAAGTCGACTCGACAAAAAACCAATCCCATTGGTTTTAGTTGACTCAACAAGGCAGTCACGAAAGCCCCTATTGTGAAAGTGCATGCAAAAAGCCCTCTGCCTAGTGCTTCTAAGGGCATAACGTCTTAGCTGTGATACTTATTTTGATAAAATCTTGGACACTTGCTTATATTTTTGTTGACCATAGATAAAGGTTGTTGAGACCTAGGAACCCAAGAAACTTCTTACTACTAGAATTCTGAAATATATAATAATTTATGTATAAAATATTTAAAGGGGAACAAATCCTAAAGATTGAGACAACCATAAAAAAAGCCAATAGTCTTGTCTAATTGGGTCGACACACATGAGCAATTTTCGAAATATTAGTATCGAGTTACGTATCACATCCTTGGGATACAGATACGTATCGGTTATCACACGGGATATATCGTTTGTATTGGGTAATTTATCGTGCTTTTTGGGAAACATGGGGAAACATTGGGAAAATGGTTGAATTTTTAATGAAACTTCAGGGATTGTTAAAAAAAGGCCTTAATACACTTTCAAATCATAACATCTCAAAAAAAAAAGTGCACATAATAGTTTTTCTTTTGTATAGGGTCCTAAGCTATGCGTTGTCTGACTGAACTAATGCAACTATATTCAAATTGAATGCATAACATTTAGAGAGTATTTGATGATCATTTCATCAAACACCTTAAATGCTTTGAAATTGGTCTCAATTGACAACTGGTTGAAGGGAAATTTCGAAGAAAAAATAATAATATGTTGAAAATATTTTATTAATTTTTAATTAAAAAATGATTTTTTATTTTCCGAAAATTGACAATGAGTTAAGAAATCAGTAAATCAGCCCTCATAAATGCTTGATTTCATGTTTGGAGTGCAACATTGCAAGCAATTTGGGAGATATTGACAGCCTACAATCAAATTTCGAAATTAGTGTATGTGATGATCATTTCATCAAATACTCCTAAACACTTCAAAATTAGTCTCAATTGACAGCTGGTAGAAGGAAAATTTCAAAAAAAAAAAAAAAAAAAAAAAGGAGAACATGAAGAACCTATGGATATCGAAATCAAGTTCCAACTCCATGATTTTTCATGCAAAACATGACGAACCAATGGATATGTAACCATTTGACATTGACTTAACATAATTTCAAAAAAAAAAAAAGGGATTGGAAATTGAAAATGCTCATTGGATCGAACATGTGGAATATATCGGCACTACTTGTGTGCTTCATATTGCACATGTGGGATACAAGATATATCGGCCGATATCATCAATATTTAAAACATTGCACATGAGTATCTCGACCCTTCAAAAAATTTGATGTTCATGAGTTAGCATAGGTTGCAACAGGTGTGTCACTTTCTGAAGCTTCTTCTTTCCTACTTTCACCTGGTATTCTCTGATCTTAATTTTGAATGCATAGGTGTATCTGTGCCCTGTTGCTATGACTCAAAAGGTTGTGTCACCCTTTGTAGTGCATCCTCCTCCCATCTAACATTTGTTGGATGCTGCTGCATGAGCAGTTTGGAATCAATGAGACAATTGCTGCATTTGTTGGACATATCCTTAATCTCTTTGGATTGCAAAGAGTTCCCTGATTTCAGTTACCAAAGCTATGCCCTTTATGCATTGAGCTGTATCTCTTTTTGGCTTTTTCTGTTAGGGTTTGCCCTAGAGTCAATAGCCCTCCAGACTGTGGAGGAACGGGAAAACTTGTTTAGATAACCTCTTGTGTGATTTTAGTTTGTACAAAAATCAGAAGTGCAATTTTTAGAGAGGTGCCTTTGAGTGTTTTTCTAAAGTTTGCCATGTTTTGCAGTTGGTTGTGTGGTGGCGCTACTGGCCGTGACCATACATGGTCAAGCATCACTGGCCATAGTTGTGGGCGCTACAAAGAAGATACGGTGAAAAAGTCTGAGCGTGCAAAGAGGGATCTCTATCGATACATGCACTATCACAACCGTTACAAAGCTCATACAGACTCCTTTAAGCTCGAATCCAAGCTCAAGGAAACCATCCAGGATAAGATAGCAATATCAGAAAGCAAGGAGTCTGGAATCAAAGATTACAGTTGGCTCACAAATGGGCTCTACAGACTCTTCAGATCAAGGCGCGTTCTTTCATATTCATACCCATTTGCATTTTACATGTTTGGGGATGATCTCTTCAAGGATGAAATGACTCTGGAGGAAAGAGAATTGAAGCAGGACCTATTCGAAGACCAGCAACAGCAGCTGGAAGCTAATGTAGAGAAGCTTTCCAAATTTATAGAGGAGCCATTTGATGAGTTTCCTGTGGATAAGGTCTTGGAGATAAGGATGCAGGTCATCAATCTGTCTGTTGTCACTGACAAGCTCTGCAAGAAAATGTAAGCTTTCTATCATAAATTCCCATGGGTTTGCAGATTTCGATTCTTCATATTGACCCATTTGCGGTTTTGCAGGTATGAATGCATTGAGAATGATCTATTGGGATCTCTCCAATTGGCAATTCACAACATCGCTCCCTACAAATCCAAGGGGGTAGAGAGAGCCTCTGAACTCTCTGTTTGCTGGGACTCAGACGGAAGTTCACGGAGCATGAAAACCTCCAATGCAGATAGCTACCTGCGGTGCGTAAATGGAGCTGGTATAAACTTCTCTCGGCAACCAACCTGTTCAGTTTTTGCAAAAACATGGACAAACATGGCATTGCATTTCTCTAACTCAATATTTCTCCAATATAGAAGTTTTTCGTTTAGTAGGTGCTAGTAACCATGATGGCGCATGTGTCCATTAAGCTGGCCCTGCCATGTTGCATCAGATTGGCCATTGTATGAAACTGATGGATGGCTAAAATCAGCTTAGCCAAGTTTCTCAGCCATCGGTTTGTTTCATTTCTTTGCAACCAACCTGATGAGAGCACTGGCATGGTTATCAGGCCAGGGCATCAACATGGTGGGCCCCTCCTAATGGAAAGCATCAATCTCCACATGTCCGCCCAATCCATTGCCAGCCCTAGCTAGCAAAACTCACACTCATACATTAGTTTTAAATGGAGGCAAAACTCAACTAAAACCAACATGTATCTGAAAAATAACGTGGCGGACATGCAATGTAGGGGCTTCTGAATTGAGTCGGCCTTCTTCGGATGACCGCTGCTATGAATCTTCAAGTCTAGATGAGAGCGGCTGCTCAACTCGGAAGCGTGCCAGGAAACAAGCTGCTGGAGACGATGCTCTTTTCGATCTCAACTTACCTGCAGAGGTGATTGACAAGAGTTAAAATTCGAGGCTCCAGACCTCCAGTATCTTCCAAGTGTACAGCTCTAACTAAGAAGTGGGCCGCACTGCTGTTGAAGGATGAACCTCGACCACATGATATTCTTTTCGCACATCACCCTTTTTTTTTCCTTTAATGACCCTCTATTGAAAGGGGGCAGCAGAAAGAGTAGAGCACATGAGGTGTTTCCGGATTCTTCTTTTATCTTTATTTTGTATATGCCTGCGCTGGATATGTGCATATAATATATCTTTGTATAGTCTGCCCCACAAGGCGAAATTCCTCTCAATACTGGCCTCTTTTAACAAAAACCACACCTTGCTACCTTGTGTTGTGTAACTTTTAACCCTAGCCATTTTCAAGTGAACTTGCGCCATGTTTCAACGTCAATATATTTCAACAGCCAGGTCTTTATGGGACTTGCCACTGCCAGGAAAGAAGAGGCCTGTGATATTTTTGATGAGAGGTTTCCCTGTAAAACAATATGGTAATGCTTTCAAGATGGGACGTGGAATCCTTGATTGTTTTGCGGTCCAAGGGTAGCCTTAACTCCTGTATCATATACTTGTAAGCATGCATTTATGTGCGAATGTGGCCCGATGCTGCATTCCACCTACACCCATGATGAAGGTGGCCCGATGCTGCATTCCACCTACACCCATGATGAAGGTAACCGAGGGATTCAGGGCTCCCCTATAACTCAAAGCTCTGTGGGGCTAACGACACTGTTTAGTCAGCTCATTATTGGACATGAGCCCAAACATGGAGATCCAAAACTCGCATGGGCCACCCAGGCAAGGATTGAGTGCCTTAATGGGGTCACAGAAGTTTTTGGATCAGGGTTATATTTGTGTTTTCCCTTCACCTTGTGAATGGGTTGGATGGTATCAAAAAAATCATGGTGCCATCCCCACTATTTTCTGTGGTATGGCTCACTTGGATCTCCCTCGTGTTTGGGGTCGGGCTCATGTCCTAAAAGTGAGCTAACAGAACAGATGGATTGAGCGGACAGGGTTTATACAACACAAACATTGTGGTGGACTCCACAGCTTTGGGTGAACCAAGTCATGGATGGGGATGCATAAAGGAATGTGGTAGCTTGGAATATCATCAAAAGGTCATTGGATGTTCACGATCTTCCAGCATGGAGGGGAGCCGTCATTCAATACTCTAGAATCTTATGCAGAATAGGCTTTTGCGTCATGACACATCCTGATGAATCGGGACCCTGAAATTTCCTCTGATCAGTGGTTTTAGCTAACATCCACCAGGTGGGTGAACTGTGCAAGTGGTCACTAAATGGTTCACCTAATCCGTGACATCTGAAAATATATAAAATGGTACTGATGATGCAACAAAAACACCAGTTACAGTATTGTCAGCACTTTGGATTGGCCATAGCTCAAAAAGCTTCTTGTGATCAGGTTGACCATGTCTCAACTATCCTGTCAAATTGCCAGCTTTGGATCGTCCATAAGGTTGTGCTTGGTTCCTTCAAAATGGCTTGGAAGTTCACTGGTCACACACAACATAGGTTGTGCTTGGTTCCTTCAAAATGGCTTGGAAGGTCACTGGTCACACACAACATGCCGTGCGGCGAGTCCTTGTGCGTTTGCTCATTGTAAATCTTGGAACATCCAATCAACATGTCGTCTCAGAAATGGATCACAGCTCACTCAAAAATTCACGAGTGGTCAGACTACTCTTTTAAATTTCCAGTCAATTGCCGTACAGTACAGACGGTCAGGATCATTGATCATTAAGTCATGCGTGAGAAGTGAAGTTGGCCAATCATTAAGTCAAGCGTGAGAAGTGAAGTTGGCCAATCGACCAAAATGGTAAAATGGGATGAGCTCTCTGTTCACACATGGTATTGAAGAGTTGGCGGAAAAAAATAAAGAAAGAGCAAAATCGTTTTCAAGATTGTGTATTAAAAAAAAGTATCTTGTACAGTCAGCAAACGATTTTGCTACAGATGAAGGGATCAGAACCTTCAATTTGCACACGGGCCACCTGGAAAAAGAATGACGGCATCTATCACGGAATGGAATACCACCTCTTGGATTCAGAGGTATATGATTGAGTCATATGCTTGCGGTGGTGCGGCCATCTTCTCTCTTTCTTTTCCTTCTTTTTTTTTTTTTTCTTTTTCCTGTCTGAACAGCCCAAGCAGGAGAGAAGCTTTTCCCACCTCTCTGGATTCCAGATTTCCCAAGGTATCTTCGGCTCTGCAAACTGGGGCGACTTCCATTTGCTTCCAAGGCGGCCAGGTTTGTTATCGCATGTTTCATGATTGCTTTAGTGCAGACGGCCGCGGCAGTTTGAAGCACCACAGAGACAAGGGCAACCTCCCTCAGGTTGCACTTTGTAGCAGTAGTTGTATGCTAGTTCTTCCCCTACAGCAATCTGCTCATCAAAGACCATGAGAGTTATAACATAAGGTGGATTCAGAGGGATATTTAGGGCATCGAACATCAAATTCATCAAGTTTTAATCCGTTGTTTGGATGGCATTAATCTAGTTGGTATGGGTGAAGGAAGACAATGCTAACCCGCCTAGTGCGGGTGGTTTTCTATGCCACCTCAAAACACCAGGCCTTATCAAGGGCATGCTTAAGACTCAGAATAATACAACAGAAATGCCATGGAATAAGGTTTGATCCTATTCAGTATCCCATTTGAAAAATCAATAGTTCAAGACATATGGGTTGTTTCCAGATAGGATGCAACTACAAATACAGTCTGGCATGTACAGAATGAAAACTTCATTTTATATCCTACATAACATCTTGGCTTTGGAAGCCCCGCCAACCACAAATAAATGGTACACCTAAATACTACAAAATAATAACTGCACATTATGATACAAGCATGGTTTTAAGACTCAAGTGACTTGGACTGACTCGTTCGGTCCTCAGTCAACTTGTGAAACAATCAAATCGGACCAAGTCACCCCCTATTTTAAAAAATGACTCACAGTATCGAACCGGGTTGAACCCGAGTCAACTCAGACAATTCACACAGAACTCCTCTGAGTCTGAAACCTTGACTACAAGGTTTAATATTTTATCTAACCATAACTTGTGCATTTCTATGACAATAGTTCCATAATATCCTTAAGATAACCTTGTGCTAATACAATACCACATGATGTCCAGAGAGAGAGAGAGAGAGAGAGAGAAAGAGAGCATACATCTCGACTTGCATAGAGCCCAATATGTGCAAGCTGGCAATCCATGCTCTCCACTAGAACTTGATAGTTTATGAGATTTGGCGAGCAGCTGCCACCAATATAAACAGCAAGAAAAGAAATGAATATATAGAAGGAAAAAAAGGACCTCATTCACAATGCAAGGCAGATGGCAGCAAGATATAGCTAACAAAGTAGCTCCAACTCACCTGTGATTGATGAACCGTGAAACATTCCCATATCTTGTTGCATCGATCACATATGGCACCGTTCCCTCATTCAATCCACTCATATCATCAACAGGAGCATCCATGTGAAACAAATAACTGCAGCCTTTGTTTTCATACCTGAATTTCAAAATAATCAAGTCCAATAATGAAGATAAATCATAGGTCAAAAAGTCAACAAGGAAAAAAAAACACAACAGTGAGAGGGATCGTGAAACCTTTCTCCCCTCCTGTTTGCCTCCTGATCACTCAAAACCTCCCCCACGTACTCACATACAAACGTCCCACGTGAGATGGGTTCGCCTGCTCTGACTGCCCAACCCTGTTTAAGTCAGAAGGGAGAGTTAGTTCGGTCTCCCAATTACTATAAAAAGCTGAAAATCTCTCACCTTATTCTCTGTTTTAAAGACTTCCAATTTGACTCGCACCCCATTCTGCAAAACTCTATTCCGACAACTTCTGTCGCAGTTGCAAAGGGAGTTGCACTCGTAGACAAGATAGCCCTTCTGCATAGTTGAATCATATTAGCATAGATAGGCCAAGTATAGATGAAAATTACCGGACTTTACTAAACAGAAAAGCTGAGTAAAAACATACAAGAATGCCAACTCATCATTAGACCATAAAGGATTTCATAAACGATAATGCGCGAACAATATACTAGTTGAGGAAGCACGTATAACTTCCATCAAAAATAGCAAATTAAACCAGTTTCAATGCTTAGACAGTCATGATATGGAGAATTGTTCACTTACCAAGGATAGCCCATTAGATAGGGTGAGAAGCCGACCGCAAGTAGCTGGGACAAGGCTACAGAGGATGGATGTGCCCGAAATCGCCAGTCAGGCAGATATTTCAGCGGGAAGGGATTCGCTCAGGTGGTCCCTTTTGCGGGGTGAGAATTTTGGAACCACATTAAACAGGATCCCTTTTTTCACCTTTTCTTACCCAAATCAATATCCATGATGTTTCAGGTTCAACCTGAAACTTTCTGGACATTAATTTAGGTAGAAGGGTATATCCAAAATGTCTTTAAAAAAAAAGATCAAAGCAACTTTCTGGACGTTAATTTTATCAGAAGAGCATTACCCAATTTCTATTTACAATGAAAAAACAAATCATTACCTCTAAAATGATCCGGCCCTTTTCATCATATGGGAATCTGCCCTGCATTGGTTTGCCGTCAATATCAGTGGCATCTTCGTAATCATTGTCGAAGAGGTAAACGTGGTCACATTTTTCCGCATGACATGCTGCATCTGTGCAAGCACATCCTAACTGTGAACTCTGCATGGACAAACTTAGCAGACAATCATTTACTTATGCTAAGGGATATGCACAATAACATAAGCTAAAAACGAGATGGATAACAATACAGAAGATTTCAAACTGCATCTGGATGCACTATTTAACTGAATTGCTTCTTTTATTTTATTTTCTTTTGATATGCAATCTGCACTTGAACCAGAGACCTCAATGTTCGCTACATCATTATGAAAGCTAGGGTAATTACAAATTTATCATAAGCATTGCTATTGCTAGCCCCACCCACCTTCATGCGCAAGCACGTGTATGACATCTGACTCATGGTCCGCACCATTATGATGAGGTGGACCAAAAATCAGATTGCTTCACTCATCAGGTGTTCCATCCCTACACAAAAACAATTGATGTTTTAGAGAAAAGTGCCAATAGTCCGCACTGAACATACACATGTAGCTTGCCTGGTGAGTGGTTTGGCCTTATTTTTACACCAGGTATTTGCAAAATGGGATTCACCTTATACACGGCTCTGATGTCCCCTGCACATGAAAAGTTGACACGCGTGCCGCGTATAAAGGTCCATGTGGGGCAGAAGCTAGCAAACCTCATTGGGCCTATCCTCTCCATTGAACTGATGATCACACTCCGGTTCAACAGTGCATCCAAACGCAACCTAGAGAAGCAGTGGAAACAAGCACCTTTGCATCAAGACCGACGGATGGATCAAGCAACCGTTCTGTGATGTAAGTGAAGCCCTCCCACGGCATGGAGCTGCCAGAATTTACATGGAGGGAATTCTTTAGATCCTCATCCACTACACAAGCCACGGGAACTGATTCTCTTCCAAAGCTCACATCCTCACATAAAACAATGACTTTTCGTGTAGCTTTCTGTTTGAAATGCCTTGAGCTGACAATATAGTGACATTCGACCATCTCCAAATCCTGATCATTCATAAGATCATTGGGTGGTGCAGGCGGCAGTCCCACGAAACCATCAGGAAGAGCTGTCAAAGGTGCCAAAGAATGGGAGCTGCCAGTGGGTTTGCACCCCTTGGGGCATTTAAAACCTTCCAAGTGCCACTCCACTTGAATATTCAATTCGCTGCAAAGCTTGGCTGCCTTCAGATACAGACGTTCAGGCAAGACCCCAAACTTCTCTTCAAGTGCAGCATGGAGGCTTACCTTACAGCAAGCAGTCCGAGCAATCGAAAGAATGTCGAGATTACTTGGCCGGGGTTTCGATTCCTGAACCTCAGGGAACAAGATTTCTGCAACAGTTGAGCAGCGAGAATCCAAAGATCCATCAAGACATGATTTCTCAGACACCAGAGTTTGAAATTGCAATCCTTCAGAGCTCGCCAAACTTAGCTCCTCGAACTGCTTCACACCAAAGCTAGTAGCATTCCTGACTCGGAATGCTGCTCCAAGACCTTTCTTGAATCTAGGACGGCCGTGTCTACCTGGTTTTAGTTTAGCACGGTTCAAATAGTTCCGACTCTTTGGAGGGAAGTGACTGAGAGGATTAGGGCCCATATGAGTGACTTGATGATGGCGCCCAAGATCAGGTAAGAGATCAAATTTCAACCCACATATCCTGCAACTGAATCTACGGGACACATCTTGATTGTCGTAGTGAACCTCCAAGATATCATTATTTGGCAGGGGCTCGTTGCCTACCACAACCTTTGGTTGAACAGCTTGGTTTGTGGACAGGTTACGCTGTTGAGAAGCGATTGGCAGCCTGAAATCCATATAGTGTGATGAAAGAACATGCAACCATAACTGTTCAGGATTCACAAAATGGCTGCCACAAGGCATACATTGAAACAGTATGCTCTGGTCAAGGATTTGTACACCATGCCTCTCTTTCACATGAGTCTCAAGAACTTTTCTGTTAGTAAATGAATTAAAGCAAACAGCACATGCATAGCCTCTGAACAGCCACTGAGCTTCTTTTTTGTGTGTGTCCATCCAGTGGGCACCAAGTACTTTATCATCAGAGAACTCATTCATGCAAATCTTGCATTTAAGAGTCATCGGAACACTGTTACTACCCATGTTTGCTTCTGGCATAACCACTGCCTCACTAACAGAAGAAGGTAGTGGCTTATCCTTGTTGGCGTCAAAGCCCCAAAGCTTTCCAATTTTCTCCCTTTCACGTGAAACCACCTGTAATAACCATTCTACAACACTTAGATCTTTAGAGGCCTCAGACAATATCCACTCTACAAGGCTTTCCTTGGAAACCATGTTTCTGCGGCAGAGGCCACTTTTCATGAACCCATAAAGAAGATCGCATGCTTGGTGCAATTGCACTTTTTGTTTCCTTGAGCCGCAAGTACTGAGAAGATCAGTGAAAGTGTCTTTGGATATTAACCGACTTTTCCCATGCCTCGCGCGTTTAAGAAAGCCCGGGATGTGTTTATCACAATATAGCAAGTGCCGCCTCGCTCTCTCTTGACACTGATCATTAGTTTCTGTAGACCACACAATGCAACTCGGCAACTCTTCACTATAGCATTTCACAGGAGTAGATGATGCAAAAGAGTGTTCATATTTTTCCATGAAACCGCTTCTTCCATCCAAGGCTTCTCCCTCCATAACTGGGCTTGAGTTCTTTGGGACAGCATTAGGAACTTCTCCAAACAAAACTATTTCTTTGCCGGACACAGTTTCCAAGCTAGAAATCTTCTCAAACAAGTCTCTGTTCTCACTGTTTGTTCTCTCAATCTTATTCCCTGGTGACATGAACGGCCTCTCCATACCCGTCGAACCCTGAAATCGATGCTTCTTGCAAAATGATGACCCAATTCGAGACCGATGCTTACATCTTGTGCCGAGATTGGTTGTACCCTCGCACAAAAACTCTGTAGAGGGAGGAGTTTCTTCACCCTTGGAAACAATTTTGTCCACGGATCGAGGGCTCAAATGCACACAACAGTACACATCCCCATCATTTGCCCACCTTCCGCACTGCCTTCCCTTAGCCTCAATGAAGGCCATACACCGGCGGTAGGTATACACAGGATGAGACCCGCGTTGGACATCAAATGAAGGCTTCATACCACTCCCCACCTCCACAGGATCACCTGCTTCTTCCGCAGGCCGAATTAATGATGGATCCCCAGCTTCAACTACAATCTCATACCATCCATCAGCAGCACTTCCTGGGTACTCCGTAGTAGCAGCTGCTGCTCCCGTAACTGATTCCTCTTTAAGTGGCCCACTTCCAGATGAAGAAGTATCTAGGGTCCTGCAATTGAAAAACTGAGAATCAGTCTCTACTCCGTTAGCCTGGGAGCGCGACCCACAGCCGTCTGCTTCCACTCGAGACACATGCATCTCTGCTCGACGAACTTCAAGCTTGGGTCGTTTCCTGCTGATTTGGGGAACTGCACACGGAGAATCATCACAATTCCGGTGCTCCGCATCTCCAATGATCGCTAAGGGATGTGATATTGCGAACCATTTCACAACTTCCTGCTTCCAAGTCTTCCATTCAGAACCCAAATCAGGCTGGGTGGGTGCATCCCACAGCGCATCAATTTCGTTCCATAGAATGGAATCGTCTAATTCCTGGGTCAATCAAGTGAAACTGCATCAACCACCAAATGTAAAAGTCGAAAAATGTAAAAGGTAAGCAGATGCCAGAGCACTACTAGAAAGGCTCCGATATTAGGCTAGTGTCAAAACCAAGAAAATAAAGAATGATATGAAGGTGAGATATCTTTGAAATATAGAGGAAGAAACAGAACATAGTGCTTCAAAAAAAAAAAAAAAAGAGAGGAAAGAAGAAAGAAGAAAGAAGAAAGAAGAAAGAGGAAAGAGGAAAGAACATATCACTATCTCTAAAAGGCATTTAGCAACCCAAGTTTTAAAGTTAAGACATCATAGAGTACATTTATATGACCATATAAATGCCAATAACAGGCCCAATGGGCACATTTATATGACCATATTAATGATTTGGTCACTTGTATAGAAAGAGACATTAGCTGCGGAGTGACGACTCTTCCTATGAAGCGTCTTGGACCTCTTGGTTTTCTGACTGTTTGAGAGAGGCCAGGGAAAGAAGTCTGGAGCATGGTGCTCAAAAGAATGCCAACAAGGTTTGCCAGCTGGAAAAGAATGTTATCGCTAGGTGGCAGGATTACACTAATTAAATCGGTGCTTAGTAATATGCCAGTGTATGTGTCATCTCTGTTAAGACACCCAGTTGATGTGGTGGCCAGAAATGAATCAGTCCAAAAAAGGTTCTACAGAAAAATGGCAATGATGGGTATAAGTTCCATTTTTGGTCGCGAAAGACATTTGTAAGCCTATGAGTTCTGGAGGTTTGGGTATCAGAGATATTTAATCTTGTAATATGGCTCTCTTGAGTGGTGGTGGAGGATGGGAAAGAAGTTCCTCATTGCTGAAAAGGATCTTGGACATAGGTAAGGTATGCTATCGCAGCTGATGGGTGCAACATCAAGTGTGCAAATTGACGAGTAAGATCGAATACTTGGTGCTAGATTTTGTGGGCCTAATCATTCTAAGTGCAAATTGAAGAGTACGGTCAAATATTTGGAGCTTGACTTTGTGGGCCAAATCATTCTATGTTGGTTTGGCCCGGTTCAGAGTGGGTAGTAGCATTAGCGTGGGTTTTAGGAGGGCATTTGGTGCTCAGATGTGCCACTTTGTCAGATTTTTGAGTGATTGCATACGCTGGCATCAAATAAATAGTCTTCCGTGCAGTTCTTCTATTATTAGGGTAATGAAGTGGTTTGGGTTGTCTTTTTGAAGAACCCTCTGATGAAGAGATTAATGATCCAGCTAGTCTGCTGAAAGTTCTTCAGGGGGGTGTATATTCCTTTAATTGGGGCAGATAGATGGATCTGGCCGCCTGATCCTGATGGAGTGTTTTTTATTAGTTCTATGTTGAATATTTTTGCTGGTCTCCTCCTAATCAGCAACCTTTCCAGAGAATTTGGGCTGCTGCAGCTCCTCCAAAATTGCTCAGGCATCTGCTGTGCAATGCCCATGGAAGATTGCTGATATGTTCGAAGAGCTTTGGGACTTACCTAGGGGAGCCAATATCTCTCCCTCAAGTCAAGAGGGGCTAATGCTGAGGCGGATTGCTAGCAGCAGCCGAAGTTCTTCAGTTGTATTTGTGTTCATATACATGGATTCCATGGAGATTCCATGGAAAATGTAAGCATTACCTAATGATGGTTTCCCTTAATACTGTAGAAAATTGTATTCTGAAAATGGGGAGTCTGTTTCAATACAACTGGAAATCCCAGTTTTGTGAGACAACAGCCACCTTGTTTCTTGTTCCAGGGAACTGCCAATACAACTGGAAATCCCAGTTTTGTGAGACAACGGCCAGCTTGTTTCTTGTTCCAGGGAACTGCCACTGTGGATAAATGCAAAGATTATGCAATCCACTGTTTTCGATTTTAATAGCCCAAGTCATCTGGTCTAGGGAATCCAAATCCTTTCCTCATGGATTCCATGGGTCCAAAAAATGCCCAATTTGCTTTGGTCTGACTAGGTTCTGCTATTAGTTTGATGGTTATGCGGTTGGTGGATCTGCAGTATGTCTCGGTATTGGGGACATAGGTTGTTGCATCCCTCTCTTGTATCCTTATTTTCCCCCCTTTTGAATAAAGTTCCACAATCCATCAACAGGCACTATATTGCAAAGAACAAGTTGAGGCTTTCTATCTTTGACAATACTTGAATTAGGAACACATCACGAGAACAAGGCAATACATTTTGCAATCCTCTCTGTTTTTTTTTTCTTTTTCTTTTTAAAAGAAATAATGTGTTGAACTAACAGAGATGACGCAAGAAAAAGTCTGCCAAAATTGATGGTTAGATGTTTTCATACAAAATCTGACAAACCTGAAGTATGGCATTGATTATTTAATACAAACTCGCTAGCAAAAGCGGAAATATAAGTACCTTTGTAAGAGTTTCAATGGATTCAGCACTTTGTGCTTTCTGACAACGTTGTGACCAAGAGCCAAAAGAATGTTCAAGCCAATCAGGATTTATGTAGGCTGGCAACATTATCTGTCAGGAATATAAGTGTGTTACTAGAGAAACAGAACAGTCTTCTTGAGTAAATTTAATATGCAAACAAGCAGCAACAGATGAAACAACAACCCAACCATAGCATGAATGTAAATCAAGTAGAAGAACTGCCCATGCCAAACCCACATGTTTCTTCAGTCAAATTAAACAATAAAAAGATGGGAAAGAATACAGTGCTAAATACTTACATCTATTACGATACACGTGGGAGACATGTAGGAGAACCAACTTTCATCTGTTGGGCCCATGGTATTAAAAAACGGTTACATTACGTACATATCAGCCATTACGTAAAGGAAACAGTCACCCCTTCTACACTATACAGGGGTGAATCAGTCCATTATGAAAAGAAGGGGGGGGGGGGGGGGGGGGGGGGGGGGCATATTAGCTTCATACTAGACAAGGCTCATATGCCCTGTTGCTGCACCGTCCAGGGGCGATATGGCCATAAAGAACACATTATGAAGGTTTTTATTTTCAAATTTCTCTCATTTCTCCACTTCTTTATTCATTTCAACCATGAAGGAAGCTTAAAAACTAATTATAAACTAGAATTAGGCCTATTTGGAGGTCAAATCAAAATTTGAGTGCGATTCAATGAATTGAAGCAGAGTGGACCATTCTGGGAAATATTGGAAGAAGGGGTAAACCATCACTTTTTTGTTGTATTCATATGTAGTGGGCCCTAATCCACCAAATCATGCTTGATTTGTGTTCAATTAGCGCTAATTTGGTCAACTTTCAGCAGGTCAAGTTGATACTGCCCAACAGACAACATTCTTATCAAAGAATGGCCCATTACGCCATCAAATATATGTCCAAAACTAAAAATACATTAAAAATAAAAAAGAATACATATTTGGGATCCTAAGATTTTGTTAGAATTTTCCAATAATGTTTTTGTTTCCCTCTAAAACAAAAACAGCAATTACAGGGCTGTAGCTTGCCAATATCCTTACATAATACCTTAGTTGGGACCTATCGTAGTGGATCACACCTCAAAGATCACAACATTCATGAACCTAGACCTCTGTGGGTGATTACTTCACTGAAAATGAGGGCAAAAATATAAGTTCATAAGAGAGGAAATGAAGAATCAACGGAAAGTGACCCCCTCATCACTCCGTCCTTGATGAATCTGCTGCCTCATTCCCATATCCTAGAACATGAGAAAAAAGAAACATTGAACCCACAGGAAAGAAAACAAATTTCTCCAAAGATAAAGGATAGCTTTCAAGGTTTGAATCCCAAAGATAAAACTGAATATATCACTCCTCGAGTTGGCTTCAATTATCAAATGTACCCACAAAAGAATGAGCAACACAACACTCGTGCTTCCACTTCACAGGAATCCATACAACCCAAGAGTCCCATGAACAACAAGCAAATCCCATCTTGATTGTTCCCTAAGACCACGCCCAAAACTGAATTGTTTGTCAACCATTGGTTGGGCTTTTTTCTAATCATCAATTTCTATTCCTCAAAAGCCTTCCAATTGGGCTTAGGATCATGTGATCAGTGTGGTCTTCAGGCTATTGCCCATCCACCGTAGAGGCCAGCAGATGAACTGTCTGCTCCAACACACATATGCCACATATACAGAAACAGACTGCTTTACAACTAAGATATAGGTGACATTGCACCAACTTATCATCATCACTCTAGCCTTGTGCCACCTAAAAGCATTTGTCTTTCACTGATCTTGCCAGAAGCTCAGTGACGAGCTCCCCACCTAACATCAATAACCAGACTTTGGACTAGTAGCACATAGGTACTAGGTGGAGTACAAATGTCTAATATATTAAAATATATTACATTTCAATTTTCTAGAAGTTTAAAAAAAAAAAAAAAAAAAAAACCATAGGTGGTGTACGAATGTCTAATATATTAAAATATTAAAACATAGTACATTTTAATTTTATAGAAGGAAAAAAAAACACGAATGTAGATATCGGTGGTGAACAACACAATACATCAAAATTGATTTTTAATCCTTGATTTTTTTTCTCTTTTTATAATAAAGTGACTGCACAAATGCACTCCCATTCTACATATTGACAGGATGATTCGTGAAACTAAAACACCCATATCGATAAAATATTAAAATCCCACGGGACTTGCTTCCCTGAATTTGGCAGTCACCAAATTAGGGAGATGGCATACTTTTCATATAAATAGCCCCATCAATTTCCAGATGAAATCATAAATAGAAGTCCAAACTACAAAATCATAAATAGTCCAATCAATTTTCAGATGAAACAGCAGTAAAATGTAGGAGCATGTTCACTATCCATCTTAGCTGCCAAGCTGGGAAGGAAAGTGGATGGAAACCAAAACAGGAAATCCCAATCCAAAGAAAGGACAAAAGATATGAGAGCAATTTTGGAAGTGCATGTTTCAGCTATAAAGAAAGAAAAAACAGAACAATGGATGGAATAAGAAACATCTGCATATTTTCTAGACGACATATTCATCCTTTATTTTAGAATTTTTCTGGATTCTGAAGAACAGTTTGAAACTTGTTTTAGCAACAGGTTACCCTAGAAGTTGTTAGTACACTTTTCAGTGGCATATAAGTGCACCTTATTTGTCAATCACGTGTGTTCATGTGTTGTAATGTTGGTTGAGCCTTTCAAAGCTGAAGACCGAAGATTCAAGTGGACAAAAAGCATCAAGGAAGAAGAACAGGTAAAAGAGATGCCTTAGTGACCCTAACCCTTACAACCAAAACAACAAAAACCTCTAGATGACTCGGACCATATAGTAAAACCCTTAGTCGTCATCGTTAACCTTAGAACACTTATAAAAACATGATAAGTTAGGCTAATAAAAGAGGTGCAAATTGCTGTAAACAATCTGGCCTAAACTGCAGTTTTCAATTGGTGTTCGATGAAATCATAAATCATTTTGATGGGTCTTCAATGCCATCGAAGACAAGTTTGATTCCATCGAACATATATCCAACAACAAATGCAAACTCTCTGGACAGTTCGTCGATGTCATCAAACAGCCTTTCGATTCCATCGAAGTGGCTAGTTCGATGCCATCGAACTAGATGTCCAGTAACAAAACGAACTCTCTGGACAGTTCTTCGATTCCATCGAAGTATGCTTCCGAGCCATTGAAGCCATCTTCGATGCCATGGAAGATGGGTTCGATGCCATCGAAGATTCACGAATCTGCCCTTTTTTTACCGTTGGAATTTTATCTATAAAAGCAGGGGATTTGGTTTTTGAGCTTAGGAGATGGATTTTAGTGATTTTGAAGCCACCATTGTTGCAAACACACATAGGCTCTAATCATAACCCATTCAAGTCATCTTCCTTGTGATTCATCACAAGAATGGAGCATTCAAAACTCATTTAGAAAATGAAATTGTCCATCTTGATCTCTAAAGTTTAGAACTTGATCTAGATAGTTAAATCAATGTCTAAACTCTATAGAGAGATCCTTATAAGTGAAAGTCTCTAGGAAATCATTGTCTATTAGGTGTAGAGATTTCAAACCTCAGTAGGGTAGAACCGGTTTAAAACACCTAGGCTGAGAGGAACCTGATTTAAACTCTCTTAGTAAAATCCAGTGTACTCAAGGGGTGAGTACGGCAACCGGGAGAAGAGTAGACAAGTAGTTAAACCACTATACATGTTTGTGTTTGTGATGTATTTGAGCACATTGTCATTCTAGCATTATATGTTTAATTGCTTAATTATGAATGCTTGGTAGGAATGTATGCTAGAAACTAGATAGGCACATTCACACACAAGATGTATTTTCACTAGTTAGTAGACTTAAGCTTATATGATTACATCTCATATAGTCTACATAGGTTGCATAGATTAGGTGCTTAATTAGTTAAATCATTTGTTAATCTATGCATTTAGACTAGGTTGCTTAATTGCATATCTTAGCTAGTCTATGTGATTGGATCCACTAAGGTTTGAAGCCAAAATGTTCTTGCTTACTTAGATTAAATTGTTAATTAAGTTAAGTACGTGAACAGAATTTCAAAATGTCCTAATCACCCCCCCCCCCCCAAGGACAAGCGTAGAGTGTCATGTTAGACGATCCGACGCAATTTCAATTAATATCAGAGAGGGTTGCTCTTCAAAGATTTAACCGTTTCGAGTATGATCCAATACCAGAGCTTTAGAATCATGTCTAACCAAGATAGGAGCGTCATTAATCGTTCACCGTACTTTGACAAGTCTAATTATGCTTATTGGAAGGCTAGAATGAGGATTTTTCTACAATCCTTGGACTGTTCAATATGAGTGAGTGTTAATAAAGGATACAATCTACCCATAGACCAAGTGGTGGTTAATGGTAGAACCATTACCACTCCAAAAGATGATTCAACATGGGGTGATAATGAGAGAGCACGGTATGCCACTAATGCCAAAGCACTCAATGCGATTTGTTGTGCGGTTTCCCCGGAAGAATTTTAACACATTCTCGCATACGTAACCGCAAAAGAAGCGTGGGACATTATAGAGGTTACCCACAAAGGAACTAGCACAGTAAAACACTCTAAGCTTCAACTCGTAACCACCAAATTTGAAAATATAAAAATAGAAGAGTCTGGAACCTTTATGGAGTCTTACACTCAATTGTCAGATATTTGTAACTCCATGTTTGGCCTAGGAGAATGGATTCCGGAAGAGTGTATATGTAGAAAGAGACTCAGGTCCCTCCCATAGAGATTTAGCTCCAAGGTCATTGCCTTATAAGAGTATAGAGATATAGATTCAATGAAAGTAGAAGAACTCATAGGTTCCCTACAAACTTATAAACTACACTTTAAGACCCCATCTAAGAAGAAAAACATCGCTTTGAAAACCTCCCACAAGCACTCCCATAGGAAAATCAAGAGTGAATTAGAAGGAGAAAATAGTGATGAGAAAGATGAGAAAGAGAAATCAAATAAACAATTCGAGAAATTCCTCAAAATGAATAGAGGGAAGAGTTGTGAAAAGAAGGACAAGAATGATAGAAAATTCAAAGGAAAATTATCCAAGTCCACATCCGTCCAATGCTACAACTATGATGAATATGGTCATGTTGTAAATGAATGCCCAACCAAGCCTAAGAGAAAAGGCCAGAAGGCCATGACAACAACATGGGATGATACGGAAGAGTCCAAATCTGAATCAAGTTACTCTTCTAGTGATGAGGACCAAAAATCTGTGAGACTTCTAATGGCCTCAACCACTACCTTTCTTTCCCCTAATCTGAGAGAGGATCCCGACCATTACCCCTTCTAGGAGGAGTTCACAACCCCTCATTTGTTGAATTTTATGAGGGAGTTGAGAAAATTAGGTTACCCTTAGGATGAACAAATTAGAAATAGTTAGTAAGGGTAGCTAAAATCTGAACACTATAGGTAAATCTGAGGATTTCAGCCTCATTTATGTGCTTAGGGGCATACTAGAGGATTCAAGCCTCATTAGCCCACCTTGATAGTTTAGCCTTGCTTTATTTTGGTATACTTAGTTGCTAAACTGTCATCCTGCTTAGATTAGCATAATCATACTGAATTTTGTACTTAATGTATGCTAATCTATGCCTTGGTCATTTATACTTTCATGTTTATCTTAGAATGACCAATTATGCATGATCACCTATGCTTAGTTAGATATATTTTCTTGTTTATCATGTTCCATACATGCTCCATGTTTTAATGTTCATGCACCTTTATACTCTCCTAGTTAGCATGTGTTTAAAGTTATAACTGAGACGCTCTGTAATCTCTACTGCCATTTACTTAATTGGTGTACCATTAAGGGGTAAAGATTGGTTTGTCAATTGCTAACAAAAATGAGGACAAAGATCAAGTCCCACCAAAACAAGTTGTTGTGTTTAGTGTTACAGGGATTGATAGGTTATGGGGGAGCAATCAAGAAGAGCATTACTTGGTGTTACATGTCTTAATGTTAATTCGAGTTGTAATATTTTCTTTGACATGAAATTTATTTGTTGTTTTGGAATGGTCATTGCTATGGACCATGACAAAGTCTAGGTTAGGTTTTTGTTACGTAATTGACAAAGGGAGAGATTGTTAGTGCACTTTTCTGTGGCATACAAGTGCACCTTATTTGTTAATCACGTGTGTCCATGTGTTGTAATGTCGGTTGAGCCTTTGCAAGCTGAAGACCGAATATTCAAGTGGACAAGAAGCATCAAGGAAGAAGAACATGTAAAAGAGATGCCTTGGTGACCCTAACCCTTACAACCAAAACCTCTAGATGACTTGGACCATATAGTGAAACCCTTAGTTATCATCATTAGCCTTAAAACAGTTAGAAAAACATGATAAGTTAGGATAATAAAAGAGGTGCAAACTACTGTAAACAATCTCGCCTAAACAGCAGTTTTTATTAGTGTTCGATACCATCGTAAATCATTTCGATGGGTCTTCGATGCCATTGAAGATAAGTTTTATTCCATTGAGCATATGCCCAACAACGAATGCAAACTCTCTGGACAGTTTGATGCCATCGAACAAGCCACTTCGATGGATTCCATCGAAGTGGCTTGTTCGATGCTATCGAGCCGAATGTTTAGCAACAAAAGGAACTCTCTAGACAGTTCTTTGATTCCATCGAAGTATGCATACGAGCCATCGAATGTATCTTCGATGCCATTGAAAATTCGAGAATCTGCTTGTTTTTTTACCTTTAGAGTTTTATCTATAAAAGCGGAGGATTCGGGTTTTGGACTTAGGAGAGGGATTTTAGTGTTTTAAATGCCACCATTCTTGCAAACACCCATAAGCTCTAATCCCAACCCATTCAAGTCATCTTCCTTATGATTCATCACAAGAATGAAGCATTCAAAGCTCATTTAGAAGATGAACTTGTTTCTCTTAATCTCTAAAATTTAGAACTTGATCTAGATAGTTAAATCCATGTCTAAACTCTATAGATAGATCCTTGTAGGTGAAATTCTCTAGGCAACCATTGTCTATTAAGTGTAGAGATTTCAAACCTACCTCCTAGGCATCTCAATTGGACCATCTCATGCAAGGTGGTTGATCTTGGAACCGAAGTATTAGCAACGCAGCAACAACAAGATTGGGGGAGCAACAGGGAAATGACTAAAGCACGGAAGAGCGGAGATCAAGCAACCCAAAGCAGCGCATCAACAGGGCTCAAATCCGACAAGTAAGGTTGTCAATTTGTAGAGTCTACATGCTCCTTCCTTGTATAAGATTGAGTATGAGAGTTTGAATTATTAAACTCGATAGGTTCGGTTGTAGGAACTAGGCCCTTGTGAAAGTGCTGAACCAAGTCTCCGTGAGGAGCCTCCGACAGGAGTATACGTATGTATAAAAGTTGGAATGAACCTTGTTAAACTCCTTGGTTGGGTGGAACCATTAAACACCTTAATAGGTTGGGAGGAACCTTGTTAAACTCCTTAGTTGGGTGGAACCATTAGACACCTCGGTAGGGTGGAATCGGTTTAAAACACCTAGGCTGAGATGAACCTAATTTAAACTCTCTTAGTGAAATCCGGTGTACTCAAGGGGGGAGTACGACAACCGAGAGTGGAGTAGACAAGTAGTCGAACCATTATACATACTTGTGTTTGTGATGTATTTGAGCACATTGTTATTCTAGCATTATATGTTTAATTGCTTAATTATGAATGCTTGATCGAAATGTATACTAGGAGCTAGATAGGCACATTCACACACAAGATGTATTTTCACTAGTTATGTAGACTTAAGCTTATATGATTGCATCTCATATAGTCTACATAGGTTGCATAGATTAGGTGCTTAATTAGTTAAATCATTTGTTAGTCTATACATCTAGACTAAGTTGCTTAATTGCATATCTTAGCTAGTCTATGTGATTGGACCCACTAAGGTTTGGAAGCCAAAGTGTTATTGCTTACTTAGATTAAATTGTTAATTAAGTTAAGTATGCGAAAAGAATTTCAAAAGATCCTAATCCCCCCCTCCCAACTTCTAGTAGCTCCGCCAAGCTTCTGCGCATAGCATAGGGTGTCATGTTAGACAATCCAACGCAATTTCAAAAGCATGTGCAACTTGTATCACATGCACTAAAGCAACTCATCTGACAAAACATCTAAATGCCGGCTTTAGTGATAAGAGGCTGGAGAATTGCAAAAAAATTGATGCATACTGTCTGATAATCAGTATATCACAACTAAGGATCTAGCTCAAGAAAATATGATCAGATGTGAATAATTAACATCTTAGTTACAGGTTTCAATGTTTCAATTTGTAAGAAACCCAACTCCCACGTTACATGGTCGGAACTTCTTAATTGTTTGACTATGAATTGGGTCCAACTGCAAAAGACTCAAAGTATAAAAAGCAAAATGAAAACATTGAACATTAATGTTAACAAAATTGCCTCACCAAAAGCAGAACTTGACCTACGTAAGTGATTGATATCAAAACAATCTAATGTCAATGGGGCAGGGCTAGTTGAGAAAACTCAAACTTTCGAATAGGCCCAGCACAACCAGTTCAAAATCAGGGACCGCACCAGGTCCCTATGATTAAAAAAAAAAAAAAAAAAGCCCATTGACGTTCCTGAATCTATCAAGAATTTGTCAATTCTAAGAGGAACTTAAAGCAGCTATAACCAATTGCAGAACTTGATTCATCAAATAAAGACCAAACCAATGAAAAGAACCTTTAGGGGCAAACAAACAAATGTGCCCTTGGCAAGGTATTCCAAAACGGTTACATAATGGACATTATGTGACGGTAACAGTAGTAACTGTTTCACATTACGATGTCATAAAGGCTGTAGGGGGGGTGAGAAGTGAGGTCATAAAGGCTGTAACGGCCATTACGGAATAGATGACCGTAGCAGCCGTAATAGAGTTTTTTTTTCAAATGAAAAAAAAAAAAACACTTAACGGCCGTTGCATCCCATATCATAACAGTAACAGGATGCAATGGTGGTGGGCATTACAGCCACCATTACTGTTACAGAATATTCTGGCACTAAGGCTTTTCCCAAGGATATGTCAAACACTATACTAGAAGTTTCAGTGCAAAAACAAAGACAGCATGCTCATTTTCCGATCTGCCATGAAAGAAATAGATTTACGCTTTGAATCTTCAACAGCATCCTTCCAAGATCAGAATAACCTTCACATCGAGAAGCATCTGTAGCAAATCCCTTCCAAACCTCCACCTGGCGAGCACTCTCAACCACGGCCTATCCAAGAGAAGACAGCAAGTAAGAGAAAGTTTACAGGGATGCAAACCTAGGTAAGGATGGAAAAATGGAAAACCAGGTAACTGATACCTCAATATGAAGCTGGTCGCTCACATTCAGCATGGCAAGAGCAAGTTTTTGCATGATAAAGCGGCGTGGAACGGTCAAGTCTTTGACCATTTCCAGTCCACTATAGTGAGTACCGTGAGCAAGAGGCTTTGGGAACTCGTCGATTGAACGGACAAGTAATGTATCTGCCCAACAATGTATCCCCTTATTGGGAAAGAATATAACAACATACTTCTTTCGTTCATGTGTTGGCTTTGCCTTTACAGTTGACAACGGCCAATCAGCCCTCGAACAACGGATTCCCGCTTGCCACTTTCCTCTCCACTATACTTGAGAAAAAGAAGAAGAGTCAAAACGGATGTTTAAAGCAAGGATAAACATCAAATAAATCACAACAGAAGGATTAAAAAAATGAAAATACCAGTGGAAGGTAAACATGTTAATTATAATTGCTTCAAGCAACTAAAAGAGATATTTGGCATAAGGGCTATGTCAACACAATCATACACTAAAGAAGTAAACCAAGAAAAGGCGTAAACCATTTCCATGTTTAACTGTCCACTCATGTGCGTGTAACTAAGAAATGAACAATTCATTAAAGCCGAGGGGAGGGGGACAAAGGAAGACATGCATGCAGAAGGTGACCCTGTTGTCACTCCACTTCGAACAAAGCAACAACAAGAAAAAGCAAAAACAAAGACACCAGAAACAATCCGGGCCATAAAGCAAAACCAAGCTACCCAAAAGCAATTGCTTCCCAGTCTGGGGTCCCTGAAATTCAGGACGCACAAGAACGGCCCAGAAAGCAAAGAGTTAATAGAGTACAAAAAGAAAGCAGATTTGCCCTCAAATATTCTAGCATTCATCTCTCCAAATGCCCCAAATGACTGCAAATGGGAACAAATTCCAGATACATCTGCCACACTCCAAAAATGGACCAGCACTCCAGCCAGTGGTCACATAAAAAAACAGTCCCCTCAACAGCCCGCCGAACTTCAAACAACTCGGAAAAAAAGAAGAAGAGGAAGAAGAAGAAATCCCAAACGACTTTCACGGACTGGCAATGAAGGTAAAGGTGATCCGCTGATTCCTCACCTTTCCTCCACAAAGAACAAAGTCCCTCTGAATTTTCTCGATTTTCTCAGTAACGGCCATCACCATCGTAAACAGGGAGAGTATATCGGAAGCTTTGAGAGCATAGACTTCAGAAGTGTTATTCTGCCTCCCAATTCTATTTAGCCAGTTTCTTTTCAAATCTTTCAACCCAAAAGGGGGTATTTCTGTTCCCCCCAATGGCAAAGCCTAGGTATTTCATTAGAAGTTGTGGACTGTTACATCCAAACGCCCTGGCAAAAGACTTCACCTCTTCCCCATCCATGGCCACACAAACAGGGACACTCTTTCTCATGTGGACTGGTTTGAAATACCGTCCAGGTCATATCGGTCTTGGATCAAAACGAAACAAGTCACCAAACCAATACAGGACTGAATCAGACCGCATAGGGCAAGTCATATTGGTTTCTGTCCCCATGCTAGTTGCACTCTGAAACCACTACTCCCTAGGGCACAAAACTGCTTCGAAGCACCAAACAACACCTTTGATGAATTTTAATTGATTCCTAGATGCCTCACACAAAACGAGTATGCCAGTCGCAAGGTGAGAAATTTTCTAAGATTGCTCTAAGGCAAATCTGTTGGGGGATTGACGGTTTTTATAGTTGTGTTGGCAGTTTTTAATTGGTTCCGTGCTTCATAGTCTTTCCTTTCCTACACTTGTCTCTTTCATTGGCCTGATTTCTAAGCAAGGAGAGGGTTCACTCGTGGTGGGTTGTGCTTTCCTGTTATTGGGTTTATCGTTTTCTAATAAAAAATCATACTATTAGATAGTGCTTGATTGTAATCAACCTATGTAATAGTCTATTACATTGCTCCTGTGGGAGTTTTGTGCTCTCACTGCAAGTCACCAGCCCCAATAAAAGAGGGTTGCATCAGGTTGGCAGCCAGAATCAAACTTATGCCATAAATTTCATCAAAAATCCGAACAATATGACATTCCAAACTCGTGCTAAGGCATTCCCTATATGAGATGCACTGCATCAGAACTAGGGTGCAGAGAGAAATGGGCAATGTTGGTTTGGGCATCCCCTGGAGTGACGTGCCGCAAGAACGCCCGGTTGCTCTGAGAAGTAAGCAAGGGTTCCTGCACCATTCTGGATGCACGCAGGTAAAAAAGTTAGTCCTCAAAAATAGGCTTCGCCTTGCCACATGGAATATAGGAACCATTACAAGAGTATGGAGTTAGTAGATAAAATAAAATGAAGGAGAGTTAACATAGCTTGTGTTCATGAGACCAAGTGGAAAGGGACCAAGACTAGAGAAATTGACGGATATAAACTTCGGTATATATGAAAGGAAAATAATAGAAATGGGATAGGGATAGCAATAGATAAAGGTTTAAATGATAAGGTTGTAAATGTTAGGAGAGTAAGTAATAGGATTTTTATTAATAAAAATCATGATAGGAGAAAAGATGATATTTATTAGTACAAACCATAGGTAGGGTTAGAAGATAGAATCAAGGGACAATTCTGGGAGGATATAGATGGACTAATGCAAGGAATTCCAAACAAAGAGAGGATATTTGTAAGAGGGGGCTTAAATGGTCATCTAAGAAAAGAAAGCGGAGGATATGAGAGCGTACATGGAAGATATGGTTTTGGGGGGGACAAATGAGATGGGGGATGCTATCCTTCTTTTCAGGGCATACTACCTAGCTCTAGCAAAAACGTACTTTAAGGGCCTGTTTGGTTGGATGTATTTAGATGCATTTTCATATAATTCTCTTAAATCAGCAATAACTGTGGGGGATTGTAATTACCACGGCTGTTTGAAAGTGACGAGGAGTTGCCCCTCGTGAAATAACACGTTACTGAAAGCCAAAACTTCGTGGGCCCCAACATGATATATGTGTTATATCCATGCTATCTATTCATTAGTACAGATCATTTTAGGGTATGGGCCAAAAAAAATAGGCAAATTCAAAGCTCAAGTGGACCACACTTCAGAAAACAGTGGAGATAGAACTCTAAAAATTTAAATGTTATTCCTATGGTGTGGTCCACTTGATCTTTGGATCTGCCTCATTTTTGGGGGCATACCTTAGAATCATCTATCCAAATGAATGGATGGCATGGATAAAACACATACATCTTGGTGGGACCCATAGAGTCTTGTCTCGTTTTCTGTACCTAAAAGTTGTTGTTGTCGCATTCATACAGCATCCTGTCCCTTAGAAATTCATGTGGTAAGTGATTAATGCTAAAAAGGGTAAAATACACCACAAATCACATGAATTACATCGTTTCAAATAGGCCCTAAAAGATGGATGAACGTTTAATAACTTTCAAAAGGGGATCATATACACACCAAATAGACTTGTTTCTAATTAGGAAAATAGAACGATCAATATGTAAGGATTGCAAGGTTATAACAGGAGAGTCTAAGTATGCAACATGGGTTAAAGGTTATGGACGTTTACATAAAGAGATGGGAAAAGGAGGGCGAAATTAATAGGGTGTCCAAAACTAGATGATGAAATTTAAGAGGAAAAAAAATGTTATTCAGAAATAAATTGCTAGAAGAATGAAAGTGGAATGTCGATGAAAAAGTAAATGTTATATGGAATGAGAGGTTTCGAAGTGTATGTGAGATACTGGGTTATTTTAGCTGACAAAGTTGTTCAACAAGAGTGTAAGATTGAAAAAAATGCCAAATGGATGGGAGGAAAATAACGTGGTTCTACTGCACTAACTATCATGGGATTATAGTTTAATCCATACTATAAAACTTTAGGAGAGTAATTGAGCAAAGTCTAAGGCATGAGATAAAAGTATCAGAAAATTGGTTTGGTTTCATGCATGGGAGGTCTACCCCTGAAGTTATTTTCCTACATAGACAATTGATGGAGAAATGTACGGAGAGGAGGAAGGATCTCCACATGGTCTTTATTGAATTAGAGAAAGCATATAATAGGGGCTTTAACAGAGTTAATACAGAGGGTGTTGGGAAAGAAAGGAGATTCTAAAGGAAACATTGACGTGATTAAGGATGCATATGAGGGAGCGGTAACAAATGTGAGGACTACTAGTGAAGAGATAAGTGAGTTTCCAATGACTGTAAGCTTGCACCAGGGGTTGACATTGAGCCTGTACCTCTTCACATTTGTTACAAAGAAGTTCACGAGACATTTGCAGGAAGAGATCCCCTAGTCTACATTGTTTGCAGATGGCATAGTTGTGATTGGAAAAAGACATGAGAGTGCATAAACACAAAGCCTGATTTATGGAGGGATGCTTTAGAGTCTAAAAGGATATAAAAATTTGTCAGACTAAAACAGAGTATATGGAGTGAAATTTTAGTAACAATAGAAATGAAAACAAAGAATTAGTTAAGATTGCTGACCAAGAAGTTTCCCAAAATGACCACTTTCGATACCTTGGGTCAATAATTCACGAGTGGAGAGATTAAGAAGGATGATGATTGATGCCCATAGAATTTAAGTCGGGTGGAAGAAATGGAGATGTGCCTCTGGAGTTTTATGTGATAGTTGTGACCACTCCAACTAAAAGGAAAATTTTAGAGGATAGCCATAAGACCAGCCATGCTTTATGGGCCAAAATGTTGGGCAATTTAAGGAACAACATGTTCATAGTATAACCGTAGCTGAAATGGGGCAGTTGAGATGGATGAGTAGCAAGACAAGGATGAATAGAATTAGAAATGAATGCATTTGAGGGAACTTAGGAGTAGCACCACTAGGTAATAACATGAGGGGAAGTAGACTTCAATGGTCTGGTCATGTGCAACAGAGACCAAGAACCACACTAGTTAGGAGCGAGTTGGTAGAAGTTGAAGGCTCTAAAAGGGCAAGGGGAAGGCCCAAAAGGATGTGGATGGAGATAGCAAGAAAAGATTTGATGACCTATGGTCTCAGGGATGGCCCTCATAGAGTGGAATAGCGGAACAAGATTCATGTAGCCAAAACCCAATTAATTGGGACAAGGCTTAGATGATGATGATGATGAATAAAATCATCAATTTTTTTCAAAAACAAAAGAAAAGGTAAGAAATCTCCATCTCCCGTCTTCCAACCCTGAACACTCTCACCATGCCCAAGTTAAAAACCTTTGTCATTAGCATAATTAGGCTTACCACCACACTTGTACAGTTGTACATAAGAGAGGGGATAATCTATTTTGACATAGACATGTGGCCTACCTGGGGTGTAAAACAGCAATGTGGTACAACTGCTAGGGCGTAGGACCCATGTAGAACTTATATGCCAAATCAACAATCTCCATTTAGATTTTTTATTTTTCATTTTTGTATTAATCTCCGTTTAGAATTTACATATCAAAGAAATGGGGAGTTATTTGATACAAAGGCTGTGTATTATTCTTGAGATGCATGCACTCAGAAATTGCACATGGCAAACAATGTCTCAAACTAAACCGACTAAATTGTCAAAATCACTGCCGCAAAGTAACAATCCCAAAATCAAATTGGTCGAACAATCCTAACCTCCAATTTATAGGCATTTATTTGTGAAATAGGACCATCAGATATTTTCACCTGTAACCATCCAAAAGACATCTTCCAATCCAATAAATAGGTTATCAAACAAGCTTAACTTTTCCTTCACTCTACATCTAATCCAGGGCCCACAATTTGGATGGTTTATATTTTAGTTAGTTGGACTCCAAGTATGCAATTTCTTAGTAATTTCTAACTGCCTGATTATCATCCATCACACTCCACCAGAGTATCAAAGCTTTTCTCAATTGAAATATTAAAGTACGCAAATGTTGTGATAGTTTTAGCTTCTTCTTTTCTTTTTTTGAAGGATGAACTTTATTAAAAAGGCAAAAGCCGAAACCAACAGAAAGCAAAGTTTTAGCTTTTAATCATGTGACGGATTAAAACAACATGAAGAATGATTCTTTGTTAGTTTTATTAATCCAAAATATCATTCTACCAAGCTATATATTATGTTTTCTGAAGAAAAAACCACTGGTTCTAATTTCCACCATAAAATTTAATCTTTTAAGCTAATGGTCTCTTTTTTTTAATATTGATTCTCAAATCGTAAATGGGTACACCAACACCCTAGAGTGTACAGGCATGAGTGCTGATTTCATGCTCGATATGGGAATGGGTATGGGTATGGGTATGGGTGCAGTACCCATTGGTTGCTATGGGCGCCCCTTGACACCCCTACACTTTGCACAAAAGCCCCTTCTCTCCACTCCTCTTTCTTGAGTCAATGGCTTCATTAGCCACCCAAATGTCATATGAGATTTGCCTTTCTTGACAAGAGCCCTTTGGAATGGAGATATGACTGAACCAAGGACCTCTCTCAACCTCATGGGAAGAGTTTTTGCTCATATCTTGCAAACACCTCCAGTCAAGGAATATAAAAAGACAACCCACTCCTCTTTCTGGAGTCAATGGCTTCATTAACCACCAAAATGCCATCTAAGATTTGTCTTTTCTTTTACTAAACCCCGTCAGAATGGAGATATGACTGAACAAAGGACCTCTGTCAACCTCATGGAAAGAGTTTTAACTAATATCTTTTAAATTCTCCAATCAAAAGGATGTAGAGATGTACTAACAAGAAGTAAATCCAATCAATGCATAGGCAGAAAAAAGGAATATCAAGAGGACCAGTTGCCCAGGAAATAGTATATTAGAATTTAGAAATTGGAATTGGAGAAATCATAATGTCAACATCTCCCACTGAAAGTTTATGACAACTTCCAATATTTAAGTCACAGTTGACCATTTATCAAGTGATCAACTGAAAAGAAACAGTAATTTCTTTTGGATATATGGTAGAAATAAAAGAAATTGTATTAACAAAAGGATCGGTTTTCTTCACCAAGTGGAAAAAGTAAATTAAATTGTTGGAATTTAAAGAGAGAAATAAGTAGTTCAGAAAGATTCTTCACTTTCAGGGCATTGGTGATCCATTCAGTGCTGCTCCATTTTCTTAATGAGACTTGGTTGAGAATTGAGAGACCTTGATGCCAGAAGAAACTGTAGATAGTGGGGCTACAAATTGTACCTCTCCTTAAAAGGAAAAAGGATAGGAGTCACAACGGGGCCAGGCCTAATCACCAAGGCCTGGGCTGAGCAAAAGCAAAAGTTTGAATAGGCCTAGCCCAACAGGCCAACATATGCAGTTCAAAAACTCAGGCCTGGAACCTTCCCAGGCCCTACGGTTGCCACCTCAGAGAAGAGATGCAAGGGAGAGTTGGATCTATAGTATAGGAACTCATCATATGGATATGAACTCAACCGTGCAGATTATTTATTCCTATAACGTGATGATACCACCTCTCTCTTAAGCCTACTGAGGAACAGAGACTAAACATCTCTGGATCTTTCTCAGCATTTAGATTGCAATATCTACTCCAGATATTGCATCTTAGCCAAAGCATGCCCAGAACAGGTCACAGTACTGTTGTTGCAAACAGCAAAACAGACCCATTTAAGCTCATTGATGGATCTTCTCGATTCCACTTCATTCAGTTAGCTCGTTGACAGGATGATACATGTGATTCCTGATATAGGAGTAACCCAATAATGCTCATGCAGTTCATGTTACAACACAGTAAACAGATGCATATAGACAACCTAACTTTATGGTTGTTCATCAGCTGTTCACTATATTAGAGCACCCTTTAGTAATGAATGTTTACTCTGGTTAATCACATTGTTAAATCATAGGATATTTGCATAAAAAAATATTGGTGGAAGCCATTATTACTACTACGATTTGTTCTTAATAGACACTATTTTTGTCTGATGTATTTGAAATGCATGAAAAAGGAGGCGCTACGGAATTGCTCGGACAGGTCATGATACAAGGCATGGAAACAAAGATGGCCTATCTATTTGCATATGTGACACACAAGTTTGTGATCCAAACAATCATCAGATAGGCTCAGCCTTGGACAGGCAATAACCCAAAATTCAGGGGCGGTCCTAACCATTCTATTGGAGGAGTTTGGGGAAAGAGAGTGGATGGCTGTAAAAAAGAGTCAACCAAACTTTCTTTGACCATCCTTTTTTTCATAAACCGCCAGTCCAAGGGTTAAGAGTGTCCAATCAGGGTGAATTTTGGTAAATAGATCATTCAAGGTAGGCCTGCAATCAGAGCAGTTTCAGAACTCACGCACATATGAAGAGCAAGCCACCGATAGGTTAAAGTGGATGCTTTAGATTTTCTCATAAAGATCAGTACAGTATTATTTGCTGCCAAATATGAAGCAGTGAATGTTATTATCGTCCAAGGAGAATCTGAACCATCATGATAAATCCCAATGGACACAAGCTTTAATAAATGCATCTCAAACAAAAGAATCCGGAACACGATGCTGATAGTACACTTTCAAATGTGAAATTTGAGTGGATGATATCAACAACAATGCAATACCCATTGGTTAGCAAGGCAGATGGAGTGTATCAGTTACCTTCACCCACAATGCCGCAGTTTCATCTTGATCTGGGCAGTCATCTTCTAGAAGGCCACCTTCTCCCTCCTGTTTGCTATTAGGTAGATCAAGTCCTTCATCTTCATCTGGTTCATCTTTCTGGGCTGCCTCTGCACTTAACTCAGATTCATCTTCCTTACATATAGTTTCTTCTACTTGAATTTGTTCTTGTTTAAGGCAGTTGGGCTCTCCACTGCAAAGGAAATTAGAACATGGAAGCAATCCATTGCTTCCAACTCGATCACCATCCTCTTTGCTCATCTCCTCCACTTTCAGCAAGCTACCTTCTTCATCACGGGCCCTGTTTAGATCATATCCAATCCGTCGAGTAGAATCCCCTCTAAGAGTGCCAACTTCTCTTTTGTGTGTGTCATTTGATAGGTCATCTCCTTGCCCTTTTTTGGCACAATCTGCTTCCCGTGACCTTTGTCGAGGACAATCTAATTGCATCGGCCTCACTTTTTCTTCATGGATGTCATCAGATGGTTTTGTTCCTGAACTTAGCTGGGGGCAATTGGCTTCACCAACATATTGAACCTCTGAGCATGAGAGTACTTCCATGGCTCCTCCCTATGCATCTGAATGCCATAAAATGTCTTAAATACTATTGATGATTACACCTGTTGACAAAAAACTTGTCTGAAAGTCAGATCAAATTTGAAGTAAGAAATTTTGCTGATGTATAAATAAATAAGAAATATATCATGTACAATCAAGCACTTTTCAGGCACAACAAGCTCTACATGCAAGCGCACCTTTCGGTCATTCAATTTGTTTTTTTTAATCCAAATCATTCATATGGTGGGCCCAATGGTAGATGAGTGAACCACTGGTTGTAAATGCCCATTTTCATCAGATGGATAGGATCTTATGATGGGGGAGATATTCAGTAGGCCTCATCTAACTATGGGACCCTGTAAATCGACAGATTACAATACTCAAACGTGGGACAACAGTACTAATGTTCAGTCAAACAAGAGCATGTCAATTCTTTCAACTCGAACATCATCATTGCCGCACAAAAGATAAATTCCAGGACAAACGTCAATCATTCTGCAAACTGGTTTTAAAGCAAAAGGCATGGGAAGACAACAGCAATCTAATCTATGCTAAATTTGAGGAGCAGAACTACTACAAATAGTAATCTATCTGAAACACATGCCAAAAATAATATACAACACAACCAAATTTGATGCTTTGACCTTGAACCCGATCTAGATCTTCTGTTCATAATGCACATTGAACTGATTTAGATACTGAAAGTGGTTCTATGAATTGCCCTTATAAAAAGTACAAAGATGGGGTAGAGGCTCATTTCCTTTTGGTTGGGACAACATGAGGAAATGTATTGTGACATTAAGGCAGTTCAACCCCATCTTTTTTTCTTTTTTCTTTTTCTTTTTCTTTTTTTTTTTTTTTTTTGAAAGATAAGTTCAAACCCATCTTACCCACACAGAATAAAACAAATGGATAGTAATAAATAAAGATAGATAAAAGCGAATTTTACCAAAAGAAAAATGAACTTCCTTCTTGGACTTTGCTTTCCCAAAACATCTATACCAATTGTGTATTTGGAAAGACTGAACTTGGTCGAAGTATTTATAGAAGCATCCATGTACTAAATTGGTTAATCTTTTGACCTTCTTACCCTTTAGCACTAGTAAAAAAATGATAGCTAATTTTGAAGGATGATAATAAATTTAATTAAAAGAAAGAATATGAAAAAGGAAGAAGGAAAGTGGCTATCATCTGTATATAGTATTATATATGTGTTTAACTATCCTGTAAATGTAATTATAATGTAAATTTCTCGGTGTAATTACATCTTACCCAATATGGTAATATTTCTCACTCATAGTAATTCTAGCCAGCCTGACCATTCAAAAATAAAATAAAATGTAGCTACCATGGGGATGATACTTTACAAGGTTTACATGCCTCTCCACACTCACATCTACACACAACCACGCATACCAACCCAACATGCATGCATGACTGACATCCAACCATGTATCAGGTGGCACCAATGTTGTCAAAATCATTATGCGTCACACATCGTAATAAGGGTTGAATGGTATTGAATCGCAAATCATATCATAATCCATAAGAACTTTTATGTTTTTCTTAAAAATTGGAAAAAAAAAAACTGGAAAAAATAAATAAATCAGAGGAAAAAATAAAAACTCATCAATCATCCATATCCCATAAACATGCACCAAGTAATACCACATCATGATAGTGTTAGAGGATTCTCATCTTTCCTTTATTTTTTGTCTTTCAAGAAATTTACCATAAAAAATAAATAAATCCAAGAACCTTTTAATACTTATTTTAACCTTCTTGAAGATAAAATCCTGTTGGGAAAAAGCAGCATTTGATTCTGTAGACTGAGGAAAAAAGGTATTTTGATTTCTAACCATCATTACCGCAATATATGTAAAAGAACATTATCTCAACCATCCAAAAAACATTCCAGATAAATGATACATCAATTTGGTGTTCGACCAGTTAATAAGTAAGAAATCATAAGAAAATGTAACACGATTTAACAGTGAAGAGAATATCTATCATTTAATATCTTATAAAGAACAAAATAAGATAATCGACCTCTTCTAAATGATTCTTAAAGCCCATACCAATTTAAAAACATAAAATGAAAGCCAAGTAAAACTTAAAATAGAAGAGAACAAGTATAATTTAAATCGTAAATCAGGATTTGAATTGTAAACCGTAGGATTCAACTCATAGAATCATAGGATTCACCTAAAAAGAGATTTGAGGTGGGATTCAAATCGTTTTGCTTATGATTTTGAGTCAAATAGTAAATCATAAACCATATGATTTTGGCAACTATGGGTTCGCCCACTATGTTGATCATTTGGCCAAAAACACAAGCTGTTTAATTATTAGGTAGTCCCTACATTTCCAAGCTACAACGTGGACTGGCCGGTGGCCATACATTTGTGAGAACAATGGAAGGTTGGAACCAGATAGGAGAGGACTCCTTGACTACAATGGGGGGCGGACTATTTACTGGGTTTGCAGACCGCTCCACACTCACATTTACACTTATACCAACCTGGCATGCATTTGAAAAATAAATGGAAGACCGAAACCTTAGTTTTTTGTTGTTTTTGTTCATCTGGACTGCCTGATAATTCAACAGCCCTTTTTATAAATAATGACGAATTATAAAAGAAGAGCAGGGATGCTATCCATTAAGGTAATGGATAAGTGTCTCAAAGTATGACTGTCTTGCTACACCTTTGGCCAAACGATCAGCCAGGAAGTTAGCCTCTCTAAGAAAATAAGCTAAAAGAGAATAAAAAGGCTAAATCATTCCCTTGATTATATTTATGAAAAAATAAGAACAGCCTTAATCTTTGGTTTAGTCATCTAGATTATCAGTCCCACCTGATATACAGCTTGGATGTGCTAACTTGCACATTGCTGCATGTAGAGGTGTGTGTGGTGGGGTGCATGTGGGGCTAACAAGCCTTTTAAAAAGATGACCGACATTCATCGACAATCTAACTTTTTGGCAGCTAAACTTGCAAATTTCATGGTAGATTGTAATTAGCTAAAGAGCCTAGCACTGTTTACCCTTTTTATAGTGCTAATTGAGTGTTGTCCATGTTTGGCATTGCTTTGTACCTTCTCATTTTATCGAACCTTTTTTAACACTGGAAAATATAAATAAAAAATCCACCTTGTTAGTACACTTGGTAAGGAAAACATTTTCTGCTCTCATTCTTTTTTTCTTTCTTTTGGAGATATTAAGTTCTAACTTTTAACATGTCATTTCATATTAATATTTCCTATTTTGAACTACAAATCTCAAATAATAAATCCATGTAATTATTAAAACTTCCTTTAATGGTGAGCTTGGTTAACTAAATAAATTGTAAAACCATTAACAGTTTTTACCTGTGGAAATTTAATCAGACTCACACATAATCAAAATCTTAGAAAATCAGAATGCGCCAAACAAAACATCCAAACACACCCACCTCGGTAGTCGGGTTGGTAGCATGCCCGATCTCCCAAATCATGACCCAAGACAGAGTAGAGTCTCCTTACCAGGCGTTCAGGCCCTACCAAAACAAAACAAAACAAAAAAAGCACCACCCAACATTCCTAAAGAGAAGGAGGCGGTACGTGGAAGAACCCAACTGAAAAAACCAATCAACTGGTTCCATCATAGTTGGAACAGCCACTGGTCCCCGAACCAGTACAAAACCCCCTATCATACCTACCGAATTGCATACCGGAAATCTTCACAAAGGTAAAGGTCCAAATATAAGCAACCATCCAAACAAAGATCATATGTAAATACATTCATGCACAAATATAGCAGTTCCTCGACGTCCCAGCGACGTCGAAGTACCTACAACACGAATCGAAGAAGGAAAACAAATAAAACCCAAAAACAGAAACACACAACAACAACAGCATTCAAACATCCACATGAATTTGAATCCTGCAGATCCCCACCACATCCATGTAACATTACATGTACCCCCGCCCCAAAAAAGAAAGAAAAAAAAAATCAAGACCCAAAAAAACCCTAATCTAATACAAAATCATTAATTAGAAAATGGGTTTTTTTTTCTTTCATTGTACCTAACTTATCTGGCGTAGACTACATGTGTATGGAACCATGGATGGATGTACAATGTTTTGCATACATGACAAAGTAGTCTTAAGGTCTAGGGACTTAGTTACTAAAAATGGAATTTTGTTTTTCCTTTTTACCAAAAGGGTTGTTTTGGGAGAGGAAGAGGGTGAGAAATGAGGGTAAAAATGTACCTTTAATGGGGTGGAGGATACAGAAATTGGGGGTAGAAGATCAGCTTCTCTTCCATTGATGTGTGCTTTTTTATTTTAGTGGTCTAATGGTGTTGTGGTGCGACCAGCCTTTTTGTTTTTTGAGATGTGTACGAGAAAATAAAAAGAGGGATCTCTCTCTCTCTCTTTCTTTCTCGCTCTCGTCTTGTGGTTGTTGTGGGTGTTGTTACAAGAGCTAGGGATTGAGGGCATCTGTATTGTTTGGGACCTTTTCTCAGGGAGGGGACTCGCCCGTGCTATTTTGGGCCGCACGTGACAGTTTGGTGGACGTGTGTGGGGCTTTTTTTGGGATGCTTGGGCTGGTGGGTGTCAACGGCTGGATGGAGGCTTTGACTGAGATCGGGCTGGTGGGCCACAGTGGTATGTGGGTCAATGTTGGGATCCGTGTATTATAAATTGGGTGATTGACGGTAATGTTTGGTGTCCACCTTGCGTATGTTAGCAATGCGTGGTGAGTGTACGGCATCCGAGAATGAGCGAGACATGGCTGCGACCAGCGAACCAGTGATGTGGGTGGGGCCCTGATCGTAGGGCCCACCTAGATGTATGCATTGTATATCCATTCCGCCCATCTGTTTTGCCAGATTATTTTAGGATATGTTCCAAAAAATGAAGTAGATACAAATTTTACGTGGACCACACCACAAGAAACACTCATTATTGACCATTAAAAACTTTTGTGAGCCACAAAAGTTTTGGATCAAGCTGATGTTTGTTTTTTTCATTTCGTCCATGTTTGTGCGACCTTATCAACATGTTAAATGTTCAATAAACATCATGGCGGACCCTAGGAAGTTTTTAATGGTGATCATTTAATAACCAATGTTTCCTGTGGTGTCGTCTACTTGAAACTTTTATCTGCTCCATTTTTGTGACCATTTACTAAAATAAGCTGTCAAAACAGATGGACCGCATGGATATACAATGCATACATTGAGGTGGTCCCTACGGTCAGAGTACCACTCACATCGCTGGTTCGGGCTGCAGACAAGTCGCTCTCGTAAATGAGCCGGGCGAAGTACGCAAGAGGTGGGCCACACGTACCGTGTCAGCAGAAAAACTTTGATACTCTGATAGAGTCTGATGGATGATACACATGCACTTAGAAATTGCGTATTTCGCATCAAATTCTCCAAATTATGAGTCCTTGTGTGGATGTGCCATGAACCCCAATGATAAGTTTATTTGATTATCTGATGATCGGATAGGTGGGGATTCGTTGGACGGTTAAAGATGAGTTGTCCAATAGTCCTATTTTAACAAAAAAGTGTCCACTAATCAGAGGTTTGGATTGTTCAACCGATCTGATTCTGGGCCTATGACTTGGCAACAAGGAATTGCATAATTTAACTGATCTAATTTGAACTAAAGTATACCAATTGTACACTTTTTGAGTGCCTGAGTATCAAGTGGCATACGCTGCAGAGTATCAAATAACTCACCTTGAGTCATTTCGTTGTTTCGTATGGTGTGGTCCACCTGGTGAATGGATGGCCTGATTTTTGTTGCGAGCCATGACCTTCAAAGGTGGGGCCAGCTTCTTCAACAGATCGAATGCCATATGATCATCTACATGGTGGGGCCTGTTTGATGAGTAGATTTGATCTAAGCACACCTGTAGAGGGGCCATCACGAGTGCTCCGCACGTGCCAGCATAGCACCGAATGCCAGATGTAGGCCTTTCATTAGGTGGACCAACAGTAACCCAAAATTCACGCTGCTCATGCAAGAGATTGGCATGTGCAACACGCACCTGTCCAGCCTGCGTGAAACATCGAGTGTCTTGGATGTTCTGGAAGGATCCACTCTCAATGTGACCCTCGTGATGAATGACCCAGATCCCACGCACAGGCGCCCGAATTGGCATACGTGGCTTGCCTGTGTCTGGCATCCGTAGATAGAACATACCTCAGCTGAATGATTCTAGACGTAGATTGGAGAACTTTTGTCCTCGGCCGTTGGTTCGACTCTTTGCGGACCATCGAATCGTGAGGGTTTGATCGTCCAACCAATCCCCGTAATTCCTCTGCCCAAGAGGGACATGATATGGTGGTGGACCTCATTTCACAATCATAGTACACGTGTTATGTATTTCAAATCCGAACCGTCTAAACGGTGGGACCCGTTGTGGATAGATAATTACTCAGAAGTATACTGCATCATAACTTTCTAACTTGCCGATATAGGTCAGGCTGCCACCGTGCTGAGTCTTATGTCCGAGTCTGGCCCAGGCCCGTGATGGGCCAATACAAACAGCCCAAGCCTGACCTGTGACTATTGCGCAGGGCATGAGTGTGGGCCCCACCACCCACTTTTCTGAAAGATCTGGCTGTTCATTAGGAATGCCCCATCTTGCATGATATATCGTAAGAAAATGTCCTTGAAACCCTAGACGGACCAGACCGGACCGGGCTAAAGGGTTCTTAGACACAGCCCAACGCTGGCCCAATTAATAACCGGCTCAGGAGGGCTTAGTCTTAAGCCTCATGTTCCCAGCCCAAGCCAGCCCGAAGGTGGCCCGACCGGTCCATTCACGTCCCTACAAGTAAGGGTGGAAATTGTCTTCCTGCTATTATTAGATACACCAAAATCATGCAATTCAGATCTTAGGTGCTTATTTTATCCACGAAGTGGGGCCAGGTGGACCACGCCTATCAATTTACAGCTGGCTCTATTGCCTTTAATCTACAACAATCAGAGCCCCGCAAAGCAAGGGGTTGATTGGGGAGAAAACGACTGTACGTGAACTTGATAACCGTCCATTCTTGATCCGGCGATAACCAGAAGCAGAACCCACTTCGCAGTGGGCCATTTCATTTTGAAGATTGTGGGGCCCAAGTTTGAACAATCGAATCACCCAACCTTTCAATTCTGGGCATGCAAATGCATGGCCTAGGAAAAAAAGGCCAAAGGTTAAGCGGCTGGGATGTTCCAATTTGGGAGATTTTGGGGGCACGGTCCATCCCTAATATACACCATTGGATCAATGGCTCGGATTATGTAACCACGAGGCCAGATTGACAATGTTTATGTGGCAGTGGGAAGGTTCGCCCAGAGGGAAAAGAAAAAACTTCGACGCAGGCCAAGCACTCGAGATTTCACACATCAAATCAAAATGCTAAAACCATGGGTACTCATTAATAATAATAAAAAATATATGTTTATCTGATTATATGACTATCAGATTGGCGGACATTTAATTGGATGGTTAAAACTATATATATATATATATATATATATATATATATATATATATATATATATATATATATATATATATATATATTCGAAAACAAGAGGTCCATATGAATCAGATGTTAGGATTGTTGCATCTAACTTTTGAACAGATTTAGTCTATTTAATCCGAACTAATACATTCAATATGTGCAATTTCTTAGTGTGCATCGAGCATTATAATCAGTAGACCCTTTTCCCACCTTAGAGATTAGTGAGCTCCGTATACCGAACCTTACCAGTGTATCAAATAACTCTCCAAAAGGAAAATTAGAATAGAGAGGATGAACATCCTTCGCTGGGCCATTGATGATGTGGCCCATGTAACTGCACAGTGGATAATCTAGATTGTTATTTTTCTAATGGTCTAAAAGTAAGCTTGTGACCCTAGTTCAATGATAGATAAGGAGTATCTCTACATCGCAGTCCTAGGTTGGAGCCCATAACAAGTAAACGAAAACATTAGGACTTTCATAAGCTTTCACTGCTTGAATAGTGTCAAATCACCACTTGATCTAAACCTCAAGTTGTTAGATGATGGCAAATCAATATATATTGAGGGACTCTAACACTCCCTGCATGCAGGGTAGGGATTTGAACACAAGACTTTTCACTCTGATGCCATGTCAAATCATCACTTGATCTAAAAGCATGAGTTGCTGTTAGAGGATGGTGTATCAATGTATATCAAGAGACTCTAACAAATAGAAAGTTGAAGACAAAGCAAAACTTCAAGTCAAGACATTATGTCTAAGTTTGTGATGTCCTGGTCTTGTTTGGCTCAGTCAATGCTGTCCTAAGTGGGCATGTTTTTTGTTTTTTGAAGTTTATATAGGTTTGCTAACAACTACCTCGTAAGGTATCCTTTGATAAAGCTTATTTTCAATATTTATCACTTATTTTCAGCACATATATGATTTAGAATGACAAATCCCAATTATTAAGTGCCTAAAATATTTTTTTATTAAAAATGTCACTTTTTTCAACTCCCTTTCCTTCACTTAATGTTGAAGGCTTAATGTTGAAAGTAGCGTTGCATTAAAAAACCAATCACTTTTGATTAAAATGTCTCTAAAACTATTTCAAAATTATAATTCAACATTGTAAGTTTTTATTATTTAATTTTTAAAGCTTATTTTTTAATTTATCAAATCAAACATATCTAATTGTTTTCCTTTAAATTCTAACATTTGAATCGCAGACACTTGTTTGTTGAAATAGGGCCGTTGGATATTTGCATTTTTAACCTTGTGGTAAATGACCACCAATTGGAATATCAGGTAATTGAGTGTAATTTTTGTCAATGATGCATCTAAACTAAGAACCTTAGGTTGAATAGTTACATTAGTATGTGAGAGGTTAATTTTGTTAACGTAGGGAGACTGATTAATATGCATGAAATCCACTCCATCTATTAGATGCATCACCCCCTTTTTTTACCATGATCTAAAAAATCAAGCTGATCTAATACTCATGTGGACAATCTCCTAAAATGATACCTAAAACCTTTAAATTCAAGTAGTATGGCCGACTTGGGTTTTAGAATACTGTGTTTTTTTTGTTAATTCTTTCATCTCGACGAGGCACATGGGATGAGTGGATGGGATAATTAATAAACACTTTGGTTAGCCCTACACAAAATAATGGCAGGTGTCCCATCTCAACTTTTTCACAAAATGTGGTTTACAGGAGTTTCAAAAGGTCATGATTTTTTGTTTCCAAGGTAAACGTAGTGCAACATACCACTGGATGGGATGGATCTCATGAAAGTTTCACTCACATGGCTCTTGGTGCACTAAGTAGCTAGCATATGTGAGACTAGCTGACGCAGAGAGGACGCGGTAGGTCGATTACCGTCTCCCTAACCAATAGTTTCTCGAATCCATAAGAAGAAATAAAAGATAAAAAGAGAAAATTAATTCCGAATAATTGTTTTTTTGATAATTGAATGAATAGAAACAGAATTACAATGCATATAAATAGGAAACTAAACCCTAGGTAAAGTATCAGACTCCAAGTTGAACTCAAACACCTAGAAAATGCAACTTACTATAAATAGTAAACTTACTATTTATAGAAGTCGTTCAATCCTACTAGAACTCTTGATTTTCGGCCAAAAATAGAAAGTTATCAAACGGGCCCAACCATGTTGTTCTACTAAATATTCTAAGCCCTTTCCATGTTGGGCACTAACTCTAGAACCCTACAGATCTAAAGTTAGGATCGAATTAAAACTTACTATAAATAGTAAAACTGAAAATAAACTAGCCTAATGACTGTCGATACGGTCGAATCTCGCGATTCCGGCATGGGCAACCCGGCATAGCCGGGTTGGTTGGCTAAAGTAGCTCAAGCTACCCCAAAACGATATATTATATGTCCCGAAACTCATTCCGGATTGCAAGATACGGCCGATTTACGGTCCTGACGATCCGGATCACTTTCGACCCCGATCGGTCTTCTTTTAGTCCATCCGGGCCATGAAATAATCAGTGACCCGTTCTACATCACTAGCATGGGTAATATTTAACAGGAAAGGAGAGAAGAAGGAGAGAGATTTCCAGGGAATTGGAGCGATACCTGCAAGTGTAGGTTACATATGAAGAGAGAGAAAAAAATGTCAAAAAGGATTTTCAATAATGGGTGACCCTTCGGTCCCTTTTCTCATGCTTTGGTCCACAAGAGTTTTAGATATACATTGTCTTTATATTGATGTTCTAACATGAGCCAGCACAATACAGAGTGGATGTTGCACAGCTATCACGGTGGCCCCGTAAAAACGTTTGTTGCACAACTACATATTAGTACTTTCGCCGCATTAATTAGATTCTTGGGATCATCCAATTGACGTGAATTTTGCACCATTGCTTTTCTCTGTTTGTATGAAATAATGGATGATTCAAATTGATGATTTGGCATCCCATATGTTAATTAAAAGCTTTGGGGATGTTTTCAACAGCCCATGAAGGTAGGAACATTAGCAAAACTTAAGATATAATATATCTACAAATTACTATTGTATAAGATCTCTCTCCTCCGTTTCTCTTTTCCTTTTGGGTGATTTTGGTTATGTAATTAAATTTTGAAAGAGTTTTCAACTTAAAATTTTGAAAGGTTGTTGGACAGATTTCCAATATGGGTTGGACATTTGGGTATTAAAAATGTGGGTCATTAGCTAATATTATTTTAGTCATTTCAAAAGGGCCATGCCGCCTACTCTTTCCCTAGCCTACAACATGACATATGTATCAAGATTTTAAAAATACAATGATAAACATTATGAGAAATACACTAAATGTATAATCATGATATTTTTCAAATTCTTGACATGTTTTAAAATATCAATTTTTATCTCATAACATTCACTAAAAATGTAATAAATAATGATGATTTTTATGGAAAGACCCTCATAAATCTTAATTTTTTCAAAGAATTTTCCTAAAAATCAAAATGAGCAGTGCATTTGAAGGAGCGGAGTTTACTTAAATGCCCTCTTATATTGTTTTTCTTCTAAAAGTAATAAGTCATAAAATTTTGGAGCTCACATGGTATGTCTATGACATCTAACCTATGAAACATATATATACACCTAACCATGATAATTACACGAACCAAAAATCTTTATGATCAAATCACCCAATGGGCTTTATGTATATTTTCATGTTTGTAAGTGATGTATATTATTTTTTATGTTGTATCTCACCTTATGTTTAGAGTAGTCACTTTTGTTTTATCTTCTGAACATCGAGGTGGATTGCATCGATTGAACATGTTGGATATCATATAAATATCACATGGGCCTTACAATTCTTCTTTTTAGCATTTTTTATAGGGGAAAAAAATCTACCGTAGCATTATGATAATTTCATCACTCAAAAAGAACTTTGTTGGTGGTTCGGTTCATAAAGATATTATTTGGTAAAATTTTAATTTTTGAAAATTTTTGCAATAAAAATTTATAAATAAAAAGAAATTTATTAGATAAATATATTTAAAATTTGAATTTATCTAATAATTTAAATATTTTTATCTTGATAAGATTAATTTTACTAATAATATTATAAGAAAAGCCTCAAATTTTGAAAATTTGCTAAGAAATTTTAGGTTGAGAAAAGAGATTTGTCACTATGCTAGTTGATGCTCTCTCTCTCTCTCTCTCTCTCTCTCTCTCTCTCTCCATTTATCTTCCTTTCTCCACCCGCAAGAATACTAGATATACAATGTGAGTAACATTTAGATATTTTGCCCTTAGAATTAATCCCCCACAACGGCAGAATGGGAAGGTAATATCATATTAAAAATGTAGTCATTTGCTCGACAATGGTTTAGATTTTACTTGCACAACCAATGACGTGGACTGTACCGTATTCCTCTCCCTCACCAACTTTTGCTCAACCCTATTGGGATGGACTCGATCAAGGAAGGGGCTCTATCGAGCCCATCATGGTATATGGGCTTTAACCATACCGTCCATCCATTCTTCTAGATTATTTTTAGGTATAAGCCTGTAGACACCTCACCATAAATGAGGAGTAAATTACTCATTAACTTTCATTGAGCTTTGATGAAAACGTCTTGAGAGAACTTCAGGACCATTAAAAGATCAGAGTTGAACAAACTATGTTGGGGATCGTCATGAAAACACCTAACAAGATCAATAAATCAAGGGGCCAAAACAATCCAATCTTGATCAAAATACTTGTGTCTTTTAAATGATCAATGTGTAAATTACTCCAGATAAAAACACTTTCAACCAAAACAAAATGGCCTAAAAACTAGCTGAATTGGTAGGAAAGGATCCTCAACCTGGCTCGAGAATGATCAACGGTCCGAATTTACAGGCTTGTAACTCGTTAAAACCAAACAACGGTCGATAAACCAAGTCATTTAAAAAATTTTGCCATTGCAGGTCTTCAATCAAGCTACATTCCCCAACTCCAACATTAGCAAACCCCGTACAAATTTGATTGACTGGATCCCCCACACCTACCAAATATAGCTACTAGATCCAATCAACTGAAAATTTAACATGAGAAAGCACAAATCATGATCGTGCATCTTAGACCCAATAAACCTATGAAGCCCTACGTAACAACTAATGCATGAAAAAAGACAACCTGATAAGCATTTCTTCAAAGACCACCCATCCTTATAGCTACCCTTGCGCATAGGTCCCTTCCTCTGACCTTTTATTTGTAAAGGCTAACAACTAAAAGGGTGACCTATAAGGCTACAGGTGGTCCTTCAAAGATTGTTTGTCCATGATTATATAAACGACATCACAACAAATCTAATGGGGGGACGACCATTGTAGAGAGAGGGGAGGGTGGCTGCTAAGGTGCTTAAGAGAGAAGTTGTGAGAGTTAAAACACATAGGATTGAACTCATTAAGGCTTTTGGAGTGTAGAGTTTTGATTAAGGCCCTGTTAAAATCCCAACTATGCCAACATTATTCTATTCAACTCAAGAGATGTTTGTCATTGAAGTAGCTGAAGACGAGAGTAGGGCTCGAATTGCGGACATCCGATCATCTATTTTGCATGAAAATAGTGTCTAGTTTCTCATTTTCTTTCCACATCTCAGAGGCAAACTATTGCTCCGCGCATTTCAAGGACACAGATCATTCACACACATTCTCTCTCATCTAGATTATTCTCTTTTCATTTTTATTTTTTTCTCTGTTCACTTACCAATGGATTAAATCTTTGCGCGATAAAGTTAGATGTGATATTGCTTAAATTTTGCTAAAATCTTTAAAAAAAAATGATAAACCCTGTAAAGTAGGGACTGCATGTTGTGCAAGCGAAAAATGGTGCTTAACCCTTTCCTTTTCTGGAATCAAAGCTCTTACCTAAGGATTTATATTCACAAACTGAATCATAATGAGTTATTTAGAATGAAGAATCTTTTGATTTCCGAATTTGAAACTATTGCATAAATTCTAGTTGACCATAGATCTAGAACTTGTTTCGGCTAGAGGTGTCTCCAAAATAAATATATTTTAAGCCATCCCTGTGATACTACACAAACAAAGAAATGAAAGCGACTTTAAACAGAAAACCAAAAGTCTAGCCTGGCCGAGTGTGTCTGCTCACGCATGGCAGCAATCACAAAGAAAAAAAGGGAGGCAAATCTAAGGCTCAAATGGACCACCCATTGAAAGCAATGTTGATAATGACACCCACTGATGAAACCTTCCTAAGACCCACTATGATGTTTATTTGCCATCTAATCTATTCATAAGGCCACATATACTTAGATAAAGGGAAAACACAAGCTGATATATCAGCTCGATCAAAACTTCTAAGGCCCTTAAGAAGTTTTTGACTGTGGGTGTTCAATCCCCATTGGTCCACTTAAGCCTTAGATTTGCCTCATTTTTTGCCTCATATCCTAAAATGATCTTGGCAAAATGGATGGGTGGGGTGGATAAAACCCATGCATCATGGTGGCCTCCACTGAGCTCCGGCTTGGTCGAGTCCATCTCAGCACCCGGCACAATCTGCTTCTCTCCATCTAGCTATCATCAAGCTGCGCGAATTGTATACTGACACATGTCCATCCATGATGTATGTCTTTTATCCACACCATCCTTCTATTTTGGATCATTAGTCCAGGGCATGAACCCAAAAATGAGGCATTTAATTTTCGAATGGCCCACAACACAGAAACAATGGTGATTGAGTGCCTTTAATTAAAAACTTTCTAAGGCTCGGTGTAATGTTTATTTTCCATCGAACCTGTTGATCACATCATGGAGACCTGGATAAAGAGGCCCAAAAATAAAAATAAGTATCAGCTTGATCCAAAACTTACATAGCCCCTTGGGACTTTTTAATCGTCAATGTCCAACCACCACTGTTTCTGTAGTGGAGTCCATGTGAGGTTTGTATTAAAATGGATGGATGGCATGGATAAAACATAGTGGGGCCCACAGAGCACCGTCCAGTACCGAGTCAAATCAGCCTCCCGTCATCACTTCAGAGGTGAATTGCATACTGACCAGAACCAACCTCACTACTGGTTAGTGCTATGTGGGCCAATCAATGATCTATATTTACCCAAGCAGTTCATCCATTTTACCCGCTCATGAGACGTCATTAGCATGAAAATGGGGCGGATTGAAATCTCAGGTGGACTGCGCCACAGGATAAGAGCGGTGATTGAAGGCCCATGGTAATGTTTATTTGCCATCCAACCTGCTGATCAAGCCACACATACTGGACGAAGGGACAACAGTATTACCAACTTGATCCAAAACTTTTGTACCCCAATATGTTTCTAATGGCAAGCACTCAATTACCACTATTTACTGTGGTGTGGCCCATGAGATTTGGATCTGCCTTATTTTAGAATCATATCTTAAAATGACAGGCAAAATAAACGGAAAACATGGATGAAACAAATACATCATGGAGGGCCTACAGAGCTTGACCAGCAGTAACTCATATTGGCCGAGTACTCTACTGTGATGTGTATTATCCACACCATCCATCCGTTTTAACAGCTCATTTTAAGTCATGATCTCTCAAAATTGAACCATGTCTAAAGCTCCAGTGGACCCACCACAAGAAACTGTATGAATTAAACGCCTACGATTGAAGACTTCATCAGGACCACAAAAGTTTGAGTCCGAATCCTCTGTTGAAAATGAGTAGAGAAGTCCTGCTTGTCGTTACTTTGATTGGTTCAGCTCAGCCTGACTATGTCAGAGCTGAGCTACTTTGACACAGTCAGAATCATCTGAACCAATCAGGGCTCTAGCAGAGGTTCTTTGCTCGTTTTCAACAGAATCCGGATGCCAAAAGTGTCGAATCAAGATGATATCTCTGTTGCAAGTGCAGTAAATCTCTGTTCGGAGCCTTGGTCCATATCTTCACATATGCCTGCAACTTGACACATTGACATCATGCTGACATAATTAAGTGTGATGTAGACCAATGAAAAGGCTCCCTGCAGAGTTCTCCTTTCCCATCATAGCTTGTGAACATATGAACAAGATGGATGACAAATACGGCCATAAGAAGGTTTGAACGGTGGACGTCATCATCCCAACTATTTCCTGCAGTGTGGCCCAGTTGAGGTTTGGATATGCTTCAATTTTGTGGTATTGCCCTAAAATAAGCTGGTAAAGTGAATGGACGGCGTGGATAAGAACATACACCACGGTGGGCCCCACAGAGTTTACTCAGTCCCACCACTTCCCCTCTCTGTGTACCAAATCTCTCTCTCCGATCCCTTTTCCTCTCTAACGCCTCTCTCAGTGAAGGAGAAGGAGAAGAAGATGGTAGGCGTTTGGATGCCTGTAAAATCCTCTAGTTGTAGGCGTTTCAGGGAATTTTCTATTGGATTTTGATGTGTTTTGTGGTTCTTCAGTGAGGAGGAGGAAGAATAGTAGGAAGAAAAAAAGAATACATGTAAGTTTTTCCCTTTTCCTCTCGTTATTTCTTGAATTTTCCTTTTTTACCGTAGCGTGATTTGTCGGTCTTTAGAGATGAAGAAGAAAAAGAGGAGCAGGTGGAAGAAGAACACAGGTAAGTGTTCTTTTTATTTTTATTTATTTTTTTATTTTTATGGTACATGTATATGTATGAAATGGATAATGCCCTTTTTTTCCCGTTTAAAAAAATTCTTAATTGCCTATTAATCGGTAATGATATGATGGGAATTGAATTGGGTTGCATTGCATTCTCCTCCTCCTCCTCATCATCATGAGAAATGGTTGAATACCATGAGAAAGTGCTTACTTTTGGTATCATTGAACTTGAAAATGGACAGCGATAACTTCATGTAGTTTGCTGGATACCCCCTTTCCGGTTTGATCGTAGAACATTGGTAGTCATGTGGTTGTAAATGAGAACTGCAATACACAACAGTGCCTATGATGAGGGTTATATGGTCATTTAGAAGGATTTTATGATCAACACATCTTGGTTATTTGCTTCTATAATGTCAGATGTTGGACCATCTCCTTTTCACTCAAGCAAGGTATTTGATTTGGGTGTTTTTGAAGCCTTTCTTTGGTGTACAAATTCTGTCCTTGAAATTTCAGAACATGGACTCCATAGCAGTGCCTATGTTAAGGCAGAGGCTATTATTGAAAACACACATAGTAACCCCAGCAGAAGTTGAAGTTCAGTTGACTCGGTATCATTCGCTGTGCTTTTCCTGATGACAAGAGCTTTAATGGCGAGAAAGGCATGCTTCTAAGTTCTAATCTCATGGTTTATGTATTTATTTTTGGTGGGGGTGTAGTTAACCAATTGTGGAAATGATTCTCACCATCACTTTTTCCACTAGTCTATTTGAAAACAAAATCAATACCTTGGCCGTATCTACTTTATTGCCTGTTAGGATTCCATTGTTTTGAGGTTAATTTATGCTGCACAATTTTTTCTTGTTCTTTTTTTCTATAATTATAAAATGTGGTTTTTGCAGATTACCACATTATTCATTAGGTAATTACAAATACCCACATCAAAAATTCATCTTGTAAATAACCACATCAACAATGCAGTATTTTTGCAAAAAACCACATTCTATTAATTTTTTAACAGAAGTTTAAACTTTTTTTTTTAAATGATGAAACTACCCTCCCAACCCCCCCCCCCCCCCCCCCCTGCTCTCTCTGTCTCTCTCAACCCCATGAACTCATTTCTAAACACAAAACCCTACTCCAATCTCTCCCAAATGACTTCAGGAATATGCCATGATCCAGTAAGATCCCGTAAGCCCTTTCATTTGGGAGTTGTATGCAGTACCAGGAGTAGTTGTTTTCATTAGCTTATAATATATACAGTAAGTTACTGCAATATTTTCACTACCTGGGTGCATATTGAACCCTTTGGTATGTACTCCGAGTTGGAGGAATTTGAGAAGATGCCTGTCTGTAAGAGACAGGATAATTTGGCACACAATTGAAAAAGATGGGGCCTTGGCTTAGGCTGGCTTCTACCAGACTAATTAAGGAGTCTTTAAAGTTTTGGAATCTCTTGTCTCTGATATAGGCAAGAGTGGAGACACTAAGCCCTAATCGGGTTAATGGTTTGATGGCTAGTTGGATAAGTCCTACATGGACATAGTTGTATTTGTGTGAATTTTGGAGGAGTTCCTCCTTGGATAGCAGTTAGATGTCATCATCATGATCTGCTATTGGCTTGGTCTGTTCAACCGTTTTGATGGTATAGTCTAATTCAAGAGAATCATTATTTTTGAATGATTCTTGAACATAGATTTCATCAAAAGGAACAGATGGAATGCTCCAATTTTGGAGTGATTGTTCAATATCACTATATTGAATTTCTTCGATATTTTTTAGTGACATTGTTTCAATATTGGCAACATCGGAGATGCTAGTCTGTTGAGAGTCATTGGAGGATGCAGATGCTTTTCTGAAAATTGGCTTTGGGTTGAAAACCACTTGGCGATTTTAGAAATTTAAGATTTTTGGCTTGCAGTACTTTTGGTGGATTTATCTGAGGACTTCCTTCCCGAATCCGTATCTTTGTTTTTTAATTAAAGAAAGTAGCTTGACAACAATAGTGATCCCCAAAACACACCTAAGGCCTTTCTCACAGCTTTATGGGAACAGAGGGGTGATGCGTCAAGGGAGCCTCAAACCTTTCTTTAATTAATCGACTAAATATAAATTCTGAAATCACTCTTAAGCAAATAAAGCTGCTAAAATTACTGTAATCCGAAGGTTTCTTCAAAAAGAAATAAATTGAAATAAGAAGCATATAAAGATGAGAAATAACAAGGGGTTTGATTCTAAAATAAGAATCGCAAACAAAAATATAATATAAAAGATTTGGAAATATATATTCATAAACAGAATCGCAAGACAACCTATCATGATTCTATCATTTGGATACAAGATTAGGAATACAAATTGGAAATTAGAAAACTCCTTACAAAGAACTGTTGGCTCTGATACTAGGAATGCGGGATCGGCAGTTCTTGAAGGCAGAACTCTCTAGCTTGTTAATCAAGCTCTCTATAGGACTAGACTTAATTCGCTATTCAAACTCTTCCTCCAAAGGAAACAAAAACGCACTTATATAGATAACAAATTAAAATGAAATTTACATTTGGCTTCATTTGGCTTAAATTTGCATTTGGTGGACTTCAAAACTGATTGTTTTCTAAGATCAAGTCTCAAGCAGACATGGTTCAACATATGTTGAATTCGAAGGATCCTCTATAGAGACGCCAGCCGACGAAGAACCAATGCCAAACGAAGCCGATTTCTTTTAAGCCAAGGATGTCTAAGCGAAGCCGCTAAGTCATCCGACAAACCGCATCAATCACCGCCCAAGCCAAATCAAGCTTCGACAAGTTATTGCACTAGAACTTTCATTATTCCTTGTCATTGTAGCAGAAAAAGCTAAAAATCACTGCAGTAAAGCACACCCATCTCCACAATGAAGATTCCAAAGCACACCTGTTTTTAGGGGTGTTAATGGGCCGGGCCTGGGGTGGTCTTGGCCCGAATTTTGCACTATTTCACGCCGGCCCTGTGTAAAATTTTGATTTTTTAGGCCCGAACCCGGCCATTGACACCCCTACGTCTCCACAGTGAAGATTCCAAAACTCAAAGGTTCTTGATTTTAGAGGTTTTGAAGTCTGCCAAATGCAAATTTAAGCCAAATGAAGCTAAATGTAAATTTCATTGTAATTTGTTGTCTATGTAAGTGAGTTTTTGTTTCCTTTAGAGGAGTTCGAATAACGAACTAAGTTTAATCCTAAAGAGAGCTTGACTAGCAAGCTAGAGAGTTCCACCTTCAAGAATTGCTGAAGAAGAAGAATTGGAGAAGTCTTGGGAAATTCTTTCTTGGCTCATCCAAACGATCAACACCGCCCAATTGTTAGGCCTCATATTGTAGATGGGCCAGGACTGTATTTTGTGGCTCTATTCAATCAAATTTGTTTATATATTTATTTATCTGTCGCACACATCCAAATGATCTACCGTCATTTGGGATGAGCGATTTATTCATTTTATAATATTAAGGGAAATTTTTTTGGGGTCCATAAAAAAGATCAATAAGAAGAAGAAGAAGAAAAAGTTCTTTGTGTGTGCGTGTCTTAAGAAGAAGAAGAAGAAGAATTGTGAAGCATCCTTTTTTTCCTCTCTCTAATATGATTTGGGGAAATTCGCATTTTCTGGATCAATTCAATAATTTTTTTAGTAAGACCCATCAACATGATGGACGAGGGGTTTATTCATTTTACAAAAAAAAAAACTTAAACTTAATATAGAATCTACATTCTAGCACCTTTTTCAGATATGTTTTCAATAAGCTACCTCATTAATCTAAGCGATTATCGTTAAAGCACCTTTTGTTACATTTATTAACGGCTGTTCGGGTCAACTAATGCCAGCAAAGGGATCAACGACTTGGGTGGGCTCCACTGTGATGTTTATCTGAAATCCACCTTGACCACCAAGTAAGTCACCCCATATTATGGCTAAGGTCCCAAAATCAGCCCCATCCATGATTTAGGTGGACCACACAATTGGAAACCCTCCAAACTATTTCCCTTGGTGTGGCTTGAATGAATCATGGATGGGCCTGAGTTTTGGGCTCCAGGCCTAAATTTTGGTGTGGCATCTAATGGTTGGAGTGGATTTCATATAACCATCACAGTGGGCCCTGTGAAAATCAAGCGTGATGTCTCTCTCCCAACTATTTCCTTTGGTGTGGCCCACTTGAATCACTAGTCAGCTTGATTTTTTTGCCTTGTAGGATTACACATTTAATGGTCGGAGTGGATCTCAAATACATATCACAGTGGGCCCTATAAAAAATTAAGGGTAGTTCCCCCCCTCCCAATTGTTCCTTAAAAACAGGGATTGTCGTTGATATATTTAAGAGAGAAAAAAAACAATTTCATGGGGCACCCACCCTTGATGTCTAATCATAAATTACGTCTAGGGCAAAAAAATCAAGTTGACCTGTGATTCAAGTGGGTCTCACTAGAGGAAATAGTTGGGAGAGAGGTGTTCACCCTTGATTTTCACAGGGCCGACCGTGTTGATTATATGAAATCCACTCCAACCATTAGATGCCACACCAAAATTTAGGCCCGAGGCCCAAAAATTAAGCCCATCCGTGATTCAAGTGGGTCACACCGAGAGAAATAGATTGGAGGGTGAGCATTGCCCTATACACTATTTCCAATTGTGTGGTCCACTCAAATCATGGATGGAGCTGAGTTTTTGTCCTTGGGTCTAACAAGGGGGTGGCACACCTAGTGGTTGGTGGATTTCACATAAACATCATGGTCTGACTCATCCAAGCGGTTGATCCCTTTGCTCGCATAGCTGACCTGAGCTGCTTTTAAGAAATCTAACAGAAGGTACTAGGGCTGTCAATGGGCTGGGCTTGGGCTAGGAAAAATCAAAGTTTTGAATAGGCCTTGCTCGAACAGTTCAAAATTCGGGCTGAAGGCAACCCCAAGCCCGGTTCGTTGATAGCCTTAGAAGGTACTCTAATGATAATTACTTAAATCAACGAGGTAGCTTACTGAAAACCTGTTTGATAAGGCACTAGAATGTAAATTCTATATCAAGTAGGCATTTTTTTTTTGTGGTAATATTCCCTTCATTTTATAATATTAAGGGGGTAATATTCCCTTCATTTTATAATAATATGGGCATTCTCGTCATTTTCTAATTGTTTTAATAGAATTTTTTAAAAACTAATAGAATGTGCGTATTTGCATTAATAACTAATTAACGATGTGGTATTTCAAAGTCAATATTTCTATGTGGGCATTTGCAAATACCCCATTATTTAGGAGGGAATATGCAAACACCTCTTATAAAAATGTTGTTGTTTATGCGTATTGAGCATGTCCATGCAACCATTATGAAGAAAACCTCATTTTTTTTTTGGAAGGCAATAGATTTTATTGATAGACCACCAAAAGCGAGAAAAGAATACACGCAAAAAGGAAAAAAAAGAAGGGAAAAAAGAAAAACAAAAGCGAAAGAAAGGCGGAGCAGCCTGAGTTGCTGGGATAAAAGGAGCCTAGTTCTTCACAAATACTTTGATTGCTCCTATTACTTTATCCACCGATGTGCCCCTATTCTTAAAGCATCTCTCGTTGCTCTCTTTCCAAATAGCCCAAAAGATTGCCATAATGATGATGCCCCCAACCACTTTCTCAACTTTACTAGCACCGCCGCCATGCCAAGCCCAAGGTAGCAAATCCACTGAAGCTGGCATGACCCAAGACAAATGAAACTCAACTAGGAACAAGTCCCACACCATGAGTGTGAAATGGCAATGAATGAACAAATGGTCCATTGATTTTGCATCTGCCATACAAAGAAGATAAATATTTGGAAGAACAAGACACTTGCGCTAGAGATTATCAATGGTTAACACCCTTTTGCGGCTAACTAGGCAAATGAAGACATTCACGCGGGGAGGGGCACCATAGAACCAATGATGGAATGGGTGTTACAGACCAGAGTCTCTATCTCGTTTTGCCAAAATCTTAAAAAAAGAGTGGACAGAAAAAATTCTAGAATGGTGGCCTTTTCACTTCCAAGTGTCATCTTGAATGAGAGATGGAACGATCGGCTCGAGGCAATTGGGCAAACTGATGTACTCCAGCGCCTCATCGTCTGTAGGGGTCTTACGACGGGGAGGACACCACACTACGGAGCTTCCTACAACATGAAAGCAATGTGACACACAACGCTTCAATTTGGAGTGAGAGCGGCTATCCTTGGAAATTCGTCCTGAAGCAACCTATCCCCACACTATCTATCTGACCAAAAGTGGAGCTGTTTCCCATTCCCAACGTCAAAGATTATTACTATGAAACAGATGCTTAGTCGACGTTATAGCTTTCCACATGCTAGAAGCCTGATATAGAGATGATTTTTTTCACAAACCAACCTCCTCCTTGAGAACCATACTTGCTAGCTATGTTCTCTCTCCACAATCTACATTCTTTTGTTCCAAACTTCCATATCCATTTCCCCAAAAGAGCTAAATTAATGCGCCCCAAATTCTTTATACACTCCCCCTTCTACAATAGGTTTGCAAACCTCTTACCACCGAAGAAGGTGAAATTTCCTACCCTCTGAATTCCCTCTTCAAAAGAAGTTTCTTCTCAACTTTTCCAACCTTTCCAACACTAAACTGGGGCATTTAAATGCGGACAAAATATAAAAGCATGTTTGAAAAAGCCGCTTGACTAAGGGTAAGCCTACCACCATAGGAGAGATACCGGCATTGCCAAGTAACTAATTTCCTCTCAATCCTCTCAACCTTATCCCACAAATGCTTTGCTGCTTTCCAATGCATAGTAGAAGGCCGATATACGTTGAGGGAAACTCACCTGCCTTGCACCTGAAAGCATAAGCCAAAGATAGAGGCTCCTCCTTATGAACGTCCACCCCTAGCATCTCACTTTTGGCAATGTTAATCTTGAGGCCTGATACCGCTTACAAAATAGACGAGAACTTTTCTAAGATCATCAATGGCATTCGCATTAGCATCACAAAACAGAAGTGTCATCTGCACATTGAAGATGACTGATTTGTGTCTCTCCTTCCACCACTTTGAAACCACTGAGTAAGCCCCCTTCTTCCCCCTTGTGAAGCATTTTACTAAGGGCTCCGCCTACGACCACAAATAAGGGAGAGTGGATCTCCCTGCCTAAGGCCTCTCAAAGACTTAAAGAAGCCTTTAGGGGATCCGTTAAATAGAACCGAGAAAAAAGCCGACCGAACACAAGACTTCATCCCCCTCCACTTTAAATTGTAGGTCCGCATCCCAACCGATCTAGCATGTAATCCAAAAAGCTCCAATCGACATGATCGTAGGCCAAAAACTTTGCTAAAATCTTGTATGGACTGCCAATTAAACTAATAGGCTAAGGATCCTTAAGCTGCTCCACTCCTTCAATTTTGGGAATAAATGCAATAAAAGTAGCTCCCAGATCCACAAAAAGCCGACTACACACATATAACTCGAGCATGAAGTCCATGATGTCCTTCTGAAGGATAGGCCAAAAAATTTGGAAGAAGGCAATGGGATAACCATCAGGACCTAGGGCTTTATCGCCACACATAGAATCCATGGCAGCTTTAACCTGTTCTATGGTAAATGATGCTTCAAGAGAAGCAATATCCACATTGGAGAGCCTATCAAAAGACAAGCAATCAAGCCACAACCTATTCCAAACTTCCCTAGAAAGCAGCTTACTGTAATAGCCAACAATGGAGTGGCATATGTATCCCCTATTTGATGTTGTTTCTCCCTCAATGACCATGCTACTGCTACGGTCGCGTCTTGCTTGAGCACTAGCGATACTGTGGAAATAACGGGTGTTTTTATCTCCTTTGAGCCAATTTGCTCTCTCGATTGTTGCCACCACTTGATTTCTTCTTCTTTGGCACAGCTAGTAAAATTTCTTCGAATCGTCTCCCGCTTGGCCTTATCCTCCTCCGAAATAAATCCAGCATCTTCCGCAATGTCCAGCTCGTGAATTTCCTTGATCATGTTATCGAACTCCACCTCTCTCGCCTCCAAAACTTCCTTCTTCCACCCTTTGATCTTTTCTTTCAGCATTTTGAGTTTCTTACTTATCCGGAAGCCTGCATATCCTTCAACCTTCACAGCAGTCCACCACCTAGCTATAAGATCTTTAAAGCCTTCGATTTAAACCCATGCGAGCTCGAATCTAAATGGTCTAGGTCCCCAATCTTCAGCTGGCTCCTCGAGACTGAGAGGATGGTGATTAGATATAGGTCTTGGCAGCCTCCATTGACTAACTAGAGGGTACATGTCAAGCCAATATGAGTAAACGGGAAATCTATCGAGACGACATGAGATTGCGTTCTGCTGACCATTTATACATGTGAACTTAGCCCCCTATAATGGTAAATCCACCATTTCATGCTTAGCCACCCAATCCGCAAACCTCCTCATGCTGCTAGTAATGCGACCTCCGTTAGATTTTTCGCATATAAATCGCACTACGTTAAAATCGCCTCCAATGCACCACAGTTCATTCAACTTTGATTGAACTTGGTCAAGTTCAATCCAAAACTAATCCCTACAATTGCTGGAGGACGGGCTGTTCACAGTAGAGTAGACCCACTGTTTTCCAAATGAAGCTTCACGTTGCAGAATAGATAGGGAAAAGGTCCCAGTGTACACGTCAACCTTCCTCTAGAAATCAGTATTCCAAGCTATGAGTATGGCCTTCGTAGACCCCTCTGCATCAACAATAACCCAATCTTTATTTGTAATGCCCCGTAAAGAATCAATCGTACCTCTATCAATGGATTGCAGCTTCGTCTCCTACAAAGAAATAATTTTTTCTCTTGCCTTTTTACAAGCCTTTCTGACTTGGACTCTTTTGCTGCTGCAGCCCAAACCTCCCACATTCCAAGATAGGAGTAATATTGTGAAATGACTTCACCCGATCTTCCCCGCTTGCCGCCACTAAGTTTCCTTGTAGTGTTGTAGTTGATCGAAGATTCCAGGCTAAGGAGTTCCCTTTATCCCCTTCGAGATTTTGTTCCTCATTAATTGAGTTTCTTGTTGCCTTTCCGCTGCCTTGCTTTTAACAAAATGGAAAAAACCAACTACATATTCATCTCGCGCTCCAAAGGACATTCCTACCAGACCATCGACCCGTTCGAGCACATCCTTGGACCATTGGAACTGCTTGCCATGATTGCATCATCATCCGGGAAAGCTTCCGGGCTAGCCGAGGACAAAGAATGTTCAAATATTGCAATAGCCTCACTCTTGACCACGGTTTTAGTAAGCCCTGAGAGGAGTAATGACAATAGCCTCATCTAACGACATCTCCGGATGTAGATTTACCGCGAAGATCCCTTTTGATTGCAGCGTCTCACCTAAGTGGTCTTCCACCGTCTCCTACTTTGTCCGAGCTTCCACTGCAACATCAACATCATTCCACTCATCCTCGGAGAGGAAACTACATTTGCTCATTGTTTCCACGACACTAACAACCTTTTCTGTTGGGAGAATCTGTAAGCAATTTGCCTCTGAAGCAGGAAGAAGAATCGTGCCGCCCTTAGGTCCCGAACTACCTGCAAATACGGGAGCCTAAATTGAAATGGTCAAGTTGTTTACTAAAAAAGGGTTAGAGTCCATAGAACAAAGTGTGATATATAGGGTGCATTTGGGTGTTCCGTGGAATTGAATTGGAACGATCAGTCTAACAAAGTGGAGTTGATTATCTTATCATTAATAGTGAGAATTGGGCTCCAGTTTGCAATTTGGGCACCATCAAGTTAAACGTGGAAGGCAATGTTTTAAATATCAATGATATCGGCTGATATTTCCCACTATATATCTTGTATCCCACCTGTGCGATATGAAATGCATGGGTAGTGCCAATATAACCCACGTGTTCGATCCGGTGAGCATTTTCAATTTCCGAACAATTTTTTTTGTTAAATCAGTGTCAAATGGTTAAAAATCCGTTGGTTCTTCATGTTTTGTATGAAAAATCATGGAGTTGGAACTTTGATTTCGATATCCATTGGTTCTTCATGTTCTCCATGTTTTTTTCTTCTTCGAAAGTTTCCTTCAACCAACTGTCAATTGAGACTAATTTCGAAGTATTTAGGAGTATTTGATGAAATGATCATCACATACACTCTAATTTCGAAATTTGAGTGTAGGTGGTCTGATTTGGAAAAAATTCGAAATTTCCCCAATTTCTCTCAAATTGCTTGCAATGTTGCACTCCAAACATGAAATCAAGCATGTATGAGGGCTGATCTACTGATTTGTTAAGTCCTTATCAATTTTCGGAAAATAAAAATCAATTTTTAATTAAAATTATTAAAATATTAATTTTTCCCGAAATTTCCCTTCAACCAGCTGCCAATTGAGACTAATTTTGAAGTATTTAGGAGTGTTTGATGAAATGATCATCACATACACTCTAAATGTTATGCATTCAATTGAATATAGTTGCATTAGTTCAGTCTGACAATACATAGCTTAGGACCCTATACAAAGGAAACCTTTTATCTGCACTTCTTTTTTGAGATGTTATGATTTAAAAGTATGTATTAAAGTCTTTTTTTACAATACCTAAAGTTTCATTGAAAAATTCAACCATTTTTCCCATTGTTTCCCCATGTTTCCCAAAAAGTGCGATAAATTATCCAATACAAATGATATATCCCGTGCAATAAGTGATAAGTATCTGTATCCCAAGGGTTTGATATGTAACGCAATACCGACATTTTGAACACTGGTGGAAGGAAGGCCAATTTGAGGGTTCTACTTCAGTATGTATTCTCGGAAAGATCGTTACAATGTGGTCATTTCCTCTAATTTGAACCGAATTTTTGCAGTCCAATTTACTCATGGATCCAAAACCAGTTTAATTCAACTCCACTTAACTAGATGCCATTTCCTGTGATCTATATGATTTCACCATATGGGTAAGTTGGGGTATAAGCTCTTCCATGATTGCGGTGTCTGGATCATCCTTCGTGCTTGATATCGCCATGTGCACATGTATACGGTCATGTATAGATCAACATAGCTTTTATAGTAGTACCCATCACATGTTGCATTGCCTTCTCTTTGAATATAACTGACCCTTGGTGGTGAGCTTAAACCAGAATTTTTATCCATGCAGCTCTAGTTGAAGCTTCTCACATTGTTAGGGAGCCCAAGCCTTTGGCAGACTTATTTATGTGCCTCTGGTTCATATCGAGGGGTCAGGTCAGTTTTCTGTACGTCCTCAGGTGACTGAAAGTACTAAAACTTAATATGTTACCTGTATGTGTATGCAAAGATCTTGTAAACAGTGCCTGCCTCAATGGTGGAAAGACTAGAAAGAATCGGGCGTGACTTCCTATGGGCAGGTAGTGAAGAAAGAGAGAAATTCCATCTTGTGATTTGGGTGGAGGTGCAGAGGTCAAAAAGGGAAGGAGAGTTGGGAATAGGTAGGGTGAAAGAAAGGAATTGCAGTCTCTTATGTAAATGGTGGTGGAGATTTCAGTCAGAAAAAGATGTGCTCTATGGAGAGGAATTGTGGAGGAAAAGTATGGGCTGGAAGAGGGAGGATGGGATCCGAGGTATTCTAATCCCCTAACTAAATTGGAAGTGGGGATGACCATCTCCAAGGTGAACAACAGACGAAAGGAATGGAGCAGAATTCTATGCGAGGGGACAAAGCTGCAGGTGAACAGTGGGAATAAAGTTCGTTTCTGGTTAGATGTGTGGATTGGGAGTGATCTGTGGCAGAGAAATTCCCAAGACTATTTGGAGTGGCTATAAAGAAGGATGCTCTTATAAAAGCGTGCAGGTCTTATCTGGGAGGTTAACAAGTTTGGACTGTTCAGTCAAGGAGGAATTTGACAGACTGGGAGATTGACAGTTATGCAGCTCTATTAGCAGTTTGCTCCAGGTCCTGGAGGATACTGCTGTTGGAGACTGGAAAATGGAGTACTCAGCAAGCCATTCACTGTTCCATTGTTCCAAAGCGACAAAATGTTTGGAGCTTCTTCTTCTTCTTCCTTTTTTTTTTTTTTTTTGAGGTGAACTGGGTAATCAGTGAGAATCTGGGTGATATCTTGATGGAGGATGGGGCAGATGTTCTTTTAGTTTGAGAGGGAAAATCCTGTGGAAGCTACAGCCAAGTGCCATAAGTCTGCTTGCGGAGATGCAGAAGGTCTTCGAGGATATAGAGGCGTTGATTGAGAGGGCTGTGGAGGAGGCTTGGGTTAACTTGGCTCTGTGTGCAGGATCCCATAAGGCTTTTGCAGATGTCTTGGTTGATAACATTAGCAGCAAATGGCTGGAAATAATCATTGGAAGTGAATCATCGGTTGACGACATTGCAGATCTCTCAGTCGCTGGAAAAGCCCTTTAGGCAGAATTGGGAGTGTGCTGCCCTTGGAGAAAGAATGCAGGCTGGTGGTTTGAGGCTGAAGGCTTTCTCAACAAATCTTCCAGAAAAGGTGGTATCAAAGGTGGTCTTTACGTTAGGAATAGGAAGCTGTCTTACATTCTCGGGTCCTGTGGAATTCCCCTTGGTTATGCATGCAAAAGCAATAGCCGTCTGAGAGACTGTAAAGATCATCCAAGATCAGCCAGGCCTGCTTCTGTGACAAAGGAATTAGAGTGGCAACCGGTTCTTTGGAATTGGTCTGGTGGATCAAAGGGGAGATGTGTGTGCCTTGAACCCTGTTTTTTTTTTTTTTACTGTTCAAGAGATTAAAACCATAGCTGCTGGACCACCTATTCCATTTGCCCATGCTAGTAATGATGGTGTTAACCATGATATTTCTCTTTTGGCAAGGCTTGGTGTCCCCGGTCTTTGTATCGGGAATTCTTTCCCCACCTAACTATTAATATATCACTCCCCCCCCCCCCCCCAAAAAAAAAAAAAAAAACATAAAATAAAAAATAATGAAAAAGAAGAAGAAGATCTTGTAAACAGCATGGGCCACAAGCAGAAAATGAAGCCTCTGATTATTTGAGACCTCTCTATTATGCATCTCATCATTTATTTGCTAGTTGCTGCATGGCTAAGTTGTAGAGCCATTCTCTTACTATTTTGTTGTGATTTTATCAGTAGTTTGGCCTTTTCTCCCTCTCTTTGGGGTGATGGTATCTTACATTATCGGCATGAGTTTTCTTGCAAAGTTCAAATGCTGCCCCCGATCAGGTCAAATGTATGGGTCTTGATTTTGGCATTCATTTGAGCAGCCAGGAAATCCCTGTGATTGCTTGTTTGGCTGCTGAAAACATGCGGTTGGGAATCTACTTCTCATCCCAACCCTCTTTTGCAGGTGAACGTGATTTGCATATCTAGTTACTCTTCAAGATAAAAAGACACTTTTAGAAGTGCATAAACCACATTTGAAGCCTTGATACATAACACACCCATCATTTGGTAGAAGCATGGAAAGCCTAAATTGCATTGGGCTGACCATTGCATTTCAGCCTTCTTGGCTCAACACTGATATTCTACCCACCACAACCAAATGCACAAAGTAAGGCCATGGAAATGAAGTTTTCTGGAATCCCAGGATGAATATGGGTGGTGCTGCGACTCGTTATTCAGCTGCAGGGCAAAATTTTTTTCCCGTCTTCCCTGTCTGAAGCTATTGACTCTTGCTGACTGCAATTCTCAAAGTCTCACATGGAAACTTAAAACTGGTGGAAAGCCCACCGTTGTTCACTAGTGGAGAATTTAATTCTGTCAGCATAGAACTTAGTTTAACCCCGTAAAAGACAACAGGCAAGAGCATCAAGCAGGCAACTCCCAACAATTGCCGATGCCAGAAAACAACCTAGCTACTTTTTGGTGGGAAAATTCCTGAAACAGTAATGGTGTCTATGCATGCATGAGTGATGTTGCTGCGCTAATTTCATTAAGGAAATGGTATCTAATCCCCCCTTGAATTTTTCTTTTTTTGATGAATCACCAGATTTATTAAGGGGGCGTCTGGATCATACGTTGCTTGAAGATAAGCTACTTATGCCTTAAGTAGCTTTCCTTGGTTTCTACTTATTATGCTGAAGTGATTAAGTAACTTTAAGTAAATTAAAAGTTACTTATGATTGATCTTAAACCAAACTTACTTATCTCTAGTAAGTTACTTAACTGATGTAAGTAGAAAAAGTAACTTCTTTGGTGGGTATCCAAACAGGCCCTAAGAGGAAAAGGAAACAACAAACAAGCATGAAAATAAAAGGAACCAATTGTCCAAGACATGCAACAAAGCCCAGCCCAAAACTGACAGCAAAATTCAGCCCAAAAACCAGAAAAAGAAACCGAGTAGACAGCCTGAGCAATGAAAACTGTAGGCCCACCTTGAAAATCAACGGGGACAAAAAATCATGTCCATTTCATCAGGTGGTCCACACCCTTGGAATCAATTTGGAATAACTTGGCTTGAAATCAAGTTTGCCCTCCTTGAACCGTGTCCCAAGATTTGCAGAATACAATGACCAACACTTGGTGTCCAAGATTTTCTTATTCTTTTTCACATAAATAAAACAAGACGAGGAGAAGTCTATTTATAAACTTGGAGTGGACACCCTTAAAAGTGTAGAGACACCCTATCGCACAGGGTTGTAATAGTTGGATTTAAACTCAATTGATGCAATGCGATAGTTGGATTTAAACCCAACTGGTGCAATGCTTGGGGCCTGAAAAGACAACCTTTCAAAATAAAAAGAAAGGGGTGCAACCCTTTGGACTTACATGAAAACACACATCCGCCTCTGCACACATGCATCCATGGCTGCTGGAAATTTTGAAACACCAATATATTTTTAAAAATAATTTAAAATACAACAGCTTCCACACTCAATTCAAGCTCCTTGGACAGAGATATCATAGCCCTAAGTGAGTTGTCCATGCATCCAAACAGCCCCTAAAAGGTTAGCATAGATGATGGCGCCCTTTCATTAAAAAATGTGAACAGGAGACAGAAGGATCATTTGTAGTAATTCCATTAAACTATAATTCATGGCATCCAAACAGTTGAATGGGCAAAAGGCATGTATGAAGGCGTGTAATTGGAGTTAGATTCTTTTCCTTTTGGCAAAGTGAAGGTTTTTGGCAGTGGTTTCATTCTACGAGATGGAAGAGAGGTGGAAAGCCTTCCCCACGTTTGGCAAAAAAGGGAGGAAATCCGCATCTGATCAACTTAAAAAGAGTCAAAAGTGGAACGCAACAAAAGGTGGTGATTCGACTTGTTGTATGAAAATGGTGGGGTCTGATGAGGGCTGTCCTCTCACCATGCATGCACAGGCCTCACCTTTCCCTAAAGCTTGCTTGGATTTTTTACTTTTGATTTTTGGATTTTGGTTTTAGGACGGGTCCAATACAAACATTTCTACACTAAGCTTAATGTACAAATCAACATGTGGGGCCCTCCGTAATGTTTTAATAACATCCAATCTGTCTATCATGTGTGCCCCCTCTATCCTCCTTGACTTCCAAACCTCAGGTCAATCCACAACTCAGGTAGGCCACACCAAGTAAAATCATGCCTAAAACCTCTACAATCACATGTTGTGGCCAACCCAAGTTTTGGAATGGCCTGATTTTCGGTTGTCTATTCATCTCTACCGGATGCATCTTCTGAATGGATTAGATGAAATATAAAAAAACAAAAAACGTGGCACGTGCAATTTGGGGAAGGTTTTTAATGGTGGGAGTCCTCTAGAGAAAAATAGAGGCAAAAATGATGGATGGATTGGATGTCATTAAAATATCACAGATGAATCTTGTTCTTGGGATATAGGGCCTAACATGTCCTTCAAACATTATGGTGGACCCCACACATCCTGAATCTTTAAACACTTGTGATCATTACCTGCATCCATGCGTACCAATGCCTTGTACAAGAGTAGTGTAGATTGTTATTGATAAATATGATAAAATTACCAGCATATAGAATTCGTGTTAGGCTGATTTTGGAACGTAGGCTGCTGTAGTTCGTGGTACACTGTGATTATAATGCCTTAAAAAGATTTACGAGAAATGATGTGGTCAAACATCCCTCACTGAGAAAACAAATGAACCATTTTTAATCCGCAGTGGCCCACATGCATGCATTAAGAGAAACATACATAATGAGGCTGGGCCATGATCATACTAAAGCTCAGATCTTATTCATTTAAGGTAAGTGATAGCTTGAGAAACTCTTATGGGAACTTCCCTTAGAATGGTTGAGGTTAGAGCAATGCCGACATCAACGTCGGCATGATCAAGACTGCTCTTCTGTTTAGGTTGCGCTGTAGCCCAAAATAATTGCCTAAAGTGGGTGATTTCAACTTTCGATTTTAGGATTAATGGAAGGTGAAGATCTATTTGGATGCAATATATCATCCTACTTCATGCCTTGGACAAGATATTCAGCAGCTTGTTTGTCAACCCTGGAATATGGAATGAAGATGTAGGAAGGCCGTGGTGTGTGACCTGTGAGTTCCCTTTTATGGAACTCCTCACCTGTCTCTCTCTTAGGCTTCTAAAAGTGGGGAGGCCTTGTTTGGATAGGATTTTGGCAAGAGCTCTCTGAACAGGATATTGTCTTTATAAAAGCAGCACATGTATAAAAAGGTTGATTTTCTTGACAATTCCTTAGTGAGAGATTTCTTGTGCAGGAAGAATGGAAGAAATATGTAAGCATGGTACTTTTTATTTTTTTTATTTTTTGTTATAGTGAAGAAAAAAGTTTTGTATTATTACTTCATTAATATGGGAAGATTCCTGAACTACATAAATTTCTATGTTTGTCTCTTAATTTTTTTCTTAAACTTTCAGATTTGATGTAATTCTTTTTTTTTTTTTTCCTTTTACTTTATTTGCATCCACCTTGCAAAGTATTTTTCCTTTAACAAGATAAACTATGGCACATGTAGCATGATTAATGTATATGATAGCATATGTAACATTTATAGCCAATATGCACATGAACACATGGCCCAAGGTGGGCATCTAAGGAATGATGGCAGCATGTATACAAATGTCACACATGTGGCATGTGCATGAAACATTTTATTCCTGTATGTGCGAACTTGGAGCAACATCTAAACAAACTATTTACCTTGGATAGCTTGTGTTGGCACAACATTAATTACTTGAAATTGACCATAAATGTTGGCCATTGCTTCATTAGAGGACATTTAGGATCAATTGATCAAAGGGGCTTAAGCCCATTAGTGGATTAATTATTAGTTCTCATTGGGTGTGTTTCAATGTACCATCCATAGTGGATCAATCATCACATCAGGTTCCCATGGCCACACAAGTGGGTAGTGCATGCCAATATGGCACACATGTTTCAAGTCCAAGATTCCCACACTTTTAGATCTTTTGCCTGAAATCAGAAAATCACTATCCAGGTGGGCCATGGTTTAACAAATGGAGGCCAGAAAATTTTGTTTTTAGCCATTTATTTGTTTTGTAAGCTATGCCATCCTGCAGTGATAGTCTACCATCATTTCTAAGTTGGGGTAACTTTTAAGCCATATACACAGAATAGTTTTACAGAAATCCAAACCATCTAAATTACTACCAATCTTTGAATTGGTCACAAACTAAAAACTGTAATTCAAACATGATGCTTATCATCTGCGTTTCCCATGAAATATAGATCGATCATTATTTTACTTCTAACCATCCATTGATGGATCCATAAGGTGATCCACAATAATTCAAGTGGCGCAGGTAGCTTTACATGAGTAGTTCCGAGTGTAAGAAGATGATTCACCAATAATTCACCAACATTTTCAAAATAACGACAAATTGTCACATGCATGATTCTACCCATCTTTTTATGGGGAGAGATGTAAATTCGTCCATCAGAGGATGATTACATTCTCCTACTTATTAAGACAATTAGTCACCATGGTGTGGTCCACCCTTTCTATAGTTCAGATGTCCTACACTTGTGCATGTTGATTGAAAGGGGAAGAATGCAAGTTAAGTTGCCACGTAACCAGTGATAGCCTTCGCTCATCGTAAATAATAATAAACATTGGAAGAGTGATGGTTCATGTGCCATCATATATTTTCAAACACCATACAACACATGGTTCATGTGCTATCATATATTTTCAAACACTATGCATACAACCCATGGTAAGTTAAGGAAGCAAATTAGTTAGGTTTTTATCCTTGCCTCAGTGGTAGACTCTGAGTTTTAATACAAGGTTTGGGGTATAATACCCATAGGTGGTGAAATCCTACCACAATGTGTGTGTGTTGGTGGCAGGTGTAGGATATGTGTAAAAAATAAAAAATAAAAAAGGAAGTAGATTGTTTGTGACTAGCCATAGAGACATTCTTGTGTTCCGGGCTGTAGGGTCTATAGAGATGTCTGTGTCAAATCCACTTCGTCCATCTCTTTTTCAAGATCACAGTAGGACAAGAAAAACTCATGTGGGCAAATAGTGGAGATTGAAGGCCTAAGTGTGACAAAAGATTTGTATCAGGATGATATTTGCGGCTACAGTTTATCTGAGTGGTAATGACTCTATTAACGGTTTGGATGGCATATAAACATTATGATCAGCTCTAGAAAGTTTTCCACAGTTTTTTCCCACCGTCTCATTGTTGTGGCCCACCTGAACTTTGGATCTGCCTGATTTTTAGATAACCGTCCTATTGTGATCTTTTAAAGCAGATGGACGGAGTGGATTCATCACAGAATCTCTGTGGACCCTGCAAAGTCCCAGGCACAAGTATATCTCTGTGCTCACAGGAAGCATGCACATGCGCCACCAGATCAGATAACCATGGCCAACCAATCCAATCAACCTAATCTTGATAAACTTTTATTTATTTATTTATTTTTATTTTTATGGGTTAGCTCACACACCCCATCGTTAGTACACCCACCCACCCCTGTTAGTCACATCACAATGTAACCCAATCTTGATAAACTTAAGTAACCCAGAAAGGAACTACTTGCTTCCAAACAATCCCAACCATTCAGAGCTCAGTTACTTATTCAACGGTTATAACCTTTCTAATAACTATCAATGGTTAGTATACGAATCTACGGTACAAAACAAACGGGCCCCACCATTGAAGAACACCTCATTATTTAGTTATTTATTAGCAGGTCGAGAAGCGTGAGTTAAGATGCCTTTTGTTTGGGTTCTCGAGAGATGTCGCGAATATATCATTGGCATTGACTCGCTTGTCCAAATGCTTTTGGAAAGTTCGCTTCCCTGTCGCCTTTTCGGTGCGTGCATGTCCATTATCTAAACCTGTGCCTCGACTTCGGGAAACGCTCATCCCTCGTTTGGGACGACCACGACGTTGCTAACGACGTTTTCTTCGGATTTTGATTTTTCGTTTCTGGGAATCTCGAGACTTTGAGACAAGTACATCTCACCCCACATGACATCCCACTATTGGACATCATCCGGTGCCTCTGGTTGAAATGGGAGGTGCCGTGTGTCCAACGGCATTGCCGTGCAGATGAGGCGTACATGGATGAGATCAGAACCGTTCGTTGCATAGATCTCAACAGTTAATGGGCTACACACCAAATTTCACAATTTTTGGATGAAGTACACTGTTTTATTGATGCCATATGAATGGAATCTAAAAGAGAAAATCAGCAACGGTTAGGATTGTCTGATCAAGACAAATTTTTGGTCAGTGGCCAATGCATGGTGGAACCTGCGTGATGGATGGCTCTGATCATCATAAAAAAAATGTACCACATGTAAGGTACACACAAAATGGAGCAACCAAAAATTTAGTACCTCTGGGCCTCAAAGAAAAACAGAGAAATTGCCAACGGTTAGAAGATTCTTTAGCTCTCATCGACACAGTGACAATTCATCCACTGTACATTTGGCTCTATTTCCAACTGAATCCAAGCCGTCCATTTTATAGGCCCTGTTTTGGATATATCCTGGCCCGAAAATCGCACTGCTCGAACAATCTTAGCCATTAGTTTTTTCTGTTGAGAATGGAGGGTAGACCATCCACTTGATGGGTTGTCCAATCAGTGCAACTTTTGGGTTGCAGTCCATCATCTAATGGGGCCCAAGATTTGGATGGTCTGAGTTGGCATGTATGGAAGTCAAGCTCACATTACATGGCATGAATTTCCCACAGTATCGTGCACTGTCTCGCTCTCACTAGAATCGGATCCACTCATTAGGTGGGCCACATGTTAGCTGTCCATTAGTTTCAACGGTGTGGGCAACCTGATGAATGGATAGACATGGCATCTGGTGATCTTTATGGTGGGGCCCACCGTTTGCATGACCCCAGGTTTCCAAAATATGTGACAAGTTGACAGGAAATACCGAAATACGGTGCGGTATGTTAGGTACACATGCAGTAGGCTATGCATGGACGCGATTTGCCATAAGCCCGAGTTCTGTGGGGCTCACTGCTATGTTTACGTTATATCCACTCGGTCCATCCACTTCGCCAGTTCAGTTTAGGGCATTAGCCCAAACACGAGTGATGACAAAAACTCTGGTGGGTCACATCACAGAAAACAGTGAGAATGGAAATGCTCACCGTTGAAACCTTCTTGAGGCCCACCTTAATATTTATATGTCATCCAAACTGTGTAAGGCGTTTCCACATCGATGAAGCGAAAACACAAATATCATCCTGATCTACAACTTCCATCGCCCCAAGAATGTTTCAATGGTGGAGGTTCAATCCCCACTGATTCTTGCAGTGTGGCCCACTTGAGTTTTGGATCTCCCTCATGTTTATGATTATGTCCTACAATGGGTGGGCAAAGCCGATGGACGGAGTGGACATATCACAAAATTCGTGATGGGCCCCACAGAGCGTAGGTTACTGGCAAGTGGCCTGGCTTATACATTTGTTGGTCATTTCTCATTTTTTTTAAGTTGTTGGTGCCATTTTCGGAATGGTTTTCTTCTATGAATCTTTTGGTGGGTACTTTCGAAGTGGGCCTTGGAATTAGAGAAGCATCGTTTGACATTCATTTTTTTACTTTTTAATGTGAATTTTAGTTGATGAGTACTTTTATAAAATGAAAATTAAACGCCAATGAAAAATCAATGGCGAAGAAAGGGTGTGTAAGATGAGCTCGTTTAGTACCACAAGCATAATGATTAAAGAAGGAGATTGTTTGTGAGGTGTAACTAAGGAGCTTTCGGAGCTCACTCATACCATCTATATATACCATCTAAACGCCAACACACGTTCCAGCATTGGAGACAAGTGTAACATCCAATCCAAGCCATCCAATACGTGGGTCCAATTTGATGGGATTTCCTCCTCATGGTGGTCGGGCACCCGGATCATTTTTGGCCGGGCGATTGAAATTTTTCAGAAAGTAGGCTTGCACGTTGGGCTGTTTTGACAATAGTCGGGTGCCCGACGGTCTGGTGACCGAGCGCCCGATGACCTGGCCGAGCGCCGGACCATGATTTTGGGTTGGCCGGGCGCCCGGAGGTCTAGTGATCGGGAGCCCGACCCGGCGCGGACTGCTTATATGCAGTTTACTTATTGGGCTCTGATTCCTCCGTTTTCGTACTTAAGTAGTTCTAAAACGGGATTAGAGCATCCTATTGAGTGGTTTACATGTCCAAGGTGAGAAAAAGAGAAAAAGAGGAAGAGAGAAAGAGAAGAGAGAGAGAGAGAGGAAGCTTGTAGAAGGATTAAGTTGCTTGAAAAGGAATTCTTTTGCGCAACCGTCGTCTCAGCGCTTCTACGTCCTCGGGATCGGTGAGATCGCTCTACTTTTGCTATTCTCTTATTGTTTATCCACTCGTACGTGAGTGAAGAATGTTTGATTCAAGCGGTGTGTGCTTGAGATCGGTTGTAACAGTTCTCTGAGATAGTGGATTGTTGATCTGGATTAGGTCCTGTGGTTTTTACTTCTTTTGAGGGTTTTCTATGTAAAAACTCCTTGTGTCGTGTGGTTGATGTTTATTCTTGATTATTGCATTATCGTAGTCCATAATTCTAGTACATTGGGGGGCGAGATCCGAAGATTTGTGTGAAACACACCCAACACAATCATCTGGATGCTCCAGTTCAAATATAAAGCTTGCCCACTTTGTATGTGGACTATAATATTAGAAATAAGATGACAAAGTTAAAAAAACATCAACTAAATTTTTCTCAACTGTACATTTGTTCTGAATGTTACGATTTCGTGATGTGGGACAAAGGAAAGGATCTTTAATAAACTATGAGGATCAGAAGAGCTGAAAAGCTCCTTTGAAATATAACATGTACTATTTGTTTTGAATGATTATAAATTTATACTCGATTGTGCATATAATTTATAGTTGGAAAGCTATATATTCATTGAAGTCTACATCCTGCTAATGCCAAAGTTCATTTACTTCAATTGGTTTTCTAAAATAAAGCCGTTTTAGAGAGTAATTTTGGAGCTGTCAGTGAGCCAAGTGCTGTTGGGATTCATGTTACCCAATTCTAGCCCAAAATCCTCTAAGTTAGCCTGAGGCGGACTCATGTACATTAAAAAAAAATATCTAAAGCATTGCTCATGCCTATCCTATATGACAATTTATACACCTATATGGCCAAAATGATCCATGAGCATTTGCATATGCCAAATGTATAAAAATAACATGAAGACATTAATTGAAACTAAAATGAGAATTTCAAGATCCTTTAATCTAAGTTAAATGAAAAGGTTGCAATTGCAATTCAAGTTAATTATGCATCTCTATCTCACATGATCATTTTAATTGAATTGGGCAGGGCTAGCTAGGGTAATGCAAGCTCAGTCCACCCCACAGGCTTAAAAGGTGTGCTTAAAGCCAACCAAAAAGACCATAGGCCGGCCCTGGTCCATTGACAATCCTAATTAATTTTAAGTTTAAAGTTGAAACGTATTGATTTTGGTAATTATAATTTTGTTATTTTTTCTTATTTTAGGATTTCAAGAGTTTTATAATAACTTAAAGTCCTAATTTAAACCACATGAAAGACATTTAAGTAAGATTAAAAGTCGTTTATTATTTTTAGTAAGTTTGCATTGCTTCCCAATTTTTTGAAGTTACAGGTATTAGGGCTTATATGTGAAATGACTTTGTAAACAAACTTTAATAAGACATACCACGAAGCAAAATGGGCCTATGGTAATGTTTATGTGCCATCTGAGCCGTGCATCTGTTGAGCACTTCTTAAGTCTTTTTTATACAAAAAAATCAGCTGTACTCAAAACTCAAGTAGGTTAGGCCATTTGGAATAGTTCAGGACTATATCTAATACTTCTAAAACTCAAATGGTGGGGCTCAGCTGAGTTTTGTCATGGCCTGAGATTTGGTGGTACCTCTCATCACACATTGGATGGATCTGAGATTTGAACCGCATCATGATGGGCCCTGACCCAGTCAATGGTGGGCATGTACTCTCAATTTCCTTGTTGGGTTGCCCACCGAAGCCATGGATTGCACTAAGTTTTGGGCTCATGGCCCACCTTGGGAGGGTGCATCTGATGATGGACAGGTAGATGCCCACATAAACATCACATGCAGTGGCCCCACAGTGCTCGACACACACATGCGTGCATGCGCGTGCACACACACACACACCATGCGCGCACACACTATATATATAATTTATTAATTTATAGTTAATACTTTAAAAAAAAATCCAACTGTACTTTCCTAATAATACCCTTAAAACCCTTAAAACTGAAAATTCCTCTAGAAGATTCTCAAACCAAGAAATTGACGAGAACAAGATTTGTCAGTATGCAGCACAGCTCTTAATTAAAATTTCTAATAAAACAACAAACCTTAATAAACCCATCTTACTGTTCCTTAATCACAAGCTATGAAACAGCTCTTGCCGTCCTTTGACCTTGTCATAACTACAAAAATAAGAGAGTATTTTAAGATATTAATCCCATTTTAAAATCACACAAAAGACGGGCATCTTTTGTAATCTAATGTTGAGAAAACTGGTAAATATGTGTGTAATATCTAAGTAATATCTAAGTAGTATTGGAGTCATGAACCATATTAAAATAAGTGTTATAAGCAAAGTAGATTAGTCCACATGACCACAGGCATGTCTGTCATTTCCTATTAAACAATGAGTTTTTGGGTCCTTACGAAATGACAAAAACTATTTATTATCTTCGCCATTGAATGACACTCCCATCTTGTCTAATCCGTGAATGCAATTATTATAATTATAATTATAATTATTATTATATATAAATAAAAAAATTGCTTAGTACTGTTGGTTTGATTGAATTTTGGGTCGTAATTCAACGCGGGCCCCACATGTGAGGGAGGCAAAATATGAGTTAGAGATCTGCGCAGACTGAACATGTGTGAAAGATCCGGACCATTCATTAGGTAGTGCTCGGCATTGTGAACATGCCATATTCCAAATAAAAAATAAAAATTTCTCATCTTTGGTTTGATTGAATTTTGTTTCGTGCCTCGTGTGAGGACGGCGCAATATGAGTTAGAGATTTGCACGGACGGCACAGATGTGAAAGATCCGGACTATTCATCAGGTGGGGAGCATTGTGGACATGCCATATGTCAAATAATAAGGCTAAAACACTCATCATGTGAGACACACATGTATGTTGAATTTAAACGGTTGGATATTTTTTAACAGCTGACTTCTCTCGTGAATGTTTGACCTACTCACCAGACAAACATTATTTTTAGTTAATGGCATGTCTGTCTGATGAATGGCCGGATCTCTATTTCTGACCCTCAAATGAGGGGACCTCATTGAATCACCACCCTTCAATTTGGCTGGTCAGGATGCTCTGAACTTCACGTACATGGACGCATGGTTCCAGTAGGCAAGCCACCACTGCTTAAGAGAGTGATGAAAGCGCACAAGATTGTAGCCGAAATTTGACATGGTCAAACTTTGGAAAGCTTGGACCTTGAAGATGATCATGTGCGAAAATGAGGGTCGATCTGCTCATTAGGTGGGCCATACTTGTAATGTAGACCATTGGTAAGATTTATTAAACCGTCCACTTTTTATTGTCAAGGGAGGCCCACCTTATGAGTGGAGCAGATCAACTTTTGGTTATGGACATCCAGTTGGGTCTATGGCATTATTAAAAAGCCATTAGAGAAGGAAATCTGTTTCCAAAATGATTATCTATTTGATTGGGCTTTTTAATTTTTTTTTATATCACTTGATTGAATTTCACTTGCCAAATAATGGACGGTCTATGAACCTCCTAACCATTTACCTCATATCCGCTTAGATGGTATGAGAAGATGCAAGAAAAAAATCAACATGGACAGAATTAATATAGTAATGATGAGAGAGGAATAAATGGAGAAAAGATAAAAAAAAAATGTTTTCTTTAATAATAATTTATTTTAAGCAGTTCGATATGTAAAGAAAATCTTATGTTATATGATAATTATTAGCTTTTTAGTATTGGTATTTGTTTAATGTAAGAAATAAAGTTATTATTGTCTAATAAATATGAAATTTTTATTTATTAAATTAATTAAAAAAATAATAATAAAAATAATTATTAAATAATCATTAATATATATATATATATATATATATATATATATATATATATATATATTTTTTTTTTTTTTTCAGTTTTTTGCTTACCTACCATGCTAAATCAAAAGGATCTACTGCTACTTTGCCTTATCTTTATTAGCTAGCCAAGATCCTTTTATATCTTCATAGTGGGGTCCATGTTATGTACCGATCAGATGTCCTAAGCACCTGCAGGTTTACACGTGCAAATGCATGTGAAAGTACGTGTGGGAGCTAGCAAAACTCTGCGATAGTTGCCTTTTTAGACTTCGTCAGCTACAAGTCCAGATGGGCAAAATTATCATTTACCAGAGGGCGGACGCTATCTCATGTCTGGTCCTTGGACGCGGATTGCGTACTGAGTAACTCCGCACGCTAGCGTGCGGAGTAAACTCTGTGGGGCCCACAGTGATTTACGCATTTTATCCACTCCGTCCATCCATTGTAACAGAGCATTTTAGGTATGGTACGAAAAAATGAAGCATATAAAAATCTAAAGTGGACCACACCACAAGAAAAAGTGTGAACTGAATGTCTACCATTGAAAGATTCTTGGAGGACACAGAAGTTTTGGATCAAGCTGATATTTGTTTTTTCCCTTCATCCATATCCATGTGATCTTATGAACAGGTTGGATGACAAATAAACAACACTGTACGGCCTGGGAAGGTTTCAACGGTGGAAATCATTATTCCCACTGTTTCCCTTGGCATGATCCACTTGAGATTTGCATATGCTTAAATTTTGGGCTCAACCACTAAAATGAGCTGGAAAAACATATGGACGGAATAGATGAAGCATATACATTCTATGTGGGCCCAACTGAGTTTACTCCGCACGATAAGAGCGTGCGGAGTTACTCCGCATGCAATCCGATTCCCAGGTCCTTATAGCAGGCAAAGATGTAGAGAAGCTCTGTTACCTGTCCGAGTGGGCATTTAGATAGTTACTCTTCTAAAACAATGCCAATTTAGCATACGTGCATGAGATCTGCACCGTTAATGAGATGGGACTCACTCAACATGTAGCACTACTTGAAAATCAACCTAGTTCTTTCACCATGTAGGTCACATGGGTGCATTGAATATGAACTTGCCACTTACTAATATCCCATGGTCCTCCTTTGTTCCCTTCACCTACTGAGTGTGCATGTATTAGTTGGCATGGAGAGTGGTCAATTCTAGAGTTCGGTTGAAGGAGTAACTTGATGTCCTGTGGCTCACCTACTGAGTGTACATTTATGGCAATCAAGCCAACCATGCATACATGGTCAAGCCCACCGGAGGAATGGTCTAGATCTTGTCCACACACTCCACATTGGCACATGAAGGCGAGAGTCCTCATTTTTCAGGAATGACCTTTGTGTGGTATCCTCTCTTCTACCATACCATTTTATCTACAAATAGAGTAGAGGGAGGATGGCCAAAGCCCATATCTTGATGTCGATTGAGCAACAACTTTGGATGATCGATGCTCTGCCACTGGTTTTTATACTTTTGTTGGCCGGCAACCCTATTTCTTTTAAAAGCTAAATATAATACGGTTTGCACACTAATTGATTGAATACCATCTATGGACCATGACACTATTGAGATTCCCTGTTATCGTTTGGTCTTCACCATTCTTGAAATTGATGTAGAGATGCTTGAAATTGATGTAGAAAGGGATGTGATGAAGTCGATCACCATGGATAAAAACAGGAATAATTCTTAATAAATTTAATAATTTGATTGAATATAAAAATTAAAATTACAGCTCTTTAATTAAATAACTCAAATCTGGAATGAAATTTTAAATTTAGACTCCAAGTAAAACAACCTAAAAACATGATTTACCATAAATAGTAAACTTGCTATTTATAAATGAACTTTATTTCTACTATTTTTACGAGACTGTGGTTTTTAGCCACTCTAGCCTAACTATGTTATTCTCTTATCTAAGCCCTTTTTTATGTTGGGCACAGCTTCAACTTTAAAGGATAAAAAAATATACTCAAATATTTATAGTAAAAATGAAATTAAGTGGAATGTGTGACTATTGATATGATGAAATCTCACAAATCTGGTGTGGGCAACCTGATATAGCCAGGTTGGTTGGCTGGCTTAAGTATACCTTCCTACCCAAAATCATATATAATATGTCAAAAAACTTATCTTGATTTGTGAAATATGACTGATTTAAAGTTCTGATCATTCAAATCATTTTTGCCTTTGATCACACTTTCTATAGTCCATTTCAACCATGAAAGTACATGCCTCCTACTCTATATCAGAAATTGACACTTGCTCTTCCATATATTATGATAATCAAGTAATCATTCATATTGTTTAACTGACTTTTTCCTGAGCAGATTGGGCATATTAAAATTGATTGCCATTTTATTCAGGTTAAATTAATGTTAGTTGTCATATGCACTCCTCGTTTTTCTACCAAAGCTTAATTAATGGATATCTTTATTAAAGATATATTAATTTAAATATCATCTTATTGATATTATTTTGAAGTTGGACATGATTGATATTTATACTCTATCTTAAAGAGGGATATTAGTGAATACTTTTTTTTTTTATTACCATACCTTTTATTTATAAATAAAAAAGAAACTGGTTAGTTAAAACCCTAATTTTTTCTCCACGAGAATGATCTCATGCATGCGTCAGAGTTATGTGAGGCTCACCCATTATGTTTATGTTGAACCTGGTACATCCCCTCATATGTACTATACATTCCAATAATGGACCTATCAAAAACTCATGTGGGACACACCACTCGGAGCGTTGCACAATCAACCGTAAAAATCATAACCGATATATTAATTTATTGTGGCCCACCTGAATGGTGAAATGACTCGGCTTTCGGCATGTCACTTCATCCTAACCGGATGCAATGAATAAATAGGGTTGGAAGACGTGTAGACAACATGGTTGACCCTACATTCCATCTGAAAATTTCTACAGTGTGCATCCTCCTTCCCAATGCTCCCATTGTTGCCTTTTGTATGGCCAATGGATCTAGTTAATTTTTTGTACCTAGGCCTACCATTGGGGGCTGCATCTAATGGACGGATTGGATGATACTCTCAGGTCATGGTGAGCTACATATGTGATCCTTCCGAAGCAACCAAATGCCCACGGTTAGTTTTGCCTTCATCCCCATTTGATACTCCGACTGTGAATGGCGCTTGATACTCAGGCACTTATAAATGGTTCACGCGGCAATTTTTAACTCAAATTACAAAATTTTGGAGCACACGTTACTAAGTTACATTCTAAAAATCAGATTGGTTGAAAATTCTCAACCAATGATAAAAGGACACTTGTTTTTTAAAGTAAGACCATCAGATATTTTTCATTTTTAACCGTCCAACAAAATTTTCAGTAATCCACCAGCTAGATGACCTGATAAGAGAATTTTTTTTTATCCATGATAAATCTAAACAGCCACCCATAATTTGAACGGTTTTGTTTGAATTGCTTGCATGAAAGTATGCAATTTCTCAGTAATGTTTAACTGCCTGCCTATCATCTATCACACTCTGCCAGAGTATAAATTATATCTCTAATGCTCAATCTACAGGAAGACTAAGACATGCGTCTTTTTCTCTGCCATTCTCCAATAAAGCTTTAAAAAAACCTCTCTCTCTGTAAAAGGTAGACTTTTCAAAGCATGTCCATATCACGGGCCAAAGGAAAAGGGCCATGGCCCACTTACCACGATCCACCCTCCATTTTTTTTTCTTTTTTATTGGTCTTGCCAAAGGTCAAGCCCCTTCCCTATTTTTTATTCTAGACTATTCCTGTGACAAGCATTAGTCCCTTTGACATACAGGACAACCACAGGGTATCTTCATTACCAACCGTTTGTTACATGAAAAAGAGTCCCACTTGATCAACACGTGTGACCCAGATCGTGCATACGAAATCTGAGCCGTTGGTTTGGTGAGCCCTGCTGTTATTATGACTTGGTTTGGGAATCAGCTTGGTCCGGTCATTAGGCGGGCCGAATGTGGTGGAAAGAAATTGACGGTTATAAAGAAGTGTCCAATGGCCTGGGTTTAACGTCCATTGCGGTTCAACTGATGATTGGGTCTGCTTGATTCTGTTGGACCATCCTGATGAATGGCCCTGATCATGAACTCCTGCCGCGGGTATGAAAAAGTTGACCAATGGTCCACTTTCAACGCACACCGACAGTTACCCACTGCTATCTCCATCCGGAATGCGGGCAGTTAACTTGGTGGGACCCACTGTTTCTGAACCTGGGTTCGAGAATCAGTTCGGCCCTGTCATTAGGTGGGCCTCATGTGGTAAGAAAAAAAAAGTGTATGCATGGTTATAAAGAAGTGACCACAAGCCAGCATGTAACGCACATTTGTGGTCCAACTGATAGTTGGATCAGCCTGTTTACTTGTTGATATAACATAAACTGCAGGACCCACCTGATGAATGGCTCTGATCTGGAAAAAAAAGTTGACCAATGGTCCACATTCAACGTATATGTGTGACCAACTCGACCACATCACTAGCCTCATGATTTTCAGGCCGAGAAACATATACATTCATGGTCCAGGGAATGAACAGAACTGATCTCGCACAGATGCCACGTTGGAATGTGTATCTGAGAAGGATGATCGTGGCCCATTTTACCCACAGCTAAAAGCAGCCTACGCCACCCATTTCCTTGAAGCATCCAATGTTTACTTTGCATCTCTTCACAAGCTTTCAGCCCTTTTGAGGGCTTCTTTCCCCATTCAGCGATCTTGACATTCTCCACAAAAGCCAACTGCCATTAATGCCAAAATACCTAACCCAATACGTACATTGACGTAGTGACCCAAGTACCCGGTTTTGTTGGGTGAGGTGGGGCCCACCTTGTTGACTCAACGGTGCATCGCCCATCACCGTCCGATCACACGTACACTGGCATTAGCATTTGTACGGGTCAGGGCAGCTGGACATGATCCGAAGATTTTTAATGCTATGGTTGTACAATGTCTAATATGGGTTCTATACTGATGTGGATACGTACATGGGAGAATTATGGAAATCGCTGTAGAATACTCTGTTTCTGACTTTTGGGTGGCTCAGATCTCACGAGCTCTTGATGATTCCTGAAATGCTGATCAAACCCCACTTCCAATTAGTGATAAATTACCTGAGCTTATATCTAATGACGTGCACGTATGTGTATTCTATGATAACGTAGATACGGGTATTCTACTTGGCGAGTATGGATACACGTACCACACGTGAGAACTGTGTGGGGTCCACTCGTGATGTGTACCTGGAATCCAACCCGTGCATGTGGTTCGCCGCCTCAGTAGTCTCGTCGTACATCCCAAGAATCATATTGATCCATGAGGTGGGACACACTACAGGTTGCAATGTGCAATCACGCCTTAAAATCTGTACATAAGTCTTGAAATGGCTTGAGTTCGAGTGTGTCCCTTCATTCCTGGTGGAGCTCATATAATGGATGGTTTGGATGACACATAAACAACAAGATGGATCCCAGCAATATTCCATCTGGAAGTTTCTAGAGTGGACATCGCCCACCCCGATGGACCCCATCATTCGATTTGTTGTGGCCCACCTGAGCTATGGATCAGGCTGGAGTTTAGCCTGACTTAGGGGCAATAATCTAATGGACGGGTTGGATGGCTCTCACACGTCACGGTGGGTCCCACGCAGCTCGGGGTTATGATTTCAAGACGTGCTTTGGCCTCGTGATAGAATCTTAGGCCAGGCGGGAAAGTCACCAACTCCACTTTCACATCACAAGGAAATGGGAACACATGCAATGCCTAGCAAAGCACGTGCCCCTATATTGCGAGCCGTACACGAGGCATGTCTGTATGATATGGTAACCATGCATCCCATGGCCCCTGCCATTAAGCGAGCGCTAACCAAAATTTGGTTTTGATTGGACTATCCGAACCATCCAATAAATGTGTTTCCCTAACTGAATGTCAGCCGTTGCTGGTTTGTCATCTAGCGTCCATTTCCATGACACAAATTTAATGATCAGGATCATCCAAACAGTGATATTTAAAGTTACTGGACTATTCATTTATGGATATAGTCAATTAGCGGTTTCGATCTTGTCCTATATGCCACGTGTACATCAATGGCATGTAGCTACGGTACATCCCATGCCTACGGTGGCATTGGATCGGCTCCTCACGAGGGACGCGGCTCGCCTTTTTCCCGGGTTACACGCTCCCCCCTAACCCAAAGCTTTGTGGAGCCCACCACGATTTTTTGTCAAATCTACTCCGTCCATCAGCTTTGTCAGCTGATTATAGGATACTAACGGACGTACGAGGGGATCTAAAACTCAAGTGGGCCATACTACGGAAACAGTAGAGATGGGGACACCCACCGTTGAAAAATTCCTGGGCCCACCATGATGTTAAGCTTCAATCCAACCCGTTCATAAGGTGATTCCCACCTGGATGAAGGGAAAACACAAATATAACCCTAATCCAAAGCTTTTATGAACCCACTATGGTTTCAACGGTAAATGTCGAATCCTCACTTGTGTGTCTGACTTGAATTTTGTATCTCTCTTATTTTTGTCATCGTATCTAGAATGAGCCGACGAAACGGATGGACGGAGTGGATATGACAAAATATAATGGCGGTCCTACAGAGATTTGGGTTACAGGGGAGCCGTGGAATGCGGAGTGACAACAAAGTGGCGTCCCCTCAGGAGAATGTAGAGATTGGGCTATGATAGGTACAATGAGGAGACCGATTCCTCTGCAACGTATGTAGAATAAGCTTATTCTACATCTACATATTTCCTGCCAACATTGACGTGGCTACTGAAATCTACGCCGTCCATCTTATTCTTACCCTCGTGTACTCCTCGAAGCTTAAAACATCAGGATATCCAAAACCCAGGTGAGCCAAACATGTAAAATCATGACTAAAACCTCTAAAATCACGTGCTGTGGCCTACTTTGAGTATGGAATGGCCTAATTTGTGGGGTGTCCTTCCACCCTACTGGGATGCATCTTATGAATAGATTTGATGTCATATAAAGATACGGTGGGCCCAACAAACAATTAAAATTATTTAACGGTGGTTCCCCATTCCATTTTTTTCTCGTCGTGTGACCCATCTGTGTTTTGGATTAGCCTGAGTTTTGACAAACGGTGTGTAATGTAATGGGCGTACCTCTTCAACGGAGTGGATGTGATCCCTACATGAATTTGGGCCACACAAAAGTAGATGTAGAGAACGAGACGCTGTTTTCTCTCGATCTGTCGATTGAATGGAGCTGAAATTTTAGTCCACTTGGGAATTTGATAGTGAAGTCCATTAGCTACTGTGGAGTTATTTGATACTCTGGCAGCTTATGATGCTTGCTACGCAGGCACTCTAAAAAAGTAAGTGTAGCATATATTATCTCAAAGTAAACTGACTAGATTGTGGAACTCACTGACACTGTTATCCATTAATAATCCCAAAATCAGATTGGTTGGGAAATCCTGACCTCTGATTCGCGGACACTTATTTTTAGACATAGGACAACCTTGTATGTTTTCTATCTTAACCGTCCAGTAATGTCCACTTATCCGATATCAGACAACCAACTAAGCTTAATTTTTGTTTCATGAACCATCTTAACTGCGACCCATAATTTATATGCCACGTATGCAATTCTGAGAGCCAGCATATCATCCATCACATTCTGCCGGAGTATCAAAGATTTCCTCTCTCCCTGACTGGCGTTAAGGCTACTCGCGCAAGTAGGAATATAGTCTTTTTACACGAAAGGAAGAGAGCTGGTGTACAACTAAAGATCCAGACCATTCATCAGACCAGATCTACCTCTTATGTTTCCTTCCCTAATATTCTGAATCATTTTCTTATCATCTGCATTACACTGGCATGTTGAATGAGAATGCTGTTTTAAATCATTTTTCTTTAACTGCCCACCTTTTTTTTTTTTTTTTACATCATTAATGGCCCATAAGATGAAAGAAAAAGCATAATTTTTGGGGGAGCGGTTTGGGTGGATCCTGGATCCACTGAGGTGGTCGGTGGTTCCCCAACTGTGGGGCCACTGTGATGTATCTACATTACATCTACACTATCCATGCATTTTAAAAGCTCATTTTATGGAATTATTCCAAAAATAAAGCAGATCCAAATCTTAAGTGGACCATACCACATGAAATAGCAGTGATTGAATCCACACCATTAAAAATTTCATGGGGGCCACTGAAATATTTATTTTTCATCCAACCTGTTGAAAAGGTCACAAACACCTAGATGAAGATGCTAAACAAATATCAGCTGGATCCAAAACTTTTGTGACCCTAGAGAAGCTTTTAAAGGTTGAGTACTATCGTTTACTGTATTATGGTCCACCTGATATTTGGATCTACTTCATTTTTTGATTCATGCTCTAAAATTAGTTTTCAAAATGAATGGACGGCGTGGATGTAATACACAAACATCACATAGTGGACGGTACGGTAAGGGGTCCACCCACCTCGGTGGATCCGGGGATCAAGCGAAGCCGCGCCCTAATTTTTGGCCAAAATTGGGTTCAAATCACCCAATGAATGGACCGGATCTCTCATTCACATGCCAAGGTGGCACGACCTAGCGGGTAAAATTAATACGTACTCGCGCGAGTATGCTTAGCGAAGGCGACATTATTATTATCACTTAATGCAAAAAGCTTGAAAAAGTTTGAGACTTTATAAAGGTATGGATTTCATAGTCAATGCGACTTTTTTTTACGCTGATACGTGCCCGCATCTATACACGGGTTTCCAAATCTGATAGGTGGGCCCCAAATTCCATTAATCTAGACCATTCATTTGTTGAGTGAAGACATATATTGAGAAACCATAAATTTTTTCCCAGATTGAAGCCATATCAACTGCCAATAAGAGGTACTTTTAAAGTTGAATGGGAACCAATGTTGTCTTTCTCTTCTATACCGTCTATATATATGATACAAATAAAAAGATCATTACCGTTATTTCAAATAATATCCTTACTTTTTTCCCTAAACATAGTACGATACACCAAAACGATGGTCCAGATTACTGAAAAAATGGCCCATTTATTAGAACTAAAACGCGTGTATAGTTTGCGAAGTCGAGTACATATCAGTCCTCATTTTTATTAGTATGAATATAATACAACTTCCTGCTTTTCCAGTTCTGTTTGTTCAGAGAGAGAGAGAGAGAGAGAGAGATTGTTGCTGCAACGAAACTAAAAGAGAGAGAGAGAGATTGTTGCTGCAACGAAACTAAAAAGATTGGATTTTGACGAGAGTTAGAGGTGTTTGAAAGTGGATGTTTGGGTTTGTTTGATTTTCTCAGCTACCCATTTGGGTAAGTGATCTTTTTTTTTTTTATATTTTTGTATATTTTTTTTTGGAGGTTTGGTGATCTGCTTTGTATTGAGAATTTCATTTTGGGTTTTCTGTTTTCTGCTTCATTTATGTGGTAGAGCTTGGCTTTTTTATGGAAAGCTTCATGAAATTTCAGCTCTTTCAGAAGATTTGAAGCAATGGTGTTTGAGTTGAGTCATGGAAGCAGAATGCAGGCTGTGAAGTTTGAAGATTCTTCTTTGAAGCCATTGAGTTCTAAGGAAGTTTGTGCAAGGCACAAGCGCTCTCTGAGGTAGCTGATTCAGTTGCAAGTTTCTTTCTTTCCTTTTTCTTCTGGAATTTAATGTGGCTACAGTTGATTGCCGAAGAGTAAAAATACTGAAATGGGGTTCTAGGAAAATGGAAATCAGTGCTTTGAGAAGATGAGGAGAAATTCTTTCTTTTATTCCTTTTAACAGCTATTTGGGTTCATCAAAGAAATGGCCTTTGGGCAGCCATTGCAATTTTTTCCCCTTTTTCTTTATTTCCATTCGTTCCAATCCATTGGCGAAGCATAATGGAAAGAATTGCAAAATGGGTTTTCCGGGATATAGGAATCGGAGCTTCACCAGCTTAAATAAAGGGCAAAAATTGAACTTTTATCAGAAATTGTAGTAATTCTGCTCTGTTAATAAAAAAAATGGTTCTTTAGGCAGACATTGTAAGCTTCTTTCTTTTTCTCTTTCATTTTCCGAGTTGTTCCAGGCGATCAGCTAAGCGTAAGGGAAAGAATCCTAAAATGGGTTTTTGGGAAATTGAAATCGGAGATTCACCAGCTAAAAATAAGTGAAAATAACTGAAAATTTTATCAGAATCTTTTGGTTTTCACTACAAAAAAGAGGTTCTTTCGGCAACCATACTTGATATCCTGTTTTCTTTGTGCTTGAATGTTCAAGTAGAGGAGTAGACAGTTCTGAAGGAAACAGAGATGCAGTATCAATCTACCTATGTATTCTCTTGAGATTTATGACATTTTATTTTACCATGGCAGTTGCCCTGATAAGAGAGTCAAGGAAGACGATCTGGGCGTTTCCCCTCAAGCTCTACATTGCCTTAAGTCGGTAAGATTCTTGCTTTTTTATCTGTCATTTATCTTGCACAGATAAAATCAGAATGCTTGAACAAGGAGTTTGCTCCTGCATCAATAATATTTTAGTGTAACCAAAGATCGACTTTACACCAAAATACTGCATTTTGTAATATATAGTATTGGGTTTGTAAGCATTTGATGTGATATTTTTTGTGACCCCATAGATGAATTAGCACTTGCAAATACAAGTTCATTTTTTATATATCTATTGAAGATAGATTTTGTTTTCTGTGACCATTCATTTCATTCAGTCGCAACTTTGAAAGTATTGCTTGGAAGCAATTCCTTTTGAAGGTATATCTCATAGCAGTATCGGAATTGTTTGATTTTGGATTCGATTTGGTTTCTAGGATATGGGAGAGGTGAAGGAATGTATTGATGTCAAGAAAAAACAGTCCCCTACCACGAAGCTCCAAAGTTCTTTGAAGCAAGAGGTATGCAGCTGAACTTAGAGGTGTGATGCTCAGGAGTCCAGAAGATCTAATAGACTTATTAGATTTATTTATTATTTATTTTTCTGGGTAATTTTTCAGTGTCTATGGTACTGATATATAAAAGCCCTTACATAAGAATTCGAATTCTGTTGTTTTTGTAAAACATCTGAGGATACCAACTAGGCCTTCATCCTTATATTTGCTCTCCTCAGATGTACTTCTGAGGATGAATGGGAATTAAAATACATTTAATCAATGCAGAATTTTTCTTTGGTTGTCACTGTACAAATAGCCTAACCCAATTAGTTGAGATGAGGCTTATATGATGATGATGAGTTGGAAGTGTACGAATATGATGAAATATTTGGTCACAATCTAGGCCATAATACTGGCAACAGGAAGAAAATTGAGAAGACAAGTTTGGCTTTGGAAAGTATGTGTAACCTTATCTTGCATATTTATATGGAGTGCATCCACTAAATGCTTATACCAACATTTTATGCCGGTAAAACAGTTAAGGTCTGCAGTGTCCTTGAAGATATATGAACACAATAACTTTTCTCTGGGTACATGGTTTAGAACTCCCAATGATATCATATACTTCATACTGCTACTTCTGAAAGATCACCACCACCACCATCTAAGCCTTATCCCAAATAATTGGGTCGGTTGCATGAATCCTATTCTGCCATTCTACTCTGTCAAGGGCCATAACTTCAATTAGACCACAGGTCCTTGAGTCTTTTCATACTATCTCCACCCATGTCCTTTTGGGCCTTCCCCTTGCCCTTTTAAAACCTTCAACTTGTACCAACTTACTCCAAACCGGCGCACTTCTACTAGACGCTATAAGCTTAAATTAGTCATTTTAGTTCCCCCCCCCCCCCCCCCCCCCCCCCCCCCCCCCCCCCCCCATCATCTTTTAGCACCAGTCTGAAGGGGATGTGGAGTGGCCCTTTGAGTATGTATATTATTTTGTTATTTATACTTCTAATATGTGTAACAAGGAATGCATGTTTCCCATAGAATTTAAGTATGTTTTAATCATGCTCATCTGCTACTATTCTTCATTACATCTATTGTCTTGTGCAGATTCTACAGCTTGAAAGACGCCTACAGGATCAGTTTGCAGTACGACGGGCTCTAGAAAAGGCATTGGGATATAGCTCTTCTTCCCACGATACCTCAAATGAGAATTCAATGCCCAAGGTATCACCTTCCTATTTTGCTTCTGCAAAATTGCATAAGATACTCCTTTTCTTTCTTTCTTTCTTAACTCTACAACCGTGGAAATGATTAGATAGTTCTCTAGTTTGCCTAGTAGATGTGGTCTGGTTTTCCTAGTATCTAGAATAGAGGAAGTTATGCTGTAAAAATGGTCATTCACATCCGTAATCTTGTTCTGCACTGAGGGCAAAATCTTACGGAATTACTGTGATTGGTCCTTGGCTGTAAAAACCCATTGTTTAATAGGTTTTTCTTTTCTTTTCTTTCCTTTTTTTTTTTTTTAAATATTGAGCAGTTTTGTTTGTTTTGTCTTTATGAAATCACATTCTTTTTTATTTTGGTTATCTTTTTCTGATAAATCAATTGGTACTGCTTTTATTTGGATTCAGCCTACCAAGGAACTGATTAAGGAGATTGCCGTCTTAGAGTTGGAAGTTATGTATTTGGAACAACATCTTCTATCACTTTATCGGAAGGCATTCGACCAACAGATTTCTTCTTTCTCTCCGTCTGCCATCGATGAAAGATTGAGATCCCCTTCAATACCCAAGTCGGGACCATTCCTAGAAGTTGCTGGACTTGATTTTATGTCAAAGAGGGAAAATTCAGGAGTTCAATCTGGTCGGATGCGGCTGCCCCAAAATCCTGTTATCAGCTCAACCAAGGAATTGAAGGATATTGGGGCTATTGAGAAGCTAAAAGATCCTGGTGTCCAACGCAGCCTTTCCGAACTATCACAACGCTCTGTTTGTTTAACAAGGCCCTTTCCTCCAATGGATAGTCTTGCTAAAGCTTTGCGATCATGTCATTCACAGCCTTTGTCTTTCTTGGAGGTAACTGATTTTTTTTATTTTTTTAATTAATCTTGTGAGTTGTGACCAATTGTAGATAGGAGGAACTATTTATGTGATCTTCTGCCTGAGCATATGTACAAGTGTCTGCCATTCTTGAGATTGTAAGAGGGGCCCATGTTTCAATGATCTAGACTTTTGATCTGATTTGCCCCACAATGGATGGACTATGGTGTTGTACTATCCTGGTGGAAAGTTCTAGCCCCTTGACCGATGCCCTGCAAATAGACTGTTCGGACAAGAGGGGCCAAAAAGAAAAAGAAAAAAAAAAAAAAAAAAAAAAAAAAACCAGCAGCGGCCCACATTCAACAGTAAAAGGCCAAAGGTTGGATGGCCAATATCTTCCAATATGGGAGACTTTTTGGGTGACAGTCAGCGAGGTCAATCAGATTGATGACTTGGGTCACTGATCTGCAGGACCCTTTTTTACAAGCAAAAGGCCACAGATAGTGTACATTTCCTTGGACCAAGGATTGTATAATTCCTCCACATATGGTCCAAAAATTACCAGAAAATGAACGACTTTTTGAGTATTCCTTTTAATTGTGCCATCCAATGGCTTGTCTATGGCAGGCACAGAATGCTACTTCGAGCTTGGTCAGCTTGGCAGAGCATCTAGGTACACGCATTTCAGATCACGTTCCGGAGACACCCAATAGACTTTCTGAAGATGTGATCAGATGCATGGGAGCTATATACTGCAGACTTGCGGACCCCCCTCTTGCACATCATGTCCTTTCATCTTCCCCTTCATCCTTGTCATCCACAAGCGCATTCTCTCCCCAGGATCAGTGTGATACATGGAGCCCACGATGCAGGAATGATTCTTCATTTGACATGCAGTTAGAAGGGTCAAAAGAGTTTAGCGGGCCTTACACCACGATGGTGGAAGTGCCATTGATTTGTAGAGATAGTCAGAGGCTGGGAGATGTTGAACCCATGCTAAAGAAATTTAGGTGAGCCTTTCATTTGAGTATTTCAGTTTGGTATGTGCCGGTGTTGGATTCTTTTCATTTATTTTTGTGCACAGTAGTTTGATGAGTGTAGTTCTTTCGTCTTTTCAATCTGCATCATGTGATACCAAACAAAAGATCTCTACATTCACACATTCAATCAGGCACATGTTCCAACATAGGCCACATCCAAGCCACACATTGGGTGTGCTCAACCATGTAGGCAACCTGCTGGTCCACATGTCAGTGGGCCCCACCTACATGGGGAAAGGTGGTTAAATAAAAGGGGCTAATTATCCATTCTGATGTATAATGGGAAGGTGCATGTGTTCACATGTTTGTGCTTTATGTTGGGAAAGCATTTCGGGAAGAGAGTAGAAAGCATGACAGCATCATATATGGTTACATCAGCTGTGGGCAATTATTTCCAACCTTTCAATAGGCTTGAAAGTCCAGCGGTTTTATTGCAGGTCGCTTGTTCATCGATTGGAAAAGGTCAATCCAAGAAGGATGAAGAATGATGAGAAGCTTGCTTTCTGGATTAACATACACAATGCGTTGGTGATGCATGTAATGATTTTTTTGTTGTAAAAAGCTGCTTTCCTTGTTCTCTTCTTTGTATCGTTTTTCCTTTGTTTTGTACTGATGTGGAAATGCATTTTGATTTTTCTGCAGGCATATTTAGCCTATGGGATCCCACAAAGCAGCCTAAAAAGAGCGTCATTACTCATCAAGGTAAGTATCGAAACTAGCTTCCTTATTTTTGTTTTGTTAAAAACTGACTTTGTTCTGCATATTAGGAGAATTCATTGTTTTCCTGTTATATGCTCTAGGCTGCTTACAACGTGGGAGGCCAAACAATAAGTGCAGATACAATCCAGAGTTCTATTTTGGGATGCCGAACACAGCGTCCTGGACAGGTGTGTTCCAAATGCTTATGATTGGGTCATTTGGTATAAGCCATTGAAAAATGAATTCGAGACATTCCTTTTGTAGATCATCAAAGTAATTCAAGCATTTTCATTTAGGTTTGCACCCATTATTCAATGCATTTCATCCAAGGAAGCTATTTGATTCTATTTCAGAAGAAGGACAAACAACATGAATATCCACCAACCACCACCATCATCACCTTGTCCCAGGCAATTGGGTTTGGCTTTAAGAATCATGTCTGCCAATTATATCTGAAAATCATGCTGTATAGGCAAGAAGTCCTATCCTATGACCAGCTGCCCATCCTGACATCATTTATCATGTCTATTGTGAAACAACATGTATGTCCATATTCTAGAAAATCAGCTACCTTGGAGAGGATATCTGTACTATTTTTGCTGAATGCACCAAATTCCCCTCTTCACACTCTGACCTGAGAGAAGCGGACTGAGTCGATGTTCGTGGCAAATCAATTTGCTATTTTCCACATATATGGCTCATTCATAGCAACCCCTAAATTATCCCAAATACTCAAATCGCTGTTTATATTCCTTGTTAATTCATCAAATTTTGTGAATCCTCAGCTCCTAAAGTCACCTAAGAGCTCAAAGATTGCCAGATGGGATGGATATCTCAAAATGAGAAGATTTGAATGGACCCTGTAGTGCAAACAAGGGATGATTGTACAAATCGTTTCTCTAACTCAAATAGAGAACAGAGGAGGAAAATCAACAATAGGAAACAAGACAAAAATCCACATACCCAAATAGAGAACAGAGGAGGAAAATCAACAATAGGATAGCCAAATTCAAATTAGAGTTGAAAACCTGCAAAAGCTTCCACAATTTAGGAATATATACATTAAAAAACTAGTCCAACATAGGCCCATAAAGAGTATTTAAAGCCCCTAAAATTAACCCTAAAACCCTTTTAAATCTTGCCCTTTGTTTGGTCAAATTTCATCTTTTATTTCTGAATAAAACAACCTTCAATAAACCCTTATTAAAGAAAATACTGTAATTTGTCCTGTAGAACTACTGCAATGTGCTGCAGTAGACCTTTTTGTTTTGGTGACAATAGGTGATGACTCTCCATCATTCACCAGATTGGGTTGGGCAACCTTTGGCGCACTTGGCCCGTAAATGGAACCAATGCCATGAAATGAACAAACCAAGTTCACAAACTTTGCAAATTGACATCATGAATTAAACGTACTGATGGTGAGCTGGACTGAGTGAATCGAATACTCCAGAAAACTGCAAGTTTTGAACAGAAAACCAGGCAACCATGGTTTGAACAACCTACCTTTATCTCATCTTTATTTCTATAAGATGCATCATAGTTTTCATTAACTGCCTGGTTTGCGTTTTTTTTTTCAACTTGGGATATGAAAATATTTCCTACCGATGTGCTTTTCACTCTAATTTAACTTTCCGTTCTGCTACAAATGTAAATGTCTGTTTGTAACAAGGCAGATGATGCCTTCTTTTGCTTGCAGTGGCTTCGGACATTCTTCTCCCCAAGGTCGAAGATCAAAGCTGGAGATGATCGGCAATCATATGCTATTGAGCAACCTGAACCTCTTTTACACTTTGCCCTTTGTTCAGGAAGCTATTCCGATCCTGCGGTACACTTCTAAACATAGTAGTACAAATGTTACTTCATATTCGTTTCTACCTGGAAACCCGATCTTTGCGATCTTGGTCCAGCTCATAAACTGTTTTTTTTAATTTTTTATTCATTTCAAAACTGGATTAACCATTATCTATTTAAAAAAAAATTGGGAGTTTGGTCTCCTTCCTCATTTTGCAGCCAAACTGATTTGACTGAGTTTGAAGTCATTTGCGAGTTTTTGAGTATTTACTGTAATAGTTCCTTGCTAGATGCATCTGCAATTTCTGTTTGGTCATTTACTTCAGCTTTGCATATCTTGCAGTGTTTACGCTATGTTTTACAATGTTTATTATTTCTTTTGCTTCAGATTCGTGTGTTCACGGCTAAGAGAGTGTTCCAAGAGCTGGATGCTGCAAAAGAAGAATACATTCAGGCAACTATTGGTTTACGCAAGGAACAAAAGATTGTCCTCCCTAAGATTATAGAGTCTTTCGCGAAGGATTCCAGTTTAAGCTCATCAGAACTTGTGGACACGGTCCAATACTATCTGCCCGAGAGCCAAAGGAAGGCCATGCAACAATGTCAACAAGGGAAGTCACGAAAAAGCATCGAATGGGTTCCCCATAATTTCTCTTTTCGATACTTGCTATCAAAAGAACTGGTAAAATGATAGGCCCCACATTGAGAAACAGCAGTGTTTGCATGAAAAATGTTGTGTGGGTTGGTTTTGAGATGGGCAAGCCTCGGTTTCTTTTTTCTATTTTTTTGGTATTTCTTGTGCATAATGAGTGGGTACAGTAAGAGCTGTCAGGATAGAAGGTTGCCTGCAAATTGTATTATGTAATCTTTCATCCAATGTATGTAATATAAAATATCTTAGTTTTCTCTGTTCAGGGCATATTTCAATTATTTCATTTTCCCTGTGATTTCAGCTTTTTTTTTTTTTTTCCTAGACTATTTCTACTATGAAATGCTTGGTTTGAGAAATTGGATTTTGGACCAGTGTTTTAAGAAACATGATACACCGGTGAATCATCCCGTTCTATGGGTACTGGCAGGTTTGGCGGTCCATTTCAACCAAAAAACTGTTTCGGGTTTTCCTAGTGTTACTCCCAACTGATGCTTGGATAGCTGCTTGCCCAACTCAAGCATGTTCACTATATATGTGGCCACTGTTTAGGGTGATCAGAATAGTTGATCTAGTGGGCCACGAGAAATATAGGTCACACTGGCCATAATTTGGGTTTGTTGACCCCTCTTAAAATATGTTTAAAAAAAAAAAGAAAGAAACTTTAACGTGGTGGCACTTCGATGTAAAACTGAATTGAGTTGCGAAAATTCAGTAATGTGAGGGCCTGTTTGGTAGATGCCTAAAAGTGTGTTCATCTCAATTAAATTTTAGTTAATTGTAGTTTTCATCTCATTTTAGTTAATTGTAGTTATGTATCAGAGAGAGACTGTATTTCCTTTTGGTAAGGATTAAAAATAATCTTGATAACCAACATCATGATTTCTATTGTGTATATGTGACTGACTAAAATGAGACGAACACGTTTTCAGCAGTTTACCAAACCGGCCCTCAATTGTGATGACATTAGGATTCATGGTGATGAAGTAGCTCTTCAATTGCAGTTAATCCTTTTAAGTCCAACTTCAAAGTTATGTAACTGCAATTTGCAATCTAATCCTATTTGAATTTTTTCTTCTTTATTGAATTGAATTGATTGCAATTTGCTATGTAAAAAAATGCATCATAACACAAAATTGCAATCACTAATCCAGTTAGGCAGAGGTGACGCATTGGAATTTCCTTACTTACAGGTTGGATTCTGAAAGTTTGAGGGTTACTTCCTCGTTGTGAAACCTAATGTAATTACAATTTCATCACTTCCTTGCTACTATACATACTGCACTTCCATTTCAGGAGAGGATCAATGCTTCTTGTGACATAGGAGGCGTTGTTCCTCCATGCTTGTGGTCATGCATGTGTTGTACGAGGGATGGAATTTGTTCATTCTGTAGGTCCTGCAGTGATTGAGCCATGGACATAATATCAAGTTATGTGGATGATCTTAAGCCTTTGATAGGGGCGAACAAATCTATGCTAAAATACCAAAGTTGGCGACATCACACATTCAATGAGAAAAAACTTTGTTTAATAATAAATGGTGGGCAATGTTAAAGTCTTTTTTTTTTTTTTTTTTTGAAGTTAGTCCACACATCCCACTGTTAGTACACCCACCCACACTGCACTGGGGTGAAGAACAAGTATTTCTTTGCATGAGATAATATTTTTATCTTTTTACTATAACTTTCACATGATGTTTTTTTATTGGGTCATATTATTTACTATCATCATTTCGAATATAGGGCAGATTTTATAATTATCGTTCATTATGAATCCGAACAGCACCCTAAGTGTCGCACAGTCGACAAACTTTTGTTCCAACTCGGTAAACATGTAAACGCCATGAGGACCGTTGACTAAGTTGCCCACAGTAGATTGGAATAAGGTAAATTTATCTACATTCAGGGGTCCATCTCCCAATAAATTCTGATTGCATATAAGTGGTTGGCTCAAAAGGAGAGAGCACCTGTCTACGATCTGCAGTTTTTGGCCTTTGCCCAGCCATGGTGGCCCACTGTCTGAGCGGTCAGTATCACGTGGAATCAGGTGAGTGTGGAATTTTGGCGGCTGGGAAACCGACCTCACAGTATACAATAATGGCGACACGTGGACAAGTCATACCTTGCCAAGTGGCAGCAAAGAAGCGACATAAATGGACGCGGATTTCCTGCGAAAGCTTGCGCAGGAAGCTCCTGCTCTGGGAACCTAGGTGGGGCCCACCACGATGTATTTTGAGAAATCCACCCCGTCCATCCGATTTTTGAGATCATTTTAGGATGTGCGACAAAAAATAAGCCGAATCTAACACTTAAGTGGGCCGTACTAAAGAAAAAGGTGGGTAGGGAAATTCCTGTTGAAATCTCCCTGAGGTCTACAGTGATGTTTATATTCCATCTATACCGTTCATAATGTCATTCCTACTGGGATGAACTGAAAACACAAATATTAGCCTCATTCAATACTTGTGTTGCACCACAAACATTTCAACTGTAGACATTCAATCCTCACGTTTTCGGCCCGCTAGAGTGTTGGATTCAGCTTATTTTTGGTCTCACGTAAAATGACCTCAAAAATGGGATGGACAGAGTGGATTTCTAAAACACATCACGATGGCCCCGCCTCAGTTCCCTGTGCCGTGCGCCGAGGCTTTCGCACGAAATGGACGCGGATTGCCTGCGAAAGCCTTTTGGCAGGCATCTCCTGCGCTCGGAATTGGGGTGGGTCCACCGTGATGTTTGTGAGAAATTTAGGCCGTCCAACCATTTTTTGAGGTCATTTTAGACGTTGAGAACAAAATGAACAGGATCCAAGACTCAAGTGGGCCGAAAACGTGATAATTGAACTTCCACATTGAAATATTCGTGCAACTCAGTAGAAATGAGATTACGAACGGTATGAATGGCATATAAACATCACTGTGGACCCTTAGAGGTTTCAACTGTAAGAATTTCCCTACCCACCTTTCGCTTTAGATTTCTCATAAACATGTGGGCCCCACCTAGATTCCGAGCGCACGCAATCCGCGTCCGAAATAAAGGAGAGCGGATTAGGTGAGACCCCAGATCCACTGGGTGGGACCCCTAACTGTGGGGTTCAGGGTGATATATGTGTATTAAATCCACACCGTCCAACTATTTTGAAAGATCATTTTAGGTTTTGATCCTAAAAACGAAGCTGACTGAAATCTTATGTGGACCACACAAGAGAAACAGTCGTTATTGAATCTCTACCATTAAAAACTTCATGGATTCCACCGGAATGTTTACTTGCCATCCAACCTGTTGATAAGGTCACAAACACCTAGATGAAGAGATCACATAAACATCATCTTGATCCAAAGCTTTTGTAGCCTACATGAATTTTTTAATGGTCAATCACCACTGTTTCCTCTACTATGACCATGTGTGATTCGGAACTGCTTCATTTTTTGGATTCTACCCTAAAATGAACTTTCCTCTACTATGACGGCGTGGATGTAGTCACATACATCAAAGTGGCCCCACAGTCAGGGTCCCACCCACTTCCGTTGATCAGGGTCTCAACTAATCCGCTCCCCGAAATAAAGTTGCACCTCCACCAAAAGCTCCGCTCCCGCATTCAATTGATGTCACGCAAATGCATGCGTGACGTCCAATTAACTTCGTCCCATCTCTTATTTCGCGTTTTGTTCACATGCATTCCAATGGTCGTGGAGTTACCGTGCGTTGGAGCTGTGTGGGGCCACCATGAAGAGTATTTGGAATCCAACCGTGCATCTGGTTCTACCAAAAGTTTTACGACTGCATAAAAAACAACTATCCTGATCCATGATTTAGGGGGGCCACAAAAAAAGAATCAATGGTGGATATAGTGGAGCTGACGCGGCCAGTGAAACTTCCAGATGGGATATGGTGTCTACAGGTGGCAATGGGCCGGGTATGACCCAATGTTTGAGCCAGGCCAAACCTGGCATATTTCAAGCAAGCAGGCCCAAGTCCAAGCCCTAAAAATTTACTTGTTAGGCCCGAGTCCGACTCGACGACCGCCTTAAAATTAATAAAATCCTTACTGTCTGCTTGAATGTCTCAGATTCATCCATTGATTAAGTGGGCCACACACGTAACAAAGAAATATATATTATAGGGGAATGAAACCGTCTACGGTCAAGATAGATGGGGTTGGCTAACTGATGATTGAAATGAATATTTGTAGGATTTAACACTAGCATATTTGTTGGATTTTACACGTGCGTATGAAGTTCGGCTGGGCCGGGTCAGGCCAAGCAGGGTCGGGTTAAATTGACCTGAGTCTAAGCCCGACTTGAAAATCGATCGGGTGTTTGTATGAATGTGAACAAATCCGTTATTTGATGGATAAAAAATTGTATATCACATGCACCCTACAGATGGTGCATTTGGGCAAAATGCAACTCTAATTAAACCAAAGAAAGTGCAGCTCAAAGTGAACCATCCAAATAATTGGGCTCATTTTAGATGGGTTATAAGAAGCAAATGAACTACGATTCCAATCTTAGATCAATTGACATGTAGACTATTGATCATTTTTCGTTTAACTGTCCATTAGATGTGTTTACGCCTATCTAATTGCATCAGATCTAACAATTTAGATAATGATATATGACTATGAAATCTTAACAAAAGACAAACGGAAGATCTATTTAATTGCCCTTATGACAGAATGTAATCGGAGTTTGAAAAGTCATGAGTAGCCTAATTGGGATAAGTCCAATAAGCTACGCTCATGGGATGTGTTACGTATCTCACTTACATGGTAGAGCCAACTACCCATCGTAGTGGCTTTGTGACTAGAAATGAGCATCAACCAAAATATAGTTGCTCATAAGAAGTCTCTGGCCTATGCACTATGCACTATGGTCTTGCACATAAGAAGGCTTTATGGCTGAAAGTGCTTAAGAAACTAAGCAACCATGACTCATGTTGGATGAGTTTCACGGTGCATTACTTGTGTTCATACAAAGAAAAAGATGCCGATCACCAACACATGGCTTCACAGGAAGAAAGTCTCGTCTACATAATAGGAGCAGAATATTCATACAATCAATATGGCCAGCACACAACAAACAACTAGTACACACAGTGTTATATGATAAGTCATTACTATCTTTGGGCCTAAAAGATTATTTCTACATCAGTAGATGTGAACAACGGTTACAAAAATCTCTCTCTAGCTACTGCCTCAAAACTTTATAAATAGGAAAAAGATCAAAGAGCTCCAAACACTTGTCAACCCAACGCAAGTCAAATCTACAGCACAATACTGCATATCTTATCTTTATCTTAATTTATCCTAGCATAGGAGTAGTGTAATCCAACCCTTCTACATTGCTATATATGTTGGATTGACTTAGCTTAAGAAGAGTGTAATCCCATCCATATATCTACGCTGCTATGTTGGATCGACTTAGCTTAGGAGTGGTTTATGTAAGACTCCATTAGGTGGGCCACACATAATCATCAGTTTAGATCATGACCGTTGGATTATTCAGATTGAGCGATTCAGTGGGCCCCACTACAGTTGTGATCATTGCAAATAGGTTTGGGGCGGGACGCTTGAACCATGTTCCCTATACGCGGTTATTAAGCCAGATATGGAAACCTACGGTGTGGAGACCCTAGAGGAGAGAAGTGTGATGGGTAAGCTTCTCTAGGCCCTTTTTCCTATAAATATACGTCTTGGTCCCCTCACCAACACATAAGAGAAAACTCTAGTCCCATTGAGTGGTTCTCCTAAAGGTGTAAGGTGCGGAAGACCAAGAGTTCTTCTCGACAACACGGCGGCATCGGGAATGTCTTCCCAATCAGGTATGGCTTTAAGATTACAGTATGGAATCTCTATTATTGATGCATAGACGATCCTATCATTCCGCTATAGGTAAAAATTACAGTTTAATCCCGTCTGTCTATGTTGCTATGCTAGACTGACTTAATTTAAGAGTTGTGTAATCTCCTTCCATCTATGTCAAGCACCAGATCATAAGGATGTCTTTTTTATTTTCTTTTCTTTTCACTAGTGTAATTTTTTTAATCTGTGCCCAAGTCGCTGGACCAAGAAAATCTTAGTTTTAGGACATTGCTATCTATGCCACAAACTTTGGATCACCGATGATTTTTTTTTCTTTTTTAAGTTTTCTTTTTTATTTCATTTAATGCAATCAAGCTTCTTCTGCTCTCACATCGCACAAATCAGATCATTTTTGCCATCACGACGACAAAAAATTATTTTAGTTGAAAGGTAAAAAGAACTCATTAGAAAAATGAATCCTCCTTTTAAATTGCTTGATTTTATTTGCCGTTGAATATACGAGAAATATGCTTAGTCTCGGTTACAAAAGAGTACTCACGGTCTCTCTATCTTGACAATTGGGCTGATAAGTGTTTGGTTTAGATCGAGCCATAATAAGCTTTGGCAAAACTAACACAATATGCACATATCAACAATCGAATTTCAAGCCAAACAAGATGTCCATCCATCTTCCAATTAAAACATGGCTTCAATGTTATTTTCACATTGCATCAACATAAGGTGGAGCCCACGATTTGGACGGTTTAACTTGAATTACACATTTCCTAAGTTGATCAATATGTACAATCTACCATGAGTGGTTCAGGTTTGGCAATGAGATCGTTATTTTTACGTAAAATACTCAGCTATAGTGTTTGTATCCTAACTCATGATGCAGATTTCTTTTTATGCTAACATGTCACTTGTTTAGAATATTCAATCCCTTAGAAAAGTGGGCCACACACCATGAAGACTACATAAAATGATCATAAGACCTATCTACTCATTGATTGGTCTACGAAAAAACCAATGGACAACCAATGGCATGAATCAGTGAATCAGTGTACTAGACTGGCCACCTTTGGTACGATTCTACATTAAATGTGGTGGTAAAAGTGGTTGTATCATAGATTCTGATACACTTCTTGTCCATGATAATTTCTAATTTTAGATGAGCTAGCTCCTTTTCTTATCTTCTTTCTTCTACTAGTGGCATGATTGATCATTTCTCATTTTTGAGGGACGCCCTTCTCGTTATATTGCAACAGGGGCATGAGACATCCAATGCCAGACATAGGGTGCATTTATATCTATTTTTCGTGAAAATAGAAGAGAGGAAGCTAAGAAGGGTGCCTGGAATGGTTTCAACATTGATGACCCATTCTGTTGCTATAGCCACTTGATTTTTAAATCCACCTCATTTGTAAGCCGATGTCTTATGAAGATCCCTAACAACATGACAATTTATTTATTTATTATTATTATTATATTTTTTTTAAATTTGCTCATTTTTAAGCCAATGTCTTAAGAAGATCCCTAATGGCCCGTTTGGCACCATGGATTTGAGGAGAAGTGAGGAGCAGTGGATTCCATGATATGAATTCTCACCGATTCCACTTCTTATCAATTCCAGATTTTCTGTTTGGCAGCCAAGATTTGAGAGAAATCAAACATGAAGGAATGGACGGTGTAAATTTTAATCCCACCGTATGCCTACCGTGTTAGCCTCGATTTTTAAATCCATGCCATTCATCCATTTTTACATATCATTTTATGCCAAGATCCAAAAAATAAAGCAAATCCACATCTAAAGTGGACCATAAAACAAGAAAAAATGGAGAGTGAGACCTTTATGATGCACAAAAGTCTTCGATTAAACTGAAATTTGTGTGGTCCCTTCATCCCTGTCCTTGTGACCTTATCAACAAGTTGGATGGAAAATGTACATCATGTTGGGTCCCATAGTTAGGGACACATTATGGTGGGTCCCACGTTGGGAAGGATTTCTCCTCAAATCCCACCTTTTTTTTGAGGATTTGAAAAAGGGCTAAAAGTGCCTTTTTAAGTTCTCCTGGATTCCACTCAAATCCACTTCTCTTCAAATCCATGGTGCCAAACATAATAAAGCAACCAGTTTCTCCTCCTTTCCCTCACTTTCTCCTGGAATCCAGGGTGCCAAACGGGCCATAACATCATAGATGGGTGAATGTTACAAAGTCATGATTTGTTGCTCAGGCTCCTTAACAAGACAGTGGAAGTGGGGTACGCCCACGAAAGATTAAAATGGCATAAATGCCTTTGGTTGAAGGTGTAAGACTTTATTGGGTAGGCCACACATGATGATCAGTTTAGATTTGATCGTTAGATTATTCAGATTGAGCGATTTAATGAACTTCACTACAATTGTGATCATTACAGATAAGTTTAGAGTGGGACGCTTGAACTATACATGGTTATTAAGCTGGATATGAAAACCTATAGTGTGGAAACCCTAGAGTGGAGAACTGTGATGGGTAAGTTTCTCCTGCCATCTTTTCTATAAATATAGGTCTTGGTCCTCTTACCTATACATAAAAAATAAAAAAAACCCTAATCCCATTGAGTGGTTTTCCTAAGGGTGCAAGGTGAGGAAGACCAAGTACTCATCTCGACAACATCGTGGTACATATTTAAGATTACAGTTTAAAGTCTTTATTATTAATGCATAGATAATCTAATTATTCCGCAATATACAAATCATAGAAGGTTCCAACACATCTAATATTTTCTATTGGAACTAGTATGCATATGCATAGACTGGGCAGGGGTCATGGAGAGAGATATGAGGGATTAGGCGAGGCTACACACATGTAAAGAGAAAGATAGTGGGTTTTGGTGGTGGACAACTCATGCTCATGATCAGGCCTATTTCGTTTTCCAATTTCGTTTGGAGTGTGTTTGGTTTTTCAATTTTATATGAAATGCAAAGTGAATGACCTAGTATTATTATTCCAACATATTTGTTTTATTAGGAATTATGGCAAGTAAATTGAGGGTCAAATATATTTGTAAATAAAATGTGAAGTTGCTATTTATAGAGTAATTTCTTGGTAAAACAAACAATGTAGCAAAGTCGTTGTTATAGTAAAACGTAAGCAATATCACTGTGTAATTACAAGAGCAAATAATCATTATTCATTTCTGGCCATTTATAATTGTAAGTAACACGAAAACCACATAAGCCCTTAGAATGCAAAGTACATGAGCTATCATTATCAATTTTAAGTGTTCATATAAAAATATTGACTAATAAATCAAGAGTTAAATACACTAATAAAGAACATAGGAAAAGGAGATTTTAATCATAATATTTTCACATTGTAAAACTACCTTTTCTACAATAATTTGGGGTGAACAAACAATGTGGCAAAATCATTATTGCAGTGAAATTTAAATGATATCACCTTACATCACCTTACAACAGTTTACTATTGTAATTAAAAAACCAAACATGCTTACATCTGCACAGTTACAAGAGCAAGTAATCACTGCCTGATTTTTATGCCAACATCCTAACATAATCGGACACAATTAGATTTACGGTTGCTGCATACTTATCTCGGTGGGCCCCACAGCCTTATTCGCACGGACTCTCTATCGTTGCGTCTCCCGTGCGGCCACACGTAGATAAGGGAAGAAGTGGCTCCAGCTACTCCGAAGAGGAGAGGAAAGGATGAAATACCCTCGTTGACCTGGAGTTGTTTTCCAGTATTACGACTGATTGAGGGGCAAAAGCGTCCAAAAGCCACTCCGGTTATACACAGGAGCCCGTTATTTTGATTAATGAATTTTCAATTCAATAACGAGGACCCACTCTTAGAAGAATCCTCGCCGTTCGATTTATTTACAGAAGGACACACCAGAACAAACAACACTTGCGTGGGCCCCACCAACGGAGCCTCTGACTCTCCAATCAGATGAGCTACGCCGTACATCAGAGCCTCATGAAGAAAAGACTCAGCTCCTGATGTCCCATGCATCCCGACGGATCGATCAGATGGTACGACTCGCAATCCTCGGATCCCACCACCCTCTCGAACCTGCCCCTCACGTACTTAAACCCACCGGAATCCGACGCCCTCCGGGGCACAACCCCCGCCCCGGCGGATACCGTCCGCATTGTCTCCAGCAGCCACGTGTCATTCTCCGTCACCGGCCGCCTGGTCGCGTACCCGACCTTCCTCCCGTTGCAATACACGGTCCACGCGGGCGCGGCGAGGAGCGGCCCGCTTGTGCCGCGGCCGCACTGGAGCGCGATCGTGCTCGTGCCGCGGTCGATCTCGGCCGCGAAATCGCACGTGTGTAGGGGGAGGTCGAGGAGGAGGGAAGGGAAGCTTCTAGAATCTTGCTGGAGGCAGAGGCGTACCTTGTCGTTGTGAGGGCAGATGATGGTGCCTATGACGACAGGGTTGCGTGAGGCCAAGTCGAAGCAGAGGTAGGGCTCGCAGGCCCAGCATGGGAACACGAGGCTCGCGATCGGACGGATGAGATTCCACCACGTTAGATTCTGCTTCTCAGCGTCGATACTGTCCGCCATTTGATTTTTCTTGGGTTTTGAAAGTAAGATGTTGTCTGGAAAGAAGGAAGAGTTTCAGTTGAGAGCCGTGACTCTGTAGCTCCGGATAAAAAGGGAGTACGAGAGAGAGATGGTGCACTTCCCTTGTATGATACGCAACTCGCAACTCGCAACTCGCAACTCGAACCGTCTATGCCGGTTTTCTGTTGTGACACGTGCGATCCACCCTTCACTCAGCACCGGATTCCTCCACGACACGTCACAATACGTGTTTTACGTGGTTACATATGTAAATCCACTCCGTCTATCAGGCTTTATCCCCGATGTTAGGTCCAAAGGCCAAAAATCAGCTAGACCCACAGCTTACATGGGCACAAGCATGGAATAATGGGATGAGATGCCATCCATAGAATTGTGTGGGACCACCATAGGCTATGTCCGCCGCCAAAATCGGGCTTGGGGTTGGGTACTACCCCCACTAGGACCGAAATCAGATTGCGTCCTGAGTTACTCAGTACGTTCTAATCGTATTGAGTAAACTCAGTTGGGCCCACCGTGAATGTATATTGTTTATCCAGGCTGTTCATCCGTTTTTCCAGCTAATTTTAGGCGTTGAGACAAAAATTGAAGCATATCCAAATCTCAAGTGAACCATAACATAGGAATCAGTGAGAGTAATGATTTCGACCGGTTGAAACCTTGTTAGGACCCACAATGATCTGTATTTGTCATCCAACCTGTCATCCAACCTGTTCGTAAGATCACACAGACATGGCTGAAGGGCAAATAAAAATTCAGATTGAACAAAACCTTCTGTGACCCTCAAAAAAATTTCAACAGTAGACGTTCATTTCACACTATTTCTTGTTGTGTGGTCCATTTGCACTTTTGATATGATTCATTTTTAAGATCAAGTCCTGAAATTATCTGATAAAATTGATGGATCGGAGTAGATAAAATCTAAAGACGGACGGTCCTGTCAGGGGCTTTCTGAGGCTCACTATATGTATTTGATCCAAAAAATGAGTGGGAATTGAATGCTTTGGATCAAGCTGATATTCATGTTTTCCGTTCATCCAGTTATTTTTTACCTTAAAATAAACATCACGGTGGGCCCTAGGAAGGTTTCAACAGTGAGGATCATTGTCGCCACTGCTTCCTATGGTGTGGTCCATGCAAGTATTCAATCTGCCTCCATTTTGAGCCCATGCCCTAAGATTATCTTTCAAAGTGGATGGACGGCTTGGATAAAACATATATATCACTATGGACCTAGATCCCCCTGACGGTCTCAAGCTAGGTCTTATGGCGGGGTGGTACCCAATCCTGCTACCAGGGGGCTCGGCTTCGGTGATTCCCGGATCCACCGAAATAGGTGTATCCCTGATTGTGGGGTCCGACTGTGATGTATGTTCCTTACAACCTTGCCCTCCATCCGTTTTGATAGCTAATTTTAGTTCATGATCTAAAAAATAAAGCAGATCCAAATCTTAGGTAGACCACCGTACAAGAGCCAGTGGTGATTGAATAATGACTATTAAATCTTCTTGGAGGTCGCAGGAATGTTTATTTGCCATCCAACCTGTTGATAAGGTATTAAAGACCTAGATGAACAAACCGAACAAATATAAACTTGATCCAAAACTTTTGTGGCCCATGAGAAGTTTTTAATGGTCGTACAATCCACCTGAGATGCCGATCTACTTCATTTTTGGGACATGTTCTAAAATGATCTTTCAAAATGGACGAACAGTGTAGATGTAAGGCATATACATCACGGTGGGCCCCACAGTCAGGGATCCATCAAAGTCGACCATGATCTGAAATGATATTTCAAATGGATGGAAAGGGCACATACATCGAGGTGGCCTCAAAGTCAGATCCATTGCAGCTGTGCACGTGTTAACATTGAGCGGATTAGGTGAGACCCGGGCTCACCTAAGAAAGTGCAACCATTACCATAGGGTTACTATGGGACCCCTTGATGTATATATTATGTATCTATATTGTTCATTCATTTTTTTCAGGTCATTTGAGGGCATAATTCTAAAAATGAAGCAGATATGAGCCATTCATTTTAATTGGATAGTTGTGAACCTGCAGAAATGTTTTTATGGTTTTTTGTTTGAAGCTCCATGTGACGTACAATTATATTAATAATATGCGCTAATTTTGAATTATTTTCTCCCTCATGGCTCATCTATGATAAGTTTTGCCTTTAAAGTTGGATCGATGATATGAAATTAAAACTCATTACATGTGGAAGTGATGTGTTTGCTTTAAGACAACCTAGTGAGCCCCACATAAAATATAAATGGGTTCAAAATGTGGAGCCCACGCCACAAGATGCCAAGTCATTTTAGTTTTTTTTTTTTTTTTCTTTTCCCTCATTTGTTTTGTTTCACTTTCTAGAACTACAAAAAGCCGAAGCTTTCTCAACAGTTGATAGTTGTATGACCAATCTTTACACACTTCAGGCGACGATAAAAAACTCTGGCAAGTTTCAACCAAGCTCAGACTAGATTTCTGGTGAAAAAAAGAGTTTCTTTTTTTAAGTTTTTCGGTCATAATCTCCTAAGTGGACGTTATGGTGAGCAAAGGTAAATTTTTTTGTTTTCTTTCTTTTGGTGAGTATGAATGGTGGAAGCTTGTGAAAGAGATAATGGTGTGGGATCTTTTTTTTTTTTTTCCACTGTATGAACGATGAGACCGCATGGATCGTGGATATTCACTGAGAACCACTGCTATTCACTTGGACCACTGATATTAACAATGGAATTCACAACAGACCGGAGATATTTACAGAAGACTGATGGTGGATATGAATGATAAGAATTTGTGAAAGAGAGGATGGCGTGGGGGTCCCTTTTTCTTATTGTATGAATGGTGAGATCACATGTATTGCGGATATTAATTGAAGACCACTGATATTCAATGTGAACCGTTGATATTAACGTTGGAATTCACTGTGGACTGTGAATATTGACAAATGACTGATGGTGGGTATGAATGGTGGAAGTTTGTGAAAGAGAGAAGGGTGTGGGGGCCATTTTTTTTTTAAATGAATAGTGAGACTATATGAATCGTGGATATTCTCTGAGGACCTGTGGATTTTAACAATGAAATTCACTATCAATCATGGATATTTATAATTAAAGGACCACGAATATTTATAAAAGACTGCGGATATTCATTGAGGATCACAAATATTGACAGTAGAAATCACTGTAGATTGCGGATATTACAGTAAGAACTACATATATTTACCATGGACCGCAGATTATCTACTTATATTCAGTAGTCCCCCTTTTTCTTTTAGTTAGTACACACATCCCACTGTTAGTCCACCTACCTCTACTCTTAGTTACACCGCAATATTAGCCAACCCCACTTGGGAGTTGGATGCCAAAACCTCTTTGTTGAAACAAGGTTATCTTCCACTACTTGAGCTATAGATGAGGTGTCATTGTGGTCTACGTAAGGGTTGGATTTGCTTCATTTTTGGCCCGTACCTTAAAATACCTGAAAAAAGGTATGGAAGGCACCGTCGATAAAGAGATACATCACTAGATTCAGGCCGGGGTAGGACGCAATCCGCGTGCATTTAAAAGAGGCTATGGAGAAAGAGAGTGAGCTGGGCTGGGGCAGGGGCAGGAGTTGGACGAAATCCGCGTCCAATTAAAAGGGACTCTGCAGAAAGAGTGTGAGCCGGACTTATTTAATGCATCTTGTGCGCTAGCGGATGCGGATTGCTTCCTTCTCCGGCCGGAACGGGCATAACTGTGTGGGGTCCCACCGTGATGTATTTGTTTATCCACGCGCTGTCTATTCTTATTTTAAGATATGATTCAAAAAATGCGGCAGATCCCACGCTTAACAAATAAGCTTGGGTCTAACCTTTTAAAAGAGAACGAACTGATCCTTTCCGGAGTAAGTAGGCATGTGCAACTCGGTTAATGCAAAGGGCACAACATACGCAGGGTAGCATACAAGCCATCCATCACGTGGATCTCACTTTGTAGATGTTACTGCGGAAATATGAAGATCGTCTATTCAATATGTTTGCCATGCTGTTAGAAGTCAGCGGACAGGTTAGAAAACTTCGGCCAATATTTCACAGCCATACATTTTTTCAATTAATTGTGGCCCACCTAGATAGTGGACCGATCTGATTCTTGGAATGGGGAATCTACGTGGCAGCATCCTTTCGATAGATGGCTCGGATATACAATGGCGTGTGCATTAGTTCACGTGTGGGCACAGTAAGGTTATTCTTTCCAGTATAACGTGAGGGCAATCGCCCAGTCGGAAGTGGCACACGTGTGGGACCTATAATGTTCATCACACGCTCGCATTCACACCCATGGTGCATAAAATCCACTCCGTCCATCAGGTGGATCACCCTTGTTTGGCCTTGATTCCAAAAATCTAGCTGATTCAAGACTCGGCCAGTTTAAAATTAAAAGAAAAACCATGTAAATGATCGTGGTATGGCCCTATGGGCCCAACTGAGATTTAGAATACTGGGAATGTTGGGTAGGTTTTTCATCCTGCCAAGGCACATCAGATGAATGGATTGGATAGCACGTTAACACCAGTGTTGGCCCTAAAAAACTAATGGTGGATGTCTTAGTTCCAACGTTTTCATATCCTGTGGCCTACCTAAATTTTGGATCATCATGAAGTTTTCGTCCCAGAATTAATACGAGGAAGCATAACTGATGGACGGAATGGATCTCTTGAAAGTTCCACCCACGTGGCTCTCAGTTAGCAGTAGGTACCAAGCGAGGTTACCATCACGTAGGTAGGTATCGCAGTTCATATGCGTAGGTTAAGCACCTCCACACGCGAAGCATATGATAGCACCTAGTAGGACGCGGATTGCGTACCGAGTGACTCGGTACGACAAAGCATACTGAGTAAACTCTTTGTGAGCCCACCATGAGTTATATATCTTATCCACGCCGTCCATGTGTTTTACCAACTCAGTTTAGGTTATGATACAAAAATTGAAGCATATCAAATGCTCAAGTGGACCACACCAAAGGAAATAGTGGGATAATGACTTCCACTGTTGTAACCTTCCCAGGACCCACAGTAATGTTTATTTGTCATCCAGCCTGTTCATAAGGTCACAAGACATGGATGATTGGAAACCACAAATATCGTCTTGATCCAAAACTTATGTCGGCTCTCAAGAAGTTTTCAACGGTCAATTTCCACTTTATCTTATGGTGTGGCTCAATTGAGATTTGGATATGATTCAATTCTTTCGTGGTGGATTAAAATGAGCTGGTGAAACGGATGGACGGCGTGGATAAGTAACATACATGAAGGTGGGCCCCAAAGAGTATACTCAGCACGCTATAGCGTACTAGGTTACTCGCGTCCATGTTAGCAAAAATCCAAGAAAGTGTTTTGCAGATAGAAATTTGGATCGTTTCTCAGTTCTGGTGTGGATGCGCGTCCAATCCCCGAAGAAAAACAGCAGTTGAGAAAATGCCGATTGGAGGAAATCATTTCGAAATCGAATCTCTTAAAATCCTCAGTTAGAGAGTGAGAGAGAGAGAGAGAGAGAGAGAGAGAGAGAGTAATGGAAGCGGACGGGATAGGCTTGGTTCTATCTCGAGCTTCAGAGCTTCGATCGAAAATCAACAGCTGCATCGACAGAGCAACGCGGCAAGAGCAGAAATCCCAAGAAGGCGGAGATTCTCATCTTCTCAACCACGATGGAGCGGACGACGACCACGACAATGACGACGAAGAGGCCGAGAGTCTTTTGAACATCCGCGATGCCCTAGAGTCGCTCGAGGAGCAGCTTTCTTCCTTGCAGGTCAGTTGATTTCCGCGACAATTCCTACCACTTTTCCATTTGTGAGGTTTTGTTGTTTTTAGGGTTTTAGGGTGATATTCTGTTAAGAACCTAACGAATACGCCAAAAGTGCTAGGGCTGATGGAAAGCGTTAAGCTAGGACTATAACAAATTCTAGGGTTTTACGCATTCCTCCCTCGTTCTGTTTTCCCCCTCAATTAGGGTTGTGGAAAGAAACCCGCCAAAACCCTAATATTAGCCCTCATTTGTGAGACGAGTGCATGTACATCCAGCAGTATGCATACATATGTTGAAGTTGCTTGGATGGCTCGGGAATGGCTCATCATAGCAAGCATCTGTTGTTTCTAGTCTCTACTATATCAACCATACACATGGTTGTCTAGGTTGATCAGGACCATTCATGTGGTTATCCATCACATGGATGGACCACTGTAAAAATTGCGGTGATCTTCCTGTTGAGCTGCCCAATTGGTGCATTTTTTTGCTGACTGGATTTAGTCACTGTTCAATTTTTCGCTCATTGTTATTTAGCTGTCCATTTACCAACCACTGATGTCACAACAAAGATTGTCCAATTCACTTGATTTTGAGCCACATTCATTTAAGCTGCAGCCAACTAGTTTAATTGCAACATGTTTCAACTTGCATGTGTACGGATTGAACCACATTCATTCACACACACTCACACACCTCACACATGCCCGTGCATTCACACCACAATGGGTGCTTGAACCCGTGACCTCGTGTTGAAACTCTTGTGTTATTGTGTACGATATTGATGGAGGATAGTCATAGAGTAACATATGTTAAGAAAGGAATCTCTTGAAGTTTCATTGTCTGGGAATATTGTTTGGAATTGCTTAAAATTATACTATGGAAGACTTACCCTATATTTCTGTGAAGTTAAAACCCAAAAGTTACTATAAATTGTGCATAGGCAGACTGGGAGGTATAGGGCATAGGTGGTGTGTAGTCTAGGGATTGTTGCTCTCCCAAGTGCTGGGTTAAAATTGAGACTTCTACTAATGGTAATACTGTTCTCTTGTCAGTTGAGTCATGCAGGATCCATATGGTTCTTAACCCTTGAATGCTAGCTCAGTTTGGGATTAGTGATGTACCAAGCCATGGGTTGATGAATTAATTCCTCCCAAACTGGGAGGTCAGCTGTAGATATGAAAATACCCTCTCTAATTTGGTTCCTGGTGGTGGTCCTCTCTTTGATTGCTCATAAAAGAAAGTGTTCCTGGTGATTTTTAGAACTCACTGTTTATTGAGTTGAGTGTTTCTTGACCAGAGGTGTGAATATTGGTTGAGACCTAAGGTCCTAAACTTTCTGGTTTCAGTGGTCTGGATTGGGTTGTCATACAATCCTTCAGCATTTAAGCTCTGCCATTTTGTGGTGAATATGATGTGATTGACTGTTGGATGGGTAACCACACTTCATAAAAAAAGGTAGTAAATTATTGTTATAGTCTAGCCCAAAATAAATAAATAAATACCCACATACTCAATTAACTACTTTTCAGGTCGGCTCCAATGATCCATCGGGTTGACCTGACCATTTGCTAACCAAAATCTGATTAGGGAGTCGTGTCCAAGGAGGAAGAATATTATCTCTTCTAAACTTGCAAACAATTTTTAATTACCTTACATGAACTCTTGATGCCTTGTAGAAAGTTGATGGACTTGGGAGCCAAAGCCCTTCTTCTATCCTGTATTTGATTGAAATGACCATCTTCCTTATGATTGCACACATTCCCCTTACTTACCAAGTGGATCTTATTCTTGTTTTCTGACCCTTGCCACACAAAGTCCCTCTTGATCTTTTCCAATTTGGAGATAACGTGCTTGAGCATAAAAAAAGAAAGACATGAAGTATATTGGCATGCTAGAAAGGGCTGATTTAATGAGTCTGATTCTTCCCCCCCAGAGATACTTAGCAGCTCGTTCACCCAGTATTTTCTCCATTCTTTTGATTACCAAATCCTAGAGAAGTTTGATCGGCTTGCTGGTGCTTAATGGCAGCCTAAGTAAGCAGATGAAAACTTCTTGAGCTTACACCCAAAGCTTCGCGCATACGGTTACACTTCCTCTTCATCCATGCGAACCCCCAAGATCTCGCATTTTACTGAGTCAAGTTCAAACCTAACATCTCTTCAAAGCACAAGAGAATCTTTCAGAGGTTGTCACCCTGATTTCTATTTGCTTGACAAAACAAGAGGGCGTCGTTTACAAACTGTAGGTGCGTGATGCTGATGTTGGTCTGATTAATTGTGAATCCGTTGATGAGGCCTAGCTCGCTACCTAAGCCTACATTTTGCTTGAAAGCCTTCACCACTAATAACAAAGAGGAAAGGAGATAGAGGGTTGCCTGGTCTCAACCCTCTACTACTTTTATAGAAACCTCTCGTGGACGTATTCACAAGGACCGAGAAGTGGGCTTAGTTGATGCACTCCCACATCCACTTCCTCCACTTGGATCTGAATCCCATTCGACTCAACAAGTATTGCAAAAACTTCCAATCCACCATGCCCTATGCTTTTTCCAAATCTAATTTGCAAACAATCCCAACTTCCCTTGATTTGTATTTTGAGTCTATGCATTCATGAGGTATTAGCGCGTCATCATGAATTTGCCTTTCGAACACAAAGCTGCCTTAATTTTCTGAAATGATGCCTCCCAAGCGCTAGGATCTTAGCAGGAATTTTGCATTGGCCTGTAATAAGGACAATGGGACGAATATCATTCAAGCTTTCTGCACTTCCTATCTTGGGAATAAGAACTACAAAAGACACGCATGTATCCTTCAACAGTCTTCCTCTAGTGCAAAACTCCAACATGAATGCTGGAAAATCCCTTTTAACCTTTTTCCAAAAAAACCTGGAAGAAAGCGATTGGGAATCCAGCCAGCCTAGGAGCTTTATACCTTCCAAGACTTTTAATTGCTTCTAGCACCTCCTCTTCCTCGAAAGCTTTCTCCAACCAAGCTACTTCGGAGTCTCGAATGAGGTCAAATGCTAAATGTTCTAGTATGGGCTGGTGGCAACCTTCATCAGATGGAAGAGAGTGGTAGAAATCCACTATAGAAATACCATAGAAATATTTGGTATCCTTGTCATGTTCCTTCACCCCCCCCCCCCCCCCCCCCTTCTTTTGAAGAGTTCTAGTAGTTCCAACCCTCAAAGCCTCAAAGAGAAAAATATTAAACCATAAGAGATGGGTCTTCCCCCAAAACGTATCAGCACCCATTTATTATGTCCAAGACACAATGGTACCTTATTATGCCCAAAGTAGAATAGTCCCCATGCTTATTACACCCAGAACATAACATTTCTCATACTTGCTACACCCAAAAAATAACTGTCCCCCATAGTTATACATCAAATCACGGATCAAACCACATATGCATATTACATGTGTGCCACGTGTTTAGCTCTAAATCTAGACCATCTGTTGGTCAAATCATGATCAAAGCACACTGATGCCAAGTCATTGTCATCACCAACCCATCCATGCCATTGCTGCTCATATCCAGACTGATGATCATCAGATCAGGCTGTTGGCCAAATCAAGTGTTAGATCTGGACTATCTAATCACTGAACTAGACATCCAATGGCCGCTTTTCCCTGACAGAGCTCCCAACTCCCAAGTGCTACAGATAACATCGTTCTCACTCAACCTCGTCAAGTTCATAACACTGTCATGTGGAATTGGATCTTGACACACATCTGTCTTCATGATCCCTGAAATTCCCGTTGCTGGTCCAGGTATCACAAATAAACTCTGTTTGGTAATGGAAGCCTCCTTTTATGATAGTTCCTCTTGTGGCGGCTGTATACGTGTTGTTGATCTTGTCGTGAATTGTCTTTTTTATTTTTATTTTTTTGAAAGATGGTTGTGAATTGTCTTTTGGTAAAAATAAGGTGCTCATGGTCGATATTCAAAGGAAAAAGCGGCTTCCAATTATGAATAGGTGCATTATTTGCCTCCAAGGATGAGGAGTCAATAAATCATCTCTTCACACATTGCATTTTTGCGAATGAAATTTAGGGGAAGGATCTTTTCATCTTTGGGGTTATGTGGGTGATGGTGTCCTCTATGGAGCAGCTTATGACTCCTTGGCATGGCGAGATGCAGGGGTGCAATAGGAAGTCGACCCTATGGTGCTTGGCCTTGATTGCAGTTCTATGAGTTTTATGGGGGGTGAACATCATGTTTTTTTGGGGACATGTTTTGTCAAGTGGAAGTGATTGCATTCAAAGTCAAGAGGTTGATCATGCATTGGGCCCTTTTAGTAGTGGAAGTACTTGGGGATTATCAAGGAGTCCTCTTGGGAGCAATCAGGAGGCTTCTGCTGCTTTGTATCTTGGATGCTTTGTCATCCTTTTGTATAGCTTCTGCTTTTTTAATTAAATTGTGGTATCCTTACCCTTTAAACACCACCAAACACTGTACACGCACCATTAAAAAAAAAAAAAAAAAAAAAAAAAAAAAAAACCTGACAACAAATCAGCCCACATCAACTGTCTTTGTACCAAATTGAGGTGATCCAACCATTGGGAAACAAGGATTAGGCCAAAATTGCTATTCCAAAAAGATTCATTTTGAAGTACGTAGATAGTAGCCTTAACCCAATTATTAAAGAACACAAAGGCAGGGAGCACTAATGGTCTTAACGGTCATGCATAAAAGGGAGGAGCACTAGGAGTCTTAACACTCAAAGAAAAGGATTGGAGCTCTAGTAATCTCAATGAGCTTACATAAAAGAGAAGGGAGTACGAATGGTTTCAACAGTAAGAGCCTCGAAGAGAGGACTCCCCAAAACTTATGAGCTTCCCTATAATTAAAATGTCCAAAATATACGAGTCCCCGTTCTTGTTACACCCAAAACATTACAGTCCCCAAAGTTGTTACACCAAAACATTACAGTCCCCAAAGTTGTTACACCAAAACATTACAGTCCCCATACTTATTACACCCAAAACATAGTTGTCAGTTGTCACTCGTATGTCCAATCATAAATTAAACCACAAATACACAAATTACAAGTAGACCACACAAACCTCCAGATCCAGGCCAGCCATTGGCTAAATCACAATGAAAGGGAACTGGTTTGAAGACATTGGTATCACGAACCCATCGATGTTTTTTTTATTTTTTATTAGTGGAGCATTTTACACACATCAAGAAGAAAGAATATGAAAATGTACAGATTTACAACCTGACATCTGAAAGCCGGAAAGAGTGAAAATTATGAACCCTGAAGATCGATGATCTCTAGCAAAAGCCTGCTACCCTATGTCAGAAATCCAAAAGACCCACTGGAAGCCCCTCTCTTTGCCAAGCTGTCCACTCTGCCATTTGCACAATGGCCCACATGCGCTAAAGAGGCCCCCAGCCTGAACCTAATTTCCTGGATCCCTTCTAACAGGTTGGCTAACTTCCTACTGAGCCTCCTTATCTCAGCTGATGACGTTTTTGGAGAAGGGCTGCAGCTTCTGCAAATGATGAATCCATCCACGCCACTGCTGCTTGTGTCTCTTTACCCAATGACCATCAGATCAGGTCTGTTGTTCAGATCAGACAGTAGACCTGGACGACTAACCGCTGAAAAGTTTGAGAATTTCTCATTGAACTTTTCGCAAGGATAGGCTAAACAAAAGGTTGGAACTACCTCTAGGAATTGAAAAAAAAAAAAGGAAATAAGGAAAAAAAAATCCTGCAAAACGATATCAGTAGCTCTCTAAAGGAGTTTTAACAATGCATGTATATAGCCCTAACATAAATGTAACCCCAGATTAAAATCCTAATATTCCCTTGTAAATCTCTACCTTAGATGAATTCTAGTTAAACTATATACACTCTTTCCTTACATATTTCATGACTACTTAAAAACTAGCGAATTGAGTTTCTGAAAGAATGACCTATACTTGTGAAGAATGATGGTGGTTGTGGAGGATGTATCTGATTTAAATGGTCAAAACATCCTTTCCTTTTGCTTCAAGACAATTTTTTCAATGAAACTGCTGCTCCTGATGTCTCTTATGGTCAGTGTCACTGGAGTGATGATGTTTCAAGCACCGACGTGATATTGAGGGATACAAGGAAGCAGGTGCAGATTTGGAAAGTGGCTGAACTGGATTGAAGGCTTTGACTGCTGCTTTACCTGTAGGAATGCTAGCTTTATGTGGCTGGATATTCACTGGATAGTATTTTTCAGAGAAATAGAGGACAAACGTGTCTCCACCAGTGGTGGGTTGCCTTGAGGAACCTGACCTTCTCGCGTTTCCTTGCTGTTTTTGATGTGCTTAGTCTAGGCTTCTCTTATATACTGCTATTCTTGAAGTTCTGACAGCATCTTTGGGGAATTACAGGGTTCTTTTTATTTTATTTTATTTTTAAATTTAAAAGAAAGAGGAGAAACAAAAGGATGACAAGATGTCATCCATGAACTACAAATACAGTCTCCCCAACCCTTACATCAAATCCCCAAAAAAATCCCTCGAATGCTTGCTGCGCTGGCCCATTCCAATAACCTTATTTTAGCTTTAAGGCGTAATTTGGTGTTTTTGGGTTCATTTAAAGATATAGTCAACATTATCAAATAGATGTGTTGTTCTAGCATACCATCATATCCAATATTTCCCTGATTCAGCTAAAAACCCTACGGAGAGACTTCTTCCTCTCTCCACATCTTGTTATGGGCTTTGATGATTTCCTTCTGCTGGTTAGGCTCTGCAACAGCAGCAAAGATATGAGAGAGAAGCAACCCTATCCGAGATTGATCGCAGCCGCAAGATTTTACTCAAGAAACTTAAGGAGTACAAAGGGGAGGACTTGGAAGTGATACGCGAGGCTGCTGCCTTTGCTGGTGAGACGGTCGACCACGATGATGATCTTCTTCTTCCTCCCTATCCAAGCCGACTCCCAGACTCATTGATCTTGGACGAAAGCTATCATCCACGCATACCTCCCATCCGTAACAAATCTGCTCGAAATGGGCTAGCTGGTGATTTAAGGCCTGATACCAAGAATAACAAGGGTGAAGAATCAGAAAAGCAGCAAACTCAACCTGTGGCAAAAAATGCTCGCCCCACTGGTATACGGCTGGCCTTTGGGCTTGCCTCTAAGACCTTCTTCACACTCGTAAGTGTGATATCCATTTTAAGCTTAGCTGGCTTTGAGCCGAGACTCAGGAAAGGAAGCATCCAGTTCAAGGTTCCGGGACGTTTTCAAAAGCCTGCAGCGGAAGAGGCTAGTGAAGTCAGAAGTCAATGCCCACCTGGAAAAGTCCTGGTGATGGAAGACGGAAAACCCAGGTGCCTCGTGAAAGAACGAGTTGAAATTCCGTTTGAGTCTGTTGTGACAACTCCAGATGTGAGTTATGGATATGGATAAGATGGCATTTTGCTTTTCTTTCTGCTGTAAATTATCATAATCAGCGGAATATTGGACTGTGTTTCTTCTTCTTCTTCTTTTTCCAGCAGCAGTGGAGAGATCCTTCTCATGTTGTGGCTGGAATTTCTTTCTTAGAGTTGAGGACCCTTTGCCCATTCACCTACGCTTGTGTATTCTTTTGTTTACTAGAGTTATCTACTGAAGCTTGCAAATGTGCTTACACAATGGATGGTGTGCAGTAAGTCTCCTTTAAGGGTTGTTTGGATGCTGGTAAAATCTTTAGTTGTAAACACTTTACACCTGCAAAGAGTTTAACAACTTTTCACGTTCTATCATGTTAGGCATTAGAAGTGTTTATAGGTAAACCGGTTTTCTATGTTTGGTTTACTTGTAAAGCATTTTCCTGGTAAAAAGTGAGTATTTGCAGAGCTTTAAGCACTGAATCGTTCGAGAATTTTTAAATTATTTTAAAGTGCTTCATATGTCATTCAGTTAGCCAGTTTCAATGATGTCATGATGGCCCCCACAATACCTGGAAGGCTTTTAATGGTGGGTGTTTTGGTACAGTTTTCTTTTCTTTTCTTTTCTTTTCTTTTGGGAAAAAGGTTCACATTAAGGAATGCACACGATTGACAGATTAAATGTCCTATGGCCATCACAGTAGGCGGCACCACAGGCCTGTGTGTATCAAATATTGAGCTGTGTCTATTTTTTTTTTCTTTTTCATCCCACCCAAATGCCAAATGCCATGGTGTAAAGTGTTTATCACTCAAAAGATTTTATGGGCATCCAAACTTATCCCTTGCAGGTTCCTATCATGGTGTGGACCCCTTTCATGCACTTTGGTTGGTCGTGTGAAGGCACACTAGGTCCAGGAAAAAAAGAGAGGTTATTATGTGATTCAGGTGGGCTACACCAAAGGAAACAGTTGGAGGGACATCCCCTTAATTTTATGATTATATGAATTTTAGGCCTAGGGCCTAAAAATCAGGCCATCCATGATTCATGTGGGCCACACCAAGAGAGTTTGGAGGGTGAGCCTTGCCTTGTATACTATTTCAATTTGTGTGGCCCACTAGAATCATAGATAGAACTGAGTTTTAAGCCTCGGTCTAACAGGGGTGATGCATCTAGTGGAAGGTACTCCAATGATAATAACTTAGATTAATTAAAGTTTATTCAAATCCCTTAAAAAAAAAAAAATAGATGTTTGCTTTTGTAAATTTTCTTATGAAAGGGTTTTTTCTTTTTTTCCTAAATAGGCCTAAACTATGATGGGTAGGGCTGTCAATGGGCCGGGCTTGAGGTAGGTCTTGGTCCGATTTTTCACTATTTTGGGCTGACTTTGTGTAAAATTCTAATTTTTCAGGCTCGAGCTTGACCCGTTGACACCCCTAACAATGGGAGCCCCTTCATAGGTTTTATTTATTTATTTATTTTAACTTGTTTCTTTTATAGGCTTAATTTTTTGAAACAAAAATGCCCTTAAACCTTTTCTACACCTGGACCTCATTTTCTCACTATTTTTGGCTCTCTTCTCTCTCTCTCTCTCTCTCTCTCTCTCTCTATATATATATATATATATATATATATATAAAGAGAGAGAGAGAGAGAGAGAGAGAGAGAGAGAGAGAGGAATGATCACCTACGAACCATCTCTCACGAGAACTCATGAGAGATTTTTTAGGGCTCATCAAACGTGATGTGTCCTTAAAATCTGAGCCATCCACATGATGTAGCACTCTGAAAAACCCTTGAGGTCCAAATTTCAACCTGATCCAGAATTCTGGTGGCCATAGAAGAGAAAAAGAGGCAAATCAAGGGAGGAAACTGTTTCCATTTGCCATGGCCGACCAGATTTGTGAACCAGGTTGAAAGTCGGGCCTCGCGGGTTTTTCGGGGTGCTACATCACATGGACGGCTCAGATTTTAGGGACACATCACGTGTAATGAGCCCTAAAAAATCTCTCACGAGTTCTCGTGAGAGATGGTTCGTAGGTGAGCATTCCTCTCTCTCTCTCTCTCTCTCTCTCTCTCTCTCTATATATATATATATATATATATATATATATATATATATATATATATATATATATATATATATATATAATGTTTTTTATTACTCTTTGACAATCTTTCACTCTCTAACTATTCTTTTCAATAGAAATTCTCGCCTCAGAAAAATGGGTTCTTTTTTTACATGTTATATTGAAATGGGCTTGCTTGAAAAGAAAATGAGAGGAAAAAAAAATTATAAAAAGTTCACTTTTAGAAGATTGGTTCTTTTATCCTTAAAAGATTTTGTTTAAATGAGTCTTTTGCCAATATATACAAAGAAGGAAAAAAAGAAAGTAGAAATAACAAAAACTTTATTTTTGGAAGAAGTAATCTTTTTATTTTTGTAAAGATTTTGCATAGAGGGATCTACTTGGGAAGAAATTGATAGAGGGAGACAAAGATATCAAAAGATTAAGCTTAGATGGATTTTTTTTTTTTTTTTTGTCAAGAGTTGGACTTTGGGCTTACATTTCAAAAGTTAAATAGTGTACAAATGAAGTGATTTTAGTCTTATTTAAAATGTCTCTAAATTATCTTTTTAATGAGCCTAAGAAATCATGATTTAGTTCGCTGTTTGTATACATAAGCAATAGTGGTTTGTATATGCAAGCTATAACTATTGTGATTTGTACCGTACACATACATGATTGCCGTCTATACACATAAGTGATAGTGGTTTGTACATGCAAGTGAAGTGATAGTGGTTTTGTACATGCAGGTGAACGTGATCACAGTTGGTACACATTAACAATCGTGGTGTGATTTGTACAGACCACGGTCACTTACCTGTGTAGACCGATCACTATTGCGTATAGATTGTGATCGCGGTTATGGTATCGATTCCCAAAGTGGGGTGGCTAATATTGTAGTGTGACTAAAAGGGGGTGCGTGCACTAATAGTGGGTGTGAGAAAAAAAAAGAAGAAAAAAATCAGTAGTTTATTTTGAGTTAATTATGCCTCATGTGTAATTTATGAGTGTTTAAGTATCAAGCATTATAAACGGCTAGAGTATCAAATAACTCTTTCTTCTTTTGTGTTTATGAGTGGATTTTCTACAACTTTCTTGCTGTTGTCCTTTGATGGGGCAAAAATTGAATTATGAATGTGGGGGTTTTTTGAATTTTGATGGAGAGGGGGATGGGCAAAGGGGATTGAGAAATGAGGAAGAAGGGAGGAGCATAACTGCATAAGGCTATAGAAACATTACCTGTGAGAGAGAGAGAGAGAGAGAGAGAGAGAGAGAACGCACTTAGGTCACATTGTGCTGACCATCCCCTCAATTATTTGTCCATACAGGTAATCACATATATTATCTTTTCTTTATTTCTCTCTTTATTTTACAAGTCAAATTATTGTTTTATTGAAAAACATAAAATCACTGTTGAAAGAAAAATCTTTAGAATAAGGCAAAAAGTTCACATTCAAAAGGACTAAACCTCTCTTTTTAAATTGTCTGATCACTACAACATTGGTAGCTAGATAGTCAACATTTACAAGTTTGATTCTACAACTGATTTGGCACATGGGGTTGTAAAGAGTTCAGTCAAATTTGAGTAAGGTACGACTCCAGCACGCCCGTACTACCCTAATCGCACATGTTTCTCTATACAAGCTTTGTTAACAAGTGTGCTCTTGTGTTTGATTGAATAGCAAAAACAATCTATATGTATTGAGATTCAAAAATTAAAATTATTTATTTAGTTAACTACCCAATTGATGGAAAATTTTGAAGTACTAAGGTCTGCATTTATGGTCATTAAGATCACTTTAGGCCCAGGTGAAATCCATTAAAAGTAAGAAAATGTTTTGGCTGATGTCAGCTCATTACTGTCTTTATAGACCCTTTACAGGCTATTTTCTCCAAGATGGGGCGATACAACATTTATCGCCAATGAAGTCCCATTGTTACCATTATGTAACCGTTCTTGAATATCATGGCTCAAGCTCTTCTTCTTTCGTGTTTACTGGTTTTTCGGTCGACTCTCTTGCTGCTGTCCTTTGATGGAGCAAAAGTTGACTGAGCTGATGACAAGAATCGAGGTTAAAACAGGCCGACCTAAGACCTTTAAGATGACATGAGACCACTCACACATGACGACTTACGAAGTGAGGAGCTCGGGTGACGAGCTGCATTGGCCAATGAGCTCGGCCAATGATGAGCTTGGCCGATGATCTCTGCCCCTAGGCTGACCAGGCCCACGACTGTCATAAATGTGCGTGATAGATCAGGGACAAGCCCGAAAAACCAGACACGTCTTCGGGAGTTATGGTCATAACCCACGCCGTCGGGAATCACGCCGGCCACTACGGGTATAACACCCATGTTCAATGCCCTCTATAGCTCTTTGATTATTTTATAAATAAGAGACACTCTTACAGGTTAAGGTATGCTCAATTCTCCATCGAAAGACCTATTTCTCATCTCCTATACCCAACTGACTTAGGCATCGGGCTCAATTCTCCATCGAAAGACCTATTTCTCATCTCCTATACCCAACTGACTTAGGCATCGGAGGCTAATGACTGGACCCTGGCCACCCTTCTTAGCTTTCATTTGTGTTCTACAGGATCTAGCAGACCTCTGGTCCAAATTCAAACGGCATATCTGGAAGAGATCAACGGCATTCATCCATCCAAGTTGGAGGTCATGCCATCTCAGCTGCTGATCATTTTTCAGCATCAACATTGTCCATCCATCTTTTCATATCTTTTTAGGGCATGAGCCCAAGAATGAGGAAGATCCAAGGCTCATACACCATGGATGTTTATTTTCCATTTTGGACCTACTGTGATGTTTATTTTCCATCCAACCTGTTCATAAGGTCACATAAACATGGATGGAGGGAAAGCACAAATATCAGCTTGATTAAAGCTCCGCTGCTCCCAAGAAGTTTTTGATCGTGAGAGTTCAACTCCCATCATGTGGTTTACTCGACCCTTGGATCTATATCAATTTTTATTTTTGCTCATACCTAAAATGATATGAAAAAATGACCGAAAGGCATGGATAAAACCAATTACACCATGGTCAGCCCCACATAGCCTTTGTCTCAACCGAGTCGGAGAGGTCAGGACGTAATCAGCTTCCATTATTCAAGCATGCAAAATCACGTGGGTAGTTTCGGATCACCATGGACGTCCATAATAGCAGGGTCACCACACAATCCAGGCAAGTCCAAAACCATGGTCACACGGCCCACGGTTTTAACATTACAATGGGATTTAAATTTAAGAAAAAAAAAAAAAAGCAGCGGTGAATGCGCAGGTACTAATGAATTATACACATTGCATGCATTAACTCAAATTAAATAATCAAAATTTCATAATTAGGTTGGTTGTACAATCCCAACCTTTGATTCATGGACACTTGTTTATCGACATATGACCGTTGGATATTTTCATTTTTTAACCATCCCATGCATCGTAACTAGAAAAGAAACTTCTAGACAAAAGGGATATGGTACAGCCACCTCTTCAACGTACACGTGGCTCGGTGATGTACCAATCGGGTCCATCCATGCACCGCATCCTAGCATCAATGGCCTACTTTTCAAGGAGAGCCCTTGTTAGACAATCACACCCCACCTGTTTGACCAGGAAAACGGCAATTTAAAAAAAAGAAAAAAAGAAAAAAAAGGTTAATGGCCGGATATATGGTGGGGCAAGCTTGGACCTGCTCTCGCTGATGTTAGTGGGGTCACACTAGACAAAACGGTAGGGTAGATCAGGCTGATGTTTGTGTCTTCCCTTCGTCCTTATGGGAATCACCTTAGGATGGCATATAAACATCACAGGGAGGTTTCAACGGTGGGAATTTCCTCTCCATTGTTTCCTATCGTGTGGCCCACTTGAGGTTTAGGTCTGCTTCATTTTTTAGCTTATATACTAATATGAGCTGGGGAAATTGATGGACGGAGTGGATTGTTACGTGGACTTCACGTAAGGGCCCGACGTCGGCCAGGTAAATGAAGAGACGTGATTGATACATCAGCCTGCCACGTATGCATTATGTGATAGACCTACTTTGACAAATGTATCCGCTGCCTGCGCTTTCCTTTTCCTGACTTGTATTTAAAAGAAGCTCCTCGCTTTGAATCGCAAACATCAAAAATCCATCAAAGCTTTCCAAACAAAAGCTATGGACGACTCATTACCTTCTACAGCACTCACCTACAGCCGTATGTACCTTTCCCCCGTCCCTCCTCTCTACTTTTTCTTTTTTATTCTTTCTGTCGTTGGATTCGCATCACACGATGGCTTTAGAGGAGAGTAAATTACCAAAATGCTTTCAAAGTCGACAAATGTGGGCCACGTGGTATATGCATAAAATCTGATCCGTCCATCATATACACCTGCTAACCAGGGGTGTCAATGGGCAGGTATCGGGCCTGAAAAGTTGGAATTTTAAATAGGCCCGGCCCGAAGGCCCGACCCATTGACAGCCCTAGACCGAATCCTACGGTAGGATTCGGTCTAGGGGTGTCAATGGGCCGGGCTCAGGACCGAAAAATCAGAATTTTGAATAGGGCGGCCCGAAGGCCCGACCCGAAACAGTTCAAAATGCGGGCGGAGAAGTACCCCAGACCCGTTCGGAGCCTTTATGACTGACCGGGTGGGTGTGTACCACGATTAACTGGGTGGGTGCGTTGCATGACTAACCAAAAAAAAAAAAAAAAAGTACCCCAGACCCGGCCCATTGACAGCCCGGTCACGCACTTTCGTGCGGAAATCCAATCAATTTTTTTTTCCTTTTTATTGGTTTTATGCGCGAGTGTATGCAGAGAGGAGATCTGGTCCACTGCAGAGGACGATCCTTTCTCTTTTTACACCGTACACGTGGCAGATGTGCGATGATATGAGCCTCTCGTTCATAGGGGGAAACCATGACACAGACCTAAAATGATTGTGACCGGACAATCGCTACCATTCATCGAAGGACCTCGCTCGTGTCATTGATCCAGGCCATTCATTGGTGAATTGGATGTCATTTTTATCAGCCGTGGAGAACACGAGGGAGAGCATGCACATGATAGATGAATTGGATGTCATTTTTATCTTATAGTGGTCTCCATAAAAGTCACGTGTCGGGTGCTAACAGAAGAGATCGATCATTGTCTTAAATTGATATCAATAATGAAAAAATTCATTAATATGACTTAAACAAGTCTTAAATTCGTAACCTTAAATACTAAACTTTCCTAAAATAATAATCAATTTCTAAACTAATTATTCAAACCCTTTTACATGAGTTTAAAAAAAAAGAAGGAATTTAAGCTATTTGAGGATGTCTCCCAACCCTAAAATACCATAGAAATAGGAAAAGTCGTGAGTCTATTCAGCATTTCAAAATGTGAATTTTTGATACCTAACTTGAGAACATATTAAGATTCAAAACCCACCATGATTGTCCAAGAAATGTGCACATCAGCTTCATTAAGGTGCAAATTGTGCGTATGCACAATTTTCTTCTTCTTATATATTTTTTTTGGCTTAATATGAATAAACTTTGGTTAATTGGGTTGTTTTTGGTGGTGAACATGTAGGTGTGGAAAACAATGGAGGTGGGCTGAAAGTGAGAGCTTTTACTGAAGAACAAGAAGCTCTTGTTGTGCAGTCTTGGAATGCTATGAAGAAGGATGCTGCTGAAGTAGGCTTGAAATTCTTCTTGAGGTTATGCATCCATTCATTTTTAGTTGAAACTTCTCACCTTTTTTTTTTATTATTATTTATCCAGAGCTATTTACACCACTTTTGATTTTTTCCACTAGGTGGGCCACAACTATTTAGATCTTCTGGCCTAAAACTCAGGTTATTTCACTCATCAGGTTGGTTGCAGTGTAGAAAACAAGGAAATCGATCGGTAGAAAAAATAGAACATTGTGGCCCACCGTTGGAGTTAAATCAGTTTAGATATCCAGCCTTGCTAAGCCCACATACCCGTATAAGTCGGCTAATATAAATGCAACCACATGGCCTAACGTGGCACATAGGTGAAATATCCAAACCATCTATCACGTGGACCTCACCATGTAAATGCTACTGGAGAATGATATATAATGGTGGTTCACTCAGTAGGTGTGCTATGATATTAACATTAAGTGCGTATATTAGAAAACTTTGGATTTTTTTTTTTTGTTCACAATACTACCTATGTTCCCACCTGATTACCCACTTCAGCAATTTTTCACAGTTGTACATTTTTTTCCACATGACTAGTGGACGGACAATGATTATTGGGATAAGGAATCCATGGAGTGATAAAGTGTTCAATTGAAATATGAAAATGTGACTGAATTGGTCATCATTACTCTACAGAATGGACGGGAAGAGGGAGGAAATTCTTGAATGAGGAAAAAGATCTAATTACTTCGAAGTAATTGAACCAGGAGCCGCATGAGAGGTGAAACTCTCATGCACGGTTCTGAAGTTACGGTAAAGGGACTATCGTTGTGATGGGTGCTGACATATGTGGTGGCATGTGCATTAGCTTTTATTTCCAACACATTTTCACCATACATGTGGCACATGTAGACTTTGATCAGAACCGTTCCATTTCTACACCACAATATATGCAGATGGTCCAAACCTAAAAAAGTAACCATCCAATAGCTTACCTGATGTGGATGGTTAGCCACATTTTGTGGATGAAACTTACAATGATCGGATGGTTAAGATTGTCCAATTACATAAGCATTACACTATGACCCATCCACGTGGCAGCAATTTGTGGGGGTGATGATAGGTGGGCGTATATATGGAATTGCAGGATCTTTGAGATCGCTCCATCGGCGAAGAAGCTATTTTCGTTCCTGAGAGACTCGGACGTTCCTCTTGAAAAGAATACAAAGCTCAAACGACATGCCATGTCCGTCTTTGTGATGGTGGGCCACCCATTCCTACCTATTCTTTTATTACTCTTACATCAGTAGCTTTGAGTGATGCAACATGGAGAAATGAAGAGCCGGGGGAACGACAGAGAGGGACACAGCTAGAGATGATCACGAGTGAACGCATATAAGTTCCCATAAGTTCGAGCTGTGTGGGACCCACCGTAATATACCATCCAAACCATCCATCAGATGCCTCCCATGTTAGGCCCAGAAACCAAATATCAGCCTCTTCCAAAAGGCAGGTGGGCCACACCCAGGGAATGACGGAGAGCAATGGGGAGGGGGTGGAAACAATCCCCACTGTTTGCTGTGGTGTGGTCCACCTGAGATTTGGATCTGCCTCATTTTTTTGGCTCATGCCCTAAAATGAAGGGGCACAGCATGGGATCAAACACGTAATCATGGTGGGGGCCATAGAGCTTTGAGACCAGCTGGCTGGCTGGTGTTGGGGTGCTTTTTCAATTGCTTAAAAATCCATCTCAGCATTCTTTTGTCCCTAGCGATTCTCCTTAATTAGATGAATTGAAAATTATTGCCTTTGGAATGTACAGACATGCGAATCAGCGGTGCAACTACGAAAGGCGGGTAAGCCGACGGTGAGGGAGTCGAGTCTGAAGAACTTGGGTGCCACCCATTTCAAATATGGCGTACTGGACGAACATTTTGAGGTATTTTACCCTCATCTTTCGCATCAACCACTGCAATTACTTCTTCTTCTCTCTCTCAATGGCTGTGCTCCAACGGTGCCATGGCATGGACCATATTTAGGGCCCACGTGATGCATCCACACCATCCAATCCATCCATCAGATGGATCACCTCAAAAATCCTTTTGGCCCAGCACTAATCCCAATCCAGAACCGAAGTGGGCCACAGAAAATGAAACAAGATAAGAGGGAACACCTATCTTTGAATTTCACGGGGGAACATTAGAGTAATAAAATAGCCTTTTTTTTTTCCTGGCCCTTGAGCTGCACACGATCGAGATGAGTTAGATCGGTTGGCTCGTTCGACTCGGTTCGAACCAGCTTGGCTCAGACGCTGGATTCGAATCGAGTCAAGCCAATGTTAATTTTTTCATCTTGAAGATTTTCGAGCCTAGCTCGAGCTGACCTTGGCTCGATTCGGCTTGACTCAAAGCTCGATTCATGTTAACTCAACTCAAGTTTGATTCGACTCAGCTAGTTGGAAAGGGAGGTTGTTTAGTCCCACATTAGAAGAGAGCAAAGGAATAAAAGGAAAAACTATCTATAAAAACAAGTGGAATAGCACTTAAGGGTGTCAATGGGCCTAGGGTTGCCTTTAAGCTCAGATTTTGAATTGTTTTATGCCAAGCTTTTAGGCTGACCTTACTCAAATTTTAGTTTTTTCTAAGCTCAAACTCGGCTCGAAAGCTCACCAAACCAAACTCCAAACTAAACTGAGCATGCCATTCCAACTCGAAGGTTGAGCCGAGCTCGAACTAGGCCTGTCTGCTGGTTGAGCTGAGCTAGGCCCAGCTCGATTATGTTTGGCTCGGTGTGCAGCTCTACTCTTCATCTGGCCTAAATGAAATGCCCCCAACTCTAAACAACAGTTCCTATTACCTCTCAAAACGTGCATGTGCCATCCACCATCTGCGTTTTTGGGTGTCAGTTTTTGAGGTCATGCATTTGATGGACGGGTTGGATGCCATGAACGCATCACTAGCCCTAAATCTGGCTTGTTTTACAGTGGTACTGGCACCACCGGACCCTGCACCTTCTTAAAAGCAGTGACTCATCTGCACCACAAGTGGCATATATGTACTGCATCTGGGTGGTCCAGATTGTGGCCCAATGTGGATTTAGCATAGCTCAAAAATCAGGCTGATCGGACGAAACTAACCACCCAATCGGGTGGCCTTTAACTGATTAGTGAAGCACTAAATCTGTCAAATTAGACAGTCAGAATCAGATAATTTGATCACTGTCTAAACACTGCCTAAATGAGAATTTAAAAGGTTAAAAATGATTTCATCTCATTTTACTTCACAGTATTAGAGATTTTGATAATTCGTAATCCATTATTTATATAAGACTGTTTTTGGTTGCACCAAAGTTTATGAAATATCATGAATTTTTTTGCACAAAATTACACTGATTAACCATAAAATATTGTGAAATTTTGAGAGAATGGTAATTGCTATTAACTAAAATGAGATGAAATCATTTTTAAGTTGCAGCCAAACAGGGCTAAGGTTTCCCACCAAAATCTTCAAATATTGGTATCAGACATGAACAAGAGTTTGCTTTTGCATACCCTAGCCTTCATGTGCATCGACATGGCACATGTGTAGAGATCCATGCTATCCGCCGGTGGGCCAATGTGTTGAAACACTGGCCAAAGAATCATGGCGTCCACTCATCATGTGGGTCACTGTGTACAAACAAATCCACAGCCAGAGTAATAAGAGATGTTGGCCAACAGCCCACATTGGAAGTACAATCATGTGTACATCCATACGATGATTGGACTGGCCTGATTCTTGTGCCACAGCGTCTATGCAATGTGGCCCACCTAACATATGGCATACATCTTGCGCACTTTTGCGACATTGCTGCATAATGAGTTGGGTTTGCAAACATCGCACCAATATTAACCAGTGAGGATTAATTGCTTAAGATAAAGACCAGCAGAAATTACTTTCAGAAATGATTGGATCTTGGGTGTTTTAGGTTGCGAAATTCGCTCTTTTGGACACGATAAAGGAGGCTGTTCCGACGATGTGGTCGCCGGAGATGAAGGATGCGTGGGGAGAAGCTTATGATGGGTTGGTCGCTGCTATCAAGAAAGAGATGAAGCCTCCATCTTAAGATTCTTGATTATCATGTAACCTCTATTAGATTAAGCTTAATAAGGGAAGGGTCCCATAGCCATTGGATATTAATTTTTCTTTTTTCGTACATTCATATAGGTGATTTGGTTTTTCCCATTCGTCAATGTTTTGTTATGAATTATGCTTTTAGTGGCCCCCACGACAGTTGGGTCAGTGAATCTTGAATATCCATTCAATGGTTAGTTGCAGATGATCCTAGCTATTGATTTTTTTTTTTTTTTCTTCTTCTTTCTGTTTGTTGGCTAATCATTTCTACTTCTTTTTTTCTTTGCCCAATCGGATACATATAGGATGGTGGGTGATGAATTTCCCATCCTGATCCAAGCACCATTTTCACCTAACATGGATGTTATTCCAGAGTCGTAGAGTCGTTCCCAGAGAGCCTTGTCTTGAATACTAAGCCCGGTGGAAGAGGGCTGACAACGTGTTGGGTCCTGCCTGCAGGCTCATTTGTGTTTATTGGGTTGGTTTGGTTTCAAAATGCGGCCTATCCAATAAATAGACTAGGTTGCATCAACTGCCTTCCGCTGATCTGTAGACGCCCTACCTATGACTAACAAGCTAATAAGAGCACTCTAGGAACCTCATATAATCCCTTAAAACCCAGCCAAAACCTAAGCCCAAGTCCAAGCCCATCTTAGGCCAATGCCCAAGCCCATTAGCCTTTGGGCCCATAATAAAGTAGAAGTGAGTGAACCAAAGGGGAAATACCACCCCATAGGGACATGTACAAAATGGGTCCCATCCACATGTTAGATGGCGCATGATGCACTGCTAGTCATGTGGATTCTTCATCCCAGGTTGGGGGTGGTGACAAAGCAAACCCCGTTTGGAAACCTCACCTAGAGTGAAGTGACTCCTCTTGCCCCACTTTTGATCAAAATTATGCATCTTGCCACCTGATTTAACCATCCACATTGTGCCATAACACACATATTCCAATAGCCAATCCCAGCCTTTAGAGCATTCCCCTTAAACTTATTAGGAATTATCAAAAGACCACCCAAGACACCTATAAACACCATTTCCCTTTTCAATTACAAATCATCCCTCATCTCCCATCTCTAACCTTTCATCTCCCATCTTTCACTTAAGTCTATTTATCCACTAAGGAGAGAGAAGAGTGCAAGAGAGGAAGCCCTTCTAAACTTAGGCCAAATAAGCCAAGTCTTAATCTTAGCCACTTGAGCTACTGAAAGGCCGATCTCGTCCACTCAAGTAAATCTTTATGATAAACCTATTCACCCATTGTCACGTTATAAAATTCCTGAGTACAGTGATCAGGATCCCAAGTTTAGGGTGTGAAACTAATGTTTCATACATTCATTCATCATATTTTTATTCAAATCTTCATTTTTTCAAACTAGAGTACAATTTATTCAAATCACAATAAAACTTATTTAAACCTTAAACTTTAACTTTATAAATCAAAATTCTAAATCCACTTTTACAAAATCCTCATATTACTTTTACCACCTTAAGTTCATTACAATCATTCAAATATAAAAATAAGCTAAATTCTATTTCTAATGGAAGTAGCTGTCTTTCCAATTTCTCTCTCATCCTGTAAACGTGCAAGTGTTGTTAATTTGGTGAGTTAAAAGCTCAATAAGATCATATCCAATATAATTGAATTTCAAGAAATGTATAAAATAAAACGATTCAATAATAGATAAGAATAAGCAAGATATCAACGGAATAATGATACGAATCTAATCACACTAAGATGTAATGAATGAATCATAATGTCATAATGTCGTAAATACAATAGTGTATACAATTGTAAATCATAAACAAATTTAATTAACATTAATCTTGCATGAACTCATATGCTTCAAATATTAGGTACCTTAGCAAATCAATTATGCTCACCTAATTGGTACGACAAAGCATGTATTTAAATTCTCTTGGCCACAATCTTACACGGCTCTAGACATTAAATACTTTCTGCAAATCAACAATTCTCACCTAACCAATTTGGTAAGAAGTGTATAATAACTAGGATCTCGTATAGCTCTTATATTAGATACCTTTTGCAGTCCTTAAATGCTCACCTAACCAATTCAACAAAGTAATAAACCAACCATGCACACTAGGTGGTATCTGGTATCTGGACATGATCAGATCTCCGTCTAGATCTTCAATTTAAACTCGGCAAGATCCACATCTGTTATGTCAGGTATATGTGTTATACAATTTACAGAGCAAAAATTGTTGGAATCTATATATAGAGAGATTGGCCCAAGTGGCCCACATGACTGCACAATCCGTATTCTAAATAATTAGTCGAGTATACGAAGGTGAAGGTGTATTGGGTTTAAAAGGTCATAATGAAGTGCACTTGGATCTATGCGTGTGTTTGAGTGCACGCGTCCATTCTCTGAAAAGTACGGGTTTAAATCAAGGTGTAAACTAAGATGCACTTGTGTACCCACATGAGCGTACTAATTTTTCATGGTATTATAGTCTAGAAATCCCAATTACTATTGCATGCCCGGTCAAATTAAGAGGTAGAACCCTAGGCTTGCCTCAGACCGAGCTATTGGGCCAGAACCCCAAACCTCATGTTGAAACTTCTGGTAGTAGGCTCTCTGGAATTTCAACATGAAGTATGGGGTTCAAGTACCCATAGGTGGTGAAATCCCACCACGGCATGAGTGTGGGGGGTGGGTGTGGGATGTGCATGTGGGGTGTGTATATAAAAAAAAAAAATGCAACACAGCCAAAGTAATAAGAGATGTTTGCCTACAGCCCACATTGGAAGTACATTCATGCATCATCCATATTCTGATGATCATTGGGCTGGCCTGATTCTTCTGCCCCAGCGTCTATGCATTGCGGCCCACCAAACATACGGCTTATATCTTGCGCACGTTTGCCACATTGGTGCATGATGAGCTAGGTTTGCAAGCATTGTACTTATATTGATCAGTTGAGGTTAATAGTTTAAGATAAAGACCAGTTGAAATTAGTGGAACCTAAAAGGATCTTGGGTGTTTTAGGTCGTGAAAACCGCTCTTCCGGACTCGATGAAGGAGGCTGTTCTGAAAATGTGGTCGCCGACGATGAAGGCCGCATGGAGATATGCTTATGATGACTTGGTTGCAGCTATCAAGAAAGAGATGAAGGCATCTGAGAATTCTTAATTATCATCTAACCTCTATTAGATTAAGCTTAATAAGGAACATGTCTGGTTGCCCTACCGGATATTGATTTTTCTTCTTTGTTACATTTATACATGTTGATGATGTGGTCTTTCCCTCATTCATCAGTTTTTTCTTTGGTGGGCCACATGACAGTTGGGTCAGTGAATCTTGAATATTCATTCAATGGTTAGTTGCAGATGATCCTAGCCATTGGTTTTTCCTGTTTGTTGACTAATCATTTCAACTTTTTTTTTTCTTCTTTGGTGGCCCACAAATACGACCAAGTAGATGGAAAATCAGTAGCCACATGCCCAATCTGATATATGTCGGATGGTAGGTGATGAATTTCCCATCCTGATCCAGGCACCATTTTCACTTAACAGGGATGTTATTGCCGAATCAAGCCTAGAAATAGGCTCCATTTTCACCTAACAGGGATGTCACTGCAGTATCTTGTTGAGGTGTGTAGCCATTCACATCAGGAGGTGGTCGGGTGCCCGGACGGTTAGTGGACCGGGCGCCCAATATTCAATATTTCAAGACTAAGGTCTCTGGACTATACTGGGAACAGTCAGGTGCTCGGACAGTCTGTGATCAGGTGCCCGATATTCGGAATGATTTTCTCTTGTTGCTGCTGGACTGTTTTAGCATTGGGCAGGCGCCCGACCAAGTATGACCGGGCGCACGACTGGCCGCGAGATGTATTGCGGGGTTTCCTATTTTGGGCTATAATTTCGGGTTTTACTATATAAAGATGTGTAATTCGGGATTAGGTTATGAGATTAGGGTTTCTATATGTCCAAGGTGAGAAAAAGGCGAGAGGTTAGCCAAAAGGGTCATCTTTATGCATGAGAGCATTGAAGGAGGTAAGTGTATTGCTTGTAATTTTGTCTTTTTCATAGTGGAAGTTTGCACCATGATTTTTTACTTTTGTTTGGAGTTTTTCCATGTAAAATTTGTCTTGTGGATTGTTGGTTTGCTTCATCTAGTTATTATTTCTTCCTGCTTATCGTTTGTGGGTAAGACCGGAAATTGGATCTCAGTTCACCGGCGTTGTTGGCGTGCTGCTTAACAATAACGATTTCCAAGGTGGTGGCTAACATTGAGGTGTGACTAATAGGGTGGGTGGGTGTACTAATAGTGGGGTGTGTGTACTAACCCAAAAAAATAAAAAAATAAAAAGGCCTAGAGAGCCCTGTCTTGATGACAACACATTGGGTCTACTTGCATGCTGGTTTATGTTGTGTCACACCCAAAAGGCTAACCTACTACGTGGAGTAACCCCTGGATATATGAAGACAAATCCCACCCCACTCCAAATCAATGTGGGATGAACCAACAATCCCCCCATAGTGGAATTTGGGGCATGCAACATGCATGCAGAGTAGGCCTTCCCCCCCTCCCACTCACGTGGGCCTAGGGCATGAAGTGGGCCATAACTTAGGCTATGGTACAACTATTATGTTAGCTTGGGCATGTGGACCATCTACTACACAACTTCTTCTTCTTCTTCTTCTTTTTTCAACTTTCTCTCCTACTTTGTATGTCTACAGTTCTCTTGGTTCTAAATTCGAACATATCTACTCTTGGTTGACATAGAAACTAGAAGAATATCAAGAAGATGAAGGAACAAAAATTATTTATTTTTTCTTTTTCAATTTCATGTTGCATAGGATATTTTGTTGGGTGCGTTTCACACAAACCTTTGGATCTCACCCCCTAATACACTAGAATTATGGACTATGCTAATGCAATAATCAAGAATAAACATCAACCATACGAACACAAAGAGTTTTTACGTGGAAAACCCTCAAAAGAGGTAAAAACCACTGGACCTAGTCCAGATCAACAATCCACTATCTCAGGGAACTGTTACAACCGATCACAAGCACACACCGCTTAGATCAAACTTCTTCACCCATGCAGGGATGGATAAACAACAAGAGAATAACAAAGGAGAAACGATCTCACCGATCCCGAGGACGTAGAAGCGCTGAGACGACCGTTGCGCAGAAGAACCTTTCTTCAAGCAACTTCTCTCTTCTACAAGCTTCCTCTTTTCTCTCTCTTCTCTTTCTCTCTTCTTCTTTTTCTCTCTTTCTCACCTTAGACGTGTTTACAACATCATGAGATACCCTAATCCCGTTTTAGAACGCTTAAGTACCAAAAACGGAAGAAACAGAGCCAGATTAGAAAACTGCGTCTAAGCAGTTTGTGCCGGGTCGGGTGCCCGGTCACTAGACCGTCGGGCGCCCGGCCAACTCAAAAACACTCCAGCGAGAAAAACAGGGAAAAATCCCAATTTCGGGTGTCCGGACCAACATGGTCGAGCTCCCGGTCACTTTGACCGTCGGGCGCCCGGCAATGGACAAAAACGTCCAGCAACAAAGCTGCCATATCTGACGAATTCCGGTTGCCCGGCCACTGAAGGGCTCAGGCACCCGGCCTCACCCAGTAACACCTCTCTCCTCTGACACGTGAGGAGGAAAACTCCATCATATTTGAGCCATGAAAATATCCTATATGTGATTTAGGCGGGCCACACTAAGGAAAATAATTTGGAGGGTGAGCGTTGTGCTAAATATTGTTTTTAATTGTGTGGTCCACTTAAGTTACAGATGGGCTGATTTTTTAGCCCTGGGACAAACATGGGGTGACATACTTGATAGTCCGGGTTGATTTTACATAAACGCTAAGGTAGGCCCACCTAAACCAGTGACCCACTTTCCCTCCCCTCTCTCCACTCTAACAAAGGCCCGGCTTAAGCTGGACTATATGAATTTGGCTTATGTTTAACATGCCGGCGGCGGCTTGGCTGAGCTTCTTGACACCTTTATCTAAAACCATGAGGCACAGCCCACGGAATTCGGCCAAATTGGTTTTAAAATGATATAGAATAGTGAATTAGGTGCGACCCAAGTCACATCCCGACACGGTGCGACCCTGACCGTGAGGCCGACCTTGATATATGTATCATATATCCACGCCGTCCATCTGTTTTTCGAGCTCATTTAAAGATATTTACCCAAAAATTAATGAAGCACATCCAAATATCAGGCGGACCATACCATAGGAAACAGTAATGATTGAATGGCCACAGTTAAAAACTTTCCAAGGCCCACCGTATATTTATTTGCTATCCAACCAGTTGATAAGGTCACATAGACCCAGATGAAGAAAAGAAAAAAAATCATCTTGGTCCAAGAGACTTTTGTGACCCACAAGTGGTTTTCAATGGACAATCTCCACTGTTTCCTATGGTGTGGCCCATATGAGGTTTGAATCTGCTTCAGTTTTTGAATTATGACTAAAATAAGCTTTTAAAAGAAGATGGACGGCGTGGATATACAATAGATATATCAAGGTCGGCCCCACGGTTAGGATCTCACCAAGTTGGGTTAGGCCAGGACCTCACCTAATCTACTCTCTTTAAAAACACGAGTCGAGTTACATGATACTCAGACAGCTTATGACAGGTTGATGCGCATGAACTTAAAAAATCAAAACTAATAGTACCCTGCATCTCCAAGTCAAAGTCCCGCAATCAGTTTGGTTGAAGAATCCTGACCTCTGATTTATGAACGCATGTTTGTTGACAGATGACCGTTGGATATTTTAGTTTGAGTGTGTCCTGTGCCACGTGGGCAATTTGTAGGTGCCTGTGTATCATCCACCAGTTGGCCGTGTAAACTTCTGAAGGGACGTGGCCTTTCAAAGCATTAGAAGGGCATTTGTAATCATCTGCCACTTTGACTGAACATATATGGTACAGCCGCCTCTTCAACGTACACCTGGCTGGGTGATGGACCAATCAGGTCCATCCATGCAACGGTCCCTAGCATCAATGGCTTACGTGTCAAATAACACCCTTGTTAGACGACCCCCCACCCTACCGCAGTGAAATAACAAAAATAACCAACGGCCGGATATTTGAGTGGGATAAATTCGGACGCGCTCTGACCGCAAGAGGTGGGACCAGCTGTGATGTATTATATCCGCTCCGTCCATCAGTTTTTCCGGTTCACGTTAGAACCAAGAATCAGGAAGATTCAAAACCCAAGTTGGCCAGACTACCAAAACAGTAGCCAGGATCAAGCTGATCTTTATGTTTTCCCTTCTTCATCCTGCTGGGAATCACCTTATGAACGGGTTGGATGTCATATAAACATCACGGTGGGCCCTAGGGAGTTTCAACGGTGGGATTTTCATATCCAATTTTTTCCTGTGGTGTGGCCGACTAGAGTTTTGGGTCTACCTCATTTCTCGGCTCATGTCCTAACATAAGCTGGCGAAACTGATGCACGGAGTGGATGTAACGTGGACATCGCGGTGGGCCCCACAGAGCTAAGTGTTAGAAAAGTGATGCCTGGACTCATCAATAGGCTAAATATCTGGAAACACCAGCCATCCAACCCAGGGCCCGCCGGCCAGGTAAATGAACGGAGGCGATTGATACATCACCGTGCCACGTATGCATTGTTGGAGAGACGTACGGCAACTTCCCAAAATAATTACTGGAGCATTCTGCTACCTGCACCTTCCACTCCCACGTTTGTATTTAAAGACGCTCCTCCCTTTGGATCGCGAAACCTCAAAATCCATCAAAACTTCACAAACAAACAGAAGCTATGGATGTCTCAATCCCTTCTCCAGCTTCAAAGGTTTCCATGCTCTCCTACAGCCGTATGTACCTTCTACTCTCTCTCTCTCTCTCTCTAGGCCACGTAGTACGTGTATAACATCTGATCCGTCCAACATATGTAGGCCACCGCTCTAACCACAAGAACAAAAAATCTGGCTGATCGAATCATCGTGAGAACTACACGTAAATTTGATTTTTTTTTAGTGGTGTATATTATTTTTTAAGCTTGGATCCACTGTATTTTTGGCCCATTTGGTAATCATAGAAGAGTGAATCTGTTGAACGGATTGGATGTCAGACACTATTGCGCGTGGGCCTCTCAAATTTCCATTTACCACTTCCCTTGAAAAGACCATACAGGAATTCTAAGGAATTTTGAGGTAAAATCCCCTTTTTGTTTTTTTCATCTAACACGTGTGGAACCGCAGCATCTCGCACGTGCAATGTTAAGATCGGTTTCCTCCCGAGTTCCAGACTCGGGCATGCCCGTGAATTTTCTTGGAGAAAGACGGAAGGATTCGGTGACGCGCTTTCCTGTAGAAACCCAACCTTAATTAAAAGTAAGACTTCTTTTTTTTTTTTTTTCCTCCCCATGCCTGTGTGTGTGCAAAGAGGAGATCTGGTGAGGACGATCCTACCTCTTTTATACCGTACACGTGGCAGATGCACGATGACTTGATTGTCATTGTCCGACAATCCCAACCATTTAAAGAAGAAATGATGTTTCAATATCGCAGCGGATCTTGATCCATTAACGTGGGAGCAGATTGATCATAAACCAAACTTACTCATCTCAAATAAGTCCTATCTACTTCTGTAAGTAGAAAAAGTAACTTATTTGGTATCCAAGCAAGCTCCCAGTAACTTTTTTTTTTTTTGTTACTCATGCAATCCACCCACTAGGTTAGTCACACGATGATGTGTCTCCTTCAGTGCTCAAAACCTGAGACCTGCTGTTGAAACATAGAGAACTTCATCAAATGCTTACGGTGAGCACTGAGAGTTGTTATTCATATCATCTTCTATCGCTATTGGATGGGTTGTAGGAGCCTATCCAGCATTTCAAAATGCAAATCTTCGAACATCCATCTTGAAAAAATATTAAGATTCACAGCTGCCATGATTGGATGGTCTGAGAAATGAGCACATCAGTTCAAGGCGCATATCATGTGCACAGATTTTTTTTTTCTTAATTTAAATTGAATTTGATTAATCAGGTTGTTTTTTTGTGGTGAACTAAGGTGTGGAAAGGAATGGAGGTGGGCTGAAAGTGAGAGCTTTTACTGAAGAGCAGGAAGCTCTTGTTGTGAAGTCTTGGAATGTTATGAGGAAGGATGCTGCTGAATTAAGCTTGAAATTCTTCTTAAGGTTATTAATTTTAATTACTATAGTATTTTCCCATTCGTCAGCTTTTGAAAAGGTCTAGTAACTTTTCTGTTACTATTGTGATAAAAGCCAAAAAATTTAAAAGTTGTGGGATATTGAAAGTATTGTCGGTTTATCATTTGATTATTATTTCATTAAAATATAGTGGCATTTTTAGAATATCAGTGTTTTTTAAAATATAGTCTCACCTAACGGCTTTAATAATGCCAAAGGCCAAAGGTGATCTTTGATGGAGAAATTTTTTGCTACACCTACGAGTTAGCTACACCGGGTGTAGCAATGACCCCACTATGATGTATGTGTTCTATCCATGCCGTCCATCCATTTGGTGAGATCATTTTAGGGTATGACCCAAAAAATAGGCAGATCCAAAGCTCAAGTAGACCCAGCACAAAAAATAGTAAGGATTGAACGACAACCATTAAAAAATTCTTGGGTGCCACTTGAGATTCGTATCTGCCTCATTTTTTTAAAGTATAATGGCCTAAAATCATCTTGCCAAATGGGTGGACGGAGTGGATACAACACATACATCATGGTGGTGTAATCGCTACACCCGGTGTACCTAGCGTAGCTAACTCGTGGGTGTAGCAAAATTCTTCTCCACTTTTTATAAGTTATATTAAGTTGTCATATATGGGACGCGGATTGCGTCCGACTCCTGGTCGGACCTTTAAGCGTCCGACCAGATCTGTGAGACGGCCCACCATGATGTATCGGTTTATCCACGCCGTCTATTCATTTTCTTGGATCATGTTAAGGGATGGACCGAAAACTGAGGCAGATCCAACGGTGTTATGGACCACACCAGAGACGACTCTTGCATTCAAGGCAACTTGGATTATGATCTGAGCATTTAATGTGCATTTAATGCAACCCAAGCTTACTATTTGGCGTGGTCGACTACAATGTTGGATCTGACTCATTATTGGTCTCATACCTTATCATCATCTTATAAGAAGGATGGACGGCTTGGATAAACCGATACATCACATGGGTCCCCAAACAGTTCTGGTCGGACGCTTAATAGTCCGACCAAGGTCGGACGCAATCTGCGTCCTCATATATGGTATTAGAGAAAGGATTAAGTGATCTGGGAGCACTCTAAGCTGTAGTGCTTATAGTTTGCATTGGGAGAATTGGACATTCCAAACGATTGATCCAGGCCGCTCAGCACTTGCAGCTCATATTTAATGGTCTAGAACATGTAATTCACACTGGTAGAGTGATTCTAACCATTCGATCAATCGCTAGTGAAATGGATTGTCTCGATCATTTGTACAAAATAGGTCAAATCCACATTTTGATACATTTACTTGTGGGGCCCATCATGATTACGCATGATTATAAAGTGTCACCTTTTATGAATGGATAGCATTACACTGTGGACCGTCCACGTGGTAACAATATCCGGAGTGATGATAGGTGTGCGTTTGGAATTGCAGGATATTTGAGATAGCGCCATCGGCGAAGAAGCTATTTTCGTTCCTGAAAGACTCAGACGTTCCGGTTGAAAAGAATCCGAAGCTCAGACCACATGCCATGTCCGTCTTTGTGATGGTGGGCCACCCTTTCTCGCTTTTTCTTTAATTACTCGTACATCAGCAGCTTTGACTGACATGCGGCATGAAGCGCGTGGGGGAGACAGAGGGAGAGAGATGGTCACATCCCACATGGGTACGAATCCCATCAAGCCAGGTGGGATCCGCCGCAGTGTACCATCCAAACCGTCCATCTGATGCCTCGAATGTTAAGCTCAGAAACTAAATACAAACCTCTTCCATCAAGTGGGCCACTCCCCGGGGAACAAGGGAGAGCAATGGGGGAGGGGGCGCCTACTGTGGAAACTTACGGATTGCGTCGGGGCCACCCATGTATGTGCAAGACATTCCATTAAACACTTGCCACCAGGAAATTCGAAGGAGGATGGGGTGGTGGTGACTCCAATAGGTGGTGTTGGGCGATGTGGGGCCCACCATAATGTACTTGTTTTATCCACGCCATACATGCACTTGGCTAGCTCATTTTAAGGCTTGAGCTACAAAATAAAGTATATCAAAAAGCTCGAGTGGACCACTCCAAGAAACAATGTTAATTGAACGCCCGCCATTAAAAACTTCTTGGGGCCACAAAACCTTTGGATCATATATGTTTTCCCTTCGTCTAGATCTGTCTGCCCTTTCAACCGTTGAATGGCTAGTAAACATTACGGTGGACTGGGCCATAAGAAAATTTCAACGGGTAGTATGCTCCCTATAACCTCCTGTGGATGTGGGACAAAACCCAACAATCCCTGCTCCACAACGGATTGGGGCTCTTGCTGGTTTTCCTCCCTTTCCGGGATAGGAGCTATTGGCTCCCCTCCCTTGCTCATGGGCTTAGTGTGTGGGCACTACCGATTCATGGTTTGATCGGCCAGCTCTAATATCACTTGATGTTTTCAATTCAAAAATGACTAACTAATGTTGAGAGGTGTCTTCCCAATATAGAGCCCAGTAATTTCCCCAATCTCTAGCTGATGTGAGACAAAACCCAACAATGCACACACCCTGTTAGCTGTACAACACACCCACATGGTTAGTCAGACGATGCACCCTCCCACTGGAGTGATTAGCGTCTCCTTGGCATTCGGAGCCTGTGACATGCTATTCAAAGGCCTAGGCATCCGAAGACAGGCTAGCAGGCTAGACACAATCTCACATCCTTTTATGTCACAATGATTTAGCTGTTTTGAATGATTAATTGTAATTTTGGCTGTATACATTGAAAATTATTGTTGCTACTAATTTAATATGCAGACATGTGAATCCGCCGTCCAGCTACGAAAGGTGGGTAAACCGACGGTGAGGGAGTCGAGTCTGAAGGACTTGGGTGCCACCCATTTCAAATATGGTGTGGTTGACGAACATTTTGAGGTATTGTACCCTCATCTTTCACATGAACCATGCCAATTACTTAGACTTTCCTTTCAGAATCAATCGCAAATGCCAGAGAAAGTTGGATTTTCAAAAGTGGGCCCACTTTTATCAGCCACCCAAGGATTAGAATTTCCTTACTTTTGTTCAAAGTATATAATTCAATGTCAGGTATGCTAATTTAGGGTATTAAAATTAATTTAATTAATGCATTCCAATTACAGGAATCCAAATACAATTGTTAAATTCCAGTGCATTCTAATTACAGTCGTCCAAATGCAACTGAGGATTTCAATTCGCATTGATTCCAGTTACCATGTGATTTGAAATCCAGTGTATTCCAATTAGCACTCCAATGTCACCGGTACCACCATAAGTTTAAGTCTAATGTGGCACCGACCAAATGTTGGGCCCACTTGATGTATCCACATCGTTCATCCCATCCATCAGATGGGTCAACTCATAAATCCCTATGGCTCAGTAATAATCTCAATCCAAAACTGAAGTGGGCCACAGAGAAGGAAACAAGATAAGAGGGAACTCCCACCCTTTGAATTTCATTGGGGCACAGTTGAGTTGCGAAACAGACTTTTTTTTTTTTTTTTGACTGACCCTTCATCTGGCATAAATGAAAAGTCTGAATGGACTGGATTCTAAATATACAAGGCAGTAGGCCCCCTCAACACATTCCACATGCTATGATGATTATCTGGGGTGGCAGGTTTTTCGAAGTGGCACATCTGATGGATGGGTTGGATTTACTAGGCCTTACATCTGACCGATTCAACCCCAATTGGATGGGTTGGATTCACTATGGTTAGATCATCTCATTTTACTTAATAGTATTACAGATTTTGATAATTTATAATCCATTATTTATATAAGGTTGCGTTTGGTTGCACCCAAATTTTATCAAATATCATGAAATTTTTTGCACCAAATTAGATTGATTAATCATAAAAAATCGTGAGATTGGTGCAAATCAAATGCACTCTAAACCAAATTTTCTAAGATATAATTACCGTTAACTAAAATGAGATGAAATCATTTTTTTTTAAGTGGCAGCCAAACATGGCCTATGGATTCTCACCAAAAACTTCAAATATTTGTATCAGACATGAACAGGAGTTTCCTAATCCCACACATTGTATACCGTAGCCTTGGTCACTTAAACAAAACAAATCCACAGCCAAAGTAATAAGAGATGTTGGACAAAGCCCACATTGGAAGTACATGCATGATGATTGGGCTGGCCTGATTTTTGTGCCACAGCATCTACGCATTGGGGTCCATCTGACGTACGGCTTATATCTTGCACACGTTTGCGACATTGGTGAATAATGAGTTGGATTTGCGAACATCGTACTGATACTAATCAGTGAAAGTTAATAGCTTAAGATAAAGCCCCATGGAAATGATTTTCAGAACTGATTGGATCTTGGGTGTTTTAGGTCACGAAATTCGCTCTTTTGGAGACGATAAAGGAGGCTGTTCCGACGATGTGGTCGCCGGATATGAAGGCTGCGTGGGGAGAAGCTTATGATGAGTTGGTCGCAGCTATAAAGAAAGAGATGAAGCCTTCATCTTAGGATTCTGAACTATCATCTAACCTCTATTAGATTAAGCTTAATAAGGGAATGTCCCGTTGCCATATCAGATATTGAATTTTCTTCTTTTTGACATTTATACATGCTGGGGATGTGGTTTGTATTGTACCATTAGCCAGTGTGTTGTTATCAACTGTCTTTAGTGGCCCACACATGGTCGTACTTGTATCAGTGAATCTTGATTGTCCATCGGTTGGTTAATTGAAATCACACCAACCTGTTTGTTGACTAATTATTTTAACTTTTTCCTTCCCGCATCTGTATGGTTGAGATTGCCCAACGTTTGATAGTTGCTTGGTACTCAACAGAAGGAGATATGATGAAAAGGATGAAGGAACAAAATAATAATATTTATATTTCTTCTTCAATCTCACTTTTGTTGGATATCCGAGCCATAGAAAAGTGGACCACACCATGAAGATCATGGGGCTAAAAAAATCAGTCAGGTCCAATCACATAGTAGGCTACACCATCAAAACAAATCTACAGCCACCGTATTGGTACTTATATATTTCCTTTCTGATGTTAGACGTCTGAGCCATAGAAACAGTGGGCCTCAGCATGGAAAATGCCTGGCTCAAAAATCAAGCCGGTCCTCTCATCATGTTGGGCCACACCATAAAAAAAAAATTGGCGGCCGGTGGTCTTCTGACAAAAAGTACAGGTTTGGCCCATCTGATTGAGTGGATCATCTTGATTTTCAAGACATTTTCTCTTCATGGCACGGCCCAAGTTTTGAATGGCTCAGATGTACTCCACATTTTCACTGATCCCCAACATTTGAACGAACGGATCCGATGTCCTACACTTGGCACACGTGCGAGATGCGTTTTCCATAGGGATGGGATCATTCATCTTGAAAAACAGGCCAATCCGCTAATCAGATGGACCAAATATGTAAGTATTGTCAGACCAGCGGCTGTCTTTGCTTCCTAATGGTGTGGTCCACCTGCTGACTTGACTGGCCTAGTTCAACCAAATGACCTTCATGATGGGTCCCGCTGTTTATATGGCTCGGACAAGTTGGTTCCAAAAAGTTACCTGGATATACGATTAATATTAGAAAATTAACAAGAATACACATTCAACTGAAGTTGGGGCATGCTACATTCAAGATGCGAACCAATTGGTCTGGATTACCAAACCACGGGCTTCAATTGTTTAAAACTGGAAATAGGGGTTGACTGACTCAGTGACTCAGCCAAATCACCCCAGACTTATTGGTATGACTCGACTTGACTCCAGACCGGACTAGTTAGTCCAAGTCGGTGAGTCTTGAAACCTTGCTTGAGAGACCTAATAATTTGTAAACCGGTCGGGTCTTAAAGGCCGGGCCCATTTAGTAGCAGGTTGAGCTTGGGTTCAAGCTCCTGGTCTGTGTAGTAAATGGTTCATGCCCATCCTAGTGTTGACCCGAACGGCAATAGCCCCCTGCTTCACCAGCGCAGCATAAAACTGCTAAGCGAGGACTTAAAATGGTCTGGGCCGTGAAAACCCATTGGGCCTGGATATGATAGTCACAGATTAACAACTCGGATGAGTCTGATGCAATTCGTCCGAGTTGACTCGGACTCAATAACAATTGATACGGTTTGAGACCATGAGTCACATCCCGACTCGGGCGAGTCTTGTCTTGACTCGGAACGGAATGAGAGCATATCAATGGGATGTGCATTTGATGAGAATAATCCTTCATTAAAAAAATTACCCCCCATGACATAACAAAAGGATACTAACACAATCCTCATTTATTCTTTTTTATTATATATATATATATATATATATATATATATATATATATATATATATAAGGAAATGCTATTTACACCCCCTTTTTTTGTCCATACGCCCATATTTTTATTATTCTTAGTACCAAAAGTATATCAATCGGAGTGTTTGAATAAAAAAGTGGGGGTGTAAATAGATGCCCTTCTGTAGAATGGGAGCCTACCAACCTTTTTCTTCTACAAAAATGCTGACTCATTCTCCTTACACAAACCTTGATCCAGACCATCCAAAAGGTTGGATACTCTTGTGGATGGAGCATACGTCGAAAACCATATTGATCATGCAATCCCAACCGTTCAATTCAGTGGCTATAAAATGGATGGTAAAAAAGAAAATAATGTGTTCCAAAATCAAAATGGCAGAAATAAGATATTTACTACCATCTACTCATGTGATTTTCAGGTTATGCTCCATCAACAACTGGGTCAGTGATATGGACGGTCCAGATCACCATACAACTATGCTACATGTAAGGTGGAGGAGTCACCACCATTACTCTAATAAGGTTTTTCTCCTATTACATTTCCAGGTGGAAAATAAAAGCAAATAGCTAGTGTTACACCCTCCTTGACACACCTTGCCTCTGCACACCCAACATCTAATGTCTTATTCCATACCACCTGAGTGTACACATTGCAATCGTGCCGAAGTGCACACGTGTTGTTGGCATGGTTGTAGAACTGTTTCTGGCTGGTCCACAAGTCGACGGTTTGCCGTGGGCCCATGTCGAGCCCGCCGATCGCTTGGTTGGCGCCATACTTGCTCGATGACAACCCTGCAAAGCCACACTTCTTCTTGTATCTCTGGTACATTGTGAGCTGGCTCGCCTCGGCGGCTAGCTTCTGGCTCCATTTTAGTGGGCCGACATGAACGACCGCTCTAGCTCGGTTGTGGCCCGTCAAGAATTCATCGGTGGCGTTGAGCTTGCGAAGGGGGCCTGATTGCTGTAGAAAATGGTGGCGTGCACCAAGAGCTGGACCCATGAACATGGTCAGAACCACACAAGCCAGCAGGCTGCTGGCTAACCTTAGTGGAAGGGTGAGGGCCATTTCTTAAGCTGGGCTGGTATGCTTGCAAGTAGGATAAGAAGGTTCCTTTTATAGACATGCTTGTGACCTATGAGGAGGTGATTTTGGATCTAAAGCTAGTTTTAGTTGAGTGTTCAAATTACTAAATACCCTTCATTTTCTACATTGAATTTACTATTTACCTTTGTGGTTAATTTAAAATAAAAAATCCTGTCTTTGACTAAACTCATAGGACCATAAATTTCCAAGTGATCCATATCCTCAACAGTGTCCTAAAATCTAAGTTACCAAATGACTCTTTACTTCAACTTGAAGGACATGATCCTTGCCTTGGTGGTAGACTTTTTGGAGTTTCAACATAAGATCTGGAGTTCAAGTACCAATACGGGGTGAAATCCCGCCACCGTTTGAAATGTCAGGGTTGAAAATATCTCATGTGACAACTCTTTCTGGGTTCATTTTAAGGGCAGACGGAGGACACTTTAATCATGGAAGGCTTGTTTGGGTTGTGAGAAAAGATAAGGCAAAAGAAAATTTTAAGGATTATCCAATGATGGATTTTCATGGATTCAATGATTGCCATTAAAACATAGATTTCATTTTTGTATCTTCTTTTGTGGATAACAACTTGAAGTCTCATAGTTTTCTTACAATTACCACCATTTGATTTTCCTAACTACTTGTAAATGTCCTATAAATGGATAATTATTATCTTTTATATATAATTGTTTGTTTTTTATAACAATTTATAATTTAGAAAATTGTGAAAATTTTAATTGAATTTCATGTATTTCTTCCTGCATGAAAATTGGAATCAAGTTGATTTTCTTTTTCCTTTATTCATGTCTGTATGATCTTATGAACAAGTTGGATGACAAATAAACATCAGTGTAGGGATACAGGAAATTCAATTAAATGTTTTATAGTCCCTAAGAAATTATCAATGGTGGGCATTCAATTCCTACTTTTTAATGCAGTGTGGTTCACTTGAGCTTTAGATCTACTTCATTTTTGGGGTCAGGCCCTAAAATGGGTTGATGGAACAGATGGATGGCATGGATATAATCTATACATGATGGTGGGCCCTACAATTTTTGGGCCCCAAATTTCTTCCCGCCTCTATTTTGTGCCAAAAATTTTAACCTTCAAAGTCAACTTTCGAATAAGTTAAGCAAAACAAAAGTATAAGGACTGATGGCTATTTACAATATATTTACATTTTAATATAGAAATCCGAGAGGCCCTTATATCTTATGCATGGGAATTTTTCAATGATATTTTTGTAACGATTTTTCCGTTCAATTCACTGTTTTCTTTACCATTCAAATAAATTAAAACGTCGCATCATGAGAAAATCCTCAAGTATTCGTTTTTCTTTTTCTTTCCCTCCATCCAAACAGGCTCTTGAGATCTGATTTATTGACAGGTAATTCTGTGTTTTTTGTTTTTTTTTTTTTGGTTTTTTATGTTTCATGAAGAAATTATCCAGAGAGATTTTGGTAATTTAAGGGGTAGACTTGGCCCCCTCACATGGGCCTCAAATGGGGAATTTCTAGGAAGGTGTTTGGAGAAATTAAGTGTTTTTATGGGTCGGTGCATCACTTGCTTAACTTAAATGAAGGGCAACCTTCCCTAGATTTGGGCCATCTCATATGTTAATATTTTATAGTATTTTGGATGGATATGTAAGCTGGTAGTCTGCCATGAAAGAAGGCCTGTCCATGTGATGTGCTTTTATGAGAGCTTTGTTCTTGATTTTTTTAAAGAAAAAAGCCAAAAATCTTCTAATGGTCCATGGCCCTATATAGGACCATATCAACCATTCAATCCTTGTGATCTTTGCACTGATATAAGATGGCTAATATGGCATAGTTACTTATGAGTTGTGTGTTATGACATCTCCACATGATGCCCCTCAAACCAACGAACGGTCTAATCTTCACATCAGTACCATGTAGCGGTGGAGATGTCCTGATGCATGCTCCACGAAGCATGCCGAGCTTTCCTCTTTTTGTTTGCTTGGAAACCTCTTTGGACAATCAATGTCTAAAGTGTCCAACTTCTAGTTAAAGTTTCAATATTGAGGGCCCACGATCAAAGATGGTTGGCTGATCATAACCGTCCAATGTACTGTTGGTAATGTGGATGGACCATTATCCAATTGTCACGCTGAAAGGATGATCCTGACCGTTGGTTCGTGGGGTTGAATATAGACAAAGAAGTCTACGATATTGTTTTTAGAGAAATGTGCCGGAGGTTGAAAAAACTGCTCTCGCTGTCATAGATACTTGTGAAATGGTATTGGTTTCTGGGAACTCAAGTCCCGGAAATTCTCTAAGAACACGTAAATGGGTTGCAAGAACGAGGCAAGTTCAGATCCATCACAGTGGACCACCAACTTACCATCCATTGAGCGATTACATCCAATTCGGCACTTGCATATGACATCCAAGCCGCTGATAAGGTTGGCCCCATCTTGAAGATCGTGAGGTCCAAAAAAAAAATGGATGATCCAATTTTCAGGTGTGGAACACATGTACATTGAGTCAATCAAATTGGTTGTCCGCAGTTTTTCTGGTTTTCCATAGTGTGGCTCAGCTATGAATGGATAGGCTTGATTCACAATGATCTTCAACTTGAGGCCAACCTTTCCAACAGCCCAGATTTCACACACGCATGATAGGTTGATGAAAATGACTCTTATCTCTAGAATATAGAGTTTTTGACCTATACCACATATGCCCCAAAACCTCTCTTTATTGTACTGTCTAGTGAACCCTCTCCTTTTCATTATAGCCACATGGCTTTTGTCCTTGACTTCGTAGAGGCCAGAGCTTCTTTTTTTTTTTTAAGTGAGATCTAAATCACATTGGTTGTGTGGTCCCCAACATGGCCAAATGATCTAGACTATTATTACCTATTTCCCTTGTCTTATTATTTATTTATGCTACTCCAAAGAACTTTCCTTGCATTTATTCATGTGTAATTTTATAATTCCTCATCTTATCACTTGCCTATCTCAACATTCTCATTGTAGCTACAGTACTCATCCTATGAATGTGTTGTTCCTTAACTTCTTAATATTCAACCTCATAAAGTTTGGTTAGTCTTATAACTATCCTCTAGAATTTTCCTTTCAATGTAAGTGGCATACGACACATCTCTATTTCTTCCACCTAACTTGAATTTTATACGCCATTGTCAATCTCTCTATTATCATGAATTATTGACCCAAGGTATTAAAAGTAGTTATTCTGAAAAACATTTTAGCTCAAAAATCTTAATTTCACTCCTATTGTTACTAAAATTGTCATCCATATACTTTGTTTTAGTATAATTAATTTTAAATCCTACATATTCTAAAGCATCCGTCCATAAATTTAGCTTTGTATTTAGGCCTTCCCTTGTTTTGTCTATAAAAATTATGTCATTTACAAACAACATACATCATGAGATCTCTTCTTATAAATGTTTTATTAACGTGTCTTTATATAACCAATGTGTAAAGGAATGTCAACCTTGATGTAAGTGTATAGTAACTAAGAATTCTTTTATCTCTTTACTATTGGTCTTCACATTTATTACTACTCCATAATTGTATTTATCATGTCAATATGTCATCTCGAAACTTTTTTCTTTCCCAACACATGCTAGATTTACTCTCTAGGAACCGTACCATATGTTCTCTCTTAATCAAGAAAGACCATGTAGAGATTGATCCTCTTCCTATATGTCTCTATCAATTGTCAAGATAGCTTCAATGATAGATCTTTCATGCATAAAACTAAATTGATTTTCTGATACATCTGCATTAGTTGAATCGCTTTTTTCCCAAGTTTCATAGCATGGCTTATAAGTTTAACCCCATGATAAATAGTGGAGCTGTGTATATATATCTCTTTTATTCTTGTAAATAATCATCATGATATTTTTCCTTCATTTATTTGACAATTTATTCAATCTTACAATTTTATTAAACAACTTTGTCAACAAAAATAACCCAACATATCTTATATATTCCATACCTTTATTAGTATACCAGCCAATCTAAGGGTTTTTTGTGTTTTTATCCTTTGCAAATCTTCTTTCACTTCAAGGGTCCTAAACTTACGGGAGTCTTTCTTACATTTGAAGTCACTTGAATTTATGGTTCTTTCTATTCATATGCTCTTAGAGTGGTTGTGATGTAAGGAAGGACATGAAACAATAAGAAGAAGAGTACCATCTTCCTCAAGTAGGCAAAACCTTGAATCCAAACGTGTATAATTTATCAATTACCTCATTAATAAAGAAAAATCAAACCCTAATTGGGGCGACCAAAGGGTGATCAGGTGGTGATGATCAATCAATTGATCATAAGTTGGTTTGCACAGGTTTATACGGCTTTTGCATAATTTATTTCTAATTCTGGTTTTATGTTATATAAAGGGGTATAATGCAGGATTAGGATGAGGGTAATTGCCAAAGGGGTCGAATATCCTAGAGTGATTGAGAAAGTTCTAGGCTAAGAGAAAAGAGCTTATGTTAGCTTGGATTTCTCTTATAGAGTTGCGATCCATCTCTTGTAACTTTTAAAATTCATAGTGCATATCGCTTTATTCTATGGTTTTCTCTCATAAAGGTTTTTCCACATAAATTCAGAGTGTTTCTTTATGTGGATTTACTTATGCTTTTATGTTTTTGCTTGTTTGATTCACCTTTATGCTTATGCGGTTCCCAACAATTCCTACTTCATTTTTATTATTATATTTCTTATGTATAGATTAAAGTTTGTATCCATTAATTCCTTTAGTTTTAGTTCTTTTTACTTCTCTGGTAAAGGCAACTATATTAACTCTAATTCGTTTCATATGCTCTTACTTGTCAATGTTCTTATCCATGTAGAGACTAATAATCATATTCTCATGGACTAGCTTTTATGTTTGCACACATCCTAATGATGGAGGTTCCTTGCCTACATATAGGTATACACTTTGTTGCAGCATGTCCTTTTCGAGGAAATGAACTAGCCAACCCTTATCTATTTCTCACTATACTGTTATACTGCAGCATGTTAACTATAAGAAACACCTAGCATCTAGGAAACACTCACACCTTTGGGACAGTGGTAGACGGAGTGAAGATAACCTCATTTCAACATTGAGGTCCTGGTACCGAATCCCAGCATGGGGGTGGCTAATATTGAAGTGTGATTAACAGTGTGGGTGTGTGTAATAACAATGGGATGTGTGTACAACCCAATAAAAAAAAAAAAAAACCAACGCCATCCAGAATGTACAACTCATATGCTAGATCTTGAACATTGCATAGCATAGCCCAAAGATCGAACTGAATGGGCAATCTCACCACCCAATTGGCAATGGTCAGATGAATGGTTAAAAGGAACATAGTCAGCCATCCATTGAGGCCTGCATTTTAGAGTGTACGGATTAAAATATGTTTAGGTCATATATCCGGGTGATGAGTGACCGTGGTGGTTTAATTAGCTGGTGGGCCAAACAAACTTCTTGGTAGCGTAATTTGCTTTGCCTGATGAGGAGGTATTTGATACTCTGACGGAGTACCATGCGTTATATGCAGGCACTCACAAACTGTACACTGCCATATATTGAGATAAGTTACACCCACTAAATTGCTGTGACCCTCTTCTGTAACTCAGTCTCCAAATCAGATTGCTTTAACAATACTAACCTCTGATTCTTTGACCCTTTCTTTTTTTTCTTTTTTTTTTTTTGTTTAAGTAGGATTATCGTACGAATTTGGATCCTCTTATGGAAACTCTGCTTGGAGCCTTTCATTGGACCATTTCACATGACTGTATAACATCATGTGACCAGGTTGCATTGAGGATGTGACTGGGTTGCAGACTTATGCAATGATGTGGACCAATAAAAAGGCTTCAAGCTGGAATTTCCTGCTTGGATGTGTTTTTCCAACCATTCAATAAATGTCCACCGATCACCAATTAGATATATATCATATAAGCTTAATCTTTAGTTTCATAATACATCTAAATGGGACCCAGGATTTGGACGGTTTAATTTTAAAGAATTTCTTGCCACGCTTGCAATTTCTAACTGCATGTGTATCATCCATCACACACTGCCATAGAATCAAAGTTGTTTTTTCCTCCCACCTAATAAAGAGGAAGGCCGGTTTGTCCACATCCACACCGTCCATATGATGCACCCCTTCACGTTCATCCTTACGTAAAAAATAATAATAATAAAATTAAAAATTAGAAAACGTAGATCCAAACCCCAAATGGTTCCCACCACAGCTAAAAATTGAGGTGGGGACTACCACCATTAAAACCTTCCTGATTGTGTGTGGGCCACTGAGTTTTTTTATGTTGCATCTAATCCATTCATAAGATGCTACCCACCAGGAGGAATGGATAACAATAACTTAGAACATTCCAAAACTCAGGTGGGCCATTCCATGTGATTTTAGAGGTCTTAGGCGTGATATTTTTACGTAGTGGGTCCCACCTGAGCTTTGGATCGGCCTGAATCTTGCTCTACAAGGAGAACATGAGGATGAGTAAATGATGGACGGATTGGATGTCATGCATATATAACTGTGGACCCACATACAATATAGTTGCTCAATATTTTTATTCTATAAACGTCGCGGGGAACTGGCCTTAGGAATTTTAATCTCAGTCAGCGAACGTGCATCGCAAGTCCACGGTCCAATATGATAAAGAAAAAGAGAAGTGCCACGTGATTTTTTTTTTTTTTGGATTGATCTGTTGCACGTATCGATATGGGATGTGTGTGAAAGATCCATGCCGTTCATCAGACAGGTCTCGTCATTTAGCTACCTTTCTTGAATTCAGGCTAATCTGATCATCAGGTGGGCCAGAAATGCATGTTAAATATGAAAGCATCGGGCAGTTTCTCATAATTCTCAATTTCTTAGGTACGTATGCGATCCACTCCGTACGGATTGGCCTGATTTTCGTGAGAAGGCATCTAAACAGCTAGTTCTATATAATGAACAGCTTAGATCAGGCACATGTGTGAGAGTCTAGCTAGTGCCAAATTTGGGAAATGGAAAACAAGATGAAGTAGGTAAAATCATGTGAGAAAACAAGAAGATGGGACAGATGAAGGTAGATAAAAATTCTAAACAAGAAAGTCACGACTAAAGAGTGCTTGTTTTAAATGTCGGTGCGGCTCTTCTTATTTGGAAATTGCTTTGATTATTCATTTAATAAAATTGGGTTAGTGGAACGGTCACAAACCTTGATTTTTAAAAATCTAATGACACTGTTCTTTGTTAAGGTTTGCTAGCTGGAATACATCCATAGCCATTGAATTGGGTACTTTTCGATGTCTCAAAGTGTTTATATGATGGGATCTCAATGGTGGCAAAAAAACGAAAAAGAAGAAAAGAAAAAGAAAAAGAAAAAGAAAAATCCAATTAAAATGTTTCAACCATTTGATTAGTCGAAGGTTAAAGACATGGTCCATATTCAAAAGAAAACAGTCTAATAAGTTGAAATATTCCAGTTTAAGAGTTCTGATTGTTTTTGATATCTGCCCTTAGAAGTGGCAATGAGTCCGTGGGTTAACTGGCCTGAATTGCTTCTAAGGAGTATTTGAGCCAAGCTAAATGGGCTATGGGTCAACTTTGGGTTAGAAATTGAGACCCATTTAAGTAAATGGGTCAGGCTCAGGTTGAACCCTACCCAGCTCAACCCCCATATAGTTATTAGTGGGGTGGGCCAGATGATATGTCCCAAAGCCCAACAATTAAATACGTTCAGATAACATATATATGAATGTATGAATTTCTGAATGTCTTTATGCATCTAGTCATTGCACTAGGCTGACGCAACCTTAGCCCCATATTCCAGTCTTAAACCCCAGTGTGGTCTTACTCGAGTGGACCGAGCTCCACCCAATTAACATTAAATAGGTCCAGTGAGGTTGGGCTTGAGTTTGATGAATTTTAAGTGGCCGACGGGTCATCGGACCATTGGGTGATATGGGAATTCTGACCTATACTTGGCCCGAACGTGACCCATTGCCACTCCTATCTGACATCTAAGGAGAGAGAAGGAGAGACCAATTACACTAACCGTAGGTCCACCATATGTCGCGTAGCATGTGTGAGTCATAGGTAGCAGAGACTGTAGCATGTGTGAGTTATAGGTTTGATGTATCATATGCCCCTTTATTAGAAAGCAATTTGCTAAGTGTTGATTAATTCTAAGATAAAGGGCATGTTGTGTATATTAAAGGTGATGTTTCTAACCTTCAAGTATTCTGTAAGGTCAATAAGAGGTTTTTGTGACCTTGGTCCTCTCCCACTCCTCCCTCCTAGTCTGAAAAGTATAAATGTTTAATTGGGTAATCATGTGATTAGGCAGGCACCAAGTGGACCTACTGGAAAGATAAGTAATTGACAACCTTTTAGCACCTTTAGTAAGGGCCCTCATTTTTCGGAAAGATAAGTAATGGACAACCCCTTAGCCCCTCTAGTAAGGTACCTCATTTTTTCAGAAAGATAATGGTCAGTAGTGCTTTAGCTCCTTTTCTAAGGGTCCTCATTTTTCTCCTACATCTAGTGGCCCAGTACCCTTTATCGTCACAAAGAAGGAAAAGATGAGATATGGTGATTATAATACATGTCTAATGTATTCTATGTTCCTTTTATTAGAATAGAATTTGCTAACTGTTGGTCAATTAATTCAATGGCAAAGGGCATGTTGTGCATGTTAAAGATGTTTGTGACCTTCAATGGCAACACACTCACTTGGTTAGTCACACGATGCACCCATCCACTAATGGGGTTAGTGTGTCTCCTTAGCACTCGAACTTGAGACCTGCTGTTGAAATCCAGCAGGGCTAGCAGGCAAGGCACAAGCTGATTTAAGTTGATGGCTCGTAAGGGCCGGGCCAAGAGAAAGCAATGAAAGGATTAATTTTATTGATGATAGTTTAAAAGTATTTGGTAACCTATAGTTTTACAGAGAATGAGTCCTTTATTGGACAAGCTATTGATTTCAATTATTTAACCTTAGATGACAATGCCAAAGACAATAATGATAATGATATTTTTGCCAACGGACCTGACAGGATACCCTTAAATATGGTATCACCACACTAGCATTGCAGACATATTATAATGCATTCTATTGCAATTGGAATTTGTTTAAAATTATGTTCGGTATATATTTGGATTTTCTGGTATATTTTTATCTTTTATCGTAAACCAGAATATGAAACAACCAACTACATGGGATGCACCGCAGCAACTTGTTGTGTGGGCCATCTTTCGTGCCAACATACAATTTGTGTAGGGCATCCATTCCTCATACCATGTAAATGGTAGGGGCCCACCAGGAAGATCACTCGTTTCAAAAATTAGTCTGATCCACAAATTAGATGGGCCACATGTGGATGCTGAGTCAAACCGTTTGTTCATGTGGCCCACCTGACAAGCAGATTGGACTGATTTTTGCTCCTGGTGATCTTCATTGTGAGCCCTTCCATTTACACAAGTAACATGTTGACGGGAATGATCTGCCACTTTCATAATTTCATTCGAGAATCAATCTTCCATAAATTGGAACACAAGACGGGTCAATTCTAAATTACGCACGTATTGAATTTGTATACAGTTAAATCCACCTATTCACACCAAAAGACAAAAAAAAGAAGAAGAAAAAAAAAAAATTCAGAACTGCGTACTTTAGGCCGTCTACGCACCCGGCGCAAGTTTACAAGGGGGTGCTTCCCGTGCCTTAAAAGGCGAGTTCTCGTAATTCGCTAGGGCAAGCCTACTTTTGGCTCGCAAAAACAAAAAAAAACGGCCTCGGCTTCCTGATGACCAGAACGGGCGGAATCTTACACCACCGCCGGGAACCTACCGGGAATCTGACTCCATGCACGCTGGGAACATGACGCTTTTTTGGAGAGAATGCCTGCGTGTTTGCTGAGGGCAGCGCTGGTCTTGACGGCGAACTCGAGCAATTGAGGAAGAGAGAGGGCAGTTTGGGAATTTTCTTGGGGCATGAGGAAGTAGATCTGGCCGAGCTGCAGCTCCTCGTCCTCCCCCACCGGCGGCACGTGCGAGCCGAGGTACATGGATTCCGAGCTGCATAGGAAGCAGCTGGGATTCTGGGCAGTGACGTGACCCGCCCTGATTTTCTGGTCGAATTCCTGCAGCGTCCCGTCCACGTGGATCACCTTCGCCGTCGAGGATGGCTGGCTTATCCTGCGCCGGTTCATCGGAGGAGATGCGCAGTTTCCCATCAGATGCTGAGAGAGAAGTTTGAATCGTCTGATAATGTCAGAAGGGAAAGGCCTATTTATAGTGAGAGGATAAGACGCCAGTCAAAGTCAAGAACCCGAGTAGAACTAACATATACACGATTTCTGTTTCTTAAAAAGGATTAGGCTATTATGTTATTCTGGCACCAATTTTAAAATAGTGGTGACTCTTTACACGTATACATGTCGTAGTTTTAAGGAAATCTAGTCTGTCCAAATTGATGAAAACTACTATGAATAATAATAAGATAAAATTCAGTTCAGGTTTTGATTTCATTCTTAGAAATTGAACCATTTATTTGATAGAGATTAATTGATCCTGTTAGGATTTCTTCATCTGTGTACTATAAAAAGATATTCCATATCATACAATGGGATATGCAATCTTTATGGACTGGATGGATGTTCTTTAGTTCATCATATGAGAAGGATGAGTCACCACCATCTTTTAAATGGTGTAAAACTTGCATTGGAGAGATCTCGTTAAAGGAAATTCTAACCTGATTAAAGAAGTTAGAAAGTATCCTAAATGCACGTGTCCGTAGATTGGAGAGCGGGGGAACGCGGATTTAGAAGCGAATTGCATCCGCCTTCCCGGACTCGGTCCAGGGAGGGGCTATGTGGGCCCACCACGCTGCATGGGTTTCACCCACGCGGTCCATTTATTTTTATAGATCATTTTTCGTATGAATCCTAAAATGAGGTTGATCCACGTGTTGATGATGAAAATTGGTCAACTGATGAGGAAGTTTGATCTTTGCCATTGGTGACAATCTCCTTTTGACGTGTGGGCTAGATCTTCACTAGGAAATTTTCTAAACCTTGTGAGACATGACCAAAGACAAAAGAGGGGTGGCCGGGGGTTTAGCTGTTAACCATCCGATGCCTAAACCAGTGTGACGTAGGAGATTAGAAATAAATTTTTTTGTGGAGAGATTTTTTACGTACCTTGAATAGTAGAAGGATATCTCTATTTATAAGATCATTGGAGAGCTATGTGTGGATCCGAGGATCTCGTATTATGGACATGATCTCCGAATTTCTTGAGATAATCCTTATCAAGTATTGATCTGGAGGATCCTTTGGAATAACCCTTATCACATGCAGATTTATCAATTGTCGGCTATTGTTCTTGTACGAAAATGGTGATGGTGCAGAGAATGCTTACTTTGAGGTGAACACTTGGCAATGAGCACTCGGTATTGAGGTGAGCGCTCGTCAAAGAGCACTCGGTACTCGGCACTGAACTTTGGCATCCGCTTGGTGGAACCTACTCGGTATCTGCTCGATAGAACCTACTCGGCATCTTGCTTGGTGGAACCTATTCGGCAAGAAGTCGGTTTGTCTTATGTGCCTTGTTCTTTAACCGTCCTCTCACTGGTCGGTGTTTTGTGTCATCTGAGTCTTCCATCTTTTACCAAGAGAGCTTATTTAGGATTGAGGACTTCGCTTGAGTGTCATGGGTCATTGGCCTTTGTAGTCAGTTGTCTTAGGCTCGTAGATTGATAATTGGGCCTGTGGGCCTACGGGCTTTCTTGCACATTTGGGATTAGCTCGAAATTACCCGTAACACCACATGTTGCTATTCAATGCGGACATACACAGTGTGTGTGTGTGTGGTATTCGACTCAAATCCAATGAAATAGCCAGTGACCTCAGGGACTAAAATAATTAAATTAAAACCAAATTTGTGAAAATTATCCTAATTACTTAGTCAGTAATTTAACAAGAATATTTAGAGATTTTTTTTAAAAAAAAGTTTAATCCTTTATATGGATTACTTATGCACTATTATTATAGTGATAGCTTAGCCATGTTTGTCTATAAAAATCACGTGATAAATTTAAAGGCTAAATAATGATTTTATTGATACAAATGAACATCCAATATTTCATGGCATATGCATGCAACCCTATAGTTTAGTGGTAGACTCACAGGAATTTCAACATGAGGTCATGGATTCAGGCACCCATTATGGGGTGACATGCTAGATAAAAGTGAAAACTAAACTAAATTAAGGAGGTGTTTGTTTTTCAATTCCTAGTATAAATATATTAAAATGGTTAATGATTAATTGTCAATATAACTCCTTCACTTTTCTCTATGTTGATAATGGGCAGCTTGCTTTTTTTAACTATTAAAATGATGATGGTGCAAATTCCACATGGGCTCACTATGATACATGTGGCTTATCCACACCGTCCATTCATTTTGTGGCTTAATTTTAGGATATGAATCTAAAATTGACGTAGATCAAAAGTTCAAATGGGTCACACCACACGAAACAATAAGTTGAATACCTACCATTAAAAATATTTTATGCGCACAATTTCCTATGATATGGGCCACTTGAGCTTTGGATCTGCCTCATTTATGTTATGATAAATGGATAGAAATACCCGTTTTTGCCAAACATGTGGAAAAGGTAATTATTATCCATTTACCTGCCCTCATCGGATGGAATTGGAAAACGAACACCCCTAAGTGAAAATCCGTTGTATACTGTGCAAGACGTGAGCCACACATTGTATAATTACATGAAACGATAAAATCAAAGGAATTTCTGGGGCAGTTCCGTCATTTGTCCGTAGCGGGCCACCTTATATGTAGTGGAAGTTTCCTGCCTCGAGGTTTTGATTTGGAAATGGGAACAAAGAAAGTACACAAACGGAACGGAACTGCGGAGAGGTATTCTCTCGGATGTGGGCCCACCAATAAACAGGATTCCTGTCAAAAGATATTGGGAAATTTCCCATGCTAACCCCTTCATTTTCCTGGAATCTACCCTTGCAATAATAGAGGAAGCGGATTGCGTACTGAGTAAACTCTGTGGGGTCCACCCTGATTTATGTATTTTATCTACTCCCGTCCATCCATTTTATCAGATAATTTCAGGGCTTGATATAAAAAATGAAGCATAACCAAAGCTCAAATGGACCACACAACAAGAAATAATGTGAATTGAATGTCTACCGTTGAAATTATTTTTGTGGTACAAAAGGTTTTGATCAATCTGAAATTTTTATTTTCCCTTCATCCATGCCTTTGTGACCTTATGAACAGGTTGGATGACAAATAAAGATCATTGTGGGCCCTAGCGAGGTTTCAACGGTCGAAATCACTACTGCCACTGTTTCTTGAGGTATGGTCCAATTGAATTTGGATCTGCTTTAATTTTTGGCTCAGCGCCTAAAATGAGCTTGAAAAATGGATGAACAGTGTGGATAAATCGTATACATTCATGGTGGGTCCAACTGAGTACGATAAGAGCGTACTGAGCAACTCAGGACGCAATCCAATTTCAATGATGGAGTCTTTGAGAGGTGAGCCCAGCGAGCCAATGACCAAAAATCACACTGAACAGATGATTCGATCGCACCGATCAGGTGCAAATCGTTGGCTACTTTTGCTCCAACCGAACGCAGATTGCGTTGTAACCCAGCACCACCGAGATTAATCTAATTATTCAGTCAGTAATTCAGCAAAAAATCTCAAGATGTTTTTTAAAAGAAGGGTTGGCTCTTCGTATGAATTACTTAGCTGTGTTTGTCCATAAAAATAACACTCTGAATATAAGAACTAAATGCTAATTTTATTGATATTAGGGCTGTAAATGGGTCAATCGACCCGATGGGGTACCCGGACCCAACCCATTTAGACCCGACCCAGACCCGACCCGTTTGTTAAATGGTACGGGTCTGGGTCCAAGAACAGACCCAGTTAATAAACGGGTCTGGGTCTGGTTTCCTTTATATTAGACCCGACCCGACCCGAACCCATTTAGAAAGTGGGCCGGTTTGGTCTATGTCTCAAAGGACCCGTCTAGCCTAGACCCGTCCAGACCCGATTTTAAGCCTTGTAAAATGCTTGCATACTTGATCTAGACCCGGACCCATTGGACCTGACCCATTTATAAATGGGTCTGGGTGGATCTCCCTCTACCAGACCCGGACCCATTTATAAATGGGTCTAATGGGTTAACTCAGACCCGACCCGGACCCGCCCATTTAGTAAAAGGGTCTGGGTCTAAAATTTGGACCCAGACCCGTTTAGTAAATGGGCGAGTCTAGTTTTGGCTAAACCCGCCCCGAACCCGACCATTTACAGCCCTAACTGATATGAATGAAGATTCCATATATTGGCATGTCCCTGCGACCCTATGGCCCAGGAGTTTCATCACGAGGTGATGGATTCGAGCACAGTGAAAGTTTCATCATGAGGTGATGGATTCGAGCACCTATTGTAGAATGAATGCATAGGTGTGTACGCCCAGGTCTATAGCCCAAGCTGCAGAGTGAAGATAGTCTCGTTTCAACATTTCATGGTATCGACTCCCATAGTAGGGCGGCTAACATTGTGATGTGACGTACAGGGGTGGATGGGTGTACTAACAATGTGTGTGAACTAACCCCAAGAAAAACAGTGCGGTGTGTGAATGCTTACGGGCGAAAAAGAAGAAAGAAAAAATCAGTTGCATATTGTGAGAGACGTGGGCCACACATCATATAATTACGTGAAACGATAAAATCAAAGGAATTTCTGGGGCAGTTCCGTCATTTGTCCATAGTGGGCCACCTCATCTGCAGACTGCAGTGGAAGGTTCCTGGTTGGAGGTTTTGATCTGGAAATGGGAACAAAGAACGTACACAAACGGAACTGTGGAAAGGTATTCTCTCAGATCTGGGCCCACCGATAAACAACAAGATTCCTATCAGAAGATATTGGAAAATTTCCTACTGCCCCTTCATATTCCTGGAATCTTCCCTTACGATGATGGAGTCTTTGGGAGGTGGGCCAACGAGCCAATGGCCAATAATCACACTGATCAGGTGATCCGTTCGCACCGATCAAGTGCAAATCGTTGGCTACTTTTGCTCCAACTGGACGCGGATTGCATCGTGACCCAACACTGCCGATAGGGCCCGGATTAGGTACTACCAGCAGCAGCTGGAGGAGGGTATATGTCACTACATCATTGGTGGAGAGCAGGTGGGACCCTGCTGTTGTGACAGGTCTGTCAGCTCTCCATCATTACCAAGGTGACATGTTCCCATAGGTCCTGGGGGGGGGGGGGGGGGGGGGCACCGATAACTAAGGTGGGGCCCAAAGTGATTTTTTTTTTATAAATCCACCCCGTTCATCCATTCTGGGAGTTAATTTTAGGACATGGGAAGAAAAATGAACAGATCTTCGAATCAGGATAATATTTGTGTTTCCAGTTCATCCCAGTAGTAGTGACGTTATAAACGGTAAAGATGTCATATCAACATCACCGTGGACCCAGGGATGTTTCAACGGTAGTAATTTACCTACCCACATTTTCCTTTAGTGAGGCCCACTTGAGTTTTGGATCCGGTTCATTTTTGTTATCAAGTCCTAAAATGAGATCCCAAAACGGATGGACCAGGTGGATTTATCAACAAACATCACTATGGGCCCACCTTCGTTCCAAGCGCAGGAACTTTCTCCGCAAGGCTTTCGCAGGAAATCCGCGCCCTAGGTGAGGGTAGTACCCAATCGGAGCCCACACCAATATCCATGGCGACCAGTGTGGGCCCACCATGATCTATGTGTTTTATCCATGCAGCTATCCGTTTTATCAGCTCATTTTAGGGCCTGAGCCCAAAATTAAAGCATATCCAAATATCAAGTGGACCACGCCACTAGAGAGAGTGGCGATAATGATGTCCACCATTGAAAACTTCCTAAAGCCCATCGTAATGTTTATTTGCCATCCAATGTATTCATGAGGTCACGCAGACTGGATGAAGGAAAAAATACGAATATCGGTTTGATCCAAAGCTTATGTGGCCCCTGAGAAGTTTTCAACTGTAGGCGTTCAATCCCTACTGTTTCTTTTGGCGTGGTCCACTTGACCTTTGGATATGCTTCAATTTTGGGCTCCTGCTCCAAAATGAGCTCGAAAATGGATGGACGGCGTGGATAGAACACATACATCACAGTGGGACCCACAGTGTCCCGTCACCAGGGATATCCGTGGTGTTGGATCACCACGCAATCCGATTCCTGCTTCAACCATCCGTTCGGGTGCACTTGTTCGGATCGTTAGGATTGGCCGAAGAGCATAGTCCATGATCCATCCTCCGTGGGTCTCACCTCCAAAATGTGGTCCAATAACGTTAAGCCATGTGTGGGTGATCGCAACCGTTCATGCAGTAGGTAACACTATGGATAAGCCATGGGACGAGTATGTGTTGCTACTAACAACCCTAGCCAATTGATTTACAGATGATCAACATCATCAAATGGTCAACGGTTTACATTAAGGCCATTTTTCCTATGCATAGAATCATTGTACGTAAGAAAAGAAAGTGACTGTCTATGGCCTACCTAGAGTGGGGCCGATCACTTGAAGAGAAACAGACACCAATCAACATAAACAAACCAGTACTGTCCCCTTTATTTGCCCCTTTGACGATCAGATCATCGATCTCAACCATTAATTAGGTTGGCCCCACTTTTCATGGGCCACCATAAAGAGTTCATATCGATTCGAGGGTACTAACCCTCCAAACATTTGCCCAAGCCACTAACTAATATGGTCATGGTCACCCCGATCAAAATGTGTACGTCCTCTGTTGTCTAATGTGGACCATATCAAATGGACTGTCCATATTGATTACTGAAGCTCATTTGATCCACACTGCCCGTTTTCTGTATGGCTTGGATCATATGGAAATGTTCTTCTTATTGGTGTGAATTTTTCATGTAGTCCATGAGAAGTCCAATAAATGAGTGAAAATGAAGACAGAAAATGAATGATCACCTACATCAGGCTGCAAGCTAACTTACATGCAACCCCCGCCAAGGTGTCACATGTATAGAACTATTGGTCCATGAAAATGATGGATCATGAAAATGATGGATCCACCATGAGGATCACCAGTCCTGAAAATCACGCCGATTCATTATGTGGGCCACACTTGTATGCCGGCGGTCCATTGATTCCAACAGTATGCCCCCCCCTGATGAGGGGACCAGTGTGATTTTGATGCTGGGTGATCTTCTTGGTGAGTCTCGGTCAAATGAACATTTATAAAATGAAACAAAATAAAATGAAATGGTGATCTTCTTGGTGAGTCTCTTAGGTTGGGTGCCTCCCTTTTATTTTTATTTTTATTTTTTTATGGGTGGCGGCCTCTCGGATGTGTCTGCTGTCTGTATAGTCCCTAGACATAAGTAATATACTTTTCTTTAAAAATAATAAAAAAAGTAAAAAAAAAAACAAAAAAAAACGTGGCCTTAAAAATAAAATAAAAAATAAAAAATAAAAATAAAATGTTACCTTATTTTAGCTGGGTCAAATCTTTGGGTCTGATATCATTTGAGTTGGGGTATCTGCCCCCAAACCCCTGCCAAATCACAACTCATAAGGCGTATTTTATCGCCTTCTCTTCAACTAATGGATAAGGTTGGGGTTAGTTTAATATTCTGAAAAAGGAATGTACAATCGATAGAATATATATGTTAGGTTAGAAAACAAAAATAAAGAGGTCACCATGGACCAAAGCCACCATAGACTAAAAAGATACTCAAAGTGCCCTTGTCTAGTAGAGCATCCTACACGCCCTCGCAAAGTGTAGGCTTTCGGACTACTTGGCTTGCCTACTTCTCTCTCTTTAGAGAGATCTACTTAGTTGGCGCATGGGGCCTACGGTGTTTGAATAGCATCTTGCTCATGATTTCTTATGGGGGATGTGGTGAGGTCAATCACCGTCTTCCTTATGGGGTAACTATTTTGAATCTACGAGGCTTCCTAAACTCCTCAACAGGGCTTCTTTAAATCCACTACGAAATTTTTTTAAAGTTTTCTAAAATAAAAATATATTAAAGTAATAAACTTCTAACTAAAAATTATTATTAAGTAGAGTTTTTATAAAAGTCATTATTAAATAAAAGTAGAAACTCTTAAATAAATAAAATTTTAAAAATAAAAAAATATTACAAAATCAAAATTACTAAAAATTATATATATATATATATATATATATATATATATATATATATATATATATATATATTTTCTATGGGTCAATTCGCCCCAAATAGCTTATTATGATCCAAATTGATAGGTTGTGCGTACTATAATAATATTCAAATTAAAAGTTATGATCGTATTTATGATTCACTCTGAAAACTGTACTTGATTTATGTCCTACATCAACAACAGAAGTTCTTGTTCTACATCAATCTCACCATGAAAATCAAATGCCCTGACAATGATGTTAATTCAATTATTAGATGCACCTGGCATGATAGTGGGTTTTTTTTGTTTTGTTTTTTTTTTTTTTAATGACTCTTGATTGTATCGGCATCCCCCAACATACTGTGTACGACCAGCTGGTGGTGGGACTACCATATGTGCCAGGCACGGCAGCTTGTGGTACCACACAATCTTTCCAGGCAAGGCTCTTGTTGTGTAGGACATCCCTACAATAAAAATCAAGCTATTCCACTCATCAAGAGGGACACATTGTGTGATGATCTGACTCAACATGAACCGGTGGCCCACCCAGTAAGTAGACCAGCCAGATTTTCAAAAAAGGGTAATCTTCATGGTGGGGAATACCGTTTTAACGGTACTGATGTCCTGCACAAATTGTACGTGAGTTGGCATTGTACCACAACCTGTGGTACCTTTGTTGCCTGCATGTGATCAGCACTATAATAACATTATACCACATTTTGTGTACAATCTGAGTAGGGCTACCACTAGATAGGGTGATGTTCGGGCCCACCAACCTGACCGTCCTAAAAGACTGCAGGTTCAGGTGAAGTCATTTTTTTTTCCCCTCAACTCGGCGACTCGGATGGGCTCATCTAGTCTAGATTCAAATTGTGACACCTGAGTTGGGGACGACACGTCCGAGTCACAGAATTGTGCCGATTTTGAGGGTAACTGGTGGTACCCAGCCGGATCAGAATCAACCGATTCCAACTCTAAACTCAGTTGGCAATCCATGGGTCAAGTATATTGGGTTCCGGGCTCGGCTTGGGCCCAAAAGCATGGTCATAATGAGTGGTCTGACCGTCTGACCGATAGCTGGGCTTTGGAATCTGCTAATGCGTTGGGTATGATTATTTTATCTTGGCTTTCAAATGGGCCCGGGCCTAGATTATGGGCTGGTCAGACTTGGTCCTAATCGTGCTGTACCCAAGGATATGTGGGGTCCACCATGATGTTTGCATGACATCCAAACCGTCCATCATGTGCAGCCACTCAGGTTCACATTGGTACCTGAAATCATGCTGATCCAAAACTCTGTGGGGACGCCCACAGATAAAAACATTCCAGATTCTATTTGGAGCCCACTATGTTTTGTATATTCCATCCAGTCGATTCAGATGATCGATGCACCCTGCCTGGGTTAATGCACAAACTAAATAACCTGCCATATTCCAAAGTAAAATGCTAAAAACCTGGAGAATGAAAGTGAGGAAAGAATAAGGAATAATCGCCTACATCCGACTGCAAGCTAATTTAACATGCAACCTTGCCAATATGTCACATGTATAGAGCAATTGGTCCATGCAAAAAGATGGATCCATCATGATCGAGGATCACCTATCCCGAAAATCATTTCAATCCACTCATTTGGTGGGCCACACCATCGGTTGTCCACTAATTCCAACAGTACGGCCCACCTGATGAGGAGACCAGCATGATTTTGATGTGGGGTTATCTTCATGGTGAGTCCCAGTCAAATGACCATTTATCTTTTTATTATTATTATTATTTTAATACACGCCACATGGGCACTCAAACCCGTAACTTCAGTGTTACAGTGCACTCTGTCCACCACTAAGCCATGGGTTGGAACCCCAATGACTGTTTACCAAAAACACAATGGTGAATCTCAGGCAGATGACTTGTGCAATATTTGTATCATTTATGGTGCGTTTTGGTTGCATCGAATCAACCAAATTAGACATGAATTATGAAATATGATGGAAAGGTGATATTGGTGCAACCAAACGGGGCCTTGACTGAACAAATTTTTTTTTTCCCTTTTCTTTTCAATTATAAACTTAAATGCAATTAATGTAAACTTCAAAGGAGTTTGAAATATAGATTTTTTTCACCATAGTCTATGGTATTAAGAGTATTGGCCGCATGCATGGTCTCATGGTCCCATTCGTTAGTTTTAGAGGCATTCTTGAACATCCAAATTAAATATGGCTTTCAAATTAAGTTCTTGAATTATTGCACGAAAAGGAAGAAACTCATAAATTAACAGGAGCAAATAGAGCTTTTGCACATTTTTATTAATAAATGAATAGGATCCATATAGACAGAGATCCATCAATCTATTACATCTCGTTGCAAAGAATCAATAGAAAAAATTATAAAATAATAATAATAATAATTGAAAAGAATCAATAAGAAAAGGTAAGGTACACAAATCATGAATTAACTAAGCTCTCCCCCTTAGAAGCTTGTTTAAGAATAAAAAAGAGGATTCTTGTGAAAATGTCATGAAATAAATGGGTTTGTCATATTACGATCCGTTGGTTGTATGATTATTAGCCCTTTTCTCAACTAATGAATGAGATGGAAGTTTTGATGAGTAATCTCGAAAAGGGATGTAGAATCAGGTTACGCTGCTTGATCCTCCAATTCAAAACAACTGTGCAGAGCCATGTCGGTGTGGTAGAATATGCATTAGGTTAGAAAGCAAAAACAAAAGAAGCCACCATAGACTAAAAAGCTGCCTGGGTTCCCCTTTACATAAAGCATAGTACACAAGCCTTCTCAGTGTCTGCTTGCTAAAACTCGCTACACAAGCTTGATTGACACCTTACCCATACAGCGAGGTTGTCTCATCATGAAAATGAGACACTCAAAAATCAAGTTGATCAGACCATTAGATGCACCCTGTAGAGTTTTTTGGGTGGTTGTTCGTAGTTTTCCATTATGGCCCCACCTGATAGGTTGAATCTGCTTGACTTTTGGGGCATCCGGCCAACATGCCAATTGTGTATGACAGCTTGCAGTAGGACTACCAAATAGGCAGATTCGATATCATGAAAATAGAGATGTTGTCATAAGAAACAACTATCAATAAAATAGAAACAATGAATCATGAATAGTGTTGGGGTTTGAATTCCATAGATAATATGGGTGGAATTGTCTATAATGATAAAAAAAAATGAGACACTTCCTCATTATTCTTATTCATTTACTTTGCTATCTTGAAAAAGGGTTGGTTGAACTTAAATGTTCGCTTATTAAATGAGTAAACGATTGAATTAGATTCAGTTGGATGGTCCCAAAACGAAATCAAGCGCTAGCTCCTATTTCTCATTGAATTAACCAATCAACTTGCCATCAGACATTTATTTCCAATTAGTAATATTCGCAAAAAAAAAAAAAGAAGAAGAAGAAGAAGAAGAAGACATATTTCACTTTATTATTATTATTATGAGAATAAATCCTACAGCTTCTAATCCCAAGGTTTCTGCACTTGAAGGAAGGTTGAGATACTGTTGTTCAGCAAATTAATGTTGACTAATGATATATAGCAGTTATTAGGAAATAATTGAGTTAGAGCTGTAGCAGTGCTATTGATGGCCTGATGAGAAGAATGGAAGTGATTGACAACGGAGCACCTTAATTCGTTCTAGTCGGCAGAGCTGTGCTGAGATGAATTTTCAACGTTCTTGGAGAGCTTGAGTTTTATTTTCAAACTAGGAATCCATACGATGACAACTTGTCATACCATGCCCTGTTTCTAGCCAAGACACTAGTAACGTAGGATATCTATACCATAAAAACAGTAAGCTCTACCAAGAAGACAAAAAATCAGGCTATTCTACTCATCAGGTGGGACACCATGTTGGAAATAATGGATAAATGATGATTTGATTCAGCACAAACTTGTAGTCCACTCAGTAAGCAGATGAGCCGGATCTTCGACAAGGGTGATCTTCATGATGGGGAACATAAACTTGTAGCCCACCCAGTAAGTATATCAGCCTGATTTTCGAGAAGGGTGATTTTCACGGTGGGCTTAATGCTACTGATGTCCTGCACAATTTCTACGTGGGTGGGAACATTGGCATTGTACCACAACTTGTGGTACATTTGTTGGGACAAGGATTGCCTGCCACCCTGTGGCTGGAAGTTAAGTGGGGCCCACCATGATATTTGTGAGAAATCCATTATGTCCATCCATTTTGCTGGCTTATTTTAAGATAGGAGGCTAAAATTGAGGCAGTTCAAAAACTCAAGTCTTGTATCATGCTTTTTTTTTTTTTTTTTTTAATAATGTTTTCAGTTCATCCCCGTGGGAGATGACCTTATAAATGGTTTGGATGGCATATATATAAACATCAAGACGGACCAGGAAGGTTTCAATGCTATAGGCATCTCCCGCACCACTTTGTCCTGTCATGTGGCCTGGGAAGGTTTCAACACTAGGCATCTAAACCTAGGCATCTCCTGCACTATTAGTTTTTCCTTTGTTGCCTGCATGTGAGTACCAAATCGGATCAGAATCAACCGATTCCGAGTCTACTCATATGCAATCCGTGGGTCAACTATATTGGATTTCGGGCTGGGCTTGGGTCCGAAAACATGGTCATAACGAGTGGACTGAAATGCAGCTGTTATCCTGTCTTGGGTCTCAAAGTAGGCTTAGGCCTGGATTATGGGCTGGTCAGGCTCGGTCTGATTCTTAGCTAACCCGAACAAGAGCATCATCACCTTCATGGCTTGGTATATGGAGGAATGAGGCGTCAATTCAATGGTATTGTTCTGATTGATGGATTGGACTTCACACCTATGATGTCATGTTGGCACACGTGTAACATTTACATGAACTTTATTACACGCGTTGCATGGGCTTAGCAATGCTCCAAAGTTAAAAAAAATAATAATAAATAATAATAATAATTTAAGAGGAGATATGATAGTTAGGCTGCGTACGACAGAAGCCGATTGCCTGTGGCCTGGTCACAGACATATACCTATGTTTGGGTCTGTGTGGGACCCACAAAGATGTCCGCCAAGAAATCAACTTTGTCCATCTGTTTTTAAAGACCACAATAGTATAGGAACCTAAAAATTAGGCAGATCCAAAACTCAGGTGGGACACACCAACAAAACAGTGGGAACATAAACGTCCACAGTTGAAACTTTCCTGGAGCTTACCATGATGTTTATATGCCATCCAAACCGTTCATAGGGTTATTACCACTCAAATAAATTATATGCACAAATATCATCCTAATACAAGGGTTCAATCCCCACTGTTTTGTGTGGTATGGCCCACATGAGTTTTAGATCTACTTGATTTTTCGAATCTTGTCCTATTGTGGCCTTGAAAAATAGATGGATAGAGTGGATTGGACATCTCTATGGAACCCACATATCTCCCGACACAGGAATATTAACCAGCTTCGGCATATGACTAGACACTCATAAATAGACGCGGATTTCCCACCGAAGTGAACTTCCTACCATGGGAACTAGGTGGGGTCCACCGTGATGTTTATCAGAAATCTTCCTTGTCCATCCATTTTTCCAAATGATATTAGAACATGAGACAAAAAGTAAGTTTGATCCAAAACTCAACATGATAGGAATCAATGAGGATTGAAAGCTCATCTTTAAGACATTCGTGTGGCCACAGAAGTTTTGGATCAGGCTAACATTTTTGTGCTTTCAGTTCATCCAAGTATTAATGACCTTATAAACAGTATCGATGGATTAGATCCAGCACTTACGCACTATGCTATCATATGTGTGGAACATTGTAATGCATGTGCGCTTATGAAGACTTTATTTGCTTATTATGAACATTGGAAAATACGAAAGCTGGAAGCATATTTCCGGAAAACTAACCTTTGTGAGGAATTTTCAGGTAAAAAATCATATTTAATAAAATTAAATAAAGAAGAATGTATAGGATAATAATAATAGCTATTTAGAAGAGGATAATAATAATAATGAGACGCACAAACCCCCACTGGTGGGTGGGTGTATCGTGTGACCAACTGTGTGTGTTGCGCAACTAACAGGGTGGGTATGACTAAAAGAAATAGGTATTTAGAATTGGATAACTTAAAAAATAAAATAAATAAAGATTCTCAAGCTAAAAATCAGGTAACAGCAAGTTGGTAATGGTGCATGTGGACGACTGTTATGAGTGCCCTCCATTCATTTGTCAAAATGTCGGCTGCCCTATTCGCTTCTCATCTGCTTATGTGTCTTTATCTCTTTATTGTTCTCCAACTCAGCGTCTAATTATTGCAGTTAGGGTTGATAGTTACCAGAAAATTCGTGCTCCATTATTATATGCTTGGAATTGAAGTTCATTGACAGCTTGGTGGATTTGACTAAAACCTTCCACAGTTTTAACATATGGTTTTCAAGGGTCCTATTTCACATAATGTAATTAAATCCTATCACATCATGTCATCAGGAATATTTCAAACCATGCCACCCTATGGATGTCTATAGTGACCCAAGATGGCCGGATTTGATTGGGTGATCTACCGTTATGATCTCATCTGTGACAACGGCACAGGCCTAATCAAATCCTGGCATGGTGGGCCACCGGGTCTCCAGGCCATCCACTTCCACCAACTTGAGACTCCTCGAAATCAGCCAACCAGCTGTGAAGCGGCAGCAAATAGACCACGACAAATTTGCCTTTTGGTGCAGCAACCGAAAGAAGAAAAATCATTGATTGGGTTGTTTGAATTGATTATCCAACCACCCTTGTTTGCCACAAGTCAATTTTGAAATGTGATGAATTGAATCTAGGACCGTTGATGAGTTAGGCTGGAACATCAGGACTCCATGTAGGGCTCAAACTGAAATATTGTGTTCTCAGCGGGGCTAAACCTAAAATTTAAGCCGGTCTATTTATTGAGCCTGGCTTGAGCTATGTCTGACTACCCTCGGGCTGTTCTAAGCCTGGCTCAGCCTACCTACTCAGGGTTTCAAAGGGTATTTTTGTCTTATATCATGCATGGTGTGGCCCATTTAATGAAGAGCATAAAGGGATGGCTGGGCATTTTTCAGCCAATAATGACCCAGGCCAGTGTTGCACCTAACTCTTACTTTGAAGTCTGGGCTTAGGCATCGGCCCAGCCCATCAACAGTCCTAATTGAGACCTGGTTGTGGTCCAATGTAAGGTAGATAATGAATCATCATCAAATGGTCCCCCTTCCTCCCCAGATTCAATGTACCTATCCGAGACTGCAACGGATATATTAAATTGTGTGGGCCCCAAAAAATGAGAGTTGGAATTGTGTTTACAGGTCATTTGATTGTGGACGGATGATCAAGTACTGGCCCATGTACCATAATCGCGTACTGCCCCATGCTGTATTTTTATTTATTATTATTTATTGTTTTTGGAAAAGCAAGGGAGCAAAACTCTCTTATTCCTTACCCGGGCAAAGCCTGAAAAGATATAATAGACGTGGTTCAGAAAAGAAAAAAAAGGAAAATGATAAGGAAACTTGCACCCACATCCCAAGTACAGGGGAGAAGAAGAACTAAAAAATGAAGAAAAAAAATGGAGGGAAAAAGAGAAAAAAAAAGATCACCATGAGGAGAGGCCCACAATCCATGCAAGGCATCAAATAAACTCAACTCTTTCAGTCTCAATGATGATGAATCTGGAAGAGGAGTACAACTAAATGACTGCTAGCATTAAGAGAATAGTCCGCAGGCGATCAGAAATAATCCCTACGTTTTTCATGTTTAGAGCATAAAAGCCGTCAAAACAATCGGCCCAATCATTAAAATTACCTTACCTGAGAATCAGGATGAAATAGGTGAAACCTTTAAGTTGGCTCCAATCATCATCGGCTGTTCACTAATGATGATGGTGTGGTCCGCCTAATATTTGAATCTGACAGATCCTCATCTCAGGTTATTCTTGCAGTGCACCTGACGCATTAGCAGGGGGAAAAAAAAGGCACATCTCTCCATAGTACACATGGCAGGATTATATAACAACTGATCTGGACCATTGAATTAACCCTGTAGATCACAGGCGATTGAAAATGCAGATGGACCAGATGATCCGAGCCATCTAATTAGTGGCAGTAAAAGCGACCGTCTGAAAGGAAAACGGTTAGTGGTGAAATATTCAGCAGAAAATTTTGAAGCCATGGATACGAATGTTTACATGTGATTTTTGAAATATAAGACATATACATCATTGAATCCAATGGATGAATGGACCTTTAATGCTGCTGCAGCTCTGCCATATTCAAGTTCTTTATAATGGTCCCATTTGTTCATGTGGCCAGAGAAAATTCGGACAGCTTGAACGGTCCAAATCGCACTAATCATGAAGTGACACTAGGTAGAATGTGTTTTCCCTGGTTTCCATTCCATTATTCTCTTCAAATTTTGGGACCACATCGCAATAATTTCAGTATTGGAATACGGGAATGTACGGGGGGAAGGCTTATGGTGACAAAAAGCAGAAAGGTCGCAGAACTAGGGACCCAAATTAAATGGGGCATGGGCCCAATTCTGAAAAACGACGGTCTGGGTTGGGTCATTTTCAGTGGACGTTGTGCGGCCATTGTCCTCGTGGAAAATAATTTTCACTAGCTACCAAACCCAGCCTAAAAAGTGGTCCAAGAGAACGTCGTTTTGTTTTCCAAAGTCGCATTTGATGAGTGCATACAATCATAGCATGCTAAACTTACGATGCTATTCTATTTTTCTATTATAGTATGACATTTGAGGTAGAAACTTCCACTAAAGGAAATGAAAAGATTACTGTCTTCTTCTTCTTTATCATCCACTAAAGAAAATGAAAAGATCTTTGTTTTCTTCTTCTCAAGCTTGAACAGAAAGGATGGTAACGAAAATTTGCTTGTACATCACACACCAAGTATATTGCTCTTATAAGCCTTAAATTCCAAATTTGACCCAAAATAATAGACTTTTTTTTTTTCGGGTTAATACACACACCCCAATGTTAGTACACCCACCGCCACTATTAGTCACACTGCAATGTTAGCCACCCCCACTTAGGAATCGATACCAAAACCTTAGCGTTGAAAAAAGTAAACTTGCATAAGTACTAAAGACATCAAAATTGGGATTTGATTAGGTGCGGCCCTTTTTGTGGGGCTAGCTCGACAAATGTAATTTATATCCACGTCATCCTTCCATTTTGCTTGATCATTTTAGCACATGAGCACAAAATTGAAACAAATCCAAATCCAAGGTGAGGCATACCATAGGAAAAATGGTGATCGACGGTTAAAACTATATACCAGCCACAAAAGTTTTAAATCAAGTTGATATTTTTTTTTCCTTTTTCCCTTTTATCTAAGTTTGTGAGGCCTAAAATAGCAAATTTATGGGAATATTAAAGACATCAAAACTTGACCCTTACTCTGGGGCAAGCTTGAAAAATGTATTTTATATCCTTGTCATCCTTTCATTTTGTTAGATCATTTTAACACAACAGCACAAAATTGAAACAGATGCAAATCCCAGGTGGACCATACTATAGGAAAAATGTTGGTAGACTATTAAAAACTTTTTGTGGGCCACAAAAGTTTTGGATCAAGTAGGTATTTTATTTTCCCCTCTTTATCTAAGTTTGTAAGGCCTTATCAATAGGTTTCATGGCAAATAAACATTACAGAAACATTAACATGAGATATAAGAAGTTTTTAATGGTGGGATGTTCAATCACCACGGTTTCCTAAAGTGTGGTCTGCCCAATACTTGAATTTGATTTTTTTTTTTTTTTTCTCATGCCCTAAAATGATCAGCAAACAGATAAATGGCATGGATATAGAATACATACATCAAGGTGGGCCCCACAGTGAGGTTTATAAAGTCTTGGGGTGAGGCCGGAGGCTGCAGTTAACCTGCTCCCTTTAAAACCTATCCAAATTAATTAATCACTAGATAATTCAATTAAAGACTTTAAGGGCGGACCCTTCAAACTCTTATATAAATTAAAAACAATAAATCTAAAAGTTACTAAAAGTAGTAAGTTTTGAATTCAAAATTTTAATACATCACGGTGGTCCCTCCACAGCTTTGCGTCCAAACTCAGTATAGACACAAAGCGTCCAAACCGAGCTGTGGAGGAGCCCATCGTGATGTATCTATTTATCCACTCCGTCCATTCTCCGTCTAAGATCAGGCCGACCACATGAGACCAAGAATGAGGCAGATGCAATGCTGAGGTTGGCCACACCAAAATACTGAGCTTGGCTACATTAAATGCAAGGGTCATCTCTGGTGTGGCCGACTTGAGCATTGCATCTGCTTCATTCTTGGTCTCATCCATTAAAATGATTTTAGAAAATAAATGGACGGAATAGATAAACAGATATATCACGGTGGGCTCCTCCACAGCTCAGTTTGGACGCAATCCGCGTCCCCCTATCATATTTTAGTTCTTCCGGCCATAACAGTATCATCTCCTTATCTTTCAACATGTAGCAAACGAGGGCTTACAAGTGTGGAATCCCATCCTCATGCCCGAGAGCATTTGGTGGTCCACATCTGTAGACTGTTGCCATCCTGGGCCATCCACTATAATGACTTGTGTGTGGGTCGTACTGTGCTTTGTATATTCCATCCTATCCATTCCAAAGATGAACGAAAATGGGACGACTTCCCACCTCCAAAATCAGGCTATAACAGAACTCAGGTGAGCTACACTACTTGATTTTAGAGCTTTTACACATTATTTTACATCTTGTGGCCCACCTTAGTTTTTGATAGGCCTGATTTGGGATCCGAAGGAGAACGACCTAGTCCGCACTGTCCGATCATTTTAATTTTTCATCTATACATATCACCGAATTTTTTTAGCGGATTATTAACCAAACGATAATATCATGAGATTTTAAAATCACCTCTGTTTTTAACTTACAATATGAAATAAATATACCTATTAATTTACTATTTTGAAATTATTTATTAATTTATGAAGCATATATCCAATAATTTATTTTCAGCAGGATATTCCTAATAATATCGCGAGAAAACCCTCAAAATCTGAAATATCCCAAGAAATTACCAAGAATGAAATATGTCAGTGTGCTTCTGACATGGGAACCACTGGATTAATGGCTCTGATTCAGTGATGATGACACGTCTGCCGTTTCATTATTTTATTATATTGCGACGGATAAGATGAGATGGAACTCTGAGCGGTGACCTAACACCGACGTCTCTCTATGCAGAAGAATCTTCTTGATTGGTGAGGCCCACCTCCTTTTCTTAACTGCCCCGATCTCTTCAGATATGCACGTTGATCGCATGACAGACCATGAATTCCATCTCCCAATAAACAACAAAAATTCTCCGCTTTCCATTGATATGCTAAACGGACTCGCACCTAGATAGTTTCAACTTGCAGATTTTGGCACGTGTACCAGAGTAGGCTTGCTTGTAAGATCCATGCTACTCATCAAGTGGACCGGGAACACACAGGGTTCCAAGATTCATGTTGATCGCTCATCAGGTGGGCCACACGTGTAAGTTTAATACAAACGGTTGGTTGTCATTTAATTTTCTAACCATGCATTTCTGGTGGACCTGTGGTCTACCTAGTGAGAGAACTAGCCTGATTTTCGGACCACAGATTGTTCACAGTGGAACCCACCTGATGAATGGTCCGGATGCAATAATTGTGGTACGCGTGCTTCCAGTTGCATCTTAAATCTCTACTCGCGTACATCGACGTAGCGCTTCTCTTCTAACCTCTATCGTCTGATCTTAATGAGTTTGTTTCACCTCCATCGCGACTCACAATGCAGTTTGTCTCGCCACCCATTATGGCCCACGTAATCAGATAGCACGATTATTTGACCCGTCCATTTTCTCAGTACTGCCATAGATAAGCTATTTTCGCATTATGAAGCTCCATTGATGATCCTATCCTTTGATTTTACGAGTTGATTTCCAACCATTAAAAGCTTTCTTCTCAGCATTTTAATCATCTACAAATAGCGATGGTCACAATCAGGCGTTCAAAGTGAGCTTCACGGTAGTCCGCGTAGCAAAGAGTCCACAACATACGGACGTTACCACTGGCCGGATCACTAATCATGTGGGTCCCAGTTGGACACAACGTTTTGGCAAAGACACTCATCTTGTACCGTTAGGGCCCGTTTGGATGCATGTGAGTTTTTTAAGTTGTAAGTAGGTTACTTGTAACTTAGTTACAGATGAAAAAGTTACAAGTAATTTTATTTGGATGTAAGTTGTAACTTAGTTAAAGGTAACTTAGTTTTTGTGTTTCGCTAACCCGTAAGTTAGTTACAGGTAATAAGTTATATATTCACACTTTACTAAAGATTGGAGTGGAGAATTATTTAAAAATTAAATTGAGATATAAAGAAATTTAAATAAAAGTATGCCATTTTATTGAGCCCATCTAGATGAATAGTTGGGTAATTTTTTTAGGCTAAACTAATCAATAAGTGGACTGTAAAAGTGGACCCACGTTTCTAAATTGCTTGTAATGTTGGAAAAAAAAAAAAAAACTTAAGATAAGCATATATCACAAAAAATTTCATTTTCTTTCTGATATGTGTTTACAATACTGTAAGAGAAAAAAAGACAAACAAAAACAAACAACCATCAAACTAAAGTCATCTACCTACGAACCACGTTCTCTAACCATATATGCATTTGGTTAGGGGACACACTATGAAGGAATCCATGGATAAGATTCGATCAATTTGAAAGAAACCTATAAGCCTTATACATCATGTCTTCGTTGATAGTTGTCATGTTTTCCAATTCCTCCCATAATCTCGTCGTCATGCATTATTAGTTGATGATTTGAGGGCGACAAATTTGTCTATTGACCCATAAAGGCTATTAAATCTTTCTAATCCGATTGTAGCTTTCTTTTTCTTTGATGGCCCTGAAGCTGAGGTTCTTGCACTTATTTTACTGCTTCCTTCGGTTTGTTGAATTTCAGGTTGTGTCCCATCCCAAAATGCACCATCCACCAGTGCAAATGGTGCATATGATGCAGAGTGAACTGGAGACAATTGGATGTCATCAAAGGGGTGAGTTGGCGCGGCATCTTCTTCATCAGGATCACCTGGAGTTCGTGCATAATTCCATGTGGCAGAATCGTTTCCGTACATACACTCAAATTGCTTGAACAACGGGAATGACTTATTTCTAATTTTTTTTATTTCAAGTTTTGCCTGCAAAATATGAGAACTTCAGAATTGAAATAATATTCATAACGTATATTATAAGAAGTGTATTAAAAATTAATTTATCTTGATTAACTTATTCCAAACTGCTGGTTCATCAGTCAAGTTTTTTTTTTCCTCGTCTCAGCCAAATCCACTCTTACTTAGTGCAAGCTTGTTCAATGAATATTTGTTCTACAATAGTCGTAGTTGATACCTAGAGTTCTCAATATTCACTTGCACAGAAAAGACTTTTTCCATCACTTTGCATACTTTATTCATAGTGACCTCTCTAAAAGCGTTATCAGCTTTTCTTCCCTATAATGTTTCGTTAACTAGCATGTTATGCATACATTCATCCATATAAAAGGTCCAATTGACTTGTGCCTTTCGGCCGCTATTGCTTGGATTTGAAGGTTGTGTCATGCCTTTCAAAGATATCATATTTGTAAGTTATTTAAGATATATCAATTGCAGAAAAATATGAATGAAAAAACATAACTTGAAATTGCATCTATAAAATATTAAATTCATTGTCAAAGTCTAAATCAAGCCATGTGCATTAATATTCATAAAAAAATAATTAAAAAAGACATTTAATTATAATTATGTCCTGGATTATAGTTTGCCCACATATCAAATGCAAGTGCAAGTTTGAAATCTTTCCATCTCTTCTTCTCTCTTCTAACTATTGCAGATTCATTCTCAAGTCTATCTTCATCCTCGTCATCTTGAGCTTCAAGTTCTCTATTATTACCACGATCTACGTCTATATCTTCTCCCATATCATTGTCGTTGTTAATATTATCACACTCAAAATCAGGATCTTGATCATGATTCTCATTAATAATATGATTATGCAAGATACAACATGCATGAACTATATTCACTTGCGTGCGTACAGGATAGGCTGGGGCAATCTTCAATATAGGAAATCATGTCTTCAGTACTCCGAATGCACATTCTATAGCATTTCGTAACGAGGAATAACGAAGATTAAACAACTCTTCCTTCGTCCTTAGCTCGCAATCATGCCAGAATTTCTTCAGGTGATATCGAACTCCATGAAATGGTGCTAGGAAACCAAACATATTCGCAAAACTAGCATCAACTAAATAATATTTACCTACAAGAAACATAAGCCTGAAATTATTTGATCTTTAAGGACGAGTAGCTAATTAATAAGTATTTATAAATTAACTTGAATTAATACATCTTGGGATAATCAATTTCATATTTCGACTTACAACATCTGTTAACATCCGTGAATCCGAGGTTAATCATTCACATCCCGCTAATATATATTGGAATTTTAAATAAAAAAAAACAACTTGCTAGCACATTTTGGGAGATAAATCTCTTTCGATTGCGCCACTTAGCTTACTCCTTCAAACTAACCATGGCTGGGATACGTGTGCCATCTATGGCTCCAACACAATCCTACAGAAGAGAAATATAACTTATTTTTCTTACTTTTGAATTGAATTTATAAAATGAAAAATTCATACTTACTAACCTGAAAATAAGGGGGAAAAAACCTGGTATTATTTAATATCTTGGGTGGCAAGTCATTCCCGGGCGGTTTGAAAAATTCTGAATGTAGCCCAACGATTGCATTAAGCATCCTATTGAAATAACAACTAATTATTTCTCCGGAATGGTTGAAATGATGTTGCATAACACGGTTGTTTACATGATGACTAATTGTATAGAGGAAAATTACTAAATGTGCCTCGCAGGTGAAACTTTTCTTGTATAATATTGCGAAGGCGAAAAAATGCACCTTTATGTATATGAATGTAGTTGAAGCATGTTAGCCTCGGTCCATTAATAATCGCATCTGTAGCTTGAGCACCCGTCCAATCCCTTGATTGTTGCCCATCATGCAGTTCTTCTAGCATATTGTTTTTTTCAAGCCAACAAATCATTAGCGCAATTGACGCAGCTGCTGCAACCATGATATTCAGCTCTACGTCGATATCTGATTCCAACATGTTTTAGGTGTGCTTGGATAGAGATGGATTGGTCCACATGTATTTGAGATTGTAAAAGAAATTGGTCCACATCTCACAGACGAGACTCTAACCAGATCAGACCTATGGGATTGTACGAGAAACCATTCACCATTTTTCATATCCATTCCTTAAAAAATTTAGTATGACAAAAATTAAGGATGTACTTACAAAAAATAATTACGCATTATAAGTGCACACCTACAAATGAGAGCTGATCGACAAAGCACTAGAAGAATTGGGAGAATACTAAATGGCCAGGATTTGCAAGATCAGATGTACTTCGTAAAAAACCATGCAATCACACGTTATATCATGACCATTTAGTGTGGCTCGTGATGATTAGGGGCGCACAGGCTTAGCCCAAGCACATGTATATGTTTGTGCCAGACCTGGGCTATTCATTACTTGTGGCCTACCATGCATGATATAGGATAAAAATGTACTTAAAATCCAAATCGGGTCAGGCCGAGCTGGTCCAACGGGCTGTTAGACCCATCCCTAGTTTACCCAGATTAGTAAATGGATACAGACTTAGGCCCGTCACACAAGCCTAAATTCTAGCCCAAGTTCTGGCCTAAAGCCTGTTAGCGAGCCCAACCTGAAGACAACCCTACACCTTGTTGCATATTGGCAACTCATGCCAAAGGCTCTAGTTCTATCACTTATATCACAAGATCGTAGACGTTCATTTGTTGGATCCCAAGAATCATTCTAATCTAGTGATCCTACCCATTGAATGGAGGTCTTTTATCAATCACGCAAGGTGGATACTCACGGTTTGGATCTTGTATATGGGTCACATATAAAGAAACAAATTGCCTGATTACTTGGGTGGCTGATAAGGAGCAGGTGTGCTCAATTGGACGATGGGAAGCCTCTCATCTCTAATTCAAAACACGTCGGTTCATGTATAAGTATGAACTGAGTTGCAAGTGGGTGGGTTAGGCCCGATCCTGGGCTTGGGCCAGCCCAGGTTTGGTCTTTATAGATGCCCGATAATACAGTCAGTCAGGCCTGAGGACTTGGATTTTAAACATTGGTGAGTTACTATTTGAGTGATGGTTTTATGACTCCATTAAGCTCGTCTATCATGAGTTGTGGTGTGGAAGGCATGGATAGATAATATATACATCAAGGTGGGCCCCACGGTAAGGGCCGCACCGTCTTAGGTGAGGCCAGGGTCTCAGCTAATCTGCTCTCATCGCAGAAAAGGAAATCGGATTGCGTACAGAGTAACTCTACATGCTGAGTAAACTTTATTAGGCCCACCGTGAAAGTATCAAGTTTATCCACACCGTCCATCCATTTTTCTAGCTCATTTTAGGGGTTGATCAAAGTTGAAGCATATCAAAAACTCAAGTGGACCATGCCACTAGAAACAGTGGGAATAATGACTTCCACCGTTGAAACCTTCATAGGCCCCATAGTGATTTTTATTTGTCATCCAACCTCTTCATATCTGCTTGGTCCACTTGAGACATGGATGAAGGGAAAACACAAATATCTGCTTGGTCCAAAACTTTTGTGTCCCCCAAGAAGTTTTCAACGGTAGACATTGAGTTCACACTTTTCCTGTGGTATGGTCCACTTTAGCTTTTTATATGCTTTATTTTTGGGTTACAGCCCTAAAAGTATCTATTAAGATGGCTGGGCGGAGTGGATAAAAACGTAAATCACAGTGGGCCCCACAAAGTTTACTCAGTACACTTGCAGAGTTACTCACTACGCAATCCACTTCCGCATAAAGATCAGAAAAGGGGAAAACATATTAAAAAAAAATAAAGAAAGAAAGAAGAAAAAGAAAGGTTTTTAGGGCACGAACTCACCTGGAGAGGGGGATGGAGACGCAAAGAGGGATCTGTGAGATTCTGAGAGAGGGATATGGAGACTGAGCGAAACGGAAGGTGTTTTATAACCTTTGGAATCACCAACTCTCTTCAATAGAGGTAAAGAAGTCACCCATCGACTACTTGGGAGCTTTAATGTCAGCCGTCAATGGCAGCCTTCAATGCCAGCCGTCAATGGCCGCTCATCCTTCAAATCGTTTGCATGCAGGCACACCTCTTCAATGCAACTGCAAATCTCTCCTAGATTTCGAATTCAAAAGAAGGTAGCCGTTGTCTGTAAGAAAGTCACTTGTGACTTGAATAACACCTATTTTCCCTGTGACTTTTCTTGCTTCTTTACTTAATACAAAGTTACAGGTTGTAACTTTGTTACCTGTACCATTTCTCCCCCAAACACAAACTGTAACAAAGTTATATTTTACAGAAGTTACAGGCATACAAACGGCCCCTTAGTTGTAGTGTGGGGTCCACTGTGTTGCTCAATATTCGTCGGCCACACGTGTGAGATGTGTACGGACATGCCAAAACCAATTGTGTGGCTCTATTCCAACCAAACAACAATGACCCCGAGTATTAAAATAGCCAGATATGTCGTAACCAGCTATATATGGTTAGAACCTGTGTAGATTGGCCGCCTATTTAGCAACCAACTCAATTGCTTAAAGAGAATCGGGTGACACTTGGAGGGTGGAGTTTGTCCTTCAAAGATGGGTTGCACTTTTGCCTTCTGTAAAAGGACTTTTCAATATAAAATCGAATAACGTGAATCAAATAACAAAATGGAATACTTACAACCGGTCGCTTGAGACAAACTGTATTTTACCTTCAAGAACCAAATACATCATCAAGCTAAGTCCAGTGTATGAGTGTGGACTTTTGTTATAATTACTACTATTGCTTACTGGCTACTAGCTATCAATTTTCTGCCATGGGATGTAATCCCAAACGAGAAAAAAACTAAAGTAATGAAAGCTTAGATAGATTACGCTAAGAAGCGTAAATAACAGGATAAAAGAAAACATTATAAATTGATAAACTTGATTTGATTTGGTTAGTGCTAGACCCCTTCTTCTGTCGACTTTATCTCTTATTTATAGATTTCTGTTGCAACTATTCCTTCATACGTTCCTCCTCTTCAATTCAACAATTATAGCATTTGAGGAGTCACCACGTCGGCCTTCCAAATTCTTCTCTTCATTACTTCGTCGGTTATGGCAGCTGAATCGTTGCCACATTGGTCTTTTGGATCCTTCTTTCTCTTTAAATTCTTTTGATCGTTCGTTTCTTGCTCGACGGCTTTTCGTCTTTTGGCCTTCTCTTTACTCGACCACTTTTGGATATCTCAGTCGCAATCTGCTTCTGAGACGACAATCGGCCGCTCCTCTCCCTTCTGAGAGGGTTATCGAAAATAGGGTACAACATTGCTCCCATGTCGTTTCGCCTTGGGATTAAATGTGAAAAAAGGTGAAAGCAACATTAATTGTGCTTTCGAATATTGTCGCTTTTTGGCACTTGTGCCGAAAAACTTCAGCGTTTTAGTCTGAATCGGTAATCTTGGTAAAAAAACATCAAAGTTGGTCGTGGCAATAGAAGACCGTCGGTTGATCCATTCAAAATAAGGCTTATGATAAACTAGAATAATGGTATGACCAAGGACCTGGCTATCCACTTCTTGGACCAGATGCGTGATTTGGTCGTTATCCAGACGATTTGGTTCAGGAATTGGTGGCGATTTCAATCTTATTTGGTTATGATTTTCATTGAATAATGGATTTTTAAAAAAAATGATGGGAAAGCTGCCCTTAAGTGTTTCTTAATTCTCGCTATCATGAATGAAATTCCTGGCTTCCTGCTCCAGTCACCTAAACTTGACAAGCAGTGGGATATTTCGCACATCCTTGATTGGAGCGGAACGAACGTTGTGCTGTTGTGGTGGAGATACTAGTGATACTAGCGCCAAATTTTCCACAAGGCCGACTTTAACATTTGGAACATTCTAGTGGCATGCCGTTTGCACTCTTCAGCGGCAAGAGTCATCAACCGATTCATACTCTCAGTTTGTTTGGTCATCCATCTATTCTAATTTTCACAATCAATCTGAATTTGCTTAGCCTGAGCAAGTAATAGCCCGGCTAGAGCTCTCTCATGTTCTGAAATATGCAGAATTTTCATTTACATGTCTTGAAGCCCAATTAATGTTTCGATCATTTAAACAACGTCACACCGGTCAATGAACCAAAGTCGGGTCCCACCGGGCGTGCCAAAAAATGTTGCTTGCTATTTTTTTGCCATGCATGTGAGATGTGTGCAGGCATGCCAGAATCGATTGTGCGGCTCAATTCCAACCAACAACGATGACCCCGAGCACCAAAATAGGCAAATACATCGTAATCAGTTATATATGGCCAAAACCTGTGTAGATCGGTCGCCTATTTAGCCACTAGCTCAGTTGTTTAAAGAGAATCAGGCGATACTTGGAGGATGGGACAACCATTCTGGGCGGATTGAATGTCATGCGTATACTACCCTGGCCTCACAAACACAACTAGTTGCACCTTTTTTTCATCCACAATTGCGTATGAGACTTTCCGCTTAAAGAGTAATGACTAATGATCTATCTAGTGGGCAAGTGCATGGAAACCTTCCCACGCACATAGTTTCATTTGGACTTCTTGTCATTAATATCACCTATCAGAGCTGCTCATTAGGTCTAATCCCCTCTTTTTCTCCTACTCTGAAAAATCACAGCACTCAAATAGTTATAGATATATTTATTAGTTATCTTTTACATCTGTTGTTGAAATAGAGCCTTTAATATGGACAATCAGGGGTTTCGAGCGACTGACCGCATTGGTCGAGCGACTAAAAGTCCCCCCATATATCTGCTTGGTCTCTGGACAGTTTCAGCCAAGTTCGGGTGATCGAACTTGGGGACTTCAGGCGCCTGATATTTGATAGATTTTAAGCAAAACTCTCTGGACACTTTCAGCGTGCTCGGGCAACCAACCTCTTATCATCAGGAGACAAAAAGTACTTTCGAGTGCCCAATAGTGTCGGTTGCAATTACGCCGTTTACGCAGTTTTGCGCGAATTGTTTATATATTTAATTGTAGCCTATATAAACGAGTGTAATAGGGTTATAGGGTAATCTAATACGTTTCTGAACATAATTAGTATTTGGAGAGAGAGAGAGTTTTAGTGTAAGAGAGCTTGGATTTTCTCTTGGATTTTGCTTTGTTAGATAGTTCATCTCTTGTATTCTTCTTAATGTATAGTGCAGATCACTTTGTGTCATGGGTTTTTCCCACAAGTTTTTCCATATAAATCCAAATTGTTTATGTTGTGTTTGCTTGATTGTTATATAGTTAATTCATTTGATTCTCCTTTGTGCTTCCTTGGGATTTCCCAACATAGGTTTTGTATGCCACTAATGAATGGTTTGGATAATTCAATTTGTATATCTTTCTCAATGAAGCGAATGAAGAGTGCACTGGACTTAATGGACGGCCCAGATAAATTATATGAGTGACACCGAATTTAAACGAAAGCATGCATGGAAAAGTTTCCATCACTTAAGACCACGAGATGATCCCTCCCACCTAAAGCTATGAGAAGTACTGCCGAACCATCATTCCTGACTACATGCCACATGTGTATTACGTAGGTACCATAGAAACAGTAGCCCCACCCGGAGGTATAAGCCAGGTGAAAGACTTGTAATGGGATTCGCGCCATTCATTAGGTGACAAACACCGAGAATACACTTGGCAAAAGGTCACCATGGTCCACTCATAGGTTGGGCACGCATGATTGCTGAACAGTCCACGTGTTGTCTTTTTGTCACCGTCCATTTTTTGTCATATACATGTAGCCCAGCTAATGAATGCACCGGCCTAGATTTTGGACCCCGCATGTTCACAGAGGTTCGTACCTAATCAACAGTCCGGATCTATTACACTTGTTAGGCATCCACCCCCTCACACATGATCACTTTGCCGACATGTGTGAGATCCAATCGGTTCAAGATATCGTTCCTAACGTGCAGATTGCTTCACTGAAATTTTAAGTGATTTTGGTAATCAGGTAGGCCACACTTGCATAAAAATTTTGGAGAGATGTAGAGACGACCCAACGGCCAAAATTCAATTTACATGTTTGGTTCCTCTGACAATTTCATCGTCTGGATTTATTTTTATTTTTTTTTATCTAAATGGTGGGACCCACCTGATGGCCACTTGGATTTTATGTTTCCATGTGTGAGAGATGCGTGTCGAGTTTCCACGTGTGAGAGGCGCGTGCCAAAAGATTACACTTGTGTCCCATAGAGATTAGTCACAAGTTCTGCTCGCGTACAACAAATGCAGCCCAATCTGAAGTCAGATTGCGTACTGATTAACTAAGTATGCTTTTATCATACTTAGTAAACTTTGTTGGGGCCACGTGAATTAAGTGGTTTATCCACGCCGTCCATCCATTTTTCGATCTTATTTTAGGAGTTGATACCAAAATTGAAGCATATCCAAAGCTTAAGTAGACCACACCACAGGCAAAAGTGGGAATACTGATTTCTACCATTAAAACCTTCCTGAGCCCACAGTGATTTTATTGACCTGTTCATAAGATCGCACAGACATCGATGAAGGAAAAACACAAATATCATTTTGCCCCTAATCCAAGCAGGGCTCTGATGAGACACATTGCTCTCCACTGAGACACATGGCTCTCCTCCGAGATAGTCTCATAGCACTTTGACGAGCCACATGAGTCTCCTACGAGATAATCTCATAGCACTTTGACGAGCCACATGAGTCTCCTACGAGATAATCTCATAGCACTTTGACGAGCCACATGAGTCTCCTACGAGATAATCTCATAGCACTTTGACAGGAGAGAGCATAGTAGCACTTTGATGAGGCACATGGCTTTCTCATGAGATGGTCTCATGGCTCTTTGATGAAACACATGAGCTTGCTGACCTATAAGTCATGGCTCACTGATGATGGCCCTTTAAATTTTGAGAAACTCCTCGGCGTATATGGTCACAAGCAAAATGGTCCAGAGAAAATCTAAAAAGGTACTAGACTACCATTCTTGAAACTGAGGTAAGAGATTATTTTCATTATTTTACAAAACGTAATGCTATTTTGACCTAAAACCCCAATTGTGTACTGTAACATGCAAACGTTATGCTCCACCATGAGGCACCTGGCACAGTCAACATGCAGGTGCATTCACAAGGTGGGCCAAGCCATTATATGATTGGACAACCTAAAGTCTTACTTAATATACCAATGTGGCCCCCTTAATCAGTGAATCAGCTCGATTTTCTGGAATGGTGATCTTCATGACGGGGCCTACCATTTGCATGGGACGGATGTCCTACACAGATAAGGTAGAGCCGGAATTGAGATTGACCAAACTACTCAAATTGCATGATCCAAGCCATCAAAGTGGTACCCTTCAAACCGTCAATTGATAGCAAAATTGGTTCGCAGTGAAGTGGCACACGTGCATTAGATCTGGACCGTTTGGCTATTGTATCCTTCTATGGATAGGGCATTCACCAAAAACAGAACCATATGGATATGATCCTACCCATCGATTGAAGGATTATTTTTTATCTATTGAGTATTGACCTATAGTTGGGCTCTAGAGCCTCCCAATCAATGACTAAGAGCAACCAACCAGTGATTTTGGTGCAAGCCCATCAAGGTAGTGAGGCCCAATAGATAAAAGGTCAAGATCTGGTTCACGTGTACTACATGCACTGATATCGGATTATCTCTCGTTGATCTCAATATCTTTCGGCACAACTCCAGGTGGAGCTTACATCCATGAAGAGAGTCTTGCATCCAAGCATGACTTCTGTAGCTGATGGGTCATCTAGATCGTTCAGCAGGTGGGTCACCTCTTCGATAGGCTGTAGCCCAAAAATATTGTTGATTGGATGATCCAAGCCACCCAATTACTGCATGATTTTTCACCATTATTAGCTGTCCACGGAATTGTGAAGGGTGAACAAGTTTAATGAGCTATGAGCACATGTACGTACTTTAGACTACGGATGGCTAGATCATAGACTTTGACACAGGCTATTGTTTGTCGTGGGACCAATGTATGAATTTTGGAGGTTTTTGTATTGTCCATTGTTTTGTCCCGGGCCAGTCAGGTTGTGTATATTCAATGTAGCCACGGCAATATATGATCCCTACTAATGATGGATGCTCTAAAAACCAAGCCTATATAATAATAAGTCGGACACGTGATAGAAATAAATCAATAACCATGCAAAAACCTTCAAATTCGATTGGATTGGCTTGAAATCTGCATTAATAGGAAAATCACCATGAAGGCTAAATATGTTATAAAATTTTGCTTTTACTATTCATAAACTTTTACTTTTTAGGTATATATTCCTATCTTGAGATTTTTCTCACGCTTTTATGGATATGTCAGTCGTGACTTCTCTTTTCATACTACCCATTATATAAATGGCTTGGATCACCAAACATAACCCTAAATCTCACTGCTATAGTCCCATTATATCCTACAACAATACTTAATTAAGGAATGTATTCTAGCAAATTACATACACATGCTTATAAACCCATTGTTATAACTAGCTTGTCTCCGGTCATTGAGGCCCACATGCTCATGGTCGGACGATCTAGACCATTCATTTTGTCAAACCTATGCTACTGGAGTCACCACATGAGAATTGAAAATTAAGCTGAAAGGACAACTATATTAGATTGTACAGTTAGAACTCCCCTATTATAAGATATTCCCTTACTAGATTATACAGTTGCAACTCTTTTATTATAGGATTTTCCTTGTAATTACAACTAGCAATAAGTTGTACTATGCTTATAAGAGAGGCTTCTCTCCTCCGTATGAGATACACAAATGCAAAAGATTTCTTCTCACCTTATATGGTATCAGAGTGAAAGGTCAAGTGTTCAAATTCTGGGAGTCGCAAATATGCCTTAGTTGATATATTCTCCCACGGGGGGGCAAGCTTGGCCTATTTTACAGTGTGAGTGTCCCTCTCCCATGTGCAGGAGAGTGTTAGAGTCCCTTAATACGCATTGTTACACCATCATCTAACAACTCGAGCTTTTAGATCAAGTGGTGATTTGACCTGGTATCAAAGAAATCAAGGCCCTACTAGCTACTCTCTTGCCGAACCTACTAGCTACTATCAAGCTATGAAAGAACAATGTTGGCGTGATGTAATGGCTAAAGAAGTGAAGGCCCTTCAACAAAACAATACATGGATGCTCATTCTAATCTACCTCCTAGTAAAACTCCGGTTGGATGTAAATGGGTCTACAAGCTTAAATTATGTTCTGATGGCACTCTTGAACAGCAAAAAGCTCGTCTTGTTGGTAAACAGCAAGAAGGTCTTGATTACCACGAGACATTCGCGCCTGTTGCCAAGATGGTCACAATCCGCTGCTTACTTACAATTGCTACCATCCGCAAATGGCCACTATATCAACTTGATGTTAACAATGCCTTCTTACATGGTAATTTGGATGAAATGGTTTACATGTCTCTTCCACCAGGCTTTTCTAGCAAGGGGGAGACTCGGGTCTGTCGTCTTCTCAAAACTCTCTATGGCCTCAAACAAGCTTCCCACCAATAGTTTGCCAAGTTTTTCACCACCTTACTCTCTGTAGTCTATACTCAATCCAAAGCTGACTATTCTCTTTTCACCAAACTTCATGGAAGCTCCTTCACTGCTCTATTGGTCTACGTTGATGATATTATCGTTACTGGCAATGATACTTCTGCCATTAACTCCTTAAAGACATTCCTACATCGTCATTTTAAAATTAAAGACCTAGGCCCACTCAAATACTTCCTGAAAATTGAGGTGGCACATTCTAAACGTGGCATTTACATCAGTCAACAAAAATATACTCTTGGCATTCTCTCTTATGCTGGCTTACTTGGTTCCCAGCCCACTAATTTACCAATGGATGTCAACACCAAGCTCTCTAATGAAAACGACGATATTCTTTTCGACCCAACTCCAAACCGCTGTCTAGTTGGATGCCTCATCTATCTCACCATTACTAGGCCTGATATTATGTATTCAGCTCAGACACTTAGCCAGTTCATGAGTCAACCACGTTGGCCCCATTGGGATGCTGCCCTTCGCACCCTTCACTATCTCAAAGGCACACCAGGACAAGGTTTGTTCATGGCTTCCTCTAGCTCCTTCACCTTGAAAGGGTATTGTGACTCTGATGGGGTCAATTGTCCTATGACACGTCGTTCCTTAACAGGCTACTTACCTTTCTTGGTGACTCTTCGTTATCCTGGAAATCAAAGAAACAATCTACTGTATCTCATTTGTCAGCCGAACCCGAATATCGCTCTATGGCCACTGTGACTTGTGAGCTCACATGGCTCTTTTATCTTCTTCACTATCTTAATGTTCGCGACATCGAACCTGCTTAGCTATTTTGTGACAATCAAGTTGCCCTCTATATCGCAGTTAACCCTGTCTTCCATGAACATACAAAGCATAAAGAATTGGACTATCACCTCGTTCGTGACAAGATTCAATCAGGGACCATTAAGACCTCATATGTTCCCTCTCACCTACAAATTGCTGACTTATTCACCAAAAGTGTTGGGCAAAGATTCTTTCCATCGTTTGAGCTCCAAGTTTGGAGTTTTTAATGCTTACTCTCCAACTTGAGGGGGAGTATTAGATTGTATAGTTGTAACTCTCTTATTATAGGATTTTCCCTTATTAGATTGTACAGTTGTAACTCTCCTACTATACGATTTTCCTTATAATTATAGCTAACAATAGGTTGTACTATGCCTATAAGAGAGGCTTCTCTCCAAGATACACAGAAATAAAAAAAAAAAAAAAAAAGATTTCTTCTCACCTTACATTACCATCACAATCCATAAAGATTTAAAGCTTCGAAAAGAAAATTTTTAATAGTTTGCATTCAACTCTACATATCAAACAATTGGATTGTTGTAAAAGCATGATTATAGAATAATAGCTTAATATCTTATTTATACTAGTAATGAGAATATGGATGGTTAAAATTATAAGACCATCTCTTCACATGACATCAGGTTAGTAGTGACATGCTTTAGATCGTTCCCAGCAAAGATAACATCGATGAGGTGTTAATATAAAACCAAGAGTGGAGGACAATTTTAACCCAGCAAATAGTTTTTTGAGCACAAGGAACTTTAGACATTTAAAGGATAAGTGAAGAGATTTAAATAAAAGGGAAGGTTCTTGGGAATTTAGAAGTGCGGCTGCTTAACAACCCACGGTCAGGATTTTCCCACAAGAAAGCCCTTTGAGGGCTTAGATTTAAATTAATTTATTTTTTGTTTCTTTTATTTTATTCCTTTTGAAATTTGTACCTAAAGTGATTGAGTTGGCATTTTTTGCTTTTGCTTCTGCTTTCCAGTATTTTCTTTTGTTTATTTATTTATTTATAATAACTGACCCATTGTGTGGACCCTAATCAAGGAGAGCAAATTAGTTGTTATCCGGGTAACAGCTTAGTGGGTGTTACCCCTACCGTGTGGGGCCTACCTTGACATATTTTCTGCCTATCCATTCCGTTCATCTATTTTTCTGTCTAATTTTAGGACATTATCCAAACTTATAATAAGATCCAAATCTCAAGTGAACCATACCAATAGAAAGAGTGATAAATAATCATTAAAAACATTTTACAGGTGACAAAAGTTTTAGATCATGATGATCTTTAAATTTTTCCCTTCATCTAGACCTTATTTACATTGACAAGAGCTTTGATTGCAAATAAACATTACCAAAACCTTACGATGGGCTCTTTGGAATTTTTAATGGTGGGGCACTCAATTAGAATTGTTTCCAATGGTATAGTCTACTTGAGATTTGGGTTTGCATAATTTTCGGAACACCATTCTAAAATAGGTTGGATCAATGGATGGACGGCCTGGATATACAAAATATTATCTATGTTGGCCACACAGTAGGGGTAACACCCACTAAGTTGTTCCTGGGGTAACACCTAATTTTCTCCCATAATCAATGGGATTTTTAGTACATGGGTTGTACATAACATGTCCACTTTTTTGGCAATTTAAATGATTTAGAGCAGGCCACAGACTATTTCATAGCCTAGATGGACCAGAGAAAGGTTGATCGGAGATGGAAATGATTCGGACCGTCAGGATCGTGAAACAATCGTATCTCACAATCTGGGATGAGTTGCGGGACGTAAAATATATGATTTTGGGGTAGCTTGAGCTAGTAAAGCCAACCAACCTGGCATAGGCTAGATTTATGATCATTATCCATTATGATTTAAGAGTTGTGTCCAACATGGAAAGGGCTTAGAAAACTTAGGAGAACAACTTGGTTGGGCCGAATTAAAAACTTTCTATTTTTTTGCCGAAAACCATGAAGTTTAGTAGGAATGAGAGAAGTGTTTATTATTTATAGTAAGTCATGTTTTCTATAAGTTCTAGTTATTGTAGAGTCTAATACTTCTTCCTAGGGTTTGTTTTCTATTTAAAGCATTGTAATCACGTTTTTAGTCATTTAGGGCCTGTTTGATTTTCCAATTCTCAAGTAAATGCAATGTAAATGTATAATGATTATTTCCTGAGTAATTCCTATGCCGTTCCCCATGTATGATTTGACTGCCTACTTTTGTATTGCTAAAATCAAGGAGAATGTGAAATATAGGTGGGGCCCACCGTTATGTATATGGCCTATCCACACTATCTATCTTTTTTGGCAAATGAACACAGGGCATGGACCAAAAAATGAAGCAAATCCAATGCTCAGGTGAACCACACCTCAAGAAGAAGGGAATCCAACACTTATTGTTAAAAACTTTTTATTAACACTGTTTCCTATGGTGTGGGCCACTTGAATGTTGGATCGGCCTTATTTTTTGTTCATGTCTTAAAATATTCAAATAAAACTGATGGACGGGGCGGATATATCATATATATCACGGTGGGGCCCATAATTTTAAACTACTTCTTTTAGACCGATATTCGAGGTAGGAATTACACCGAATTTCAAACGAGGTAAAGAAATAATAATGACTTATTTCTGAGGTATTTCCATTTCTCAGGAATATCAAATAGGCCCTTAGTTAATTATTTCATATTTTCTTTTATTTCCTAGTGTATTCAAGAACGCCTTATGAATTCAAGGTATTTATCAAGTGAGGGAGACGGTGATCAACCTTACCACGTCCTCCTTGTGTCATTAAATCGTTCGAAAAGTGGACCAGATTATGATGGAAGGCAGCCCAAAGTCTATCCTTACTAGGCGGCATAATCACCTAGTTGGTCTATTTATCTTATTAAATTATAACATTAGCTGCGATTGGTCCAATGGTCCGGATTTTCTCTACTTGCAAACCACTACCTCCCTCTACTTGTGTGTTCCATACCCCACTGGTGCAAGCTGAAGTCCTATCATGGCATGCTTCCTCAAGATCCGAGTCAATCATACATTGTTTTATATCCATTAGCTAAAACCGTCAGGCCGTCCACTCTGTGGGTGGACCACTATACAAAATAGATGAATGGCTAGAAAAATTAGTTCCACCCTTCCATTTAGCTGAGCCCACCCAGGGAGTAAAAGAACATTTCTATTCAGCAAGACATGGATTGGGTACTGCCTTGCCTGGACCCAACTCCCCTGTACCTGGTGGGATTTGTTGGACAGTAGGTAGCTGTCAATGAAGAAACAGTCAAGTTGCCCAGTTGAGCACCTAACCATTTTTAAACATGTTTTGAGTGGGCCCAAGGAAGCTCCACCTGCCCGTTGCGTTTGATTGAATAACAGCCCCTGTGAGAGATGGGATCAGTTGAGTACCTACTAGCTTTCAAGCCAGTTTCGGATGGTCGTAACTCGTGCACCATTCAATCAAATCTCCCCAGGTTTGGGTGGGGCGGTCCCTTTCAGCCACAACTTATATGAAGGAGAGACGATTAGGTGAGCCCAGCTGGAAGATGCCCAGGCATTTCAACAGTAGGTCTCAGTTCAAGTGCTAAGGAGACACACTAACCGCATTAGTGGGTGGGTGCATCATATGACTAACTGTGTGCGTGTGTTGCCCCACTAACAAGGTGAGTGGTGAGAATAGGGCTCTGTAACGCCCCAGATTTTCGAGATTTATTTGAAAATTTATTTTTAATTTATTTTTTTTAATTATCGTACATTTACCGTTGATTTGCGAATAGCGGGACATCCGTAGGAGATCCGATAGGGGACCCTTTAACAAAAATTGTTTAGAATGATCTCATAAACATCATAGAAAGATCAGATTTCAAAAATCACACACTTTTCAGATAATTACGAAAATGCCATTAGTTAAACTTAAGTTAAGATGTCATTTTTAAGTATTATAGTTTCTGACGATCACTTTCACGTAAAACCCTGGATTTAAGCTTTTGGGCACATATTAACCACACACATCAAATTTCAGCCCTTAAATCATAGTAAAAGTGGTCCGATTGTCAAATCAGCCCCTTAACCCTTGATTTTCATGTCCATCGATGAGGAAAGTAGATGGTTAGTCGTAGTCGAATATTTCTCTTCATATGAGTGACTTGGATCGTCTTAATCATGGACCAATAGTGTGATTTGAGTGCCCCACCTTGATAAGCATCTTTCTTACGCGCGAAGTTATCCCGTTTTAGAAATTAATGAGTTACCAACTCTTTTTAAATTTGAACCTTTCAATTTACCCACTTCTCACCATCAATCGCTTCTCAAATTTGGACCACTTATTATACTCATATGACTACGAGTTTACACAAAGTTTGGACCTCGATCTATAATCCTACACCGTTGAACCACACAGCTAGCCCCTTCCTTTTCCCCCAAAAGTTGAAATTTCAGATCTAGGCATTTCGCACCATCAATCAACCACTAAACTTTGTACGATTATTTGCCTATCATGACCATATATTTTTCCAAAATTTGGGCCCTGATCATCAAGCGTAGACCGTTAATTGAGATCAAGCCCATTTTAGCACCCGTTAGGCCATTTTCAAGGATCGGCCAATCTAGAATGTGGATCATCAAGAAATTTACATATTCTGACTCTACTCTTTGAACTTGATAAGATGAACGGATTGGAATTGATCATAAATCATCCAAATATTGAGATTTGAGAAACCCACCTCAAGAAGTTGTTATACAAGACCTCGCGTGCACATCCCTCTCCATATTTCTACTACGCACCTCCAAATCCTTCTCCTAACCCTAGCCTCCATGCCCTAGAGAAAGAGAAGAGAGAGAGAGAGAGAGAGAGAGAGAGAGAGAGAGTTATTTCTCATATTTTTCCAGCGGCTAGGATATTCTACAACCCTCTTCTTCTAAGTCCATCCTAAGGTGAGGATTTTCCTTCAAGCCTTTCATTAATAATATCATGATTATCATAAGTTTCTTTTGTGGCATGTGAAGTTGTTTTGTTTTAAATTACTGATCCATATAACATGAAGTTTAATGTAGGATTTGTAATGAATATCATTATATAATGATGCGATTCATTGTTTAGATTTTTTTACTAAGAAGCATGTGTATTTGTGTTATTTATCTTTGTGAAATCTGTGCCCTTATTTCCTTAATCTGTGTTTTACAAGTAACATTGGTTTTCATATTGTGATATGAAATATGTGTATAAGATCATCATATGGATATCCCATTATTGTATACTCTTTGTCCCTAAGTTGGTAAAATTATTTGATGTAGAGAGATGGAACCCGTGAGAGGTGTCCATGATAGAAGAATATATCTTGACTTAACTGAGAGAATGAAGTGATTGTTTGTCAATGGATCCTTACATGTACATGATGCTTGATTGGATCCATTTATATTACACGAGTATTTTAATGAATTTGGTCATGATGTACAACATTGGCTTTTTGGGACATGATGAAATCATAAAACAGGACAATGAGTGGACACTAATGGTATACAAATTCTCATGAGCCGGGGTTGGTGCTATGGACACTAATCTCGTGCTGTCGGCCTATGCTGGGTTGCTTGCGACTCCCCATAGTGACCATTGAGTTTTATTTAAATTGGTTGTATGCGAAAACACTTAAATAAAGGTGAAACTAAAGTCATGCATTCACTTGGCTCCATGTGGGTGTACGGAATTGAGAATAGGCTAGAGCGTCCTTACTTCTCCCGTACACTGTCACGTGTAGATTTGGGCTATGAGCGTCCCGTTTCTCACGTGGTCGGGCAAAACTATGGGCTTGTGCGTCCCAGGAACCTCTGGTGACTAGTGGCTAGCATGAAGTCGTAACAGGGAGTCTCCCACTTCATGTATTGTGATTCTAGCCAGGGTGCCTTAACCAGAGCATGCATCCATGCATCGCATTAACAAAGATTTTTAGTTGGTTGTTTTGATTTGATTGAATGATAATATCCTGCTTGCGTTTACTCTGTACCATTATTATTATTCTTGATTGTCTTGGAGGAAATATTCCCCACTATGATAGCGTTTAACGCTATCCCAAACACAATTTAGGTGATGCAGGTGAAGATCCAGGTATTGAACCCGATTTTTAAGAAAAGAGTTCGATGGTTCGTACGATCACATGGCGGATGACGATGTTAGAGAAACTTAGTTGGTGTTATCATTTATTAAATATTTCTTTTGAGTAGTTGATACATTTATGGAATTGTAATAAGTCTTCAAGAGAAGACATGATTTTGTATTTTAATTAATCAGTATGGATATTGGTTGGTTCCTTTATTTAAACATTGATGATGACGTAATAAGTTTAATAGAATAAGATGATAATTGTTTCCGCCATTGTGCTTGAATGCTATATTTCATTATTTAATAAATCAATTAGTCCATGATTTACTTGGGAATTCGGCCGTCGTGTTATACACGAGAGTCGAAAATCTCGGGTCGTTACAGGCTCTCAATGGGTCGGATTTTGATCGGATCCAGTTGGATCCAGCTGCAAGTTTGTATATCTGTAGACAGATTCGGATCGGATTCGGATCCAACTGGAATCCAAAGGGTGATATCCATATCCTATCCATTTATAAATTGTTAGATCCATTTTCAATACAAAATCAATATAACCATCGGATTCGGGTTGGATCTAGGTTCGAATCCACCCCATTACAAATCTAAAAAAATATATAATACAAAATATATAATATAATATATTTAACTTAGTAGAAAAATGATACAAATCCCACTATTTACTATGGTATGGTCGACCTAGGAGTGGCATGTCTCAATTTTGAGACACGGTCTAAAATAATTTGTAAAACGGATGGCCAACATGAATATAACATATACAGTAAGGTGACAATGAGTCGGATCTTAATCGGATTGGGATCGAGCTCGGATATGTTCCTGTGAATACATATCCGGTCCATTTAAGTAATCAGACCTATTTTAAGATCCAAATCTAGTCCGTTTAACTATCAAACTTATTTTAAGATCCAAATCCACATTATACGGATTTGGAGCGAATCGGATCTCGGATCAGATCCGTTCCATTGAGAGCCCTAGGTGAGAACCCAACCTCACCCAAGTCTATGCGGCCCTTACCATGGGGTTACCGTGGGGGCCACCTTGATGTATGTATTATGTATCCATGTCATCCATTCATTTTTCTATATCAATTTAGGTCATTATCCTAAAAATGAAGTAGATCCAATTATCAGGTGGACCATATCATAAGAAACATTGGTGATTGAACGTTTTATCATTAAAAACTTCTTACAGTGCACCTTAATGTTTAGGTAGTGTTTATTTACCATTCAATTTGTTGATAAGGTGGCTCATTAATGGTCAATCAACACCGTTTCTTATGGTATGTTCCACCGGATAATTGGACCTGTTTCATTTTCCAGATAATCTCATAAATCGATCTGGAAAAACGGATGGATTGACAGTGTGGATACATAATACATTCATCAAGGTGGACCCCACGGTAAGGGCCGCACCATCTTGGGTGAGGCCGGGGTCTCACCTAATCCGCTATCTATTGAAAGCTGATATCTGTACACATGTGCCATATCGAAACGTGTGCTTGCAGGCACCAGCTGCGTTTGCCGCGACATTAATAATAACCATAATCTGCACGTGCTAACGGTTTCGTAGACCACAATGTTCGTTTATCACTACATAAGATCATGTTGATTTGTCAAACATTGCCCCCGTAATACACGTGCACCTGCCATTGAGACCTTAGAAGTCGCAGATTAGACCGTCCAGCAAATTAGTTATGAAAACGATGCTATTGTTCCAAACCCAGTCGAAGAAATCAAACGGTTAAAATTTTTTGTGCAGGCTGATTTCCTGGCCACACTGTCAGAAAATGGGCCCATGTTTTGACGGTCCAAATTGAGGTGCAGGTCCTGTGTCAAACGCACACATTAATGTCTCGATCACAGCTATATTTTATTACCGTTTCTTTTTTTGGGAACTGCTCAAGTGCTCTTAGTTGCTTTAGGTCACTTGGACAGTCCAAACGGTGATCTAAACGGTTCATCAGGCCCAACGCATATTTCAAGAGCTACAATGAAAGAATTACACTGATTTAACAATATTAACCGTTTTATCAATTGTCCTGAAAATGGACGGTCAATATCATTTACACAAAATAGGTCCAATGGACCAATTGAGTTAGGGTTTTTTTACCACGAAATTAGTGACCAAAGTGGATTTTATTGAATAGCACCTCCAGTAACTTATAGTGCTTCTAAAGAGTAGAAATTGCATTACTGCCCCCTCTGTTTTTTCTCCGCAACAAAGTGGAAAATTGTAAGTTGCGACGCCGACACGGTGAAAGTCTTACATCCAACTCATTCAATAGATGCATTTCAACATTAACATTAGACAAACTAAAAATATGATAAATCCAATCACATCGTAGGTTTACAATAGACAATCCATAAAATTATTGTACACCCTTTAAAATATTTCAGTTTTTTTATTTTTTTTTTATTTTTTATCATGCAAACAATGCACCCACATGATTAGTCACATGATGCACCCACCCACCGGTAGGGTTTGTGTGTCCCCTTGGCATTTCAAACCTGAGACTGGCTGTTGAAACACTAAGACATCTTCCAGCTCAAGCAACTCACAAATATCCCATCTCAAGTCTAGGCCATCTAATAATCTAATTGACATAATGTTTTGTTTGTGTTATGACCATGCTACAGTGCATATGCCACATAGATGCCACAAGTCTTAAGCTTCACTACTAAAAGAAGAAAAAATTAGTAAGGCATTTTGTTGAGGGATGGATTCGATCATACGGTCAATCAATCAAGCTGCTCAAGTGAACTGATGCAACTAGCCTCGTAGCAGGGCAGATTGCCAACGACCCAACTAGGAGCATGTGTTTTATCTAATCATTTCTATTTAAAGAATGAATTAAAAGATGAGGCAGATCCAAAGCTCAAGTGAACCACACCATAAGAAATAGTGGGATTGTATGACCTGCCGTTAGAAACTCCTTAGAAATTACATAAGCTTTGTATAAAGCTGACATTTGTGCTTTTCCTTTATCCACATTTGTGTGACCTTACGGTGGCCCTAAAAAAGTTTCACCAAGCATTATCCCAAGGGGTGTGGTCTGCTGGAGCTTTGCAACTTCCTTATTTTTGGGCTCTAAAATGAGCTGGAAAAAGGATGGATGGTATAGATAAAAACACATCGATCACAGTAGGCACCCACAAATTTCAGTCGCCAGCAATGCTCCCTGCAGCTGTTAAAAGGAAAACGCGGATTGCTAGTGACTTGATTTGATTGGTTAACATACTGCTCCTGGAACTCTTTAAAACTGTACGTCGGTGTCAAATGGGAAGAAAATTAGTCGCTCCTGTCACATCTTAGGGTAGGCTAAAAAGTAAGAGCAATTTATAATTGGAAAAGGCTTGGATACTCCGGCGGAATGTCATGTTCCATACACGTGCACATAGGAAAGTGTACTTGGGGCATGTGTTGACCTTAGATTACGGTTTCCTCGTGGGCCCCACCAGAGTTGGAAGGCCGTAATAAAAAAAATAAAAAAACTAAAAATAAACGACTAAAACATACTACTGTTGGACGCCCATATCGACTCGGATTGCATGCTACCGGCGCAGGGCGGACTCGGTCCAGGCACTGGCTCTGTAAGGCCAATCGTGGTTTATGTGTTTTATCCACGGCGTCCATCCGTTGATTTTTGTGTTTTCCGTCATTCAGGTCTAGGGGACCTAATGAACAGGTTGGATGGCTAATAAACATCAACGGCGTGCGTCATTATCACCACTGCTTTCTGTGGTTTGGTTCACTTGAGCTTTGGATTGCCTACGTTTGGGCTCTTTTCGTTACAATGATATGCCAAAATAGATGAACGGCGTGGATAAGACATTTATCAAGTCGACCCCATAGAGCCCCCTGCCTGGACCCAGTTCCTCAAGCTGCGGCAGAATGCAATCCGCATCGGACGGGGATTTCCGGCTTTCACAGGAAGTTCCTGCGCTGGGAACTTAGGTGGGGCCCACCGTGATGTTTGTAAGAAATTCACTCCGTCCATCCTTTTTTTATTAGATCATTTTAGGACATGAGACCAAAAATGAGCCGGATCCAAGACTCAAGTAAGCAAAAAACGTGAGGATCGAACGTCCACAATTGAAATATTCGTGGCGCCACAGAAGCTTTGAATCAGGCTAATATTTATGTTTTCAGTTCATCCCAGTAGGAATGACGTCAGGAACGGTATGGATGGCATATAAATATCACTGTGGATCCAGGGAGGTTTCAACTGTAGGAATTTCCCTACACACCTTTTCCTTTAGTGCGGCCCACTTGAGTCTTGGATCTGGCTCAATTTTGTTCACGTGTCCTCAAATGATCTAAAACAACGGATGGACGGAGTGGATTTCTCAAAAAACAACACAGAGGGCCCCGCCTAGATTGCTAGGCAGGAACTTCATAGGAAGAGCCTTTTGCAGGAAATCCGGGCCCATCCGCATCCATGTCCATTCCAATGAGATCTGGATCGTCTAATCAATCTGATTTCAGGCAAATGGCGAATCAACAGTGGGCTTCTAATCAATCCGATTCGAAATAACCCATGCCTCGAGGCGTATGGATGTCACGTGTACAATTTCCTTGTGCATGCACAATTTGGGTTCCGGCTTATGTGGATCCCTGACTGTGGGGCATCATGATGTATGTAACTTATATCCACGACGTCCATCCGTTTGGAAAGCTTATTTTTTAGCATGAACATAAAAACGAAGTAGATCCAAAACGAAGGTGGACCACATCACAGAAAATTGTAGTGATTGAAAATCCACCATTAAAAACTTCTTGGGGGCCACCGGAACGTTTATTTTCCATTCAACCTGTTGATAAGGTCACAAAAGACATGGATGAAGGGAACACACAAATATCAGCTTGATCCAAAACTTTTGTGGCCCAGGAAGATTTTAATGGTCAATCACCACGTTTTCCTGTGGCGTGGTCCACCTGAGATTTAGATGTGCTTTTTTTTTTAGTTATCATGCTCTAACATGAGCTTTCAAAAAGGATGGACGTCGTGGATGTAAGGAAATATATCAAGGTGGGCCCCACAAAGATCCACCGAAGCCGCGTCCCGCAATTAGTCATCACGCTTTTGCACAGGGTAAAAAAATTACCGCATTTTATAGCAATTCAAGACGGGATGGGCCCACATACGAGTTAAAGGAGGAAAAAGCGAAGCCACTGGAGGAAGCGGATTGCGTACTGAGTAACTCAGTACGTGAGGGGTCCACCGTGATTTATGTATTCTATCCACTCCGTCCATCCATTTTACCAGATAATTTTAGGGGTTTAGCTTAAAATGAAGCATATCCAAAGCACAAGTGTACCATACCACAAGAAACAGTGTGAATAGACGTCTACCGTTGTTGAAAACTTCTTGGGATCGCAGAAGTGTTGGATCAAGTGGGACCTAGAAAGGTTGGATGACAAATAAACATCACTATGGGACCTAGAAAGGTTTCAACGGTGGAAATCATTATTCTCACTATCATCACTATTTATTTTTTCCTTCATCCAACAGGTTGGATGACAAATAAACATCCCTATGGGACCTAGAAAGGTTTCAACGGTGGAAATCATTATTCTCACTGTCTCCTGTGGTGTGTAAAAACGGATGGACTGTGTAGATAAATAACAAGAGAGTTTACTTGGTACGATAAAACCGTACTGAGTAACTCAGTAGTCAATCCGATTTCGGCCTTGGATTCCAAAGAGTGAACCTGCGTTACAGCTGTCTTAAATATGAGATTGCACTCCAAGCAATCGCGTTTGGCAGGCCGCTTGCTGCTGCCATCCGAAATGGAACCGTCTCTATCATAATATGGTGGACCCCATATTTTTACCATCCACGTGGCTGGATAAACATTTGATCGTGACCGTTGACGTAGTGGGAACCACTATTCATAGAATACTTTAAAACTTTCCTGGGAAAGGATTATCCTACGCGTCACATTGGTGATATTATTCAGAGGATGGTGAGGATTGTCCTAATTGCTTGGCTTTTGAATCATAACCACACAAGGAAAAGCCCACTAGGTGGATGGTCCAGATACACTAAGTATTTGAAAATGACTGATGACAAAGGCAATCAGTGTTGTGGACCGTTCATCAGGCGAGAACACCGGCCCTCAAGCAGGGTACCTGAGGAGATTAGAAGGCCAAACGTGTGGACATTCGGATCTGTCTGACACCCTGAAGGCGCGACCGGCCTGATTTTCAAGCTACGCCAGATCCCATGGAAGGCCCACCTGATGAACGGCCTGGATCTCCATGTATGAGCTACATTGGCATGTATGAGACCGACACAGATTGCGTACTGAGTAAACTCTGTGGGCCCCATCATGATGTATGTGTCTTATCCACGCCGTCCATCCGTTTTATCAGCTCATTTTAGAGAATATCTCAAGATGAAGCATATCCAAATCAGCGTCCGTACGGGACAGACTTGCACTGGAGATCCAGCTCTTACATTGGTAGTAGCTTTCCAGGGTTGTTGAGAACTGCGTTTACACGGGCATTTTAGAAATTTAACCCACAGCCTTCGTTTTGCCTCCGTCGCGACCTTAAAACCAGCAAATGTCGCCACTCACTGTGGCGCACATTCTCAGCGATCCATAGATCGGAACCGTCCATATTGTCGACTATATGTTATAGAGGGACAATAAAGTGACTGAATGAGTAGATGAATTTATAACAGTGAAATAATGTTTTGAACGAATGGCATTTAACTTTGAAAATCAACGGTTAGGATTCTCAGGGATGCGTGATTATGAAAAAATGGCTTGTTTATATTAGTAATGAGAATTTGACCGGTTCAAATCATCGGACCATTTCAGCATCTGGCCCTCAGCAGACAGCGACACACGATGGATCCTCAGTCGCGACAGGAGCAGAGCAAAACGAACTCGGAAAAGAAAGAGAGAGGGAGTGGTTCCACGTTCGATAGAGCGTTTTCATCGTCTTATTTTGTTATATTCAGTGGTGTATTCGTGGTTTCACGAATATCTCAGGGGCACAGCAGTCCCAAAAAAACCAGAAATGCGCAAAGCTACAGTCCAAACGATCCATCGTATCGCTTTTATCTACCCTAAAAACTAAAATTATGAGCCTAGAATTATAAATAAGACCCCAAAATTCCAATATTTACAAAAAAGGACCCCACTGCCATTACTGCATATTCCCGACCCATCATCCTCTATTCGGGAATCGAATTCAACTTCGCCGTGAAATTACGACCCCTGCCCCTCCCATCCCTCTTCTTCTCCTCCGCCACCGCACGGCGGTCCCCACCGCCCTCTTCCCGCCGGAAAACCACCGGCGCCACCGCACGGCTCCGCCGGCACCCACATCTGTCCCCGCAGCTCTTCCTCAGCGCGGCGCTCGCCTTCACAGCCAATGCAGCCATCTCCTCCGCCTGTAGCGGGTGGCGCAGCCGGCTCAGCGGCAGCGCGAAGTAGAGCTGGCCGGGCTGCAATTCCTCGTCGGCATTAATCGCCGGTAGGAGGTCCTCGAACTCCATCTCGTCGGAGTTGCAGATGAAGCACGTGGGATCCGTCTGCAGCACGTACGAGGCCTTCACCGGGTAGGAGAACTCCTGCAGCTTGCCGTCTTGAAGGATGAGCTTGGCGGTCGCGACGGAGGTCGACTCGCACGAGTGGCAGCTGCCCATGCCTTGGAAGGGGGAGGAGGAGGAGACGAGGTGTGTGAAAAACTCTGCGATTCTTTTGCGGAGGGTATTGTGAAGGAGATTCGGGTATTAATAGGGAGCGAGTCGGGGATTATCTCCGCGAGTCAGTATTTTGTCGCCACGTAGGATTTTGTCGTGTAGTGAGTGGTTCGTCGGAGTAGTGGCCAGGGCGCCAACCTGTCATAGATTGATGACAGGTTGTATAGGGAAGTAAAGGAGCGGGAAAGGTTTCGTAAATGGGACTTGGATTTTTAAGAAATTACGGGATAGACCAGTGGTTTTTGTGGCGTTGGAACGGGGTGCAAATGACGACTATGCCCTCCGTCGGTTGCGTGATGTCAGTATTCAACGCACGTCTCCCTCGGTAGTACGGTTAGAGGATGTACACATACGATGCAACGCACGTATTTACTTAACGTGGTGTGGCTGCACACGTCCCAATCCCTGCCGTCCAAATGGTGGGCCCACCGTGAATTTCACCTGGTTTAAAAATTTTGCACGGAATGATCTTCCGATTAAATGGGGAATGATCCGATGCGTTCGGACAGTTGGGTAATTACAGTAACTTGCGTGGGGCCCACACGTGATGTGCATGTAGAATCCAATCCGTGCATCTCATGATAACTTTCATAAGCACCGTGCATCCCAAGAAGAATCCCTGTCCAACGCTCAGGTGAGACACCACAGGGGAGCAATGTTCAACCATGCCTGCGGCGTATATGTTCACTTGTTTTGGCCCACCTAAATTTTTAGTTTTATCTTGGCCCTTAATCCTGATGGGAGACACCTGATGAATGGATTGGATGACATATAGACAACACAGTGAACCCACATTACATCTAGAAGTTTCTAAACGGTGGGCTTGCCCTCTCCAACGTCCCACATTGTTCCTGTTTCGTGTGGCCCACCTGAGTTACGGATCTGGCTGGATTTGGTACAATGCATTGCTAGCTAATGTGTATGCGTTTGTGGATGTTGGCCTTACAATGCAATAGCACGTAATCATCACATGGTATGGGTGAACGCGTCCGAAACCAGCCATGCAAGGTGGGGCCCCACAGTGAAGATCATCTGGTCCAAAAATTAGTCTGTTCCTCTCATTATGGTTGAAATAGACAGTTGATGGGTCTGATTTGGACTGTTCATTGCTTTGAACGGAATGGTCTACATGTTGGCTGGATAATTAGCTGGATTTTTTTAGATGGTCCTTAAAGTGGGCCACACCTTTGGCTCACGTGCACCCGTCGCATGTGAAGTTCATATGCAATGAATGGTAGGTAAATTGGCTCATTTTATGTGTGATTGTTTTCAAAAGAGGTGATTATTTGTAATAAGGTCTCCCACCCAACTTGTCAGAAAGCAGGGCCCTCGTCCAACTAATGCATAGGTCAACGTGGGCGCCATCCAAACCGTCGAAAAGGTTGGCCCCACTAGGAAGAACACTCAGTACAAAATTCGAATCCAAATCATCATGTGGGCCACACCTTACAAGACAATCGCCCATTTGATCCATAAGTGCATATGATTGGTGTGGCCCACATGAGAGAGGGTAAAACAAAGTGCAAATGGATTAAAACTGTAAAGAAATGAGGAAAAGGAAAACAAAGTGTTTCCCCTTTAATAGACATTTACCCCTTCTGCAGCAAATGCATGAATGGGAAGGCAATTTGTTTTCCTTTTTGTCTGATGTTTATCCCATTAAAGCCATTTAACACTGTTTGTATATTCTTTTAAGACTGTTGTTTTTGTTTGTTTGTATCCAGTTTTTTAAATATTCCGTTCATTCACTTGTAGATTCCAACCATATCAAATCTTGAAGAAAACCCCTCTCCAGTGTAGTTGTTTTTGCTTCCTTTTCCCGATTTGTTGTTGCCAGCTTTACTTGGCTTATTCATTAATGATGTTTGTTTTATAGGATAACTATAAGACTATCGCCATGCTTTATCAGACAAATTATTGGGAAGTTACAAAATAATGCAAGCTCCAACAATGAATGTAGCTGACATGTGGCTCTTTGGATGGATGTAACTGCAATAATGCACTCTTACGGTGAATGTAGTTGAAATATTGAGGATACTGAGATTGATGAGTGGCAAAGAAAGAAAAGATAAAGCTAGAAATGAATACATTGAAGAGATTTAATTAGGAGTAGCACCATTGGATAATAAGATAAGAGAAAATTGGCTAGGCTTAAAACCTAGTCGAGTTGAGTTGACTCTAAAACTTAGATGAGTTTCACTAAATCTCATTTGGGTTTTATTTTCCTTTGGGTTCTCTAATAATATTTAATGTTAAAAAATATAAAATATATAAATAATGTCAAGTTGTGCTGAGTAAGGTAAACTTTTATTTTGTCTAGTTGTTTCTGAGTTTTTTTTTTTCCTTTTTTGTTTTTTTTTTTTTTTTCTGGATCATGTTGAGTTTTTCTCTTGTTTTGACGGGTCATGGCCATATTATGTTTGTCTTTAGTCTGTGTGATCTCCAGTCAACTTGACTCTATCAAGTTTTTAAACCATGATTCAAACAGTAGATAACTCCCAATCTCTCATTTGATTGGGACATCCAACCAGCCCAACACTACAAGAAATATAACACCACGGTAAATGTCAAAAAAATGAACAAATGCCGGTAAAAAGGGACATCACTAAAGCCTTTAGGGCCTGTTTGATTTTACATGATACACGTAAATATGTGGTGAATGGGTAATTATTTCTTTTTCACCTTGTTTGAGTAATTCCACCTTGAAAATCGGTCCAAAAGTGTTGACTCAAACCTGTGGGCCCCACCATAATGTATATGATATATCAGCACTGTTTATATGTTTTATTAGCACATTTTGGGGCATAAGCAAAAAAATAAGGCAAATCTAACACTCAAATAGCCCGTATGAAAGGACACAATGGTCTTAATTCGTCCACCGTTGAAAGTTATTTCTTTCATTGGGCCCGCATTGAGGTTTATTCATCATCTAACCGGTTCATATGGTCACACAGACATAGATAAAGGGAAAACATAAATTTCAGCTTGATCCAAATCTTTTAGGGCCCCCAAGAAGTTTTCAATGGTACGAACTCGCCCATTGTTTCCTTTGGTGTGGTCCACTTGAGCTTTGGATCTGCCTCGTTTTTTGGTCCACGTCCTAAATTCAACTGGCATAACGAATGGGCGGTGTGGATAAGCCACATACCTCACAGTGGACCCCACACTTATTGTACAAATTTCTTGATTTTAGTGTTAAGAAAAGTAACCGTCACAGTCTTCATGGGGAAAGATGCAGTAATTTGCCAGGTAAATAATCATTACCCATTTACAAGGTAATTACAGTTGAGGCAAAAAATCAAACAGGCCCTTATTCACTCAATGGGTGGGCCCAACTTGTACCTTGGATCATATTAGTATCTATCCATGGTTATCTAGATTGTGGACTTAGTTGTGAGTGGATTGGGTTGATTTTTTTATCAGGTAATTCTCATGGTGAGTGGATTGGGTTTATTTTTTAACCTTCTGAATGAATTGGATGTGTTACGCATATGATGGCTTAAAAGTTGTCATTAGTAATTTATCATCTAACCAGTTCAATATGGATACTATCTTATCAACTGAGTCCATGCATAGTACATCATTACTCTTTGAAGACTAATTTCATATTAAGAAATTTAATTAGTTGACCTAATGAGGTCTGATACCAGAAATCCTTTTGTGTCTGAACAAGTTTTTATATGATTGGCGACATCATTCTGTACTCTAAAGAGAATATTCACCGCAAAGGCACCCCTCATCCCTATAGTTATAAGGACTTGATGTCATTGATGAACACCGTAGAAACAATCGTCATTTCTGCATTTGTTGATTTCGTCTTACAATTTTCACAGGCAAAATGATAATGGAAACAGTTTGTCATGACCATATGTGTAAACTTCTTTCCAGACTTCGTATCTCTTTTAAGCAAGATTTGGAAGTCGACTTGATGGTTTCAGACCCAATCCATTAAATGATGCTAGGGATGATATAGTTCAAGAGTAATTTAATTGCGTTGATGCATTTATAGAGAAAGCAATTAGGTTTCTCCAATGAATTACTCTTGTGATTCGTTTTAAAATTAGAAACGCTATTAATTTTTATATGAAAATTATTCTTTCAGCTCAATGAGGACTTCCCAATGGAGGATTGAGGCTAATTAAGCTTTGTTCTATTATAGGACTGGCATGGTATTAGAATTGATTTGTTTTTCTTTTTAGTTGAATTTTTTGAGGGGTTTGAGTGTGGTCTCTCTTATAATTGCAATTGATCTTTTCAAGAAATTATTTATTAGTGGTGATGGAGTTTTCCTCCTCAGCAAAGGAGGAGAGAGAGTGTTTCTGGGTGAGGCCGGGCGCCCGAGCCCTTCAGTGGCCGGGCGACCGAAATTCCACCAGACAGGCAGCAATGCTGCTGGACTGTTTTCGTAACAGCCGAGCGCCCCACGGTTTTGGTGACCGGGCGCCCCATGACCCGGCCGGGCGCCCGACCATGTTGGTCCGGGCGCCCGAAATTCTGTTTTTTCTCCTGGATTACTCGCTGGAGGTTTTTTGAGTTGGCCGGGCGCCCGACCCGGCGCGGACTGCTTATACGCAGTTTCCTAATATGGCTCTAATTGCTCCATTTTTTGTACTTAAGCGTTCCAAAACGGGATTAGGGCATCCCATTGTGTGGCTAACACGTCCAAGGTGAGAAAGAGAGAAAAAGAGGAAGAGAGAAAGAGAAAAGAGAGAAAGAGGAAGCTTGTAGAAGGGAGAAGTTGCTTGAAGAAGGGTTCTTCTGCGCAACGGTCGTCTCAGCGCTTCTACGTCCTCGGAATCGGTGAGATCGTTTCTCCTTTTACTATTCTCTTGTAGTTTATCCATCCCTGCGTGGGTGAAGAAGTTTGATCCAAGCGGTGTGTGCTTGTGATCGGTTGTAACAGTTCCCTGAAATAGTAGATTGTTGATCTGGACTAGGTCCCGTGGTTTTTACCTCTTTTGAGGGTTTTCCACGTAAAAACTCCTTGTGTCGTGTGGTTGATGTTTATTCTTGATTATTGCATTAGCATAGTCCATAATTCTAGTGTATTGGAGGGCGAGATCCGAAGGTTTGTGTGAAACGCACCCAACAGGTGGTACCATCCACTTTCTTTTAGAAAAAAGTATGATAAATTCATCTTATTCTTTGTATTTAAGATGAAACAATTTAAAAGTTAGAATTCTATTTTAGTGACACCGATAGTTAGGTTTCAGTGAAAAAGATTTATGAACTCTTAAATATACATGATGACCCCCGATGACAGTTATTCAGTTTATAATTAGATTATCTCTAAGCTATGAACATTTTTATCCATGCAACTAGTTATCCGTTGAGATGCTTTATTTATTTTAAGGACATTTTGATGGTTTTTGCTTGTAGGAAGGGTATTGATGGAATTTAAAAATGTATGACCAACTTACCATATGTTCCAATCATGCTAGTCTCTTTTTCTGAGGAGAAAAACTTTGATACTCTAGCAAAGTAAGATAGTGGATAAACAGGCATTAAGGAATTTTGCATATGGTATATAATGAACTAATATTAAATTGTGCAAATCAAAGTTTGGATTCAAATAGCTTTTCATTAAATAAATGTATTAATTTGATATTCTAATTAGTTAATAAGTGGATGTTTAATGGATGGCAAAATAAAAATAGTCAATTATCTAAATTTAACAAATAAATGTTTGTTCTTTAGAAATTTAAAGTGATATAGAACACGATTATGGAAAATCGCATGGGCAACTCTGATAGAAGGAAATTGGATTAGAAAGTTCGATCTAAGGGCTTGTTTGGAGCATGGATTTGGAATCCCCTGGATTAAGAACCCTCTGCATTTGGAACCCCCTAGATTTGAAACCCCCTGATTGTGTTTGGCACCTTAGATTTGTAATCCCCTGTAATCCAAAAGTATGATATTCACAAAGGTTTGAATTTAATTACTCAGTCAACTTTAATATCCATAATTAGGGTATGTATGTAATGTTTGACACAATAGTTGTAATAAGCTCATTGAAATATATGCTTTGGACAAAAATGATGAAATTCCAAGTCCCGGATGGGGCCACAAGCACAAAATCACATCCAAGTGACTAACCTACGAATTTAAACCATTGATTTCTATGAACAATGTTTGGATGGCACTGATCACCCTATTAAAGTAATTTTAGTGATGTAGTTAATAATCTAATTGTTTTGGGATATCATCAGTGGGCCATGTGCCCAATAGATTAGTAGCCTAGTGACACACATGTTACATATATGACTCTTGGAAAGATTTTAGATGTAATCCAAGTTTCTACATTGGATTTCAAACCCCCTCATCGAGGTGATTTCAAATCCCCTAGATTTCCCAGTTGCTTTATGTGCCAAACGCATAAGGGCCCTAAAAGTCTAACACGTACCATAACATTTGACGACTATAGCTTTTTAATTGATCATAAGTTCCATGTGTATAATATGTCGATTAAAAGTTAACAACGAGCTCTATGCTAGACAATGCTAAAAGCAATTAGCCCTTGAATGATCTTTCAAAATAAGGTTGTTTTAGAAGTTAATTTTGACTTTAAAGTTAAATTTTACTTTTTTATACTAAGTTGTAATTTTTGCTAGGGCTTTAAGAGACTTGGAATAGCTTAAAGCCCTGATTTAAGTTATGAGAAAGAATTTGAAACAGTTTAGAAATTATCTACTATTTTTAGTATGACACGTATGAATCTCGACGAAGCTGGAGATAATAGCTATACTCAATGTAGAACGCCATGCAGAGTAACGTGTGTGTTGGATAACATCCATTAGAATCCGTCTAAGGAACCTTAACCTAGGTAGTTGGACACATCCAATTAAGATTGGCCACGTGGCACCTTTCAAGCTGACACGTGTCGCATAATGGGTGTAATAAAAAAATGAGGTGAGGTTGACGTAATGGGTACACGTTCAATCACCACTGTTTGGGGCTGCCTCAGTTTTTAGGTCATGCTCTAAAATGATCTCTCTAAATTATGGTGGGACCTACAGGACTTGGTGACCTCACTTAAGTAGCGAGATAGCTACTGAAGCAATCAGTAGCTAATCCGTGTCCGGAACTGCTTGAGTTTTGCACCGTGGTTGGTCATTGTACCTGACCTTGTGTGTGGCCCACATTTTATGCACGTCTTCTTTATGTAGCATGTGTCCCACAAATAACTTGTTTAAGTTGTCCACGCTACTATCCTCTTTACAGCTTGTCATAGTCACAACGGCCTGCTTCTAAAGTTAGATATTTAGAATAGGATAGGGAAGTATAGAGGCTTTTCTAAAGTAATCTAAATTTTATATAATTTATTGTCATTTAATAAATGTCCCATGGTAAACCATTAATATAAAGAGTCTTGAAAAAAAAGATTTTATGAGAGTTCACTTTATTTTGGACTTACTCTTTGAAACCATTACATTTTCTACCCTTTGCAATGTAACCTTTGCTAATTACATTTTTTATTTTTCTTAGGGTTTGTTTGTTTTCCAAATTTCTATTAAATGCAAAGTTAATAAGTCATTATTAGCATTAATAGGAGTTCATTTAAATAGGAATTATAGTTTATAAATTGAGAGTGAAATACACTTGTAAAGTAAATAGATTTTTTTGGACGCAGATTGTGTCCGACCCTTTGTCATAAAAGTGTTGGCCTAGATCTGCACAGGGTCCCACTGTGATGTATTTGTTTATCCAACCTGTTCATCCATTTTCTAAGATCATGTTAAGGCGTGGGCTCAAAATTGAGGCAAATACAAAGCTGTTGTTGATCATAGTAGAGATTACTCTTGCATTTAATGCAACTTGCCTTAATGTTCTATGCATTTAATGCAACCAAGCTTGTTATTTGGTGTGGTCTACTATAGCGTTGGATTTGCCTTATTTTTAATTCCATAACATAATCTTTAAAAAGAGATGGACGGCTTGGATAAATGGATAGATCATAGTGGGCCCCCATGCAAATCTGGTCGAACACAATCCGCATTCTTTTTTTTTTTTTTACATTATAAAATTACTATTTTATGGTGATTTTTAGGTGAATGTAAGTGGTGTTAACACACAATTACATAAGTAAATAATTATTACCCATTTACTTATTTATAACCATTTATTGCTGTAATTGGAAAATCAAACAAGCCCTTATGCTCCAATTCTTGAATCCTAGCACCCGACAGTGTATGCAGGTAATAGTCTAAATCCGATGTGCAGTGGGCTGCTACAAGACTAGAAATTTGAAGCTTTGCATGGAGGACGTACGCTCAGCCTAACGTCACCTTGTATACACATGCATTCCACGCATGGCATAAATAAATGCTAATGCAAGCTGTGCAAATTATACCTCCACCTTTATATGTAAGGTGACCTTAATATGGTTGAGTTGAGTACTTCCTCATATAAAATTATTGACTTTGAAAATAGGGTAATATGAAAAAGTAAGAATTATTTAAAATATAGATAGATCAAACGCCCCTAGTTTCAGATACATTTTATATAATCCGACTGAGAATCCAAACAAAAATAGAAAGGAAAGTAAGAATGTAAAAGAAAAGAAGAAATCAATGGGTGATCCTAACTCTCCAATTGCAGAGCATGAAATGGATGGTTATCATACAATCTACTGGATGGATCAGATTCAACAAAGGAAAATTGATCAAACAGAGGTGTAGAGTGGTACATTCAATCTTTTCCGTGGAATATACACTATCAGTGGGCAGTTGGGTTGATCGTACACACGTGTAACTCGTACAGAACCATGTGCATGTGTACGATTTTCCGTACTCTGCCAGCCTATCAGATTACGCCCCGCAAGAAAATGTGGAAGGGTATTCTGGGAATTTACTAGGAAATTTTGTTGAAATCTACTTGTTACGATTGCAGGGAGAAACGGGCGGAGCTGCTTGATTCCCCTAAGTTTTAGGGGTCGTTTAGTAATTCCGCTCAACCAGCCAAAGAAAAACGTGGCTTCCTGTAAGCACGCGTAGCTTCGCTGCAGTGCCTGGGTTTGCCACGTGGCAAAAAGGTCTTGGGAAACCAAAACCACGGCCCTGAATCCTGTACAACGCCTGTGTTAAGCACCGCCTACAATTGCAAAGCTCGATCGGCCCCGTGGTAATCTACGGTTGGAATCTACTCCGTACATCAGGTGAGCTAATCGATATTTGACTAGAGAAAAAAAGATCATCCCTTTCCACAAATCATGTGGGCCACACTAAAGAGAACAACGTGGCAATAATGATAGGTTTTTGTTTGGATCCACCCCTGGCTTGTATATTCATCCAATCCGTTCATCGGATGTGCCTCACCTGGATTAAGGGACATACAGAAAATCTTCATGACCTAAAATTCACGAGGGCCACATCGCTTGAAATACAAAGAATTCTCAGTGGTTTCACATTGTTCTATGTTGGGGGCCACCACTAGTTTCGGATTGGGCTGATTTTTGTAAATATGTGGGGTGGATCATCTGGTGGACGGAATAGATGTCACTCAAACAACAAGGTAGGTCCCACGCTGCGTAAGATAGGTACTGTAGATTCCGGTGCCAAAACCAGCAGACAAGACCCCTTGTGTTCGTTGGCTGTGATATACACATGCAGGGTTGAAACGCTACAAACATCTCAGCTCTGAGGTTTTCTAATGCAATTTTTTGGTACTCTGCAATGCTTTTTTTGTTTGAGTAAAGAGGTTCGAAAGGTTGACACGTGGCGCGATTTAATCGACTATGTGTGGCCCAACTTAGATGGGCCATAGACAAAATATATATATACAAAAAACTGATCTATCAACTGAACGATTGCTGGACAATTAATGGACGGCAGCCATAATTCAACACAAAGGCTCCAATCGAAGGTTAGGATCATGCGATCAATCTACTTTCGATAATATGGTCTATTTGCAATGGGCCCCATGATTTGGACGGTTCAATTTGAGTTTTATATATCAAGTGTAAAACTGCTAGGTGCATGTTTATAAACCATCATGGTCTGCAGGAGTATCAAACCTCCCCCCCTTTTGTTTTCGTGTAATGAATCATTGCTTGATAACGGAAGGGCCACGTCTCCCGCATGAAGCTTCCGAGTTTGTTGCAAATGGGACCCACTTCAATATAATATACATCAACGATCGAAAGCTAAAGATACTGTGAGACTAGTCTCTTATGAATAATACATACTCCTTCTGATTCTTGCATTTGGTGGGGCCCACTCACGATGTTGGTGGTTCATATAATACATCTTGATAATATTAAAAAAAAAATTTATTGAGAAATGTTCCAGTGCAGTCAGAGAAGTATAAGTGATAGTGCTCCTAGTTGCACTGGGACAGTTAGATAGTCCAGATCATTGATCCTGACTGTTCATCACGTCCAGCACAAATTTCATGGGCTACCATGCAAAATTCACACATATCAGACAAATATTAACCGTACGATCAATGACGTTTAATATGGACGGTCAAGACAATTCAATCAAAACTTGGCCCAATCTAGGATTTGATTCATCTAGTTGTTAGGTCCCATGTTCTAAAGAATCGCTTCTGTTAGGCAATCCATGGATTGGAGAAAGGATGGCTATAGACAAAAGGCTAAATCAAGGATGGATAGGATCATCCGATCTGTTCAATTTCTGTTTGGTAGCTCATGAAATATGTTATAGACTTAATGGATAGTTCAGATTGATAGATTGGACTGTCCAAGAAAACCAATGCCAGTGCTGTCAGTGGAGCAATTTTCAAAATTTAACAACACATGCATCACGATTGCTCTACTTTAATAATAGAATTTTAATGCAGAGGCTAGATCATGGGTTTATGATAAGGACGAGTCAGACTTATCTGAGTCGACTCTTATAAAATCTGGAAGGTTTCTAACCGTTGATGCCCCCATCTCAACTTTTCCCTGTAGAGTGGCCCACCTGCATTTTGGACCGGCCTGATATTTGAGTGTCAAGGAGAACATGAGATTGCACACACGATGAACGGACTAGATGTCATTCAGAGATCACGATCGGCCCACATTGTAGGTTCAACTTTGCACTGGATCGGTCCATGGCATGTTTAAGTGCCACCGGCTATAGATATGGCAGTTGATTCAGTGGTCCCGTACTCACGGACGTTTTCATGCCTTCACATCTTTTACCGTTCAAGTGGCAGTCATGGATGAGATCCTGGCTCTTTATTATGTGTTTCCAAACACTGATGACCACTAACCAAAATTTTCTTAATAGGAAACTGACAATCCTAACCGTCTATAGGTAAACCTTCTATTCAAAGTAAGCGATGCATGGTCAGAGCCTTTCAATCAAAAAGTTCTTTTTTTCTGTGTCATCGACCATTAAACCTTCTGAGTGAACAGTCTAGATCATGTCTATATATATACATGTGGAGGCACCAAACTTCCATGCCTCGAGAAGCACTAGATCAGCTCTCATAGAATACTAATAAAAGAAAATTCATGTGTACAAACATTCAGTTCACATGCATTTGCATGGGGGATGTATCAGGCATCATTATAGATGCAAACCAATGCAAATCATGCACTTTAAATAAAGGTTACATTACAAAGTGCAATTGTCTGAGCCATTTAATGGGAAATGCTCATGTCCAACCCGTTGGATGACAAGTTATTGTCCAACCATCAGTATTTTCCAATCTGTCGGGTGTGTACGACATCCAACCCGTCCAATACGTTGGATCTGCTATCAGAATCACCTAGTGAAAAAAAAAAAATAGTTGATCTAGTCATCAGGTGGGCCGCAAACATAGAAAACAATGAATAACCGCCCATATTATAAAAGAAATACAAGTATGGCTTATCTGATGTGTGGATCGGGCCGGCTGTGACTCGGTGCAAGCGCTTGCATTTCATAATAAAAACTATCCGCTGGTTGGACTGGACATGAGCATTTCTCACATTTCAAGATGGGTCCCTGAGTCATGGATCCCGACCATCTGATAATAAAAAAAAAGCCATCGAAATGATCTGCCATTGCAGAACATTAAACAAGCTAAAAGTCTGGGCCTTGTCTAACTGGAGGACCGAGATTGTCCCACTAAGCAATATCTGAGCCATGCCCAATCCACAGTCGGACCCAGCATGTTTTATTTTTATTTTTATTTTTCCACACTCGGACCAACTCGTTCTGGGTCAAGCTACGATACGCCTGAGTCAGGGGTGACTTGTCCAAGTCGAGGCTATTTACACTACTGATTCATGGTGTCGAGTCCAAACAGACTCACTAACGAGTCAGAGTCACCTCAGATTTTCCCACTGAAGCAATATCCAAGCCATGCCCAATCCACAGTCGGACCCACCATTTTATGCACTACTGAGTTATGGTGTTGAATCGGATAGAACTTAACTGGGTCAGAGTCGACTCAAACGAGTCACATCTGACTCGATGGACGAGTCATCAATCAACAGGGCCCACAAGAAAAACAGTGGAAATGGGACTAGTCTCAATATTATTCCAGCCATCTTATAATATCATTGTCACAACAAGAAATGGACGGTTAACAAACACAAATATAAAACGACTAACCTTGACTCAGTTAGAAAATCAACAATAAATAAATAATGATAAAAAATGCTAAGAGATATATTCATGTTTGCTTGTACAGACAAACATAGACATAGTAAAATAAATAAATAAAAAAGAAAGAAAAGATATACAAAAACCAGGGCCTGGTGTTTTGATGACAATGAAAAACCATTAAAAACATTTTATTTTTTTTCTATAGGAAGCATGAAGATTGACCCTTCTACCGTGACCACTTGATTCAATGAATGGAATTTTTTTGTCAGAGAATAGATGGTCATTTGATGGTTTGAATAATCGATCACACGTGTTTGCACACATGTGCAGGCTGGTGGTTTGGGCTTGGGCGGAGCCCGACTCATTTAATAAACTGACCAACATTTCTAGCCCAAATCTAATCCATGACCCATTAGGCTCCAACCCGACCTAACCCACTTAAAATTCATCCAGCGCAGTTATGATAAGATTTTCGGGTGATGATCTGGTTGTGGCCGTTGCGATGAGGTTGTGCACAACCTAGCTCAGTAAGTTGATATGGACACATAAACAGTAAAATTAAAAATCGTTTGTACTTTTGTTCTTCATTTTGCTTCTGGTTTCAGTCAGGTCATCTGATCCAACCCATTGATAACCGGTACGGGTGGGTCAGGTTGGGTAGGGCTCAATCCATGCCTTACTTAAATGGGTCACATTCCAAACCCACCACCCAGTTTCAAAAGCCGGTCAGGCTAATCGACTTATAGGCAAGACGACAATACTATAGAGGAGGTCCTGTGAAAAAATAGCTCAATGCTAGGATGATAAAATGCTTAATACCTCTTATTTTACTTAACCAGTATGGGCAGGTCAAGTTGGGTAGGGGTTCAATACATGTCTTATTTAAATGGATCACATTCCAAACCCACTACCCATTTAGCTTGGCCCTCCCCGGTTTCAAAAGCTGGTCAAGCCAGTCGACTCATAGGCAAGTTGTCGTGACAATACTATAGGGGAGGTCCTATGGAAAAAAAATAGCTCGATGCCAAGATTATAAAATGTTTAATACCTCCTTATTTTACTCAACCAGTATGGGCAGGTCAAGTTGGGTAGGGTTAAATCCATGCCATACTTAAATGGGTCACATTCCAAACCCATTAGCCATTCAGCTTGGCCCTACCCAGTTTCAAAAGCTGGTCAAGCCAGTCGACTTGTAGGCGAGGCGATTGTTGGAAACGGACGCCTCAAATCATATTACCCAAAGGCCACTGGCCAGCCGGTGGGGGTGTCCGACCGATCGGTCACAGTGAAAGACAGGCAGCGTTGCTGCTGTGCAATTTTTTAGGCCATCCGGCCGGTAGGGGTGTCCGATCGGCCGGACAACCGATCGACAGTCTCCTTGTACGATGCGGATTCTTGCGCGGTTTGCGCACAAGAGGTTTCTAATTCAGTCTTTCTTGCTTATTTAAGGTGTATTTTGGAATTAGGGGTTTCAAAGGTTGCAAAGGGGATTGAGGGAGCTTCTAGGTGAGAGAAAGAGCTTGAAAAAAAGGATTTCTTCTTAGGTAAGCTTGGGATTTCTCTTGTGGGCTTGGGTTTTTGGGTCTTAGGTTCCATCTCTTATAACTTCTGATATTATAGTGGATTGGTGTCACTTTGTGCCGTGATTTTTTACACGTGAGGGAGCTCCGCGTTCAATTTGGATTGTCTGTGTGTGGGTGATTGCATGCATTGTGATTGCATTGTATGGCTTGTTTGATTCTATTTGTTATTTGAGTTCGGCTTTGCTTCCGTTGCCGGCCCTCCTATCCCAACAGCGACAATACTGTAGGGAGGTCTTGTGGAAAAAATAGCTCGATATCGGGATGATAAATGTGAAATCTGAAGATGTTCCTTATCAGACTCGACTTTATTCTCACTTCTCTATCTTTTATGCCTGGTTGTATACGCAACTATTTTCTTTCTATTTTCACTATTTTCTGAGATCAGAATATTGCGTTGAGTCTTACTTGTGTTGTCCTTCGGATGAGAAGTTCGCTTTCATAAAAGAGCTGTTACCACCACTACTGATGGAAAACTATCACCTACCTCAGCAATTTCTTTTCCAAAAGAGTTGAGACCTATTTATTTGGACGATGTTAGCCCATTCGGGCAGAAACGATAAAAGATGATGAATTGTGTGGACTGAAATTCCACGGAGAATTTTCAAAGAAGATGAATGGGCCCATGCGATCACATCAGAAGTCGACCTATCGTTTTACAGGAAGAGCCACAGAAAATGAATATAATGTGAAAATGGTTTTTAGATTCCATGGTACCTCATATTGCATATTGCTCATGTGGCGTAGTTGGCCAGTCAGAAGAACAATGTCTTGGGGTGGCAAGGGATGGAAGAGTTCCTTGCAGAAGCCCAGTCTAACTTCATTCTTATCAATAAGAGTATAAACCCTCTTTGGTAGTCACTTAAAAATGAGTTCCATCTCGTTTTAGTTAATGGTAATTATGTGTTAGAGATTTCACAAGAATTTGATTTCTTCCAATTCCCATTTCCATTGGCAATGTGTAGTACTTGCTCTGAGACCAACTCCATTAGAAATGCATTGACCCCAAACCATTGAGGTGGTGGGTCAGATGGTTAGACTTTGTAGACCATTGAGCTAGTGTGTCCGACGATTAAGAACCTATCCTATGGCAGCACTCACTCTGGCCTAAGGTAGCCTTTCCACCTTCAAAAGGCTTTGTGACTTTCGCTCTGGTAAAGGTTGCTCCCTCTAACTCAAAAACAGGACATGGTATGAAGAACTTGGCTCTAATACTAGCTGTTAAAAACCTAATTAATACACCAAAAGCTGCACGACTATGGAATAAATCAAGCTAGGCCCTTAAATCACTTGCAGACCGTAACACCAATACTGTAGGGAGTTCACCTCCTCAAAACCTGACTTAGAATGTTGTTATTTTTTTTCTTAACCATTAATATTTATGCCCCCCAATGGAAAGATTAGGATTTCTACATCTGATTGATTTTTGGGGTATTGCCCATCGATTGAATGGTCCAGTAGATGAATGAATGGGATGACTAAATCGTAAGCGCACTTGTACAAACCAAAGTTTAAAATCAGCTAACCTGACTGGTATGATTAAACATGCATAGAAAGGCGAAGGATATCTAGCAAGTAATCCATAAGAATTGTGTCTTTATACCAAGCCACTTGAAGCAAGAGTAGAACTTTGCCTTCAACGAGGGTGCCAACAAGGGTTGGCTGTTGCATTTTCACTGTTCACTTCAACCTATTGTTAGATTTGAGGTAGGGAAAATAGTGGTAGGCTTAAATCACATTACAATGTCATTATCTTTAGAGTATTATTTGCCCTTGCCGATAATTGGACTGGTTGGCAAGAGGCTTGCTGGCAAATTCACTTTCAGGATAAATCAAGCCACCTTCTGAGAGAATAGCGTCCGACTTACAAAATTGAAGAGAATACCCACTGAAACACTCACAATACACTTATCTGTACACATTCAGCCAAAACACATAATTTGATCAAACACCACTTTTTGAAAAGCTCATTTAGGATATGAAAGTAGAGAGAAGGGTTTTTTTATAAATGAATTTAAAAAAAAAAATGCCTAATTCATTCAATTTGATCAAGAATGGTTATTATAGACTTAGAAATGACACTTGTGACATCAATTTAGCCTTGGGAAGTTTTCAACGGTCAATTGTGACTTGGCTGCGACCCTGGACGCAGCAACGTGGGACTAGAGCTGGACACGAACTAGGTTTAACCGTTTGGTTCGACTCGGATCGATTCGGTAAAACCTTGTTCGAACAGAAAGTCTTATTATTCGAACTTTGTTTAACTACACATGGTGTGTTCGAAAAAAATTTCAATTCAATTTCAAACACGGTCCTGTTAGACTCGAACTCAACTCGAATATTGATAGACTCAACTCGACTCATTCGTTCGACTCGATATATATATATATATATATATATATATATATATATATATATATATATATATATATCCAGTGTGTGTGTGTGAGAGAGAGAGAGAGAGAGAAGAAGAAGAAGAAGAAGAAGAAGAAGAAGGGTGGATGACAAATAAATATGACTGTGAGCCCAGGAAGGTTTCAATGGTGGACATCATTCTCCTCATTGTTTCCTGTGGTGTGATCTATTTGAGTTTTGTATCTGCCTCATTTCTTATTTAATGCTTTACAATAAGTGGTACAAATGGATGGACGGAGTGGATAAAACAAATACATCATAATGGGACACACAGAATGAAAAAATCAGTATTTACTATTTAGTAGTAGAAAAAATATTTTCAAACGAAAAAAGCGAAATTGTTTGAACTTATTCGCCCTCGTAAAAATTGTCCGAAATCCATATGTTCCAACATGATTGGGCTAGATCAAATTGAGTTCGAAAAGAACCATCTTGTTCGAATGTTTGTTCGAACACTGTTCGAACACACCCACTCAAGCAATCGAACCATCCGATCTGGTCCATGTTCGACTCGGATCGGATCGTTGTCCACCTCTACATGGGACGCGGATTAGCTACTGACAGGTTGAGTAGCCATCTCGCTACTGAAGTGACGTCACCAACTTGTGTGGGTCCCACCGTGATGTATGTGTTGTATCTACACCGTCCATCCATTTGGAGAGATCATTTTAGGGCGTGAGACAAAGATTGAGGAAGATCCAAAGCTCAAGTGGACCCCACCAAAGAAAAAAAAAGGGGATTGATCTCCTACCATTAAAAACTTAATGGGGGCACAAAAGTTTTCGATCAAGCTGATATATGGTTTTTCCCGTCTTCCATGTCTGTGTGAACTTATGAACAGGTTGGATCTCAAATAAACAACATGGTGGTTCCTAGGAAGGTTTCAACGGTCGTGACACTGTCCACTGTCTTTCAGTCTCTAAACTTTCCTTACAAAAAAACGGAAAAAGCGTAACTGACCGTTCCCAGCCACCTCCCTTCATAAATCCATCCAAAATATCAGCAACAATCCGAAGATTACATGATTTCAAAGCTACCCCCAAACCTTCCTTCCCATCTTACCCTCAAATTCTTGAAAATCTATGTGAATTCCGGCGATTTGCAACGCGCACGCCACTTGTTCGATCAAATTCCTGAACCTGACCTCCGTACGCAGACCATCTTGATTGCTGCCTACACCAAGTGGGGCTTCCCGAGAGAATCCCTTAAACTCTACCTTGAATTGAGAAACAAGAAAATCAAACCCGATAAGTTGGTTTTATTGTCGGCTGCAAAGGCATGCGTGGCTTCATCAGATCTTATCAAAGCGAAAGAGATTCATGAAGATGCAGTTAGATTTGGGTTTGGCTCGGACCTCCTTTTGGGAAATGCGTTGATTGATATGTTTGGGAAGTGCAACTCCATTCAAGCTGCACGGAAGGTTTTTGATGATCTGCCTGTCAAAGACGTGGTTACTTGGACTTCTATTGCCGCAGGTTATTTGAATTGTGGGCTTCCAAGAGAAGCTCTATGGGTTCTGCGTGAAATGGGACTGAATGGAGTGAGACCGAATTCGGTAACGGTGTCATCCACTCTGCCTGCTTGTTCAGATTTGAAAGCTTTGAACTCAGGGAGAGAGATTCATGGGTTTGTAGTGAGGAATGGGATGGGAGATAATGTGTTTGTGAATAGCGGGCTTGTGGATATGTATGCTAAATGCTTAAGAATGCGGCAAGCACGGAATGTTTTCGATAACATGACTCGGAGGGATGTTGTCGCATGGAATGTGATTCTGACAACGTATTTCTCAAAGGGGGACTGGGATGAGGCTCTCAAGCTCTTTGATCGGATGAAAATAGAAGGGGCTAAGGCGAATTGTGCTTCATGGAATGCTATGATCGCTGGGTGCACCCAGAACGGACTGAATGAGCAAGCATTTGAATTGCTTGCTCGAATGCACGATTCTGGGTTCAAGCCCAACCAAATCACTATCGCCAGTGTCATGCCGGCTTGCACTAGTTTGGAAAGCCTAAGAGGGGGCAAGGAAATTCATGGATATAGCTTCAGGCATAGTTTTATAGAGGATGTAGTCATTGCAACAGCTTTGGTCTTCATGTATGCTAAATGTGGGGACTTGGAGATTTCTCGAAGAACTTTTGATAAAATGCCTAGAAAAGATACAGTTGCTTGGAACACCATGATCTTGGCAAATTCGATGCACGGACATGGTGTCGAGGCTCTGTCACTTTTTCATGGAATGATAGACTCGGGCATTAAGCCTAATTCTGTCACCTTCACCAGTGTTCTTTCTGGCTGCAGTCACTCAAGGCTTGTCGATGAAGGTCATGCTATTTTTAATTCAATGAGCAGGGACCATGGACTTGAACCCGATAAAGATCACTACTCTTGCATGGTTGATGTGTTTAGCCGAGCAGGCCGCCTCGAAGAGGCATATGGGTTTATCCAAAAGATGCCACTCAAACCTACTGCTGGAGCTTGGGGAGCTTTGCTCGGTGCCTGTAAAGTATATAAGAACGTCGAGCTAGGAACAATTGCAGCAAAACGACTGTTCGAGATTGAACCAGACAACCCAGGGAACTACATACTGTTATCAAACATTTTCGTGGCAGCCAAATTACAGGACAATGCATCAAGGATTAGGAAATTGATGAGAGACCGAGGAGTTATGAAAATGCCGGGGTGCAGTTGGATTCAAGTAAAGGATAGAGTATACACTTTCACCGCAGGCGACAAGAGAAGTGCATGGAGCAATGAAATCTATGGTTTTCTTGATGAGTTGGGTGAGAAGATGAGACTCCTGGGTTATGTGCCCGACACTGGTTTTGCTTTGCAGGATGTAGATGAAGAGGAAAAAGAAGAGGGTTTGGGCAGCCACAGTGAGAGGCTTGCGGTTGCTTTTGGAATCCTTAACTCGAATGGGGGATCAACAATACGGGTCTTCAAGAACTTAAGGATATGCGGAGACTGTCATAATGCTATCAAGTTCATTGCCAAGATTGTCGGAATGCAGATCATCGTCAGGGACTCTATGAGATTTCACCATTTTAGAGACGGGTCTTGTTCCTGTCATGACTTTTGGTAATGCATAGATCTCATTGTGAGGATTGACTGATGTGTAATGATATAATGTTCATGGCGAAGATCTTTAGGGCAAGTTAATCATGAAAGATTCTACAGGGTTTTTCCATTTTAGAGATGGGCGTTGTTCCTGTAAGGATTTTGATTGTATGTAAATTCGATCAATGGATTGAGTTCCACAGTAGAAAAAAAAATAACTAAATGAAAGAGAAATGCAGACCAATTTTCTCCATGGGTCCATCGCACAATGTGTAGCTTAATGACGCAGGGAGGACGTGGTAGGTCGATCATCGTCTCCCTAACCGAGAGTTTCTCGAATCCACGAGAAGAAATAAAAGATAAAAAGAGGAATTTAATTCCAAATAATTGCTTTATTGAAGATTGAATGAATAAAAACGGAATTACAATGCATATAAATAGGAAACTAACCGTAGTTAAAGTATCAGAATCCAACTCCAACTTAAACTCCTAGAAAACGCAACTTACTATAAATAGTAAACTTACTTTTTATAGAAGTCGTTCAATCCTACTAGAACTCTTGGTTTTCGGCCAACAATAGAAAGATATCAAACGGCCTCAACCACGTTGTTCTGCTAAATATTCTAAGCCCTTTTCATGTTGGACACTAACTCTAAAGCCTTACAGATGCAAAGTTATGATCGAATTAAAACTTACTATAAATAGTAAAACTGAAAATAAACTAGCCTAATGACCGTCGATACGGTCGAATCTCGTGATTCCGGCCTGGGCAACCCGGCGTAGCGGGGTTGGTTGGCTAAAGTAGCTCGAGCTACCCCAAATTGATATATTATACGTCCCGTAACTCATTCCGGATTGTGAGATACGACCGATTTACGGTCCTGACGGTCCGGATCACTTTCGACCCCGACCGGTCTTCTTTTGCTCCATCTGGGCCATGAAATAATCAGCAACCCATTCTACATCATGTCTCATGGTTCCTCTTAGCAACTAGTTAGTCTTTTAGCGAGTAATGTGGTGGAAAGTTACAACAAAATGAAGAGACATCATAAAGGTCATGTAATTATTCATGAAAGGGTGTGTATCTGTTCAGGTTGACTAAATAGTTACATTTGAGAGTCTCAAAGTGTCCTTTCTAAGTCTATAAAAACCATTCTTGATCAAATTGAATGAATTAGGAATTTTTTTTTTAAATTCATTTATAAAAAAGCCTTTCTCTCTACTTTCATATCTTAAAGAGCTTTTCAAAAAGTGGTGTTTGATCAAATTATGTTTTTTGGCTTAATGTGTACAGATAAGTGTATTGTGAGTGTTTCTGTGGGTATTCTCTTCAATTTTGTAAGTCGGACGCTATTCTCTCCAAAGGTGGCTTGATTTTTCCTGAAAGTGAATTTGCCAGCAAGCCTCTTGCCAACTGGTCCAATTATCGGCAGGGGCAAATAATACTCTAAAGATAATGACATTGTAATGTGATTTAAGCCTACCACTATTTTCCCTACCTCAATTCTAACAACAGGTCGAAGTGAACAATGAAAATGCAACAGCCAACCCTTGTTGGCACCCTCGTTGAAGGCCAAGTTCTACTCTTGCTTCAAGTGGCTTGGTATAACGACACAATTCTTATGGATTACATGCTAGATATCCTTCGCCTTTCTATGCATGTTTATCTACATGGGTTCCCACTTTCTCCACTCATCTCTTGGTTTGAGCCTATAGCTCAGTAGTAGCCATCATGTTTCAACATTGAGGTCTCAGGTTCTAATATCTTACCCATCTGAAGTAGTGAACAGTTTTTCACATTGGCAATGAAGATCATTGCATTTTTCTTTTCTTCCCATGATCATTCCTGGTACTTGATGTTGTTGACCTTTATAAAATGACTGATTTTTGCCCATAATTACCCCCAGAACTTGGCGGTCCAAAATTTCAAGGGACAATACAGTCATGGGTTTTGCTCAACAACCACGAAAGCTTAAAATCATCCATGCAATAAACAAAAAAGGCAAGACAATATACCATTCCACACAGCCTCTTCTAAATTTTACAATCAAAAGCTGCTTTCCATGCTTATATGTATATTAAGTGATGTAGAACGGGTCGCTGATTATTTCATGGCCCAAATGGAGCAAAAGAAGACCGGTCGGGGTCGAAAGTGATCCGGACCGTCAGGACCGTAAATCGGTCGTATCTCACAATCCGGAATGAGTTACGGAACGTATAATATATCAATTTGGGGTAGCTCGAGCTACTTTATCCAACCAACCCCGCTACGCCAGGTTGCCCAGGCCGGAATCGCGAGATTCGACCGTATCGATGGTCATTAGGCTAGTTTATTTTCAGTTTTACTATTTATAGTAAGTTTTAATTCGATCATAACTTTGCATCTGTAGGGCTTTAGAGTTAGTGCCCAACATGAAAAGGGCTTAGAATATTTAGTAGAACAACGTGGTTGAGGCCGTTTGATAACTTTCTATTTTTGGCCGAAAACCAAGAGTTCTAGTAGGATTGAATGACTTCTATAAATAGTAAGTTTACTATTTATAGTAAGCTGCGTTTTCTAGGAGTTTAAGTTGGAGTTGGATTCTGATACTTTACCTAGGGTTAGTTTCCTATTTATATGCATTGTAATTCCGTTTTTATTCATTCAATCTTCAATAAAGCAATTATTTGGAATTAAATTCCTCTTTTTATCTTTTATTTCTTCTCGTGGATTCGAGAAACTCTCGGTTAGGGAGACGGTGATCGACCTACCACGTCCTCCCTACGTCAAGACACAACCAAGAGTCACAAGAAGACAATCAAGAGACACGAACAAGAGACATAACAACCCTTTTATTTGAATTCACAACATTTGTATCCAGGTTTAACTCAAAATAACTGATCACCACCAACCGCCCCAGTGGTACAACCCATTCTTTTATGCCTTTCGGAACTTTTGTTTCCATTTGCTGTCCTTAAAAGATTTCTTGTAAAGATAAGACGTAGATTAAGTTAGCTTACCATGGGTTGTAGATGACCTGTTCTCTTGACTCAATAATTTTTCTTATAACATTTTTAAACAGTTTAAATTAACCCATCACTATGATTTTTGGTGTATAGTCCATTTATGGAGCCTTATGATGAATGAACAGCTGGGATCATTGTAAGCAAAATGCCATATGTATAGTATAAAAGATGGATGGATTAGATTTCCCACTGTGATAACCAAACCATCATTATGATTTGATCATTTCCTCTCAATTGAATTGAATAATGGGGCAAATTCAGTCATGTGCAAAAGTTCCTGAAAAGAGGATGAGAGGAAAACCAAAAAGGACTTCGATGGAGCACTGAGAATGGATATGAAGGCTTGTTCACTTACTGAGGATAGAACCTTAGGTAAAACAAGTTTCTTAAATCCAACTGTAAGTGGTTGTGATAAGGCTATGATGGTGATGATTATTATACTGAATAACCGCAACTCAATTTAGTTGTGCATCCACATGGACTCCAAGTGGGATTTGGTAGAATGCAGGGCCCTGCATCGCAGCTACTATGCAGGCCTCAATCCCACCATCAGATAGCACACATGCCAAAGTTCTGACCATTCATCTAGTAGTGTAAACTGTGAACATGCCTGAAGCAATTAAAAATAAAACTTACACTAATTAGGCAAAACACAGTTGTTGAGAAAAAAATGGGTAGTTGGAAGAAGAAAAGGTCCAACAATCCAAATTCAACAGATTTGTATAGCTCACTTGATGGGTGTACTACCTTGATTTTTGGCATATGGCATGTTCCCATTGTTGCACTCCCTAATGAAGGGCTCAGGTTGATCACATATGTTCCATCCAATGGTGAGAACCAAACCCCACAATCTACCAAGAACCCAACTCCCCCCACATTCTAAAGCACTCAACTTTGCCTTAATCATCACTTGTATTAAATATAGAAAAGAATGGTAGGATATTACAATGGAATGTAAAGTTGTTCTCATTCCTCTACATTAGAAAATGATCTAGATGTGTTGAACAAATACCCCATGCACCTCATGTGATCTGTTAATTGATCTAGCATTGAGTAGATCTGGCTTGAAATACCATGCCTTTTGTCTTCAACTAGAAATTCATGAACATCACCATCAATTTCAATCAAGCTAAGAGCTCTCCCCTTCCTAATCCCCTTGTCCTTCATCAGCTTCCTCACCCTCTTCACATCTTCCCATCGGTTAGCCTCACAAAACATGTTTGATATTAAAACATACAGCCCTCCACTATCAAGAGGCTCCAACTCTAGCAGCTGTTTTATTACTTGCTTTCCAATCTTCATATTTCCATGAATCCTACAAGCCCCAAGCAAGGCACCCCACACAACAACATCAGGCTTCATCGGCATGCTTCCTATTAACTTGACTGCTTCCTCCAAACACCCTCCTCGTCCCAGAAGATCAACCATGCAAGCATAGTGTTCGATTTCTCGGGGAACCCCATAGACAAGACTCATAGTATCGAAGTAATGCCGACCAGTGTCCAAGAAACCACCGTGGCTACAAGCACATAGCACACCGACGAAGGTGATCCCATCTGGAGGGACACCATCGTTTTGCATCCTGGTGAAGAGATCAGTAGCGTCGAGAGCACAGCCGTGCATTGCCAGAGCTCCGATCATAACATTCCACGACACCACATTCCTCTCGGACATCTGTCTAAAGAGATGTAAGGCAACATCTACAGGACCGCATTTCGCATACATGTCTATAAGCGAATTACATAATGTGACACTGGGTTGTATATTGTTATTGCAAATATACATGTGGGTTTTCTTTCCCATGATCAAATCACCAAGTTGGCTACAAGCTGTGAGAACACTCACCAATGTAGCCTCATTGGGCCGTACTGCTGAAGCTTTCATCTCAGTAAATAGATCAAACACTTTTCGATATAGACCTTGTTGAAGATAACAAGAAATCATTGAATTCCAAGAAACTACATTTTTCTCAGACATCTTATCAAATTCACAACGTGCTAGATCCAAGAGCCCATGTTTAGCATAAGCCCCAACCATGGAAGTCCAGGAAACCACATTCTTCTCAGGCATGCTATCAAAACATGTCTTAGCAGAGACCAAATCCCCACACTTCGCATACATATCCACCAAAGCATTCTTCACAAATAAATCAGTTTCCACCCCATTTATCTCTATGTACAAGTGTATGAATCTACCCATATCGGAATTACCCATTTCTGAACAAACAGAAAGGAGGTTAACCAAGGTAAAACTGTCAGGTTCCATACCTGAATCCCTCATGGCCCGAAAAAGAGAAAAAGCTTCCTTGCAGCAACCCACTCGAGAATAGCCACCAATCATTGAATTCCAAGAAACAAGACTTCTCTCAGAGAGATCATCAAACAACTGGCGAGCAGATTGAATCAACCCACAAACTGCATAAACATGGAGGAGCGCATTCTGCACAAAAACTTGCAATCCAAACCCGAGCTTGACGACATGAACATGGATTCCAAGAGCTTCCGTGAACGAAGATTCGAGGGAGCAAGCCTTGAGAACAAATGGGAAGGTGAATTCATTGGGCATAAGGCCCGCCCCCATCATTCGAGAATAGAGGAAGATCGATTCCCTTGGGCTACCACTATTTGAATAACCTCTTATCAAGCTATTCCACATGAATCGGTTAGGTTCAGCTATTTGATCAAAAACCAACCGGGCATGGTGAAGATCGCCCATGTTGGAGGTGGCGCAGAAAGCGATGAGCTTTCCAGCGGTGAGGATTTCTTTGAATAATCCGATCTGGATGATGAGGGCATGGATCTGTTTGAGTTCTTTCATGGATGAGCATTTGGCTAGAAGGGAATGGAGGTTTGGGTGGGTGAGGAATTTGAATTCGGGATTTTGGTTGGTTTTGGCGGGAGAGGTGGTGTGGAGGGATAGGAGAAGGAAGAGAGTGGATTTGACGCGGGAACTGACGGGTATGCGTTTTGGAAGAAGGAACATGGTTTGGAGATCGAAGCATTTGAATGGAGATTCAATTCGACCGTTGGGAGTTTGGGGGGTTTCAACGGGTGGGATTTTCAGAGGGGAGAAATAGTTAGTGTGGAAAACGGACGAATTTCCTGCTACTACTAGGTGAAATCGGATTGCGTCCTGAGTTACTCAGTACGCTCTTATCGTACTGAGTAAACTCAGTTGGGCCCACTGTAAATGTATGTAGTTTATCTACACCGTTCATCCGATTTTCCAGATCATTTAAGGAGTTGAAACCAAAATTGAAGCATATCCAAAACTCAGGTGGACCATACAAAAAGAAACAGTGTGTATAATGATTTCCACCGTTGAAATCTTTCCAGGGCCCGCAGTGATGATTATTTGTCATCCAACCTGTTCACAAGATCACAAAAAATATTGATGAAGGAAAAAAGAAATATCATATTGATCCAAAACTTCCGCGGCCCCCAAGAATTTTTCAACGGTACAAGTTCAATTTACATTGTTTCCTGTGGTGTGGTCCACTTAAGATTTGTATATGCTTCAGTTTTTGTCTCAAGCCATAAAATTATCTGTTAAAATGGATGAACGGAGTGGATGAAATACATAAATCACGGTGGACCCCGCAGAGTTTACTCAGTACGCAATCCGCTTCCATACTAGGTAGGGAGCCCGTGCAGCCAAAAAAAACTCTCTGAGGCCCACCGGTGATGTTTTTGGGGCATCCACTTCGTCCATCATCTGTGCCAGCTCATGTTAGAACGTGATCCCAAAAAATCAAGAGGATCAAAACTCAAGTGGGCCACACCACAACACAGTAAAAATGGGAGCTCCTACTATGGAAACGTCTTTGGGGCCCACCGAAGTTTGGGATCTCATCTTATGACCAGCCAAGACAGCATATAAATATCACGTTGGGCCTCGGGAAGTTTTCAACGGTCCATATGACATGTTGGATGCCCAACAAACATTAAGTGGGCTTTCAACAAACACTGTTTATTGTGTTGTGGTCCACTTGAAACTTGCATCCATGCCCTAAAATGAGCTGGAAAAATGGATGGGCAGCGTGGATATACAATACACACATCGAGGTGGGCCTCATGGTCATGGCTGCACCCACCAGTGGTTCGGGGTGCAGCCAAACCACGCTCTTTTGTTGTATGCTCTATAGCCTGAAAATTTGCAGACTTGGATTGTGTGTTGACCCCAACACTACATAGCTTAGTGTTGTTGAGATGTGGCAGTATTTGACTGGGCTAGCTCAGTGTTGTTGGGATATGGCAGGATTTGTTGTTAGGCCGCACTCATCTCCGACACAGCAGCATCCCAACAACACCAAGCTACATGGTATTAAGGTCATCCCACAATCTGTGTCTAAAATTTGCGTTCCTAGTGTGATTTTCAGTCCTAACAAGTGGGCTGCCGTGGGACATCGTAAAATCATGCTTAAAATCTCTAAAATGAATTTACTTCAAATATCTAAAATCAATTTCAGGTAGGACGCTCACAATTGATGGATCAATTTTTTAACCACATTTCTCACAAACAATAATCTTTAATGGGTCCTAACTCATGCCTTAGTGGTAGACTCACAAGAGTTTCAACGATGACCAGGTGATGGGGTCAAGTACCATTGTGGTATAAAAACGCTACTGGTGTCATTGATTGGATGGATGTAGGTTTCCACACTAGGGGAGCAGGCATTTGATGAACATGGTGGACATCCATTACACATCGTGGTGGGGCGCTATGCTTACCAGACTTTATACAAATATTTTCAAATGAGAAATGATCCAGTGCTCTATTTGCCAAAGTTCAATTAAACCACCAAATGAATTGATATGAGCTATCCATCAAGTTTAGAACAAATTTCTTAGGTTACTATGTAAAAATGACATTATTTGAATGATACAACCTATTCTTGAATTTAAATTTTTCGATAGCCATCGTTTTCCGAGGCTATATGATCAAAACCTTAAATTCCTCACACATCGTCAGGTTCAGGTGTAAAGATTAATTAGGTATGATTTTTGGTCAAGTTAATCATAATCTAAGCACGAAGGGCCTCTCTAGCTAGAAACTTGAACTCAATTCATGAATGCAAGTGTCTAACAAGTCTAATACTAGGAGCTTATTCTCATCACACATTCGCACTCTTATGTAAGGTGGGTAAAAGCACACTAACTCATTGTCATGCCCAATAGTGGAAATCTTTTATTTGGACTCGTCATAAATTTACTCACACACGATGACCACCTAATAATGATGGTAAGCACATATTTATTCTGCAACTTACTAAAAGGTCATGGCACAATGAGGTACTAAAATTCATGGACTACAACTCTCCCTTGGCCAACAATCGTTTTTTCCAATATCAAGTTCCAATCGACAACCAACAGAAATCCTCACCATAAATCCATGTTCATGTAAGTTTAAAGTGCTTGCACATGTTGTGTCTCACCTTCTAGCATGGTTGAAAAACGCCCAGGCATTTCAATAGTAGGTCTCAGGTTTGAGTGCTAAGGAGATACATTAACCCCACCGGCAGGTGGGTGCATCATGTGACTAACCATTTGTGTGCGTTGCCCAACTAATAGGGTGGGTGCGTTGCATGACTTAAAAATAAAAAAATGCTTGCACATATTAACTATAGCATTACAAGCTGTTCATTTAGGACCCATGGCCATCATAATTAACGGTCAAGATCATCAATATTACATCCATTTAACCCATGGACAATATTCAAGATAGTTCTTCAGTGCACAATTCATACATTTAGCACCTTATGAAAATTCTGGAATTCAAAATTTGTGTTTAGCATTCTAGATTTTGACTTTAAGAATTCTTATAATTATTTCATGTATATTAACTAGATAATGAATATGATGAGGTAAATTATCTCACATGTGTGTCATTTAAGAAGAAGAAGAGAAAGAAATGCATCTCAAAGCATATGACAAACCATTTTGGCTTTTGGCTCACTCTAGATGGCCAAATAGTTATTGATGCGTAGCCCATGGCGGGAATATCGAAGCATTTTAAAATCTATTTTTTCAAATAGCTATCGACGAACCTATCCAATATGGCAGTATCCAATGCCTCGCCCTTGGAGGGAATTAGGGCTGTTAATGGTCGGGTTCAGGGCGGGTTTAGCCAAAACCAGACCTCCCCAGTTACTAAACGGATCTGGGTCCAAATTTTAGACCCAAACCTTTTTACTAAATGGGCGGGTCCGAGTCAACCCATCAGACCCATTTATAAATGGGTTCAGGTCTGATAGAGGGATATCCACCCAGACCCATTTATAAATGGGTCGGGTCTAATGGGTCCAGGTCTGGATCAAGTATGCAAGCATTTTACAAGGCTTAAAATCAGGTTTGGACGGATTTGGACTGGATGGGTCCCTTGAAATATAGACCAAACCCGTCCACTTACTAAATGGGTTCAGGTCAGGTCGGGTCAGGCCTAATATAAAGGAAACCAGACCCATATCCGTTTAGCAATTCGGTTTGTTCTTGGACCCAAACCTGTACCATTTAACAAATAGGTTGGGTCGGGCCGGGCCTAATATAAAGGAAACCAAACCCATATCCGTTTAGCAATTGGGTCTGTTCTTGGACCCAGACCCGTCCATGTAACAAATAGGCCGGGTCTAGGTCAGGTCTAAATGGGTTGGGTCTATTTACCCATTTACAGCCCTGGAGGGAATATCTAAGCTTTTCACAATCTATTTTTTCAAAAGAGCATTTTGAATGCAAACCGTACAACGGAATATTTCCCGCTCTTTTTTTCACTTTGTATGGACAAAAATACCCTCATTTTAACTTCATCACCGTTATCATTGGCTCTTTGTATACAACCTTTCAAATTCAAAGTTCCTTGAGCCCCTCTTATGTTTCAGTCTCTCAACTTTCCTAGAAGAAACGGAAAAGGCGAAACTGACCGTTCCCAACCACCTCCCCTCATAAATCCATCCAAAATATCAGCAACAATCCGAAGATTACATGATTTCAAAGCTACCCCCAAACCTTCCTTCCCATCTTACCCTCAAATTCTTGAAATTCTATGTGAATTCCGGCGATCTGCAACGCGCACGCCACTTGTTCGATCAAATTCCTGAACCTGACCTCCGCACGCAGACCATCCTGATTATTGCCTACACCAAGTGGGGCTTCCCGAGAGAATCCCTTAAACTCTACCTTGAAATGCAAAACAAGAAAATCAAACCCGATAAGTTGGTTTTATTGTCAGCTGCAAAGGCATGCGTGGCTTCATCAGATCTTATCAAAGCAAAAGAGATTCATGAAGATGCAGTTAGATTTGGGTTTGGCTCAGACCTCCTTTTGGGAAATGCGTTGATTGATATGTTTGGGAAGTGCAACTCCATTCAAGCTGCACGGAAGGTTTTTGATGATCTGCCTGTCAAAGACTGGTTTCTTGGACTTCTATTGCCGCAGGTTATTTGGGCTTCCAAGAGAAGTTCTATGGGTTATGCGTGAAATGGGACTGAATGGAGTGAAACCGAATTCCGTAACAGTGTCATCCACTCTGCCTACTTGTTCAGATTTGAAAGCTTTGAACTCAGGGAGAGAGATTCATGGGTTTGTAGTGAGGAATGGGATGGGAGATAATGTGTTTGTGAATAGCAGGCTTGTGGATATGTATGCTAAATGCTTAAGAATGCAGCAAGCCCGGAATGTTTTCGATAACATGCCTCGGAGGGATGTTGTCGCATGGAATGTGATTCTGACAACGTATTTCTCGAAGGGGGACTGGGATGAGGCTCTCAAGCTCTTTGATCGGATGAAAATAGAAGGGGCTAAGGCGAATTGTGCTTCATGGAATGCTATGATCTCTGGGTGCACCCAGAACGGACTGAATGAGCAAGCATTTGAATTGCTTGCTTGAATGCACAATTCTGGGTTCGAGCCCAACCAAATCACTATCACCAGTGTCATGCCGGCTTGCACTAGTTTGGAAAGCCTAAGAGGGGGCAAGGAAATTCATGGGTATAGCTTCAGGCATAGTTTTATGGAGGATGTAGTCATTGCAATAGCTTTGGTCTTCATGTATGCTAAATGTGGGGACTTGGAGATTTCTTGAAGAACTTTTGATAAAATGCCTAGAAAAGATACAGTTGCTTGGAACACCATGATCTTGGCAAATTCGATGCACGGACATGGTGTCGAGGCTCTGTCACTTTTTCATGGAATGATAGACTCAGGCGTTAAGCCTAATTCTGTCACCTTCACCAGTGTTCTTTCTGGTTGTAGTCACTCAAGGCTTGTCGATGAAGGTCATGCTATTTTTAATTCGATGAGCAGGGACCATGGGCTTGAACCCGATAAAGATCATTACTCTTGCATGGTTGATGTGTTTAGCCGAGCAGGCCGCCTCGAAGAGGCATATGGGTTTATCCAAAAGATGCCACTCGAACCTGCTGCTGGAGCTTGGGGAGCTTTGCTCGGTGCCTGTAGAGTATATAAGAACATCGAGCTAGGAACAATTGCAGCAAAACGACTGTTCGAGATTGAACCAGACAACCCAGGGAACTACATACTGTTATCAAACATTTTCGTGGCAGCCAAATTACAGGACGATGCATCAAAGATTAGGAAATTGATGAGAGACCGAGGAGTTATGAAAAAATGCCGGGGTGCAGTTGGATTCAAGTAAAGGATAGAGTATACACTTTCACCGCAGGTGATAAGAGAAGTGCATGGAGCAATGAAATCTATGGTTTTCTTGATGAGTTGGGTGAGAAGATGAGACTCCTGGGTTATGTGCCCGACACTGGTTTTGCTTTGCAGGGTGTAGATGAAGAGGAGAAAGAAGAGGGTTTGGGCAGCCACAGTGAGAGGCTTGTGGTTGCTTTTGGAATCCTTATCGACAATACGGGTCTTCAAGAACTTAAGGATATGTGGAGACTGTCATAATGCTATAAAGTTCATTGCCAAGATTGTCGGAATGCAGATCATCGTCAGGGACTCCATAAGATTTCACCATTTCAGAGACAGGTCTTGTTCCTGTCATGACTTTTGGTAATGCATAGATCTCATTGTGAGGATTGACTGATGTGTTAATGATAAAATGTTCATGGCGAAGATCTTTAGGGCAAGTTAATCATGAAGGATTCTACAGGGTTTTTCCATTTTAGAGATGGGCGTTGTTCCTGTAAGGATTTTGATTGTATGTAAGTTCGATCAGTGGATTGAGTTCCACAGTAGAAAAAAAATGACTAAATGAAAGAGACATGCAGACCAATTTTCTGCATGGGTCCATCGCACAATGTGTAGCTTAATATACATGTAAGCATGTAAAGCAGCTTTTGATTGTAAAATTTGGAATAGGCTGTGTGGAATGGTATAGTGTCTTGCCTTTTCTCTTTATTGCATGGATGATTTTAAGCTTCCGTGGTTGTTGAGCAAAACTCATGACTGTCTTGTCCCTTGAAATTTTGGACCGCCAAGTTCTGGGGGTAATTATGGGCAAAAATCAGTCATTTTATAAAGGTCAACAAGATCAATTACCATGAATGATCATGGGAAGAAAAGAAAAATGCAATGATCTTCATTGCCAATATGAAAAACTGTTCACTACTTCAGATGGGTAAGATATTAGAACCTGAGACCTCAATGTTGAGACATGATGGCTACTACTGAGCTACAGGCTCAAACCAAGAGATGAGTGGAGATCAATGAATTTTAGAAGAAACTAGCTTATCACAATCTGTTCAAGGACCAAAGCAATGACAGGCAAACTGCCAATGTCCACTCATAAACAGGTCCAAGAACATAGGCCATTAGAACTAGAGTAGTGCTTCATAATTTCAATCAAACACTCAAATCCCAAATAAATAACCCATCTCTCACCTTCTACGCTCCCACGTAGTAATCATTTAGCATCCAACCCCTGCTCTGGATAGGATGTCTGGGCTATGCCGTCCTGAATAGATTATTTCGGCAAGATTTTTCTTGGACTAGCCATTTTATTCATTGTTTGTCAAACACGGGATGGGATGAAGGTTGTTTATGACATATAGGGAATTTAAACAAGGCATGAACCTGGACTTCCAAGTCCATGTGGACTGTAGAATCAGCCCAAAGGGGAGAGATTCTTATACCGATTGCAGTTTGGCTGATCACATTCAGCCCACGGTAAATCAAGTAATTTCCAATTGGAGCATTCAAACAATCTTTCCAATCGGAGCCCTCATACAATCTAACCGCCCAAGGCAGAGAGGCTCGATCCTGATTCCTGAAATGGAATTTCTATTTCCTTTGGGCAGGTGATGTTGATACAGAATCCAATTTCTTCGTCGTTTGTTTAGCAAATAATCTCTATTTAGTTCAAATCAGCATTCTGTACAGGTGGAGGCCAATCATACTGTAGGGCATCATAGGCTACATTTTTTTTATGCCTTCAAGAGTTTGAATTTTCACCATGAAAATAAAATACATTTTCAGGCAAAAATACTTGAAAAAATGGGTTCTAACTAGTAGGTGAAGTTAACCTATCACTGGTTATAGGTGTTCAGTCATCATCCAACTGCATGTAATTCAGTTCTGCTAATCGTAGAAACTTTTTTTTTTTTTTTTGGTTAGCACACAGACCCCACTGTTAGTTACACGCACTTGGAAATCGATACCAAGACCTCAGTGTTGAAACGAGGTTATCTTCACTTCAGCTATGGATCAGGGCGTAATCATATACACATGCTAACACACATCACACACACCTAGATAAACCAACAGCATCAATATGCTCTCTGCTTACTATGTTATTCAAATGTCATATGTTTCAAACACCAAAATGGAACAATCCCACCGAAACATTGCCAGTGAACTAAGAAAAGGTACTGATAAAATGATGATAGGGTTCCTTCCGGGACATGAGATCGCAGCTTGAAAGTTCAAGCAAGCTTTTCTTCTTCATTCTTTGGACTTCCCATTTCCAAAACTCACTGCAAAAGCTTTCAAATTCAAATCAGAAACTAAGATAAAGCAGCAAAGCAATCATTGAAACCATGCTATGAGTGGAAATTACAATCAGTACTTTGCATACAGCTCTTAATAATGTACATAAATCCATCTGATAAGATCACGGAAACAGCACAAGGAACAAGTGGGTCATGCACCCTGTAATGGCATATGCATTATCACTGACAATATTAAATCACACAATTCACAGAAATGGTCGACTTTGAGTAACTAGTCTGAGTCAAAGAAGGGGGGGGGGGAGGATTATTTGTAAAATTAGTTTTGGAGTTCAGACTGGGTAAGCAAAGGCTAGCAACACCATGACACATTCTGCTACTAGTCTGATTATTTGTAAAATTAGTTTTGGAGTTCAGACTGGGTAAGCAAAGGCTAGCAACACCATGACACATTCTGCTACCAGTACAGAAGCTGGTGAAAGGTAAAGGTTTCTTGCATTTTTTTGCGTTGCTTGCCATTTTCAATTTAGGGTAGATCTACTTCCCTAGGAGGACAGTATCCGCTGTCCGAATAACAAGTTAGACCTTCCAATTTTTATCTCCCTCATCCCTTTCTTACCTCTTTGTGTGATTTGGAGCATAGAAAGTGGGAAAAGGAAACTTGCAAAATGTGGATTCTGTTTTCTCTACCACCCCAAAATTGTCTTTTTTTTTCCTTTTTACTTTTTACTTGTTTTCATGGATTAGTCTATTTCTCTAAATTTTTAATTTTTGAGAAGGTTTTGTTTTCTTTATTTTTATGTTGATCAGTAATAGAAAATTTTGATTAAAAAGAGAAGATATAATAGGATTATTACAACAAAGGAACCCAAAACAAAAGACCCAAACAATTGCATCAGGTCCGCCATGCAAGTGCCATGAACCATGATTCACAGGTATACCCAAACGAAGCTCTTAATTAACTCCTGAGCTTAAGAGTTATGATAAATCACTTGGATTCAGATTTTAGAATTCAGATCAAGAATCGTCTCAAGGGAGGAGGGAGAAAGCAGTGGGAGCGAATCCATCATCTCAACAAGGAGCATCACAGGTCCCTACTAATGTGGGGCTAGTCTTTTTTTTTTTTTTTTTTCAAGGAAAACTGAAATTCATTAAATTAAAGAAGGGAAGTGAATTCCTGAAATAAAGGTAAGGGTGAATTGCCCCAGAACAAGCAAGCTCAATCTGAAGAGGATCTTAATGAGGTTCTTGAAGAGCTGAGCAGTTTATTGGAAGTTCAAATTGTCCAAAATGCTGTTCAAATTTCAAAATCAACATTGAAGATAAAATCACATAGGATTACTCACACAGTCTAATTTCAATCTTATACCAGTTCAGTTATCTATCAGTATCTTACACGAAAGTGCAGGCAGGTTACATTTCAACAATCTCTAGGCTAGAACTCCACTGGTGTGTTTGGATACATTGTCAAATTGAATTGTAACTTTTAGAGGAAAGAACCGAATTTTGATTTTCTTTGTACTCATTCATATTGAAGGACTATAATCCAAATTGCAGTTGCAATCACCTTCCTCTCAAGTTGGACTTGAGATGACAGTAAATGCAATCTGAGGGCTGCTTGTTAAGAATAATAGGAAATCATTATTTTTGTTTTTCCTATTGATTAAATTGATTGTTCACAATCCATTCACTTGGACACCCAAACTCAAGCCTAGATACTTAAAAAATACAAAAAGAAAGAAAGAAATGTAACTGCATACAATTAAGTTTGAGGACACAAATGAGGACTTGCAACACAATACTGTTAAACAGATATGGAGTAGTTTCAAAAGGGGCAAGGTTCAGAAAAGAGATTGGCACTGAGGGCTAATATTATCATCTGAAACTGGCACATATCACACAATGTAACTGCTCACCCCCATATCGCACAATGTAGGTCAGTTTTATCCATGAACAATACATCTGCATCAACCCGTATCGGCCCACAACAGCCTGATGTGGGGCAATACAACCTGGTTTCGGAGTGAACATACAGCACACCAAAACCAATTTTCAGTCCTCGACTGGAATGATAATAAGGAAGTTCAATTTATGTGATCCAATCTTACTAACCAACAAACCAATTTCAGATAGGATCCTTGGCCCATTGATATAGACGGTAGAGTCGAGTGGTGCAAGTGGGGCCCATGGATTAGTCATCAAGACCATTGGCATGTCACCAAATGCCCCAAAAATTAATCTCAATAAGATAGGCCTAACCTCTTAAATTCCAAGCTATATCTTGAAAAAAAACAGTTAAGAAGAGAATGGTCCACATACAACTGAAAGGCCCAACCAAGGAGATTTCAGGGATATGGTCCATCCATGATGAGGGACCCAAAATAACAACAGCCCAGATCACCTGGATCATGGCCCGAAAGTACAAGCAAAAAATCCCAAGTATAATGTGCATATCCTAACATCGCTATCAATCGAAAATCATCATCATCATCTAAACCTTATTGCAACTAATTGGGGTCGGCTACATGAATCCTTTTCCGCCATTCCACTATCAGTTCCTTCAAAACCAAATCCATAAATTCCCTCAAAAAGGCATTACCTCCAATTGCTTGAATGCTAAAGATCCTGTTTGGATATGCCCCAAAATGCATACGACAAGATCCAGTGATCTGCTATGCATTTTCTAGAAGCAAGAGCACCCGTCAATCACCCCCACCCCCACCCCCCAACCCCCCCCCCCCCCCCCCCCAAAAAAGGCCGGTCCACTTATCAATACGCATCAACAGCCACTTATGTAGGAAATCGGTACCATGAAAATCGTAGGCCCCACCATAAAGATCATCTGGCACAAAAAATCACGCTAGTCTACTTATCAGGTAGGCCACACCGTTTTGAATCAATGGGCCACAGCGTTTTGAATCAATGGGCAACCGACGGTCAGATTCAACATACAGGCATGACCCACCTAGCGGAGAGATCAGCTTGATCCTATCGTTTTCAAGGTACAGATATCTAAACAAATGGCATATTGGCAAAAAAATTGTGATGTACCACAAGTTACGGTACAGTCGACTGTAGGTGATCAGTTCTCTGTCTCATTGATAGATGCGATCAATACGGGTCGGACGGCGGACACTTGAAGATTAGATTCATACATAAGAATGAAGGGAGATTTGGGGATGTAAATAGAAATAAAAAGGAAGAAAGGGGCGTTTGGGAAGAAAAAAACCTGGGAGATCAGAGCTCGAGCTTTAGCTCCTCTTTCTCTTCAGAGAGATAATGGAGAACGTATGGTGTGATACGGATCACGGCAACCCATGCTCCCATTATCATCAGATGTGTCTTCAGCTGCTTGTATGCCGCTGCTTTTTCCGGCCTGCGCGGTATTGCTCCTAGAAACATCTCTCTCGACAAAAGGCTTCTCCTCTCGACAAAAGGCTTCTCTTTGCAAAACCCTTGTGAAACCCTAGCCAACGAAAGAAAGGCGTGGCAGGAGACTTGTTCGAGGGAATACGTCTTCAGCAACCCTGGGAACCTAGGTGGGTCCCACCGTGATGTTCTTGAGAAATCCACCCCGTCTATCCGTTTTGTGAGATCATTTTAGAACATACGAAGAAAAATGAGCCCGATCCAAGACTCAAGTGGGACGCACTAAAGGAAAAGGTGGGTAGAGAAATTCCTGCCGTTGAAACCTTCCTGGGGTCCACGGTGATGTTTATATGCCATCCATACCGTTCATAACGTCATTCCTACTGAGATGAACTGAAAATACAAATATTTGCCCGATTCAAAAGTTCTGTGGCCCCACGAATATTTCAACTGTGGACGTTAAAAGAGCTCAAAAAACGGATGGACGGGGTGGATTTCTAACAAACATCACGGTGGGCCCCACCTAGGTTCCCAGGCAGGAACTTCCTGCTAAAGAAATCCGCGTCCTCGTGTTTTCAGTTCTACCAAATGGGTCACTTGATTTTCGGTAATCTGGACCATTGGTCAGTCGAGAAGAGAAAACGCTTGCATACCTAGCGAAGGTACCTGCCAGGGTTACTTTCTCTGTCCTGGGGGGAATTGCTTTATGTTCACGAAATCCACCCCGTCCAGCAGGTGCATCACACCTTGTTTAGTCTTCGTCCAAAAATCAGACTGATTCAACAATTAGATGGGCCACCCCAAGAAATTTCACCTTAGAACCTCTAAGTTAACGTGGTATGGCCCACCTGAGTTTTGGAATATTGCAATTTTTTTACTAATTCTTTCATCTTGATGAGGCACATCAGATGAATGGATTGGATGGGATGTAAAACACCCCGATTCACATACACAAAAGTAATGCCCTAAGGTATGGCCCACCTCAGTTATGGATGGTCCTAATTTTGGGTTTTAATTTGAGCATGAGGCTGTGGACCTGATTGATGGGTGGATCTCATGAAAGTTCCACCAACATGGCTCTCGGTGCGGGAAGCGGATTGCGTACTGAGTAACTCTGCACGCTAGCGTGCGGAGTAAACTCTGTAGGGCCACAGTGATTTATGTATTTTATCCACTCCGTCCATCCATCCTAACAGAAAATTTTTAGGTATGGTGACAAAAAATAAAGCATACCAATATCTAAAGTGGACCACACCACGTGAAAAGTGTGAACTGAATGTCTACCATTGAAAAATTCTCGGAGAACACAAAAGTTTTGGATCAAGCTGATATTTGTGTTTTCCCTTCATCCATGTTCATGTGATCTTATGAACAGGTTGGATGACAAATAAAAATCACTTTAGGTCCTGGGAAGGTTTCAATGGTGAAAATCATTATTCCCACTGTTTCCCGTGGCATGGTTCACTTGAGATTTGGATATGCTTAAATTTTGGGCTCAACCACTAAAATGATATGTAAAAACATATGGACGGAATAGATAAATAACATACATTCTAGGTGGGCCCAACTTAGTTTACTCCGCACAATAAGAGCGTGCGGAGCCGCACGCAATCCGATTCCCTTCAGTGCGGGAGTTGCCCAGCTTCAGGTTAGCTAGCGAATCTCTTCAATTGGAGGATTCTAGAAATCCATGTTTACCGTCCATCTTTATGCAACACATCTAAAATTTTAGACCTGTCTTGTGGAGGAAATTGTTTAGGGATAGTCCATCCACGGTGGAATACAACGAACCAATGGTCTGGATTACTGAACCATGGGCCAGCTGGTCTGAACTGGAAACTCAAGTTGGAAAGAGAGGGCCACACGGGCAATTGCTTGCGGGAGGCCGAGCAACAAAAAGCTTAGCTAACATGATGTGTTTTTGACATCCACTCCGTCCATTTGCATCAGCTCATGTTGGGAAATGAGAGAAAAAGTGCTGATCCAAAACTCAGGTCGGCCACACCCCAAGAAACAGTGAGGATAAGGACACCCACCATCGAAACCCTCTCTTAGCCATCAATGGTTTAAAGGATTTTTTTTTTTTCTTTCTATCTTTTTTTCTGAAGAGAGGGTCTATGTATATGTACATCTTGTTCTGATATATATTTTTATGGTTGGGCTATACTTAAATATTTAACTTTTTGTAAATATTAAGCCTAGTAAAGACTCGTACGTTCGGTCCTCTGGTAAACTAGTTTGGCTCTAAATTAGGTTATGTATATTTGTATGTCTGGTCTTCTAGTAAACTAGTTTGGCTTGAAATTATGTTGTGTATATTTGTATATTGTGTCAAGCATATTAGAGTCTTTTATGGTTTAATATGAATGGAATGCCTCTAACCCTCCCACACCGAGATAGATAGAAAAACTATTGACAATCGTTTGTGACCGAGAGCTAAAGTAATTTACTTATTTATTTAGTCACCTATAACAATCAAACAATTTGCAAATGATAGAGTTCATTCTTCTAATGAGTTCATTTTGTCTTTCAGTAAAAAATAATTTCTTCTCACTATGATAGTAAAGATGATCTAATTCACACGATAAGTAAACACAATTCAATTACATTAATTAAAATAAAAATAAGAATTTATAAAAATATCTCTCAACAATCAAACATTTATGACGTAGATGTAGGGCTCTAGATTTAAATCTTCCTTAACTCAAGCGTGGATGAAAGAAATTGCACTATTAAAAATAAAAGAAACATTTTTCTTTCGCTTCAGTGATTAGCATAGATAGAATGGAATTACACTATATATTAATCTAAGTCAGCCCAACATAACAACGTAAAAGGGCAAAATTACACTACTCCTAAGCTATAACTAGTCCAACGTAAATGAGTTAATATATGCTAAAATAAGATTAAAGATAAAATATAGACAATGCCACGCTATAAATTTGATATGTGTTAAATAAGGCCTATAATTCTTCAATCTTTCTCTTATGATTAGAAACCCTTTGGGATAATTACGAAAAAGATCTTCATGGTCACTTCTCCTATGTATGCTTGCTAATGTGGAGATAGTCTTCTGAGCCCGATGACAAGCATGGCCTATCAAATAATGCCACGTATGTTAGTTATTTTGTGATAGATTGATTATTAGTTGTGTGCACATCCTACCCTCATTATGTGGACGAGAGTTTGTCTTGAATTGTCATGTATAGTGATAACCATCTACTTCTATGCACGAACGTGAATGATGCACCCTAATGTTAGGTCAACTAGCGTAGTTGTTACTCGGCTCCTTAAGTATTTTCAACCATATGGATATATGAGACGTTATGGTATATCAACTGAACCTATCGTCTGTTGTCACTATATTTCAGTTGATACCCATCTGTAGCAAAGGGGCCACCATAGTGGTGGTTGGCTCCGTCATGTGCATGGGATATATGACACATGTCATTATTGTAGCCAGATGAGCTTATCTTTTTTTAGGCTACTTATGACTTTATGGATCTAATCTTATTCCGTTATTAGAGCAACCAAAGAAATCTCCATTCTTTCTCTTGTTGAGATCTTGCTACCGTGTAGCATCATCTGGGTCAATGAATCTGACGCAATTATATTGAGGGTAAGCACAACTTGACCCAACTAAAAGTTGCGATGTTAAGCTTGCAGGTTGTACTTGATTGAGAAGCGCCAACCTGCTTGCCAGGGCATGTTCCTGGTGGCCCCCCTGATGAATGGTTTGGATCTCCAGCTTATGCGTCAGAAGATCAACAGGCGTGGCAAAGAAAATCACAATAATATGGCAAGCCCAACCATTGATAAATCAACACTAGTGTCAATAATTTGTGCCAAAGAAGCTGTGTATTTATAGGGTGTGGCCTCCCCTGGTAGGACCCACCAGATGATTGGGCCAAATCTCCTACATGTGTGCCTCAAGCATGGGAATTGTTGCCAAACTCAGAACGTACCAAACCAGATTTTAGCGTCAAAATCCGAAATTTAGAAGTTTGTCCTGAGTCGTGTCAACCAGCATCCATTCAGAATCGACAGAATTCTTAGTCCATGGTTAGGTTTGCCAGTCTCTCCTTGCTTAGAATAGGTTTGGAAAAATACATCCTAACATATTGCAAAGAGTTATGTTGGAACTCTAGCCAATAGATCTGGGTCTTTCCCGATGACCAAGCCGTTTATTAAGTTGACAGGACTCCCTTAAATTACCCAAAAAACAAAAAATCTCTCCCAGTGAATATTTCAATTTCTGGCGACCGTTCATGCTGAAGGCAAAAGATTCAAATATATTATCATAAAAGATAGAAAATTTTCAAATCTGGTCTTTTATTTATTGATTTTACACCATGCAAGGTGATGGTCTTCTTATAGAGTCCGGACCTCTGTTGGCTGCCAAGCAAGAAATCCCTGCTTAGAGCCTTCTTATTGGTCCACGTCACACTGCGTTACCTCAGTGTGATCAAGTTGCATTGAGGTGTGATCAGGTTGCATTGTCGATGTGAAATGGTTGCAGACCTATGTGATAAGGTTGACTGATAAAAAGGCTCCAACCAGGGTAAACCCTGTTTGGAGCCAATAGAGGATCTGGTTTCCTTCTGAGTTGGGATCCTTTGTTGGCTGCTAAGTAGGAAATCCCTGCTTGGAGCCTTCTCATTGGTTCACATCACACTGCATTACTTCAGTTATAAATGGTGTGGATCATTGGAAGATGTCCTACATTCACTGGCTAACTTCCCACTGTATCATATTACAATATGTGAAAATGTATTCGAACAAACCTAAAAATGTATTTGAGCAAATCTCGTGCTTGTATGCATCCTGTTGCAGTGAGATGGGTTGGAACTTAAGCCTTTGAACGATCTCATTTTCCAATGATCCAAACGATGGGTCACTTTGTACAGTGGTAGACAACAAATAAAAGCTTTTAAATTAAATAACTGCACCCCTTGATGATGTTGCTCTTTTGCTGTGAACATGGACAGCCACCATTACCATTGTATAACACAATCGTTGAATATTCAACTTGGAAGTTCTTGGGCATCCCCAGCCATGCGAGCCTATCAAATAAGCAGTTTGGGTAATTGAAAATAACTCAAAATCCTGTTGAAGTCCCTTGATATGCATTGATACATCATCCTCTAGTAGCTTGAGGTTTTAGAAAAAGTGGTTGTTTAACATGGTATCAGGAAAGTTAAGTGTTTGAATTTCGGGAGCAACAAATATGTTTCCATAATATATTCTCCCACGGGGCCATATCCGGCCAGGCTTAAGGACCAGAAATCAAACTTGGCCTGCTCATGGTGTGAGTGTCCCTCCACCCTTGTCCAGTGTGTTCCCATGTGGAGTTCCACCCCGCACCTGCAGGGGAGTGTTGAATCCAACAGCTACACTCCCGGTGGTATTCTACTGCAATACTTCGGTTGTATTCCAGCAAACCTATCCCTCCCCATTATTCAATCCGCTCAACTTGCTAAAATTTCAAGCGAGCCCCTTTTCCTAATTTTTAAAAACTGGGATTACCTGATGAGCCTTTCTGTTTTGCAAGTACACCCGACTCTACCTGTGAGGTTCTCTCTAATAAAATCAGAGAAGAAAGCTCAAGAAATTGCAATACAACATACACTCCTCTATGATAGATACCTTCCTTATATGCCATAATCAGAGTCATTAAACAAAACCCAAAACAACAAATATACAACAACGCCTAAGATTCAAGCTGTGCATACCAGATCCCTTGGATCTTAACATCCTTAGGAGTCTTCGCTCCCAAATCGGTATCGGATGGCTGGATGCTCTCGAACACCCCAATCACCTCTCCAGACTCCGGCTTGCTCTTCGTGACGCTGAGCGTGATCTTCCCGGTCGATGATGATGTTTCCTTTATGTTCTCCTTCTTCAGCTCCTCCTCATCTCCTCTCCCTCCGGCCGGCAAAGCCACCGCATTGTCATAACCCGTGGACCCACCCCGTCCCTTGGGGTCCAAGAAGGACGAGCCCCGGTAAGACGGTACTAGGAACTGCCCGCTGAAGCTCTCAGGCTTCCCAGATGCCACCAGCTGCTTGATGGTGAAGAGGAACGGGACACGCTCACCTCCGGGGAGCTGGACGGTGACAGCGGCATAGTCGATGCCATCCTTCTCCTCAAACTTGACAGTGCCGTCGGGGGAGACCTCGAACGGGCCCTCGATCTCATCGAGGGTGTAGGTGAGGCGGGTCATGAGCTTGGTGTTCTGGAACTCGGGTTGGGAGTTCTTGTTGACGCCCTCGGCCTTGACAGTGAAGGATGTGGGCTCGAGGCAGAACTTCTTCAAGTTGTATTTGCCAGCCTTGAAAGAGAAGGTTTCAAGGCCGCCATCGATCGTTGGGCACTGGTTTGCCGTGCCGGTCCCCTTCACTTCCATGTACGTCTTGCTCTGTATCTCGTCGTAGGTCAGGCGTTTCGGCACTCCCTCAGCGCCGGCTCCCTGAAGGCATTTCAACAGAAGCGGATAGTCGTTAATCGTTTTTTATTTTTCAAAAAAACAAAAAGGCGGGAGCGGTGGTCATTGCACCATATGCTAGAGCTATGAGCTATCTCTCCACAGACGACGTGGCTTGGAGAATTCGCTCTACCAGATTCTACCCGCTTTACCGTATCATGATATCATCTCCCTGGACTGTCTTGACCTGAGTCAACTGCCCACAACCCAAGATTCGGAGAAGGGGGGATCGAGTCGATGAAAGATTTATTATATGATACATAGCACTCGATCTTTCCACCTCATACGCGGGTTTAAAATTCTGACAAGTGGGGCCCATGGTTCGGTAATCTAGACCATCTGTTTATTTTTTTGTATTATGGATGGACTATTCCTTGAAATCTTCGTGATAGGACAATCTTGAGCTCTAGATCCGTGGCCTGGAGATAGACCGTCAAAAAGAGATACAAAAACGGCTTATATTCAGCTGAAGAAAGGCCATGATATTAGACTCATGATCTTCCAATTTGGAAGATCATTTAAGTGTTTCCCATCCACAGTGGAATCTAACATATTAATGGTCTGATTACCAAAATATGGGCCCCACTTGTCTTACTTGAAATGCGTATATAGCGGGCCACGTTTCATCTATGGTACGATGGTAGCCCCACAGGGGAGTCGGATTGCGTCCCTCCTCAGTATGGACGGGAACCGAGCTTTGGAGGGGCCACCGTGATGCATCTGTTTATCCACTCTGTATTCTGTTTCTAAGATCAGGCTTACCACATGAGACCATGAATGAAGCAGGTCCAACGGTCAGATCGACCACACGAGAAATGACTCTTGCATTTAACGCTTGGTGCATTTAATGCAACCCGAGCTCAGTATTTCGTGTGGTCGATCTGACCATTGGACCTGCCTCATTCTTGGTCTTATGTGGTCGGCCTGATCGTAGAAACAGAATGGACGGAGTGGATAAACAGATACATCACGGTGGACCCCTCCACAGGTCGGTATGGACGCTTTGCGTCCATACTGAGGAAGGACACAATCCGACTCCCCCTACAGGTATCAGGACCACCAGCACGTGGGCCCACCACGTTCTAACCATTTCTGGCCGAACGATCTCACTGAAATAACTATTCAGCAATCCATTGCAATGATCAGAACATGGACACCGGTGATCATCGTTCTCCCCATGTGGGCCCCAGTGGCGCGACACACGCAGGTAATCGACTGTCACAGACACACGCAAGCAAAACGAACGGCCACGATCTTCAATTTCTTTTTTACTTAAAACCGATTTTCATTTTTGATAAGAGAAGAACACATACCGCAACGACGAGGGCAGATGTGGCGAGCGCGAAGCCGGCGATCTTGGTGGCGTCGGCGCACTTCTTAGCCAGATCTTTCAGATCGGCTTGGAGCGAGCAAGTAAGCCTGGCGCTAGCACAGTCGTAGCCAAAGGCCTTCGAAAGCTGTGGGGAGGATCTCAGCTGCAAGCTACTCTTAGAGGAGACGCCGACCTTAGTCGGCTGCATGAGCGTAGCCACAGCTTGAAGAGACGCAGCCATTATTCCCGAGCTCGAACCCCTTCTTTTCTTTTCCTTTTTTGCCCTTCCTTTCTCGTCGGGTCTCTCTTCTTCTAAGCTCGGAGCGAAAAGATGAGGGTATTATCGGATTGCTTTGGTGTGGGGAGGATAAGAGATTGGATAAGGGATTCTCTCCCATTGGCTGATTGGTGCTTTGCTTCGTGGTATTCATGTTGCCACGTGGCAGTCTGTTGTTTTGAGCGTTCTGGGTTATCTCTTGTACACCTCAGATTTTAAGGCTTCCATGGGATAGGATGGTGGGCCCCACAAATATCCATCTGATTGAACAATTCCCACCGTGGGATTTTCAGACGTTGGATGTGGAATGTGTAGGTGTCTTTTTTGGACCGTCCATTTGCATACACTGGATGGGACGGTTAGGATTGAGTAATCAGTGTGATGGTTGGCCATGGAAATCCAAACGGTGGGGCCAGCTGAGCAACGGGCTCGAAATCCTCAACTAGTGGACTAGAACCTGTAAGATGGATGGTGGTTGGATGCAGAGGTTTCGCTGTGTGCACACATCTGTACAAGGCAGTTCATGTACACGCCACCACATGTACCAGCTTGGGGCACAGAAATGAGATCCAACCTGTACATCAGGTGGGTCCCTCCGTTTATACTCCTCAGCCCAGAAATTGGACTGATCTTTATCAGGTGAGCTACGAGCGAAAGAAAGGAGATGGCAGTCATAAAACTTGCCCAAAGCTTTTTGGCTCGTTCATTTCTTTCGTAATGTGTGCTCGCTTGAGGAGTTGATTGACCTGACTATTGGGTGGGAACTGATGTGATGGGACAACCTTATGAGTGGCTTGGATCTAATGCCCATGTGCAACGTTGGCATTACGGTGTCCCGTAGATGATGATGAGAGGTCTTATACACACGCGTAGCTCACCAAAGCCCAATGCTACATATGTAATGCATACACGAAAGCCCAATGCTACATATGTAATGCATATATAATGAGGAGGTGATCTTTCTTCACATGAGGTATGAAATGAGTCGGACCGAGTTAAGGTTGACTCGATCCAATCAGGTTTTGAATTATACTTGACCCGACTCGGTACCGATTCCACATGTTTGACCCGATCCAAGTTTGAATATGGCCTGGACTAATCCGGACTAAGTCAGATCAAGTCAGGTTAAGTTGACCTTTTTTTCATGGGAAATGCATGGAGATTAAGTTTGCACGTAAAGTGTTCGATGAAATGTCCGAAAGAATTGTAGTTTCTTGAATTGAAATGGTTTTTGGATATGTTTGTTTTGGTGATGTTGGGGCTGCATGGAAGCTTTTCATTGAGGTGCTGAAGAAGAATATTGCATTGTGAAATGCTATAGTTGATGAATATGTGAAGCATGGGGATTTGAAGATTGTCTGATAGTTGTTTGATGAAATGTCGAGTCAAGTCGAGTTCGGATCGAGTCGAGTCCATGCGAGTTGGTTTCCGATCCGAGTCAAGTCGAACCACTAGCTAACCCGGACTCGCCTCGGATTGGGTAAACTAAACTCAATTCGGATCGACTCACCCATTCGATTCAGGTCGAGTCAAGTCTGAACTGATTTGGATGAGTCGAGTTGGCCTAGTTAACTTGTTTGGCATCCAATTCTATGCAAGGGTGCATGGCTGAGAGAGAGAGAGAGAGAGAGAATTGATTGTCATGATCGAGTCCTTCACAGTGAGGGGTTGTTTAGCAGCGTCCAAAGGTGTTAATTGGTGGCAATTGGTGGGTGTGGGAAAGTGAATTGGAACGAGGTGATTCCATTTCATATGTATTTGAGCTCCACCTATTGCCAATGGGTGACCCTCTCTTCACTCGTGCATTTTAAATATAAGTTATCAAAACAAATTCACATAGAATCCAATGGATTTTGATTATAGCATGCCAAACGCAACGGGGGACTCTAATACACATGGATTCTGTAATAATTACTACTGCATATAAGTACACACTTTTAGAAGAGTCCTAAGCATGCATAGACCATGTGACATCCATGTCCCAGTCATATTAGGAGCAAGTCAGCCTTTTCCCAAGTGCATATCTTCCTAAGTGCATAACCCATGGGCGAAGTACCTACACTCACAAGAATACAATAAATTTTATCCACTAGAGCTCTCAAGCTACAACTCTTTTTTTATGCTTTACAAATAACATTCCTTTCTGTATAGAATTAGAAAGACTCTAGAACCAACATATGTCTGAAGGGATTAATATTCTACATGACATTTAGAAAATGGTGAGCAATTCTCTATAACCTTTCTGAAATTTATATACTTCTCTATGAGAGGGTATTTGGATAGTAAGTTACTTTAGGTAAGTTGATTATGCTATAAGTAGCTTATCTTGATCTTTGCCTATTCGACGATAAGTATGCTTGGTAAATGACATCTTATCAACAAAAAAGTAGAAAAAAGCATGTTTGGTTCTAACATCATAAGTAATTATCCCTCAAGTCCGTTTGGTCCCCTTCACATCTACCATCCATCATGTGTGGCTAACCTTTGATGTGGGTCGTTCATCATGTGGGCCCCACCTTTAATATGGGACATCCATTATGTGGGGCCCACCTTGGATGTGGGCCATTTATCATTAGGGCCAACCTTTGATGTGCATCATTCATTATATACAGCCCACCTTTAATGTTGGTCATCCATCATGTGGGGCCCACTATCAATGTTATTTTCGGAAGCAGATTGCGTCCGACCCCTGGTTGGACCTTTAAGTCTTCGACCAGATCTGTGCAAGGGCCCACCCTGATTTATCTGTTTGTCCACTCCGTCCACTCATTTTCTGAGATCATTTTAAGAGAAGGACCTAAACTTGAGACATATCCAACCGTGTTATGGATCACACCAGATACTACTCTTGCATTTAATGCAACATGCATTAATGCTCCTTGTATTTAATGCGCATTTAATGCAACCAAGCATACTATTTTGTGTTATTGACTACAGCATTGGATCTGACTCCTTTTTGGGCTCATACCTTAACATGATAATATAAGAGGGATGGACGGCTTGGATAAACTGATACGTAACAGTGAGTCCCACACAGATCTGGTCGGACGCTTAAACGTCCGACCAAGGTCGGACGCAATCCACGTCCGTTATTTTCTATCACGTGGGCCCCACCTTCAATATCCACCACCCATCATGAGGAGCCCACTTTAATGTGGATTGTCCATCATGGCAAGCCAACTCTAATGTGGCTCGTTCATTATGTGGGGCCCACTTTGGATATGGCCACTTATTATTAGGGTTGATCATTGATGTGGATTGTCCATCTTGTGGGGCCCACTATTATTAATTACCTATCACGTGGAGCCCACCTTTAACATGGACTATCCATCATGTGTCCCCCCCCCCCCTCAATGTGGGTTAACCATCATGCAAGGCTCACCTTAGATGTGGGTCATTCATCATTAGGGGCCAACCTTTAATGTGGATTGTCCACCATGTGGGGCCACCTCAATATGGGGCATCCATCATATGAGGCCCAGCTTCAATGTCCACTACCTATAATGTGGAGCCCACCCTTGATATGGACCGTCCTTCGTATAAGCCTCACCTTTGAAGTGGGTTGTCCATCATACTAACCTGCTTTGGATTTGGGTTAATCATCATTAGGGGCCGACCTTTGATATCGACCATCCATTATGTGGCCTCACATTAATGTGGGGACATCCATCATATGGAGCCCACCTTTGATGTGGATTGTCCATTATGTGAGCCCTACCTTGGATGTGGACAATCCATCATGCGGGGCCTCCTTTGACATGGACCATGAGGGAGATCCTCTTTTAATATGAACCTTGGGAGAGAGAGAGAGTAGGAAAGCAATAAGTTCAAAAGCTAAGGACCCGTTTGGATACCGCCAAATAAGTTACTTTTTCTACTTACAACAGTAGATAAGTAACTTATTTGAGATAAGTATATTTGGTTTATGATCACTTATAAGTAACTTTTTTTTTTTATTTAAAGTTAATCACTTCAGTTTATATAAGTAGAAATCAAGATAAGTTATCTAAGGTATAAGCCGCTTATCTTAAGTAACTTACGATCCAAACACCCCTTAAAAAAAGTTTATTGAGATAAGTAGCTTTTAGTACATAAATTACTTTTATAATGTTGCTTACCATACTAACTAAAGTGACAAAGTAACTTATTAATTTAATTACGTAAGTTTAAAAGCAACTTAACTCTATTATGAAATTCTCTACACTTATATACAAAACTTCTCTAATATTCATAATGAGCATAAATTTGGACAAGTCCACAACTTATGCTCGTGAGAATGTTTAGTCTATGACAATTATACCACTCTCCTTACGCGGCATAAGTTGGGAATGGAGTCTTGACATGGCCTTTGATGAACACCCTGTAAAAAAACTCACTTCATCCCTCTTTACTTGTATTGCACATTGATGGAGTTTTCCTCCTCAACACGAGGAGAGAGAAGGTGAATCTGGGTGAGGTCGGGCGCCCGGTCCAGTTAGTGGTCGGGCGACCGAAATTCACCAGAAAAGGCAGCAGGCTGCTGGACTGTTTTGTCCATTGCCGGGCGCCCGACGGTCAAAGTGACGGGGCGCCCGATGACCGGCCGAGCGCCCGACCATGTTTTGTCCGGGCGCCCGAAATTAGTTTCTCTTATGTGTTTTCTCGCTGGATGGTTTTTTGGGTTGGTCGGGCGCCCGACTCGACGCGGACTGCTTGTACGCAGTTTCCATATTTGGCTCTAATTCCTCCGTTTTTGGTACTTAAGCGCTCCAAAACGGGATTAGGGCATCCCATTGGGTTGCTAACACGTCCAAGGTGAGAAAGAGAGAAAAAGAGAAGAGAGAGAAAGAAGAAGCTTGTAGAAGGGAGAAGTTGCTTGAAGAAGGATTCTTCTGCGCAACGGTCGTCTCAGCGCTTCTACGACCTCGGGATCGGTAAGATCGTTTCTCCTTTACTATTCTCTTGCAGTTTATCCATCCCTGCGTGGGTGGAGAAGTTTGATCCAAGCGGTGTGTGCTTGTGATCGGTTGTAACAGTTCCCTGAGATAGTGGATTGTTGATCTGGACTAGGTCCTATGGTTTTTACCTCTTTTGAGGGTTTTCCACGTAAAAACTCCTTGTGTTCGTGTGGTTGATGTTTATTCTTGATTATTGCATTATAGTAATCCATAATTCTAGTGTATTGGGGGGCGAGATCCGAAGCTTTGTGTGAAACGCACCCAACACACATATCGTCCCTTTAAGATTATATTTTCAAATTAAAAGATTTAGGATATATTTGGATAGAGTGCGAATTAGAGAATACAACTAGTTTCCATTTATAAAACATTTACACTTGTTTGAAAAACAATAGATATTATAACAAAGTATTTGCATTTACTTTGCATTTTTTATTAAAAAAATGTAACTTTTCTTTTTCAAAAAGTAAACTAAAGGAAAATGAATTTACTTTAATGTGACGTTTTAAGTTTTAATTTTGGAGAAAAAAATATTTTTCTTTACAAAATTGTAATCCGAATAGTTGTAAATGTTTAAGAAAAATTATTTTTTAAAACTTTTCTTAGCAATAAAAGTAGGTGTTAGGATTTCTTTTCCTAACTTCAATGTTAATTTACCTCCCATTTTTGTCACTTTTTTTTACTTTCTCTTACATTACCCTAGTATACGTTTGATAGTTAATTCCTAATATTCAAAGGAAATGAGTAGTTATTACAAATTACCTTACTTGTCTTCTTACATTAGTCGCATTTGACTATAAGAATAGACTTTTTCCATTGTTTGATTTATTCATGGGAAAATTGTTATAATGGCCATTTTATATTATTTAAATGTTACATCATGTTCAAAATAAACTAACGTTGCTATTTAATTGGAGATTTTTAATGTAATTACATTAAAAAGAGCAATAATTAGTTATCTTCTCCTTAATACACTTGCATTTAATTGTGCACTTATTTGATTTGACCGTGGTAAAAAGTAACAAAGACATAATTTCTTTTAACTAGAATTACTCAATATCGAACAAGCCCTTAGTTTAACTTGAATGCAAACGGGACCTTGAATTTTGAATGCTTTGATCTATAAAGTATGTTTTCACGTGATCATTGTTGCATTTCTTCTCAACCATCTATCTGTTAGCCATCGATAAAATGGTGTGATCTTCCAATTTGGAAGATTTTGAAGGAGTTCGACATCCATTGTAACCATCATCAGATTAATGGTATGGATTAAAGAAATGTGAGCCCTGCATATTCCGAGATTACAACTTGGCGATGCAAATCAGGTGGTGTCGTTAATAAGAAGTCCAATGGGGGAGCACACTTAATTTTGTAAGGATTTGCTAAATTGAGTGCTATGGGAGTCCAACAATCCACATTGGGGTGCATGTGTGTTAACCATGACATTGTGACATGTATGAGATATGCACTTTCCATTAGGTCAGCTACACTGTTTAGATCTTTCGGCATAAAAATCAGCCCATTTAATACTACATGTGGACCACAATATATTAAGACAAGTGAATGGCTGGGAAAAAAAAAACAATTAGTTCAATCAGGATGTTGTGACCTACAGGGAGAGTGGATTATCTGTGTTTACAAGAAGAAGATTTTACTACTAGTTCCAACCTCATTGAATACTCAAGTAGCTTACATGGGTTCATATCTGCACGTGTGCTCATTGTGTGGATGCGTAGAGCATGCAGAACTAGCATTTATGGGTGTAATTCCGAATGAAAAAATTGAGAAGGGTCCGACTCCATGGCTCAATAGTTGACATGTTCTATTTCAACAATGAGATCATGGGATTGAGTGCCCCATGTGGTGTGGCGTGTGAGTGTGAATGAAAAAAATAAAAAGAATAAAAAGAATAAAAATCTGAGAAATGAGAAGGAGTTGATTTCTTATCTCTAGAGTGTCCCGATGTGGAAATTTGTGTACGATTGGTGGATCTTTCATTAATCCATCTAAATACTGATCTAGTCTCCAGATATTCAGAAACTTCATAATCGTTACGAGAGCTCCGAACATCACTAAGAATATCTCATATTTTGTAAGGAATGTGAGAAACGGCATTTCTCAGTATATCCGAATCTGTGATAAGATCTTTGCTTGGTGGGTCTTCTTATATATGTGTTGGGTATGTTGTCTCGATCATGTGCCACACTAAGTAGGATGACGTGTTATTAAATGTTTTGTTCCTTTGAATGCATGTGTATAGTTTTGTGCTACCTCATTAATAACATGTATTGCCGAAGGAAAAAAAGAAATTTGCGAACAAGTACGAATTTGTCAGTATTGAGCCAATAATGCCAACTCGTGGTGGTATCATATAGTTCACACCGATGTTCTAAAAATGGGCGTAAACAAATTACAACATAGGAAACAATAGGGGTTGAATGCTTGCCATTGGAAACTTTCTGGGGCCACAAAAGTTCTAGATCAAACTAATGTTTGTATTTTCCTTTCAGCCAGCGTGTCTGACTTATGAGCAGGGATAGGTAACAAATAAATATCACTATGGGCCCTGGGAATGTTTTAACGATGGACATCATTCTCTCTATCGTTTCCTGTTGTGTGGTCCACTTGGGCTTTGATTCAACTTCATTTTTTGTGTTAGAGCCCTAAAATGAGTTGGCAAAACGTATATACATTGATTAGGCCCACGAAGGCTTGACACTTGCTAGCTAGCTGGTGTTCAGGGAAATGGATTTGACGCAGGGATGAACGTGGTAAGGTCGATCACTGTCTTCCTTACCGAATAACTACTCCGAATCCACAAGAGCAAATCTTGAATTCACAATACGTTTCTCGAATTTATAAGAAGAAAGAGACTAAAAATTTGAATTTTGATTAATAAAAAGAGATTAAAATAACATTAACGAGTTTAACAACTATTTATAACATAAATAAACTCTAAAAAACGTAATAAGAGAGTCCTAATTAAAAATGAAAATAAAGCATGTAAAATTAAAAAAAATTTGCAACTTTTCACGGTGCCATTGATCGATCGACTTGATAAGTCAATTGATTGGACCAGAAAACGTCCGGACAACTTCTAAAACTTTTGGCCGATTTGCGATTGATCAACGAGGCCTATCGATCGATTGACAAGGGCAATGGACCATATCTGTCAGAAATTAGAAAGTTGCCAATTTTTCTACTATTTTTTCTTGATCTTTTTCTGGCCCATCTACCTCAAGAATGTGATCCCACTGCGCCCTTCATCAGGGCTCTCCTCCCTGCATCAAGATTGGCTAGTGACCTCACCACTAGCCAATGGACAGTAGTCAGTGCTCCATGGCCCCACCATAATGTATGTGTTTCATCCATGCCGTCCATACATTTTTCTAGATCAGTCTATGACATGATCCCAAAAATGAGGTAGATCCAAATCTCAAGTGGGCCACACAGTGTGGATTGAACTCTCACCATTAAAAGCTTCCCAGGGGCCACAAATGTTTTGGACTAAGCTGATATTTTTTCCCCTTCATCCAGGTCTGTATGACCTAATCAACAGCTTAGATGTCAAATAAAAATTATAGTGGGCCCTAGGAGATTTTTAATGGTGGGCATTCAATCATTACTGTTTTCCTGTGGTGTGGTCCATCTGAGGTTTAGATCTGCCTCATTTTTTGGGATATGTGAAAATGGATGGATGGCTTGTTTTCACTTTTTCCGTGAAAACAAATACATCATTGTTGGGCCCATAGAGCACTGACCACTATCACCAGCCAAACCGCGTCCGATGTTCGGTTCACCAGCCGTCCGTGGACGTAATGACACGCGCTGCTGAAACCTTCCCGGTGCCGACCGCTGTCATCCAACCTGTTTAAGGCTACGTAACCTTATCATCAACATCAAACATAGAATAAAGACTCGATGCTGGCATGATACCGTGGTACAATAGATCCTCCATTATTCAATTCTGACAAATCGAGCTCGTGATTACTCAATCCAAACCATGGCTATGTTGATCCTCACCATGGATGAGCCATTCCCTAAAAATCTCCTACATTAAGAAAGTCTAGCCACCAATCTTGGGACACTTTTCCACTTGAATATGGACCGTATCTATATTTCTCCCATAAACCGTCTCTTTGTAACCCACTGAATGAAAAAGTTAACAATCATTATATGGAGAAAATTACTAGGAACTATTACATCAACCGTGGGACTCAGTATCCAATGGTCTAGATCAGCTGGAAATGGGCCCCACTTGTCTGATTTAAAAAAGGCGCTTATACTCCGTTGATTATCCTATAATTCCTCCACTCTAGGTAGGCATCCGCGTTGCCGTTGATTGCCCGCCTACTTTGAAGAAGAAACGGGGAACGATGATGACGCATGCGTTCGGACGCATGGTAACTGCCACACGTACCAGCTGTGGGGGCCAAAGTGATTTGTAAGCTTCATCCAATCCGTTTATTAGACGCAGCACCAAATGCTAGGCTTAGATTGTAAATTATATCTCAGGTGGGCCTCGCCGAAGTGAACAATGGGGGACTTTTGGGGATCGGACGCTCACATGGTGTCAGAACTCTATGGGCCCACCCTGATGTATGTGTTTTATCCACACCGTCCATACGTTTCTCCAGTTCATTTTAAGCCATGAGCCCAAAATTGAAACATGTTAAAAGCTCAAGTGGACCACATCAATGGAAACAATGAGGATTGGACGCCTGATGTTGAAAACTTCCGCGGGACAATTGTTCTGGATGAAGCTGATATTTGTGTTTTCCCTTCATTCACGTCCGTGTTACCTCATAAACTTGTTGGATGACAAATAAACATCACTGTGGGCTTGAGAAAGTTTCAACGGTGGACATCATTATCCTCACCTTTTCCAATGGTGTGGTCCACTTGAACTTTGGATATGCTTCAATGGCTCATGCCCTAATACGAGCCGGCAAAAATGAATGGACATAATAGATAAAACATACGGTGGGCCCCACAGAGTCTACATGGTGTTGGGTCACCACGCAATCCGCCTCCATAGTGAATGTGGGTTCCGAAGTGTGATGCATGCATCATCCAACCCATTGATAACGTGGACGGTGGTGGACCCTTCAAGTATTAACTATATGCCGGAAATATTGTCATTATTTATGTGGGCCACGACGAGCGATTGCATAGGATGACGGGATGATTCTTGGTTTGTAAGGGACGCAGATTTCTTTCGCGAGAAGTTCCTGAGAATCTAGGTGAGGCTCACCGTGATGTTTGTGAGAAATCCATGCCATTCATCCGTTTTGTGAGCTCATTTTAAGACGTACAACCAAAAAAATGAACTAGATACAAGACTCAAGTGGGCCGCACTAAAGTAAAAGGTGGGTAGGGAAATTCCTACCATTGAAACCTTCCTGAGGTCCACAACGATGTTTATTTTCCATCCATACCGTTTATAATGGCATTCATACTGGGATGAACTTGAAAACACAAATATTAACCTGATTCAATACTTCTATGCCCCATGAATATTTCAACTATGGACGTTTAATCTTCACTTTTTCGGCCCACTTGAGGCTTGGATCCGGCTCTTTTTTTTTTTTTTTTTTTGCCATACATCCTAAAATTAGTTCAGAAAACACATGGACGGCATGAATTTCTCGCAAACATCACTGTGGGCCCACTTAGATTCACAGCGCAGGAACTTCCTGCGAACTTATCCGCGTCCGTTTGTAAGTTTCCCACTGGGAAAATAACAAGATGCACCGTTTGGATTCTAAATAAAAATCATGGGTGGGCCCACACAGCTCGAACGTATGTGATCATTCCATAAACCCGAATCCGAAAAATTGACCCGATACTTTTCTCCTCATTTCATACCTCCTGTGAAGAAAGATCGCTTCCCCATTCGTCATTTTCTTTTTATTTATTTTCTCTGTTCTGAATTCGGAATTCGACCAAAGGGGGGGAGAGAGATCGAATTGCAGGAGAAGCGCGAGCATGTCGAAATCGAGCGCGGACGATGAGGAGCTGAGGCGAGCTTGCGAGGCAGCCATCGAGGTCGGCGCATGCAAGCAGAAGGTTGTCTTGTCCATCCGCGTCGCCAAGAGCCGTGGTATCTGGGGCAAATCCGGCCGACTAGGCCGCCACATGGCCAAACCTAGGGTCCTCGCTATCACCAGTACGCACCATCCATCCCTCCATCACTCATTAGATTGATTTAATGCTCTGGATCGCTAGATTCCATGATCTTGCACGAGATTCCTCCAAGAATTTCATGGAATCTTGTTTTCCTGACCAAGTAGCTGAAATGCTCGAAGAATTCCTCGTCACAAGTCGAATTCTAAAAGATTAGGGTTTGGGTTCTATTAAAATTCTATAAACGAAGAGAAACATGCCTCATATGCTCAAGATCTGATAGAATATATCTTGATTCATGGAAATGGAAAAAAAAAATGGTGGATTTAAGTTAGGGAAGGAACTTCATTTGTTGCTCCATTCATTTTTCGAAATTAAGAAAATGTTTGTGTGCCACTTAAATATGAGTTCATCTCATTTTAGTTAACATCAATTTACTTATCAGAGATCATCATCATCATCATCATTGTAAGCGTTAATCCCAACTAACTGGGGTGGTGAATTATGTATTAGAGATCATAGTTTATAAAACCCGTTAGCTATATATTTAATCCGTACCAAAAAAATTGATCTCTATAATACATAGCTACAGTTAAAAGGAAATGAGATGAACTCATTTACAAGTGGCACCCAAACAGGCTGAATGGCTTGTAATGCTTTAGAGTAATGCACTTTAATAGGGCGAGTAAACCTGTAACCCATTGTAGAGAGGAATGATCACGTGTCAACTCCCAGCACATGTGCCAATGTGCCATGCACGTTTGACATCAGAGCCATAGAAAAGGTGGGCCCCACCATAAAATGACCTGGAACTGTAATCAGGCTGGTCTACTTGACTACTTGTGGGACAGACCCCAGTATATGAGAATGATGGACGGTTTCAATCAGATGTGCTGATGGTCTGATTCAGTGTACATGTGTGGCCCCTTGATGAGTAGATGAGCCTGATTTTTGTGCCAGGAGATTTTCATGGTGAGGCCCACATTTATACGGCTCTGATGTTTATGAAATTGAAAAGATTTTTAATGTTAAATACTCGGGCAGAATTTCTGAGGCATGGCTGCTGGATCCTGAACCATACCCATGATGGGTCATGCTTATCTGTCTGCTTTTAATCTTATAAATTGAAAGGTTTTACATGCACAATGATGCATGTTGTTTTCAGAATTTCAAATACACACGTATAACTGACAATGAGGAAGTTTACTGAAACCAAAAGCTAAGGGTGCATTTGCTTCCACTAATTTCGTGAAATATCATGAAATTTTGCACCAGACTAGACTAATTAATCATGAAATATCATGATATTTGGTGCAATAAGATGCTCCTTATACTTAAGATATAGTACTCCCTTTGCTAGCGGTTAGACTACTACCTAGAACCTGCTGATTTGTTAACCTTGTGAGGAATATGATGAAAAGAAACAACAACTTTGCCTGGATCCAAATCACCCCTAGCATTTTCACAAGTCCCATTGGGTATGTACTATTCCTAGAAGTACTGGTACTTCTAAGTTATAACAAAGGATTCTCCTTACATTATAAGCATCATTATCTAAACCTTACCCAACTACTTGGGCTCAGCTTCCTTCCATCATAAGCATGGTTTGAAAAATTGTCCAATAACCTTGCAAAGATGATGTTGCTACTTTTAGACCTTTGTGCTCTTGCTTCTGCTTCCTTCATGTCTTTTTTGCTCATATGACATGAGAACAAGTGAAAACCATTCCAATCTTTATGTTCTTTACCACTGATACCATCTGGCCTTGGATTATGAGAAGAACTACCATCAAAATTGATTTCTAGCAACCATGTCGGCAGCTTCTTGCACTTCACTATTGACATTGCGGCTTTGATCAACCTTTCATGCAAAATCTCCATGGGAGGCTTTGATCAACCTTTGGCAACTAATCTCTTTTTAGTATTTTCTTTTTGTTAAATTAATGTAGGAATTTTTCTTCAACCAATTGGTTAAGATCATGTATCATAATACTGATACTGTATCGGGCTGGTATGATATGCAATACGAGTCCTGCATCAGCCTGTCTAAAATAGATGGCCCGTATTGCCGATATAGCAATCGGCCCCTTTTTATGTTTATTTTTTGATCTCCTTCTCCTTCTCCTTCTCCTTCTTCTTCTGTTTTTGATCTCCAATTTTTTGGTTTAGACAAGAAGTTCGACTGATATGTTTTTGATATGGGTCGATATGGATATGATATGCCCATATGACATATGTTATTGGTTTTTGGCCGGGCCAATACACCGCTTGATACCAATATTCAGAACCATGGTTAAGATAATTGTATCTTGGGTAAGAATAACTGCTTGAAATGTTCGATTGAATTATTAGCCTGATCTTTATGTGGCATGGGTCAAAAGTTGTAACTGCTCATTGTTCGTGTAGCAAAATATTCTCCAAAGGGTCGGACTAAAGCTCTTCTCCGTGTTCTGAAATATTCATCTGGAGGAGTTCTGGAGGTAAATTTGTGGTTCCTTGTTACATGCAAAAGAGGGAAAAAATCAAATCAATTTGAAATCTTGAAGTTGTGGTGGAATTTCATGTTTGCTGATTCAGTGAAGGAAATGATCTTTCTAGTAAAGCTTGCATGCTCTTTGTTTTATAGAAGTCACATCTTTTTAAAGAAAGTTTTTTCAGATATGTTGATGCGGGAACATCTTGGTGTGACTCCAAGGATGCCACGTGTCTCCACAGTAGGGTGTGGTGGCCCATGAGGTGGGGTCTGTGAGATGCAAAAACGGCCATGAGGTGGGGCCCACTGTGGGACCGTGTGATTCGGGGACTCACGCGATGCGGGGGTTGCCCACGTGGAGGTCCCGCCTGGTTTTCTTAGGAGGGCCTGCATATAGGGATAAACCGGCCATTCCCCATCAGCTCTAGAGCTTTTGGTGCGTTAGTCGGTTGTTCGCTAGCAGAATAGTATCAGAGCAGGAGCTCAATGTTCGAGTCTTCTCACCGGTGTGGGTGGATGATGCGGGGGCATCTTGGTGTGACTCCAAGGATGCCATGTGTCCCCAGACTGGGGTGAGGTGGCCCATGAGGTGGCATCTGTGAGAAGCACAATGGCTACGAGGTGAGGCTCACTGTGAGAACGTATGATTTGGGGACCTATGCGATGCGAGGGTTGCTCACGGGAGGTCTCGCCTGGTTTTGTCTAGGAGGGCCTGCATATAGGGATAAACCGGTCCTTCCCCATTAGCTCTGGAGCTTTTAGTGCACTGGTCGGTTGTCCGCTAGCACCTAACCCAGGTTAAAGAAAACTGATGGAAGTTACCAGGATACAAATACCTTAATTAATTAGGTAGTTTAATTAAAAAAATTATTTAATTAGGTGTTGGAATGTAAATACCAAATTTAGAAGGTAGTAATACATGGAAATCCCTTTAAAAATCAGAAGGCTTATAAATTACAAGAAAAAATGCTTGAGTCTAGAAAAAGGAAACTAAGAGCAAGGAGGCATCAAGAAAACCAAATGAGTTAAATTTGCTAGTTGACACTTCTAGTAAGACTAAAATTGCTTTCATAATAGGTATGATACTGATTCTTTCAATGCGTACTTCTTCTTCTTCTTTACGTTTTTGTTGCAAGTGTAGCCTGCAAAAATGTACAAGATAAAGCATCTTTCAAAAGTGGAGGTTGTTCAGAATGATCCCAGTGGCTGTACTTTTATGCTGGTAAATTCTATGTTCAATGTTGAGTTTGTATATTTTCACCTCTAAAGGAATTCGGATGTAGGTTAGTAGGGGATGTTTGGATTGAGAGAATACTCTGGAAATGAATTCGATTTCCATGGAAATTTAATTTTCCGTTGTTTCTAGGAAAAAAGTAACTGTGGAATTTCGCTTACAATTTTCAAGGTTTTACTGAAAAAATGTGGATACCAAATTATCCTAAAAAACATTTTAAATGTCGATTTCCAAGGATATGAGAGACAACTCGCTGCCTTTAGACTGTTGACCTCCGTGGAAAACTGGATTTCAAACAAAGCAACAAAATTTTTGTTGGATTCCACAGTTTTCCATTTGCTGAGGATTCCATATGGGTTTTCCATGTCCACGTTTTGCATTCTCTCCATCCAAAGATTCAAAGTTTCAAACAGTAATCACATTAATATTGTGGTGAAAACCAGCTTAAGGTTTGTCTTTTGAGAAATTCTTAGTTATCAGGCTATTCTCTCATCTTTTGCCTCAGGGATTTGATAACCTCAGAAGCCAGAGTGTTTCACCACCTCAGTGGACCATGCGTAACATCAATGATAGGTGAAACATTTTTTTTGTCTCTTTCGTAGTATATTATAATTTTCTTATTGTCTTGCATTTTTTTTTTTTTTCTATTCTACATATACTTTGCATTATGAGTGATTCTACTTGCCCTTGAATGGTAAGATAAAAATCTGGAAGTTTTCAGCTAGATTTATTTAGCTGAAAACAACTTGATCAAGAACTTGGTCTGATGGTTTTGCGCTTTCTTATTCTTGTAGGAATCGCATTCTTCTTTGCATTTTAAACATGTGCAAAGAGATCTTGGGCCGTCTTCCCAAAGTTGTTGGCATAGATATTGTTGAGATGGCTCTTTGGGCAAAGGTGCATGTAACAATATGTTTCTTTTCCTCTCTGTTATTGTTCATGCTTTTGTATAGAAAGGTGGATATGTTTTTCTTATTTGCTAGGAGGGCCACTGGTATTCTAGTACTTTGGATTGGCTTCTTTCACTCTGTTTTTTTTTTTTTTTTTTTTGGTTCTCTTCTATCTTCAGCTTAAACAATTTTCAAGCTCTTTACTTAATTGGCATGACCATATGTACTACTGAAATTTTTGCATGGTCACATGTACTACTGAAATTTGCTTTTGCAACTGTGAAGATAATATTTGGTAAAAGTTACCTGGCAATTCAATACCAGTTAAAAGTTCTAAGCCCCACGATCCAACACAGTTTGATTTGTGAGAACTCTGAAGTCAACTGTATCATTCACCTTCTTTTCTTGTTGAAGACCACAGACAGCTTCATTTGACTTGTGAGAACTCTGAAGTCAATTGTATTATAGCCCTTCTTGTTGATACCATCGAAAGCCTCAATGATAGATGGCGTTTTGTTTCCAAAAGCAGTCAGAGATGTCACTGAATTGAAGCAGTGACAGGATGTAGAAAACAAGCATGCTTATCAGAGCTCCTTGGAGTTCAGTGGTTCTGGCTCTGGCACACTACAGCTCTTTGCTGGATGACTACAAATGTTCAACTCAAACATATTCATAGAAACCTAAATCAGATGCCTTGCAAACCCCTTGATATATTTCTTCCACAATACCAAGTAATTTCTATTATAAATAATTTCCGTAAAGATTCCAAATCAGCACCTCTCTTGTTTCTTCAGCTGAGCATAATGTTTCAATGCCATTGGAAGAATTATCCCAACCCACACCAAGTTTCATATTATAAAGCTGGTAATCTTTCATGTGAACTATCTAGGAGGTATAGACCTTGGTGATTGCCAACTGGTTAGCCATGGCTTCTGATGACCCATAGGGAGAATGGCTCTATAGATCATGTGGAAACAAATTGCTCATGTAGGTATGAATTTGGGTTCAAAGGTGCCTGTTTCAGCAGCTAATAAGCTCCTTTGGTTGTGTATATGTGGCAAGGCGTGGTTCATAGTTGAAGCTGGCAATTGACTAGCTGTGCGATGAATGGAGGTGCTTGGGGATCTGCCTTATGAATAACAGTGTCTTTGACTCTTTTGTCTCTTATGGATGCATATTTTTCAAGTGGTTTGCTTGTTAACAGCAGTTTTTTTTTTTTAAAACTCAAAGTGTATTGAAACCGGTAGCTTAACCCTTTCCTTCTTGGCTCATTTAACAAAAATTCTTTGTAATTTTATACCCTTCGCTCAAATTTAATATTGGAAGCTTTATCTTCACCATTCTTTTCTAATGAAGTTCGAGTTCACTGTGAAACTCCTCATTTGCTTGATAAATCGTTTGAACATCTTATGTATACAGATATATATCCTCTCTCCAAGTTACTGTCTGGCCCAGTGTTTTAAAACCCAGACTGAACTGGCCGTTCGGACCAGAACTACCACCTAAAACAGGCGGTGCCTCTACGATACCCACTTTTATAAGAGATCCACCTGAGCTAGGCAGGTTTGCGTCCAGATGGTTTTGAGCGACCCACTCAGGTCCTGACCTCCTCTCTCGTCTGTAAAAGTAAAAAGGAGTGGCTGGAAATCTGAACAGTCTAGCCTACCTGATGTAAGTTTGGTCTCATACATGTGTGTCATAGCGGCATGTGCAACTATTTCTAGATGGGCAGGGCTTCATCTGTGTGTGGGCTTGGCGAAAAAAAAGGCTTCTTCCATTCCACTCTATCGAGGGCCAAAACTTCAGTTAGACTATAGGTCATCAAGTCTTTTCTTACGACCTCCACCCAGCTTCTTTTGGACCTTCTCCGTGCCCTTTTAGAGCCTTCAATTTGTAAGAACTCACTCCTAACTGGCGTAGTTTTTGGTCTCTATTGCACATGACTTAGAAAATCAGACATGGATGGCTTATATTTCGAAAATCAAACTAATCCAAAGATCATAGCCATCACTTTGCTTTGCTTTAAGTAGTTCAATGTGGACCACTTAACTGTTTTTCATCACTATTGCTTCGAAGGCCACTGTTCATGGACAATGCACTTGATCTATGTATACATTTAATAATTTTCCATCCACAGTAGGTCCAAATAGACGGACATGATGGACAGGCCCAATTGATATGCCAATCTTCCATGTGTGTTTGAAGAGATGGCTTTACTGTATTCTGGTTCTTACAGCTCTCCATATCATTTCCAGTGCATGCAGCTGAAATTGGGACGTAATTACAAAGCATGAAGTCTTTCAAAAGTAAATTAATTTTTATGTTTTTTCTAATTAAGTCAATTATGATGTCTGATGGCATGCGGTCTAACCTGGTTGGACCCGTGGTTGGATCAGTTTGGATCATGCCCACCATAAAAATGGGTCGACGTCTGGTCTGGTTTCTAAAACGCTGGTGTTGCTTATTATCTTTTTTGGTAGGTTATGCATTTGTTTATGCTTATGCAGTTATAGTGTAACTGTGTAATATTCCGTGCTTTTCAGTTATAGTTTGTTCATGCTTATGCTTGGATATGCTCATGTAGTTACAATGTAATATTTTATGCTTGGACATGCTTATGCTTATGCAGTTATATTTTGTGCTTTTCAAAAAAAATAAAAAGGTGTAATATTATGTAATCATATGGACCTGAGTACAGTTATACTCTTGCAATCGACACTGTTTACTACTAGTCTACTACTCAAATGAATGTGAATCTTTTCCAGGAAAATACGAACACTGTCACTAATCAAGTGAGTGCTCAAAATGGGCCTGATGTGTCCATCATGACACAAAATGACTCGAAAGTGACTGTTGAAAGGGACCTTGTTTCACAAGCTGAAGAGGAGGACATGGAGGCTCTTCTTGGCACGTAAGTACTGTTTTCATTTTTTTCCCCTGAGCTTAAGTCGGCTTACCACCATATTCTTGTTCTTTCTCTTTCCAACTAATATTTACACCAGTTGATGAGAACCATTGATGATTTTTTTTGAGAGACAACAAGAATTTTTATTAACAAGATCCAAGAGGCTTCGAACTCATTACCCTTTGCATTTTGGTTCTACGGAGCTCCTCCCAAGATCTCCTCTTTCGCGTGGTTGGCTGCCAGAAGGAAGATTCTCACAGTAGACAATCTTCAGAAGTGAGGCATGTGCCTTCCGAACATATGCCTTTTATGTATGAGCAATGCTGAATCTACGGACCACCTGCTTCTTCACTGCCCTTTCTCTCATCAGATATGGAACCGAATTTTCAGCTTGTTTGAAGTTCAATGGTCGCAGCCACAGTCAGTTCTGCAATTGCTATGGGCCTGTCACTGAGTACAATTGGTGAAGGATAGGGTTCCCATTTGGAGACTGTATTTTGGCGTATCTTTGGAATATTTGTGGAGAGCGCAACTCTCGATGCTTTGAAAACAAGATCAAAGTGAGGATCAGATTTTCTGGAAGATTAAAAGGGACGTTTTGGAATGGGCCATCTATTCTCGTAGTTTAGACGTCAACGTAGTTAGTTCTATCTTCCATTTCTCATAGTAGTTGTGTTTTCTTTTGCTGGTTAGTGTCCAGCCCCGGTACCTAAGCAACTAGGCAGCAAAAGAATACAAGGCGCCCACAGCTAGGCAAAATAAGCAAAAGGGTGGGCAGATCTCGCCTTTGGAATGTTGCAGTCTTGCAGACCCAATCTGTAACTAGCAAGGAAATTCTCCTAATCACAACGACCTCAGACTCGCTTCTATTGAGAAAGTAGTGACCATTCCTTTTGCCCCAAATGCCCCAAAGAACCACAATTAGCACTAAATGCCACATAATGCTTTGACATCTTTATCGGGAGCCCCTCCATGCCAAGCCCAAATCAGCCCATCCACCGAAAGAAGCATGGCCCAGGCCATACTAAAAATCTTGAGAAAGAAGTCCCACATCTTCCGAGCAAAAGAGCAATGGATGAAGAGGTGATTAACAGATTCCCATTTGCCATACACATGATGCAAATATTAGGTATAATCATGGCTCTTTTCTGAAGGTTGCCGACCGTTAGCACCTTCTTTCTGCCCACTAACCACACGAAAGCCGCTGCTCTCGGAGACGCCCCATATGGCCAAAAGTGGAAGGGAAAGGAAGGTGCAGGAGCAAAGACTGATCCATATAGCATAGAAAAAAAGGATTGCGCCTAGAACTGACCTGACTTGTGCGCATGCCACACTAAGGAATTACTTTCCCCAAGAGACGGAGAAAAAAGCCGAAGGCTATTGAACAACTCCTCTTAACTCCTTCCTCATCCGAAAGATCCCTTCTACAAGTAGGAAGCCACACATCCAAAGAGCCGGAGAAATAGTAGCACCTGTCCACCATAATATCCCTATCTATAGCTACACTGGCCACCCTCGGGACAACAGTGCAAGAGCATTTCCCCCACATCAAATATCTTCCCAAAAGTGAATATGGGTCCCATCTCCTAGAGCAAAGGAAACCCCCTCAAAAAAGGAGTTTAGCAACTGATTCCACCACTTTCCAAATCGAAGAAGCGTGGTAAATCAACGACCTCTTAATCTTCCATCCCCCTAAATTAGTGCCATATTTGCGCGCATTCAACTCTCTCCAGAAGCTTCCTTCTTCAGTGGCAAACTGCCATAACCATTTCCCCCAAAGAGCCTGATTTATTAACTCCAAAGCCCTAATTCCCACCCCACCGTCTTTTATCGGCTTGTAGACCTCTGAACACTTGAGCAGATGAAACTTGTGCTTATTCTTAGCTCCCCTCCAAAGAAAATTCCTTCTTATTTTTTCAAACTTGTCTAATACCGACTTTGGATATTTGAAGAGAGACATGAAATAAAGCGGCATGTTGGAGAAGGCTGTTTTTTTATGAGGGTGATCTGACCTCCCAAGGACATATGCTGGTTCCTCCAACCTGGCAACATTCTTTCAATTCTCTCCAATAGCTTATCCCAAATATGCTTTGGCGGTTTCCCAAATCCCAATGCATAAGGGAAGCCCCAGATACTTGGAAGGGAACGATCCCACTTTGCAACCAAATACACGAGCCAAGTCCCCCACCTCCTGATCACTTAACCCGACATCAAGGATTTCACTTTTTTCGAGGTTAATCTTCATACCGAACACGAACTCAAAGTAAGAAATTATCTTACGGAGATTATCAGCCTCTTCTTCCACCATATCGCAAAAAAGTATAAATTTTCGTCCACATACTGCAAAAGGCTAATCTTTGCTTCAGCTTCTTTGACTGCAAATTCAGAAATTAGACCCATCTCTCCTTTTTTCAACATCCTGCCAAGAGCCTCGACTTCTATCACGAAAAGGTAAGGAGAAAGGGGATCTCCTTGTCTCAAGCCCCTGGAGGATTTGAAGAATCCTTTAGGAGATCTAATGCAGGGGCATTTTCACACCGATCTCGAGCGGGGCGGCTTATGTGAAGCGGGGGCACACTTGGGGTGGGCGGCCTATGTGAGGCAGGCGGTTCATGTGAGGCGGGTGACCTGTATGAGGCGGGTGACTTGTGTGAGGCGAGACCTATGTGAAGTGGGCCTCACGAAGGAGGGTTCAACTGAGGGCCTGACCTATGTGAAGCGGGGCGGCTTATGTGAAGTGGGGGCACACTTGGGGTGGGCGGCCTATGTGAAGCGGGGCCACACTCGGAGTGGGGCGACTTATGTGAAGCAGGGGCACACTTGGGGTGGGTGGCCTATGTGAGGCAGGCGGCCTGTGTGAGGCGGGTGACCTGTGTGAGGCGGGTTACTTGTGTGAGGCGATACCTATGTGAAGTGGGGTCCACGAAGGAGGGTTCAACTGAGGGCCTGACCTATGTGAAGTAGGCTTGGCCTAGGCTATGAGATAAAAGGATTGATTCGCCACGCTTTGTCAGTTCGACCTTTTAGAGCAAGTGGTTAGTTGTCCTGTGTCAAAAGTGGTATCAGAGCGGGCGGTCTCGTGTTTGAGACTCCTCATTGGAGGTGATTAATGTAGGGTCATTTTCACACTGGGCTCGAGTAAGGCGGCTTGTGTGAAGAGGGGGCACACTCGGGGTGGGCGGCTTGTGTGAGGCGGGCGACTTGCGTGAGGTTGGTGACTCGTGTGAGGTGAGACCCATGTGAAGTGGAGCCCACGAAAGAGGGTTCGATCGAGGGCCAGACCTGTGTGAAGCAGGCCTGACCTGGGTTATCAGATAAAGGGATTGATTCGCCACTCTCTATCAGTTCGAGCTTTTAAAGCAAGTGGTTAATTGTCCTGTGTCAAGATTCGTTAACCAAAACAGAGAAAGCCGTCGACTGCAACCTAATCTTTCCAACATGTAATCGAGAAAAACCCAATCCACATGATTGTATGCCTTATTCATATCCAACATGCACAATATCCCACCCTTGCCGCCTCTATGTTTGGAGTCGATGCACTCATGAGCAATGAGATCACTGTCGAGAATCTATTGGCCTCAAACAAAAGCACCTTGATTTTCGGAGATAATGCTTGAAAGAACATTTTGAAAACGCTGGGCAAGAGCTTTTGCCAGAATTTCGTACAGGTCCCCAATTACACTTATAGGTCTAAAATGTTTAAGTTCCTCTGCACCTGCATTCCTGGGGATCAAAGCAATGAAAGAAGCTCCCAAATCGCAAGAGAGGCGACCTCTCTCAAAGAAATCAGCAAAAAAATAAATCAAATCAGATTTAGTGAGAGACCAAAATCTTTGGAAGAAAGCCAAAGGGAAACCAATGGGACCCGGTGCTTTGTTCATTTTTGGGAAAATGGCCATTGTCGAAACCTTCCTAGGGCCCACCATGATGTTTATTTTCCATTCAACTTGTTCATAAGATCACATGGACCTGGATGAAGGGAAAACACAAATATCATCTTGATCTAGAACTTTTGTGGGCCCCAAGAAGTTTTCAATGGTAGGTGTTCGATCCCCACTATTTTTTATAGTGTGGTCCACTTAAGCTTTGGTTCATGCCCTAAAATTACCTGACAAAATGGATGAATTGCGTGGATATAACACATACATTATGGTGTGGCCCACAGAACTTTGCCATATCAAGACCGTACCGGTTCTGACCAAGGTGCCGTCTTCAAGGCACCCACTTAGAGTAAAAGGGGCCCACCGTGATGTATGTGCGTTATATCCATGCTGTCCATCCGTTTTGAAAACTCATTTAGGATATGATCCAAAAAATGAAGCAGATCCAAATCTCGGGTGGACCTTAATGCAGGAAACAATGATAATTGACCATTAAAAACTTCTCGTGGGCCACAAAAGTTTTGGATCAAGCTGATATTTGTGTGGTCTCTTCATCCAAGTCTTTGTGACCTTATCAACAGGTTGGATGGCAAATAAACATTCCGGTGCTCCCCATGAAGGTTTTAATGGTGGGGATTCAATCACGATCGTTTCCTGTGGTATGGTCCGCCTAAGATTTGGATCTGCTTCATTTTTGGGACCATGCCCTAAAATGAGCTGTCAAAATGGATGGACTGTGTGAATGTAAGGCACATACATCAAAGTGGGCCCCACAGTTAGGGATCCACCAACCTCGGTGGATCAGGGATCCACCCAAACTGCACCGAGTAAAAGGGACGGGACGAGTTGTTACCAAGTAACACATTAGTGGGTGATTCCCTGACCGCGAGGCCACCTCAATGTATGTGCCGTATATCCAAGCCGTTCATCAGTTTTTCCGGATTATTATAGGGCATGGTCCCAAAAATGAAGCAGATCCAAATCTCAGTGGACCACACCATAGGAAACAGTGGTGCTTGAACACCTACCTTTAAAAAGTTCTTGAGGGCCACAAAAGTTTTGGATCAAGCTGATATTTGTGTTTTCCCTTCAAACAGGTCCATGTGACCTGATCAACAAGTTTGATGGAAAATAAGCATTATAGAGGGCCCTATGAAAATTTTAACGGTAGGCATTCAATCACCACTGTTTCCCATGGTGTGGTCTACCTAAGATTTGGATCTGGCTCATTTTTGGGAAAATGAACTGACAAAATGGATGGACGGTGTGGATATACAACATACATCATGGTGGGGCCCAGCCCATAGAACTTTGCCATGTAAACACAGTACGGACTTACGTGCTGTGTTTTATGGCACCCAATCTGCGTAAGGGGTAGTGGATGAGCTGTTATCAGTTAGCATGTTAGTGGGTGTTGCTCTGACCGTGGGGCCCACCTCAATGTACGTGCTGTATATCCAAGCAGTCCAGTTTTTCCGGATCATTGTAGGGCATGGTCCCTAAAAATGAAGCAGATCCAAATCTCAGGTGGACCACACCATGGGAAACAGTGGTGATTGAATGTCCACCATTAAAACTAAATTGGTTAGTATACAATATTAATATGCTACTTTGGATGGATTAAAAATCCGATCAGTATGATCTTTGAGTTAGTTCTCCATCTAAAATGGAGTCTATCAATGGTGTGGCCCATCTCACCAATGCACTTTGACCATAGAACTAAAGGCCACACGCGTAGAAACTGAAAATCTGAATATACAGTGCATATCATTGGGATGAGTCCTTACACAATCAATTCATGTTACTACTAGTGGTAAACATAAAAAATTCAAACCATTCATTTACTTGGCTTTATTTGATGAGGAAAGTATTAAAATTTTATTGGATTTCGGAAAAGTGTGCCAAATTTGGAGGCATGACAATAACAAGTTTCGTCTCATACTCTACAAAAGATAGAAATTGGGATGATATGGGCAAATATGACAAATTTTGAATTTTCAGACATTTGTAGTTTGTGTTTACCAAACAAGTTTTCGTCGAAAAAGGTGCTTATTTTCAGATATTAGGACTTTTTTCAGACAAATTATCAAACAAATTTTTTCAGCACTTATTAAGTACTAAAATTCAGCACGTAGATTAATTTTCAGAGCTTATTTTTCAGTTTACCAAACGGCACCTAGTCCTTCATGGTTGAAATGAAGAACGAAGTGGAAACGCGAGAGAAGATTTGGAAATGAAATTTCAACATGGGGCCTTTATGGCTGTATCAGCCATAACAACCTTCAACCAGTGCTGACACGGCATGTGTTGGCCGATACAACCCTTAACAGTCCCGTTCACCCCCGCATCAAGTAACAGGGGTGACCGAGGTGTTTACGATATGGCTGACATGGCCGTATCGTAAACAACACTTAAAATGATGATGCAGATGCTAATGCTAGCAGCCTCTTTAGCTGTTGCCGGGTCCTCATGCCCTTTTCTGTGTTTTAGGAACTTGGTTTCTCTTGATTTTCTTCTTCTTCTTCTACTTCTTCTTCAGACAGAGGGAGGGACTATTATTTTGTTTGTCTATTTTCATTGCCCTACTGTATTGGCTGGTAGGTTGCTATAAGTGTACTGTACTGGATCATTAAGATAAGTGGTGATCTATCATGACATTTTTTCTTGTAAAGATGTTTAATTCTATGCTCCTACTGTGCATGCAATTGAATCCTTCGATCCTTTCCGTTTAACAAATCAATCATTCTATATTTATGCAGGTATGTCATGGGCATTGGTGAAGCAGAGGCATTTTCTGAAAGGTTGAAGAGAGAACTTCAGGCTTTGGAAGCAGCAAATGTGCATGCCATTTTGGAAAGTGAGCCTTTGATAGAAGAGGTATGTAGACATAATACATCATTTTACTTGGGAGGAAAGCAAGTTCACACTTCTCATTCTTGTTAGATGAGCTGATAGAGATAGTGTACTGTGTGTGAGTGATCCAGGGTTCAATCCCTGGTAGTGTCATCTTCAAAAAGAAGAAGAAGAAGATAAAATGATGGTGATGATGATGATGATGGCTTCGAATCAGTCCTTGTAAGAGCTATAGGCAGGCTTCTTATTCAAACTGTATTGAGTGATGCAGGTAATGCAAGGACTAGAATCAGCAACAGTTTGTGTGGATGATATGGACGAGTGGCTAGGTATATTCAATGTAAAGCTCAGACACATGAGGGAGGACATCGAATCGGTATGGATCTGTTCATAAAAAATTTGAATATCATGCTCCATTGAAACTTATTGTCAGAGAAAAGATATGACAATTATGCAAGAATGACATTTCTTCTTCTTCTTTTGCAAATTTTCCATGTCATGAAATTGATCTTCTAGTCAACTTGGCAATCAATGGAAAGCTATTTTTTATCCCCTTATTTTATTTTATTTTATTGATTTTCTGTAAAATGCTTTCTGTTCATGTAGATATATTTTGAAATATGTGATAACTAGACAATATGGTTGCATCAGATACCGCACTTCGCATTATTTCAAAATAGTCGTAGTAACTTTTAAAACTATATGGGGCACTGGCCTTTTATCCTGGAGGTCATTGTTTGTCTTCTTAAGTTCCTGATTGACATCAGCTGCTGTCCCTTTGAAGTCATGCATTATGACAGATGTTGTGTTTCCCATGGGCTTCAATGTTTGAGATGTCGTACCCTTCTGGTTTCTTTTTTCAGGATTTTTTATGCATTTTGTTCTGGAAATCATTTGGTTACAAAAATGAAGGTTCAAACCTCCATAATTCGCTGCTTTGGATTGTCTGTTGTTATTTTTTGTTCCTTTTCTTGTTTGTTGATTAAAACTATTTAAGTTGTATCCACTAAGCTCAGTCACTTGTTATTCTTTCAGATAAATTGAAATAACATAAAAACTATCCAGTTATAGTTGGTTATTGAACTGGACTCTATCATTCATACGTGGTTTTTTTTCTTCCTCGTCTGCAGCTAGTTTTCACCAATTGTATGCCGATTTTAAGACGCCACCTTGTAGTTTGAAATGACGCCACTTTTATGTTGATCTGTTGGTGGTATCCAGATAGAATCCCGTAACAATAAGCTGGAGATGCAGTCCGTAAATAATAAATCACTCATGGAAGAGCTTGAAAAGCTTCTTGAACGTTTGCGTGTCCCTTCTGAGGTATGTTCCTTTACAAGCTGGTACATTGGTTACAATGTTAGCTGCTTATGATTCTTTGAGATTTCAGTGGCAATGCACACTCCATGGAATAACTTTTGAAATAAAAGCTTAGTGTCTGTTTTTATCAGTTTAATATCTGATTCGTAGGCCATTTGTCTACATGATATTAAATAATTTCCTATGGGAGAGGACCACTACGGTAGCTTGCTACTGGGGTCCTCGAATGTCGCCCTTGTGTTCCACTACTGCAAAGGCCAGGTACACCCTTAATTAGGGAAAAAAAGAAGAAAAAAAAGGAAGAATACATACATCTTTTAATGTAGTTTCTAACCACATTCTCTTCGTTGCAGTTTGCAGCATCTTTAACTGGAGGCTCATTTGACGAGGCACGCATGCTAAATAATGTTGAAGCTTGTGAGTGGTTAACTGGTGCTTTGCGTGCTCTAGAAGTGCCAAATCTGGATCCTTGCTATGCAAACATGAGAGCTGTATGTCTACTGCCTCTTTTAATTAGTTTTGAATCTCCACTAATTTGTTTTTTGTCTCCACTTTCCGACCAAAAACCCATGATATTGCTAACTTATAGTAGGGTATGCTTACCTATTGTGATATCTGTGTGACATTCACTCCATCCATTAGTTTCACTAGCTCATGACCCAAAAAATGAGGTAGATCCAAAACTCTAAGTGGGCCACACAACAGGAAATAGTGGGGATGAAAATGCTAACCATTGAAACCTTCTTGGGGCCCACCATGATGTTTATATGCCATCCAAATTGTTCATAAGGTTGTTACCATAGGGATGAATGAAAAAACAAATATCTAAGTTGGCCATGCGACAGGAAATAGTGGGGATGAAAATGCTAACCGTTGAAACCTTCCTGGGGCCCACCGTGATGTATATATGCCATCTGAATTATTCATAAGGTTGTTCCCATAGGGATGAATGAAAAAACAAATATCAGCATGATCCAAATGACCCATAACTCTAGTGGGCCATAGGCCACAACACATGGAACAATTTCTTAGGGGATGCCCACTTGTCTCCATTTGGGCTGAGTTGTTGGCCCTGATGGTGTGATACGACACATCTTGTGAACAGGTTAGATGTCATGAATACACAAAGGCCCCCCCACTTTTTCCCAATGGTACTATATGCCACGAACGATATGGGGGTCCACCATGATGACTCCTTGTCCACTCGATGCATCTATTGTGTTGCCTCATGGTGGATGGTAGCATGAAAATTATAAAGCCCGAGTGGGTCAACCATGGAAGAAGTTTTGATGGTTCACCCACCATTGAATGTGTAGTGTGTAGCCTTAGCCTTTCACTTCATGTCTGTCCTTTTTTCTCTCTTCACACGTTGCCCGTGCCTTACAAATATTCCAATAATAAATCTAAGCCATCTATCATGCATCTTACCTTTAAGGGGGTAATTTTAAACATCCAATCAATGGTTAGGAAAATAGATGGTCCACATTGATTAAAAATAGTGAAATGTTCAATAATTGATGTTGACCGTCCAACATGTGAGGCCCACCTCTAATTGTCTCTCTAGAAACTGCTCCAATATGATGATCTTAACCATCCAATCAATGGATAGAAAATGGACGGTACATATTTATTTATTTACTAGAAGAGATCCTATCCATGATTTGGATCATCCATCAAATGGGCCCACCTCTGTGTTGATCCCTCCTAGAAAATCACCTTGATCGGATGATTCAAATCGTCTGATCAATGGCTAGGAAATGGATGATCCATATATATATATATATATATATATATATATATATATATATATATATATATATATATATATATATATATATATATATATATATATATTAGACTATAGAAATGTCTAACCATTGCCTATTATGTGGGCCCACCTTTGAATCACCCATCCTCTTATGTGTGATCTAGACCATCCAACTTTTGGAACCCACCATTGATTCCTCATCCCTCTTAAAAAGTCACCTTGATCAGTTGATGCTAGCCATTGGATCAATGACTAAGGAAATGGATGATTTGTATCTATTATAGTAGTGAATTTCTGATCATTGATCTAGACCGTCCATTATGGTGGGCCTACCTTTGCTGGTCATCCATCTTTAAAGTCACTTTTTGGTCTCCCACTCGTTAGATGAGCTGGTAGAGACGGTGCAGTGTGTGTGACTGATGCAGGGTTCAATCCCTGGGTAGTGTTACCTTTCAAAAAAAAAAAAAAAAGTCACTTTGATCAAATGGTTTCAATCGGATGATCCTAAGTTCTTAACCATCTGATCAATGGTTGGGAAATGATCCATATTGATTATAATAGAGTTCCAGTTGTTGATTTGGACCATGCATGACATGGGCCCCATTTTGATTCCCATCCCTATGAAAAGTCATCTTCAATATAATGGTCCTAACAATTCGATCAATTAATAGGAAATGGACGATTCATATTTATAATACTAGGAAATGTCTTATCTGTGATATGGACCCTCCATCATGAAGGCCCACTTTTCATTGTTGATCCCTTCCCAAAAATACTTTGATTGGATGATCCTAATCATCATCCGACGAACGGATAGGAAATGGGTAGTCCATATTTACTATATCTGTCAGGTTTAATTATTATCTGTCATATGGGGTCCACCTTTGATTGCCTGTCACTCTTTCAATATTTTGATCTGATGATGTTAACCAGTTGAGTGATGGTGGCTTGGAAACTTGATGGTCCGTTTAAATTATACTGGAAAGGGTCATTGATTGGACCTTTCATCATGTTGGGTCTGCTTTGATCGCTTAACCCTCCCAAACATCACTTTGAAGTTTGATTGAATGATCATAGCCATTAGACCAATGGTTACAAAATGGACGTTTTGTGGAGGGTGGGGATTCTGGGGAATCGTCATCAAGCTTGAATCTTCGGAAGCCATTGATTTCCCAACTTCATGAAGTGGGGTTTTTTTTTTTTTTTTTTTTAAAATCCCCACATCCATGATTTACACCCCCTTTTCTAATTGTGTGATTCGTGGATTTATCAATTAAGGTCAACCCAAACACATCAATTATATAATTCTTGAATTTGGCAATTAAAAATCTGTAAGATTCATGAATTTGGTGTGCATCTAAACAGGCCCTTAGTATCTATCCTGTCATATTTACATTCTCACTTCCGTCGTATGATTAACTTGGATTTGAGATTTGGATACTGAAATCCATACAGGTTAAGGAGAAGCGTGCTGAACTTGAAAAACTAAAATCTACATTTGTTCGGCGAGCATCGGAATTCTTGAGAAATTACTTTGCTAGTCTGGTGGATTTCATGATAAGTGACAAGAGCTACTTTTCTCAGGTATACTCTTAGCTTCATGCTGTTGTATTCCTGACAATTTATTGAAGCTGTCATAGTTGATAAAATCTTAGTGCAGTTTCTTTTGCTTGTATCTATGTAGCGAGGGCAGCTGAAGAGGCCTGATCATGCTGATCTTCGGTACAAGTGCAGGACGTATGCACGCCTTCTACAGCATTTAAAGGTCTGAACTCTTCTGGAATGCAAAATTGTTAACAGAATATTTTATTTCTCCACCATCTCTAGTCATTTCTCATTATTCCTTGTTACTATAAAATTTCCAGAGTCTTGATAAGAATTGCATGGGCCCTTTGAGGAAAGCTTATTGTCATTCCCTTAATTTGCTGCTCCGTCGAGAGGTCAGAACAGCATTTCATTTCATCATCTTGATAAGCTAATAATCCCATCTCCACTACATGCTTTATTCATGAGGTCATTATATCAATGAGATATTACGTCATTCCGTTTATTTATGCTTGTATAGAGCTTGTAATGGAACTTGATGGGCCACTTTAATGTTTCTGAATTGGGAGGTCTGACAGTAACAGTAGGTCTGTTTGTTGTGGAAGTTTGGAAGTGTGGGTACTGATTTTTTGATATTTTCCCTATCATTGACAGGCTCGTGAGTTTGCAAATGAACTTCGTGCCAGTACCAAAGCATCAAGAAATCCAACTGTCTGGCTTGAAGCTTCTGCAGGTTCTAATCAGGCTGCGAACAGTGCGGACACTTCTACAGTTTCTGAAGCATACTCAAAGATGCTTACAATATTCATTCCTCTTCTTGTGGATGAGGTTATTCTGTGTTGCTTCTCTATTCTTGTGCTTTTACCAAGGACCCTTGTAGGGTGTGGGATTGTTAACTGCCTTCACCACTTAATTGCAGAGTTCATTTTTTGCACACTTCATGTGCTTTGAAGTTCCTGCACTTGTTCCACCTGCTAATTCTAGCAAAAGCGGTGCCACTGCTGATGATGGTAATGACGATGATTTGAGCCTTATGGATCTTGACGGAAATGACATAAAGCCTGGTAACCCCCTTCCATTGTTGAAGTTTCTACATGCCTATATCTGTGTGTGTGTACGCGCGCGCGCCTGCGAACGTGCATGCGTGTATTCTCCTGCAGTTCTCTCATGGGTGATGGGTCTCTTGATACTACAAGTTTGACATATTGCAATCTTTTCAGGCACTAATTCTGCCGAGCTAGGAGCATTAAATGAATCTCTACAAGAGTTGCTCGATGGGATCCAAGTAACTTTCTGCCAATCTGATTTTCTATCTGTGCTCATGGATAATGTTAGTTGCAGGAAATCACATTTGGGCTTTTTACATCTGGGCTGGGAATGGTCTCTATGGAAGGAAGTTGCCCTGAGCCTATGGGTGTTGTTTTTTTACAAGTTTTTATAGTTTCCTCTTGCTAAAAACTGCTACTGCATTGCTGGGAGAGTTCTAAAATATTCCTTCCTGGACCATCAATGACAGGGCTGTTAAAACTGTGGGTGGAATTTATAAGCTGCGTACTTCAGTAAACCATGATGACTAAATAAAAACACCGGAAAGAGAGTTTGGAAGAACAGCCCATGTGTGTACAGTGACCTGGCATCTGTTCGACTAGTCATCTAAAGATGACTGAGAGCAAAAAGTAAAACCAAAAAAAAAAAAAACAAAAAAGAAAAAAAAAGAAAGTAGTAGTAGTAGAAGAAGAAGAGCTACTCTGTTTTCAAAACTTTCTCAAATCTAACATAAGAGATGGGCCATCTGGAGGAGCAGAACATTCAACCTGCTGTATGGTGTCCCGTTCTCGAGCAGCAGCCATAAAATCAAGCAGTGAACAAATATGGAAAATACACGTGAGAGCTGTAGACCCAGCCTTGGAATTCTTGTAGATTACAGTCCTAAGAATATTAGTCCATATGGCACTTTTTTTAAATTGAAATCATGAGAATGGTTATGTTTGCTGTTTGACAAGCCAACTCAAAATTAATTATGGCCCGACTGCCCCATGTGTTTTCTTGAAATTTGCATGATGCACTTGGGGCATTCACAGTTACTCGCTTGACAAAAATAGTAAACCCTTTTTGATATCATTTTCTTCTTAAGTGTTGTGAATGTTATCTCATTGGTTGAGTTTAGTAAATTGTACTGCTAATATAGTTTTCTTTCTAAGTTCTGCAAATATAATCTCATTTCTCTTCTTGCCACAGCCCAACTTCATGCAGTTGTTATATATTATTACTGTGTTCATTTAAACTGCTATATCGTTTCATAGTCTTGAGCTTTCATCTGGGAAATTGACCGGCATACCTCATATTGAAAAATAAGGATTGAAAAAACATGCTATTGTTTTTTGTTGATTTTAGAATGATGTTTTGCTACTTATTGAAGTTTGGTCTTTTGGGGGAAAATAGATTTTGACTGGTGGAATATGTTATGCTCTGATGTGTTTCCAGGAAGATTTCTATGCAGTGGTGGATTGGGCATACAAGATCGATCCTTTGCGCTGCATATCTATGAGTGGGATAACAGAGCGCTATATTTCTGGTCAGAAAGCTGATGCAGCAGGATTTGTGCGCCTCTTGCTTGATGACTTGGAATCAAGGATTTCTATGCAATTCAGCAGGGTTTGTGTTGGCTGTCGTGCTGGGAATTTTTATTTTTTTTTCTTTCTTTTACTTTATGACATTGCACTCTCCCATGTGACTGGCTTTCAATATGGCAGTTTGTTGATGAAGCATGTCATCAGATCGAGAGGAATGAACGCAATGTTCGGCAAACGGGTGTCCTGTCTTATATACCAAGGTAAATTGCCGATGCATTTCGGCATTGAGCTTATGTTCTATGATTCCATCTCATATCTTCATATCCCTAGTTAGGGTTTATACTTTTCATTGGTGTACTGCAGATGATTTATCTGTGGACTTTGGCTTTTATACAAACTCCTATAAGAAATGCCAGATTAAGTTACATATCTCTAACGCTTGTCTCAAATCAAACAATCTGTCATATCCATTTAGAATGTATGATGTAAATGTGGGGGTTTGGAGTTATTCACAACTTGTTTTTGGTGATGACAAATATGAATTCTACCTTGCAAGATTCATGAATTGGTGGACATTGAACTGCTATTCACAGTAAAAGTCTCGCTTGGTGAACATATTACTCTATCAATGCAAGCTTTTATTTTGTTGTTGTTGTGAGTTTGATGCATACTTCTATTGAGGTCTCAATTTTGAACTGTTTCACGAATCAGCTTTGATGGATTTGCAAATCAGCCTTTACTGTTTGCCTTGGACATAGATACATGTACTAGTCAGACATAGACAAGACAAATACGGTTAGACAACCACCTGTTAAATCCAATAGGGACGTCCATAGCAATTCGGCATATGGGAAAAATTTGGTTCAGCAAATGTTTGAGAATTATTCAGTGTAGACACTGAAAAATATGATCAAAAGTTTGGTCATAAAATACAGAAACGCCAAAAAGTTGGAGGAGGATTCTTTCGATGGTTTTACATGAAAAATTCGTGTCTGTGTGGTCTCTTGCAAGTAACGCCACGAGACCGTCCAGGTGCACCGACCCGGCCAACCAAGGTGGCCTCCACCGTGATTTGTTCTTGAAATCCATCAGATATCACTTCATGTTAGGGTCAGGGCCAAAAAAGTAGACCAATCCCTGATTCAGGTGGGCCACTTTGGCAGTGTGTGATCAATGATACACTTGCTGTTACAAATTACAAACTTGGCATATGAGTCCAATTAAGCTGTACACACCTTTTAAGTGGTAAGTCCTGAATCTTTTTGGATATATTATTATGCACCTTAAAGTAGATTTAAGGGTTGGTCACATGAGCTTACTTTTTTAATTTTTTTGCTTTCTTTTGGTGGTTTTGGTTGGGTCGAGTTAGCTTTGGTTCTGAATTAGTCACATATGTCCAAAAAATTTAAGACCATATAACTATATCCTTATGATGGTTCAGATTAAGGTTATTTGAAATCCATCTTGCATGTAATTGTTGTGGGTGTATGTGCGTATGAACCTATGATTGGGCCCATAGGTACATACACCTGGGTTTTATATGTTGTGGACCTTTGTTCTTAATTTTTTAGCCTTTTATCTTTGTTTCGTGCTTTCTTTATTTGGCCCTTAGCCTTCCTTTAGTTTTTCCTTCATATAAGGGTGCGCGGATAACACACACACACACACACACACTTTCTCTTTTATTATTATAAAGAAGAGAGGGCTAGACATCCCAGCCCCATATGCTCTCTCTCAAATTCTCTCCTTATTAAACATGGTATCAGAGTCTAAGTTCTCCTAGGGTTTCTTCTTCTTCTTCTTTTCTCTATTATTCTTTCCCTTCACTTTCTTTTTCTTCATTCTTCATTTTTTTTGAGAGTTGTGAAGCCTTTTCTCACTGATTTCTTGTGATTCGTGAGAGGAGAGTGGTTTGCAGCTGAGGTTTTTTTTTTTTTTTGGGTTTAAATCATGGGTTGCTTGATTTGAAGCCCTTACTGATTTTTCATGTTACAGGCGAGCATGTCTATTATAGAAAACAGTGTTGCTGAACCAGTTATCTTTGTCTCTTCTACGCTGCTTCTTCGATTAATAATTTATATGGTTTCATTGCAAGAAGATGGTAGTTCTTTTTATGTGGCAGACGAGCTTGTCTATAGGAAATTGTGTTTGTGTTATTGAACCACTAATTTGTCTCTTCGATGTATTCTCATTGATTAGATTTTATATGTTATTCAGTGCAAAAAGATGAAAGTTCTTTATATGCTGAATTTCATGCTAGCCTGTCTAATGTGAGTTGTTATCCTTCTGCTTAGATTTGCAACACTTGCGACTCGTATGGAGCAGTACATCCAGGGACAGTCTAGGGATTTAGTGGACCAGGCATACACGAAATTTGTGAGTATTTCCATCTATCTTGTCTCCCCTTTAGGCACATATGATCTTTTCCAAACCTTGTTTTCTATGAAGAAACAAAACAAAAATGTTGAGATTTTGTTGCTGGTTGATGTAGTTGCTACAAAACCCAAATTTTCTCTGTTATTGTTCCTCATAATTTGAAATTTTAATTGATGCCTTGTAATTTTAATTCTATTGTAATATACTACATATATGTATGGAGTATATTATGTAAATACAAATCTTCAAACACACACACACACACATTATGTATATGTGTATATATGTACAGACACAAACACATATACAGACACACACACATGTACATGCATACATATATGTATATGGAGTATATTACATGTACATATCAGTGTTTTAAATACCGAATAGCATGTAGCATGGCGTTCACACGTCTGAAGCGTGAGGCGTAAGCTACATAGAGTGTAGCGTAAGCTACACTACTTCTAGATTTTTCATCAAGGTTGCGCTTGGGTGCTCCAATTTCATGATATTCACTAAATTAGACTGATTAATATTGCTATTTAACAAAATTTCACAATATTTGTTGCAACCAAACCCAACCTAAAGTATTACGAAAAGGTAATCATTAAGTATAAAGGTAAAGAAAGAAAGAGCAACAAAATTGATTTAATACTGTTACTTATATTATTTTTACTCAAAGCATTGAAAAGATTAACTAATTTTTATTGAAAATAGAAAAATGTAACAAATCATTGAAAAAAAATAACTAGTAATGTGAGCTATATTGTGTGTATCGGCGTGTAGCGTATGCAAATTATCATGTAGCATAGGCTACACGTGACTTAAGCTATTTTCATGAGCTACGTAGCGTTAAGGCTAAGCTACGCTATGTAGCATAAGCTACACGCTACATAGCGTAGCTATTTAAAACACTGATACATATATATATATATATATATATACATATATATATATATATATATATATATATATATATATATATATATATATATATATATATATATATATATATATATATATATATATGCAGTGTATGTTTTATTACTTATGTCCTTATGCTCGAAACATGATTGAGTTATTCTTAGGCAGTTAGGTTCAATCTCTAGGTCCATTGACCATGATTTAATATTAAAATAAAGGCAAAATCAATGGAAAACAAAAATACCCTAAGGGTAATCTACCTTATGCAGCAGGCTAGACCTGCAATCCTGTGGATTAGGGCATGTTAATTAGGTCTGTGGGTTGCGTGGCATGTTAATTTGGTCTGTAGGTTGAGCTCAAGTCTCCTTCAGTCCCATACATAAATGGGCCTAGCTTGCCTAGTTTCTAGGTCTGTTGGGCTGTTATATAATATAAAAACTAAAAGCAAAATAAAAACATGACAGGAACACCCTCAAGGGATGGTTTTATTATTTTACTCATAACATACATCCCCACCCAAATTTGAAATGCATGTTTAGATTCCTAATCACCATCATTGGATGGTTTATCCACACATTGTAAGGTCTCACGATGTGTTGGCAGCCCTGCCTTGGCTTTGGGCCTACTAGTTAGGCACATAGGTTGGGTTCACACCTAGCTCATTAGGCCCGAAACATATTTGGGATGGGCTTATGTCCAGTCTTTAGGTCCGTCGAGCTATTATATGGTAAAAAAGAAAAAAAAAACTAGATGCAAAATCATCAAAAAGATGAAAACACCATCACGGGGTTGTTTTATTTTTTTTGGCACATAATGCCTTGCATTTGGAAATGCATTCAACCATTACTAGATGTGGGAGCTATGTCTTCATTGTAAGGGTGGCGGTATGTTGGGTTGCTCACCCTACCCAGCAGGCTTGACCTGCAATTTGTTGGGCTGGGCTTGGGCCTAGCTCCTTAGACCAAAACATAATTGACGAGGCTTGATCGGGCCATTACATGACACATAACAAATAAAAGCAAAATCAATGAAAAGACAAAAATACCCTTAAAGGATGGTTTTGTCATTTTGCACCAACTAACGGTTTTGAATATTTGTATCATATTGGCCGATACAGCTGTATTGCATCCACATTGGCCCGATATGATATGTCATACTAGGTCTCATTGGCCCACCCCAAAATAATTGGGACACGGATTTCCTAGTGACGTTGTCAGTAGCTAGTAGCTACTGGACGGTGCTTTGTGGGCCCCACCATGATGTATGTGTTTCATCCACACCCTTCATTCATTTTGCCATCTCATTTTAGGACATGAGCTGAAAAATGAGGCAAGTCTAAATCACATGTGGACCACACCAAAGGAAACACTGTGTTTGAACGACACCATTAAAAACTTCTTGGGGGCCACAAAAGTTTTAGATGAAGCTAATATTTTTTGTTTTCCCTTTATCTAGAGCTAATATTTTTGTTTTCCCTTTATGAAGGTCTGTGTGACCTAATCGACAGGTTGGATGGCAAAAAAAAATTACAGTGGGCCCCAAGAAGTTTAATGGTGGCCGTTCAATCACCACTGTTTTTTTTTGTGGTGTGGTCCAATTGAGATCTGGATCTGTCTCATTTTTGGCCTCATGCCCTAAAATTATCCGGAAAAATAGATGGACAGTGTGGATAAAACACTTATATCATGGTGGCACCCACAAAGCACTGTCCAGTGTCAACAGGCAATCTGCGTCCTTGTATTGGCACTTAACGGGCCCAATGTGATTAGTACAACCATAAAGTGCTAATCTTGACCCCCCCATTTTTACCTCTTTTCATTTAAACCATGGAGGAAGCTTACAAAAGTCATTTAGACTAGATCTAGGCCTATTTTAGGGATCAAAACAAATGATTTGAGTGGAATTCGTTGTATCAAAGCGGAATGGATCGTTATGGGAAAAATAAGAAAAAGGGTAAACTATCACCTTTTTCTCTTCGTGTTTTCATTTTCATTTTATTATATTTCAATATAATGGGCCCTAACTCACTAAATCATGCTTGAATTGTGTTTAGTTAGGTCCCCTTTGGTTGACTTTTCAATAGGTCAAGCCAACAGACAACATACGTACCAAAGGAAAATTAGATGGCCTATTGTATGCATGTCCAAAATACAAAAAAGGGCTCCTGAATGTTATTGTTTCTCTGTTTCTGTTATTTTCCCCTAATTATTTGTCTTTAAACAAAATTTTGACTGATACGTAACACCCGTATCTTATTGTTCACCCACACCACCCACCTATTGCAACCACCATCATGTTCAACTAGTTCACTCTGCAGCCTTTTATCTCAATTTGCCCCTTGCTATTGGTGAAGAAGAAGAGAGAATGAGTTGCATGGGTGGAAGAAGGGACAACTAACAATCTCTCCCTCTCTCTCGCTCTCTCTCTCTCTCTCTCTCTCTCTCTCTTAAGTTTCAACCAGCCCAATGTGGAAAGCTCTCTATAGACGGAAAACCTCTCTTGGCAAAAGCATCTCTCCACTTGGAAAAACTCTCTCTCTCTCTCTCTCTCTCGCTCTCACTTGTGATTCCCTTTCTTGGTTCGGTTCATGCTTGGGCTCGAGGTTAAAGCCCATTGGGTTGATGAAGAAGAAGAACAATAGTAGTAATAGTAATAAATAATGATAACAACAACAATAATAGTAGTAGTAATGATTTATTTTTTGAAAGATATAATAATAATAATAAGGGAATTTTACAAAGAACTACCTAATTAATATTGAATTTACATTCTAGTACCTTTGTAATGCAGACCGGGCTCGAGTGGGGTGGCCTATGTGATGCAGGGGCACACTCGGGGTGGGCGGCTCATGCGATGCGGGTGGCTTGTGTGATGCAGGCCCTCCCTGTGTGAGGCGGGTGGCTAGTGTGATACAAACCTATGTGAAGTGGGGGCCACGAAGGAAGGTTTGGCCGAGGGCCTGGCCTGTGTGAAGTAGGAGCCTAGGCTATGAGATAAAGGGATTGATTCGCCACGCTCTATCAGTTCGAGCTTTTAGAGCAAGTGGTTAGTCCTCCCGCGTCAAAGTGGTATTAGAGTGGGAGGTCTCGTGTTCGAGACTCCTCACCAGGGGTGATTAATGCAGGGGCATTTTCACATCGGGCTCGAGTGGGGTGGCCTATGTGATGTGGGGGCACACTCGGGGTGGGTGGCCCGCGTGATAGGGTGGCTTGTGTGATGCGGGCCCCACCCATGTGAGGTGGGTGGCTAGTGTGATGCGAACCCATGTGAAGTGGCCAACGAAGGGGGGTTCGGCCGAGGGCCTGGCCTGTGTGAAGCAAGAGCTTGGGCTATGAGATAAAAGGATTGATTCGCCATGCTCTATTGGTTCGAGCTTTTAGAGCAAGTGGTTAGTCTTCCTGCGTCACTTTGTAAAATGATTTTCAAAATGCTACCTCACTAATCCAAGTATTATCATTCCACTACGTTCCATAAATTTTTTTTGACGGCCGGATGGGTCCGTCCTGCGAGCAAATTGGCAGTGACTTGAGTGGGACCCAGTGTGATGCTTATGTGAAATCCACCCCGACTCCTAGGTGTGTCACCCCATGTTAGGCCTAGGGCACAAAAATCAGCCCCATCCGTGATTCATATGGACCACATGATTGGAAATAGTGTACAAGGCAACACTCATCCTCCAAACTGTTTCTCTTGGTGTGGCCCACCAAAATCACAGATGGGCCTGATGTTTAGGTCCTAGGTCATGGTGTGACATCTAATAGTTGGAGGTTGAGTATTGCCTTGTACAATGTTTCCAATCATTTGGTCCACATTTTTTTTTATGGGGCTGATTTTTGTTCCCTAGTCCTAACATGGGGTGATGCACATGGTGGTCGGGGTGGATTTCACATAAGCATGACGGTGGGGCCCACTAGAGCTGCCACCCATTTGCTTGCATGACCAACCCAACCGGGCCGGTAGGAATTTTAACAGAAGGTAGTGGAATGATAATACTTGGATTAGTGAAGCATCTTTTTGAAAACCTTTTTAAAAGAGGCGCTGTAATGTAAATTCAATACTAATTAATTAATTCTTTGTAAAATTCCCTAATAATAATAATAATAGTGATAATGAGCTACCATAGCATCATTGTCACCTACAAGTTATGCTTGTCTTTAAGGAGAATTGTCCTTTAGTTTAAGAGGCACCAGAACTAGCTTTTATAATAAAAAAATTAAGTTAATACAATAAATGCTCTGTTGGAAGATTGAAATGCCCTTATAGAGCATCATAATCTCAAGATCTACTTCTGATCTTTCAAGAAAATAAAAATAAAACAAAAGAACTTCAACTCCTACCCTTTGTTATGTTGCTATAGCTTGTAGTTGGTTATCTGATGCAATTAGAAAACTGTAAAACCATATCCTCCATTAAATCTTTGCATTGATGTTTACATTCATTGGTTCATTAAGAAGGTCACTCACCTTCCATCTAAAGAGTTGAACGAGTGTGTTCTTTGGTTAAAGAGGAAAAGAACATTGAAACACAGGAATTGTATCTCTCTTGAGTGAATAGAAGGAATACAAAAGTTATGGTGTTTATAAGCTTTTCGAGTCACGTATGAATATTCTGGACATCTTACCATGCTTCTGGATATGGAAATCATGTAACATCTTACCAAGCTGCTGGACATATAAGCTTCTTAAGTTTACGTAGGAAGATACTGGATATCTAGAAAGTTCCCGGAGATCTTCTGAAGCCCATCTAAAAAAATTACATAGATTTCAAGAATACCCTCATGGTATATAGAAATCACAAGAATGGGAATTACAGCACTATTTCTTAATGCACACCAATATTTCTTAATACTCCCCCTTAAACTGTGTGGGTGAAGGATGAATACTCAGTTTGCTACATATTTAGTGATACAATCTCGAAGAAATGACTTTGTTCAAATATTGACCAATTGCTGAGAAGGAACAAACATGGTGCGAATCTGTCTTGAAGAAAGTTCTTCATAAACAAAATGTTATCAAGCTTGATGTGCTTTGCGTGTGCATGAAAGACTAGATTTTCCATCACATATGTAGCACTACATCATCAAAGGAAAGAAGGGATGGCTGATGAAATATGATAGCCCAGCAGCTGTAGATAGATCTGGACACTGAGCCGAACCGAGTTGAGCTTTGCACAGCTCGGCTTGCTTCGGCCAGCAGCCTGCCTCATCTCAAGTTCGGCTCGGCTCGGCTCAGTCCTCGAGCCATACTAGCCAGCTTGGCTCGGTTCAGTCAGCAGCTTGAGCCAAGTTCGAGTTCGAGCTTTCAAGTCACTAGTCGGTTGGCTAGGACAAAAATCGGGCTAGGGCGAAAAGAAAAGTAAAAAGCGGGCGGGGCATTTTTTTTATTATCTTACATATATATATATATATATACATATTTATATTTAATATAATATAAAATTAAGTTATAAATCGAGCCGAGTCAAGCCGAGCCGAACTGAATCGAGCCAGCTTCGAGCCGAGCTCGAGCTCAGCTCGAATTTTTTTTTTTTTTTTGAGCTAAAAAAACAGCTTGCTTCGGCCCGAACCTAGCTTTCGAGTCGAGCCGAGTCAAGCTTAACCATGCCAAGTCGAGTGAGCTAACCGAGCTAGCTCGGTTTGTGTCCAGCTTTGGCTGTACATGCCATAGCATGACTCGTAGCTTCAACACTAGAACGAGAAAGTGGTTGTTTCTTGGCAAACCAAGAGACAAGTGCAAATGAGAAACACACAGTAGCCAGAGTTAGGTTGACAGGGGTTATAGCCCAGTTAGCATCGAGGAGATTTATTAATGCAACAATTCTGGTTGGTATTTAGTAATTGCTAGAAGGAAAAATTGGACGTATTAGCTTATTTGGCCTACAGATGATAAATTACGGCCAGCAATTATTTAGAGTAGTTACCAATTGATGGATACAAGTTGAATGAAGCTTGATGTACTATTGATTTTTTTTTTTTTTTTTGAAGTTCGAGCTTAGGAATATTTAGGACCTTGTATTTTGGTTGCAGGTTAGCATAATGTTTGTGACTTTGGAGAAAATTGCACAAGCCGACCTGAAATATGCTGACATTGTTCTTTTAGAGAACTATGCAGCATTCCAGAACAGGTACTATTATAGTATGCAATTTTTCCCCCTTCCCTTTTGGACTAGTTGAGGAATTGATTTAAAGGGTTACCTGTCTTATTTTGAAGTGAATATGATGATTGAGGTTCTTGAATGCAGTCTATATGACCTAGCGAATGTTGTGCCAACACTTGCCAAATTCTACCATCAGGCCAGTGAATCTTATGAGCAGGCTTGCACACGCCATATCAATATGATCATATACTATGTAAGTATTTTCACCTCTCTTTCATCTGTTCTGGGGTTAATGTTCATTGATCCTAGTTTTCTGTTTCTTTGAGATCTGTTGAAACTCTAATTAGAATGTTTTAGATCTGATCCTGGAATATGTTCTAAATGTGTGCATCTCATATGTTGAACCTGTTATTGGCAGCAATTTGAAAAACTATTTCAGTTTGCTCGAAAAGTTGAGGATTTGATGTACACTATTTCACCGGAGGAGGTGAGTGCGGTCATTATAAATTCGATTTTGACCTTTTTCTTTATTACTCTTCATAGTAAAATGTGGAAGTTGGGGAATATTTTTCTTGATTCTTTTGGAGCAGCATGTGGTTTTCTCGTGGCCTGTGGGATCTCTTGTGATTGCAATGAAACTGAAATTAGAGGGCTTAGGATGGGGTTTCAAGAGCTTATTCACAACTTGTCCAGCTCTTTTGCGATTGAAGGCAATTTTTTCGACACCTCAAGGCAGGCCAGCTCTTTATCCTGATTCCTGATTATCCATGGTGGTTGACTGATTAAGTGAAAGAGGTCCAGAGTTTTGCAGGAGCCTCCCCATTATTTTTTCTTGTACATTAAGGCAACATAATTTGGAGGCAGATTCCCTTGCAAGGAAGGTGTTCTGGATCTTCCCGTTTGTTTGTTATATTCTTATATCCATTTCCTCTTAATTATCATCATCATCTAAGCCTTATCACAATTAATTGGGATCAGCTGCATGAATCCTGTTATGCCATTCCACTCCATCAAGGGCCAGACATTTAGTTAGACTTAGACCATAGAGCATCAAGTCATTTCTTACTACCTCCATCCGCATCCTTTTGGGCCTTCCCCTCGCCCTTTTATAGCCTTCAACTTGTACTAACTTGTACCAGTGTAGTTCGTGGTTTCCGTTGCGCATGGCCAAACCATCTTAGTCTAATTTCTCTCATCTTATTACCTATTGGTACTACTCCGAGGTTCCTTTGATTATAATTCTATCCTTCCACGTCTTTTCACTCATCCATCTCAACATCCTCATTTCAGCTACACTCATCCTATGAACATGTTGTTCTTTGACTGCCCAACATTTTGTCCCATAAACCATGGCCGGTCTTCTAGCTGTCCTATAAAATTCCCCTTTCAATTTGAGTATTACACGGTGATCACATTGAACTCCAAAGGCACATCTCCTTTTCTTCTACTAGCTTGAATTCTATGGGCAACAACCTTCTCAGTCTCTCCACT